>CM074724.1:129843724-131191724 GCA_037306005.1 Rhinophrynus dorsalis
AATATGATCTTTTTCTATGTACCAAATGGCACAGAAATTCAAGAAAGTTGATCTCTGAATGATTAGATTTTATGTTTATCTCTTTGTGGTGCTCTGGTTACCAGATAAGGCCAACCTGATCACCCAGCACCAACACACAGATTGGAGTCTTATCAGGATACTCATACCCACCTGGCGATTTGATTGGCCTGATCTGATCAAAGTAGCCCATTCCCACTCAGATAAGTATACAGTCTGATCACTGAGCAATCTGAGTGTTTTCCATGGACAAAATCTATATGTGTTTTGTAGCCTTTATTACTTACATTAAACACAGTAAGAGTCACTTATTCTGATAGTTATAATGTCTTTTTAAATGAAAAATATGACTTAAAAGTGGGAAGGGTCGACAGCCATTTAAATACCATGCACTCCTAGTCAGCATTTGTACAAATATTCTTACTTTTTGCATGAGAGTTATAAAAACCTGTCATTATGAATGTGAAGGGTAGCTAGAGGCTACATTTTAACTATGTTTGTTATCAAGCTTCTAAATAATAATAGTAATAATAATAATATCTAATGCAGATAATTGCTAAGAGATTATTTTCTATTTCAAGTGTGTACAAATTTGCCCTTAAGGGCCTTATACAGGCCAGGATTTAACCCTTTGAGTGCCAGAGGGGTACAGAATGCGTTGCAAAGCAATGCATTTCATGCCCCTCTGGCACTCCAAGGGTTAAGGATATCCCTGGGCTCGTTATAATGACAAGTGAGCCACTGATGTGATGAACTCAACTTGTGCTTTATCAGTGATATCTGTAAATCTTGGCCTGTATAGAGGCCTTAATCCTTTAAAGGGGATCTATCACCTCTATACAAGTTAGCCTTAATAGTTAGATTATTGTTACCATTGGTATCTTGAGCGGCAGCCGCGGAGGGCTGGCCGCTTCCTGTGCCTCCTCTCCCCGGGCAGTTCGGAGCTTCTGGTGGCCAGCAGCTGTGCACTGGCCACTTCCGCATTCTTCTCCCTGCGAGAGCAGGCGCGCGTCGGTTGGATCGGTTCCCCAGGTGACGTTGTGTCTGCTCTTAGAGCTTGAACGCAGGGCTCTCTCTCACTCTCTGCTCTGCCCCACTGCCCGCATTTATAAACTGCCTGAACACCAGGCTCAGTCACCATTTCATGGTGTTTCAGAGCAGTGTGTTCCTGGTTCCTCTGTATCCGTTCTGTTGTGATCTTGGTTTGTCTGAGTGCCCTCTCTGTGTCTGACCAGCGGCTTGGCTGACTACCCGCTCTGTGTACTGACCAGTGGCTTGGCTGACTACCCGCTCTGTGTATTGACCAGTGGCCTGCCTGACTACCCGCACTGTGAACTGACCAGTGGCTTGGCTGACTACCTGCTCTGTGTTCTGACCAGTGGCCTGGCAGACTACCCTCTCGGGTGCCTTACAGTAGCCTTGCTGATTGTCCCCTCTGTGTACTGACCTGTGGCCTGGCTGACTACCCTCTCAGTGGGCCCTCCAGTAGTCTGGCTAACTGTTCTCTCTGTGCACTTTACATTGGCCTAGACTGACTGCCCTCTCTGTGTGCCTTACGGAGGTCTGGCTACTGCTTTCCCTATGCTTACTTGTGACCTGGCTGTCTATCCTCTTTGGTTTGCCTGAGTCTCGGCTATTCCCTCCGGGGGTAGAGCTCTTAAGGTCCGCTTCTAGGCTTGGTCTCCCAACTCCATGGGAATCCACCCAGCCCTGGGCTGGTCCTATTGTTCTTTGTATTCCCTCTGTCATTATTTTAGCCTGTATTATAATTTCAATAAAGGTGGTGTTCATTTATGTAACTGTCCGATTGTCATTTGTAAAAACCGTTATAGTATGAAAGGGCCATCAGTACTGATGGTACAGGGAATCCACCTGTTCAGAGCATCCTTGCTAGGATGGATATACAGGATCAGTATATCAATCAAGTATCCCTTACCATGCAGACACTTCTAAACTGTACTGCTTATCTTGACAGTCCTGTTAGGCAGCCGGTGGCCTCTGCCAATCCTGTTCTGGCACTGGTTTCTCCTGACGCCACTGCTGCTAGGGGATTGTCGGGTTCCGCACCACTTCCTCAATGATATGAAGGTAACCCGGTGCTTTGCTGTGGTTTCCTCAATCAGGTGGGAATATTCCTGGAGATGGTTCCACATGCATTCCCTACTGAGCGGAGTAAAGTAGGATTTATGATTTCCCTCCTGTCGGATAAAGCTTTGGTTTGGGCCAACCATTATGGGAGATGGGCAAACCCATTATATATAATTTTGCCGAATTTGTGGCCTTGTTTAAGTGAGTTTTCGATGTCCCGGCTCGTTCTGCCTCTGCTGCCAAACACCTCATGACCATCCGCCAGGGAAACCGTACGGTGACGGATTATGCTATTGAGTACCATACACTGGCAGCGGAGGTAGGCTGGAACAATGAAGCACTGGTAGCCGCCTTTTCGCAGGGGCTAAGCGACCCTATTAAAGATGAGATTGCAGCCTGTGAGCTGCCTAATGATTTGGATGACCTGGTATCATTTACCATCTTGGTTGATACCTGTATCAGGGAGAGACCCTCTTTTAGGGAGTGCCTGCGTAGGCCTCCGTCGTGTCTGGCTCCAAACTTTACTCACCCATCCATTCCTCCCTCACCTACCATGCCCCCTGGTTCAGACTCTGGAGGGGGGGCCCATGAAGTTAGGCTTCACTCGCCTCTTGGTGGAGGAGAGAGAGTTCTGCCAGCAGGAGGTACTCCATCTGTACTGTGGGAAACCTGGACACTTGTTGCATTCTTGTCCTGTCCGCCTGGGAATCACTCGCACCTAGGGCTATGTCGGGGACAAACCCTAGGTGGTGTTTCACAGTCCCTGGAGGCTCTTCAGGATAAACCTATCCTTCAGGTCATTCTATCATGGGCCAATTCTTCAGTTGTAGCCCCAGCTTTGATAGATTCTGGTGCCGCTGGGTATTTCATAGATGCCGAGTTTGCAGCCAAACATTCTATTCCTCTACAGCTTCGTGCCTCTCCGCTTGTGATTGAGACATTTGATGGAAAGCCTCTACAACCTTCTCATGTGACACATGAGACCCTCACAATTTTTCTTCTGGTAGGGGCACTTCACTATGAGTCACTCCAATTTCAGGTCATCCAATCTCTATATTACATAATCATTCTTGGGTTCCCATGACTACAGAAACATAACCCTAGGTTTGATTGGCGTACTTGTGACATTGTATCATGGTCTCCTCTGTGTGCGAGTCTTGTCTTCATCGCCGTACCAGAGTACTGGGCATGGCTGCCTCCTCCTCCTCCTTACCTGAAGTGTATCGTTCTTTCAGTGATGTGCTTAACAAAGTACAAGCCAATACCTTACCCCCTGACAGGGCATACTACTGTACTATTGACCTGATTCCAGGTGCCGTTCCTCCTAAGGGTGGCTGTCGGTGGCTGAGAACAAGGCCATGGAGGATTATGTGGCGGACGCCCTTTCTAGGGGTTTCATTCATAAGTCCACCTCTCCAGCCGGGACAGGGTTTTTCTTTGTGAAAAAAAGAATGGTGAACTGAGGCCATGTATTGATTTCAGAGGCCTAAATAAACTTATGGTCAATAATGCCTACCTTAGTCCATTGATCACTGTTTCCCATGTTCAGAGAGGGCCTGTCTGGCGTTTTGTAGCTTGACTATCATGTGGCAGGACTAGTATGATATGTTTCAGAAGATTTTGTCTCTGTGTATGGCACTGGGGAGCTAAAAGAGATTGAACCCTGGGCAAGAGGACACAGTCCCAGTGAGCTTCTTGCATGTGTTTGCTAGCTCATGAGCCTAGTTGAGCATCTCTTACTTTTCTTTCTTCATATGTAAATTGCTCTGGGAGTTGGTCACCCTAAGAGTAATGAGGAGGGGAATCCAGACGTGGACCCCTTGGGCACAGTGCCTTGAGGGATCAGCTGCATCTTATTGACGAGCTACAAGAAGGATGAAAATGCATGTCTGGGTTTAGCTGTTTCCCGTCTTCTGAGAGGACTTGTCTGGCATTTTGTGTCTGGGTTGTCATTTGGCGGGACCAGTATGATATGCTTCAGAAGATTTCTTCTCTGTGTATGGCACTGGTGAGCTAAAAAAGATTGCACACTGGGCGTGAGGACACAGTCCCAGTGAGCTTCTTACATGTATTTGCTAGCTCATGAGCCTAGTTCAGCATCTCTTATTTTTCTTTCTATGTATGCAAATTGCTCTTGGGGCTGTTCACCCTAAGAGTAATGAGGGGAATCCAGAAGTGGACCCCTTGCTCACAGCGCCTAGAGGAATCAGCTGCACCTCACTGACGAGGCCCAAGAAGGCTGAAATGTTCATCTGGAGTTAGCTTTTTCTTTTCTTTTCTTTTCTTTTCTTTTCTTTTCTTTTCTTTTCTTTTCTTTTCTTTTCTTTTCTTTTCTTTTCTTTTCTTTTCTTTTCTTTTCTTTTCTTTTCTTTTCTTTTCTTTCCTTTCCCGCCCCCCCTCCTCCCCCCTCATGTTTAGAGAGGACTTGTCTGGCATTTCTTGGCTGGACTGTCATTTGGCAGGACCAGTATGATTTGCTTCAGAAGATTTTCTCTCTGTGTATGGCACTTGTGAGCTAAAAGAGATTGCACCCTGGACGTAAGGACACAGTCCCAGTGAGCTTCTTGCATGTATTTGCTAGCTCATGAGCCTAGTTGAGCATCTCTTACTTTTTTTTCACCATATGCAAATTGCTCCGGGGTTGGTCACCCTAAGAGTAATGAGGGGAATCCAGACATGGACCCTTTGTTCACAGTGCCTAGAGGGGTCAGCTGCACCTCACTGATGAGACACAAGAAAGCCAAAACATATGTCTAGGCTTAGCTGTTATTCTTGTTCAGAGAGGACTTGTCTGGCATTTTCTGGCTGGACTGTCATTTGGCAGAACCAGTATGGCATGCTTCAGAAGATTTCCTCTTTGTGTATGGTGCTAATGAGCTAAAAGAGATTGCACTGTGGGCGTGAGGACAGAATCCCAGTGAGCTTCTTGCGTATATTTGCTAGTTCATGAGCCAAGTTGAGCATCTCTTACTTTTCTTTCTACGTATGCAAATTGCTCTGGGGATCGGTCACCCTAAGAGTAATGAGGGGAATACAGATGAGGACCCCTTGCTCACAGTGCTTAGAGGGATCAGCTGCACCACTCTGACAAGGCCGAAACATACGTCTGGGGTTAGCTGTTTCTTTTGTACAGAGAGGGCTACTCTGGCATTTTGTGGCTGGACTGTCATTTGGCAGGAGCAGTATGATTTGCTTCAGAAGATTTTCTCTCTGTGTATGGCACTTGTGAGCTAAAAGAGATTGCACCCTGGACGTAAGGACACAGTCCCATTGAGCTTCTTGCATGTATTTTGTTACCTCATGAGCCTAGTTGAGCATCTCTTACTTTTCTTTCTACATATGTAAATAGCTCTGGGTGTGGTCACCCTAAGAGTAATGAGGGGAATCCAGACGTGGATTCTTTGCTCACAGTGCCTAGAGGGATAAACTGCACCTCAACAATGAGGCCAAAGAAGGCAAAATGTACATTTGGGTTTAACTGTTTCCCTTGTTCAGAGAGGGCTTGCTTGGCCTTTCTAGGCTGGATTGTCATTTGTCAGGACCAGTATGATATGCTTCAGACGATTTTCTCTCTCTGGCACTGGTGACCTAAAAAAGATTGCACTTTGGGTGTGAGGACACAGTCACAGTGAGCTTGTTGCATGTATTTGCTAGCTAATGATCCTAGTTGAGCATCTCTTACTTTTCTTTCTACATATGCAAATTGCTCTGGGGGTTGGTCACCCTAAGAGTAATAAGGGAAATCCAGACATGGACCCCTTGCTCACAGTGCCTAGCGGGATCAGCTGCATCTCAACAACAAGGCGAGAGAAAGCCGAAACGCACGGCTGGGTTTAGCTGTTTCCCTTGTTCAGTGCTTGCTTGTTTGGCATTTTGTGGCTGGCCTGTCATTTGGCAGGACCAGTATGATATGCTTCAGAAGATTTTCTCTCTGTGTAAGGCACTGCTGAGCTAAAAGAGATTGCACTCTGGGTGCGAGGACACAGTCCCATTGAGCTTCTTGCATGTATTTGCTAGCTCATGAGCCTAGATGAGCATCTCTTACTTTTCTTTCTACATATGCAAATTGTTCAGGGGGTTGCTCAGTCCAAGAATAATGAGGGGGGGAATCCAGACGTGAACCCCTTGCTCACAGTGCCTAGAGGGATCAGCTGCACTTCACCGACAAGGCCCAACAAGGCCGAAACGTACGTCTGGGGTTAGCGGTTTCCCTTGTTCAGAAAGGACTTGTCTGATATGCTTCAGAATATTTTCTCTCGGTGTATGGCACTGGGGAGCTAAAAGAGATTGCACCCTGGGTGCGAGGACACAGTCCCAGTGAGCTTCTTGCATGTATTTGCTAGCTAATGAGCCTAGTTGAGCATCTCTTACTTTTCTTTCTTCATATGCAAATTGCTCTGGGGGTTGGTCACTCTATGAATAATGAGAGAAATCCAAACATGGACCCCTTGCTCACAGTGCCTAGATCGATCTGCCGCACCACTCTGACAAGGCCCAAGGAGGCCCAAACGTATGTCTGGGGTTAGCTGTTTCCCTTGTTCAGAGAGAATTTGTCTGGCATTTTGTGGCTAGACTGTCATTTGGCAGGACCAGTATGATATGCTTCAGAAGATTTCCTCTCTGTGTATGGCACTGGTGAGCTAAAAAAAAGTTTGCACCCTGGGTGCAAGGACACTGTCCCAGTCAGCTTCTTGCATGTATTTGCTAGTTCATGAGACTAGTTGAGAATCTCTTTTCTTTCTACATATGCAAGTTGCTCTGGGGGTTGGTCACCCTAAGAGTAATGAGGGGAATCCAGATGAGGACCCCTTGTTTACAGTTACCTAGAGGGATCTACTGCATTTCCCTGATGAGGTCCAAGAAGACTGAAAAGTATGTCTTGAGTTAGCTGTTTTCTCTGTTTAGAGTGGATTTGTCTGACATTTTGTAGCTGTGCTGTCATTTGGCAGGACCTGTATGACATGCTTCAGAAGATTTCTTCTTTGTGTATGGCACTAATGAACTAAAAGAGATTGCACTGTGGGCATGAGGACACAGTCCTAGTGAGCTTCTTGCATGTATTTGCTAGCTCATGCGCGTAGTTGAGCATCTTTTACTTTTCTTTCTACGTATGCAAATTGCTCTGGAAATTGGTCATCCTAAGAGTAATGAGTGGAATACAGACGTGGACCCCTTGTGAGCAGTGCTTAGTAGGATAAGCTGCACCTCTCTGACAAGGCCCAAGAAGGCCGAAACGTACGTCTGTGGTTAGCTGTTTCCCTTGTTCAGAGAGAATTTGTCTGGCATTTTGTGGCTGGACTGTCATTTGGCAGAACCAGTATGATATACTTCAGAAGATTTCCACTTTGTGTATGGTACTGGTGAGCTAAAAGAGATTGCACTCTGGGTGCAAGGACACAGTCCCAGTGAGCTTCTTGCATGTATTTGCTAGGTAATGAGCATCTCTTTCTTCATATGCAAATTGCTGTGGGGGTTGGTCACCCTATGAATAATGAGAGAAATCCAAACATAGACCCCCTTGCTCACAATGCTTAGAAAGATCAGCTGCATCTCACCATGAGGCTCAAGAAGGCTGAAATGTACGTAAGGAGTTGGCTGTTTCCCTTGTTGCGATATGACTTATCTGGCATTTCGTGGCTGGACTGTCATGTGGCAGGTCCAGTATGATATGCTTCAAAAGATTTCCTCTCTGTATATGGCACTGGTGAGCTAAAATAGATTGCACTCTGGGTGTGAAGACACAGTCCCAGTGAGCTTCTTGCATGTATTTGCTAGTTCATGAGCCTAGTTGATCATCACTTAATTTTCTTTCTACATATGCAAATTGTTCTGGGGGTTTGTCACCCTAAGAGTAATGAGGGGAATCCAGATATGGACCCCTTGTTCAGAGATGATTTGTCTGGAGTTTTGTGGCTGGGCTATCGTTTGGCAGGACCATTATGATATGCTTCAGGAGATTTCCTCTGTGTGTATGGCACTAATGACCTAAAAGAGATTGCACTGTGGGCATGAGGGCACAGTCTTAGTGAGTTTCTTGCATGTATTTGCTAGCTCATGAGCCTAGTTGAGCATCTTTTACTTTTCTTTCTACATATGCAAATTGTTCTGGGAATTGGTCATCCTAAGAGTGATGAGGGGAATACAGACATGGACTCCTTGTGAACAGTGCCTAGTAGAATAAGCTGCACCTCTCTGACAAGGCCCAAGAATGCCGAAACGTACGTCTGTGGTTAGCTGTTTCCCTTGTTCAGAGAGGACTTGACTGGCATTTCGTGGCTGGACTATTATTTGGCAGGACCAGTCTGATATGCTTCAGAAGATTTCTTCTCTGTGTATGGTATAGGTGAGCTAAAAAAGATTACTTCCTAGGCGCAAGGACACAGTCCCATTGAGCTTCTTGAATGTATTTGTTAGCTCATGAGCCAAGCTGAGCATCTCTTACTTTTTTTTTTCTACATATTCAAATTGCTCTGGGGGTTGGTCACCCTAAGAGTAATGAGAGGAATCCAGATGAGGACCCCTTGCACAGAGTGCCTAGTGGGATCACACACACACACACACACGCACACGCACACGCACACGCACACGCACACGCACACGCACACGCACACGCACACGCACACGCACACGCACACGCGCACACGCGCACACGCGCACACGCGCACACGCGCACACGCGCACACGCGCACACGCACACACGCACACACGCACACACGCACACACGCACACACACGATGAGGCCCCCCCCAAAAAAAAGCTGAAATGGCTGTCTGGGGTTAGCTGTTTGCTTTGTTCAGAGAGAACATTTCTGGCATTTTATGGTTGAACTGTTATTTGGCAGGAGAAGTATGATATGCTTCAGAAGATTTTCTCTCTTTGTATGGCATTGGTGAGCTAAAATAGATTGCACTCTGGGTGCGAGGACACAGTCCTGGTGAGCTTCTTGCATGTATTTGCTAGCTCATGAGCCTAGTTGAGCATCTCTTACTTTTTGTTCTACTTATGCAAATTGCTTTGGGGGTTGGTCACCCTAAGAGTAATGAGGGGAATACAGACGTGGACCCCTTGTAAACAGTGTCTAGTAGGATAAGCTGCATCTCTCTGACGAGACCCAAAAAGGCTGAAATGGTTGTTTGGGGTTAGCTGTTTGCTTTGTTCAGAGAGAACTTCTATGGGATTTCGTGGCTGGACTGTCATTTGGCAGGAGAAGTATGATATGCTTCAGAAGACTTTCTCTCTTTGTATGGCACTGGTGAGCTAAAACAGATTGCACTCTGGGTGTGAGGACACAGTCCCAGTGAGCTTCTTGCATGTATTTGCTAGCTCATGAGCCTAGTTGAGCACCTCTTTCTTTTCTTTCTATATATGCAAATTGCTTTGGGGGCTGTTCACCCTAAGAGTAATGAGGGGAATCCAGATGAGGACCCCTTGCTCACAGTGCCTAGAGGCAGCAGCTGCACCTTTCTGACAAGCTCCATAAAGCTGAAACATATGTCTGGGGGTTATCTGTTTCTCTTGTTCAATGAGGACTTCTCTGGCATTTTGTGGCTGGACTGTCATTTGGCAGGAGCTGTATGATGTGCTTCAGAAGATTTTCTCTTTTTGTATGGCACTGGTGAGCTAAAATAGATAGTACTCTGGGCGTGAGGGCACAGTCCTAGTGAGCTTCTTGCATATATTTGCTAGCTCGTGAGCCTAGGTGAGCATCTCTTACTTTTCTTTCTACATATGCAAATTGCCCTGGAGGTTGGTCACCCTAAGAGTAATGATGGGAATCCAGATGTGGACCCCTTGCTCACAGTGCCTAGAGGCATCAGCTGCACCTTTCTGACAAGACCCATAAAGCTGAAACATACATCTGGGGTTAGCTGTTTCTCTTGTTCAGTGAGGCCTTCTCTGTTTTTTTTGTGGCTGGACTGTCATTTGGCAGGAGCAGTATGATGTGCTTCAGAAGATTTTCTCTTTTTGTATGGCACTGGTGAGCTAAAATAGATAGTACTATGGGCGTGAGGACACAGTCCTAGTGAGCTTCTTGCATATATTTGCTAGCTCATGAGCCTAGGTGAGCATCTCTTACTTTTCTTTGTACATATGCAAATTGCCCTGGAGGTTGGTCACCCTAAGAGTAATGATGGGAATCCAGACGTGGACCTCTTGCTCACAGTGCCTAGAGGGATCAGCTGCACCTTACTGACGAAGGTCAAAAAAGCTGAAACGTACGTATGGGATTATCTGATTCCCTTGTTCAGAGAGAATTTGTCCGTCATTTCATGGCTGGACTGTCATTTGGCCGAACCAGTATGATATACTTCAGAAGATTTCCATTTTGTGTATGGCACTGGTGAGCTAAAAGAGATTGCAATCTGGGCATGAGAACCAGTATGATATGCTTCAGAAGATTTTCTCTCTGTGTATGGCACGGGTGAGCTAAAAAACGATTGCACCCTGGGTGTGAGGATACTGTCCCAATCAGCTTCCTGCATGTATTTGTTAGCTCATGAGCCTAGTTTAGTATCTCTTACTTTTCTTTCTACATATGCAAATTGCTCTGGGGTTGGTCACCCTAAGAGTAATGAGGGGGATCCAGACATGGATCCTTTGCTTGCAGTGCTTAGAGGGATCAGCTGCACCTCACTGTTGAGGTCCAAGAAAGCTGAAATGTTTGTCTGGGGTTAGCTGTTCTCCTTGTTCAGGGAGGACTTGTCTGGCATTTTGTGGCTGGACTATCATTTGGCAGGACCAGTATGACATGCTTCAGAAGATTTCCTCTTTGTGTATGGCGCTAATGAGCTAAAAGAGATTGCACCGTGCGTGTGAGGACAGAATCCCAGTGAGCTTCTTGCATATATTTGCTAGTGTATGAGCCAAGTTGAGCATCTCTTACTTTTCTTTCTATGTATGCAAATTGCTCTGGGGATTGGTCACCCTAAGAGTAATGAGGGGAATACAGATGAGGACCCCTTGCTCACAGTGCTTAGAGGGATCAGCTGCACCACTCTGACAAGGCCGAAACATAGGTCTGGTGTTAGCTGTTTCTCTTGTACAGAGAGGGCTACTCTGGCATTTTGTGGCTGGACTGTCATTTGGCAGGAGCAGTATAATATGCTTCAGAAGATCTTCTCTCTTTGTATGGCACTGGTGAGCTAAAAAGATTGCAATCTGGGTGCGAGGACACAGTCCCATTGAGCTTCTTGCATGTATTTTGTTACCTCATGAGCCTAGTTGAGCATCTCTTACTTTTCTTTCTACATATGCAAATAGCTGTGGGGGTGGTCACCCTAAGAGTAATGAGGGGAATCCAGACGTGGATTCTTTGCTCACAGTGCCTAGAGGGATAAACTGCACCTCAACAATGAGGCCCAAGAAGGCAAAATGTACATTTGGGCTTAACTGGTTCTCTTGTTCAGAGAGGACTTGTTTGGCCTTTCTAGGCTGGACTGTCATTTGTCAGGACCAGTATGATATGCTTCAGACGATTTTCTCTCTCTGTATGGCACTGGTGATCTAAAAAAGAGTGCACCTTGGGTGTGAGGTCTCAGTGAGCTTGTTGCATGTATTTGCTAGCTAATGATCCTAGTTGAGCATCTCTTACTTTTCTTTCTACATATGCAAATTGTTCTGGGGGTTGGTCACCCTAAGAGTAAGAAGGGAAATCCAGACATGGACCCCATGCTCACAGTGCCTAGTGGGATCAGCTGCATCTCAACAACAAGGCGAGAGAAAGCCGAAATGCATGGCTGGGTTTAGCTGTTTCCCTTGTTCAGTGCTTGCTTTTTTGGCGTTTCGTGGCTGGCCTGTCATTTGGCAGGACCAGTATGATATGCTTCAGAAGATTTTCTCTCTGTGTAGGGCACTGCTGAGCTAAAAGAGATTGCACTCTGGGCGCGAGGACACAGTCCCATTGAGCTTCTTGCATGTATTTGCTAGCTCATGAGCCTAGATGAGCATCTCTTACTTTTCTTTCTACATATGCAAATTGTTCAGGGGGTTGCTCAGTCCAAGAATAATGAGGGGGGGAATCCAGACGTGAACCCCTTGCTCACAGTGCCTAGAGGGATCAGCTGCACTTCACCGACGAGGCCCAACAAGGCCAAAACGTACGTCTGGGGTTAGTGGTTTCCCTTGTTCAGAAAGGACTTGTCTGATATGCTTCAGAATATTTTCTCTCGGTGTATGGCACTGGGGAGCTAAAGGAGATTGCACCCTGGGTGCGAGGACACAGTCCCAGTGAGCTTCTTGCATGTATTTGCTAGCTAATGAGCCTAGTTGAGCATCTCTTACGTTTCTTTCTTCATATGCAAATTGCTCTGGGGGTTGGTCACTCTATGAATAATGAGAGAAATCCAAACATGGACCCCTTGCTCACAGTGCCTAGATGGATCTGCTGCACCTCTCTGACAAGGCCCAAGGAGGCCCAAAAGTATGTCTGGGGTTAGCTGTTTCCCTTGTTCAGAGAGGATTTGTCTGGCATTTTGTGGCTAGACTGTCATTTGGCAGGACCAGTATGATATGCTTCAGAAGATTTCCTCTCTGTGTATGACACTGGTGAGCTAAAAAAAGTTTGCACCCTGGGCGCAAGGACACTGTCCCAGTCAGCTTCTTGCATGTATTTGCTAGTTCATGAGACTAGTTGAGCATCTCTTTCTTTCTACATATGCAAGTTGCTCTGGGGGTTGGTCACCCTAAGAGTAATGAGGGGAATCCAGATGAGGACCCCTTGTTTGCAGTTACCTAGAGGGATCAGCTGCATCTCCCTGATGAGGTTCAAGAAGACTGAAAAGTATGGCTTGGATTAGCTGTTTTCTCTGTTTAGAGTGGATTTGTCTGATGTTTTGTAACTGGGCTGTCATTTGGCAGGACCAGTATGATATGCTTCAGAAGATTTCTTCTTTGTGTATGGCACTAATGAACTAAAAGAGATTGCACTGTGGGCATGAGGACACAGTCCGAGTGAGCTTCTTGCATGTATTTGCTAGCTGATGCACGTAGTTGAGTATCTCTTACTTTTCTTTCTACATATGCAAATTGCTCTGGAAATTGGTAATCCTAAGAGTAATGAGTGGAATACAGACGTGGACCCCTTGTGAACAGTGCTTAGTAGGATAAGCTGCACCTCTCTGACAAGGCCCAAGAAGGCCGAAACGTACGTCTGTGGTTAGCTGTTTCCCTTGTTCAGAGAGAATTTGTCTGGCATTTCGTGGCTGGACTGTCATTTGGCAGAACCAGTATGATATACTTCAGAAGATTTCCACTTTGTGTATGGCACTGGTGAGCTAAAAGAGATTGCACTCTGGGTGCAAGGACACAGTCCCAGTGAGCTTCTTGCATGTATTTCCTAGCTCATGAGCCTAGTTGAGCATATCTGGCTTTTCTTTCTACATATGCAAATTGCTCTTATAGTTGGTCACCCTAAGAGTAAGGAGGGGAATCCAGAAGTTTACTACTTGCGCACAGTGCCTACAGGGATCAGCTGCACCTCACTGAAAAGGCCCAAGAAGACTGAAATGTTCATCTGGGGTTAGCTGCTTCCATTGTTCAGAGGGGACTTGTTTGGCAATTATTGTCTGGACTGACATTTGGCAGGAGTAGTATGATACGTTTCAGAAGATTTCCTCTCTGTGTATGGCACTTGTGAGCTAAAAGAGATTGCACACTGGGTGTGAGGACACAGTCCCAGCGAGCTTCTTGCATGTATTTGCTAGTGCATGAGCCTAGTTGAGAATCTCTTACTTTTCTTTCTACGTATGCAAATTTCTCGGGGGGTTTGTCATCCTAAGTGTAATGAGGGAAATCTAGGCGTGGACCCCTTGCTCACAGTGCCTAGAGAGATCAGCTGCACCTCATCGATGAGGCCCAAGAAGGCTGAAATGTATGTCTGGGGTTAGCTGTTTCCCTTGTTCAGAGAAGACTTGTCTGGCATCTGGCATTTAGCAGGAGCAGTATGATATGCTTCAGAAGATTTTCTCTCTGTGTATAGCACTGGTGAGCTGAAAGAGATTGCACCCTGGGCCTGAGGACACAGTTCCAGTGAGCTTCTTGCATGTATTTGCTAGCTCATGAGCCTAGTTGAGCATCTTTTACTTTTCTTTCTACATGTTTCCTACGTGTGTTGGTCCCCACTCCACAGACACCCATTCTAGTGCGGACCTGGGGCTTTATCAGACTCCTAGACTGACTGCAGGCTGATGTCAGTGCTAGTCCTTTGTGCATTCCAAATTACCTTGATGCTCCAGTGGGCTGATGCCTCATCTCGAACAGTGTGGTGGTTCTATTGGCGGACTGCTATTTCTGATACAGTGCTTGCCTCTTTGATCACCCTCTGTGTGTTATCTGTTTACATACATTACTGTGATTATTCTAATAAAAGATTGTTTTATAGTGATGAGCGAGCACCCCAATGCTCGGGTGTTCGGGTGCTCTGACCGAGCACCCCCTGAGGCTCGAGTGCTCGGCCGAGCACCCGAGCCCCATTGAAGTCAATGGGAGGACTCGAGCATTACACCAGGCACCCCCTGCTCTGATGAGGGGAGGGTGCCTGGTCCATAGGAAAAGGGCAGAAAAAGATGGAAACACTACAGAAATGGTTCAGGGACAGCATAGGGAGGATGTCTGGATGCATCTTGGACTCCAACATCGCTGCTGGGAACGATCTTTCGCCCGTAGTACGCCATTTTTACAGACTGACCATAAAACACACAAAAAGGAAAATAAAAACGACTTTAGGCGAAAAATTGTTACCAAACAATATTTGCTGTATATTTACTTGTATATCATCTGCAAATTATCCCAAAAATTTCCTTGATTTTCGGAAGTGAGGCCATGATTAAGAGGGAAACGTGCGCAGAGGCAAATTCTTCCAAAAATTTCCTTGATTTTCAGAACTGAGTCCATGATTAAGAGGGAAACGTGCGCAGAGGCAAATTCTCCCAAAAATTTCCTTGATTTTCAGAACTGAGGCCATGATTAAGAGGGAAACGTGCGCAGAGGCAAATTCTCCCAAAAATTTCCTTGATTTTCAGAACTGAGGCCATGATTAAGAGGGAAACGTGCACAGAGGCAAATTCTCCCAAAAATTTCCTTGATTTTCAGAACTGAGGCCATGATTAAGAGGGAAACGTGCGCAGAGGCAAATTCTCCCAAAAATTTCCTTGATTTTCAGAACTGAGGCCATGATTAAGAGGGAAACGTGCGCAGAGGCAAATTCTCCCCAAAATTTCCTTGATTTTATTGAACTGAGGCCATGATTAAGAGGGAAACGTGCGCTGAGCTGACCATCTAAAACATTATGGGTGAGGGTCTGCTGCAGAGCTGACCATCCTAAACATTATATGCGAAGGCCCACTAGTGAGCTGACGCTATAAAACATTATATGAGAGGGCCCGCTAGAGAGCTGACCCAATAAAACATTATATGAGAAGGCCCGCTGGTGAGCTGACCTATATAAAAATTGGCAAACAGGGCCCGCTGGTGAGCTGACCCTATATAAAAATTATATCACAGGGCCCGCTGGTGAGCTGGCCCTATATAAAAATTATATCACAGGGCCCGCTGGTGAGCTGGCCCTATATAAAAATTATAGCACAGGGCATATGGAAGAGGAGGAGGAGGATGAGAAGATTAAGAGTCAACCATATACCCGTTTTTTGGGTGGAAGGGGTGAATGGGAATACAGAGTATTCCCATCATTGTAAATAACATATATAAAGTGAGTTTATGTTCCCCCGGGGCTTTCCTCCAGTGGAGTGGAGAAGTCAGGGGAAATCCAGGCCTTGTTCATTTTTATAAGTGTCAACCTATCAGCATTGTCGGTGGAAAGGCGGATACGCTTATCTGTTATGATGCCACCAGCAGCACTAAATACCCGCTCAGACAGAACGCTGGCGGCAGGGCAGGCCAGCACCTCCAAGGCGTAGAGTGCCAGTTCATACCACGTGTCCAGCTTGGACACCCAGTAGTTGTAAGGCACAGAGGGATCATTGAGGACGCTGACACGGTCTGCTACGTACTCCTTCACCATCTTCCAAAACTTTTCCCTCCTTGTGACACTAGGCTGCGCATCAGGGTGAGGGTGCTGGCGGGGTGTCATGAAGGTGTCCCACGCCTTGGAGAGTGTTGCCCTGCCTTTCTCGGAACTGCTGTGTGCTCCCCTTTTCTCCCCTTCTCGGTTGGCCAAGGTAGCACGTACTCTGCCGCCAGCGTTGTCAGATGGAAAATTTTGGAGCAATTTTTCAACAAGAACCTTCTGGTATTGCACCATTTTGCTTGTCCTCTCCACCGGAGGAATGAGAGATGAGAAATTCTCTTTGTAGCGGGGGTCCAGAAGGGTGAACACCCAGTAATCCGTGTTGTTTAAAATGCGTATAACGCGTGGGTCACGGGAAAGGCAGCCTAACATAAAGTCAGCCATGTGTGCCAGAGTACCAACAGTCAAGATTTCGCTGTCCTCACCAGGAGGATGACTCTCAATCTCCTCATCCTCTTCCTCCTCTTCTGCCCACCCACGCTGAAGAGATGGAACTAAAGTTCCATGGCTACCCTCTGTAGCGGAGGCAACCGTGTCTTCCTCCTCCTCCTCCTCCTCCTCCTCCGCCTCCTCCAATTGTCGCTGAGAAGACGAAGTGAGGGTGCTCTGGCTATCACCTTGTGTAAGCTCTTCCTCCCCCATTTCCACCTCTTCCACATGCAAAGCGTCGGTTTTAATTGTGAGCAGCGAGCGTTTCAGTAGACACAGAAGTGGGATGGTTACACTGATAATAGCGTTATCGCCGCTCACCATCTGTGTCGATTCCTCAAAATTGTGTAAAACCTCGCAGAGGTCTGACATCCATTCCCACTCCTCACTTCTGATTACAGGAAGTTGAACGGAGAGGCGACGACCGTGTAACAGCTGGTACTCCACTACTGCCCTCTGCTGCTCACAAAGCCGGGCCAACATGTGGAAGGTGGAGTTCCAGCGCGTGCTCACGTCACACAGCAGCCGGTGAGCTGGCAATTGTAAGCGCTGCTGCAGCTTCAACAGGCCGGCTGAAGCTGTTGATGACTTACGGAAATGTGCACACACGCGGCGCACCTTGGTCAAGAGATCATGCACATTGGGGTAGGTTTTTAGAAATCGCTGCACCACTAAATTAAATACATGCGCTAGGCATGGTACGTGTGTGAGCTTGCCGAGCTCCAAAGCCGCCACCAAGTTACGCCCATTATCACACACAACCATGCCTGGTTGCAGGTTGAGTGGCGAGAGCCACTGCTCGGTCTGGTGACTAATCCCCTGCAACAGCTCTGAGGCCGTGTGCTGTTTGTCCCCAAGGCAGATCAGCTTCAGCACGGCCTGTTGACGCTTCCCCACTGCAGTGCTACACTGCTTCCAGCTACTGGCTGATGGGGGAGTGGCGCTGCGTGTAGAGAATTCGGAGGTGGAAACGGAGGAGGAGGAGCCAATAACGTAGGTGCTGGTGGAAACCCTGATGGAGGTAGGGCCCGCAATCCTCGGCGTGGGTAGCACCCGTGCCATCCCAGGGTCCGAGTCGCTCCCAGCCTCCACGACATTCACCCAGTGTGCCGTCAGGGAAATGTAGCGTCCCTGGCCACAAGCACTTGTCCATGTGTCAGTCGTTAAGTGGACCTTCCCAGTAACTGCGTTGGTCAGGGCACGGGTGATGTTACGGGACACATGGTGGTGTAATGCGGGGATGGCACACCGGGAAAAGTAGTGGCGGCTGGGGACCGCGTACCGAGGGACAGCTGCTGCCATCAGGCTGCGGAAGGACTCAGTGTCCACAAGCCTAAATGGCAGCATTTCGATGGCCAGTAATTTTGAAAGGTGTGAGGTTAGTGCTATGGCCTGTGGGTGGGTGGCTGGGTACTTTCTCTTGCGCTCAAATGCCTGGGGTAACGACATTTGGACGCTGTGCTGGGACAGGGAAGTGGATGTGGTCGCTGATGGTGCTTCAGATGGTACAGGTGCAGGGCGGGAGGTATGCGGGCCTGCGCCTTCGACAGGCGATTGGCCGGCACCGAAAACAGGGGAAGAGGAGGCAGTGGTGTGGCCTGCAGACACAGATGGGCGATCCAGGCGTTCCTCCCACTTACTACGGTGCTTGGATGCCATGTGTCGGATCATGCTGGTGGTGGTGAGGTTTCTAGTGTTCATGCCTCGGCTCATTCTGGTGTGGCACAGGTTGCAAACTACAATTCTTTTGTCGTCCGCACTTTCCTTAAAAAAACGCCATACCGCGGAACACCTACCCTTTGGCAAGGTAGATTTACGCAAGGGGGTGCTCCGTGGAACATTTGCGGGCCGGTTTGGTGCGGTCCGCCTTCTTTCTGTAGCCACACCACTGCCTCTTCCAGCCTGTTGCGGTGCTGCAGATGGCTCACCCTCAGGACTGCTGACATCGCTCGGCTCTACACCTTCCCAGGTGGGGTCAGTCACCTCATCGTCCACCAAGTCCTCCTCCACTTCCTCACTCTGATCATCCTCCTCAAGTCTTGATCCCACCACATACTCAGTCATTGACAACTGTATAACATTCTCCTCAACAAGGTCTTGAGACGGAAATAGTGGTTGATTTAATGGCAACTGTGTCTCATCATCATCATCATCATCCACTACTTCCTTTGACCTTAAATGCCGTTCACATCTGTCATCTTCTTGAGATTGGGTAGCCTCTAGAGGTTGTGAATCAGGGCACAAGATGTCATGTTCCTCTGCAAGCGTGCTTGGAGAGAGGGTCAAATGAAGGATTGGTGATGAGACGAGCTCCTCACTATATCCCAGTATGGGATCACTTCTTTGACCAGACCGTGTATGGTGGGAGGAAGGATGATCAGAGTGAGGATTATTTTGACCAGACTCTTGGCTACTGAGAGTGGACTTGGTGGAAGACAGGGTGGTGCTTAACCGACTGGAAGCAGTATCAGCTGTCATCCAACCGACCACCTGTTCGCAGTGGTCGGACCTCGAGAGTGATGTCCTGCGACGCCCTGTAAAATTACACATGAAGCTAGGTATGGTGGATGTCTTTCTTTCTTGTGCTCTGGCACCAGGCACAGTTTCTCCGCGTCCTGACCCGCGCCCTGAACTTTCAGGATCACGTCCACTTCCCCGTCCCTTTTTACCCGCCTTCTTCATCTTACACAGAATATGTGACTTTAATATTTGAGTTTGAAAACTTAACAGTATTTCTTACTATTCTGCAACTCTGCAGAGTACACAGAATAGGCTGCTAAACTGCGGTGACACACACTGAATGGAATAAGTGACTTTAATATTTGAGTTTGAAAACTTAACAGTATTTCTTACTATTCTGCAACTGTGCAGAGTACACAGAATAGGCTGCTAAACGGCGGTGAAACACACTGAATGGAATATGTGACTTTAATATTTGAGTTTGAAAACTTAACAGTATTTCTTACTATTCTGCAACTGTGCAGAGTACACAGAATAGGCTGCTAAACGGCGGTGAAACACACTGAATGGAATATGTGACTTTAATATTTGAGTTTGAAAACTTAACAGTATTTCTTACTATTCTGCAACTGTGCAGAGTACACAGAATAGGCTGCTAAACGGCGGTGAAACACACTGAATGGAATATGTGACTTTAATATTTGAGTTTGAAAACTTAACAGTATTTCTTACTATTCTGCAACTGTGCAGAGTACACAGAATAGGCTGCTAAACGGCGGTGAAACACACTGAATGGAATATGTGACTTTAATATTTGAGTTTGAAAACTTAACACTATTTCTTATTATTCTGCAACTGTGCAGAGTACACAGAATAGGCTGCTAAACGGCGGTGATACACACTGAATGGAATAAGTGACTTTAATATTTGAGTTTGAAAACTTAACAGTATTTCTTACTATTCTGCAACTGTGCAGAGTACACAGAATAGGCTGCTAAACGGCGGTGAAACACACTGAATGGAATATGTGACTTTAATATTTGAGTTTGAAAACTTAACAGTATTTCTTACTATTCTGCAACTGTGCAGAGTACACAGAATAGGCTGCTAAACGGCGGTGATACACACTGAATGGAATAAGTGACTTTAATATTTGAGTTTGAAAACTTAACAGTATTTCTTACTATTCTGCAACTGTGCAGAGTACACAGAATAGGCTGCTAAACGGCGGTGAAACACACTGAATGGAATATGTGACTTTAATATTTGAGTTTGAAAACTTAACAGTATTTCTTACTATTCTGCAACTGTGCAGAGTACACAGAATAGGCTGCTAAACGGCGGTGAAACACACTGAATGGAATATGTGACTTTAATATTTGAGTTTGAAAACTTAACAGTATTTCTTACTATTCTGCAACTGTGCAGAGTACACAGAATAGGCTGCTAAACGGCGGTGAAACACACTGAATGGAATATGTGACTTTAATATTTGAGTTTGAAAACTTAACAGTATTTCTTACTATTCTGCAACTGTGCAGAGTACACAGAATAGGCTGCTAAACGGCGGTGAAACACACTGAATGGAATATGTGACTTTAATATTTGAGTTTGAAAACTTAACAGTATTTCTTACTATTCTGCAACTGTGCAGAGTACACATAATAGGCTGCTAAACGGCGGTGATACACACTGAATGGAATATGTGACTTTGATATTTGAGTTTGAAAACTTAACACTATTTCTTACTATTCTGCAACTCTGCAGAGTACACAGAATGTGCTGCTAAACTGCGGCGAAGCACACTGAATGGAATATGTGACTTTAATATTTGAGTTTGAAAACTTAACAGTATTTCTTCCTATTCTGCAACTCTGCACAGTACACAGAATGTGCTGCTAAACTGCGGCGAAGCACACTGAATGGAATATGTGACTTTGATATTTTAGTTTGAAGACTTAACAGTATTTCTTCCTATTCTGCAACTCTGCACAGTACACAGAATGTGCTGCTAAACTGCGGCGACGCACACTGAATGGAATATGTGACTTTGATATTTTAGTTTGAAGACTTAACAGAATGTGCTCTAATCTGCAACTTTGCACACTAAACAGAATGTGCTCTAATCTGCAACTTTGCACACTAAACAGAATGTGCTCTAATCTGCAACTTTGCACACTAAACAGAATGTGCTCTAATCTGCAACTGTGCACACTAAACAGAATGTGCTCTAATCTGCAACTTTTCACACTAAACAGAATATTTTTTTTTTTTTTTTTTTTTTTTTTTTCCCCCCACACAAAATAACCTGCTGCCCCCACACACAGTAGTCCTAAAAAGGACTTTTGGTTCTTTTTTTTCACAATTTTTGTTTTTTTCCTCCCTACACTGCCTTTCCCTTCCTATCCTCAGCTCTCCCTGGCTCAGACTGAGCCGAACTCGATGGTCAGGTGCTATACAGCACCCGACCACGGGTTCTGGCCAGCCAATCAGTGTAATGCCAGCAGCCAACATGGCTGCTGGCATTACACCGATTTCAGAGCCTCCCTGCACGTTTATTGGCTGCGCAGCAGCC
Source organism: Rhinophrynus dorsalis (assembly GCA_037306005.1). Classification (NCBI taxonomy): domain Eukaryota; kingdom Metazoa; phylum Chordata; class Amphibia; order Anura; family Rhinophrynidae; genus Rhinophrynus; species Rhinophrynus dorsalis. The sequence continues at coordinate 129,865,318 of CM074724.1, forward strand.
GCAAAACGTGCGGGGAGGAGACCCGAACATGGCGGGCGAGCACATGCGGTACTCGTACGAGTACCGCCATGTGCCGAGCAGAGCGATGCTCGAGCCGATCCGAGCATCGGCCGAGCATGCTCGCTCAACACTATTGTTTTACTTTACCGTACTGACTCCTGGTTTATTCCTGGGAACAGTGACACTACCTGAACACTGGACTCAGTCGCCCTTTTGTGGTGTTTCAGAGCAGTGTGTTCCTGGTTCACCTGTATCCGTTCTGTTGTGATCTTGGTTTGTCTAAGTGCCCTCTCTGTGTCTGCCCAGTGGCTTGGCTGACTACCCGCTCTGTGTATTGCCCAGTGGCTTGGCTGACTACCCACTCTGTGTACTGACCAGTGGCCTGCCTGACTACCCGCTCTGTGTACTGACCAGTGTCCTTGGTGACTACCCGCGCTGTTTACTGACCAGTGACTTGGCTGACTACCCTCTCGATGTGCCTTACATTAGCCTTGCTGATTGCCCCCTCTGTGTGCTGACCTCTGGCCTGGCTGACTACCCTCTCAGTGGGCCCTGCAGTAGTCTGGCTAACTGTTTTCTCTATGCACTTTACATTGGCCTAGGCTGACTGCCCACTCTGTGTGCCTTATGTCTGGCTACTGCTCTCCCTGTGCTTATCCGTGACCTGGCTGACTATCCTCTTTGGTTTGCCCGAGTCTCGGCTATTCCCTCCAGGGACAGAGCTCTTCAGTTCCGCTTCTAGGCTTGGTCTCTCAACTCTATGGGAATCCACCCAGCCCTGGGCCGATTCTATTGTTCCTTGTACTCTCTCTATTATTTTTGCCTGTAGTACCATTTCAATAAAGGTGGTGTTCATTTATGTACCTGTCTGGGCGTCATTTGTAAAAACTGTTACAATTATATAGAAAATATGTGTAAAAAGTGTATTAATTTCATTTTTTAAATCTCTATTTAGCCGAAATTGAAGGAATAAATGCTGCCCTACACCTACTTCCGGATAGACTAAGGGGGAAGGGCTGGGGGTGCCAATCTTGTTACAGGTGATGGCGAAGTTTGTTATAACATTTTTGCACTACTTTAGCACTTTGGAAGTCTGGGCCTTAAGTCACTCTCTAGACATATAAGAAGGCATTAATTAACCCCTTAAGGACCGGCGCACACGCATGCGGCCGGCACTTAAGGACCACAGAACATTTTGGTTTTTTTTTAATTCTGATTCAGGGCTCCCCGAATGGTGTGCAGCAGTACATGTATGTCATGAGTCCTTTAGGGACATCCACCCATGACATACATGTACATACTGCATCGTCAAGTTGTTAAATATCTGCTGCAGAGAGGGGGTAATCTGGCCCTTTGGGATACAATTGTATTAAAGAGCAGGAGGATGGTAGAGGAGGGCAGAGGCAGGGACAGGCCCTGACTCAGGATAGATTGTGTCATGAAATGTCACCCTCTATGTGGCGACCTGTAAGCTTGCGACATCAAAATATCAAGACATTCTGATGTCACCCTTTATATCCAGGCGACATTTTTAAGACGCTGTTTGAATGGTCACCAACTAGAGGGCGACATTTCAACAGTGAACCTTGCCTGTGATATAAATCCAGCCAGACACCCTTTGTATTAATACCCAGCTAATTCTCTTTTCCCTCCTGTAGCAGATCAGTTACATTGGTGGGAGATGATTCAGTAGAAAATTGCCTACTTTTGAATCTTCATACACCGACCTAGTTGCCAAGCAAGTGACAAGACCACAGTATCCTCTTTCCAGATGTACATAATGCTGGCTCCATGACATGTAACAGATTCCTCGTAAAAAAAACAGGTGCACAGTTTTTATAAGGCTGAAAACATCCTGCTCTGTAGTAATAATTCCATGGCAAGCCAAATCCACAGAAATAATCAGATGTGTGCTTGAAAAAAATTGATTAACCTCTTTTATTGAAAGGTTTCTTTTCCCATTAGGTGAGACAGCTTCAGAGTTTGTAGCTATAACACATTGATCTGACTGTTAACCCCTTGGATGCTAGAGGCAATGTGCTGGAGATGTCTTAAGCATTTAAGGAGTTAACTACCACATTCTGCTTTGGCTAGAACTTATTACAGAGTAAAAGTAAGAGACCAATAATCCTGAGCAATACAAGTATTAACCCTTTAAGGACTAGAGGGGTGTGCAGTTCATTGCTTCACACTGTTATGCACACTTTACAAGCCTTTAAAGGATTAAAGGCCGCACATTGAAAAAATAGGCCTTTCAAGATCATTCCTGTTACATGACTAGGTATGAGCAATAATGTTTCCTGTACAAAGAAAACTGCCTGTTCATCCTCCTGTGTGAATTTGTTCCCAACATTAACATGTACAAATGCATGCTACTGTTTGTGTATATGTGTGTACAAGTGTGTTCACTTGCATGCTAGTGTTTATATGTGTGTGCATTTGTATGCAAGCGTATGGTATAAATGTAAAACCCAAAACCCCTTTGATAAATTTGGGGTCTTTGTTGCATAATTTGGCCAAAGTATGTTTTAGCTCGTCCACCACATCAAGGTACCCCAATATAAGGTGAGTACCTATCTAATTCACAGAATCATTCCTATCTAGATTACAGATGCCTCTGACAATTGGCATGGCAGAGAATTCTTGTAAATCATGCTTAAGGTCTATTTTAAAAACTTTTATCATATGTAAACATAACAATTTTTAATAACTTCATGATAAGACTCACCTTTAGTGGCTTGCAGAGAGTGGGCAGCAGGCCAAAAGACTGGAGCTCCATCAGTCCCCCATATATATGGTAGTGTGTGGTATAAATGTGTTTGCCTATGCATGCAAGTGTATATGTGTGCACACATGCTACTGTGTGTGTGTGTGTGCACGTGCATGCAAGTGTATATGTGTGTGCTAGTGTGTTCACTTGCATGCTAGTGTTTATATGTGCATACACTTGTATGCTAGTGTATGTGTGTTTACACATGCACGTTAGGGTACATGTTTGTGTGTGTCGTATAAATGTGTTTGCATAAGAATTCTAGTATATATGCGCGCACACATGCATATTGCTATGTGTGTGTTTGTGTGTGTTCACTTGCATGCAGTGTATATGCAATCCATTTGATTTAAATGGGATGTTTAAACCTTTGAATAGTAGAGGTCTCCATCACAAATACTTAAAGGGATAGTAATACTTCATTTTAACTTTATTTTATTTTGTAGGCATTAAAAAAACATGAAGAATTATATAAGTCTTATCTCTGAAACCTTTATGGTTTAAGAGATATTCACAAACAAAGTATCACCCCCCTGTTCAACCAAATCAGAAGGGAGATGCCCAGGTAGACTGCAGAGAGGGACAATCTTCAATTAAGATAAGGGAAAAAGCTGAAAAACTTTTCAAGGGGGGAAGGGCTTTCATTGTTTTCATACAAAGAAAATTGTCCCCTTCTGTTATCTGTCCTGTCATACAACCAGACTCACATCTGAGAAGAGATGGCTTACACTAGGTAAAAGGGGCGGGGAGGGGAACTTTGCTTGTGAATATCTCATAAACCATAAAGGTTTGAGAGATAAGACTTATATCATTCTTCATGTTTTTTTAATGCCTACAAAATAAAATAAAGTTAAAACGAAGTATTACTATCCCTTTAATATTTATTGATTTACTGTCTTCAGGCATAGTGTCATGTGATTGGAAATACTTGTTTTATGACCTTCCAGTTTGCAAAGAAATATGCTGGATACCTTTCTAGCATTCAAGGGCTTAGCCCCTTAAGGACTGGGTGCATGCGCACACGGCCGGCACTTAAGGGCCACGGACCTTTTTCTTTTGCCCGATCCGGTTCAGGGTTCCCTGAATAGTGTGCAGCCATGTGGGGAGCCCTGAAATCCTTGATTGTCCTGGCATGTCATGGGTCCTTATAGCAGGTTCGACCCATGACGTGCCAGGACAGTCATGGATCCTTAAGGGGTTAAGAGGCATTCTCCTGTCCTTTATACTTTGCCAAGGGACCAGCAGTGGCTTACAATGTCTTTGTTTACAGGAAATGCTTGATTCCATCCTTTGCCAGGGTAGTCTTTGTAAGGGGATAATTGTTACTCATAATGAATATAGGGGAATATGTTGTAGGCAAACAGGAGCAGTTCTGAGCGAAAACCAACTGTACCATAGGGGAGAAATATAAATTCACCCAAATTTCCATTGATTTAAATGGTTCTTTTAATCCCTTGAATGCTGGAGAGGTTTCCAAAGCATTGCATTGAAATCAATGGGCATTTTGATTTCTTTGCTACAGTGTAGTTGGTGTGACCTAGAATTGATCCAGTTTGTCTTTATACATAGATTTGTATTTGTCTTTTAAATTTTTGAGCTCTCAGGGGGTTTCCAGCACATTGCTAATCCTCTGGCACACAAAGGGTTAAATGTTTGCTAGCGTTTAGTTAAGTTTTAAACGCTGGATAGGGTTGAAAGGGTTTCAAGCTGTTAATATTTATCGATGCCTTTTTAATCTACATCAATATCAAAAACAATTAACTGTAACTTTAATTTGGACAGGCTTGTGATGACAGAGGGAGCAAAGGACTGTATAATTGAGAAGCAGCGAGTTCAAAAACAGGTTATGGGCCAATTTAAGCATATCCAGCAGGCTTCCTGTGACACAGCGCTGGCAATACAATGAGCTTTTGATGAACACTGTTGCATTAAACTTTCCTTTACAAATAATTGAACATGGTAGAATGGTAACCCTTCCCCTTCCAGAAAGTCTGCAATGGATAGGATGACCAGCTATCACCATTTTCAGGGAAAAGCCCCCTGATCTCAGTCCCCACATTTGTCCCCAGAATTGTCTTCTAAAAGTCTGCCCAGCTTAGGGTTTCCTGCTTCAACTCCTGAAACAGAAAATATTAATACTGGGCAAAGAGTTGTATTGAATGTCCCAGGGAACGCATTCACTCTTCCCTTTGAGGTGGCACTTATGTGGGCTATTGTTACAGCAAGCTCCATTTACCATGCTACTGAGGTTGCAACCTCCCTCGAAGGGAAGACTGAACGCTCTCCCCGGGGGAGCTGGGAGGGAGGTGGTAAGTTTGGTGTGCCGCATGTTGGGGAAGTGCCAGATTTTAACTCTGCATATCTTCAGCACTAGGTAAGTAAGAGTTAAAAAAAAATGCTAATCTAGTTTTACTAATTAAAGACAATGGGCACAAGTCTGTGTGATGTGAATGTTCCCCTTTAATGATTCTGTTATCAGCCAATCACAGTGATAGGCACCCATACTGTAAACTTAGTAGCTTAATTCTCACATGATTACAAGCTCTAAGACAGTGGTTCCTATCCTTATCCTCAGGGGTGGCTATGCTTTTATGATTTCCCTGATTAATAGTTTAATGAATGCCTGAGCCTCTGATTCACTCACCTGTAGTCAAGCAGGGAAATCCTAATAACATGACTTGTTAGGTGTTCCTGAGGTAGACTCGGAACCACTGCTCTAAGACACAGATTCACTATTGATTACAAGCACTCTAGCCCAGTGGTCACGTTAGTTCTATAGATTATCCTCTTGAATAATAGAGCTTGTAAAGTGCAGACTGTCAGATTTAATCTGAGGGTATTTACAGCCATAAAAAATGAACAGTGTAGGAATTACAGACCATTTTATACATAGTTCCTCCATTTTAGGGAACCAAGAGTAACTGGACAAATAATATAATATTAAACAAAGTCATCATATCTGGTACTTTTTTGCAGATCATTCACATTCCATGACTGCTTGAATTCTGGAACCCATAGATACCACCAGACACTGGGTATATTCCCTGGTGATGCTCTGCCAGCAGTGGTGTCCGTAGACATTTTTCCAGGGGGGGGGGGCAAAGCCATAATACGACCCCCAGGCCAGCCCATCTAGCCCCTTTATTTATATGGAGGGGGGTAATTGTAGGGGGGGCAAGTGCCCCCCTTGCCCCCCCTTCGGACGCCCATGTCTGACAGGCTTATGCAGCAGCAACCTTCAGGATTTGCAAGCACACCAACCAACTGTAAGCCTAAAGAGGGGAGGCCATGTATTTGTATCCCTGCAAGCGAAAACAGCAGCAGGACAGTGTTACTGGAAAGACAACACTTGTAAGTGTTATACCTTTTTGTTTATGTCCAAATGGATACTTTGTTGGATATCACCATACCTGGGAACTTCCAGTCGAGGGCTACCCGGAGGGTAGTCCTCTGTTCACCAGGGGGTGACAAAAATGACGCTAATCGCGTCAAAAAGGGGCGGGGCTTGCTGCGAGTGGGGGGGGGGCTTAACCCTTTGAGTGCCAGAGTGGTACAGAATGCATTGCAAAGCAATGCATTCCTTACCACTCTGGCACTCAGAGGGCTGGGGACTGAGTATCAGCAGGAGAAAAAGCGGATGTGGCAGAGTTTCAATAGAAACTCTCCACATCCGGAGGAATCAGCCTCTGCCCCGGAGACCCAGTAAAGTTCTGTCAGAATCGGAGTCTCCGGGGCAAATCCGGAGAGTTCCCAGGTATGGATATCACGCTGGCTAGCCCCCTCTTTGTTTTTGTTTGTGTTCTTGCTTCTTAACAATGTACCTAACTGTTGAGTTTGTTGTACCTAATGTTTTGGCTACGTCTTTGATCAATGTTTTCTGATTTTTCAGCCTTATGATGGGCTGCTTTACTGGCACTGAGACTTCATTGCTCCTCATGTTGTGAAACAACAGCAGCAGACTCCAAATTCAAATGTCACACATAGACCCAACCCCTAGACATGTTATTAGCTCTCTTGTGTATGAACTAATGATACAGTGACACACACCTGGCCAAGAAATAGCTGAGTAGCCAATTGTCCAATTGTCTAATTTTGGTCGCTAAAATAGAGGGACTATGTATAAAGAGAGCTGTAATTCCTACCCTGTCCATGGTTTTTGGTATAAATAGCTTCACACTTAAGCAGGCAATCTGTCCTCTAAGTCAGGGCTTAAAAGATGAAGTCCTTCGCTACTAGCCAGACCTGAAAAGTTACTCGCCACTGCAAGCCACAACATACAAACCAGGGCTGAATTTCTACTTACTAGGACTAAATTTTCACTCGCCATTGGCTAGTGGTGAGGGGAAATTTTGAGCCCTGCTCTAAGTCATTGTTTCATTTCAACTTCAATGTGCTGGAGTACAGAGCCAAAACAACAAAACTTGTGTCACTGTCCAAATACTTATGGATTGTACTGTATTTGTTCACTGTGGTGCAGTTGGTTTTCAATTGGATTGCTCCAGTTTGCTTTTATATATAAGTCTCAATGAGGTGAAGAGGTAAAGTTATACCTGCAAACTGAGATTTTCAGAGTTAATTGGTGGGTCTCTGATTGCAGATGTTGGTGTTCCGGATTTGTGAGTTCCACAGTAACTCTTCCCATTGTGCCTTCTACTGCCTATTGCTTCCATTGTCGATCAAATCCTCTTGTCAATCAAATCTATTCTGATTAAGTCACACCCACATTATGATACAAATTACATCACTTGGACACTAAGATCTCCAAAGCTGGAGCCATAGAATAACATAGGACATGGAGAAGCGATATCACTGTAGAAGTCGTCTCTGCTTCATCACAGCTTTATCACGCCTTAGTTCATCTCCCCCTACTTGTTTTAAGGATCATCAAGCCTCTTTTTTAGGGGTATAAGCATACCGGGGAACTTTCCATTGATGTCCACCCGGAGGGGAGTCCTCTGGTGCTGCAGGGGGGTGAGAAGAATTAAGCAAATTGCGTCAAAAAGGAGTGGGGCTTGACGCGAGCAGGGGGGTTTAAAGGTGTGAGACAGAGCTCAAAAGAAGGCTGGGGAAGGGGTTACAGTGGGGGAAACAGCAGGAGTGGGTAGAGTTTCAATAGAAACTCCCTACATCCGGAGGAATCAGCCTCTACCCCAGAGACCCGGTAAAGCAGTGTCAAAACCGGAGTCTCTGGGGCAAATCCGGAGAGTTCCCAGGTATGGGTATAACTTTTTTTAAGCACCATGATATACATTTTCTTAATTATGGTTGTGCTCACCGCATTCTCCCTAATAAGTAAAGATAATCTTATATACAGTATACTATCAATGCAATAATTATCAGAGGTTACCCAACTACTTGATTGTATTTTAGCACAACCTTGACAAATTCCAGATCCTGCTGTTTAATGACTCTGGGATACAGAAGAAGGAGAGTCCTTGTAAGTCTCGGCTTGTGACCTGCCACTATGCCCCAGGAAGTAATAAATGTGATTAGCCAAACTACATGTTAAGTGGATTATATGTAAAAAAAAGATTAAATGCTTGTTAGCCAGGGTCAGACCTGCTGATGTTGCATTGCATGCAGCTTTATTACATAACTAGGGTATTAACACTTTGAGTGCCAGAGGGGTACAGAAAGCATTTCTTTGCTATGCGTTACATACCCGTCTGGCAATCAACCAGTTAACACTTTATTTCAGAAAAATCAAAGAAATGTTAATGCATTACAATGATAGAAGTGTTATAGCATAGGACTAGGTGACACACTGAGGCTGATACATTAAAAGATTGGCGCAAATAAAAATTTCCGAAATTCGTATTGTCTTAATTGGCGTTTTTAACCAACTGAATGCTAGAGAAGTCTTCAACGTATTGTATCATTTAGTACAGTTCATCTCTAGCTCTGCCAATGCTTAGATTTCTGAATTGCTTATCTTTAGCTTTGTAAATATGCCACTAATTGGAAATACTTTTGTTTTTTTACTTCCCATTATAAAATTGTTAGATTCCCTTTAACATCTACCAATCATAGGATATCTTGTTATGGAGAAGTTTGTGTAGAAATATGTTTGATATCTCATAGTTACTGCTATAACAGAATGTCCAGTCAATAGTTGGTAGCTATATATCAGCACTCAGTCAATTGTGCTAATAAATGGGTATGTCAATTGCTTTAAGGTCCCTTAAACAGGTCACAAAACAGATATATTTTTGGAAAGATGGAAACAGAAGGTCGCAACCACTGACACTGTGAAATAGGCCTCATTACTACCCGAACTGTATCCCAGCAAAAATTCAATTTGCCTGTCTCTGATGTTAACCCATTTTAGAGGGAGCAGATTGGATTAATGATGCAGTGCAAGAGAGATCTGGAATACTGATTGAGATTGTTGTGCAAATGAGATCTGTAGCAATTCTGGGGAAAAACACTATATGGGACAAAAACATTTTATTGTCTAAATGAAATGAGTTATGTAAAATATAGAGAAATTAATAGTCATGGGGTATTGTGCAAATGTGAAGACTAGATGATCCCACAGATAGACAATACTGAACCTGAAGGTATCAGAGTTAATTCTCCTCCCTTTTAATTCCATTTTATATTTATTTACTTGCTGTTAGTAAGCTCATCCAAGGCTTTAGCCTCAATGGGGGAGATGTTTAAAGTTATGGACCTGTTGCCTATATCTTAAATTTTTTTCCAGATCTTTTCCACATTGGCCTAAAAAAAAGCATCTATGACAACACTTCTTGGATTTTATGGATTAATGGTAGATCTGTTGGATAGCTTAGCGTGTAACACCATGTCACTGATTGGTTGCCTTGAACCCTTCAGTTCTAAATCCTCCATATTTATTAGCACAATGGATTCCATAAAATCATATAGATCTAGACTCCCGCTATTTCTTCTATCCTTTCTCCATAATCCTCTGCCCCACCTATGTTAGGGTCATGATCACTCTTTTTGCCTAAAGAATATTTGTAACACAACTTTTTACACTAACTTATTAACATCCAAAATCATCCGTAAAAAAGAGAAAAATGGGCAGTCCTTTAGCATTTCATTTATTTGCATTCAATAATTCAGTTCTATAAAAATTAATATTACATTTTATCATCTGTTCTTCCAACTTGTTTCTGTACTTTCTCATGTTGTATGCTTTGTCCTCCCTCCTCCTTCTTTCATTGTATGCACTTTGAAGTTTATTGAAATAATGATTTCACAGTTACAGATGGTTTGTTAAATTGCAGGGGCAGACTGACAGCACCCAGGGCCCCTGGTCCAAAGAGTGTTCTGGGCCCCTTGCCCCATGACATCATTAGCCCCTCTCCATGACATAATTGACTCCTCCCCTAGGCCAACCAATTACCCCCCCAGGCCAGCCAGTATTCCTTAGGCCATCCTTTACCCCCTCAGGCCATCAAGTACCCCCTAGTCCTTCCATTACCTCCTTAGGCAATTCAGTATCCCCTAGGCCATCCAGTATCTGTTACCACCCTAGGACATCCTTTAACCCCCTAGGACATCCTTAACCCCCCTAGGACATCCAGTATCCCCTAGGCCATCCATTATCCCCCTAGGTCATTCTGCATCCCCTAGGCAATCCATTACCCCCCTAGGCCATCCAGCATCCCCTAGGACATCCTTTACCCCCCTAGGACATCCTTAACCCCCTAGGACATCCAGCATCCTCTAGGCCATCCATTACCCCCCTAGGCCATTACGCATCCCCTAGGCCATTCATTACCCCCTAGGCCATCAAGCATGCCCTAGGCCATCCATTAACCCCCTAGGCCATCCAGTACCCCCCTAGGCCATCCAGCATCCCCCAAGGCCATCCGGTACCCCCCAAAGCCATCCAGCATCCCCCTAGGCCATCCAGCATCACTCTAGGCCATCCATTACCCCCTAGGTCATCCAGTATTCCCCCTCGGTCATCCAGTATCCCCCTCGGCCATCAAGTATCCCCCTAGGCCATCCATTACCCCCAAGGCAATCCATTACCCCCTCAGCCCTCCCCACAGCCATCCAGTACCTCCCCCCCCAGCCCCAAGCCATCCACAACTACTGGCTTACCTGTGATGTGGTAGGTTTTCTCTGTTACTGTCACTGCTGCTGATTCTGTGTCCTCCTGGTTTGTCACTGACTGTCTTCAGGTAGCCTCTGAGAAAGTCCGACTCTACTCAGGTTGTCCTGAGACTCCTAAGTCCTCCTCTTCTGGTCTCGTGTCCTCCTTGGTGGGCTGTGTGTGTCATCACATCACCTGATATCCCACTCTGCCCCCCTATTATCACGCGCCTATGCGGGCCGTGATGACATCAAGGCGCAGAACTAAGGAAGATGCACAGTCTGTGCTTACTGCCAGCCCGACTGAGTGAGTCTCTCTGACTCTGGCAGCAAGCGGAGGCTGAGCGGTGGATCTGGAATCTGGATGGATCTTCTTTGTTGTGTAGCAGTAGTAGGGACAGTGGAACGGGAGCGGGACTCACTGGGTGGCTGATAGTGGTGACTGATGTAGTGGCACTGTGACTGGCATGATAATGGGCTGTGGCCTGCGGGGCACATGAAAATCCTAGACAGTGAGTGAATGAACAGACAGTGCCTCACTCACTGTCAGACTCCGGAGCGACTAGCGAGTGACAGAGACAGAGTGACTCCTGTGACGTGAGGCAGTGGCTGCTCACTGTGGGTGCCGCAATTTAATAGGCGCATCCGCACAGCAGCAGGCAGGCAAATTAACATTAAATGAGACACATTAATATTTTAATTGGTTTTGGTGGCGGCGGGCCCCCCCAGGTCGCTGGTCCTCGGTCCATGACCGAATGCCCGATGGTCAGTCCGCCCCTGTTAAGTTGTAACTAAAAATGGCCGAAGGTTCTGAATGAATCCAGAAGAAGGTTCTGAATGAATCCAGAAGGCCATCCCCAGGTAACATGCCAGGTATTTCTTCTTCGTGGGTTTGGGGGAATGGGGAAGAAGGTTTGATAGAACAAAGGAACAGTGGATATCTATCACGGTGACCGTGATTATTACCTGCTTGTTATGGATGCCTGTCCTCTTGCAAGCGGGCAGCGGTGTTGCCGGCCGCTGCCACCTGTCTGCTGGCCTCTCTGTCGTGGGAGCACATCATTGATGTTGCGCTCTCTGTTTTGTAGCCTTTGGCACTAATTGGCCAATTGTGTCCTGCCTTCTCCTTTGGCCTTATATAACTGGGCTTAGTTGCACTTTTGTGGTGTTCCTGTGCGTTACTACTGTGGGTGTGCTCTCATTTGACCCTTGCTTGGCTTCCGTTGATTCTCCGATTCGATCTGTAGCTTTGTCTGACTACCTGCTCCGGTATTGACCAGTGGCTCTGTCTGACTACCTGCTCCGTGTATGACCTAGGCCTTGTCTGACTACCTGTTCCGGTCTGACCCTGATTCTGGCTGACTCCCCGCTCCGTGAGTTCTGTGGCTCTGGCTGACTGCCTGATCTGACTTTGACCCGTGGCTCTGTCTGACTAACTGCTCCTTGCTTGACCCCGGTACTGTCTGACTCTTCACTCTGTCTCAACTGGCTTTTGCTGGGTCTCGTTCCATACAACCTGCAAGCAAACTTTACCTCCCTGGTATTGTTGCAGCTGCCTTCCGCTCAGCAACTCAGGGTTAGTCTCACCCCAGGTATTGCTCTAGCAGTCTCGCTCCATGCATCCTTGACTAGCTATACCTCCAAGGCTATTACCTGTCTGTGACCCCACTTGCACTCCTGTTGCCTGATCCCTCCAGGTATTGCTATAGCAGTCTCTCTCTGTGCATCCTTGACTAGCTATGCCTCCAAGGCTATTACCTGTCTGTACCCCAGTCTCGCTCCTGTTGCCTGATCTTTAGCTCTCTAGTTTTCTGCACACTCGCTCTGTAGAATCATAGGCTAGATTCTACCTCCTTTGCTGCCTTGGCGATCTTTGGTTGTAGGTTGTAGCTCAGTGTCAGCTGCTGGGTAGTGGACTGCGCACTGTCCTCATGCCTGTTCCTGGGAAGGTTGGGGAAGTGTTTTGCTCCTGTATATTGATCTTAATAAACTGGTTAAATTCACCTGTACCTGTGTCGTGTGATTCTTTATCCTAAGAGTACCGTACAAAAGGGCCATGAGTACTGAAGGTACAGGTGTTCCACCAGTTCGAGCATTTTGGCGAGAATGGAGATACAGGATCAAAGGATCGATCAGTTGTCATTGGCCAGGCAGATGCTCCTGAACAGTACCACACACCTTGGCCAGGCTACTCAACAACCGGTGGCCCCCTCTGATTCTGTGCCGTTTGTGCCTGCTAATCCTGAGACTAGTACGGTTCGTGGAGTATCTGGTACCGCTCTCCTTCCTCAACGATAGTAGGATGAGCCTATACTCTGTAGAGGTTTTCTTAACCAAGTGGGCATATTCCTGGAAATGGTACCACATGCATTTCCAAGTGAACGAAGTAAGGTCAGCTTCATGATTTCACTTTTGTCTGGTAAGGCACTGGCATGGGCCAATCCTTTGTGGGAGATGGAGAAACCCATTGTAGCTAACTTTACAGAATTTATGGGTGAATTCCACAGGGTCTTTGATGTTCCAGCCCGAGTAGTATCCACAGCTAAACAACTTATGACCATATGCCAGGGAGCACTTATGGTAGCCAAATAGGCTATAGAATTTTGTACCTTGGCAGTGGAGGTGGGCTGGAACAATGAGGCAAATTATAGCTGCATTTTCGCAGGGTCTGAGTGATTCAATTAAGGATGAGATGACAGCCCGTGAGCTGCTGGAGGGTCTGAATGAACTCATTACCTTTTCAGTCCTGATTGATACTAGGCTCAGAGAGTGACCTTCGTTCAGAGAATGTTTGCGTAAACCTGCCGCTCTCCCATCCTGTCCTCCTTCGCCCCCCATGCCTCTTGGTTCTGAGCCCATCAGGAGTGAACCTATGCAACTGGGGTTCACACACCATTCAGGGGAGGAGAGGGCTTTCCGTAGGAGAGAGGGCCTTTGCCTATACTGTGGTAAGGTGGGCCACTTGTTGCAATCTTGTCCCATCCGGCCGAGAAATGCTCGCACCTAGGGTTAAGTTGGGGACAGATCCTGGGTGGAGTTTCGCAGTCCCCAGATCATCTGCAAGGGAAGTCCATCCTTGAGGAGATTGTATGTTGGGCCGCATCTTCAGTAACGGCTCCGGCCTTGATAGACTCAGGAGCCGCTGGGTATTTCATGGATGCTGAATTTGCGGCCAAGCATGCTATCCGTTGCTGCCATGTTCATCTCCACTGGCTACTGAGGGTATTGACGGGAGACTGTTACATCCGTCACATGTGACACATGAGACGTGTCCTTTATCTCTAAAGGTAGGGGCACTCCACATGGAGACGCTACAATTTCAAGTTATAAAATCCCCTCACTATGCAATCATTCTGGGGTTCCACTGACTAAAGACACACAACCCCAGGATAAATTGGCAAACGTGCGACATTCTGTCTTGGTCTTCCTACTGTGACGAGTCAGTAAGGTATTTAATAAGGTAGAGACTAGTACATTGGCAGCACATAGGCCATATGACTGTACTATTGATTTAATTCCAGGTGCCATACCTCCAAGGGGACATGTGTATCCTCTGTCGGTGGAGGAGATTTGAGCCATGGAGGACTATGTGACCAATGCCCTAGCCAGAGGGATTATTTCCAAATACTCCTCACCAGCAGGTGCAGGATTCTTTTTCATAAAAAAAAAAAAAGGATGGGGAATTAAGATCTTTTATTGACTTCAGAGTGCTGAATATGCTGATGGTCAAGAATGCTTACCCCATGCCATTGACTATGGAATTGTTTGACCGAATTAAGGGGTCAACGGTGTTCACCAAGCTTGATCTAAGGGCCGCTTACAACCTTGCCAGAATTAAGGAAGGGTACGAGTGGAAAACAGCTTTTAATACTCATAGCGGACATTATGAGTATTTGGTGATGCCTTTCGGTTTATGCAATGCCCCAGCTGTCTTTCAAGAATTCATTCATGATGTATTGAAAGACCTACTACAAAGATGTGTAGTGGTCTATTTGGATGATATTCTCATCCATTCACCGACCTTAGCAGCACATCGAGCGGATGTCGTGTCGATCTTGCAACTATTGAAGGAGAATAAGTTGTTCTGTAAATTGGAAAACTGCGAATTCCACAAATCCCACGTGACATTCTTGGGTTATGTGATCTCCTTGTCTGGGCTGGCTATGGACCCGCAGAAACTTTTGGCAGTTCTGCAGTGGCCCCGTAAGGTAGGGTTGAAGGCCTTACAGAGATTTTTGGGTTTCACGAACTATTATAGAAAGTTCATAAGAAACTCTTTCACTGTGGTTAACCCCTTAACGACCCTTGACGTACCAGGACCGTCAAGGGTAAATTTGCTTTAAGGACCAGTGACGGTCCTGGTACGTCAAGTGTTAAATGGTAGCAGCGCGCCGCCGTGCACGCTGCTTCCATTCAATCCAGGCTGAGACTGAGCGGTCCAGTACCGGACCGTTCAGTCTCAGCCTCCGTCGGTTGTGCCAGGTCATGTGATCGCTGCGTCAGCGATCACATGTACCGGCATTCTAAAAAAATGAATGAGGCAGTGCTACTTACTGCCTCTAGTGTCTCCTCTCTGCAAATGCGTCCCTTACATCAAAGTAAGGGACAGAGAAGCAGGGAGGAGACACCTAGTGGAAATACAAAATACAGCAGCTGGGGGTGTTAACCCCTTCACTGCTGGTGCAGGAGGATGGCTAAATGCAGATCAATTTCTGACCTGCTAAATACACTTTTTTTTTTTTTTTTTTTAAATAAAAACAACACACTTTTTTTTTCACAAATAAAATATTTTATTTAAAAAAAAAAAAAACATCTCAAGAAACAAAATTGGAAGTGTGATTGTTGTGGAGTCATGTAATACACTTACACACACCGCCAAATGTAATGAACAAAAAAGTGGGAAAATAGGGTGGGAAAAAGGGACATGGGGAATTTCACCCAGGGGGGACAGTGGCCACTTTAAACTGCTCATTTTGTAGGTATGACTGACTAGTCATACCTTTCATGCAGTCTCCATAAAAATTTAACCCTTTGCGCCCAATTGATCCCAAGAGAAAAAACAAAAATGGTGGGTTTTTTACATTTTTTTTACCTTTTTCTTTAATTTTAATAAAGTAAATGGTGGGTTATCCATATAAGTGGGGTATGAAAGGAAAGCCCTATTTGTTTGTAAAAAAACAGTATATCATTTATGGGAGTGGAATAAAAGCCTAAGAGGGAAAACACTGTTGAACAAAGACATAGTCAAAAAGGTCAGAATTGCTCCGGTCCTTAAGTCAAATCCACCTCTGATTTTCCCGGTCCTTAAGGGGTTAAACCACTCACTGACATGACGCACAAGGGAGCAAATCCGTCTGGCTGGTCTGCCAGTGCTCTCCAGGCATTTGCCAATTTGAAGTTTGCTGTTGCCAGGGCTCTGATCACCCGAATCCCACCCTGCCCTTTACATTAGAGGTGGATGCGTTTGAGTCAGGAGTAGGAGCCCTCCTATCCCAGTGCTCGGCTTTTTTCCAAGAAATTTTCTAGGGCTCAGAGTCTGTATGACACTGGGGATCAGGAACTCCTGGCCATTATCCTCACGCTTCGAGAATGGCGTTACCTACTAGAGGGGACCAGTTCCACAGTCCTGATTCTCACAGACCACAACAATCTGACATATCTGTCTGAAGCTAAAAGGCTGTCTCCACTGCAGGCCAAATGGGTGCTGTTTCTTCCCAGGTGCAATTATGTGGTCTCCTATCTTCCTGGTACTAAGAATGTTCGAGCAGACACTCTTTCTCAACAGTTCGGGTCTGATCTCGAAGCAGAGAGTCCTCCTGTGCCTTTCATTCCTTCCAACCATATCATGGCCACCATTTGTATGAGCATTACCTCACCCTTGGGTGAGGAGATTTTGTCCTCTCAAGCTTCTGCACTGGTAGATAAACCCAGTGGTAAATGTTTTGTCCCTGAGCTCTTCGTACTAGGTTACTGGAGACATATCACTCTTCAAAGGCAGCTGGACATAGTGGTCATGACCAATTAATATGGTCCATCTCTCGGCTCTTCTGGTGGCCTAGTCTAAGAGCAGACTGTTCTGCATTCGTAGCAGCGTGTTCCACATGTGCTCATACCAAGACTCCTAGACATCTTCCGGGTAGGGCTACTTTAACCAATTCCTAATGGCGAGAGCCCTTGGTCACACATGTCCATCAATTTTATGGTCGAGTTACCTGCATCTAAGGGATACACAGTCATCCTTATGATTGTTGACTGGTTTTCCAAAATGGCTCACTTTGTGCCACTTAAGGGACTTCCTTCCTCCAGGGAGTTGTCCGAGGTCTTTGCTAAAGAGGTGTTATGGCTCCATGAAGTACCCAAGGTGTTGGTCTCAGATCGAGGGAGCCAGTTTGTGTCCCGCTTCTGGAGGTCCTTCTATGGTCAGATGGGTATCCAACTCTCATTCTCCTCTGCTTACCATCCCCAGTTGAATGGTGCTGCTGAAAGATCTAACCAAGGTTTGGAATAGTTTCTACACTGCTTCATTTCAGACCATCATGATAACTGGGCGAATTTGTTACCGTGGGCCGAGTTTGCCAGGAATTGTGCCGTGAACTCCTCCTCTCAGAATTCTCAGTTTCTGATTAACTATGGCTTTCAACCATCTTTGCTTCCTGAGTCTTTTGGGGCAAAAGACATTCTGGCTCTGGATGAGCATCTTAGGCAACTCTGCTCCACTTGGGTATGGGTTCAGAGAGCCCTACAGAGGTCCACACAGCGCTATCAGAGACATGCAGACCGTTAACGACTACCTGCTCCGGTTTTTCAGGTGGGGGAAAGGGTATGGTTATCCTCCCGTAATCTGAACCTCCAGGTACCTTGTAAGAAACTGTCCTTCATTTTGTAGGCCCATACTGGGTTCTTCTGAGAGTTAACCCTGTCACATATGCCCTGTACCTTCCTGCTGACATGTACATTCACAACGTATTCCATGTGTCTTTACTCATCGTTGATTTGTAATCGCTACACTTCTGCACCAGTCCAGCTTGGTCCTGTACAAGTCGAAGACCATGAAGAGTATGAGGTGAAAAATATTTTAGACTCACGTAGAGTCAGAGGACACCTACAATATCTTGTACACTGGAAAGGTTATGGGCAAGATGAACGTTCCTGGGTATCCAGTGGCAATGTTCGTGATCCAGCTTTGCTCCGTAGGTTCCATTCTTGGTTTCCTGCTAAACCTGGTCCTCTCCCGTGGAGGAGAGGTCATTGAGGGTTGGGTACTATCACAGTGCCTGTGATTATTACCTGTCTGGTATAGGTGCCTGTCCTGTTCCCTCTGGTGAGCTGGCAGCAGCATTGCCGTCCGCTGCCGCCTGTCTTCTGGCCTCTCTGTCTCGGGCATGTGTCATTGACGTCACTCTTGCTGTTATGTAGCCTTTGGCACTAATTGGCTGATTGTGTCCCACCTGACCTGCAGAGAGGGACAGTCTTAATTAGCATAAGGGAAAAACCTGTCAAGGGGGACAAGGTTTTCATTGTTCTCACAGTTAGAAGATTGTCCCTTGCTGTGAGCTGTCTGGTCTTAAGACCAGATTCCACATCTGAGGGGATGTGACTTACACTAGGGAAAAGGGGCGGGAGGGGATACTTTATCATTCATTTACTCTTGAACTACAACTCTGACAGTTTTGAAATAACACTCTCCATGGCCAAATACTATGAAGATTAATTGGAGCTGCTTTTATTTTGAAACATTACTATCCCTTTAAGGAACCTAATAATTAGTGATGAGCGAGCACCCCAATGCTCGGGTGTTCGGGTGCTCTGACCGAGCACCCCCGGAGGCTCGAGTGCTCGGCCGAGCACCCGAGCCCCATTGAAGTCAATGGGAGGACTCGAGCATTACACCAGGCACCCCCTGCTCTGATGAGGGGAGGGTGCCTGGTCCATAGGAAAAGGGCAGAAAATTATGGAAACACCACAGAAATGGTTCAGGGACAGCATAGGGAGGATGTCTGGATGCATCTTGGACTCCAACGTCGCTGCTGGGAACGATCTTTCGCCCGTAGTACGCCATTATTACAGACTGACCGTAAAACACACAAAAAGGCAGATAAAAACGACTTTAGGCGAAAAATTGTTACCAAACAGTATTTGCTGTATATTTACTTGTATATCATCTGCAAATTCTCCCAAAAATTTCCTTGATTTTTCTGAACTGAGGCCATGATTAAGAGGGAAACGTGCGCAGAGGCAAATTCTCCCAAAAATTTCCTTGATTTTTCTGAACTGAGGCCATGATTAAGAGGGAAACGTGCGCTGAGCTGACCATCTAAAATATTATGGGTGAGGGTCTGCTGCGGAGCTGACCATCCTAAACATTATATGCGAAGGCCCGCTAGTGAGCTGACGCTATAAAACATTATATGAGAGGGCCCGCTAGAGAGCTGACCCAATAAAACATTATATGAGAAGGCCCGCTGGTGAGCTGACCTATACAAAAATTGTCAAACAGCGCCCGCTGGTGAGCTGGCCCTATATAAAAATTATATCACAGGGCATATGGAAGAGGAGGAGGAGGATGAGAAGATTAAGAGTCAACCATATACCCGTTTTTTGGGTGGAAGGGGTGAATGGGAATACAGAGTATTCCCATCATTGTAAATAACATATATAAAGTGAGTTTATGTTCCCCCGGGGCTTTCCTCCAGTGGAGTGGAGAAGTCAGGGGAAATCCAGGCCTTGTTCATTTTTATAAGTGTCAACCTATCAGCATTGTCGGTGGAAAGGCGGATACGCTTATCTGTTATGATGCCACCAGCAGCACTAAATACCCGCTCAGACAGAACGCTGGCGGCAGGGCAGGCCAGCACCTCCAAGGCGTAGAGTGCCAGTTCATACCACGTGTCCAGCTTGGACACCCAGTAGTTGTAAGGCACAGAGGGATCATTGAGGACGCTGACACGGTCTGCTACGTACTCCTTCACCATCTTCCAAAACTTTTCCCTCCTTGTGACACTAGGCTGCGCATCAGGTTGAGGGTGCTGGCGGGGTGTCATGAAGGTGTCCCACACCTTGGAGAGTGTTGCCCTGCCTTTGTCGGAACTGCTGTGTGCTCCCCTTTTCTCCCCTTCTCGGTTGGCCAAGGTAGCACGTACTCTGCCGCCAGCGTTGTCAGATGGAAAATTTTGGAGCAATTTTTCGACAAGAACCTTCTGGTATTGCACCATTTTGCTTGTCCTCTCCACCGGAGGAATGAGAGATGAGAAATTCTCTTTGTAGTGGGGGTCCAGAAGGGTGAACACCCAGTAATCCGTGTTGTCTAAAATGCGTATAACGCGTGGGTCACGGGAAAGGCAGCCTAACATAAAGTCAGCCATGTGTGCCAGAGTACCAACAGGCAAGATTTCACTGTCCTCACCAGGAGGATGACTCTCAATCTCCTCATCCTCTTCCTCCTCTTCTGCCCACCCACGCTGAAGAGATGGAACTAAAGTTCCATGGCTACCCTCTGTAGCGGAGGCAACCGTGTCTTCCTCCTCCTCCTCCTCCGCCTCCTCCAATTGTCGCTGAGAAGACGAAGTGAGGGTGCTCTGGCTATCACCTTGTGTAAGCTCTTCCTCCCGCATTTCCATCTCTTCCACATGCAAAGCGTCGGTTTTAATTCTGAGCAGCGAGCGTTTCAGTAGACACAGAAGTGGGATGGTTACACTGATAATAGCGTTATCGCCGCTCACCATCTGTGTCGATTCCTCAAAATTGCGTAAAACCTCACAGAGGTCTGACATCCATTCCCACTCCTCACTTCTGATTACAGGAAGTTGAACGGAGAGGAGACGACCGTGTAACAGCTGGTACTCCACTACTGCCCTCTGCTGCTCACAAAGCCGGGCCAACATGTGGAAGGTGGAGTTCCAGCGCGTGCTCACGTCACACAGCAGCCGGTGAGCTGGCAATTGTAAGCGCTGCTGCAGCTTCAACAGGCCGGCTGAAGCTGTTGATGACTTACGGAAATGTGCACACACGCGGCGCACCTTGGTCAAGAGATCATGCAAATTGGGGTAGGTTTTTAGAAATCGCTGAACCACTAAATTAAATACATGCGCTAGGCATGGTACGTGTGTGAGCTTGCCGAGCTCCAAAGCCGCCACCAAGTTACGCCCATTATCACACACAACCATGCCTGGTTGCAGGTTGAGTGGCGAGAGCCACTGCTCGGTCTGGTGACTAATCCCCTGCAACAGCTCTGAGGCCGTGTGCTGTTTGTCCCCAAGGCAGATCAGCTTCAGCACGGCCTGTTGACGCTTCCCCACTGCAGTGCTACACTGCTTCCAGCTACCGGCTGATGGGTGAGTGGCGCTGCGTGCAGAGAATTCGGAGGTGGAAACGGAGGAGGAGGAGCCAATAACGTAGGTGCTGGCGGAAACCCTGATGGAGGTAGGGCCCGCAATCCTCGGCGTGGGTAGCACCCGTGCCATCCCAGGGTCCGAGTCGCTCCCAGCCTCCACGACATTCACCCAGTGTGCCGTCAGGGAAATGTAGCGTCCCTGGCCACAAGCACTTGTCCATGTGTCAGTCGTTAAGTGGACCTTCCCAGTAACTGCGTTGGTCAGGGCACGGGTGATGTTACGGGACACATGGTGGTGTAATGCGGGGATGGCACACCGGGAAAAGTAGTGGCGGCTGGGGACCGCGTACCGAGGGACAGCTGCTGCCATCAGGCTGCGGAAGGACTCAGTCTCCACAAGCCTAAATGGCAGCATTTCGATGGCCAGTAATTTGGAAAGGTGTGAGGTTAGTGCTATGGCCTGTGGGTGGGTGGCTGGGTATTTTCGCTTGCGCTCAAATGCCTGGGGTAACGACATTTGGACGCTGCGCTGGGACAGGGAAGTGGATGTGGTCGCTGATGGTGCTTCAGATGGTACAGGTGCAGGTCGGGAGGTATGCGGGCCTGCGTCTTCGACAGGCGATTGGCCGGCACCGAAAACAGGGGAAGAGGAGGCAGTGGTGTGGCCTGCAGACACAGATGGGCGATCCAGGCGTTCCTCCCACTTATTACGGTGCTTGGATGCCATGTGTCGGATCATGCTGGTGGTGGTGAGGTTTCTAGTGTTCATGCCTCGGCTCATTCTGGTGTGGCACAGGTTGCAAACTACAATTCTTTTGTCGTCCGCACTTTCCTTAAAAAAACGCCATACCGCGGAACACCTACCCCTTGGCAAGGGAGATTTACGCAAGGGGGTGCTCCGTGGAACATTTGCGGGCCGGTTTGGTGCGGTCCGCCTTCTTTCTGTAGCCACACCACTGCCTCTTCCAGCCTGTTGCGGTGCTGCAGATGGCTCACCCTCAGGACTGCTGTCATCGCTCGGCTCTACACCTTCCCAGGTGGGGTCAGTCACCTCATCGTCCACCAAGTCCTCCTCCACTTCCTCACTCTGATCATCCTCCTCATGTCTTGATCCCACCACATACTCAGTCATTGACAACTGTATATCATCCTCCTCATCAAGGTCTTGAGACAGTAATAGTGGTTGATTTAATGGCAACTGTGTCTCATCATCATCATCATCCACTACTTCCTTTGACCTTAAATGCCGTTCACATCTGTCATCTTCTTGTGATTGGGTACCCTCTAGAGGTTGTGAATCAGGGCACAAGATGTCATGTTCCTCTGCAAGCGTGCTTGGAGAGAGGGTCAAATGAAGGATTGGTGATGAGACGAGCTCCTCACTATATCCCAGTGTGGGATCACTTCTTTGACCAGACCCTCTATGGTGGGAGGAAGGATGATCAGAGTGAGGATTATGTTGACCAGACTCTTGGCTACTGAGAGTGGACTTGGTGGAAGACAGGGTGGTGCTTAACCGACTGGAAGCAGTATCAGCTGACATCCAACCGACCACCTGTTCGCAGTGGTCGGACCTCGAGAGTGATGTCCTGCGACGCCCTGTAAAATGAGACATGAAGCTAGGTATGGTGGATGTCTTTCTTTCTTGTGCTCTGGCACCAGGCACAGTTTCTACGCGTCCTGACCCGCGCCCTGAACTATCAGGATCACGTCCACTTCCCCGTCCCTTTTTACCCGCCTTCTTCATATTACACGGAATATGTGCTGCAAATCTGCAACTTTGCACAGTACACAGAATGTGCTGCTAAACTGCGGCGACGCACACTGAATGGAATATGTGACTTTGATATTTTACAGTTTGAAGACTTAACAGTATTTCTTCCTATTCTGCAACTGTGCACAGTACACAGAATGTGCTGCTAAACTGCGGCGACGCACACTGAATGGAATATGTGACTTTGATATTTTACAGTTTGAAGACTTAACAGTATTTCTTCCTATTCTGCAACTTTGCACAGTAAACAGAATTTGCTGCTTATCTGCGGCTACGCACAGTGAATGGAATATGTGACTTTGATATTTTACAGTTTGAAGACTTAACAGTATTTCTTCCTATTCTGCAACTGTGCACAGTACACAGAATGTGCTGCTAAACTGCGGCGAAGCACACTGAATGGAATATGTGACTTTGATATTTTACAGTTTGAAGACTTAACAGTATTTTTTCCTATTCTGCAACTGTGCACAGTACACAGAATGTGCTGCTAAACTGCGGCGACGCACACTGAATGGAATATGTGACTTTGATATTTTACAGTTTGAAGACTTAACAGTATTTCTTCCTATTCTGCAACTGTGCACAGTACACAGAATGTGCTGCTAAACTGCGGCGACGCACACTGAATGGAATATGTGACTTTGATATTTTACAGTTTGAAGACTTAACAGTATTTCTTCCTATTCTGCAACTGTGCACAGTACACAGAATGTGCTGCTAAACTGCGGCGACGCACACTGAATGGAATATGTGACTTTGATATTTTACAGTTTGAAGACTTAACAGTATTTTTTCCTATTCTGCAACTGTGCACAGTACACAGAATATGCTGCTAAACTGCGGCGACGCACACTGAATGGAATATGTGACTTTGATATTTTACAGTTTGAAGACTTAACAGTATTTCTTCCTATTCTGCAACTTTGCACAGTACACAGAATGTGCTGCTAAACTGCGGCGACGCACACTGAATGGAATATGTGACTTTGATATTTTACAGTTTGAAGACTTAACAGTATTTCTTCCTATTCTGCAACTTTGCACAGTAAACAGAATTTGCTGCTTATCTGCGGCTACGCACAGTGAATGGAATATGTGACTTTGATATTTTACAGTTTGAAGACTTAACAGTATTTCTTCCTATTCTGCAACTGTGCACAGTACACAGAATGTGCTGCTAAACTGCGGCGACGCACACTGAATGGAATATGTGACTTTGATATTTTACAGTTTGAAGACTTAACAGAATGTGCTCTAATCTGCAACTTTGCACACTAAACAGAATGTGCTCTAATCTGCAACTTTGCACACTATACAGAATGTGCTCTAATCTGCAACTTTGCACACTAAAAAGAATGTGCTGCTAATCTGCAACTTTGCACACTGAACAGAATGTGCTCTAATCTGCAACTTTGCACACTAAACAGAATGTGCTCTAATCTGCAACTTTGCACACTAAACAGAATATATGAAGTTTTTTTTTTGTTGTTTTTTTTCCCCACACACAAAATAAACTGCTGCCCCCACACACAGTAGTCCTAAAAAGGACTTTTGGGTCTTTTTTTTTACAAATTTGCTTTTTTTCTCCCTACACTGACTTTCCCTTCCTATCCTCATCTCTCCCTGGCTAAGACTGAGCCGAACTCGCTGGTCAGGTGCTATACAGCACCCGACCACGGGTTCTGGCCAGCCAATCAGTGTAATGCCAGCAGCCAACATGGCTGCTGGCATTACACTGATGTCAGAGCCTCCCTGCACGTTTATTGGCTGCGCAGCAGCCGCGAAACGTGCGGGGAGGAGACCCGAACATGGCGGGCGAGCACATGCGGTACTTGTACGAGTACCACCATGTGCCGAGCAGAGCGATGCTCGAGCCGATCCGAGCATCGGCCGAGCATGCTCGCTCAACACTACTAATAATGCCTTTTGTTGGAATAAATCAGAATCCACATCAATAACTGAATGGCAAGAAGGATGGTAGTGACTGTTTTCATTGTGGGCTATGAGAACTATGGGGTCTCAGTCAGGGGTGGTTTTCTTATTAGGCAGAGCAGGCAATGACCTGGAGTGCAACATTTTCAAAGGTGCTTCAGGTGTCCTGGCCTTTTTTTTATATTTAACATTTTTATTAAGTTTTTTAAATTCACAGGAATTTGAACATAACGAAGAGAAACAGAGAAAACAGATATTAAACAAAGTTAAATAGTAAAACATTTAGCAAGTATAAGAAGGATAAAAACTATAAATAAATCTAAATACCTCTGAGTAACAATCTATAATCCCTACTATGCCTAGTTGTCCTGGCCACACCCACTTTCTGAGTAGTGGTAGTGGCCAGAGCCCACAATTCATCACCTCCTGGTGTATATGTTGGCCATTTTATTTACCAGTTTATACACTCTTATTATTATTTTAACCCCTTGGATGATAGACATCTCCAAAACCATGATTTGCAATACATTGGAAACCTCTCTAGCATCTGATGGGGTATCTATTGTTCAAGGGAACAATGGGTAGCGCTAGTGGTAAAGTCATGTGAGATTAAGGATGTGATCATGGGTGGGCCTAAGGATATGTAGGGACACCTTAGATGTAAATTTGACTGTGGACTCACTCTAAGCTGTTTCACCTGCCCCCAAGCTTAGCATTCACTCTAGAACAAGGATAGCACACCTTGGTCCTCAAGAGCTACCAACAGTGAATGTTTCAGGATATCTAAGAGAGCAGAGCAGAGCAAAGCACAGATAAACCAATTACAGTGACTGAGCAACCAGTTAGTCCACATGCGCTCCTGCTGGGATATCCTGAAAACATCTGACGTTGGTAGCTTTTGATTACCAGGTTTGGCTAACCTTGCTCTAGAAGCTGTAAAATGTATCATAGACACACAGCACAACTCTTCAAGTCAAAATAAAAAAAAAAAACTGGATAATTGCCATACATAATAAAGGTTGTGCCAAGAAGCAATTATTAAGTAAATGTAAATTATCTATATTTATTTTTAATGAAATATTCCTTTTAAATATCAATTAAAGAGGCACATATATCTGATATCTCTTACATGAGATTAGCAAATCTTAACTCCTTAAGGACCAGCGAGTCCGGCATTTAAGGACGACAGAGCATATTTTTTTTGGGAACTGGAATCAGAAGTCCCCGAATGGTGTGCAGCAGAGCAGGGACCCCTGTATTCCATGACGCACATATACGTCATGGGTCGTTAACACACGTTTTCCACATGACATATATGTACATCCTTAAGGTGTTCATCTACTTTAAAACTGGTAGATTTTTGATTCAATATAGAATTTTTTTTTTTTTTGAAGCAAAAACCATTAACCTTTTGAGTGCCAGAGTGGTGTCCAACACATTGCATTGCAATGCATTGGACAGGACACCCCACTATTGCTGAAAAGGTTAAAGGGATTCAAAAGAGATGGTTTACAGAGATGAACCAATCATTTCTACCGACAATTACACCCCTTCCTGTTTTGGTCTTGTTGCCTTTGTTATTGTTTTGATTGGTGAAATCTGATTGTGAACATAAACACAGCAAGATCATTATGCTTTATATAGAGAATAAAGATGTTGTCAATCTGAAATAATCCAGTATAGGAGATAAATAAAAATCCCCCAAACTCGCATTCATCAAAATTAAACTTTTAACTCCTTGAATGCTAGCAAGATCTCCAACTAATTTCTTTACAATGGTTGGGAGATTTCGGTAGTGCTCAAGGGGTTAAATCACCCATTTAAATCAACTGGAGTTTTCATTCCTTCATGTTCATTAACCCTTTGAATGATATAGGGGTGCGCAATGCATTGCAAAGCAATTTGCTGTGTACCCCTCTGGCACTTAATGGGTTAACTCTAAATTTCCCCTGTCCTTGCCCTTCACACTCTATAAAGCCAACAAAAAAGATTGCACGCATTTAAATTATTTATTGTTGGCAATATTTATAGGGGAGATTCACTAAAGGTTGCAGAAGACTCATAATGTGGATGTTCTGTCGGAGCAGTGTCGAAGGCACATCGACAGTATGCACTAAAGTGTCTTTGACATCACATCATTTTGACAAAAATCTGCCACATCGATATCCATCTGACATGCCTTAACCAGGTTTATGAATTTTCACTCATCACATCAGGGGCGGACTGGGAGCACCCAGGGTCCCTGGGAAAATTGAGGACATGGGCCCCCTTTAACCACTCCCAGTTATGCCTCACTCACATAAATGTCCTGCATCCATTTATTGCTCCAGCTCACCATCAGAGCCGATTTCCATTTGCTAATGTTAAAATTGCTATTAAAGAGTGAAGTAAGACAAGTGATATCACAGAACTTACAGTTGAAAATTAGCTACATTACAGTGCAGCTCTACCTCAACTGTAAGCTCTGTGATTTCACTTGTGTAATGAAGTTTCGATTGTTATGCTACAGAGCTTACAACTGAAATGTAGCTACACTAGTGATACCATAGAAACATAGAAACATAGAATTTGACAGCAGATAAGAACCATTCGGCCCATCTAGTCTGCCTATTTTCCTACAAAAAAAACAAACAAACCCTCAAACCTTTTTTGGTCCTTAGTCTTTTCTTACGTTCAGGACAGCCTTATGCCTATCCCATGCATGCTTAAATTCTGTCACTGTATAATTCAAATGGAGCTCCATTTCAACTGGAAGCTCTCTGATAAAGTTCAAAACCCAGAGCTCACTCTCAAACTAATCCCAAATCCACAATTTAACCTAAACACAGAGCTCACACTCCACCTGTTTCTGACCTCCAAGCTCCCTTTGCTATCACCCTGATTCCTCTGAACAGAGAGCTCAAATTTTACATCTCTCTGAACTCCAAGCTCACCCTTAACTTCATCCTGAACCTCACACTCATCATCCCTTTGAACTCTCAGCTCTTATTCCACTTTAAACTCCCAACTCACACTCCACAAAATTTGGAACCCAAAGCTCTCATTCGGTATCATTCTGACCCTAATGCTTACACTTAATGTCCCTCTAAACCCACAGATCACACTAGACATCCCTTTGATGCAGGGGCATATACTACACATCACTCTGAACCCAGAGCTCTCACTGCACTTCTCTCTAAATCACTCATAGCCCACATCCACTTCTCAATTAACCAAGAACAGAGTTCTGTCAAAAGGGTCAACAATAGCTCTGTTTCTTTGAGTGCCATAGGAGTGCACAACACATTGCTCTGCAATGCATTGTGTTCCCCTCTGGCATTCAAAGGGTTAATCCCTTGAGTGTCGGAGGTATCTAATGCATTGCTTTGCAATGCATTTCATAACTTTCCACAGTGGCGTAACAATAGGGGTCACAGGGGTCACACATGCGACCGTCCCCGTCACTCTCAGGGGCCGGCCGCCCCCTGCCACCTGCTCGGCACGCGCCCGCAGCAACCTGTAAAACAGGGCACCACTGTGCACAAGCTGATCTCCCGACGGCCGGCGCTCTAGTAATGCAGATCGCTGGGAGATGACAATCTCCCGGAGCTCTGCATTACTAACAACCGCACAGGAGTTCCAGTCAGAGGTCGTCTGTGCCGAATCTGTCATGTCACACACTGCTAGACCACCAGGGACTCGAGGTAGGAGGACAGGGGGATCAGAAGGGGCAAAGTGGAGATGGGGGCATTGTGATGGGGGCATTGTTGAAGGGGCAATGTGGATAATGAGGGGCATTGTGGAAGAGGGCATTGTGGAGATTGAGGGGCAATGTGGAAGGGGCATTGTGATGGGGCATTGTTGGAGGGGCAATGTGGAAGGGGCATTGTGATGGGGATATTGTTGAAGGGGCAATGTGGAGAATGAGGGGCAATGTGGAGAATGAGGGGCATTGTGGAAGGGGCAATGTGGAGATTGAGGGGCAATGTGGAAGGGGCATTGTGACGGGGTATTGTTGGAGGGGCAATGTGGAAGGGGCATTGTGATGGGGATATTGTTGAAGGGGCAATGTGGAGAATGAGGGGCAATGTGGAGAATGAGGGGCATTGTGGAAGGGGCATTGTAGAAGGGGCAATGTGGTGGTGGCCAATGTGGTTGAGGGGGGCCATTGTGGTCGGGGGGGCAATTCTTGCACCTGGACCCTGTGGCTTCTAGTTACGCCTCTGTCTCTCCAGCATTCAAAGGGTTAATGAGCTTGTGCCAAGTCTGGTACTATAGCCAGTGTTTCTCTCATGATTTAGTGGTGCAAGAGTACACAATACTCTATACAAATGTGCAGTATTAAGGAGAAGAATACACATAGCAGAGTGCAAAGAGGAGAAGATAAGACTGGCCGGCAAACTGTACACCAGATATGCTGCTCAAATATATGGATCAGTAGTATGCTTGGCCATAAACAATGATGTGTGTATATTAAAATAAAGATATGTTTAGTACAGCACTCACTGAGAAACACATTGCCGATTTCTGATAGGAGCCAAACAGGCAAAAATGAATATACTATAAAATAAAATATAAAATAAGCAAAAGTTATTAAAACACTGATTACTAAGGGTAGATGAAGAAACTGCCCAGGGTTACAGACAGTGTACTTACCAGATTGTGTGATAAAAGAGTAACATGTTTGTGATTGCATCTGTCAGAATTTCTTCCTCTTGTTTTCTGCACCCATTGTGGATTGATCTGTGATCTAATGATGGGCCAGGTCAGGCAGCAAAGGCTATCAGTATTGCTTTTATAAAGGACAATGCTGCCCAAATCTAATAAGAGCAATGACGTAAGTCATTGCTTCAGTCCTTCATAGCGACCAATGGACTGGTCCCATGCACGCAAATGCAAGCTCCCCCATGTTTGATCTCCCCTGGGCCAGCCTGCTCCTGGCTCTGGCCACGTAGTCCATCTAGTCGGCCTCACTTGCCTCTGTGGGTCATGATGACTTCAGTTAGCATGTTGCACAGATCGGAAGGTCGCCTAAGCATGCTCAGTAGTACAGGACTAGCTTAATTTCTTTGAGTCTCTCATAGACTCAATACAGTGAAGGTTCTTTGTAGAACAAGTCCGACACACCTTGCCTTCGGGCCTTTCCACAGCTGTGGACCTTTCCAAGGTGGAGGGCCCTGCTCAGTCACGGGCCCCCGGTCTGCAATCGTTCAGTCTGCCCCTGCATCACATCGATATTGGCCTATTTACATATGGAAATTAAGCATAAATATTCATTTCCATATGGAAATGCAGGATGAGGCAGCTGGTAGCTACAAATCTCCCTTGTTTCCTTGAGAGGCACAGCATGTATGAAATAATTTTGATATAGAGCTGAGGGGATAATTCTGTAGTGCTTTGTGTATTTGTTAAACTTTTGAGTGCCACAGGGGTAAGCAATGCACATCCCTATTGCACTCAAAGGTATAAGGGAGTGATGCTGTCCACGGTGCTAAAAGTATCCTCTCCACTCCCCTACTGGCCAAGTGAGGAAGCAGAGATAATGCTCACTAATTTCAAGATTGTCGTAGTGCTGGTGATATGTGGGGGAGAGCAATCCTTCCACTTCAATAGCATTTTGACAATGCTAATGGGGACCTTCTCTTTCCCTCCCCTTGCATCCGTAAATTTTAGTGTATATGGTGAAGTGTGTGTACATCGAAAAGTCGAAGTGCTTTGAACATATCCACAAAATCATATTGCCACAGCATTGACCTTTAGTGAATCTCCCCCATAGACTTTTGAAATGTGAGACAAGTTAGATCTTGCAACATCCTTTGACCAATACACAACCTACAGAACAAGTTCAGATTGTACCCTCCTAGACATATATATAATGGCAGTGGGTGGCTTGTCCACTCAAAGCCACGTACGATCTCCCCCATGCTATAACTTTTCCAGAGACTTGCGATAATACAGATACAAGCTTATAGTATTGATATCAATGGAACTGCATTGAGTTTGCGCCAATATTACAAGTAGCTGCTTTTTCCCCTGTGCTTTTATCACTTCTGTTTATGCTGAGACAATGGAATGCTGGGAAACCCTTACTACACTGTATAACTAAAAATACACCTACCTCAGGGCTGAGTTTTAACCAGTGTAACCCAACATGATGTATTTTTCAGGAATGTGCCATTTAAATGTACAGATTATGTAAGTCCTACCTAGAAAATAATAAATGAATGGGAACAATCACAAGGTAACTTAAAAACACAATTGGTGATTTATTCAAGGTCTTCTTGAGAAAGCCTCAATATTCAGAGCTGAAATGTCGACTGAATACATCACTTTGCTTTACCTCATGGAAGTGCCATTTTTTTTCAAGGATGCATTTCTCATTGTTCACATTTAAATGAAGTTTTTATATGAAATATTTTAAGTAATTCCATAGGTGTCCAGAGGGGTGCAAGGGGGGCACTTGCGCTGCTCCCTCTACACTTACCCCACTCCATATAAATATAGTGGCTTGGTGGGCTGGCCTGTGGGTCATATTATGGCTCCCCCCCCTCAAAAAATTTCTCCGGATGCCACTGAGACATGTACTTCTTCAGAGAGCTCTTCAAGCCCCAGTCCGACACTCTGACACTGGAGATTTAAAGGGATAGTAATACTTCATTTTAACTTTATTTTATTTTGTAGGCATTAAAAAAACATGAAGAATGATATAAGTCTTATCTCTCAAACCTTTATGGTTTATGAGATATTCACAAGCAAAGTTTCCCCCGCCGCCCCTTTTAACTACTGTAAACAATCTCTTCTCAGATGTGGAATGCAGTCCATAGACTGGACAGATAACAGAAGGGGACACTCTTATTCCTATGAAAACAATGAAATCCCTGCCCCCCTTGACAAGCTTTTCAGGTTTTTCTCTTATCTTAATTGAAGTAAAAGGGGCGGGAGGGGAAACTTTGCTTGTGAATATCTCTTAAACCATAATGGTTTGAGAGATAAGACTTATATCATTCTTCATGTTTTTTTAATGCCTACAAAATAAAATAAAGTTAAAACGAAGTATTACTATCCCTTTAATACACACTGAGAACTGATTAAATCTCACTCACTTAAATCTCACTCAGTACACAGCATACATTAAACTACTCACATGTAGACAAAGGTCTCTTTGTTAGAGAATACACAGTAGGTTGCCATGGTAACAGCTCCATCAAGTGGGTCAGTTTCCTCACTTGAAGTCGGCTAAAAGGATGGGAGAGAGGACATTAAACCCCAAATACCTTTTAAACCAATAAGTACTGAAGAGTGCAACAGACTTCACTCACACTTTAGAATACATTAAAAGTAAAAAAGCAATATTTAAATCAATGGTATGTTTGGCATTTTTTATTTTTCCCCTATGGTGTTGCTAGTTTGCTCCAACAGTTCTTCTTAGTACATCAGATTCATTGGGATTACCCTGGCCACACCTATATCTGAAAAGTAGTCCTCACTCTTTCGCTTTCTAAGGTGAATTATGTCCCCAACTGCAGTATGTATCTTTTTTAATTGGCTGCTATTAAAATTATGAGTTGGTAACCCTGAAAACTAAAGGAAAACGTTTTGTATAAAAGTTATGTTACTAGTAGCTCATAATCAGGTGGTTAGTACCTTTGAAAAGTTATTTATATTATTTGTAGAATCTTCAGAGCTGTTCCTTTAACCAGGTAATGCTGCACTTACTGTATGATTAAATTATAGTTCTCACTGCCCCCCGGGCCCTTACTGTGGTAAAGCAGCAAAGCCAATGGTTGGAACAAATTAGGTTTGCTTAACTAAACAGTAAAACAGTAAGATGGGGATAAATAATGGAAGAGAACACTTTGGTGCAGTCAGAGGCACAATAGATCAATAGTTAAACACAATGCTCTCACCTTACAGACACTGAGAAGGAACGCTGTAACTTGTATGTGATGTGTGTTTGTAATCCAGGACCTTGTGTTTAGACAACAGAAAGCATTTCTGGAGTCATAGGAATATACGTATAAAGACAAATTTGGGGCAATTCTAGAGCAACCCAACTGCACCATACTGGAAAAGTCTCATTGATTTTAATAGGGTTCCTATATGTATGGATTTTTCAGGGTTTTTTTTGCTGGAAATCTACAGTATGCTGCAATGTCCTGGACATACGTGTAGAGGAGAGCGGATAAGCTTATTTGACCTCTATTACAAGGATGGACAACCTGATGCCCTCCACTTGTTGAGAACTGCAACTTCTATCATCCCAATACAACCGTTGGCTGAGAGGCCATTACAGCCAGATAAAAATTTTGTTGGTAAAAGAGTTGAAAATTTGGCTATTTTTAATCTTTTTATGACCCTTGCTATATAATTAGGGTCAGTTTGTAAATTGAATTTTGCAATATGGTATACATAAAAAATTAGCTAAAAAATGCATTGCAAACACCTATTATGTATCAATTGTAGCAGGTTGGCCTCTGCAGTGCTCCATTTTACATCCAGCGAAGCCTTTCCAGACTCTATTTATCCTCAAAGGACTGTGACCACCACCATGGCATGCCCATTGCTCCAATGAGCACCCAACCACCTTCCCCACATTCAAGTAACCCTTTGGATGCCAGGCAGCCTGCAGTACATCACTGCACAATGTGTTGTAAACTGTATGACACTGGAGGGGTAACTGCACAAAAAATAAATATTCACTACCCCATCCCTCACCACCACCACCATTAACCCCTCCATTGCCAGATTGGCTGGTATCATATTGCAATCAATGCATTCCAGTCAGCCCTCAATTGAGGTGGAAAAATTTAAAAATAACCTTTCACTGAAGGCCAAACTGGCCTTAAATACATTTTGGGAGGTTAACATTACCCCCCAATATTTTCCTCTTGAGCATATCAGGAATTCAGGATGGAGAATGTTAAAAAAAACATTAATGGGGTCCTGCAACAAATGAGATTAATATTGGGCATATGAGTCCCATATTGAATCATGTAGCCAAGTTAAAAAAGTTAAAAGCACCCATATCAATCCATAGTAGTTCATAGGAATGGGGCCAGGACTCCCATACTATGCCCTCCCTAAGGGAGAGGATGTAGCAAAAAACATTTATATAGATGCTGGAGCACCCATATTAACACTTTAAGGACAGGAAAGGGATGCAACCCATTGCTTCACCATGCATTGTGCACCCTTCTTACCTTGAAAGGGTTAATTAAAAAAATAAAACTGGAAAGTTGCTAGTATTTGTGTAGGTGAATGATACACATACACACTAGGGTAGAGATGGAGAAATGGGTCTTGGGGACCCATTTCATTTTTTTTTATCAATTTAGTGGCTTCAGGGCCAACTTTATTTTTTTCCACATCTTTGCACTTAAATGGAGTGACTGGAATGCATATTATTTTTTTTCACATTCTCCATCCTGATCTCATGTTGGGAGCATAGTGTTATCCCTACATTGCTTTGGAAGGGGTCATTAATCATTCAGCTGCAAGTGAGACTAATAATAAATCTCATGGCAATAAGAAGATAATCATATTTTTTTTTTTTTTTTTTTTTTTTTTTTTAAACAAATGATGGTTAACCCTTCAGTTGCCAGAGCAGAGAGATTACTGTGGATTGGGTGGAGGGGGATGGCAAGGGTTTGTATATGCGTTTTTTTTTTAACTTAGAGGTTAACCCTCCATTGCTGGTGTTGTGAGATTGCTGCAATCCAGCAACAGAGTGGTTAACCGCATGTGGAATGGAAGTGGGGCGGGTGCTTCGGTACATAGGGAATCATGCAGGGGATTAGGGACCACTGTCACCCTGGTTCGCCCTCTCTGATGCAACCCAAGGAAAGTGGACAATATCCAGACACTTACCTTGGGCTTCATTTGGAGAATTTTAGAGTACTCCAAAAGGATTTCAATGGGGAGTTTGATGGGGAAAACATGTAATTCAGCAATCCAGTTCTGACTCGGTCCAATTGCGAGATGAAAATATTTGTCATCCTATGTTTCTACTACTGCAGGAGCCTCTGAGTCATGTGACTGTGTGAATGTACTTATCACACACCCACCCCTACACAGAATGCCTGCAAAGTGTCCTGCTTTAGAAGGGACACCACCTCTTTGATACCCAAATCCCTCTGTCACTCTTTCCTGCCTTGGTGCCCCTCTTTTTAGAAGATCAGACTGTGTGGCGTGCAAATACGTGTAACATATTGTCCACAGGGATAAAACTCACATTAGTGTTTGTTTAAACTTCAGTGTATGTGTTTCTAAATAAGTCTGTGTAAATAAAATACTTTGGTCTTGCTCTAAATAATTATCATGGAGTAACCTAAAAAGTTTTAGTAACGCCTCACCCACCAGCCACTCGCCCATCAACACCACTTAAAACAAAAGCGTCCCTCTCTGGCCATTTGAAGTGTTGGGCGGTATGCAAGCAAGAACCTTGAGTCAAAGAGCTGCCTTCTTGGTTTGAGTGCCAATGCTGCTCCCTGCCCTGCATTGTTACTGTGCCTCTTTTGGGCCTGTACTGGTGAGTCATTTAGTACTAGTTGTATTAAGACCACTTATTACTGCTGGTTCCCAACCTGTGCTAAAGATTTTTATTCATACTGGAATAAAGATGTAGAAATTTCCAGTATCTTAAATTAGCATATTATTTATAGGCATTGCTTTGCAATGTACTGCTCACCTCTCTAGCATCTGAATAGTTAAATCCTGGTTGATACTCTAAAGAATGGGTATCCAACATATGGCCCATGGACCGGCCCACCTGAGCTTAATGTGTGGCCCACTCGAGATTTTTAGCACAATTATTTTTTACCTTATTACCTGGCATACATGAACTATTAGGTCAGTAAGGTGAAAGGTCTAACCACGTGCTTGCCAACAGTTCTTGAGAATAATTTTGTCTGTTAAAAACAGGTATTCTCTTTAACTTGATCAAAACCGATAATTTACTAGCACAAGGCCTATATTTGTATACTTTTGTTTAAATACAGATGTTTAAAGAGATAGTATTGCCATGTTTTTACAAACATTAAACATTAATCCCATGTTTAACAAACATTAAGCATTAATCCCTCACTGGAACAGTCTACAAATTGTGCTTGGTTTGCAAGTACACTTTGTAGACCGTTCCACTGAATGATTTCTCTTTCAATAACGTGATCTGGGCTCTGCTGAAGAGCCTCCACTTGTTCAGGGACTGGATTCCCCTGCAGTCAGCTAGAGCGCTGACGTAATAGAAAGGGGAGGGAGGGGGGAACTTTGTTCCCGAATATCTCTCAAACCATGAATGTTTGAGAGATGGGACTGGGGGCATTTTGTTTTATTTTTTAATGCCTACAAGATTAATGTTTGTAAAAGCATGGCAATACTACCCCTTTAACCCTTTGCTACACAATGTGTTGGATACCTCTCTGGCATTCAAAGGGTTAAACTATTTTGTACTGCTTTGTATTAGTGCTAAAAAATACATAGTTTGAATAGTTAACAGGCTATAATTCACCATTGTTATAAAAAAATTAGTGCAGCCCCCACACACATGAATTCCTGATCATGTGGCCCATGAATGAAAAAGCTTTTACACCCTTGCACTAGAGTCCGCTATTCTGAAAGGTGAAATATGGTAACTCTAATATAGAATACTTGCCAACATTTCAAAAAGATTTGCAGACATACATTTCACTAGGCAGTCACATTAGAAAGCATCACAAGCAGTCCATTGTAGCATGTTGCTTGCCAGCTGGAAATTTTGTAAAACTGACTTACAGCTGTATTTATACTGCAGAATAACTACTACTACATAAAGTCATATAAATAAGCAATATCAACACGTGGGGAAGCTGATAAACTGTTAACTTTTGACTGTCTAGCACATAGAGTACGTAGTTAAAATTCAGGGATCAGGATCCAGGACAGTGTCTAGACATCTGGGACAGTTGGCAGCTATGATATAGTATCATCAAAGGGATAGTAATACTTCATTTTATCTTTATTTTATTTTGTAGGCATTAAAAAAACATGAAGAATGATATAAGTCTTATCTCTCAAACCTTTATGGTTTGACAGATATTCACAAGCAAAGTTTCCCCTCCCACCCCTTTTACCTAGTGTAAGCCATCTCTTCTCAGATGGGGAATGCAGTCCATAGACCAGACAGAAGGGGACAATCTTCTTCCTATGGAACAATGAAAGCCCTTGACAAGTTTTCCAGGTTTTTCCCTTATCTTAATTGAAGATTGTCCCTCTCTGCAATCTATCTGGGCACCTCCCTTCTGATCTGGCTGAGCAGTGTTACATCAGTAAAAGGGGTGGGAGGGGATACGTTGTCATTGAATTACTCTTAAACTACAACTCTGACAGAATTGAAATAACACTCTCCAAAGTCCAAATACCATGATGATTAATTAGAGCTGCTTTTATCATGAAACATTACTATCCCTTTAACTGTAATATTCTCATGGAAGGGGTTGGAAAAAGTATGTGTGGCTGTGGCAAAGTGTGTATGAGGTTGGGGGTGCATGCACTTTGTTGGGCCTAATGTTTCAGTAAATCTAAATATATCATTGGGTTTACTGATAAAGACAGATATACAAGGACAACATAGCTCATCTCTAGTCTCTCATCTGTGACCTATTTTTCCTGCTGCAAAGTAATAGCTGTTTTGTTGATAGTATTTGCAGTTTGTCCTCAACATTATCACCATTATCATTTCTATTTCTGTGTATAATTTATGCCTCTGCATGATTGTAGGGGCGATAGGCCAACAGTGTTTAATAAAATTCATGGCATGTTTATCACTCAGAATGACAGGAAGTAGCTGTAGGGATTTTCTAATTTTCTACAACCCAGAGCAGGCATAATATATTAATGTATGTTCTATGAATGTTTAAGGATAATGTGATGGCTGAAAGTTTTGTGATCAGGGCTGGATTTTTGTCTCAGGATTCCCTGGGCCGGGTACCTACTAGTGTCTTTAGTGCTACTTATAGCAACATCCCTACTCTTCATATGATCCCATCTCAGCTTCAGCCCCACCCATTGGTCCCTGTTGTAGGAAATAAACGTAGCCTATAAGATACAAGCACAATGGAAAGCTTTATACCCCTTGGTTGTGAAGCAATATGTTGGAGTTAAAAATATTTAGTAGTGGGGTCAGTGGCGTAACTAGCAGCCACTGGGCCCTTGTGCAGAAATTGCTGCCGGGCCCGACCCCCCCCCCCAATCTTCACGTTGCCCCACGTGAATCTCTTACCTCCATCTCTCGTGCGGTTCTCAGTTATGCAGAGCGCTGGGAGATGATGTCATCTCCCAGCGCTCTGCATTACTAGAGGGCCGGGAGGTTACCTGAGCTGCTGCGGGCAGGGCTGTGGGCGAGTGGCGATGGGTTCACAGGGGGCGGCCGGGCCCCTTGGAGTGACGGGCCCGGTCGCAGGTGCGACTCCTGCGACCTCTATTGTTACGCCACTGAGTGGGGTAGTTAAACTGGTAAAAAAAGCCTGTAGCTATAAACCAAGAGTTGGTGTCTAGTAAAAAAGCAGTTGGATATCTTTGGCCATACCATAACTCAGATTGCAAATATGACCAGCACAACTGAGGCACCACTCACAATCTGGTGCTATAGGCAGCTGTCCACTCTGCTTAAAGGGATAGTAATGTTTCACAAAAAAAGCAGCTCCGATTAATCTTCATAGTATTTGGGCCATGAAGAGTGTTATTTCAATACTGTCTGAGTTGTAGTTCAAGAGTAATTGAATGATAAAGTATACCCCTCCTGCCCTTTTACTGATGTAACACTGCTCACCTCAGCAGCAAGACTGTACAGATGGATCGCAGAGAGGAACAATCTTCAGTGAGCAGAAGGAAAAACCTGTCAAGGGTGGCAGGGTTTTCCTTATACTCACAGTAAGAAGATTGTCCCTTGCTGTGAGCGTTCTGGTCCCAGGTCCAGATTCCACATGTGAGGGGAGATGGCTTACACTACTTAAAAGGGGTGGGGGGATATTTTCTCATTCAATTACTCAGAGCTGCTTATTTTGTGAAACATTTCCATCACTTTAATGAGAACTCTAGCCTTGTTTGTGATATGCAGTCTTGAGTTCTCCTTTGTTACATCATGTGTTGGGAGGGATACAAAAACACACTGGAATTAAGGTTCACACCTCACCCTTTTCATTATGAAAGATACATACTGCTGACTGCATATGAACCATTTCAGCCTTAACCGGAGGTGGGTAGCTTTTGGCCTTTGCTAATCGAAATGACAGTAAGTGAGATTCAAAGCAGACTTTGTAAACAGGCAGCAGTGAGTGTGCATGATCATTAAGGATCCTGGGAAGTTTGTGAGGTAATGAGCACTCAAGGGGCCTGAGCTGATGCTTTTCTGGGCCAATCTGTAGGCAACCGAGTACAAAGGATGAGTGCTGCAGCATGTATTCTCTCAAACATGTATGCTGATAGCACTGTGTTTGTGTCTCTCAGCTTTTTATGAGTAATATAATTGGCTGATGGTTGGCCAATAAAAGCAATGTGTGCTCTTAAAGATTCCAGGACATTTATTAGTGAATGAGGGAATTAATGAATGTTTATTAATATAGCAAAGTGAATGCAGGGCTTTATTATTTAAGGGTTTAGACAATGCAGAGTTACAACTTAGTGCTTTGTAAAGTGAAACACTGGAAGTGTGGTCCCTGCTCGAAAGATTACAATCTAAAGTGTAAATGTGAGACTTAAAGAGTACATAAGGGTTAAGTGCTGAGTACAGTGCTAGAGTTCTGGTCAGGATATGAGACACGTAAATAAATTACATTATAAGAGCATTAGTTGTATAAAGTCAGTGCCTTCTAGCATGTTTGTTTTGTGTAATTTTAAGCATGACTTTAAGACCATAAGAGAGATAAAGTGGTGCAGGGTAGGAGGTAGAGCATTCCATAGATAAGGAGAAATGAGACAAAAAGTTTTGATGTGTGAGAGGGCTGTAGACACAAAAGGAGCTGAGAGAAGACTGTCACTGGCTGATCGTAAGTTACAGGATGGGGTATAGCGAGAGATCAGAGTGGAAATGTAGGAAGCTATAGTGGTGAGATGGGTCTTGAATGAGAGAAACAAAATTTTGTAACATATCTGGGGTTTGATAGGCAGCCATTGGAGAGATTTGAGCAGGAGGGGTGCCGGAACAAACCTAGGTGATAATAAGGTAATTCATGCTGCAGCATTCTGTATGGATTGAGGTGGATGAAGCTAGGAGGCAGTAACGCTAGAATAAAGAAGGTTAAAGTAGTCCATGCAGGAAAGGATGAGTGCTTGTGCAAGAATTTTAGCTATGGGGGAAAAGAGGAAGGGATAGGTTTTTGTTATGCTACTCAAGAGAAGATGGCAGGATTTAACAATAGCGTTAATATGAAGAGAGAATGAGAGAACAGTGCCAATTATCACCCCTACGCATCGTGCATCTGGATTTATTCTAGTGTTATGTACAATCACATGGAAGGGCACAGCTGGGCCAGGCCTCGGTGGTATGAGGATTAGCTTTGTTTTAGACATATTGAAACAAATAAGCCATCCAGTCTGAGATAGCCGAGAGGCAATCTGTGACTTTAGACTGAATATCAGATGTCAGTTAAGGTGCTGATAAATTAATCTGGGTGTCATCTACACATGGTGGTGTTTGAGTCTGAATGAGTTAATAAGATCACCAAGTGTTATTGTGTAAAAAGAGAAAAGAAGCAGCGAGCAGTGTTACGTCAATAAAAAGGGGCGGGAGTGGGATTCCTTATCATTGAATTACTCTTGAACTACAACTCGGACATTATTGAAATGGCCCAAATACTATAAAGGTTGATGGGAACTGCTTCTTTTGTGAAACATTGCTATTGCATTTAATGAGACGTATAACATTTGCTGAAGATGCACATTAGTGCAAACTCCAAACACATGTATAAATACTATTGCATTTAAACTTGCTAGCTAGGTCCAAGTTAATTTTATGAAAGTAGTGATATATAAATGATCATATGTACATCAGTGTGAAATGTATAGCATATATTTGTCATCTTCCAAACTAATGGATGTATGCTGCTCTCTTAGATACTTTGGTACAGTGAGCAGTCAGTTTGTCAGCATTTAAAGAAGCAGTAAACTTTTTTTTTTTTTTTTTTTTTTTTTTTTTTTTTTAATAAAACAGTATATGTTATGAGGTTTTTCTTGTTTGGTGAAACAAAGGTACTCCCACTGCTAGGAGATTTTCTTTAACAGTTATTATAGCTCATACTTATTGTTTTAATCAAACAGTTAGCAATATGGCCAAATGCATTTTTTATAATGTACTGCCTGGGAGAGCTTGAGTCACAGAATACGTTCCCCATAGTAAGTGATAAAAATGGCAACACTTGGTGACCACAATGAAGATTTTTTAATTTAGTTTAAACAATGGTCTGTAATAGTCCTTGAAGTAAAAATCTCTTAGCAGGAAAAGTTAAAATATATATTTTGTCATAAAAATGTTTGCTTCTCCTTTAATGACAGGCTAAGCTACATGCTATAAACCCTGTGGATGTTATAGACATCTCCACTGCATTGATTCACAATGGATGTTATGCACTAAGGTGTGATAAAGAGGTGATAAAGTGGAGATGACTTCTCCAGTGATATCACTTCTCCAGTTCCATTGTTATTTGGAGCCTTTGCACTAAGATCTTGAAAGCTGGAGAAATCTTAGTGCATTGGCTCCATAGATTAACATAGGAACTGGAGAAGTGATTTTACTGGAGAAGTCATATACACTTTATCACCTCTTTATCACACCTTAGTGCATCTCCCCAATAGTGTTGGAGATCCAAGGGAAGAAAAGCAGAGGAGGGCTGGCCTGGGGGTCAATTGCCCCCTGGGCCGGTCATATGTCTGGGCTGGTGGGCCACTCCCTCTTGTTGCTCCAAATGTAGCTACACTAGTGATACCACAGAGCTTACAATTGAAATGATTCTAAAATCCAAGTGGAGCTACACTAGTAGCATAACCAGTTTCTCTTGTAAATTCAATAGAATTTCTAGTGCAGCGTTACTTACACTGTAAGCTCTGTAGTTGCACCAGTGTAACAGAGGCTTAAAGTGCAGTCTCTCAGCTTTAATTTGAGGGTATTCACATCCAAACTGGAGGAAGGATTTAGGAATTACAGCTCCTTAAGGACCCATGACGTGCCAGGACCATCATGGGAAAACTTCCCAGAAGGACCAGTGATAGTCCTGGCAAGTCATGGATTTCAGGGCTCCCTGTGAGGCTGCACACCTTTCGGGGAGCACTGAATCGGATTGTATTAAAAAAATGCTCCATGGTCTGAAAGTGCTGGCTGCGTGCTCACGCAGTCGGTCCTTAAGGGATTAATATGTAGCCACCTCTTTTTCAAGGGACCAAAAGTAATTGGACAATTGACTCAAAAGCTGTTTCTTAGACAGGTGTGGGCTATTCCTTCGTTATTTCTTCATCAATTAAGCAGGTAAAAGGTCTGGAGTTGATTCCAGGTGTGGCATTCGCATTTGGAAGCTGTTGCTATGAACCCACCACATGTGGTCAAAGGAGCTCTCAAGGCATGTGAAACAGGCCATCCTTCGGCTGCTAAAAAAAAAAAAAAAATCCATCAGTGAGATAACAGGAACATTAGAAGTGGCCAAATCAACAGTTTGGTACATTCTGCGAAAGGCAACAGTGGTGTATGATCGTACGATCCTTTCCATGGTAAAGAAAAGCCCCTTCAAAACATCCAGCCAAGTGAAGAACATTATCCAAGTCTAGCACAAAGAGAAGACTTCACGAGAGCAAATACAGAGGGTTCACCACAAGGTGCAAACCATTCATAAGCCTCAAGAATACAAAGGCCAGATTAGACTTTGCCAAAAAAAGTCTGAAAAAGCCAGCCCATCTCAGGAACAGGATTCTTTGGACAGATGAAACTAAGATCAACCTGTACCAGAATGATGGGAAGAAAAAAGTTTGTAGAAGGCTTGGAATGGCTCATGATCCGAAGCATACCACATCACCTGTAAAACATGGTGGAGGCAGTGGCACTGGGCCACTAGTGTTTATTGATGATGCAACAGAAGACAGAAGCAGCCGGGTGAATTCTGAAGTGTATAGAGATATATTGTCTTCTCAGATTCAGCCAAA
Source organism: Rhinophrynus dorsalis (assembly GCA_037306005.1). Lineage (NCBI taxonomy): Eukaryota > Metazoa > Chordata > Amphibia > Anura > Rhinophrynidae > Rhinophrynus > Rhinophrynus dorsalis. The sequence goes on from CM074724.1 coordinate 129,908,332, forward strand.
TGCAGCAAAGTTGATTGGATGGTGCTTCACTTTACAGATGGACAATGTCCCAAAACATACTGCAAAAGCAACCCAGGAGTTTTTTTAAGGCAAAGAAGTGGAATATTCTGCAATCACCTGATCTCAACCTGATCGAGCATTTCACTTGTGAAAGACAAACCTTAAGGCAGAAAGACCCACAAACAAACAACTGAAGACAGCTGAAGTAAAGGCCTGGCAAACCATTACAAAAGGAGGAAACCCAGCGTTTGGTGATATCCATGCGTTCCAGACTTCAATCAGTCATTGCCTGCAAAGGATTATCAACAAAGTATTAAAATGATTATTTTATTTGTGATTGTCTTAATTTGTCAAAGTACATTTGAGCCCCTGAAATAAGGGGACTGTGTATGAAAATGGTTGCAATTCCTAAACGTTTCATACAATATTTTTGTTCAACCCCTTGAATTAAAGCTGAAAGTCTGCACTTCAATTGCATCTCGGTTGTTTCATTTCAAATCCATTGTGGTGGCGTACAGAGACAAAGTTATGAAAACTGTGTCAGTGTCCAAATATTTCCGGACCTAACTGTATTTGCCTTCTTTTCCCCACATTCATATTTCCCCCTCCCTACTCTCATCATATCCTTTTTTGCAACCACACCCTGTATCTATTGCTCAGACCAGCCCATCCTTCCACTCCAACCCACAGCAGACACAAATCACATTCCCACCTGCTGGCTGTATGTGTTATTTTTGTGGCTGGTGACATCTCCCCAAACCCAGGCCCTAATCATATCCCCACATGCTACCGCCCACTGCCACTTTCCTCCCCATCTCACAGAGTATCTAATTTTTCTAACCTAATCCCCATGCCTACCCTCCCACTTCTTGCCCAGCCCTTATCCTGTGGCCTACTGAATGTCTGCTCCCTCACTAACAAATGTACTCTCATACATGACCTTTTCTGCTCACAAACACTCCAGCTTCTTGCTCTTACTGAGACCTGGCTCTCCCAACATGATTCAGCCTTGGAGGCTGCAGTCTCGCATGGAGGCCTGTCCTTCTCACACACAGCACACACAGTGGGAAGAGGTGGTAGCACAGGTGTACTTTTTGCCTTCTTGTGTCGCTTTCGGCTGATACCTGTTCCCCCATCCTTTTCCACTAACTCCTTTGAGGTACATACTATCCAATTATTCCACCCTGTAGCAATGCATGTTGCAGTAGTATACAGACCTCCCACAACCACACACTCTGCCTTCCACTCAGACTTTGAGTGCTGGCTTGCATTCTTTCTATTCCCTGACACTTCTCTTATACTTGGGGACTTCAACTGTCACATTGATGATCCTTCTTTCTCTTGGGCCTCACGCCTGCTCCGACTAACCTCATATTTCCCCCTTCAACAACGGATTGACTTTAGCACACATAAAAGAAAGCCACTCCCTCGACTTGGTTTTCACAAAGAACTGCTCCTTATTAGATTTTTCCATTTCTCCTTTCCCACTCTCTGACCACCATCTCATAACCTTCTCTGCAACCCTTTCCCTCATTCCTCCACCAACTATGGCCCTGCGCTACACCCGCAACCTTTGCACACCGGACATTTCTGTCTTATCTTCTGCACTGCACTCAAACCTCTCCACCTTCAACACTCTTTCTGACCCTGACAGACTTTTAGAATACAACAACAACCTCCTCTCCTCATCACTTAATCTGTATGCCCCCCCTTCAGGACCTTCAAAAACACCCCTCAAACCCACTCCCTTGTCTAAACTCACAAACACGCTTTCTCCACTCCTGTACTGCACTTCTGAACTCCTGTGGAAGAAGTCCCGCTCTCACGCAGACTTTATCCACTACAAATTCCTCCTGTCCTGCTTCAATATTGCTCTATGCTTTGCCAAACAACATTACTACTCCTCACTAATCAATACTCTCAAATCTAACCCACTGCACCTCTTCTGTATCATCAATTCTCTCCTTTGCCCCTCCCCTCCATCATTCCCCCACCCCTCCCTAACTCCTCTAGCCTTTGCAGAGTTCTTAACACAAAAGATTAACACAACAAATCAAACAATATCACCTTTTCAGTCTCCACAATTGTATCTTCCTGATCCTCCATCTTACTTATTTGATTCCTTTACTTCAGTCACAGAATCAGAGGTCTCCCTTTTGCTGTCCACATCACCACTCACCACCTGCTCCCTTGATACTATACCATCCCACTTCCTCAAACATCTGTCATCCACATTAGTTCCCATGCTTACTCATGTATTCAGCTCCTCCCTATCCTCTGGCATCATCCCCTCCTCAATCAAACATTCAATAATATCTCCAATCCTCAAGAAAAGTTCATTAGACCCCTACACCCCATCCAACTAGCACCCCGTATCCCTCTTGCCCTTTGCCTCTAAGCTCCTAGACGACTAGCCTACTCTCATCTACTTACCTTCCTCAACTCCCATAAAGCTCTGGACCCGCTGCAGTCTGGCTTTCGGCCCACTTACTCTACAGAAACTACCCTTATCAAAGTAACAAACGATCTCCACATTGCAAAAACCAATGGCCATTTCTCTATTCTTATCCTCCTAGACCTATCAGCAGCATTCAAGAAAGTCGACCATACCCTCCTCTCCCAGGTTCTCCAATCACTTGGAATCTGCGGCCTGGCACATTCCTGGCTTCTATCCTATCTCTCTTAACGGTCTTTCTCTGTGATATATGCTAACATCTCCTCACCTGTGATCCCCCTCTCAGTAGGTGTACCCCAAGGCTCTCTCCCTGGGGCAACTGATAAAATACTTTAGCTTTAACTGCTATCTCTATGTAGACGATACGCAAATATATTTCTCCGCACCCTCAATATCACCTGAAATACAGCAGCGGGCCTCAAATTGCCTTACTGCTATCTCTTCCTGGATGGCTCATCACCACTTAAAACTTAACATGTCTAAGACTGAGTTCCTTATCTTCCCTCCTAAATCCTGCACAACACCTCCATTTTATATAACTATCGAGGGCTCCACAATTTACCCTGTAGGCAAGGCCCTCTGCCTTGAGGTAACTTTGGATTCTTCTCTTTCCTTCTCCACCCACATTAATGACAAAACCAAAACCTGTCGCTTCTTTCTTGGGAATGTAGCAAAAATCCAGCCATTCCTCTCTCACTCTATAACAGAAACCCTCATGCATGTTCTTACCGGGGCTTTCCGTAAAACCGCCCAGCCGATAAGCCGCCCATGGGTGCTTATTTTAGGTGGGCGGCTATATGGTCTCAGATCTTTGTAAAAATTGTTTCAGCACTCAATATTGTTTCAGTGCACAAAATTCACCTGAACACGCGATCTGTATCAGTAATAGCCGTATAGCCAGCTGGAAATCATTGCAGTCTCAGATTATCAGCCTGAAGACACTCAATTGTACCATTGCAAATACTATGTAGTAAAGCAAAAGTAGTAATCACAATGGGACAAACCACTTTTTTCTGATGCAACCGGTTCATGTAGTGGCACTGAACGAGTTAATTCCTGGGAACATGCTAAGCACTACAGCACCATACACACAGACAGCACGGCAAAGAAGGAAAAAGGCATCTGTCTGACTTGTGAGTATGTCTGAAATATGCTAGGCTGTGCATGTTCTCCTGATGTCAGCTGTAAAGCTGTAAGCAGGATATCCATGTCGGTCGACACAATGAGGCTCTTCAGTAGAGCCGAAATCCCGTTATTAGAAAAGCACTACTTCATGGGAACGATCTACAAAGTGTGCTTGCAAACCAGGCACACTTTGTAGACCTTTCCAATGAAGTAATTATTTTCCAATAACGTGATTTTGGCTCTACTGCAGAGCCGCCACTTGGTCCCGGGACAGGATTCCCCTGCAGTCAGTAGAGCGCTGATGTGAGGGAAAGGGGAGGGAGGGGGGAACTTTATTGCATAATATCTCTCAAACTATCTCTCAAACCATAGTGGTTTGAGAGATAGGATTTGTTGCGTATAGTTTAATTTTTTAATCACTCCAAAACTATGGTATATATATTTTTTTCTGGGACATTACTAATAAATCATTACTAATACATCATTTACTTACTACAAGAAAATAAAGCATCCTCTTTTTATTTGTTATGGCTTAGCACTTTAAAATCATTGGGGGGGTCTATCAACATCCTACAGAGTGATATAAGTGACTACCGTATTACAGCCCTGGCCTGTTATTCGGTCGAAGAATAAAGACCAAAAAACAGTTTTTTCCGTTTAACGGCCCTGGGCGGCTTTACGGAAAACCTTGGTATCTAGTGATGAGCGAGCACCCCAATGCTCGGGTGTTCGGGTGCTCTGACCGAACACCCCCGGAGGCTCGAGTGCTCAGCCGAGCACCCGAGCCCCATTGAAGTCAATGGGAGGACTCGAGCATTACACCAGGCACCCCCTGCTCTGATGAGGGGAGGGTGCCTGGTCCATAGGAAAAGGGCAGAAAATGATGGAAACACCACAGAAATGGTTCAGGGACAGCATAGGGAGGATGTCTGGATGCATCTTGGACTCCAACGTCGCTGCTGGGAACGATCTTTCGCCCGTAGTACGCCATTTTTACAGACTGACCGTAAAACACACAAAAAGGAAGATAAAAACGACTTTAGGCGAAAAATTGTTACCAAACAGTATTTGCTGTATATTTACTTGTATATAATCTGCAAATTCTCCCAAAAATTTCCTCGATTTTTCTGAACTGAGGCCATGATTAAGAGGGAAACGTGCGCAGAGGCAAATTCTCCCAAAAATTTCCTTGATTTTTCTGAACTGAGGCCATGATTAAGAGGGAAACGTGCGCTGAGCCGACCATCTAAAACATTATGGGTGAGGGTCTGCTGCGGAGATGACCATCCTAAACATTATATGCGAAGGCCCGCTAGTGAGCTGACGCTATAAAACATTATATGAGAAGGCCCGCTGGTGAGCTGACCTATACAAAAATTGTCAAACAGGGCCTGCTGGTGAGCTGGCCCTATATAAAAATTATATCACAGGGCCCGCTGGTGAGCTGGCCCTATATAAAAATTATATCACAGGGTATATGGAAGAGGAGGAGGAGGATGAGAAGATTAAGAGTCAACCATATACCCGTTTTTTGGGTGGAAGGGGTGAATGGTAGTGTTGAGCGAGCATGCTCGGCCGATGCTCGGATCGGCTCGAGCATCGCTCTGCTCGGCACATGGCGGTACTCGTACGAGTACCGCATGTGCTCGCCCGCCATGTTCGTGTCTCCTCCCCGCACGTTTTGCGCCTGCTGCGCAGCCAATAAACGTGCAGGGAGGCTCTGACATCGGTGTAATGCCAGCAGCCATGTTGGCTGCTGGCATTACACTGATTGGCTGGCCAGAACCCGTGGTCAGGTGCTGTATAGCACCTGACCATCGAGTTCGGCTCAGTCTGAGCCAGGGAGAGCTGAGGATAGGAAGGGAAAGGCAGTGTAGGGAGGAAAAAAACAAAAATTGTGAAAAAAAAAGAACCAAAAGTCCTTTTTAGGACTACTGTGTGTGGGGGCAGCAGGTTATTTGGTGTGGGGGGAAAAAAACAAAAAAAAAAAAAAAAAAATATATATATTCTGTGTAGTGTGCAAAGTTGCAGATTAGAGCACATTCTGTTTAGTGTGCACAGTTGCAGATTAGAGCACATTCTGTTTAGTGTGCAAAGTTGCAGATTAGAGCACATTCTGTTTAGTGTGCAAAGTTGCAGATTAGAGCACATTCTGTTTAGTGTGCAAAGTTGCAGATTAGAGCACATTCTGTTAAGTCTTCAAACTAAAATATCAAAGTCACGTATTCCATTCAGTGTGCGTCGCCGCAGTTTAGCAGCACATTCTGAGTACTGTGCAGAGTTGCAGAATAGGAAGAAATACTGTTAAGTCTTCAAACTAAAATATCAAAGTCACATATTCCATTCAGTGTGCTTCGCCGCAGTTTAGCAGCACATTCTGTGTACTGTGCAGAGTTGCAGAATAGGAAGAAATACTGTTAAGTCTTCAAACTAAAATATCAAAGTCACATATTCCATTCAGTGTGCTTCGCCGCAGTTTAGCAGCACATTCTGTGTACTGTGCAGAGTTGCAGAATAGGAAGAAATACTGTTAAGTCTTCAAACTAAAATATCAAAGTCACATATTCCATTCAGTGTGCTTCGCCGCAGTGTAGCAGCACATTCTGTGTACTGTGCAGAGTTGCAGAATAGGAAGAAATACTGTTAAGTCTTCAAACTAAAATATCAAAGTCACATATTCCATTCAGTGTGCTTCGCCGCAGTGTAGCAGCACATTCTGTGTACTGTGCAGAGTTGCAGAATAGGAAGAAATACTGTTAAGTCTTCAAACTAAAATATCAAAGTCACATATTCCATTCAGTGTGCTTCGCCGCAGTGTAGCAGCACATTCTGTGTACTGTGCAGAGTTGCAGAATAGGAAGAAATACTGTTAAGTCTTCAAACTAAAATATCAAAGTCACATATTCCATTCAGTGTGCTTCGCCGCAGTGTAGCAGCACATTCTGTGTACTGTGCAGAGTTGCAGAATAGGAAGAAATACTGTTAAGTCTTCAAACTAAAATATCAAAGTCACATATTCCATTCAGTGTGCTTCGCCGCAGTGTAGCAGCACATTCTGTGTACTGTGCACAGTTGCAGAATAGGAAGAAATACTGTTAAGTCTTCAAACTAAAATATCAAAGTCACATATTCCATTCAGTGTGCTTCGCCGCAGTGTAGCAGCACATTCTGTGTACTGTGCAGAGTTGCAGAATAGGAAGAAATACTGTTAAGTCTTCAAACTAAAATATCAAAGTCACATATTCCATTCAGTGTGCTTCGCCGCAGTGTAGCAGCACATTCTGTGTACTGTGCACAGTTGCAGAATAGGAAGAAATACTGTTAAGTCTTCAAACTCAAATATCAAAGTCACATATTCCATTCAGTGTGCTTCGCCGCAGTGTAGCAGCACATTCTGTGTACTGTGCAGAGTTGCAGAATAGGAAGAAATACTGTTAAGTCTTCAAACTAAAATATCAAAGTCACATATTCCATTCAGTGTGCTTCGTCGCAGTGTAGCAGCACATTCTGTGTACTGTGCACAGTTGCAGAATAGGAAGAAATACTGTTAAGTCTTCAAACTAAAATATCAAAGTCACATATTCCATTCAGTGTGCTTCGCCGCAGTTTAGCAGCACATTCTGTGTACTGTGCAGAGTTGCAGAATAGGAAGAAATACTGTTAAGTCTTCAAACTAAAATATCAAAGTCACATATTCCATTCAGTGTGCTTCGCCGCAGTGTAGCAGCACATTCTGTGTACTGTGCAGAGTTGCAGAATAGGAAGAAATACTGTTAAGTCTTCAAACTAAAATATCAAAGTCACATATTCCATTCAGTGTGCTTCGCCGCAGTGTAGCAGCACATTCTGTGTACTGTGCAGAGTTGCAGAATAGGAAGAAATACTGTTAAGTCTTCAAACTAAAATATCAAAGTCACATATTCCATTCAGTGTGCTTCGCCGCAGTGTAGCAGCACATTCTGTGTACTGTGCAGAGTTGCAGAATAGGAAGAAATACTGTTAAGTCTTCAAACTAAAATATCAAAGTCACATATTCCATTCAGTGTGCTTCGCCGCAGTGTAGCAGCACATTCTGTGTACTGTGCAGAGTTGCAGAATAGGAAGAAATACTGTTAAGTCTTCAAACTAAAATATCAAAGTCACATATTCCATTCAGTGTGCTTCGCCGCAGTGTAGCAGCACATTCTGTGTACTGTGCACAGTTGCAGAATAGGAAGAAATACTGTTAAGTCTTCAAACTAAAATATCAAAGTCACATATTCCATTCAGTGTGCTTCGCCGCAGTGTAGCAGCACATTCTGTGTACTGTGCAGAGTTGCAGAATAGGAAGAAATACTGTTAAGTCTTCAAACTAAAATATCAAAGTCACATATTCCATTCAGTGTGCTTCGCCGCAGTGTAGCAGCACATTCTGTGTACTGTGCACAGTTGCAGAATAGGAAGAAATACTGTTAAGTCTTCAAACTCAAATATCAAAGTCACATATTCCATTCAGTGTGCTTCGCCGCAGTGTAGCAGCACATTCTGTGTACTGTGCAGAGTTGCAGAATAGGAAGAAATACTGTTAAGTCTTCAAACTAAAATATCAAAGTCACATATTCCATTCAGTGTGCTTCGTCGCAGTGTAGCAGCACATTCTGTGTACTGTGCACAGTTGCAGAATAGGAAGAAATACTGTTAAGTCTTCAAACTAAAATATCAAAGTCACATATTCCATTCAGTGTGTTTCAACGCCGTTTAACAGCCTATTCTGTGTACTCTGTACAGTTCCAGAATTATAAGAAATACTGTTAAGTTTTCAAACTCAAATATTAAAGTCACTTATTCCATTCAGTGTGTTTCAACGCCGTTTAACAGCCTATTCTGTGTACTCTGTACAGTTCCAGAATTATAAGAAATACTGTTAAGTTTTCAAACTCAAATATTAAAGTCACATATTCCATTCAGTGTCTTTCACCGCCGTTTAACAGCCTATTCTGTGTACTCTGCAGAGTTGCAGAATAGTAAGAAATACTGTTAAGTTTTCAAACTCAAATATTAAAGTCACATATTCCATTCAGTGTCTTTCACCGCCGTTTAACAGCCTATTCTGTGTACTCTGTACAGTTCCAGAATTATAAGAAATACTGTTAAGTTTTCAAACTCAAATATTAAAGTCACATATTCCATTCAGTGTGTTTCAACGCCGTTTAACAGCCTATTCTGTGTACTCTGTACAGTTCCAGAATTATAAGAAATACTGTTAAGTTTTCAAACTCAAATATTAAAGTCACATATTCCATTCAGTGTCTTTCACCGCCGTTTAACAGCCTATTCTGTGTACTCTGCAGAGTTGCAGAATAGTAAGAAATACTGTTAAGTTTTCAAACTCAAATATTAAAGTCACATATTCCATTCAGTGTGTGTCACCGCAGTTTAGCAGCCTATTCTGTGTACTCTGCAGAGTTGCAGAATAGGAAGAAATACTGTTAAGTTTTCAAACTCAAATATTAAAGTCACTTATTCCATTCAGTGTGTGTCACCGCAGTTTAGCAGCCTATTCTGTGTACTCTGCACAGTTGCAGAATAGGAAGAAATACTGTTAAGTTTTCAAACTCATATATATTAAAGTCATATATATCGTGTAAGATGAAGAAGGCGGGTAAAAAGGGACGGGGAAGTGGACGTGATCCTGAAAGTTCAGGGCGCGGGTCAGGACGCGGAGAAACTGTGCCTGGTGCCAGAGCACAAGAAAGAAAGACATCCACCATACCTAGCTTCATGTCTGATTTCACAGGGCGTCGCAGGACATCACTCTCGAGGTCCGACCAGTGCGAACAGGTGGTCGGTTGGATGACAGCTGATACTGCTTCCAGTCGGTTAAGCACCACCCTGTCTTCCACCAAGTCCACTCTCAGTAGCCAAGAGTCTGGTCAACATAATCCTCACTCTGATCATCCTTCCTCCCACCATACACGGTCTGGTCAAAGAAGTGATCCCACACTGGGATATAGTGATGAGCTCGTCTCATCACCAATCCTTCATTTGACCCTCTCTCCAAGCACGCTTGCAGAGGAACATGACATCTTGTGCCCTGATTCACAACCTCTAGAGGCTACCCAATCACAAGAAGATGACAGATGTGAACGGCATTTAAGGTCAAAGGAAGTAGTGGATGATGATGATGATGATGAGACACAGTTGCCATTAAATCAACCACTATTTCCGTCTCAAGACCTTGTTGAGGAGAATGTTATACAGTTGTCAATGACTGAGTATGTGGTGGGATCAAGACTTGAGGAGGATGATCAGAGTGAGGAAGTGGAGGAGGACTTGGTGGACGATGAGGTGACTGACCCCACCTGGGAAGGTGTAGAGCCGAGCGATGACAGCAGTCCTGAGGGTGAGCCATCTGCAGCACCGCAACAGGCTGGAAGAGGCAGTGGTGTGGCTACAGAAAGAAGGCGGACCGCACCAAACCGGCCCGCAAATGTTCCACGGAGCACCCCCTTGCGTAAATCTACCTTGCCAAGGGGTAGGTGTTCCGCGGTATGGCGTTTTTTTAAGGAAAGTGCGGACGACAAAAGATTTGTAGTTTGCAACCTGTGCCACACCAGAATGAGCCGAGGCATGAACACTAGAAACCTCACCACCACCAGCATGATCCGACACATGGCATCCAAGCACCGTAGTAAGTGGGAGGAACGCCTGGATCGCCCATCTGTGTCTGCAGGCCACACCACTGCCTCCTCTTCCCCTGTTTTCGGTGCCGGCCAATCGCCTGTCGAAGGCGCAGGCCCGCATACCTCCCGCCCTGCACCTGTACCATCTGAAGCACCATCAGCGACCACATCCACTTCCCTGTCCCAGCACAGCATCCAAATGTCGTTACCCCAGGCATTTGAGCGCAAGAGAAAATACCCAGCCACCCACCCACAGGCCATAGCACTAACCTCACACCTTTCAAAATTACTGGCCATCGAAATGCTGCCATTTAGGCTTGTGGACACTGAGTCCTTCCGCAGCCTGATGGCAGCAGCTGTCCCTCGGTACGCGGTCCCCAGCCGCCACTACTTTTCCCGGTGTGCCATCCCCGCATTACACCACCATGTGTCCCGTAACATCACCCGTGCCCTGACCAACGCAGTTACTGGGAAGGTCCACTTAACGACTGACACATGGACAAGTGCTTGTGGCCAGGGACGCTACATTTCCCTGACGGCACACTGGGTGAATGTCGTGGAGGCTGGGAGCGACTCGGACCCTGGGATGGCACGGGTGCTACCCACGCCGAGGATTGCGGGCCCTACCTCCATCAGGGTTTCCACCAGCACCTACGTTATTGGCTCCTCCTCCTCCGTTTCCACCTCCGAATTCTCTACACACACCGCCACTCCCCCATCAGCCAGTAGCTGGAAGCAGTGTAGCACTGCAGTGGGGAAGCGTCAACAGGCCGTGCTGAAGCTGATCTGCCTTGGGGACAAACAGCACACGGCCTCAGAGCTGTTGCAGGGGATTAGTCACCAGACCGAGCAGTGGCTCTCGCCACTCAACCTGCAAGCAGGCATGGTTGTGTGTGATAATGGGCGTAACTTGGTGGCGGCTTTGGAGCTCGGCAAGCTCACACACGTACCATGCCTAGCGCATGTATTTAATTTAGTGGTGCAGCGATTTCTAAAAACCTACCCCAATGTGCATGATCTCTTGACCAAGGTGCGCCGCGTGTGTGCACATTTCCGTAAGTCATCTACAGCTTCGGCCGGCCTGTTGAAGCTGCAGCAGCGCTTACAATTGCCAGCTCACCGGCTGCTGTGTGACGTGAGCACGCGCTGGAACTCCACCTTCCACATGTTGGCCCGGCTTTGTGAGCAGCAGAGGGCAGTAGTGGAGTACCAGCTGTTACACGGTCGTCGCCTCTCCGTTCAACTTCCTGTAATCAGAAGTGAGGAGTGGGAATGGATGTCAGACCTCTGCGAGGTTTTACGCAATTTTGAGGAATCGACACAGATGGTGAGCGGCGATAACGCTATTATCAGTGTAACCATCCCACTTCTGTGTCTACTGAAACGCTCGCTGCTCACAATTAAAACCGACGCTTTGCATGTGGAAGAGGTGGAAATGGGGGAGGAAGAGCTTACACAAGGTGATAGCCAGAGCACCCTCACTTCGTCTTCTCAGCGACAATTGGAGGAGGCGGAGGAGGAGGAGGAGGAGGAGGAGGAGGAGGAAGACACGGTTGCCTCCGCTACAGAGGGTAGCCATGGAACTTTAGTTCCATCTCTTCAGCGTGGGTGGGCAGAAGAGGAGGAAGAGGATGAGGATATTGAGAGTCAGCCTCCTGGTGAGGACAGCGAAATCTTGACTGTTGGTACTCTGGCACACATGGCTGACTTTATGTTAGGCTGCCTTTCCCGTGACCCACGCGTTGTACGCATTTTAGACAACACGGATTACTGGGTGTTCACCCTTCTGGACCCCCGCTACAAAGAGAATTTCTCATCTCTCATTCCTCCGGTGGAGAGGACAAGCAAAATGGTGCAATACCAGAAGGTTCTTGTTGAAAAATTGCTCCAAAATTTTCCATCTGACAACGCTGGCGGCAGAGTACGTGCTACCTTGGCCAACCGAGAAGGGGAGAAAAGGGGAGCACACAGCAGTTCCGAGAAAGGCAGGGCAACACTCTCCAAGGCGTGGGACACCTTCATGACACCCCGCCAGCACCCTCACCCTGATGCGCAGCCTAGTGTCACAAGGAGGGAAAAGTTTTGGAAGATGGTGAAGGAGTACGTAGCAGACCGTGTCAGCGTCCTCAATGATCCCTCTGTGCCTTACAACTACTGGGTGTCCAAGCTGGACACGTGGTATGAACTGGCACTCTACGCCTTGGAGGTGCTGGCCTGCCCTGCCGCCAGCGTTCTGTCTGAGCGGGTATTTAGTGCTGCTGGTGGCATCATAACAGATAAGCGTATCCGCCTTTCCACCGACAATGCTGATAGGTTGACACTTATAAAAATGAACAAGGCCTGGATTTCCCCTGACTTCTCCACTCCACTGGAGGAAAGCCCCGGGGGAACATAAACTCACTTTATATATGTTATTTACAATGATGGGAATACTCTGTATTCCCATTCACCCCTTCCACCCCAAAAACGGGTATATGGTTGACTCTTAATGTTCTCATCCTCCTCCTCCTCTTCCATATGCCCTGGGATATAATTTTTATATAGGGCCAGCTCACCAGCGTGCCCTGGGATATAATTTTTATATAGGGCCAGCTCACCAGCGGGCCCTGTGATATAATTTTTATATAGGGCCAGCTCACCAGCGGGCCCTGTTTGACAATTTTTATATAGGTCAGCTCACCAGCGGGCCTTCTCATATAATGTTTTATTGGGTCAGCTCTCTAGCGGGCCCTCTCATATAATGTTTTATAGCGTCAGCTCACTAGCGGGCCTTCGCATATAATGTTTAGGATGGTCAGCTCTGCAGCAGACCCTCACCCATAATGTTTTAGATGGTCAGCTCAGCGCACGTTTCCCTCTTAATCATGGCCTCAGTTCTGAAAATCAAGGAAATTTTTGGGAGAATTTGCCTCTGCGCACGTTTCCCTCTTAATCATGGCCTCAGTTCTGAAAATCAAGGAAATTTTTGGGATAATTTGCCTCTGCGCACGTTTCCCTCTTAATCATGGCCTCACTTCAGAAAATCGATGAAATTTTTGGGAGAATTTGCAGATGATATACAAGTAAATATACAGCAAATACTGTTTGGTAACAATTTTTCGCCTAAAGTCGTTTTTATTTTCCTTTTTGTGTGTTTTACGGTCAGTCTGTAAAAATGGCGTACTACGGGCGAAAGATCGTTCCCAGCAGCGATGTTGGAGTCCAAGGTGCATCCAGACATCCTCCCTATGCTGTCCCTGAACCATTTCTGTAGTGTTTCCATCTTTTTCTGCCCTTTTCCTATGGACCAGGCACCCTCCCCTCATCAGAGCAGGGGGTGCCTGGTGTAATGCTCGAGTCCTCCCATTGACTTCAATGGGGCTCGGGTGTTCGGCCGAGCACTCGAGCCTCAGGGGGTGCTCGGTCAGAGCACCCGAACATCCGAGCATTGGGGTGCTCGCTCATCACTAGTGAATGGGAATACAGAGTATTCCCATCATTGTAAATAACATATATAAAGTGACTTTATGTTCCCCCGGGGCTTTCCTCCAGTGGAGTGGAGAAGTCAGGGGAAATCCAGGCCTTGTTCATTTTTATAAGTGTCAACCTATCAGCATTGTCGGTGGAAAGGCGGATACGCTTATCTGTTATGATGCCACCAGCAGCACTAAATACCCGCTCAGACAGAACGCTGGCGGCAGGGCAGGCCAGCACCTCCAAGGCGTAGAGTGCCAGTTCATACCACGTGTCCAGCTTGGACACCCAGTAGTTGTAAGGCACAGAGGGATCAGTGAGGACGCTGACACGGTCTGCTACGTACTCCTTCACCATCTTCCAAAACTTTTCCCTCCTTGTGACACTAGGCTGCGCATCAGGGTGAGGGTGCTGGCGGGGTGTCATGAAGGTGTCCCACGCCTTGGAGAGTGTTGCCCTGCCTTTGTCGGAACTGCTGTGTGCTCCCCTTTTCTCCCCTTCTCGGTTGGCCAAGGTAGCACGTACTCTGCCGCCAGCGTTGTCAGATGGAAAATTTTGGAGCAATTTTTCAACAAGAACCTTCTGGTATTGCACCATTTTGCTTGTCCTCTCCACCGGAGGAATGAGAGATGAGAAATTCTCTTTGTAGCGGGGGTCCAGAAGGGTGAACACCCAGTAATCCGTGTTGTCTAAAATGCGTATAACGCGTGGGTCACGGGAAAGGCAGCCTAACATAAAGTCAGCCATGTGTGCCAGAGTACCAACAGGCAAGATTTCGCTGTCCTCACCAGGAGGATGACTCTCAATCTCCTCATCCTCTTCCTCCTCTTCTGCCCACCCACGCTGAAGAGATGGAACTAAAGTTCCATGGCTACCCTCTGTAGCGGAGGCAACCGTGTCTTCCTCCTCCTCCTCCTCCGCCTCCTCCAATTGTCGCTGAGAAGACGAAGTGAGGGTGCTCTGGCTATCACCTTGTGTAAGCTCTTCCTCCCGCATTTCCACCTCTTCCACATGCAAAGCGTCAGTTTTAATTGTGAGCAGCGAGCGTTTCAGTAGACACAGAAGTGGGATGGTTACACTGATAATAGCGTTATCGCCGCTCACCATCTGTGTCGATTCCTCAAAATTGCGTAAAACCTCACAGAGGTCTGACATCCATTCCCACTCCTCACTTCTGATTACAGGAAGTTGAACGGAGAGACGACGACCGTGTAACAGCTGGTACTCCATTACTGCCCTCTGCTGCTCACAAAGCCGGGCCAACGTGTGGAAGGTGGAGTTCCAGCGCGTGCTCACGTCACACAGCAGCCGGTGAGCTGGCAATTGTAAGCGCTGCTGCAGCTTCAACAGGCCGGCTGAAGCTGTAGATGACTTACGGAAATGTGCACACACGCGGCGCACCTTGGTCAAGAGATCATGCAAATTGGGGTAGGTTTTTAGAAATCGCTGAACCACTAAATTAAATACATGCGCTAGGCATGGTACGTGTGTGAGCTTGCCGAGCTCCAAAGCCGCCACCAAGTTACGCCCATTATCACACACAACCATGCCTGGTTGCAGGTTGAGTGGCGAGAGCCACTGCTCGGTCTGGTGACTAATCCCCTGCAACAGCTCTGAGGCCGTGTGCTGTTTGTCCCCAAGGCAGATCAGCTTCAGCACGGCCTGTTGACGCTTCCCCACTGCAGTGCTACACTGCTTCCAGCTACCGGCTGATGGGGGAGTGGCGCTGCGTGCAGAGAATTCGGAGGTGGAAACGGAGGAGGAGGAGCCAATAACGTAGGTGCTGGCGGAAACCCTGATGGAGGTAGGGCCCGCAATCCTCGGCGTGGGTAGCACCCGTGCCATCCCAGGGTCCGAGTCGCTCCCAGCCTCCACGACATTCACCCAGTGTGCCGTCAGGGAAATGTAGCGTCCCTGGCCACAAGCACTTGTCCATGTGTCAGTCGTTAAGTGGACCTTCCCAGTAACTGCGTTGGTCAGGGCACGGGTGATGTTACGGGACACATGGTGGTGTAATGCGGGGATGGCACACCGGGAAAAGTAGTGGCGGCTGGGGACCGCGTACCGAGGGACAGCTGCTGCCATCAGGCTGCGGAAGGACTCAGTCTCCACAAGCCTAAATGGCAGCATTTCGATGGCCAGTAATTTGGAAAGGTGTGAGGTTAGTGCTATGGCCTGTGGGTGGGTGGCTGGGTATTTTCGCTTGCGCTCAAATGCCTGGGGTAACGACATTTGGACGCTGCGCTGGGACAGGGAAGTGGATGTGGTCGCTGATGGTGCTTCAGATGGTACAGGTGCAGGGCGGGAGGTATGCGGGCCTGCGCCTTCGACAGGCGATTGGCCGGCACCGAAAACAGGGGAAGAGGAGGCAGTGGTGTGGCCTGCAGACACAGATGGGCGATCCAGGCGTTCCTCCCACTTACTACGGTGCTTGGATGCCATGTGTCGGATCATGCTGGTGGTGGTGAGGTTTCTAGTGTTCATGCCTCGGCTCATTCTGGTGTGGCACAGGTTGCAAACTACAATTCTTTTGTCGTCCGCACTTTCCTTAAAAAAACGCCATACCGCGGAACACCTACCCCTTGGCAAGGTAGATTTATGCAAGGGGGTGCTCCGTGGAACATTTGCGGGCCGGTTTGGTGCGGTCCGCCTTCTTTCTGTAGCCACACCACTGCCTCTTCCAGCCTGTTGCGGTGCTGCAGATGGCTCACCCTCAGGACTGCTGTCATCGCTCGGCTCTACACCTTCCCAGGTGGGGTCAGTCACCTCATCGTCCACCAAGTCCTCCTCCACTTCCTCACTCTGATCATCCTCCTCATGTCTTGATCCCACCACATACTCAGTCATTGACAACTGTATATCATCCTCCTCAACAAGGTCTTGAGACAGTAATAGTGGTTGATTTAATGGCAACTGTGTCTCATCATCATCATCATCATCCACTACTTCCTTTGACCTTAAATGCCGTTCACATCTGTCATCTTCTTGTGATTGGGTACCCTCTAGAGGTTGTGAATCAGGGCACAAGATGTCATGTTCCTCTGCAAGCGTGCTTGGAGAGAGGGTCAAATGAAGGATTGGTGATGAGACGAGCTCCTCACTATATCCCAGTGTGGGATCACTTCTTTGACCAGACCGTCTATGGTGGGAGGAAGGATGATCAGAGTGAGGATTATGTTGACCAGACTCTTGGCTACTGAGAGTGGACTTGGTGGAAGACAGGGTGGTGCTTAACTGACTGGAAGCAGTATCAGCTGACATCCAACCGACCACCTGTTCGCAGTGGTCGGACCTCGAGAGTGATGTCCTGCGACGCCCTGTAAAATGAGACATGAAGCTAGGTATGGTGGATGTCTTTCTTTCTTGTGCTCTGGCACCAGGCACAGTTTCTACGCGTCCTGACCCGCGCCCTGAACTATCAGGATCACGTCCACTTCCCCGTCCCTTTTTACCCGCCTTCTTCATATTACACGGAATATGTGCTGCAAATCTGCAACTGTGCACAGTACACAGAATTTGCTGCTAAACTGCGGTGACGCACACTGAATGGAATATGTGACTTTGATATTTTACAGTTTGAAGACTTAACAGTATTTCTTCCTATTCTGCAACTGTGCACAGTACACAGAATTTGCTGCTAAACTGCGGTGACGCACACTGAATGGAATATGTGACTTTGATATTTTACAGTTTGAAGACTTAACAGTATTTCTTCCTATTCTGCAACTGTGCACAGTACACAGAATTTGCTGCTAAACTGCGGTGACGCACACTGAATGGAATATGTGACTTTGATATTTTACAGTTTGAAGACTTAACAGTATTTCTTCCTATTCTGCAACTGTGCACAGTACACAGAATTTGCTGCTAAACTGCGGTGACGCACACTGAATGGAATATGTGACTT
Organism: Rhinophrynus dorsalis; assembly: GCA_037306005.1. NCBI lineage: Eukaryota > Metazoa > Chordata > Amphibia > Anura > Rhinophrynidae > Rhinophrynus > Rhinophrynus dorsalis. Next base: position 129,925,934 of record CM074724.1, read on the forward strand.
TGATATTTTACAGTTTGAAGACTTAACAGTATTTCTTCCTATTCTGCAACTGTGCACAGTACACAGAATGTGCTGCTAAACTGCGGTGACGCACACTGAATGGAATATGTGACTTTGATATTTTACAGTTTGAAGACTTAACAGTATTTCTTCCTATTCTGCAACTGTGCACAGTACACAGAATGTGCTGCTAAACTGCGGCGACGCACACTGAATGGAATATGTGACTTTGATATTTTACAGTTTGAAGACTTAACAGTATTTCTTCCTATTCTGCAACTGTGCACAGTACACAGAATTTGCTGCTAAACTGCGGTGACGCACACTGAATGGAATATGTGACTTTGATATTTTACAGTTTGAAGACTTAACAGTATTTCTTCCTATTCTGCAACTGTGCACAGTACACAGAATGTGCTGCTAAACTGCGGCGACGCACACTGAATGGAATATATGACTTTGATATTTTACAGTTTGAAGACTTAACAGTATTTCTTCCTATTCTGCAACTGTGCACAGTACACAGAATTTGCTGCTAAACTGCGGTGACGCACACTGAATGGAATATGTGACTTTGATATTTTACAGTTTGAAGACTTAACAGTATTTCTTCCTATTCTGCAACTGTGCACAGTACACAGAATGTGCTGCTAAACTGCGGTGACGCACACTGAATGGAATATGTGACTTTGATATTTTACAGTTTGAACACTTAACAGAATGTGCTCTAATCTGCAACTTTGCACACTAAACAGAATGTGCTCTAATCTGCAACTTTGCACACTAAACAGAATGTGCTCTAATCTGCAACTTTGCACAATAAACAGAATGTGCTCTAATCTGCAACTTTGCACACTAAACAGAATGTGCTCTAATCTGCAACTTTGCACACTAAACAGAATATATGAATTTTTTTTTTTTTTTTTCCCCCACACAAAATAAACTGCTGCCCCCACACACAGTAGTCCTAAAAAGGACTTTTGGGTCTTTTTTTTAAGAAATTTGCTTGTCTTCTCCCTACACTGACTTTCCCTTCCTATCCTCATCTCTCCCTGGCTAAGACTGAGCCGAACTCGCTGGTCAGGTGCTATACAGCACCCGACCACGGGTTCTGGCCAGCCAATCAGTGTAATGCCAGCAGCCAACATGGCTGCTGGCATTACACTGATGTCAGAGCCTCCCTGCACGTTTATTGGCTGCGCAGCAGCCGCGAAACGTGCGGGGAGGAGACCCGAACATGGCGGGCGAGCACATGCGGTACTCGTACGAGTACCGCCATGTGCCGAGCAGAGCGATGCTCGAGCCGATCCGAGCATCGGCCGAGCATGCTCGCTCAACACTATTGGTATCCTTTCCCACCTGGACTACTGCAACTCTTTACTTATTGGTCTTCCTACTAACCATATCGCTCTTCTTCAATCAATTCTTAATTTTGCCACCAGAATACTCTTCCTGCCCTCCAGAATAGTACTCACCCCACGACTTTTAAAATCACTGTCATGGCTTCCCATAAAGCAGCGTATCACGTTCAAAATCCTCCTCATTACCTTCCAGGCTCTCCATCACTTATCCCCAGCTTATATTTCATCTTTGATATCCCGACACATGCCTGCATGTCCACAACGCACCTCGCATGGTGGGTGACTCTCTGCCCCTTTAACCACTATCACTGTTTCACGACTGAAGGTTTTCTCCCTTGCTGCTCCCTACCTCTGGAATGCCCTACCAACCAGTGTTCGCCAAGCATCAACCCTCAACAACTTTAAATCCAAGCTAAAAGAGCACCTTTTAAATATAGCAAAAACGCAATATGAAAACAGTATCTCATATGTCAAAAACTGCACTTCCTCTTCTACCAGCGCGTATCTGTATGTCACCCATCCCATATTTCGATTGTAAGCTCTACGGGGCAGGGACGTTTCATCCTAATATATACTCACCTGTTGTTCCATTTATGATTGTCTTTATAAGCACTTAATTACAGCACTTATTGTACCCCTTCTATATCAAATGTGCCAAGTACACTGGTTGGCGCTATATAAATAAAATATACAATACAATACAATACTTGCTATACTATTAGAAATGCCTCCATTTTGTGGGTCCTGCCTAGATTAATTCATAGAACTCTGTGCGTAATAATACTGGCCTAACACAAAAACCTAAAAGCATAACGTAGCAGACTGCCACCAACAAATAAAATCGAATTTCTCAAAAACTGTTTGCATTACAATCAAATGGCTAAAACAAGATATAGGCAAGTTTTATCTTTAAAATGTAGTAAACCTATTTCAGGGTGATTGGTCCACTTTAAATATTAATCATCCCAGTTACACCAAAATTATGGCACAGTATGACACTTTATGCTAATTCTCCACAGTATGTTAATGATTTCTGTTTGAGACCAAACATATTGCTCACTGTTTTATTTAACAGGCCCCTTGTGTGTGGGTTTTGTACAGATTCATTCATGGCGCAGTGTGTGGTAATAGTGGCCCAGCACATAAATTAATTAGCAGAAAAAGGCACAAAGTGCCATCAACAGATAAAGATTAATTTCCAAAAACTTTATATTACAGACAAATGACTAGCACAACATACAGGCAGTTTTAATTATCATTTAAATAAATTAAGCATATCTAAGGTTGAAATGTCCCCTTTTTTGTGAAATACAGTGCATATATCATAAATTGTATTTCGGTGACAGAATTATCACAGAAAAAAAATACTTAAGTGACAGCTTACCTTAAAGTGTTAAATTCTGGAAGAGAGCAACATCTTGTGCTGACCTTTTCACACATCGTAACAAGTGTAGTCTGTGTGAAGAGGCAGTCACACAAAAGTCAGTAGAATTAACAGGGCCAGAGGCAAGAGCAGCAGGGGGGAGGGCAGGCCTGGTACAGTGTCAGACCTGCACCCTGTCATATTGAATTGAGTGTCAAGTGCTGCTCTGGGGCTCTATTAAACACCTCATGAGTACCATTTTATGACGTGCATTGATAATCCAATCAGTTGACATTGAAGCTGTGCAAATTTGGGGCAAATTAACTGCACCATAGAAACAAATATAATTTCCTATTTATATACATGTTTTTAAACCTTTGAATGCTATAGAGATAAATTCACTCGGGACCTGTTTAGCATTCAAGAGGTTTAAAGCTCCACTTATATTTGGGAATTTGAGGAACTTTTAATGTTGGTGCAGCTGGTTTTAGGGTGAACACATGTCCCTGACTGTTCAGGAAGGTCCCCAATTTTAACCCTTTGAGTGCCAGAGTGGTACGGAATTCATTGCTAAGCAATGCATTCTGTACCACTCTGGCACTCAAAGGGTTAAAAATGCATCCCATGTCCCAGGCAACCCCATTCTTGGACAATACAAAGTCCCGGAAAGAAGGAGAACTGCCCATAGACTACTCTGACAAGATCTGATGTCTCTGCTGGACTTCAAAAAAATGGCTTTCAGACAGAGCCCTAAACACTAGAGACAGACCTGAGCCTTGATTCTGATTTCAAACAGGAGCTGTAGTGAAATACTGTTGTAGCGTAATGCTAGTCTAAGGCTTTTGGGCATGATGTACGTTTTCTTGTAGCCCACTACAGGCATCACTTTCTGTCACAGCAATGTTGTGTCAGACAAAGAGCAGGTTTCACACTGATGTCCATTTATATAAATAGTGACCACTCTCGTATAGCTGGCCTAGTGCTGAGGACACATATTCTGCTGCTCTCATCTCCACAGTGTCCCTGAATGGCAGAATGGAAATTTGGTCACCCTAGCTGGTTTTCTATAGAATGGAATCACTTCTCCTAGCATGCAAACAAATCTTCATGCATGAATGTATACAAACATATACACATACCTCCCAACAATTCAAATGGCGAAAGAGGGACACTTCTCTTTTAGGTAGTGTTTCTGGGGGCGTAGCTGGTAGGTGGGGCATTTCCAAGAATTTTTAGGTTATTTCCTGACCCATCTGCACCTCTTTGTGCAACTGATAAATGATTTAGAGCAAGACCAAAGTATTTTAATTACCCATATTAATGCATAAACACATATACTGACAATTGACAACACATTTATGTATGTTTTATTGCTGTGGAGCAAAGTAATACATACCACTCATTCTGATGTCCTAAAAAGAGGGACAAAAAGGTCTCAAAGAGGGACAGAGGGATTTGGGTCTCAAAGAGGGACTGTCCCTCCTAAAGAGGGACACTTGGGAGGTATGTATACATTTAGCCACTCAAGCAAACATCACACATTCAGAGTAGCAGGAAGACATCAGTGAAAAAGGCGTCCCCTTGGAATTTTGGCAGCAGATGGAACAATAAGTTTTATACCTAGTTCTTCCCATGGATACATTTTTCACTCAGAGATTATGGTCCAGGACTCATGCTGCAATGTATAGTGGTGCTAACTAGGAAAATGGAGCAATTCTGGAGAGAGCTACATGCACCACAGGAGACAAAAGTGCATGGTGATTTAACCCCTTGAATGCCAGAGAGGGTCTCCTGAGCTTTGCATCTGGGTTGTGTTCAGGTTGTGAAAAGATTAATTGATAACAAAAGGGATTTTTTTTATTTGTCCCCTAAAAAGGGCAGTTTTAAGAACCGCTGAGGCACCCGGTAGAATTTTTACTGGAGGCCTCCCAGATATAGGTTAACATTTACAATCGTTACGTTTTATTGTAACCTTCCTTTTTCTTTCTTCTTATTTGTGGAAAATCATTCACATTTACATGTTATACGCCTAGAACTGCCTCATTACTAACTGGTACGCATTGCATTGCTTCACAATATGATGCACACCCGTCTGGCACTCAAAGGGTTAAACTGGTTCCTTTCTGTAAAAATGTGACTATTTGAAGCCCAAGTTGAGGGCCCCCTGAGATTCAGAGCCCTATTATCTGCTATGTCAACCTAGGTTACTGCATAGGGCCCATGGCAATATGATGGGCCCTGGTTGCAAGTAATGGGTCATACACAGAGGTCCTACTGTTGCTGACTCCAACATCTTATGTCAGACGCCCATATTGTTGAAAGAGACAAGCACCATCTAGTTGCTCCCACTTCCATGAGTCCCACAATGCCAGTACCTGCTAGCAGCACTCTGTGTCAGAAGCAATGGATCAGATGTGGGGGACTCAAACTGGTACTTTGCCTAGGGCCTGATGGAGCCTTAATCTATCTCTACTGAGACTGGAGACCCCCGGTGAACTCCTGAGTACACCCGTGCATAAAAATGTCCCTGCTTCTAAAATACAGTTGGTTTATCTCATAATTACTTAACCTCTTAAGGACCATTGACGTACCCGGACCGTCACGCTGGTCCGGTACTTAAGGACCAGTGATGGTCCTGGTACATCACGCACTTTTACTCACCGCTCTCCTGCAAGAGCAATCTCTTTAAGTCCCTTGTTCGACGTGCCTGCACATGTGATCAGTCATGTGGGGCGGCACGTCGAACTTCGCTATCTGGTCCTTAAAGGACCACACACCCCGGGACCGCTACTCTTTAAGGGGTTAATATTTCCTTTCTGCTTACAACCTATACTGTTACATTTGGTGTTAAGACCTGCCACAAGACTAAAGAGAATAAAGGTTGTGATCAGCCTTTGAGGGTAAGCTACCCAGGGACTTCATATTGTAAGATATGCATTGTATTTGTCATTTTTTTGTTTATGTATATACAGGGCTTTATGTTAAAAAAAAACTGGAATAACTCTGCAGCAAACCAACTGTACCACAGAGAGGGAATAGAAATTCCCATTGATTTAAATTGAATTTTAATCCCCTTGCAGACTTCTCTTGTATACAATGGGTTAAAAGCCCCACAATGCAATAGGAAGTGTGACAATTTCTATTTCTCCCTGTGGTACAGTTTACTTGCCCCAGAATTAACCCACTTTCCCTTTTAAACATTCATCTACACTTTTTACTAAAGAGAAATCTTCAAAGGTTTTCACCAGCTTCTGGCTATAGTTTGCTTGGTGGCCTTAAAGTCACCTTAAGTCTAGTTTATTTTACAGAGAAATATAATTTGCCTATAATGAAGTAGTAGCCATTCTTTCTGCAAAAAAATAAAAATAAAATAAAAATAATATATATATATATATATATATATATATATATATATACACACACACACATATATATATATCTCAAACTGAAGAAACATAAGCACACACAGGTCTTTGATATACAGTTGAATTTCAAAGTTTATTGCTCAACATTTCGGTTGCCTACGGGCAGCCTTCATCAGTGCTGCCAGCGGGCAACCGAAACACTGCTCATTAAACTTTGAAATTCAACTTTATTTCTAAGACCTGTGTGTGCTTATGTTTCTTCAGTTTGATATTGCACATGCCTTAACACTAGCACACAGGCTGAAATCTACTTTAAGCGTGAGTGCAAATCTGGAAAGACTGGACGCACTCACGCACTCACAATTAGCATTTATTGATATGCTGTGAAACAATTTTCAAATATATTGCTAAATTTTAAACCCATATCCGTGAGTGCGTCCAGTCTTTCCAGATTTGCTGTATGTTGAGGACCGGCACGTGGTGGGTAGATGGTGATCAAGGTTGAATAACACTTGAGTGCCTGTATCAGTTTATAATATGTATGTGTATATATATATATATATATATATATATATATATATATATATATATATGTATATATATATATATATATATATATATATATATATATATATATAGTTCAAGGAGAGACGGCACTCACAAGGATGATGTAGAAAATTCAAACAATGTTTATTTGGAAGTTTCGGCCACACACTTCTATAAATTTAACATCCATTATATCCTTTTGGATACCTTTCTATGGAATGTTATCTACTATTAAGAGCCTTAGTATATTTATATGATTTTTGTGTACAGGCTCGTAAAGACATCATTGCTACAGAAGGACTTGTTCCATTGTTTTCTCATTTCTTCATTATAATTCTTGTTCTATTGTGGTACAGTTTTATTATTTCAGTGATATTGTCTAATTCTATTGGAGCAGTATTTTCTTTTTGATTATATGTTTTTAATAGCATTGACCTCTTGCTACTATGTTTAAGTCACATATTTATAAATCACGCTGTAACACTTGGTTATTTCCTGTGTCTTTCAAATTATCCCATTACGTTAGTTCTTTGGGATAGATTGTAAGATTTTTAGTGCCTTTTTCTCCCGATCTAGGGGTCATGTGTGGGGTTTATAAGCACCATGTTTCACTGTGATGTGTATTCTTGATAAAGGCTACAATTAGTGGCTGAAACGTCGAAATAAACATCATTTTAATTTTTTACATCATTCCTGTGAGTGCCGTCTCTCCTTGAACTGTATGTATCTCCTTTACTGATTGGCACCCAGGTTTATGCATAGTTTTGCAGCAAGTGCATCTTACAAAATTATATATTGTATTTATATCGGCGTGTTGCATCCTGATCCTCAAAGAGACTATTTATCTCACTACACCCGAAGTTGCGTGGAAATCTAAATTCATTTCAAAACACCAGTACTTATTAATGCCCTTTATCATTTTACATCTTGAGCTATGTGTCACGGTTTTTGATGAACACTCAGAACAGTTTGGTAAGGTTAAAATAACTTTATTAGAAAATGTTCAAATACATAGATAGGCCTATGGGCCCACACAACAGACTACATATACAGGCAAGTATATACCACAGTATCAGGCCAGTAAGGGAGATATATGTGAGAATAATGACAATCTCTAGACAGTAGAGGTCCTGGCTTGGACCAGGACAGGCAGCAGGATCAGTAGACAGCGGACTGACCACAGGACCTACATGGTAGATGGTCCAGGCGAAGGTGACTGTCACAACCCGGAGGAGCGAGGCAACTCAGCTGGCACAACTCAGACGCCTGGGAGGCACAGAACCCAAGGAGTGAGGCAACACTACTGGCACAACCCAGACACCAGGGTGGTACAGAACCCACGGATCGAGGCACCACTGGCCCTGACACCGGATGGAAACAGACCAAGATAACTTTCCCAGAAATAACCCTAGAACGCTAGGGGTGGATCGCAGAACAGCAAGTATAGAGATGTAGGCAACCAGTGTTCCCTCTAATGAGGATGGGAAACACAATGCTGGCTCCTTAGCCCGAGGCTCCTGCAGATGGAGATATGCAACACTCTACCTGAAACATCCAGGTAAGCAAGGGGTGAATCAGTAATGCCCAGATATACTGCAACTCCCAAAGGGAGTGAGCCCAGCGAGGTATGAGAGGTGGACACAGAGAGATCAGAGTAACACAGCCAGTGATAGAACACTGCACTGGTACTTTGCTTGTACACTCCGCCAACGGCGGTAGGGAGAGAAGCTAAAGCACGAATGCCTAGCTAATGGTCAACATAGATATAGCGCCACGAGGCGCAACCGACTAACGTACAGCAACCACCAAGTAAAGCGAGAGCAAAAACGGAGACCACAAGTGGTATGCTGGAAATGCACGGCATTCTGGGATAAGGCAGCCCACAGAGTAACTGTTAGCCTGGGTAGTCAGAAACGGAACGGGTACACAGATCGGCACAGCGTAAATGGAAGCGGGTTCTCAGCCAGATACCAGGTCAGCAATGGAGCGGGTTCTCAGCCAGATACAGTCGGTAATGGAAGCGGGTTCTCAGCCAGGCCAGGTCAGCAATGAAGCAGGTTCTCAGCCGGATACGGTCGGTAACAGGAACGGGTCCTCAGCCAGATACAGTCAGCAACGGAATGGGTACTCAGCCGGATGCGGTCAGCAATGGAGTAGTCGAAGAACGGCAAATCAGGAACGTCGTCAGGCAGGCCAGGTCACACACTGTAAACAATAATGGAGCAGAATGCAGGAACAAATACACCACGAAAGGCCACCATACCGTGGAAATGACAGGGTATATAAAGGCCATCACTGGGCGGCGACAAAAGGTGCTAGCCAATCAGTAACCAGTAATGCAAAATAGCAGTCAGAATGTCGCCGCCTGCTGCACAAAGCACGGGCACCGTGATACTGTGGAAGATAGCCAGACTCCTACAATACTGACTACACCAATAGAACCAGTTTATTTCGCAACAACAGAAGCTAACAATATTTCATTCGAAGAGAGTGCTACAAATACAGAGACTAAAATTAAAACCACAGACATCTATCATAACATCCTCAGATTATCCACATGTGCACTTTATCTAAAGCTGCACGGAATCTACCTGTCTGATTAGTACAGGTTAAAACAAATACCCAGAGGATTCAGAATAGCCAACATCCCCACCATAGGCAGAAATAATCCAGATTTCTGCTGTAAAATGGTGTGTCATCCTGAATAAATGCTCACTAGATCTTATTCTTCTGGTTATAGAGGAAGTGAAATGAGAACTAACCATAACCAATACAGAATTGGAGTAATTTGAGGTTAAATATAAGAAAGGACAACCTAAGAACTGACACTAACACAGATTGGATCACCAAATTAGAGACACAACTTAATACTTACAAAGAAGACCTACATTCCTTTAAGAAAAAGAAAGTCAACAAAGTAGAGAGTGACTATAAGGATAATCGTGTCTATAGGTGGCTTTTAGGCTCTACTTCTAAACGTAGACCCAATATTAAAAGACCAAGGCACCCTTATCCATCTAGACGTCCCATTGACATGGTAGATGATTCAACAGCAGCTACATCAGCGTCTGACAGTGAGGGTAGCACAGTAGAAGCACCCATTCAGCAGAATTTTTTAGGGGTCACCACCCGCTCCCAGAGCAACATCACAAGAGGAGACCCCACATCAGGAGAGGCGGGAGGGGGCACAAGAAGCATACAGAACAAAGATCCCCACAACAGCAAATAGTGTTTAATTTGAGCAAAGTAGATTTAAGTGGTACTGAAATGGCAGTTCTTTCCAAAGGTCTCACAAATGTCCCGACTGTGTATCATGATCATATCCAGTTCGACATAGAAATACATAAGTCTCCTTCACCTGTTTTGAAGTGCACACAGTCCAGCTCTTCTCCCCTGTCCCTCTCCTGGAAGCCGTGATTTACAGGCCACCAAGCAACCCTTCCTCCTCTCTCTCTGAATTTGAAACTTGGCTCTCTGTCTTTCTGTCACTCCCACATTACTCCTTGGAGACTTCAACCTACACACTGATGATGCATCCTAATCTAGTGTCTCATGATTTCTCTCTCTGACTTTGTCCTTTGTCCTTCAACAGTGGACTGCTGCCAGCACTCACAGGGATGGTCACTGGCTAGATCTAGTTCTCACCAGAAACTGTTGTCTCTGACTTCACAATTTCCCTCATTTCCACTCTCTGATCCTCATCTTATCTCCTTCACACTATCTTACACACCTTCCCCTGACCTCCATAAATCACCCTTCCTAACCAGGAACCTACACTCAGTCAAACTACCAGACCTGGCATCGACTGTGCAGACTTCCCTCTCTTCCCTCTGCCCTACTGCTACTACTACTACCAATACTTTACGCGATTCCCAAAATACATAAGAATAATAAAATACCACTTGGGAGATCAATATTTTCAGCCAGACACTCCCTGTTACAACCACTGGCACAGTTTGTAGACCATTAACTTCAGCCCCTTCTACCATCAATACCAAGCTATATAAAGGATACTACGGATTTCCTTTGTAAACTAAAACAAATAAAAGAAATCCCAGATCATATGATACTATCCTCCATGGATGTCAGTAGCTTATATACAGTTATCCCATTGGAAGACGACCTTGAAGCTGTTAGAAAAATGTTGAATGAAAATAAATCAAACTCACGTCCCTCAGACACATTTCTTCTTGATCTCCTCAAACTGCATCTTTCACTGAACTTTTTCGAACAAAAATACTACAGGCAAATTGCAGGAAATGCAATGGGGAGCAATGTCGCACCGGCATTTGCTAATATTTATATGTGGAACTATGAGCAAAACCATATCATGCCACAACAGTGTCCACACATCTTTAGATATCATTGCTACATCAACGACATTTTCTTATTTTGGTCTGGCTCTATGGAACAAATGTCGGATTTTGTGATACAACTCAATTGTTTACCAAGCACCATATGCTTTACCTATGTGGCCTCAAAGTCCAGTATTGACTTTCTTGATGTAACCATATGGTTGGAAAATGGACTTTTACATTCTACAAACTTTAGGAAACCAACGGACCGAAATATACTCCTGCACAGACAGAGTTTCCATTCTCTACATACAAAGAATGCTTTACCCTGTTCACAAATGATTAGGGTCCTACGCAACAACAGTAATAGAAAAAAAGCCCACTCTCAGCTTGTTGAACTAAAACAATGATTCCTAGAGAGGGGGTATCCCTTGGAAGAACTTAACACTCACTTAACACTCAGGAGGGACATGCCTTAAAACATACACAGGATGATTTACTTAAGTCAACCGCAAAAGCAAATAACACCTTGGAAAGTATGGTATTTCCATTTACTTATACCATGGAATATAAACAGATCAGGGATACTAACAATCGTTATTGGGATTACTCTTAACAACAAACCTATGTTAAGCTATAAAAGGGGAGCCAAATTAAGGACTCTTCTAATCAAAACGGATCCCAGTCACTGCTACCTGAATCCTAATGTCACCTGGCTTACTCAGGGTAAAGTAGGTTGTTATAAATGTCCAGACTGAATCACATGTAGGAGTCTTATAACTGGAAACCATTTTATCAACCCAGCAGATGGTAAAAAAAAATCACTGCTTAGCCTGCACCAGCTCTTATGTAATCTATTACATTTTATGCCCTTGTCAAAAGCTCTATGTGGGTCTCACTACCACCACCCTTAAAGAGCGCATAGCTAACCACAGGGTAAGCATGAGCAAGGCTTTTGTGGATAAATACAGTGACAAACATGTTGCCAGGCATTGGCGAGAACAAACTCACCCTTTATCCTCATTAAAATGTATGGCCTTTGACCATTTTCCTCCCCTCAATTGGGGAGGGGACCGAGCGCGAAAATCACATCAGACAGAATTTAGATGGATCCATAGACTGCATTCTATGACACCTTCTGGATTAAATGATAAACTTTCCCTCTCCTTCTCTTGACATCAGCGTCTAGCTGACAGCAGGAGATCCCAGTCCGGAGGTCATTCGGGAGCTCTGCAGCAGAGCTGAAATCCCATTACTGCAAAATAATTACTTCATTGTAAAGGTCTACAAAGTGTGATTAGTTTGCAAACACACTTTGCAGACCTTTCCAATGAAGTTATTATTTTGCAATAACAGGATGTCGGCTCTGCTGAAGAGCCTCATCGTGTCGACCGACACGGATCCCCTTCTGTCAGCTTTACAGGTGACATCAAGAGAAGGGGAGGGAAGGGGGAACTTTCATTGCCAATATCTCTCAAACAGCTTCTCTCAAACCATAGCGGTTTGAAAGATGTTTTTTTGGCAATGATAATATTTTTTTAGCCTCTACAAATCTATTAAAAGAAAATTTTGGACATTGCTAACACTTTAAAGCCAGGTTTAATTCAACAGGAATTTGGAGGAATTATATTGGACCACTATGGTGTAGTAGACTCAGCTAATCAACTTCTGATGGTCACAAATCAAGTGAAGTCAGATGTTTTATAGGTAAGAAAAGAACAGACTAGCTGGGACAAGCCATTCTTATCTGTTATGTGTATTTCATTGAGCTATTGTGATTTGATCTCAGACCACCTGTTACAAATCCATTGTTCATACCACTAATCCCAGTGTAAGAGTATTACTCTGCTTTTACATATTGAGCTACAGGCATTCTTCCCTGATAGAAAGAGAAATGCCACATGAGAACATGATCTAAACCAAACACCACAACACAAATTAGCCAGATGAAAGGACATGAGAACAGAGCTGTTACTCTCCCTGATTAATTGCTCAAAGTGATATCACTTTGGTTCACACAGATGTGTTAATCCCCTTGGGATCAGTGATCTCAAGGCCCATCTGGAATCCAAAGAGTTAATTGCCAGCACTTTTAAGCCACTTCACTTATTTAATGATACCCTGTCACTTAAAAAAGTTGAACTATTTGAGTGTTAGGGAGGTATCCAAGTCATTGCATTGCAGATGGTTAATGGTAATTACTGTTAAACCCCATGAATGCTAGAAAGATCTCCAAAGCATTACATAGGTGATCTCCCTAGCACCTATGTCACTTTATATAATATTTCATAGTATTTTTGCATAAAATTCAATGATTATGACCACTTTGTGCATTTTTGCATTGTTCCTTGTTATTAAAGGGATAGTAATACTTCGTTGTAACTTTATTTTATTTTGTAGGCATTAAAAAAACATGAAGAATGATATAAGTCTTATCTCTCAAACCTTTATGATTTAAGAGATATTCACAAGCAAAGTTTCCCCTCCCTCCCCTTTTACCTAGTGTAAGACATCTCTTCTCAGATGTGAATCTGGTTGTATGACCAGACAGATAACAGAAGGGGACAATCTTCTTTGTATGAAAACAATGAAAGCCCTGCCCCCCCTTGACAAGTTTTTCAGGTTTTTCCCTTATCTTAATTGAAGATTGTCCCTCTCTGCAGTCTACCTGGGCACCTCCCTTCTGATCTGGCTGAACGGGGGGGGGATACTTTGCTTGTGAACATCTCTTAAACCATAAAGGTTTGAGAGATAAGACTTATATCGTTCTTCATGTTTTGTTAATGCCTTCAAAATAAAATAAAGATAAAACGAAGTACTACTATCCCTTTAATTTGAATGCTAGATACCTCTCTGGCACTTCTCCCAAATCCCAACTTCTTCAATATGTTACTGGACCTTATGAAACTAAACAAAAATTAGCAATTCTGGAGCAAACCAGTTGCATAGGGAAGATATAGAAAATTACCAAACTCCCATTGATTTAAATGGGGCTTTTGACACTTTGAATCATTGAGAAATTTCCATCTCATTGTTCTGCAATGCGTTGGAGACCTCTTTAGCATTCAAGGGTTAAATGGTCCATTTACAATGGGGATTTTTATCCCCCACTACATGGAGTAGGAAGATTGTTCTAGAAATGCTCCTCTTTAGTGTATAAGGTCCTCTGTGTAGTTTTTCCCACTGTCAATATTGCAAAACAGTGTTTCTCTATAGCGACACCAGAGGCATAGGAACCCCCACTAATCTGGGAGAGATAGCGTTTTACTATCCCCCTGTGTGTCACTTTGCTCCCCCCCAGCCCCCTGTGTGTCTCTTTACCCCCTGAGCCCCTCCCTGTGTTTCACTTCCCCCCCCAGCCCCTCTGTACCTTCCTTGTAGCATGACCGAGCGGATCTCAGTAGAGGAGCTTCTGATCCTCTACCCGGTCTGACAGGAAGCTGCTCGTTGAACTTGGCAAGCAGCTTCCTGTCAGACCAGGGTAGAGGATAAAGAAGCTCCTCTACCCGCGGTCCTCTCTACTCGGCCAGGATACAAGGAGGTGACCTGCAGGAGGGATTGCTGTGCAGTGCGCTCCCCTTCTGCTGGTCACTCAGTGCCTTTGTCCCCCGGGCCAGTGTGCCTAGCTCCTGGGGGGGAATTTCTACATTATCTGTCCCCCGCATGATTTCCCCCCATCCTCCCCGGTTCTTGTGCCCCTGAGTGACACTAACTACTTTAAGCACTGTGAGGGAGCTGTACTTAGCAATGAGAAACTAGTTTATTGAATGACCATCTAAGGATGATGGGAGCTGTAGTCCAAAAACTGCAGAAGAGCCACAGGTTGGTCATCTCTACTGCTGGCACAGTTGAATTATTTCCTGGTTAGATTGCTACCAGAGTCATTTCGTTGATGGATACGGTACAAGTTTATTGCATACTGCAGGTATTTGCGGTTTTTGACAGTCCCTATAATATATCACCCTAAGTGCTTATAATTAAACAGAAAGCAGTAAGAGGAAGTATGAAATAAGATGAAGTATAAACAATGTTTATTCTGTATTCGATTTGCTAATAAAGAACAAAACAGTTCTGTGAGTGATTGCAGGATAAAATTAATGGGAAAGGCTATTTGAGTCATTAGATGTATGCTATATTATAACAGCAGCAAGCAATGTATAAAGTAATGGCGAGAAAAAGGTATAACTAATCTCTGGACCCCAGCTGTTGGGAACTACAACTCCCTTCATCTTATAACCATCTGATGGCTGGTTGGGGATCATGAGAGTTGTAGTCCACTATAGGTGGAGGTCCAACAATAGACTAACCCTGGTGAGAGACATACAATAAGTTACAATGAGGGCTTGGCATGCATTTAAATAGGTTTTCTTAAAAGGTATTTTCTTCATTCCATGGGGGGCACAGGGCCCATGAGGTTGATTCTCACTCGTTTTAGGCAGTACAAAGGCTGCATATTTGAAGACTTTTATGATTTATTTTTTGGCAAAAAAAATAAAATAATCTTAAATATTAAATTTAAGAAAACTATACAATGCATCATAGAGACACTGTGGTATAGATACTCTATATACGCTTGTTCATACACGGAAATATTTTTTCCCCCAATTATAAATCCCTCTAGTAAGAGAGTAGACGTGGCAGCTCCATAAGAGAAGAAGTTGTAATGAAAGTTAAAGGAGCAGTAAACTTTTTTTATGAAAACACATATTTTACAGAGCTTTTCCTGCTGAATAAAACAAGGGTACTCCCATCGCTGTCAGATGTTGTATTCAAAATTTATAGCAGTTTAAATTATCAGTAAGTGAATTTACTGTGTTTACTTCCTGGAAGTTCTAACTGACAGGAAGTGACAGGAAGTTTCTATCACATTCTATGGAGAACTGTATATCACTGACTTTTCTGACTTTCCTCTCCATTAGAATCTAACAGGAAATAGAATTAGAATTTGACCACTAGAGGGCATTGCTAATGTGAAAAAACATGGGTTTAAACTATAATAACTCTGGAAATATAAATCTCTTGGCAGTGGGAGTACCCTTATTTTACTCAATAGGAAAATCCCTACAATATATATTTTTTCATAAAAAAAGTTTACCGATTCTTTAATATCGGGGTATTAACTGTGTTACATACCTCTTACCTGGTATACTTGGTTCCTATACATATATTATAAAAGTGGAACATCTTTTTATGTCATCTTAATTTGATTTTAATTTAATTAATCACAACATGGATGTGTATTAATATTTTGTTATGTTATCACTCCTTCCATCACAAGTATTTTCTCTATGAGATGGGGACATTGTTTCTATGCTGTAGTTACCATGATAAGACTCCATGTCGATCGAATTCACTATGACAGGAATGTGGTACAATGTCATGTGCTTTTATGGGTACATGTTATATGGATTAAATTCCTTCACTGCCAGGAGATTTATACAGCAGTAGTTGACTCTAGGTCCAAGAAAACCATGTGGATAGTAGGTCTGTACAGCGCCATTGCAGTATTATTAAGGCTGCCTGAGTTAAATGCATGGAATGATCTACTATTTCTAGATAGGTATGTCTCTAATTCCATATGTGCATAACACATTGTAGGATTTCAGGCCACTGAAATACTGCACCTGTAAAATTAAAGTTTGAGCTGTAATAACTTTTGAATAAAACATATCTGGGCAGTGGAAGGTCCCTTGTTTTACTCAGGAGGATAAACCCAACAACATAAATTTTATTACTTATTAAGTTTTACTATCCTTTTAAGAGCAATGAGAATGAAAAGGTACATATGTTTTGCACAAGAATCAAAGATCCTCTAGCATTAGAAGTGGACTTAATATTCATACCTTGGAAGTTCAATCTAGTATATATATTTCATCCAATACTGTTGGTTCCCAGCATTCTTTACAAGATCAAGGTAGATAGAATGCACGTTATAATCATTGCTCCAGAGTGGACACAAAAGACATGGTACATTGATTCCTGTGGAAATCATTGATACTATGCTGATGGTGAGAATACCAGCACTAGCCTTATACTTCAGCTGTTGTGTGGTTCATGACCCAGATTATTTAGTTTACCTAGGATGTTACAATTTCAACAAGACTGTGATGGATGCAACCTGAAAGTCACAGTTCATTTACAACCCCATAGTCTGCTAATAGACAAAAAAATTGCACTTTTTCACCTTGCGCTGGAATTGTATTCCAATTTTTCATGTGACAGAGCCCTAATGGAGCAATATCAGTCTAAATGCATTAAAGGGTCTCCTACTCTCTTGCTTAACTTTAATATGAGTCCCAGGAGGGATAGCCATCTGTATTGCAAGAGTCCAAGTCAATCTCCTCAATTAGTCTATAACTTCTATTTGTATGTGTCATTATATGAGTCCATTCATTAGTAAATAATCAAATTATCTGTCTATCTGGACATCATAATTTATACAGTGAGGGTGTGTAGCGCTGAGGCAGAGATGGGAAAATGTTAAGCCAGCGGTCTTTGCAATTGAGAGAGAGATGTTTCTTTCTCTCCCATTGCACTGGAGAGTGATACATTTTAATCAAGTTAATAAATGCAATTCTGAGGTAAATCAGCTAAACCATCTGCACCACAGACTCTTAATGTGTGATATTGCATGGAACCCAGCATGTTCTGTATATAGTGTAAGGCTGCTGCAGAGGGTCACCGACTGCCCATCCTTGGTATTGACAGCAACTGCACACATTTCTCATTATTGTTCTAAACTCTGTATATCTGATATTATAGGGCAGTTGTGGGCAACCTGGGGCCCTCCAGCTGTTGAGGATTACAATTCTCAGCATTTGCCTGGAACAGAAAATGCTTAGCTACTAACATACAACCATAAAAAGACTCGTAATACCTTGACTGCTATATAGAGAGAGAGAGAGCACTAATGCATTGCTCTGCAATACTATGGGAACCTCTCTAAAATCCAAGGTGCTGAATAATGGCCAGTAAAGTAATATGTAACTGGTAAACAAAATGACCACATTAAACCAGGGGCATTAGGATTGCTTTGGCCACACCCACAATTCTGAATTTGGGTGTGGCCAGCATAGCTTAGGTACTGTCAAAACTTAGAACTCTTTGCAGTCTCCTACTTTACCTTATAGGAAGTCCAGCCCTACACATGCATTTGTATTGCCTAGTTATATAAGGAACCCAAGATTTTCAGAGACTGGTTTTCAAAAAAACTAAAATAAGCACACAAAACATATTGGAATATGAATAATAGCAGTGCAGCAACTCTGGAGGGCAAACCAGCTGTTTCAGAGTGGCAAACAAACTGATAGCATCTTCAGTAATTCGGATAGGGTTTTTAACTGATTCAGTGCCAGAAACCTCTAACATTCAAATAGATAAAATCTTCACTTGCATTTTAATTTGTCCCCTGTGGTGCAGTTGGTTTGCCCCAACATTGCTCCACTTTGACCTGGTGCATATGGACCACTATAGTAACTGGAAGGGTCATCCAGTGAACATAGAAGTTCTCAGTTTTTCCTAAATTATCTTAAAGGAATAGTAATGTTTCAAAATAAAAGCAGCTCCATTATTATTTGGGCCATGGAGAGTGTTATTTCAAAACTGTCAGAGTTGTAGTTCAAGAGTAGTTGAATGATAAAGTATCACCCTCCTGCCCCTTTTACCTAGTGTAAGCCACCTCCCCTCAGATGTGGAATGTGGTCTTAAGACCACACAGCTCACAGCAAGGGACAATCTTCTTACTGTGAGAACACTCACTCAAAGGGTTAAACTGCTAACCACTTTAGTGTTAACTTTTCAAAATCAGAGATCCTCAAGCTTAACCTTCCCCTCCCTCCTGCTTACAAGCTGTGATACCAATTTCCCTTTCGTTGGCCCTCCTCTTAAATGTAATACCTGGGTGTGTGCATACTAGAGATCTGGAGGAGTAGATTGCGGCTAACTTTTCAATATTAACCTGCAACATTGAGGTGGAGACAAGCAAACGGAACCCCCCCCACCCTCCATTTCCTGGATTGGCCATATTGATTTAGTAAAAATGATCTTATTGCCGAAAATAATTTTTTCTTCAATTTTCTTCCTCCCTGGATTCCTGCTGTATATATTCAGACATTTCATAACATTACATTTGCTTGGTGTTCCCACCACTCACTTCTTGCTCATAAATACTTGTCTCTTCCTGTTTAGAGGGGATTGGTCTCTCCACATATAAGCCACTGTGTTACTGACAATTTTGGAACTATCAGACATGCCCATGCATTGTAGAACTTTGTTTAAATTGTATATTTACTTGCTACTTGCATTACTCAATCCAAAGGCCACTTTTCTTTGACGTTTGGAGTCTGAGCTCCATGTCTTCTATCCTTTTTCCATATGGCAACAAGCTAGTTGCTGTTTGTTGGATTCTTCATTAGATGTATCTATCTACCAAGGAATTAATTATAAGTTCGTATCACAATGGTATAGAACCCCCCCTTGTGATATAGAAAATGTGTCCACAGTCCGCTACCTTATGCTGGAGGTGTGGCACAACCATGGGGTCCATGCTCCATATTTGGTGGGAATGACCAGTGCTTTTTTCCTTTCTGGAAGGCTATTCTTTCTGCCCTTAAGTCTGTTTTTACTGTCTCTTATAACCTGCTGCCAGAGACTATGTTATTTGCTATGAATTTTCTCACAACTATTTCCAGCTCCCTGCAGTGCACTTCATTGTTTTACTCCCTTCAAAATGCAGCCAAACAGCTTATTCCTAGGCTGTGGAAATCAATGTGCCCCAACACTCCTACTATGGCAGGTACAGGTTTCAGAACTTACAATACATTGTTAGTGCATGCTGATTCAATTCAATAGCTACCTCAGTTCTTGGAAGTCTAGCAGCCCTTGACTAGATGCTCCAGTACTCTCTCCTAATTGAAATCAGTGTGACTCTTTTATTTTTCTGTAGATAACCTGCCTACTTAATATTCCTCGGATCTCAACAATCCCCACTCATCCACCCCCTCTTTCCACTCCTCTCTACCCCCAATGTCTTTTTTCCCTGTACTAATAATCCCCTCTTTTCCTAATCTCACCCACTACCTACTTTCTTAGCCCATGTCACCTTTACTTTGGAATGCACATGCTTCAGTTGATCTAATACAATATTTTATTGATTTAATACAATACTTTAATGCTCATTTCTCATAGTGCAATATATAATTGGTTACATGTAATGTTTCAGTTCACTGCGCATGTCTACCATTATATTCTACTACTGCTCCCTCTTGAATGTACTGATACTTTATAATTTTTGCAGATTTTTCTCGACTTTTTATATTGTAATTGACGATGATGTGCATCATTCGTTACACATTATACTGTAGTGTACTATATTATAAAAAAACAGTGGTTTTAAATAATGTATCTGTGTGTACGTTGTTGGATTAAATTGACATAGGTTTTTTTGTTTGCCTTTTTCCTAAAAGTACAGGCTGACTGAGTCCTCAGGGGATGAATCAACCAGATGCATAGTAAATCCTTTTATTTTGATTTGTTACTCCACCTCTGTTATTGTCAACCAATCAAATTGTTTCTTCATGTTCATCCTTTGTGCAATAGATGAACAATCACCAATATACTTATTCTTAGTTTACAACTTTATGTACCTCCTCTCAACTACAACAAAAATAAAAAATATAAAATATGAATACAAAATAAATCAATAAACACACAAAAAAATAAAAAAGTACTAGTTTATGGCAAAGTATCCAGTCCATTACTCCAAAGCATTTCAAGATCCAATAATACATTAAATACCCATGTATATTCACTGCCTATAAGTTACAAAAAAACAATTATCTTCTACTCTGTGTTGAGGTCAAATAATTGTATCTTTCTCATGTTAAAGAGATAGTAATGGATCTTATTAAGTAACTAATATTGTAGACAGTAAAAAAATAAAGTAATTGAGGCCACTTCGTTCTCTCAAGCCTTTATGGTTACGATTACAAAGTTCCCCCTCCCCCCCTTTCACTGATGTCAGCCTTTAGCTGAGAGAAGCAGATTCTGGTCCAAGGACTGGACTGCGGCTCTTCAGCAGAGCTGAAATAGCACAATATAGAAGTAAACACTTCACTGGAACAATCTACAAAGTGTGCTTGCAAACCAGCAAACTTACTTTCCAATTAAGTATTTATTTCTATATCGTGCTATTTTGGCTCTGCTGAAGAGCTGCAGGACAGTCACGGGACCAGAATCTGCCTCTCTCAACTAGAGCTAGTGGAAGGGGAGGGAGGGGGGAACTTTGTAATCATATATCTCTCAAACCATAAAGGTTTGAGAGATCAGAGTGGCCTAAAGTACTTTGTTTACATTCTACAATATTAAAGTTACTTAAAGGGATAGTAATACTTGGAAATAATTGTATTTTATATTGTAGCCCTTAAAAAAACATGAAAAACGATATACGTCTTATCTCCCAAACCTTTATGGTTTGGGAGATATTCACAAGCAAAGTTTCCCCCTGAGTGACGTCACCGTTCTAGCTCTTAGATTTGGAATCCGGTCCCTTGACCGGCTGTGCCTCTCCAGAAGTGCCGAGATCATGATCTTTAAAAAGAATTTCTTCATTGGAATGGTCTACAAAATGTGCTTGCAAGCCAGGCACACTTTGTACACAGTTCCAAAGAAGTAGTTCTTTTTAAAGATCGTGAACTCGGCACTGCTAAAGAGCTGCCGGTTGATCTGTGGACCGGATTCCAAATCTGGAAATAAAAAACAAAAACACGAAGGGCGCCAATAGTGCCTTATCATACAGCTACAAAATCAGCAATAAGAATAAATGTCAATGCACTCACTTATTCAATTGGCTGTATTCATATATATATATAACTACAGCAATATAATGCTTTCAGGGTATTTAACCGTCCCTGCTCGGTAAGTATGCTCACGTCTCCCTTTTCTCTAGGAAGGATCTTTTCATCCGTCGACCTCCAGATATCCAGAAGAAATACAATCTTGCAAATAAAAGGAAGAAAATTCTTCACAGAAGAAAGCCGCTCCACCAACAATCTTCAATAAAATTTATTTAAAAACAGTTCCAATTCCTACAAATCAACGCGTTTCGTAACAGTACACCGTTACTTTATCAAGTTATGTAGGTTCTCACAACATAATACAAAGGAGCGGCTATTTAAAACTTCCCATTCGACCCGCTATTGGATGGCTAGGCTTACGTGTCACCAAGAATTAACCTCTTATTCACCTGCTAATTAACATTTAATAACTCGGATCCCACAGAAAACCTTCCACCCAAAAGTCGGTCGAATATACATATAATCACAATATATCAAATTACATAATACATTTTTGTCATTTATATTATTAACCTATGTAGTCAGATGTCATTCCAAACTCACTCACACCTATTATCCTAAAGTCCTTATCTCAAAAAAATATATATATATATGTGAATATTAAATATATATAATCTATATTGCCTACAATGAGGTTATGTGAACTGGAGTGGAACTAGACACTTCTTAAACTTCCAACACGTACATCGTAATGAAACTTCACTATGTAAACAATAATCAATGGACCGGAGCGCTCTCAATGTTCTTAGCCCAAAAGCAGCGCTCAAAGAGTCAAATCTCCGATCAAAGACTCAACAGAAGCGTGAAAAATCTACCTTCTGGGTTAAGACAACCTCCGGGTGCGTTCCTCGTCTCCCTCTCACCTAATCCCAATCGGATCACAATGATCTCCAATCACAATGTGCTGAATATAATAATATTATGAATTATTTATATATAAAAAATGATGTAATAATTAAATTATACTACTAATCTCTGTATATACGTGAATGTTAAATTCATACAATGTGTAAATAATATATATAAAGTGAAGTGTGCTAAAAGATATACATAAAAAATATATCTGCATAAAATATAAAAAATAAACAAACAATAATCTACCACTGATGTTCTACCATTTCATTGAGACCCTGGGGATAAAGGGTCTGCAACATAAAAATCCAAAAAGCCTCCCTGCTTGACAAATATTGGACCCTATTTCTCCTCTCTGGAGGGATATATTCTATCGGCAACACTTGTAAACCCTTGGGATTTTTCTCATGACACTCTAGAAAATGACGTGATACACTGTGCATTTTGAAACCTGACATAATGTTTCGTCTATGTTGTCCCTGTCTTGCTCTCAATTTTTGAGTGGTCCGCCCCACATATTGAAGACCACAGGGACAGGTAATCACATAAATCACGTAATCAGTCTCACAATTCATAAATGACTTAATCTTAAACTCTTCTTTAGTCACCCTTGATGTGATATTGCTGACTCTGTGACCCATGTAGGCACAAGTTAAACACTTAGACTTGCCACATCTAAATGACCCCACCACAGATTTAGTACCAAAGAGTCCTCTACTCTTTCCCATCTCAATTTTCCTGGTGGGAGCCAACTTGTTTTTAAGTGTAGGAGCCCTACGATAAATAATTCTGGGACATTTCGGTATTAAGGGAGCCAAAAGATGATCTTTACCCAAAAGTCTCCAGTGTTTACTGAGAATATTCCTAATTTCCTCTCCCCTGTTGTTAAATTGAGTAATAAAGGGAGGAAACTCACCAACAATATCTAAAGACTTCTTCTTCCTGGTAGTCTTATCAGTGGTGGATCCTTTTTCACCTACTATCCAATTGGACCTCTCGCTAGAGAACCACCTAACCCTGGCCTTATCTTTAGCATCTTCAATTATAGATCTAGGGTATTTCTTCTCCAAAAAACGTCTGGCTAAAATATCAGACTGCACCTCATAATCTACCTGTCTAGAACAGTTTCTTGCTATTCTACAAAATTGGCCATAAGGGACGTTTCGTAGCCACTTCTTGTAATGACAACTGTCAAAACGTAAGTAGCTATTTACATCAACTTCTTTAAAGAATGTTTTAGTGTGAATATTCTGGCCAAGGGTTTACAAGTGTTGCCGATAGAATATATCCCTCCAGAGAGGAGAAATAGGGTCCAATATTTGTCAAGCAGGGAGGCTTTTTGGATTTTTATGTTGCAGACCCTTTATCCCCAGGGTCTCAATGAAATGGTAGAACATCAGTGGTAGATTATTGTTTGTTTATTTTTTATATTTTATGCAGATATATTTTTTATGTATATCTTTTAGCACACTTCACTTTATATATATTATTTACACATTGTATGAATTTAACATTCACGTATATACAGAGATTAGTAGTATAATTTAATTATTACATCATTTTTTATATATAAATAATTCATAATATTATTATATTCAGCACATTGTGATTGGAGATCATTGTGATCCGATTGGGATTAGGTGAGAGGGAGACGAGGAACGCACCCGGAGGT
The DNA here is from genome assembly GCA_037306005.1 of Rhinophrynus dorsalis. Taxonomy (NCBI): domain Eukaryota; kingdom Metazoa; phylum Chordata; class Amphibia; order Anura; family Rhinophrynidae; genus Rhinophrynus; species Rhinophrynus dorsalis. The sequence goes on from CM074724.1 coordinate 129,950,241, forward strand.
TGTCTTAACCCAGAAGGTAGATTTTTCACGCTTCTGTTGAGTCTTTGATCGGAGATTTGACTCTTTGAGCGCTGCTTTTGGGCTAAGAATATTGAGAGCGCTCCGGTCCATTGATTATTGTTTACATAGTGAAGTTTCATTACGATGTACGTGTTGGAAGTTTAAGAAGTGTCTAGTTCCACTCCAGTTCACATAACCTCATTGTAGGCAATATAGATTATATATATTTAATATTCACATATATATATATATTTTTTTGAGATAAGGACTTTAGGATAATAGGTGTGAGTGAGTTTGGAATGACATCTGACTACATAGGTTAATAATATAAATGACAAAAATTTATTATGTAATTTGATATATTGTGATTATATGTATATTCGACCGACTTTTGGGTGGAAGGTTTTCTGTGGGATCCGAGTTATTAAATGTTAATTAGCAGGTGAATAAGAGGTTAATTCTTGGTGACACGTAAGCCTAGCCATCCAATAGCGGGTCGAATGGGAAGTTTTAAATAGCCGCTCCTTTGTATTATGTTGTGAGAACCTACATAACTTGATAAAGTAACGGTGTACTGTTACGAAACGCGTTGATTTGTAGGAATTGGAACTGTTTTTAAATAAATTTTATTGAAGATTGTTGGTGGAGCGGCTTTCTTCTGTGAAGAATTTTCTTCCTTTTATTTGCAAGATTGTATTTCTTCTGGATATCTGGAGGTCGACGGATGAAAAGATCCTTCCTAGAGAAAAGGGAGACGTGAGCATACTTACCGAGCAGGGACGGTTAAATACCCTGAAAGCATTATATTGCTGTAGTTATATATATATATGAATACAGCCAATTGAATAAGTGAGTGCATTGACATTTATTCTTATTGCTGATTTTGTAGCTGTATGATAAGGCACTATTGGCGCCCTTCGTGTTTTTGTTTTTTATTTCCATGTTTTAACCCTTCGTGTGGAGGAGCGTTTTGGAAGGGCAGCAGATGGTAAAGAAAGCCGCATAAGGGACGGCTACTAGATCCCTAAGCTATACCAGTTAGACTACACGTATGTGGGAGTCTAACACCGTTCTCCTGTGAGTACGTTTACATTGGTGGAGGTGTGGTGTTATCGAGTACTTACAATATTATACGAGGAAGCGCCTCTTTTTTTCTTTCTTTTTTCTGCATTTGGATTCCAAATCTGTCCACTAGATGGCAGACTTGGCTGAAACAGCCAGGAAAAGGGAAATTTACTTATTTTACTTGTGAATATCTCCCAAACCATAAAGGTTTGGGAGATAAGACTTATATCATTTTTAATGTTTTTTAAGGGCTATAATAAAAAATAAAATAATTTTCAAGTATTACTATCCCTTTAATACGATTCATTACTGTACCTTTAAATATCCACTCTGACTCCTTTTCAATGTTTTTTTTAATAAAGTTTCCTTCTCTCCAGCTTTTTTTTTTTTTTAAGATTTTCTCTATACCCTTAAAACATATCTTTTGAATTTCAGTCGTGTTTTTCCTTAAAGTGCTCCAGCAAGCTATGTATGATTTTTCCCTCTCTCTTTTAATATGATTAACATGCTCTTTAATTTATCTTTCAAACACTTCTTGGTGTAAACAATATATTGTTTAGGATTAGTGCACTGAATTAAATGGATAAAAGAAAAACACTCTACTAAAGCCTGTCATCAATTCCAAATTTTTTTTTTAGAAAGACGAAGGCTAAAAACCGCTCTAAAAATGATATAAAAAAAGAAAATGCTTAAAAGGTAAAGTACAAAATGGGATCAGACACCAGTTAACCATTTTCACACGAACTAAAAAAGGCTGACTTGAAGGCAGGTGGAAGATGCCATTCCAACAATATAATGTGACTGCATGGAGGAGTTCTAAACCCAGAAGAGCAGCTGAAAGACACTGGCTACTCCAGACAGGACGGAGAGTGTGTTTCACCATGACACAGTTCAATTACTTGCAGAGTCACTGAGTCATAAGGCGTTCCATACACAGTGAATTGGAGAAGTGACCCCATAATGGTAGGAGAATAGCGGTGCATTACGATGGGATGAGAGATACAGTTTAAGATCAATAAAGATCATCATCTACTCATATATGTCAGTCTTTGTTAAAGGAAGGTTTCCTCAGGGAAGCAAGGTGGAAGTCATCAGTGAGAAAAGAGGATGGAATAAACTGTGTTGGCTGTGTAGGCCCCTTGCTGTCCCAACGCGCGGGCCCTGGGAAACCATTACTTCAGTGTGGGTTTTTTCAAAAAAATTATCAAAAACTGAGAGTCTGTATGATGTGGGTGATCACCAACTGCTTGCCATTATTCTCTCTCTTAAAGAATGGCGGCATCTTCTAGAGGGCACTAGTGTTCCTATTCTGATCCTGATGGACCACAAGAACCTTGCATATCTGTCTGAGGCCACGTCAGACTAGATAGGCCTTGTTTCTGTCAAGGTTCAACTATGTGGTTTCTTACCTTCCAGGCACTAAAAATATTAAGGAGGGCGCCCTGTCCCGGAAGTTCGGGTGGATTCCGAGGAGGAGTGTCCTCCGACCCCTATCATTCACTCCGATTGAATATTGGCTACTATTCACACAAGTATTACCTCTCCTCTGGGAGAGGAGATTTTGACTGCTCAAGCTTCTGCTCCTGTTGACAAGCCCAGAGGGAGATGTTTCATACCAGAATCTCTGTGTACTAGATTATTGGAGACGTATCATTCCTCGAAGGCAGCAGGGCACATTGGGTGAGACCAACTCATTTGGTCTATTTCTAGACTCTTCTTGTGGCCTAACCTGAGAACTGATTGTTCTGCATTTATGTCTGCATGTTCTACTTGTGCACAGACTAAGACCCCCAGACACCTGACGGTGGGTATCCTTCAACCAATTCCTAATGGGGAACGTCCTTGGTCTCACTTGTGTATAGATTTCATGGTCGAACTGCCAGTATCATAGGGATTCACAGTCATCCTTATGATCGTGGATCGTTTTTCCAAAATGGTGCATTTTGTACCTCTTAAAGGACTTCCCTCTTCTGGCCGAGATCTTTGCCAGAGAGGTGGTTCGTCTCCATGGTATACCTAAGGTGGTGGTCTCAGATCGCGGGAGACAGTTTGTGTCTCATTTTTGGAGGTCGTTTTGTGGTCAGGTGGGCATTCAACTCTCATTCTCCTCAGCGTACTACCCCAGTCTAACGGTGCTGCTGAGAGATCTAATCAAACGTTGGAACAGTTCCTTCATTTCGTCATTTCGGAAATCATAACAGTTGGGAGAACCTGTTACCGTGGGCAGAGCTTGCCAAGAATTGTGCTGTGAATTTCTCCTCTCAGAACTCCCCGAGTCATTTGAGGCACAGAACATTCCGGCTCTGGATGAGCATTTGCAGGCAATCCGCTCCACTTGGGTACAGGTTCAGCAACCCCTGCAAAGGCCCATGCAACGATATAAAAGACACACAGACTGTAGACGACTGCCATTTCCGGTGTTCCAGGTGGGAGAGAGTGAGGTTGCCATCTCCTAACCTTAACCTCCAGGTGCCTTTTAGGAAGCTGGCTCCTTGTTTTGTTGGCCCCTTTAAGGTCCTCGTAGAGTCAACCCTGTAGCCTATACCCTCAAACTCCCTGCCAATATGCTCATTTCGAATGTGTTCTATGTGTCTCTACTTAAACCATTGGTTTGTAACCGCTATACTACTGCTCCTGTCCGTCCAAGACCTGTACAAGTGGGGGATCATGTGGAATATGAGGTGCAAAGTGTTCTGGACTCTCGCAGGGTCAGAGGCCAGGTACAATATCTGGCTCATTGGATAGGGTATGGGCCTGAGGAGCGTTCCTGGGTCGCTAAGAGAGATCTATATGTACCTGCCCTTCTCTGTGAATTCCATTCCCGCACTTCCTCTGGCGCAGGTCCTCTTCCATGAGGGAGATGCCGTTGGGGGGGTACTATCACAGTGTGCTTGACAGCCGTGCTGCTTGCTCCCTGTGCTTCTCCTCATTGCTGTATATAGTCACGAGTTCAGATGCGCGTCTGTGACGTGCGCTTGTTTATACGCATGGGGCCTACACTCCTGATTGTTCCCGCCTTGTGTAGATCTATTTGAACGCCTCTGGGCCTAGTATCAGTTGCCCGTACCTGGTGTTCCAGTTAGTCTCGTTTGTCTGCTCCTTTTCGCTGTGACTCTTGCTAGGCCTCTGATCCCGCACTGTGTATGACCCCCACTTGTCTGACTATCCACATCGGTACTACCCATGGCTCTTGCTGATTCCACTCCGTGTATGACCCTGGTTTGTCTGACTATCCACATCGGTACTACCCGTGGCTCTGGCTGATTCCGCTCTGTGTATGACCCCGGCTTGTCTGACTATCCATATCGATATTGACCTGTGGCTCTGGCTGACTACTCGCTCTGTGTATGGCCCTGGCTTGTCTGACTATCCATATCGGTATTGACCAGTGGCTTTGGCTGACTACTCGCTCTGTGTATGACCCCGGCTTGTCTGACTATCCACTACGGTGTTGACCTGTGGCTCTGGCTGACTACTCATTCCATGTTGACCCCGGTTTGCCTGACTGTCCACCTGTGCTGACCAATGGCTCTGGCTGACTACTCTCTCCTTGTTGTCCCCTGTATTCTGATTATCCACTTGGTTCCAGCCTGTGGCTCTAGCCAACTCTCGCTCCTTGTTGCCGTTGTACCAGAGGTAGGATACACAGATCTCAGGGCGCTCAGTCCTATATACAGAGAGAACCATAGGCTAGGTTCTATATTCCTCTCCTCTTCGAGTAAATGGGTCAGTGCCATTTTTTATTTTATTTTTTTTAGCTCCTACAGTTATTGATCACTTTCAGGGGATGGCTGCAGCTATTTCTACTTTTTATTTTCTTCAGATTAAACAAATCCCATTCATATCAGTAGAAGCTAAGGAACACCTTTGGTTGGTGTTGTTGGGGGTGGTGGTGGGTTGAAAACAAACACCTCTACCCCAGCTCATTTTAGGATTTCAGGCATGTTTTATAGACTAGGTAGTCATATCATTAACAAGTATATAGTAGCTTAGAACAACATATTATAGAATTACACAACTATAAGTATATATTATAGCATTACACAATTACATGACCATACTTGGAGACCTTTTTGTCCCAAGCCTCTGGAGGTCCATTAAGGTGTGGGGTGGGAGTGTCCACATGAAGTGATTTGTGTCATAATGTTGGCAGGGCTTGACAGAGGATGGGTAGGCAGGGTTTGTCCATAACCTCTTAAGGACCAGCCATGTGGCTGTGTGGCCGGCACTTAAGGACCATGGGACTTTAAAAAAAAAAAAAAAATGTATTAAATTCCGGGGCCGCTCGGGGACCCTGGAATTCCATGACATCCAGAACCATAACTGGTCCTTAAGTGCTGGGACTGTTGTGATGGTCCTGGCAAGTCACGGGTCGTTGAGGGGTTAAAATGGGTGGAGAGTGGGAAGAACAAGGAGGATAGTGACTGAAACTGGCAGTGAAGTGGGTGGAGTTACAAGGGAACTTACTGAGCAGTGAGCATAGGTCTCTGTTCCTAGAAGCCCAGTAAGTAAATGTAAAGTCTGGAATCTCTGGGTTAAAAGAGTTCCCAGGTATTTACGTGCACTACATTAGCAAAAAGACCTAGGGCTTCAAGCATGTCTGTACCTTTAGCACCCTCAGCCAGTACCTAGAAATGCCCTATGGAATCTCAGAGGTTCTTAAAGCTGCCCTGTGCTGGACTCTGGCAATTGATGGACTACAACTACCCTCATACTCAGGCAGCCTTTTCATGCAAGTAACAGGGAGAATTCTTCTGTCCACACCATTTCCAAGGACAGTAAATCTCACCCATTATGTTTTGTTTTCCCCATAACTTTGCAGCCTGCAAAATATCTTGGCTCTTATTAAAGGGATAGTAATGGCTGCTTTTAACAAAGTTTAATATTGAAGATATTAAAAAAAATGAATTGATGTAAATCTGGTCTCTCAAACATGTATAGTTTGAGAAATATACACTTCTAAAGTTCCCCCCTCCTGCCCCTTTCACAGACGTGAGCGGTCTAGCTGACAGAAGGAGATTCTGGTCATGTGACTGGACGGTGGCTCTTCAGCAGAGCCGAAAAAGCACTATCTACAAAGAAATACTTCATTGGAACGGGCTACAAAGTGTGCTTGCAAACCAGGCACACTTTGTAGACCATTCCAGTGAAGTATTTATTTTTAGATTGCGTTATTTCGGCTCTGCTGAAGAGCCGCTGGCTGGTCCCGGGACCAGGATCTCATGCTGTCAGCTAGAGTGCTGACGTCTGTGAAAGGGGAGGGGTAACTTGTTTGAGAGACAGAACTTGCATCAATTAATTTATTTGTTAATATCTACAATATTAAATTTTGTTTAAAGCAACCATTACTATCCCTTTAACCTTTGGCGACTTCTCTAGCATTCAAGGGGTTAAAACCCTAATTTAAATTACTGGTATTTTTTTTTTATTATTTCTCCACTGTGGTGCAGTTGGTATACTTCAGAATTGCTCCTGTTTAGCTACCTGAATAAGGAGACTTGTTTCCCCAAACTGCGGTGACTACTCAACCCCTACGCATATTTCAGAATGTGCATTCATATCAAATATATGGGTCTAACCAACACAGGAATCTTTAAAGGGCTAGTAACACATAATATGTAATAATGTTTATATTGTAGGGTTTATGCTCTTGAGTAAAACAAGGGTACTCCCACTGCTGAGAAGTTTTTAATTCAAGAATGATTGCAGCTCAAATGTGATATTTTTAGGCGCAGTATCTTAATGTCCTGAATTTGTACAGTGGCGCTGTTGCTATGCCATACTATGTACAGCTCCAGTGAGATTACATAAAACTATTTTAACTCCTTGAATACGATATCAATCTCCAATGCATTGATTCACAATGTGTTGGAAACCTCTCTAGCATGCAAGGGGTTAATCAGTACTACTAATAATGAATTTTCATAATGAAATACAATCCAGAGATGGACAGCAAAGTCTGTTGTTGAAAACTTGCATGCAGACCTCTATGTACTCTGAAAATGTTGTAAAAGTTAACGATGCAATTAAAAAAGAAAAATAAAATAAGCATGTTCGTCTGTGTGTGTGAGTGGAAGAAGAACAGAAACAGGTGAAGAATGGGAGGATTTAAACAGTGACCTAAAATCAGGTACCTGTGAATGCTTTACTGTAAGTAAGCACAAGTCTGTGTTGTGGCACACCATTCCTAGTTTAAGTATTTTTTGTTTTATAGTCTCTCTTGGGAAAAACACAAGAAACATTTCTTTTTTGTTGAGTACAATTGAACTGATTGGTTTGTGCTGTGCAACCTCTCTAATGGACATAATGCAGAGTCCTGAAGTATTTATCTAAATGTTCCAACTGTCACTCCTCATTTTATTGAAAGAATGAATTAAACGCAGGCACAGAGCTGCTGACAGCCTGTAAGAACATTAGAAGGCTTGATATTAGATGCAGAAGCTTACTTACCACTAATGTTATCTTGAATCAGTCTCTCTGGCATTGTGGCTGACATCTTGAATCAGTCTCTGAGGAGCTGTAGGCCATCTTGGATTTCCTTGTGTGGGAATGTACTAGCCATCTTGGCTCTGTGTGGAAGCATCTCAGTCACTGCCAGATCTGCATAGCTCTGGGCTATTGCATTGAAATGGTATAGTATCTAATACTCAGGAGTTATTTAGATATGCATGATATTGTACACTGTCATTAGCAATTAATTGTAATCTTAAACTATTTTATTGTGCAGTACATGCATTAGAAATGCAGATATACTTAGAATATATTATTAACTCCTTGAGGGCCAGACAGGATTAAAAAAAGGTTTCACATTGAAACTCATACACTCACAGAGGCAGAGAATCTCTTAGCGTTATTTATTTGTCTCTCTATCTATCTAATAATTATAAAAATGTCATTCTGCAGGGATGCACTGCAATTAGTATGCATTTTTCAAAAGCATCACACATTAAATGGGATTTCTGGTCACATTTTATAGATACAAAATGTATACTACTTTTTGTCTTTTGAAGTCAAATTAATATGACCCTGTTTGTGAAGTCATTTCCCATAACAATTTGCTTTCTTAAAGGGATAGTAATGTTTCATAATAAAAGCAGCTCTAATTAATCATCATAGTATTTGTGCCTTGGAGAGTGTGATTTCAATTCTGTCAGAGTTGTAGTTCAATAGTAATTGAATGACAAAGTATCCCCCTCCTGACCCTTTTACTGATATAACACTGCTCAGCTCAGAGCAGCAGGGTATGTCCAGGTAGATTGCAGAGAGGGACAGTTTTCAATTAAGATAAGGGAAAAAGCTGAAAAACCTGTCAAGGGGGCAAGGTTTTCATTGTTCTCACAGTAAGAAGATTGTTCCTTGCTGTGAGCTGTTTGGTCTATGGACTGGATTCCTCATCTGAGGAGAGGGGGCTTACACTAGGTAAAAGGGGAGGGAGGGGGAAATGTTATCATTCAATTACATTTGAACTACAACACTGAAAGAATTGTAATAACACTCTCCATGGCTCAAATACTATGAAGATTAATTGGAGCTGCTGTTTTTGTGAAACATTACTATCCTTTAAAAGAGCAGTATGTTTCTCATGAAAAACATATGTCATAGAGCTATTCCTTCTCAGGAAAATTAAGGCGCTTTAACTAATGGGATTGTTCTCTTTCAAAAGTTATTAAACTACAAATGTCTTTTTTAAGAAACAATGCCTACCAGTGTCTAACTGGCTATTTTTAATAGTAAATGTTAAGACAGAGGTTGAGTCTTTGACAGCACCACCTGGTGATGACAATTAAAAATGCAATTTATTTTTTAAGGTTCAGCTGTAATAATTTTTGCATGAAACCTCTCAGAGCAGTAAGAGTTGTCTTGTTTTACCCAGTAGGAAAATAATTACAAAATACATTTTTCATAAAAAGTTCCATAGGAATCAATCTGAGCTTTAATTGAAATTTTAGTTTTTATTTTGAAAAGGTAAATCACCTAAAGTCTCATACTCTGTGTTCTCCATCCACTATAGCGAGATTCCTAACTCCAGGGAGGAGATTCACTAAGCAGTGATAAAGTGGAGAAAACTTCTCCAGTGATATCACTTCTCCAATTTGTATGTTATTCTATGGAGCCAATGCACTAAGATTTCTTCAGTTTTGGAGATCTTAGTGCATAGGCTCTATAGAATAACACAGGGTCTGGAGAAGTGATATCAATGGAGAGGTTATCGCCACTTTATCACCACTTTATCACCGTTTAGTGAATGTACCCCCAGTACTCTGTAAACTCATAATGTAGTGCAAATTGACCAATAAATTTGATGGAACCATTGGCAGTTGCTCAACTAACACATGTATAGTCCTCTATCAATAGGCCTGCTTCAATGGGACCACAGCTACTGATTATACTCAGGCTGCTGGAGAGCAGAATGTGAATCAGAAAAGGAAGTTGGCCATTACCCTCTTAAATGCTAGTGATGTCTTCAATGTTTTCTGATGCAGTATGTTTTATTATATATAGATCCACTAAAACCATATTCATTTGTTTCAGATTCTTGTCATTAAAGAAAATCTAAACACTATTTTTTACTGCTGAATAAATTGGATACTCCCTTTTTGCATTAAAGGTGAAGTCTGGTCAGTTTACCCTATGGACAAATCATGATATTATACAGGAAATTTTCATCTTCTTCCTTTTTATTAATGGAAGTGAAAGCTGTGACCTCTTTCACTGGTCACATGTTGTCAGACCTGAGGGACAGAGTGTCAGAATGAGACAAGGCAATCTCTAGACTAGGGGTGGGTGAAAAGTGTGAAAAATTTCCTGCGAAAAATTTTGCCTTTCTGTCTATGCAAAAATTTCCTCCTTTTCGCCTATTTTAACACATTTTCCACCTATGTTAACACATTTTCTGTCTATTTTAACACATTTTTCGCCTATATTTCCTATAGGTACTACATTTCCCACTGTAATATTACTTCTTCTGAGAATGGCTGCTGTGAGAGCCTGACAGCCTTTTATATGGCTGTAGAAAACTTGTGTGTGTTGTAGAAATATTTTTCTTCCCATTGATTTCAATGAGTGGAAAAGTCAGAAAAAAAGTGAAAAAACGGCACTTTTCGCGGGAAATGTTTTACCACGCGGAAAGGGCCATTATTCACCAATTTCAGTTTGAGGTGAAAATGCTTGCCTATACCTACTCTATACAGCCTGAAATACTGTGTGTGTTTTACCAGGAAGAATACATTGAGATTGTCTCTTGTTTTCAAGCATATCCTGGACTCATTTTATGTGCCTCCGAAGGGTGAAAGATTGAGTTGACCTTACCCGGACTAGATCCTGGGACTTTGTGGTTTGTACAGAGTCTACAACTGGTGCATTAACCAACTGAGCCATCTCACCACAGTGTGCTTATGAGCATTGTTCTATAGAGCATGTACATATCTTGTAGCGCAATGTGCATGCACTCAAATCATCTGGACTAAACAAAATACTTACTGAATGCATTGGTGTCAGGTTTGAAAGGCAGGTTAATACAAATAGATACATTGTTATGGAGGTAGCTATTGTGCCTAGTGTGGCTGAAGGCCCCTGAGAATACACATTCCTTCAACCTCCAGGACAGCTTGATAGTGTTTAATGGTATATTTTACAGGCTAACAGCAACAGTCACAAGTACACACTGGCAAGCAGCATCTATGGTTGAGGAAATATAGTTGTGAGGACTAGAGTGGTGAACAATACATTTCAAAGGAATGTGTTCCTTACCCCTTTGGTTCTCATGTGGTTAAATAGTTAAGTGTCTCCCCTCATAAAAACTAGGGGCCCACCAAGCCCTGAGGCCCACAGAGATATCCCCCAGTATCCTGATGGGCCTTTCCACACTATCTCCCTATGGTTGGCATGCCAATGTTTTACTCAGCATATAAAGGCCAAATATAGGTTTCTATTTTTTCATAAGTGTTGACTATCATTATAAGCTAAAAATCATACATTTATACCTTAGGTAAGAAGCAGTTATATCTACGGACAATGAGACAGAGACCTTATTATATTTAAATTAAGATTTACAAGATTTACAATTACAAGTCAACAAGCCATATGTATAAGGGAAACAGTGGAGCTGTAACATAGGGAACAAACACAAATTCCTAAAATGACAGTTGAATTAAATAGAGTGTTTAAATCCTTAAATCTTGCTATCATTCAATGTGTTTGACAGATCAGTTTAAATCAATGGAAAATACAGCTACCATTGTCTAAATGCAAAAGCCATAACCCAAAGCCAGCCAGTGGGAGTTATGGTCTTGCAATAGCAAGAGATGAGATCTGCAGGTGACCTACAGGTGCACTTAGCAGTGCCTTACCAGAGGATTTGTGTAAATTAAGAGTGTTGAAGTTCAGTTGTGAAGTGCTGTAAACAGACCAGGATTTAAAACTTTTCCTGCTTGAGCACAGGTGGGTCAGTCAAAATGAATGAGTGACTAATCAACTTGCCTATTCTTAACAAGGGAATAAAGGGGAAATACCACCCTCTAATAATAATAAACCATCACTTTCCTTACAATAGCCTGAAAGTCCTAATGGTCTATATCCAAAAGATAAATAAGCTCTAAATATCATGTCCATGGAGGCACACATGAGAGCAGGCTGCAATTTCTTAAACTTGAGCAGGCAGCGCACACAAGGTTAATTAATCCTTTAAGGACTAGAGGGATGCACACTGCATTGTTATGCAATGTGTTGCACTGCCCTTTGGTTAGGCTGACCAGACCTCACCTTTAACCAGGGACGCATAGGAGAAATATATACTGCAGGACTGCATTGATTTCAGTGAAGCACTGAAAAATGGCTATTTCCTATGTGTCCCCGGTTAAAGGTGAGATCTGGTCAGCCTACCTTTGGTCCTTAATGGGTTAAAATTATAATTTGCAGTGGGTTGGGTAGAGTGTGTAATCTAGTCTAGGCTGACCAGATCTCACCTTTAACCGGGGACACATAGGAAATAGCCATTTTTCAGTGCTTCACTGAAATCAAAGCAGTCCTGCAGTATGTATTTCTCCTATGCGTCCCCGGTTAAAGATGAGGTCTGGTCAGCCTAATCTAGGCGTCCTGCTGGAAACTGTCATGTCTGCCTACACAGACATGATGACATCCAAGCCTCATTGAGGTTGTTATCTCTTGAAAGAGGGTATAAGGACAAAATTCGTAAGGTCATTGGGATTTTTTGGGGCATTAGTAAGGGATATTGGGGTTTATTATTAAAAAGTGTTATTTCTCCTTTAAATTGTGGGCCATTTGCTTCCCTTAAGGCTTCAACTTGACACCCCTAATCTAAGTTAAAGATACATACATTTTGCTGCCTGGTCTGAAACAGCCTTCTTTGTAATCTACGCAGAGTTGTTTCATGGTTAGCACGCTTGTCTGATGGTAAACACACAGGCACTATCATGGAATAAACACACACTTAGCAACACACTAATGAACATACACTAACGAACATGCAGCATTCATGCCCTTTTTAAGGACAGCTGAGTTTAATTGAATGTAATTCAATCCATTCTGTTTACTGATACCCCCTCTGTCAGCTGAATCAAAAATAAAATGTTTTAATTAAAGGGATTGGCAATAAGTTGGTATAATGCCATAATTTTCACTGGGCCCTTTCGAGAAAATGACTTAACCTTTGCCTCTGTTGCTGGGGGAACTAATGGATGTAATTACACTGCTGTGTGCTATAGCTCCTCTTTAAGTAACTGTGGTTTGTGGAGATGGACGATGGTAGATAGAAATCTTGTATGTCACAGTAAGAGCAGTGTCCAAAGGATGTTCTGCTTCATGTCTGCAGTTTTTGATTTTACCTATTATTTTGGGGGTGGCCAATAAGCAGAGATTGGAAACGTAGAATCCTTGCCAAAGAAGCATGCAATGTTTATTAAGTAGGCTGTGGGTTTAGAGCTCTGTGCAGAATGACTGTGATTAATGGTTAAATTATAATATATTATGATTGGCTGGCTTCACCGTCCAATCAGGCATTAACCATTAGTTAATATTCTGTGCAGATGAGCCATTCTAGAGCATACCAGCTGCACCATAGGGGACAACTGAAATCTCCCAAATTGCCATTAATGCACATGGTGTTTTTAACTCACTGAATGCTAGAGAGGTCTACCACACATTATAAAACAATGGTTTGGAGACAGCTCTAGCAGTCAGTGAGTTAAAACTCTTTTTTAAATCTATGGGGATTCTCATTTCTCCCTATGTTGCAATTTGTTTGCTCCAGAATGTTTCATTTTTTCTTCCTGCTTAAGGCCCTTAGTCTGTAAATTGCACCCAGCCAGTCTTTTGGGACACCTAATAATGTGTTTTGATGAGATATTCCCTCCGAATTCTCCCTGAAAACCTTAGGATAGAACAAGCAATTATCAATTAGCTCATCAGAGCTGGCTTGCTGCCTGCAGTACTTCCAACAACAGTGAGGATACTAGTACAGAAAACAAGACCTCATTACTTCCTGCTGGGATCCTTTTAACTATTATCCAGGTGTATATATATATATATATCACAGCAGATCAGTTTGCCTTATGACCGATAATAGATCCAATAATGGGTGCTAAACAATATGAATGAATAGCAGTGTAGGATTAAGGATGCTTAGCAAAATACCATAAACCTCTTTGTTCTGAGAAATAGGGATGGGCAAAAAGGTCAGTTTTTTTAATTCCATGCTGAATATACACTATTTTACATTTTTCAAGTAGAAATTCTAGAACACAGAAAAAAAAATATCCAATTTCAACTTATGCTTTCTATGGCTGAGAGAATTCCTGTGACAATCCTACAGAAACCCAGAACTTCCCTCTCTGCTATGAGGTTTAGAAGCTAGAGCCTAGAGACTGGAAGGGTGAGAGAGAGAGAGCGAGCTTAGCTATAGTTAAAAAAATTGTTAACATTTGTTGTGTCCTGTGTTGTTGCAGTTACCTGCTGGACTAAGTGCAGTGTTTATATTGAGGTACTCTGTACCAAAATGAGTAAGAGGATTTGGTAGACTTCTGATATGGAGGAAGAATCCTTTAGCACAAGCAGCTGTGGGGCTCAGAGCACAGCAGCACTACCATCAGCAGATTGTTCTGCCATCTCCATCAGCCCCACCACATTCCCAGGGCTCTGGTGTTTGATTGTGAAGAAGGGGACATTGTTTTTGTCCAGCTTGAGAGAACAGTTGTACCACAGAGCTGTGGCAGTCTGTGACCCTAAGCCTGCTGCTGTGAGTGTGACACCAACTGCACCACCTACAGGCAGTAAGAGAGGAGAGATAATTGGTGGGGGTTGGTGTTGCTCCTGTGAGTATGACACCAGTTGTACCAACTATACCTATGTCACACTCACCACCATCAAAACTACCTCCAGCAAGAGACAAGGAAGAATCCAGTGGTGATGTTGCTGTTGAAGGTGGCACTAATGGTGAATGTGATTCAGAGATGATGATGAGAGCTTTCCTAGCTCAGTTCAATCAAGAGTGGAAAAGTGAGATAATTGTTTTTTGATGTAGTATTCCTTACTGCTGATGAACTGCATCAGGATCAGGCTGGTATGCTGAGTAGTAGTAGTAGTAGTAGTAGTAGTAAACATTGTGGGTGTGGGATCATTTCCCCCCATAGACTGTGCTGGTTGAAGTACTTGACTTAGCAGTGATATGGGACAGATAGTTCTATTGTTAGGGCACCAGCACCAGAAATCACCTTAAGTGTATCTAGGGATAAGATGTACAGTCAAAAGGATCCTTCTCCCTGAAATCATGGGTGTGGAAATTCTTTTCATTGGAGGGTAGGGAGTGTGTAATCATCCTCAACTGCAATGTACTCATTCTGTGACAAGGTTGTGAAGAGTTTAAGGAGAGCTCACACATTGGTAGATGTGCCCTAATTAAGCATTTGCAGCATTACCACCTTGACTTTCATGTAGAACATTTACAACAGCGCCCCAACAAAAAAAAATCCAACATAAAAGGCATAAGGCAGCCAGCAACCAGCCAGGAACATCCATAGCATTACTACTAATATCCCATGTGTCTCCCCCAGTGCCCTAGGGTACACTTCCCTGACCCTATCACTGAAAAACATGCCTCCTGTACAGCCAACAGAAAGTGATTCTGTAGCTGTAAAGATCTGGCAATATCTCTCCACACACCGCACATTGTGTGGCGCAATGACAACACACGACAATGTGGTGAGACCAATAGAATACAAGTGTTAAGACAGCAACTGCAGGATGCCTAGCCTGCAGAATATGCCAGCATCATATTGAGGAGGGTAATATTTTTTGAGTGTACTAATGACCTATGGGAAGTGTCAGTTCCTCCACTGGACCACCACTCTCAGTCACTGGTTGTTTTTTGAAATGGGCAAGGGACAAATGACTGAATCCATATGATTTCTTGGGAGATGTTTTAACAGTGCCAGTATGAATAATTAGAACAGATGTTCCAAGTTGTGTGATCCTAGTCCTTACTTCTCTTTGCAAACTTTCCACATACTTTGCACTTTGCAGTTGATAACGTTACAGTCTCTTTCAGGTCCCAAGGAAAATATTCCAACACCTATGAGTTGGAGGTGGACCAAGAGGATTATGGTGATTGGACAATGTCTCCCCAGATGTATCTCTGCTGGTGGTCGCTTGTTGTGGTGCTGCTGCATCTATTCTAGGGATAAAATACCCATGTCACTACTGGTGCTGCTGGTTCCACCATCAGACTCTGTGGGTATGATTATCCCAGTCACACTCCTACCACCATTAATACTACCATTGGGCATATTGGATATGGCATACTAATCCTGTGACATTTGATGCACATAAGACTAACTTAGTAAGTATTATAATATTCAGGCAGGCAGTGTCATGCTTTGCCGTAGGCTATACATGCTACTACTAACACTTTTTTCAAGGCTTTCTTTGTAAACCTGCTAGCAATTTTTTCAAGGCTTTTTTTTTTGCTGTAGGCTTACCAACAAAATGGTTATGATAGGCTATGCTAACAACTTCTGTACATGTTTTACCTTTAATCATAATTATTTTTGCTGAACATTTTTTGAAAGGTGTGATGGCTATTATGGCTAACCCTATTGTAAACACCTTTCATGAAGTTCACATTTTTATAAAGGGGCATAAACTTAGATTAAAAGAAAACAATATATAAAGGCTTATTTAATAAATTCAAATCAATCTAAAAGTAAAAATAGTTGCTCAATCTTTACTGGAATAACATCCGATTCAGTAATGTCACTCACCACTTGAAGTCTGAGTCGGTGGACCCGGTGCCGCTCCCCACAATCGCAGCTGCGATTCCACAAACTTGAGGAAAACCGGAGGGAAGCGCACTTAGGCCCACCAAAACATCACCAGCCCAATCACAGTATTAAAAACATTATTTTATTGTGCAATTAAAAACATGCACTTGTAGAATGAAAAATTATACAGCAACAAAACACTGGATCATAAGACTTATCACCTAACGCGTTTCGTAACCATCAGTGGTAACTTAAGTTACTGCCCTGCAGTACACCTACAGTATACCTGTCCTCCTTCCATCACTATGCTGCTGTACTAGGCCTGTTAATAATTTTTGGAAAGGCATGCTTTCTGTCTGTGTATGCCACATGAGTGTGATTAGTCTGTATTGCTATCTGAATCAAAATAAATAACACTATAATTCTCAGTAGTTAAATTTTCTAATGCAAATAAATAATATGATAAATTAAAAAAATAAAGTGGAAGTGGAAGGATCTCTCAGTCCCTCCTTCAAAATACTATTTTATATATTGTTGAAGGCTGATTGTGTGTGTTTAATACTTAATAGTACTTTGTATGTTGTCTGTATACTATGAATCAAAATATGCTATCACTCTAGCTGGTGAGACAGCTCAGTTGGTTAATGCACCAGCTGTAGAATGTGTTCATACTTCATGATTGTAGGTTCTAATCCTGACAAGGTCAATTCAGCCTTTTAACCTTCAGAGGTAGATAAAATGAGTACCCAGAACATACTTGAAAATTAGAGATAATCTCAATGTATCTTTCCTGGTAAAAAAAAACAACCTTTTGACGGTGTAATTTTAAATTATATTCATAAATAGTATAAATGGTGATGACATTAAATTATAATAATCAACAACATAAACATAATTAAAAAAAAAGGTTGAATTTAACGTGGAAGATGTGGATGGTAGAGGTCACTATATGATCATGATGAATAGTAAGAAATGCTAGACAGATTATATATAGTATTTTCTGATTAGACATACAGGTGGAGTCATTGAGATACTTCCAATAATATATTAATTACAGAAAAAAGTTGATTCGTAAGATGATGACAACACAGACATGAACCAGCTGCAGAATCACCTGCTAGCATGCTTTGAGAAAGATAATTTCATAGTCCATTAAAAGCAAAGAGAAGCACATGCTTGCTACATAGGTGAACCCCCATTTTAAACATAATATTTCTGAATTTGTGCCAGAGTGAACAATTGGATTCTATGAATGCATTCAAAAAAACATTAAAGATTTAGTGGAAATTTGCATTGTGGCGGATAAGATAAAATTAATGGATAAAACTAATAGAAAGCATACTGAAAAGGAATTAATGATCTAACAATCTAACATTTGTGGTGGTGATGTCACTGGTGGTGGAACTGGCACATCTTTATGGGACTTGGTCCTGGAATATAGGTTGATAGCTGAGGCACATGAACACTGTCTAACAGTATACACAGACAGCATACAGTGTACTATTCAGTATTCATGTGCACACATATACAATCTTCAGTCCTATATTAGACTTTATTTTGGAGGAGAGACTGGGAGAGCCTTCCACTTCTACTTTATTATTTTAGTTTATCTTAATTGTTTTACTCTTTATTTCCAAGTTAAAGTTATGCTATCAAGAGTATTTTGATTCAGAAAGAACAATACAGACTAGTCTCACTCATGTGACATGCACAGCAGATATGCCTTCTGAAAAATTAATAGACCTATAGCAAATTGGCAGGGAAGGGAGGGAATCTGTACTGTATTGAGAAGTAACTTACTTACTCAGCAACTGGTATATTCAGCGCTGGTATGTTCTTTTATAAAACTTTCAACTTCAGAAAGGTTTTTATGGAAATGTTAGCCTCCAGGACTTTCAAGTACTTTTTGCAGCTAGTTTACAGCAAAGTAAACTATTCAGAAATTATACCTGTGGCTTATGCATTGGTTAGCCATTACAAAAATTGCTATAATGAAAAGTAAACCTTTATAAAAATCGTTAGATTTGCCTACTATGACAAGGTGAGCCTTGAAAAACAAAACGTCAGCAGGTCTATGGCAAAGTCAGCCTTGAAGAAATTATTAGAAGGCCAATGGTTAAGCCACCAGGGGCATTATGCCACCTGTGACATTATGGCATTTTCTAATTTAGTTTCTGTTGATATATCTGAGCATCAAATGTGGTTTAATCGGGCTGGTGTATCCACTATGCCCATTATGGGTAGCGGTAGTAGTAGTAGTAGTAGTAGTAGTAGTAGTAGTGGTGGTAGCAGGATTGGGTTCATCATATCCACAGATTGCTGTGGTGGAAGTAGCACCAGCAATGATATGGGATAGGTGGTGGTTCCCACTAGTCTTAGTGCTGAGAAAGAACCACAGCAAAACAACAAGCCAAAGTATACCCATAATCCTTCCTCTCCGCCACCTATCCTGAAATCATGAGTGTCTGAATATATTTCCTTGGTTGCAGGGAGGGAATGTGCAGTTTTTGACAACTGCCATGTGCGCAGTTTGTGAAAAGGTGGTGAAGAACTAGGATCACACACCTTGGCACATCTGCTCTAATTAAAGGGATAGCAATGTTTCACAATAAATGCAGCTTCAGTTAATCTTCGTAGTATTTGGGCCACGGAGAGTGTTATTTCAATACTGTCTGAGTTGTAGTTCAAGAGTAATTGAATGATAAAGTATCCCTGTCCAGCCCCTTTTACTGATGTTACACCACTCACCTCAGAGCAGCAAGACTGTCCGGATGGATTGCAGAGAGGGACAATCTTCAGTGAGCATATGGAAAAACCTGAAAAAACTGTCAAGGGGCAGAGTTTTCATTGTGCTCACAGTAAGAAGATTGTCCCTTGCTGTGAGCTGTCTGGTCCCAGGACCAGATTCCACATCTGAGGGGAGAAGGCTTATGTGACCAGATGGAATAACTTACGACTATAAAACTTGAAATATTGATCCCTATGTTGTACATTGTGTGACATAATGTAATAGTTTGGATGGGGTTACTGTAATTCCTTTACAGGGATATGATAGTTGGGAGCCAGAGTGCAGAAAGTAAAGGCTATGCCCAGCACTCCTGCTTGCTTCAGATCTGTGTAACTTGGCTAAACAATGACTGGAATGTTGATTGGCTCCTGCTGTGCTTCCTTGACCAATCAGGGGAGGTTATTATGGTCCAGTCAAAATGCCCCTTTTCCAAACCCTACTTTGCATTCTTATCTGGATAGGAGTGACTGGAAATGTAGGCCATTATCTGATTGGTCAAGCATAGCAACACTGTCCCAAGCACTAATTTAAATTCTAATCTTGATAAGAGTGTCTGGAAGTGTATATAAGCAGTGTGTTTCATCAATAAAGCTGTTCTGTTCTACCCTCCTTAATACAAGTCTCGGCTGTATTTCTGGAGGGGACTTAGGCTGGGGATTCTCACCTTAGCCATTTCAGGAGCAAATTCACTTTCCTCGTCGGTCTACTGGCGTAGGGCCTCTGGAAACCCTACCTAGGGTTCTGCAGCTAAATTCACTATCTCTGCCAGTCTGCCAGGGTGCAGCATCCAGTTGTTCCTGCCTGAGCATCCAGGACCTCCAGGAAGCAGCAGGGCTCCAGCCGGCCGTGGAAGAGGGCAGCAGCAGCGGCGGTTCAGGAACCGACGGCCCCAAAAGGGTCCGGTAAATCCTGGTACCGTCACAGCTTACACTAGGTAAAAGGGGCAGGAGGAGGATAATTTATAATTCAATCACTCTTGAACTACAACTCTGACAGTATTGTAATAACACTCTTCATGACCCAAATACTATGAAGATTAATCAGAGCTGCTATTTTTGTGAAACATGACTATGCCTTTAAGCATGTTGACAATGTTAAACCATCCTCAAAGAAATCAGGTGTTCATCCTAGAAAAAACAACAAGTGACTGGTGATGCTCTGTGATTGAAATTTCCCATGGGTTATTACCACAACAAAAATTGACCTTCCCTGAATTGAACCTGGTGTATTCTGCATTGTAGACAGTTTGCATTTGCTCTATTTTTCCCTGAATTCTGTTTGTTTCCAACACATCGACATTTGGTGACTGCACCCCACAATGTGTAGATACATTTTGCCATATTCTGTCATCTGTATAGTTGCTGTCTACTGGTGGTTCTTGAAATCTTAGTAGAATTGCTAAGGAGAACCTTGAGGGTACTGGGGGATCAAATGAGATATTACTAACTCAACCCCAGCAAAAAGGAGAGAGAGGTGATATTGTCTGTGACTTTCTGGGTTGGGAGAGATTTGTCTCTGTGGAATATTGAGCCATATTGTTGTTGTCCTGGGGACAGAGAAGGGGCAAAGAAACAGCCACACCTGATTTTTTCTTGGGGGGATGGCTCCACAACTTTATTATGAAGCTAAGGGTAGTTATGCTGCAAGTACTTTATCAGGGCAGATATGCTAAGATGTAACTCCTCCTTCCCTTTCTTCTCATTCTAGTCACAGAGTGTGTATATTGCATTTCTAGCAATTGCACAGTCCCTGCCAACGAGGGAAAGAATCCCCATACCGATAATTTTGTGGAGGAGTAAAGAAGGGTGTTGACTGTACACTTTCACCATGGATGTACCTGAATTGATTTGTGGTGCTGTTACTGCTTCTACTACTGCCTTATCACTAGTAGGAATGTCCACCACCCCCTGTTCCATATCACTGCTAGAGCCACTTCCACCACCACAATGTATGGATTTGATGGGCTCACTCCCACCACTACTACTATTACCCAGCATGGTGGACATGGCAGCTTGATCCTGTTGTGACATTTGATGATACTGGGAATGGGAGTTTGATGATTCAGCAACAATAACTGCCACATCACCAAACAACATAATATATCTGGTGATAGCCCTTCCTGTATTTCTCTCTCCCACTCCTGACTCTCTGAGTCAGGAAAGCAATCATGTCTGAATCATAACAGCAGCATCAGGACTAGGGATGGGCGAAACTTTCCATGTCTAGTCCCTACGTGCTGATGCTGTATTATAGACATCTTACTGATGCTTGGAGGAGGTGACGAGCAATGTGACAGAGGGTCCCCTGCTGTCACACATGGCATAATTTTCTCCTTCCCCCCCCTGAGTACTACAAGAAACACAAGCAGCAGGTGGCAACAGGTTCAGCACTGGCAGCAGGTACAACGCTAGTGGCAGCACATCTGGCAGCAGGTGCAACACTAGTGGCTGCAGGTACAACAATGGTGGCACTGGCAGCAGGGGCAGCATTTCTTGCAGCAGGCACAGGCAGCTGGCCTGTCCTGCTCTCACTAGAACTACCCTTTTCTCCCTCCCTTCCCATTCCCTTTTCTCCCTTCCTTCCCATTCCCTTTTCTCCCTCCCTTCCTATTAAATTCCCCAAGATCCCTTGGGGTGATTTAGGGGGACTGGACAGCATTGCTTCAGTACTGCTAGTCACTTCCTCCTCCTCCGACTCAGTGGACACATAAGGGTCCTTCCAGCTCCTCCATTGAATATTTTTCACCCAGCCCATAGTGATAGCAGTCACTGTGAGCCTCTCCTGCCTCAATGTTTGTAAAATATCACAAGAGAACAGCACAGCACGTCTGTCTCTCTCTGTAGCTGCTTCTATTGTGTCTGCCTTCAGCGAAAACGTCACCTTTTTATAACGGAAGTGTGAAAACAATGGGCGGAAACTTTCTAGCCGTTGAAAAAATGGCAAAAAATTTTGGCCAACGGGTGAAAGATGAGAACATTTTAACCTCTAATTTTAAAGCGGATTTTCCCGAGAAACAGCGGATAACAACGTGGTTTTCGCAAAATTTCCCGCAGGAACACAGCGACAAGTTTCCCCCACCCCTAATCAGGACCATCTCCAGATTCTTCCTCCTCTCTTTCTGGAGTGTGACTTAGGTGTAGGTGGTGCACTTCCTTTCACACTCACAGCAGGCACAGAGTGAGACAATGGCAGCTGCAATCGTGTGCTGTTACTGCTACCAACCACCTGAGTAAAAAAACAAACTTCCCTTCTTCTGAAACATATGTTCTGCGATAGGGTGCTGGTACAGGGCTCTGAGTATCACTGCTACTGCAGCATGTACAAGTGGATTCCTATCCCTCCCCTCTCCTCCAACTCCTCTCACTCACTTCTAGAAACAGACTGCCTCAGTGTACACTTACTGCATAGTGCAGCAGGCAACTGCAGCAACACAAACTATTGCTGACAACTAGCTTATTTTTCACTGTAGTTGTCTCTCTCTGTCTCTCTTTCTCCTTTCACCACTAGCAACTAAAAGTTGTAGCACGTGGGAAATTCTGGGGTTTTGCAGTAGTGCAGAGGGAATTCTCATGGCCCTAGAAACCATAGTTGGGAATGGAATTTATTGGCAGTAGCCAAAAGACAAGCATTTTATGTATCTTGTATGCACAGGTTTTTACTCTGAAAAATATTACAATTGTGTGTTTTTCACAAAAAATCTTGCAAAAAATTGGACATTTTGTCCATTCGTAATTGTTAATTCCTACAGCTGAAAACTGGCTAGTTCTCAGTGAGTTAAAAACATTGCATGAAGGCATATTAGAGTTGTAAAGGTTTATTGTGTAGAGTCATGGAGTATGGGTGTTAAGCTATAAACATAATGTGATGAATGAGAGCATTAAACCTATTAGTGCAAGGTTGAGATATTTATGTAGCACCGGTATTATTTAGACTCCCAGGCCCATTTGATGCTGTAATCATCAAAAGAGGGCTGCTCAGCTGGCTGTATTTCATTGTAAATGCAATAACAATTAGCTGAAAGATGCTTTAAGAACCATTGCTAAGTGGTGGTGTGCAATAACATACCATACATACAGTGGTATCTGGGAACACTGGGTGAGTCCTCATCATCACCTATTTTGCATATATTCAACATATGATGATGTTTTGGGTTTCAACTGTCACTATTCCAGGTTTGCAGCTCTTGTTGGCTCAGTCAGATAACGCACAGAAAACAAAAAGTGAAACATTCTTGGAGCAAACTAACTGTATTATAAGGAACAAATAAATATTCTAGTAGGTCTCCATTGATTTAAATAGGTCTCTTTAACTCCTTCAGTGCAAGAGAGGCCTCTAATTTATTACATTGGAGACCTCTAATCATTCAAGTGGTTTAAAAAGAAATAACATCTCCTAATAATAATCCCCACAATACATTTTTATGACCAGGAAATCGCACTGGCTCCTATGAATTTTTCCCAGAAGCCTTTGTTCAAGACGTAAACATGTTCAGTCTGTTCTGGTTGTCATGCCCATGAAGGCAGACATGACAGCTGTCAGAAGTAGGGATGGGTGAAAAGGCCCTGTAGGAATTTTGGCAAAACATTTTTTTACAAATTTCTGATAGTAAAAGAACA
Source organism: Rhinophrynus dorsalis (assembly GCA_037306005.1). Classification (NCBI taxonomy): domain Eukaryota; kingdom Metazoa; phylum Chordata; class Amphibia; order Anura; family Rhinophrynidae; genus Rhinophrynus; species Rhinophrynus dorsalis. The sequence goes on from CM074724.1 coordinate 129,973,982, forward strand.
GAAATGGAAAATCTAAAAGTTGTGTTTTATTAAATTATATTCCACCTCAGGGCTCAAAATTTCCACTCACCACTAGCCAATGGCGAGTGAAAATTTAGCCCTGTTGAGTAGAAATTCAGCCCTGGTGGGTATGTTATGGCTTGCAGTGGCGAGTAACTTTTCAGGTCTGGCTACTAGCAAAGGACTTCAAATTTTAAGCCCTGTTCCACCTAATAAAAATTACACTCACATATATCAAAGGTGTATTAGCCCATCATCCTCTTGATTTCCATAATTTCTGTATTATGTCCTGCAGTTCTTTTCGATTCAACTATACAACAAAACCTTTCTTCTCCAAGTGTCAATTAGCAAATCGCTCACAACATTAACAGAATACTTCTTCTGGAATGATCCAACATTGTTGGAGAAGACCAGTATTGTTGCATAGCTGAATCGGAAAGAACGCTGAGACATAATGCTAAAAAAAATACTTTTGGAGTTTTCTTTTCTGTGCTTTTATTGATTCTGTGTGAATGAGGTCCCATTGGAAAGCAGCTTTTGGAAGAATCTACTAATAAAAAAAAAGACTTTCAGTTGTGTGCTCTTAACAAGAGCCGGTGAAAGATTGGATTATGTTTCATTTTGTTTTAAGAAACTAACTCTTAGGACTTTCGATAGGAATACTTTTCCATATATATATATTTTATATAGGTGTGGTTTTTTTGCATAGTGGTCCTGTTGAATTAAGTCCATACAGTAATGGGCCTGCTTCTGTTGCATAAGTAAAGGCGCTGTGGTGTAGAATAGGCAAGAAAGAGAGTGAAAGGAGACAGAGAGAGAAAGAGAAAATTAAAATAAATAAATATTACAATAAAAATAAAGTTGTTGAAGTAATGAATGACAAGCACTATGACGACTCTTGACAGCAAGAGAAGCTGGATAGAACCTGTTGCTGCTGATACAGAGGTGAAGGAAGAGGCCAGCATCACCAGTGGTGAAGGGGGCCCACATACTTCTGACTCAATGATGCCCAGTCCCCCTATATCAGCTCTTGGGATGTGGGGAGCCTATACTGAAGAAGGAGACAGAGCTGGCTAGCAGTATGATCAGCAGGACATATAAGCTGCCTGTGCCTGCTGTGTCAGCTTCCAGCGTGCCTTTTTTGAGGAGATCGCAAGAGTGACAGCTGGGGACTCTCTGTCACACTTGTCATTGCCGACAAGCCCTACAGAGCAGCAAGAGACTGGTGCTGGTGATGAGAGTGAGGATGATGGTGGTGCAAATGGGGATGTGCATCACAACCACTAACAGCAGTGATATTCTGGAGTTTCCTGCTGCTAAGTAGCCAGAGACAGATATTCATCTGTCTCAGGTGATCATGAGCAGACTAGTTTGCTACAGATAAGCATGGCAGCATTGTTACTGGATTCCTAAAGCAATGATATGAGATGGGACTTGTACCACTACTCCAGGTCCTAGCTCTAGTGCTGAAGCTGAGACAGCAGAATCACCTTCCTCAGTCATTGAAGGTGATTCTAGAGAAGAATCCATTCTTCTCCATCTATCCCCTCACCAATATCATGGGTGTGGGAATATTTTTTCCTTGGGGCAGGCACAGTGCAGTCATCAGTGACTGCATTGTCCACATTGTGTGACAAGGTAGTGAAATGGGGAAAGGTGGGGACACACCTTGGTACAAAAGTCCTCATAAAGCACATGAAACATAGACACCATGACGTTTATGTTGAGTATGTGAAAACCAAACCTCCAAAAAAGAAATTGAAAGACGCTGTCACTGTACTCCTTAACCCTCCCCAAAGGCACAGAGAATGAGGGAGAAAATCCCATGGAAAGACAAGAGAAACCCAGCTTGGAAGTTTGATGATGAGTGTAACACCTACGACATGATCATCTTCATGTGGTAAGGTCTGAGTGTGGTAAAATGTACCCATTTTTCCTGCCCCAGCACCCACAGGGTTCTCCTCCAACTCTGGCATAACACTTTTTTATTAAAAGGATTGTAATGTTTCACAATAAAAGCAGATCCAATTAATCTTCATATTTGGGCCATGGAGAGTGTTATTTCAATACTGTCTGAGTTGTAGTTCAAGAGTAATTGAATGATAAAGTATCCCCCTGTCCGGATGGATCACAGAGAGGGACAATTTTCAATGAGCACAAGGAAAAACCTGTCAAGGGGGGCAGGGATTTCCCTTGCTGCAAAGATGTCCGGTCAAGTGACCAGATTCCACATCTGAGGGAAGGTGGCTTATGCTAGGTAAAAGGGGAGAGAGGGGGACACTTTACCATTCAATTACTCTTGAACTACAACCCTGACAGCTTTGAAATGACAGTCTCCATGACCCAAATACTATGCTGTAACCATCTCACATGCAGTGGAAGGTACATGGTGTTTGTGTGTATCATTTATCAACCCATACTCTGGGAGCAAGTCCAATAGAGATGTGCCACCACCAGCACCACCACCGTCATCACCACAAATGTTAGATTGCCAAACCTGAGACACCTGAAATACTTTGTGTGATAACAATGACATATGTGCATAAATATGTGTCAGTGCTGTGTGCCTACCTGCAGCGGGGGAACCGGGCACTTCTGTGCTCCTTCCTCAGAGGCCGGTTCCAAGGGCTGACAGCTCGCCTTGTGGCTGCCATGCAGCGTCTTCGATGCTTGCTCTTACGCATCTGGCCAACATCAGAGTGGGCGCGCATCACGAGGGAATTCCTCCAGTGATGTTGCGCTCTATTCTTAAAGCTACAGTACCTAATTGTGTGTTCCACTTCCTTGCTCTGTGGGGGTATATATATTACTGCCTGGACACCACTTGAGTTGCCCTTACATAGTGTTCCAGTGCAGTCATTTGCTTTTGCTCCTGTGATTATATGTGCTACTATGGTCTCTCATAGCATATTTTTAATAAAGAAACCTGTTGAATGGTTAATTACTAGGGGCATGTTTGGATGTGCACATAAAAAATGCATTTGCTGTGCCTATGGAAACCCCTTAAGGACCCTTGCAGTCCTGGTACATCATGGCTGGACCGATGACATACCAGGACCGTCATGGAATTCCGGGCTCTCCGCGCGGCTGCACGCCATTCAGGGAGTCCGGAATCGGATTCAATTAAAAAAAAATGATCCGTGGTCCTTAAATGACCGTCGCGTGCATGCGCAGCTGGTCCTTAAGGGGTTAAGAAGTCAAAAGATTTTAGGTCCACAGCTACAGGAAAAATGTATCATATGAATGATTTTATAAATTGCAACTCTAGAAATGTTGTGTACTTGGTGACATGTAGATGTGGGAAGCAGTACATGGGATCTACAGTTCGTCCCATACAAAAAAAAAAAAAAAAAAAGAAAACTGCAGTTTTCACCTTCTGTGGTAATGCCCACAAAATGTACACCTTTTCCCTTTTCATCCACAACCCAAAAGCCTTGTTCCACTGCACTAAACCACTCATACTGACCCACAGCCTTGTCCCATGATATCCACAGAATCACATATGCTGACATTCCCAGCCTTGGTAACCACAGAACCAAACACACTAACCCCCCATCTTTGTTCCACAGTCGCCATAGAACCCCACATACAGACATCCAGCCTTGTCCTGCACTGGCAGAGCCAGAACCTCACATACTGATTCTACACCCCCTTCCCCCACAACAAGAACTAAGTGTGTCTGGGATTGATTGGTACTCACGTGCAGAGGGGTTTGCCTGTTATTTCACAATTTGACTTCCTTTTTGGGAAGGAGTAGTCTTCTATGTACATGGAAAAAAGGGTATAGCGCCAGGAAAACTAACACCTTAGCCTTAGATGCACCTACACTGCACATGCTGACAGTATATGCAAGTAATACAGGTACCTACAACCCCCACTCCCCAATAGCTGACAAAACATGTGCCACCTGTGATATGCTTCAACATACAATTCTCAAGTCCTAATTGCTAAGGAGTTCCTTTCTAGTTCACAGTCCCCCACTGACAGTACTCCATGTCTCTAAGGCACCCTTACAGAATATATTTTCCATTCCACACACTCATTTGTAGGCCCTCGCAAGTCTTGGGAACTAAGGATTCTCTCACTAGACCATATACATCTGGATATAAAATGTGAGAGACTTCTGAGAATGAACAATAGCACAATGGCCTGTCCTTAAGCTAGTCACCGCTCAGAAACATCACATTTTAGCTCTCTAGTGCCATAAAAGAGGAGAAATTTCCATGTACATATTAGTCTAATCCCCCCCAAAAGGACAGTCCAGTTTCAAAATGACAAGAAAGTCTGCCCTGCATGGGAACACCAGCTAACCCCCTATGTACGTTTCGGCCTTATTGGGCCTTGTCAGGAGAGTGCAGCAGGATTCCCTAAGCACTGAAAGCAAGGGGTCCACATCTGGATTACCCTTCATTCTTAGGGAGACCCCCTAAGAGTATTCAAAATCAGCATACAAAATGTGAGAGGCTTCTGAGAAGGAACAACAGCACAATGGTCTGTCCTACAGCTAGTCACCACTCAGAAACATCACATTTTAGCACTCTAGTGCCATTAGAGAGGAGAAAGTTCCATGTTCATATAAGACTAATCCCGCCCAAAAAGGTGGTCCAGTTCTAAAATGACAAGCAAGCTCGCCCTGCACAGGAACACCATCAAACCCCTAATGTACGTTTCTACCTTGTTGGGCTTCTTCAGGAGAACACAGCTGGATTTGCTAGGTACTGAGAGCAAATGGTCCACATCTGGATTACCCTTCATTCTTAGGGAGACCCCCTAAGAGTATTCAAAATCAGCATATAAAACGTGAGAAGCTTCTGAGGACGAAGAACAGCACAATGACCTGTCCTACTGCTAGTCACCACTCAGAAGCATCACATTTTAGCTCTTTAGTGCCATTACAGAGGAGAAATTTGAATGTACATATTAGACTAATCCCGCCCAAGAGGGCAGTCCAGGTCCAAAATGACAGGAAAGCTCCCCTTGCACAGGAATACTATCAAACCAATGTACATTACCAGCTTGTTGGGCCTCATCAGGAGGGTGCAGCTAGATTCCCCAGGCACTGAGAGCAAGTGGTCCACATTTGGATTACCCTTCACTCTTAGGGAGACCGCCTTAAAGTATTCAAAATCTGCAAACAAAATGTGAGAGGCTTCTGAGGATGAACAACAGGACAATGGCCTGTCCTACGACTAGTCACCACTCAGAAACATCATACTTTAGCTCTCTACTGCCATTACAGAGGAGAAATTTCCATGTACATATTAGAATGACCCTCCCAAGGTCCTCTTCCAAAATGACATGCAAGTCCGCCTGCACAAGAACACCATCTAACCCCTGACATACATTTCAGCATTGTTGGACCTCATCAGGAGGATGCAGCTGGATTCCCTAGGCACTGAGAGCAAGTGGTCCACATCTGGATTACCCTTCACTCTTAGGGAGACCCCATAAGAGTATTCGAAATCAGCATATAAATTGTGAGAGGCTTCTGAGAATGAACAACAGCACAATGGCCTGTCCTACGGCTAGTCACTGCTCAAAAGCATCACGTTTTAGCTCTCTACTGACATTACAGAAGAGAAATTTCCATGTACATCTTAGACTACTCCCGCCCTAAATGACAGGCAAGTCCGCCTGCACAGGAACACCAGCTAACCCCCTCTGTACCTTTCTGCCTTGTTGGGCCTCGTCAATAGGGTGCAGCTGGATTCCCTAGGCACTGAAAGCAAGGGGTCCATATCTGGATTACCCTTCACTCTTAGGGAGACCTCCTAAGAGTATTCAAAATCAGCATACAAAATGTGAGAGGCTTCTGAGGATGAACAACAGCACAATGTCCTGTCCTACGGGTAGTCATTACTCAGAAACATCACATTTTAGCACTCTAGTGCCATTACAGAGAAAACATTTCCACATACATATTAGACTAATCCTGCCCAAAACACAAGTCCAGTTCTAAAACAACAGTAAAGTTCCCCCTGCACAGGAATACCATCAAACCCCCAATGTATGTTACCACCTTCTTGGGCCTCATCAGAAAGGTGCAGCTAGATTCCATAGGCCCTGAGAGCAAGGGGTCCACATCTGGATTACCCTTCACTCTTAGGGAGACCCCTTAAGAGTATTCAAAATCAGCATACAACATGCGAGAAGCTTCTGAGAACAAAAAACAGCACAATGGCCTGTCCTACATCTAGTCACCGCTCAGAAGCATCACATTTTAGCTCTCTAGTGCCATTACAGAGGAGAAATTTCCATGTAAATATTAAACTAATCCCACCCAAAATGATAGGAAAGGCCCTCTGCACCAGCTAACACCCGCTGTACATTTCAACCTTTTTAGCCTCGTCAAGAGGGTGTAGCTGGATTCCCTAGACACTGAAAGTAAGGGGTCAACATCTGGATTACCCTTCACTCTTAGGGAAACTCCCTAAGAGTATTCAAAATCAGCATACAAAATGTTAGAGGCTTCTGAGGACAAACAACAGTACAATGACCTGTCCTACAACTAGTCACCACTCAGAAGCATCATGTTTTAGCTCTCTAGAGCCATTAGAGAGGAGAAATTTCCATGAACATATTAGACTAATCCCACCCAAAATGACAGGCAAGTCCCCCTGCACCAGCTATCACACGCTGTACATTTCAGCCTTTTTAGGCCTTATCAAGAGAGTGTAGCTGGATTCTCTAGGCATTGAAAGTAAGAGGACAACTTCTGGATTACCCTTCAATCTCAGGGAGACCCTCTAAGAGTATTCAAAATCAGCAAACAAAATGTGAGAGGCTTCTGAGGATGAACAACAGCACAATGATCTGTTCTACGGCTAGTCACCACTCAGAAGCAACACGTTTTAGCTCTCTGGTGCCATTACAGAAGAGAAATTTCTATGTACATATTATACTAATCCCACCCAAGAGGGCGGTCCTGTTCCAAAATGACAGACAAGTCCCCCTGTACTGGAATACCATCAAACCCCCAATGTATGTTATCACCTTCATGGGCCTCATCCAAAAGGTGCAGCTAGATTCCCTAGGCCCTGAGAGCAAGGAGTCCACATCTGGATTACCCTTCACTCTTATGGCGACCCCCTAAGAGTATTTAAAATCAGCATACAAAATGCAAAAGGCTTCTGAGAACGAAAAACAGCACAATTGCCTGTCCTACGTCTAGTCACTGCTCAGAAGCATCACATTTTAGCTCTCTAGTGCCATTACAGAGGAGAAATTTCCATGAACATATTAGACTAATCCCACCCAAAATGACAGGCAAGTCCCCTGCACCAGCTAACACCCGCTGTACATTTCAGCCTTTTTGGGCCTTATCAAGAGAAAATAGCTGGATTCTCTAGGCACCGAAAGTAAGAGATCAACATCTGGATTACCATTCAATCTTAGGGAGACCCCCTAAGAGTATTCAAAATCAGCATACAAAATGTGAGAGGCTTCTACAGACAAACAACAGTACAATGATCTGTCCTACAACTAGTCACCACTCAGAAGCATCATGTTTTAGCTCTCTAGAGCCATTAGAGAGGAGAAATTTCCATGAACTTATTAGACTAATCCCACCCAAAATGACAGGCAAGTCCCCCTGCACCAGCTAACACCCGCTGTACATTTCAGCCTTTCTGGACCTTATCAAGAGAGTGTAGCTGGATTCTCTAGGCACTGAAAGTAAGAGGTCAACATCTGGATTACCCTTCGATCTTAGGGAGACCCCCTAAGAGTATTCAAAATCAGCAAACAAAATGTGAGAGGCTTCTGAGGACGAACAACAGTCTGTTCTACAGCTAGTCACCACTCAGAAACATCACGTTTTAGCTCTCTAGTGCCATTACAGAAGAGAAATTTCTATGTGCATATTATACTAATCCCACCTAAGAGGGAGGTTCAGTTCCAAAATAACAGACAAGTCCCCCTGTACTGGAATACCATCAAACCCCCAATGTATGTTACCGTCTTCATGGGCCTCATCAGAAAGGTGCAGCTAGATTCCTTAGCCCCTGAGAGCAAGGGGTCCACATGTGGATTACCCTTCACTCTTATGGAGACCCCCTAAGAGTATTTGAAATCAGCATACAAAATGCAAGAGGCTTCTGAGAACGAAAAATAGCACAATGGCCTGTCCTATGTCTAGTCACCGCTCAGAAGCATCACATTTTATCTCTCTAGTGCCATTACAGAGGAGAAATTTCCATGTAAATATTAAACTAATCCCACCCAAAATGATAGGCAAGTCCCTCTGCACCAGCTAACCCCCACTGTACGTTTCAACCTTTTTGGCCTCGTCAAGAGGGTGTAACTGGATTCCCTAGACACTGAAAGTAAGGGGTCAAAGTTTGGATAACCCTTCACTCTTAGGGAAACTCCCTAAGAATATTCAAAATCAGCATACAAAATGTGAGAGGCTTCTGAGGACAAACAACAGCACAATGGCCTGCCCTACAACTAGTCACCACTCAGAAACATCACATTTTAGCTGTCTAGTGCCATTACAGAGGAGAAATTTACATGTACATATTAGACTAATGCCGCCCCAGCGGGAGGTCCAGTTCTAAAATGACAGGCAAGTCCCCTCTGCATGGGAACACCATCAAACCACTGATGTACATTACCACCTTGTTGGCCTTGTCAGGAGATTGCAACTGGATTCCCTAGGCACTGAGAGCAAAGGGTCCACATCTGGATTATGCTTCACTCTTAGGGAGACTCCCTAAGGGTATGCAAGATCAGCATACAAAATGCGAGAGGCTTCTGAGGACGAAAAACATCACAATGGTCTGTCCTATTGCTAGTCACCACGCAGAAGCATCAAGTTTTAGCTCTCTAATGACATTACAGAGAAAACATTTCCATGTATATATTAGACTACTCCCACCCAAAATTACAGGCAAGTCCCCCTGCACAGGAACACCAGCTAATCCCTGCTGTGCGTTTCTGCCTTGTTGGGCTTCGTCAAGAGGGTACAGCTGGACTCCCTAGCAACTGAAAACAAGGGGTCCACGTCCGGATTACCCTTCACTCTTAGGGAGACCCCCTAAGAGTATTCAAAATCAGAATACAAAATGTGAGAAGCTTCTGAGGACAAACAACAGCACAATGGCCTATTCTACAGCTAGTCACTGCTGAGAAACATTATGTTTTAGCTCTCTAGTGCCATTACAGAGGAGAAATTTCCATGTACTTATTAGACTAATCCCTCCCAAAATGACAGGGAAGTCCCCCTGCACAGAAACACCAGCTAACCACCACTGTACATTTCAGCCTTTTTGGGCCTCGTCAAGAGAGTGCAGCTGGATTCCCTAGGCACTGAAGCAAGGGGTCCACATTTGGATTACCCTTCACAGTTAGGGAGACCCCCTAAGCATATTCAAAATCAGCATACAAAATTTGAGAGGTTTCTGAGGACGATCAACAGCACAATGGGCTGTCCTACACCTAGTTGCCACTCAGAAACATCACATTTTAGTGCTCTAGTTCTATTACAGAGAAGAAATTTCCATGTACATATTACACTAATCCCACCCAAAAGGACAGTCCAGTTCCAAAATGACAGGAAAACACCATCAAACCCCCGATGTGCATTAACCACCTTGTTGGACCTCATCAGAACAGTGCAGCTGGATCCCCTAGGCACTGAGAGCAAGTGGACTACATTTGGATTACCCTTCACTCTTAGGGAGACCCCTTAAGAATATTCAAAATCAGCATACAAAATGTGTGAGGCTTCTGAGGACAAACAACCGCATAATTGCCTGTTCTACAGCTAGTCACCACTCAGAAGCATCACGTTTTAGCTCTCTAGTTCCATTACAGAGAAGAAATTTCTATGTACATATTAGACTAATCCCCCCAAGAGGGTGGTAGAGTTCCTAAATGACAGACAATTATGTCTGTGACTGATATATACATTATCTATCTATCTATCTATCTATCTATCTATCTATCTATCTATCTATCTATCTATCTATCTCCTGCTTGAGAATGGGCCATATAGCTTGAAACGCATCTCAATGGGCATTTTGTTTTTAGATATAGAGAGATGACCTGGTTACTTGGAACGCTGCTTGGATTATCACTACTGGGAGTTTTTTCTAATTGTTTTAGTGTAGTAAATATCAGGGGCATTGCTAGGTTCCAAAAAGATCTGGGGCTAGAGCTCATGGTAGAATTCAACAGTGCACCCGCCTTCCACGGCAATGATGATAACCACATGAACACACATACAAACTTAAATTTATGTAGTATGAATATGTACATACATTATAAATATGTTTACCTGAGGCCCCTTTGACAATCACAATACTTTAATATTGGGATAGCCAAAGACTGCCACTCAAGCAGTTGAAGAACTAGAACCACTGAGATTTATGCTAAGTCTTAACCCCTTAAGGACCGGCGCGTGCACGCACGGCCGGCACTTGAGGACCACTCCAGAAATCCAGCACACTCTGTTTGGCACAATTAAGGCTCCAAGCAAGCGACCACGCTAAAGAAACTACGCCAAATCGGCGAATACGAAGAAACGGTGAATACGCCGTGAACAACTGGAGTAGTCTTCATAGGCTCCACCACCGATCCCTGTGCAGCACTTCGTCCAGGATCGCAGAATCTCGCCCTAAGGGAAAATACGGAGGGGACTCATCTGCATAAATTTGCTTAGCCACACCCCTCAAAAACAAGAAAAAAATGGCAGCTGTCACAGCCTCCAGCAACCTCCAAAAGGAAGCCAAGAAAGCTGAAAACAAAACAGCACAACAGACTGATGCCATCTTGCTGGGAACCAGCGGAAAGGATCTGGGTAAGCCAACCCTTAAAGACAGGAGCGCAGGAAAGCCAATTCAGGGCTTCCAGGCCCCAGCAATGGAGCAGTGGGGGACGGCGGCCACCAAGGGGACCTCCCCTCTCTGGAACCTTTGTTGAGGCAGACCGTAGTGCTGAAGCTGAAAGAGGTGGAAGGCAGAATCCCAGACCTGAATGCTGAGACCTTCAGCAGACAAATGATATTGGACCACGGCTTTACAGCAGCAGAAACGCTCAGTGTGCAGAGCCTCCTAGGTGGTATCTTTTATATCACCTTCATATCCATCAGCTTATGCAAGAGGTACTGGGAGATGTTTAAAGCGGCGAGGCCTGAATCCCCTCTCTCTCGCTTTGTGGGCAATTACCCTATCCAAAGAGAGGAGACGCGGGTGACTCAATGCGGAACCCACACACACCGAGAAGAGACATCTTAACATTCCTGAAGCGCTTCTGCACAGTCGTAAGGGAGCCAACACGGATGAAAGACAAGTATGGCTTCTGGATAGGAAAATGGTTGCTAGTTGAGACAAAACCAGCAGTCTACAGACAGACTACAGCACCTGCTCCAAAGCTTTTCCCTGGGTAATTCTGCTGGAATACTCTTTTACCGTGACCAACCTGAATAACTGCAGGAAATGCAGCCAACCAGGACACCAGGGTAAAGAGTACAGACAGATGGCAGGGCAAGAAACCAAGGACTGTCCAAGGAAGACATGATGCAATCTCTCTAGTGAGGCATCCCACATGTACAAGAACTGTAAGCAAAGGACCAAGACCTATGCAGCAGCCACGGAGAAAGGGCTTCAGAAAATGGGACCAGCCCCAACCCTGCCAGCAAAAGGAAAGATGCCCCCTATAGCAAAGCATAGGAAGGGTAAGACCACAGCGGCCCCCATCCCTGCAAAGGCTCAACCGGAGGCCAATGCAACCCCCCCCCCCACCTGAGGTAGCAAATCCAACCCCCTCTGCTGCCTCAAACCCCCCCTGCTTCCCTCCCTTCTCCCTCCCTGTCCTCCTACCCCTCCCTGATGCAGCATTAACCCTCTCCCAAGCTGCAGCAGACCCCTCCCACGACCCCTTTCCCCCTCTTCCATCTGCTGCAGGTACACCTCTGGGCTTACAGCTGAAAAAGGTGCACAGAAGGAAAAGAAAGAAGGAAGAAGATGGGATGAGCCCCTCCAACCAAAATGTCCAAAAGAGGGCCCAGACATCCACCCCTCCAATGCCTCTAGAAGCAGCAGAACTAGAGGTCCAGATGCAACAGATGGTGCGGGAGCTAACCCCTTCAGATGACCCGGCAACAGAATCCGAGATCCTCAGCCTAAGCAATGAGGAATTGGAGGCCCCAGACAAGCTCCTTGACGAACTAGTGGAACAGGGGATTGTCGCCCCCTTGGACATCCTAGACCAAGAAGGAGGAGGGGTACAAACAGTGGAAGAAAGCGGTAATTAATGTATCGGTCTCTACTAACCTACCTTTTTCTCCCAACTAATGGCATTAATATCTGTATTTACCAATAATGTGAGGAGTATTAGGGACCAGTTTAGGAGACAGAACATACTAACCTTTCTTTCTTCACAGAAATGTGACATATATATGCTGCAGGAATGCTCCATCCCCTTCGCCCAATCCTATCGTCACCTAAGTAGGCAGTGATCCCCTGGCTCATCATTCTGGTCTGGGGGAAATGGCTGTATGTCTGCAGGCGTCGCCATCCTGACTGGGGGGGCATTTCATGGTTGACTCCGCCCAGGAGCTAGTCTGCATCAGGCTTCTTGTCGTGGATGGCTCCTGGGCAGAGGAGCCTGTAAGGCTCATAACCGTGTATGCCTCCTCTGAAAAGGAGCAGCAACTGGAATTACTTCAGTGCCTGTGGTCCCAGCTAGTGACCTCCAGGGCAGTAGTGATTGGCGGGGACTTAAACTGCCCAAAAGAGGAGGGGGGGTGGAGCTCCAGCAGCCAAGCTAAGCTAGATGTAACATCTAGGCTGCTTAAGGAGATGGTCACTGAGGCATCCCTACAGGACGCTGTGGGATCCATGGGGGCGGGCTCCATAAATTATACTTGGAGCCGCCCTGATGGCTCACAGCGTTCCCGGATTGACTTTGTGTTCACATCCCGAGCAATACAGCACAAGCAGCACTCCATGGTCCCCTGCTATTTCTCTGACCACAGGGCCATTCACTTCCAAGGGGCCTTGGGCAAAGGGTTTTCTCTCGGTCCAGGCTCCTGGAAGTTGAACTGTACCCTGTTAGAGAGGAGGGAGATAGTGGAAGAACTGCGCAGTGCATATGTGTCTTGGCAACAAGATAAAGCTTACTTCCCCAATGTATCCCAATGGTGGGAGTTAACCAAGGTTAAAATTCACAGTTTATTTCAGGCAAAAGGAAGAACCATGGTGTGTGAGAAAAGGGGGAACTTAAGGAGACTGCAAAAGAAACTGCAGTCCCTGCAGGACCTCCAGCTCTGCAACTGGGATGTGAGGGAGGAGCTGGAGGAGACCAAGGAGAGCCTGAAAAGGCACTTTGAGGAGGAATCTAGGCAACTCATCTTCCATTCCAAAGTGGAGAATCTGGAGAAGGGTGAGAAATGTAATTCTTTCTTTTTAAGGAAACTCCACACTGTCCACACACCCCTGAGTGAGCTGCAATATAACCAAGGAGTATTGCGAGAGGGGAAGGAAGGGGTCAAGAAGGTAGTCACTGACTTCTATAGAGACCTCTACTCCCCTAAACAGACAGAAAAGGAGGCAGTGGATAAATTCCTGTCAGGTATCACTAACACCATTGATCCTGCAGGTCGGGCTGCCATGAATGCGCCTCTAACAGTGGGGGAGCTGCACTCTGCAATCAAATCCTTTAGGCGAGGCAGGAGATGGTCTCCCAGCGGAGCTATACATAGCGCTGTGGGACCTCATTGGCCTGGACCTGCTCGAGCTGTATGAGGAGATGGTGGTGGAGGGCAGAATGCCCCCCACACATGATAACTATCTTGTATAAACATAAGGGAGAGAGATGCGATCTCAAAAATTGGAGGACCATCTCTGTCCTGAATGTGGACTACAAGATTCTGGCAAAGGTACTAGCCACTAGGCTAAAGGCTGTCATTGGACAGATCATTCACCCGGATCAGACCTGCGGCATACCAGGTCGCAGAATAGCAGATAGCCTTGCTCTAATCAGGGACACGATCCACTACATCAAGGATCGCAATGTCAAGGCTGCCCTGGTCTGCCTAGACAAGGAGAAAGCTTTTGACAGGGTTTCCCATGAGTTCATGGGCAATGTGCTGCACAGGTTCGGGTTAGGGAAAATGTTCTGTTCATATGTTAACCTAATGTACCTTGATATTTTCAGCTCGGTGCTGGTGAACGGTTGGAAGACTGACCCCTTCCCTGTCCTCTCAGGGGTCAGGTAGGGATGCCCTCTCTCACCTCTTCTTTTTGTCTGTTGTATAGGGCTCTTCGCCGAGTGCATCAGACGGAACCTAGAGATCAGAGGGATCACCGCACCAGGACGAGGAAAGAGAGAAGTGAAGTGCTCGCTCTACATGGATGATGTCACCATCGTCTGTGCGGACCCCAGTTGGTGAGAGCGCTTGTCCAGACATGCAAGAACTTCAGCAAAGCTTCAGGGGCCAAAGTCAACTGCAGGAAGTCGGAAGCAATGCTCTTTGGGCGATGGGATGCGACTTCTGACCCTTTTTCCTTCCCCATCAAGGCGGACCTCATCAAAATCCTTGGGATCTGGTTTGGTGGAGAAGGCGCTGCCCTGAAAAGCTGGGAGGAAAGACTGGCCAAAATCAGGCAACTGATTGGATTATGGAGACTCAGAGACCTTACTATCGAAGGGAAAATACTGGTGCTGCGGAACAAGACACTTCCTGTTCTGAAGTACACAGCCCAAGCTTGGCCCCCACTGGCTACAGTCAGCAGAGCCATCACCAGGGCAGTTTTCCACTTCATCTGAGGCTCCAAAATGGACAGAGTAAAGTGCACAGTGATGTACAAAGACCCTCGAAAGGGAGGCAAGGGAGTGCCAGATATCCCCATTATGCTGAGGGCTTTCTTTGTCTGCAACTGTGTGCGAAGGACTTTGAGAGACAATGACCAGAGCTCTGCAGGTAACTCCATGTCCCGTTTCTTCCTTCTCCCTCTATTGAGGGGGCTCGGCTGGGACAAATGGGACAGTTCCATCCCCTACAACTGGACCACCCCATAGTTCTACCTGGATGTTTCCAAGTTTGTGAGGAAGCACCAACTGGAAGGAGTCAAGCCCGACTTGTGGACTCCAAAAGTCATCCACAAGCTGATCAGAGCCAAGGACACGATGGAGCAAATTTCAGGGATCCCAGATGCCACAGCAGAGACAGTCTGGAAAAATGTGGCATCAAGCAGGCTGACCAATAGACACAAGGACATTGCATGGATGACCATACAGGGAGGCCTCCCCCTCAGGACATTTATGCATGTGAGGGGGCTGTGCAGATACAGACATTGCCCCACGTGCATTGTGGCAGAAGAAACAGCCCTGCATGTGTTTTGGCAGTGCCCATTTGCACAAGCTTTGTTGGATGCCTTGAAACTTGAACTCAGAGACAATGTTCACAGGAAGCACCTGTCTTATCATTCGGTGCATTACGGACAATTTCCTGGCACACACACACTGGACGCTATTCAAGAGGCCTGGCGCATCATGTGTTGTGTAAAGGGCACTTTGTGGTTTGCCAGAAATAGCCTGATACTAAGGAGAGAGCAGGTGTCAATCCAGGACTGCAGAAGGCTAGTTCACAGCCTTCTTAGAGACTATTCCATCACTGACAGTCTGGAAGTAGACGAAGATTAAATCTCCCTCCCAGGGCCTACTCTCACCTCAGCCCCTACACTGCTACCCCCACCCCCGCCCAACTACCTCAAGCCCCAGCCCCTGGCCCACCACCAACCCCATGCCCCCAGGCTTTTTTTGATGTACCAATAAAGTTATAAACCATATAAAAGTGCTATACTGGAAAAAGTAAAATTAATGTTTGCATTGTTGATGTATATGTTATATGACTTATGTATTGTGAAATGTATCTGTCAAAAGAAATGTATGTAACATGATTTGAATATGCAAATAAAGATATTTTCAAATCTGTATGTCGTGGGTTAGCTGGTGTTCCCATGCAGGGAGGAGTTGCCTGTCATTTTGTAACTGATACGCCCTTTTTGCTGGGATTAGTCTAATGTGTATGTTTAAATTTTTCCTCTGTAATTGTATTAGAGAGCAAAGATGTGATACTTCTGAGTGGTGACTACCCATAGAACAGGCTAGTGTGCTTTCTTCAGAAGCCTCTCATATCTTGTATGCATATACATCTGGGTTCACAATTTCCATAATGTTAATAGATAAACAAAACCATGTGATTGAGCATGAGGAGGTAGCCTGTGCTACAAATCCAAATTCTCACTGGACAAAGGGCCCACCCTTGGTTCATTCACTACACATGCTTTGTCCTTAACTGAATTTGTACTGCATGCATGACCACACCATGCTTCTCTTTGTTTTGTAAATGAAGGAGCCAAAAAACTGTCTCAATGCCCAGCTTTGTCATAAGGGCTCTTGAGCCAGCTCTGACCAGCTATAATGCTCGTGCAAAGGACTGCTATTGGATAGTGCATAAATCCTCCCCTCCCAGGGGTATGATAAATGTTAAATTAGCCTAACTTCTCTGGATCCTTCTTTGGAATAACACTTTAATGGGAGACTAGCAGGTTCTGCAACAGAACTAAATTGCTTCTCTGCCTTTTTGCTAAGATCAAGTGTAGTACCTGCTCAGGCAGGTGGCAGATTCCTGAGCAGGGGTGGCATACTGCACTTGATCGGACGCCAGGGGCGGAAGGCCCGAGGGGCAACGACTGCTCTGAAACACGAGCACATGATCTTCTAGCTGGAGGCAGCAAAGAATTTGTATAATTCCAGACAGGAACATATCTCTATTCACTGGTCTTGTTTTCGCACAGTTGAATTTTGATTTTTGAGCACTTATCTATAGCACTTCACAGACACAAGCACTTCAACACTGAAAATTTGTCACAGTGGGGCCAGGCCCAAGGACTCTCGCTTTAGTAGGGGAGGTGGATGGTTGCCTCCCCTTAACGTTGCTGAGGCTCTTCTCTCCGAAGGGAACTGGAGACTGAATCCCTGGGGTAGAGACACTGTTGCCGAAAACCCAAGGGTGAACGCCCTCCACTCCTCTCCGGAGAGAGGAGGAGAAGCTAAAGGGCCCCTGGAGCATGGAAGAAGGGGGCTGAAGGCTGACCCGGCCCCTTGGACTGCACTGACTCACAAGAAGTCACGAGCACAAAATGGGATCAGAAGAGCACAGGAAGCACAGTAACAGAGTGCACGCACCTCTGGCTTTTCAATAACAACAGAACTGAATCATAGTGGGTCTACCATATACCCTGCCGCTATCTCTTTTCTGAGTTTATCGTGCACCACCATGGAAAAGTGCTACCTGGAAAGGAAAGAGAAACTATGATATATACATGGAATGTATAGATAGTGATAGATACATGGAATAACCTCCCAGTGGAAGTGGCAGGTATAACTAACATAAACTGTAAGAACTCTTGTGATAGATATACACAGATTCTGTAAGGCATAACTAAATGAGAGTTCTAACACCAGGTGCAACTGACAGACTAAACTGGACATTTGTTTATCTGCCATGAAATTCCATGATTGTATCAGTAATTGATTATACTTAGTCCGCAGACTACTTTTCACAAGCCAGTAAGAAAACAAAAGGCCTGATGCAATGAGATTAAAGGGACAGTAATACTTTGTTTTGTCTTTATTTTATTTTGTAGGCATTAAAAAAACATGAAGAACGATATAAATCTTATCTCTCAAACCTTTATGGTTTGAGAGATATTCACAAGCAAAGTTTCCCCCTCCTGTCCCTTTTACCTAGTGTAAGCCATCTCTTCTCAGATGTGGAATCCAGTCCATAGACCAGACAGATAACAGAAGGGGACAATTTTCTTCATATGAGAACAATGAAAGCCATGCCCCCCTTGACAAGTTTTTCAGGGTTTTCCCTTATCTTAACTGAAGATTGTCCCTCTCTGCAGCCTACCTGGGCACCTCCCTTCTGCTCTGGCTGAGCAGTGTTACATCAGTAAAAGGGGAGGGAGGGGGATAATTTGTCATTGAATTACTCCTGAACTACAACTCTGACAGAATTGAAATAACACTCTCCAAAGTCCAAATACTATGATGATTAATTAGAGCTGCTTTTATTATGAATCATTACTATCTCTTTAAATAATGAGCCAGCTGCCACAGCCCCCCATTATTACAAACTCTAACAATACCACAGCTTCCTCTGGGGGAGGGGGGTCCAGGTTATTCAGGTGGGTTTGAGGATTTAAAAGGGGGGCAAAAGTGGAGAAAGTGCGGCAGTAAGTGCAGGGATGCCGGCCACTGCCTCCAGATGGTGGGTCCTGGTTTTCAGGTGGGTCTGATGATAGAAAGGCGGGCATGTACTGATACTGAGACAGATACTGAGGTGAGGGAGGCTGGGAGATTGAGGGGGGCATGTTAATTTTTTTTGGGGGGGGGTTTGGTTTTTTCTACTCATATATAATACACATACCCCAACATCACATAAGGTGAAATGAGGTAAAAATGTACATATTATACCCAGGATTTTATGGTAATTCAACCTCTATTTCATTATGTTTCTAAAAGAAAAAAAACACAGATTCCGGGTACTATCTTGGTCTAAGAATTGTAGCAATATTTGTGTATTGAGAAAATCGTATTGATATATTATATTCCCCAACGAATATAATGCTTCATCAAAGAAATGCTAAAATAGAGAATTGTATTCCATATAGACAACTTAACCCAGCCTTTATACAAACAAATGAACTCCTGGAAAACATATATAGCAACAAATTAGATCTCAAATATGGGAAAATCAAAAAGCTAGCATACCACCAGAGGCATTGGACCTATATGTACACATCAGTATGCATTGAAACTATATGTACACATTCATATATATTCAACTTAAGACTGTTATATGCGGAACATATGTGGCATAATAACTTAAGATTTCAACATGGAGATAGAAATATCACACTATTGTATCTTCACAAAGGAAACAATAACTGTAGCATAAAACCAGACACAAAGAAATTATGCAGCCTTGAGGCTAAACCCCTTTATTTATCCTGTGTCCTCATAATAATATGCTTATACTTAAGTATGTTCAAATACTCCTTAGGTCTCTACTCCTGATTTACACTTGCAAAATTAAACAACCCTCGCCTTTTTCCCCATGCAGTGAATGAGAATATTCAAAGTCAGATTCAGTCGAAAGACCTCAAATCTGACCTTTAACTGATCCATGTTACACTTACCTGTCATCCACTGTCCTTCTGTCTTCTCTTCTTTCTTCTGCCTTCACTTCAATCTTCTCCCTGTAAAATAAAATAATTAATACCAAGCACGAATGAAGATGTTCTTGAACCCTATGAGTGGCAGAGGGGTACAGAACGCATTGCAAAGCAATGCGTTGCATACCTCACTGGCACTGAAAGGGTTTAATAGTATTGCACCAAAAATATTCCCATATGACATGCCTCCATGTAATGCCCCAAAGTATAAACATGCCAATAAATAATATGATCCATATAGACAAAATTAAATGTCAACCAATAATGCCCAGGATGAGAACTTAGCTTAATTGTTAATGTCTCCGCCGCTTGGAGCTGCCACGAGGGTGGCAGCAGCAGCGGAGACACAAATGTCCAACATCGCTTCCCTTCAGCTGTGTACAGGCCGATGCCCGTAACACACTGAGGGCACTGGAAGTGAGCCTGCCTTTATATATGGGCAGGCTCACTTCCATTTCCCTCACAGCCATTGTCTGGAATGTTCTTCACATCCCAGCCAATCATTTTAAAGAACAGCCGCTCAAATCTGATTGGCTGTGATGGGCAGAACACCCCAGTCAATGTCCCAGTCAATGTCTGTGAGGGAAATGGATGTGCCCATATATAAAGGCAGGCTCACTTCCAGTGCCCTCAGTGTGTTACGGGAATCGGCCCGTACACAGCTGGAGGGGAGCGATGTTGGACATTTGTGTCTCCGCTGCCACCGCCCTCTCAGCCACTCCAAGTGGCGGAGACATTAACAATTAAGCTAAGTTCTCATACTGGGCATTAATGGATGACATTTAATTCTGTCTATATGGATCATATTATTTATTGGCATGTTTATACTTTGGGGCACTACATGGAGGCATATCATATGGGAATATTTATGGCGCAATACTATTGAACCCTTTGAGTGCAGGTGAGGTACGCAATGCATTGCATTGCAATGCGTTGCGTACCCCTCTGCCACTCAAAGGGTTCAGGAATGTCTTCATTCATGCTTGGTATTAATTATTTTATTTTACAGGGAGAAGATTGAAGAGAAGGCGGAAGAAAGAAGAGAAGACAGAAGGACAGTTGATGGCAGGTATAGGGTTGCCACCCAGCCGGTATTTTACTGGCAGGCCGGTAAAAAATTGGCTTCTGTCCAATGTTAAGTCTATGGAGGGAATGCCATGGCCGGTATTTTTTTGACGAAAATGTGGCAACCCTAGACAGGTAAGTGTGATATGGATCAGTTAACGATCGGTGCTTGGCAATATGTCAAGCACTGATAGTTAATTGTTTTTTTACTGTTCAGTTCCCAATATCGCTGCTTTTAGTGGCGTTTTGGGAACTAAACGCACAAAACGGACGTTCAGCCACAAGACTGTTTTTGTGGCTTAATGTCCTTTGGGGTTTTAGCTGGTAGAGCCTTTAAATACCGCTTTAAACATGTTAGTTTAACAGCCGGTATTCACTTTGGCCCTACCGTCTATGTTAACTACTGCCTTTAAATCTACCTCATTGTCTCCAAAGCTGTGGATATGCAACCACCATCCCACAAACAGGTTGGTGAATAATAAGGTAAACCACACTACCATTGAAATGCCGCACAGATTCATATGAATAGTAAAATAGTTATTGAGGAGCAGATAATCAGTCGACATCATGAGAAACTATACCAGTTTAAATGAATATGTAAAATTAAAATCTCAGTAATACTTAATTAACTGCAGTCAAAAGTGTCACTCTTATGGATGAATAAAGTAATGAATTGTTGACAAGTCACCCAACTGTAGATGTGTTCCCATATAAAATTCTGTAAGATACTGGGGCCATGTGCGCAAAGTAAAGAGGAGCAATTCTAGAGCAAACCAACTGCACCATAGGGGAGAAATGAAATATACCACTGAATTTATGTATGAATGTATCTTTATTTATATAGTGCCATACATGTACACAGCGCTTTAAAGGGATAGTAATACTTCATTTTCTCTTTATTTCATTTTGTAGGCATTAAAAAAACATGAAGAATGATATAAGTCTTATCTCTCAAACCTTTATGGTTTGAGAGATATTCACAAGTAAAGTTTTCCCTCCCGCCCCTTTTACCTAGTGTAAGCCATTTCTTCTCAGATGTGGAATCCAGTCCATAGACCAGACAGATAACAGCAGGGGACAATCTTCTTCCTATGAGAACAATGAAAACCCTGCCCCCCTTGACAAGTTTTTCAGGTTTTTCCCTGATCTTAATTGAAGATTGTCCCTCTGTGCAATCTACCTGGGCACCTCCCTTCTGCTCTGGCTGAGCAGTGTTACATCAGTAAAAGGGGCGGAGGGGGATACTTTGCCATTGAATTACTCTTGAACTACAACTCTGACAGAATTGAAATAAAACTCTCCAAAGTCCAAATACTATGATGATTAATTAGAGCTGCTTTTATTATGAAACATTACTGCCCCTTTAAGCTTTCTAACGCAAAACAGTATTTCTCCACCACACCAGAATATACATCAGGGACGGGCAATGCAAAGCACTAGAGATAATTTTGAACTACAAATCCCATCATCTTCTTCCACCTGATGGCTGGATAGTCCAGCAACAGTTGGAGCACCTCACCTTACACAATCCTGATGTACTTTTTACAGGAATTCAGTCCTTTCTTCTGCATCCGGCACATTTTTGTTCCCTGCTCTTTGCTCATCACCTTCTGTTATTGTCCAGTGAGGTGCATGTGTGTTTGTGTGTGTGTAAAATCTCAAGTTAGCTGAGCCCTCTACTGCCTTGTTTGTAATGTAGAGTATTGTTTACAATACTTTGGAGACCTGCCTATCATTCAAGGAGTTAAAATTCCCATTTTATTCAGTAGGGATTTGTGTTTGACCCCTATGTTGCCCCAGAGTTGCACCAATTCCTGTTAGTACGCCAGCCTCTGTATCTCACTGCATTGCATGCAACATCTCTTTTAGTCCCTTTGACATTACCATGGCTCAGTCATGACCATGTAATTACAATACCAAGCATTGTATTACATTTGATATACACTATGGCTACTGAATTCACATCAAAGAGAGATTTGATGTATTTTGAACTTTATTACAGGCACTTAAATCTGTTTAATTCAGTTAGAATGTAATATACTGTAATAGTTACTTTGCAGTAGGAATGAAATGAGACATTAGTGAGGAACAGAGGCAGTGGAACATATGGTGACTTGTCACGGAGGTTCTTTGTACATGCAATAGGGGCTTCAGTATGGTTTATGAGGTGAAAATAGTTATCCTTTAACCTTTTGAGTGCCAGATGAATATGCACCTCTGGCACTCAAACGGTTAAAGTGGTTATGTGACCATAAGATTAGTTTAACAGGTAATTAAAATCCGCTTACATTTTGTACAATCCTTGTTTCTGTAAAATATATAGTTTTTGAGAAATTAACCTATCTGCGTTAGTGGCACGTTGCGACACTTTATGCTAATCTCCTGCAGAATGCAGAGTATGCTTTTCCTGTTTGAAGCTAAACTTACTCTGCAGTCTACCTGGGCACTTCCCTTCTGCTCTGGCTGAACAGTGTTATATCAGGTAAAAGGGGCGGGAGGGGGATACTTTATCATTGAATTACTCTTGAACTACAACTCTGACAGAACTGAAATAACACTCTCCAAAGTCCAAATACTAAGATGATTAATTAGAGCTGCTTTTATTATGAAACATTACTATCCCTTTAAAGGGATGATCTGGCAGCCTTACCATTGAATTAAATTAGCTTTTAACCCCTTGAATGCTAGAGTAACAATGTGGTGGAGGCCTCTCTAGCATTCAAGGGGAGAGATGCACTAAGGTGTGATAAAGAGGTGATAACGCGGAATTAACTTCTCCAGTGATATCACTTCTCCAATTCCTATGTTATTTTAAGGAGCCTTTGGAGATCTTAGTATATAGGATCTATACAATAAAATAGGAATTGGATAAGTGATATCACTGGAGAAGTCTTCTCCACTTTATCACTTCTTTATCACTAGTGTTGAGCGAGCACCCCGATGCTCGGGTGCTCGGGTGCTCTGACCGAGCACCCCCTGAGGCTCGAGTGCTCGGCCGAGCACCCGAGCCCCATTGAATCCAATGGGGCGACACGAGCATTATACCAGGCACCCCCTGCTCTGATGAGGGGAGGGTGCCTGGTCAATGCCCCCCTTCATCTCCGCTATGCCCCCTTCATCTCCGAATGCCCCCTTCAGCTCCGCAATGTCCCCCTTCATCTCCGCTATGCCCCCTTCATCTCCGCTATGCCCCTCTTCCACAATGTCCCCCTTCATCTCCGCTATGCCCCTCATCCACAATGTCCCCCTTCATCTCCGCTATGCCCCTCTTCCACAATGTCCCCCTTGATCTCCTCTATGGCATAGAGGAGATGAAGGGGGACATTGTGGAAGAGGGGCATAGCGGAGATGAAGGGGGACATTGTGGAAGAGGGGCATAGAGGAGATGAAGGGGGACATTGTGGAAGAGGGGCATAGCGGAGATGAAGGGGGACATTGTGGAAGAGGGGCATAGACTCTATGCCCCTCTTCCACAATGTCCCCCTTCATCTCCGCTATGCCCCTCTTCCACAATGTCCCCCTTCATCTCCGCAATGCCCCCTTCATCTCCGCAATGCCCCCGTACCTCCAGTCCCTGGTGGTCCAGCGGAGCGTCTTCAGATCTGTGCCTCTTCCGGCACAGATCCCCGCCACCCGAACATGGCGGGCGAGCATATGGCGGTACTCGACGAGTACCGCCATGTGCCGAGCAGAGCGATGCTCGAGCCGATCCGAGCATCGGCCGAGCACGCTCGCTCAACACTATTTATCACACCTTAATGCATAACCCCCAGGGCGTCAAAACTCATTTTTCCACTAAGGTATACTTGATTTACTCCAGAATTTCACCTCTTAAGCGTGATGAAAAAGGGTAATAATCTTCATGTATGTATGTATCTTTATATAGTGCCATACATGTACACAGCGCTTTACAGAAATAGCAATAGTACAATACACAAATACAGAACAGGGGTAAGAGTATTAGGTTAAGGGATAGTAATTCTTCAGTATTACTAATCCCTATAGTAAAGCCCTTGTAAAAAGAAACGTTTTGCCCCCAGTGTCATCTCTCAAACCTTTATGGTTTGAGAGATGAACGCTTCTAAAGTTGCCCTCTCCCTCCCCCTTCCCCGTAGTCAGCATTTTAGCTGACTGCAGGGAAGAGAGTCGTACGACTTTCAGGCGGCTCTCCAGCACAGCCTGATCGTGTTAACTAAAAAAAAAACTTTCACTGAAATGGTCTTCTATGTGTGCTTGGCTTGCAAGCACACGTAGAAGACTGCTTTAGTAAAAGTTTTTTTTTTTAGTTAACGAGATCGCGGCTCTGCTGCAGAGCCGCCTGATGATCTCTGACCGGATTTCCCTGAGTCAGCTAGAATGCTGACTACGGGGAAGGGGGAGGGAGAGGGCAACTTTAAAAGCGTTAATCTCTCAAACCATAAAGGTTTGAGAGATGACACTGGGGGCAAAATGTTTCTTTTTACAAGGGCTTTAATATAGGGATTTGTAATACTGAAGTATTACTATCCCTTTAAAGTGTATTTATTGTATTATTAGCAGGGGGAAAGTGCAGCAAAGGGAATCATGCATTGGGAAGGGGTCCTGTCCCAATTACAATTTAATTAGAAATCATGACAACATACAGAGACAATAAAATGAGGATCATAAGTGCAAGTACAAGTCTTCATTAAGAAGTGCAGAATGATTCTGATGTGACTGTCAGTGTGCACAAGGAGAACATAGTTACTGAGATGCCTCCTTGATCAGGTGGTTTTTAAGGAGATGCTTGAAAGCAGTGATGGGCAGCCAGTGAAAATTATTGAAAGCCAAGAGATGGCGTGAATTGAGTAACGAGAGGACAGAAAGAGACATTGAGAAGAACGCAGGTGAAGGGAAGTGGTGTAGAGGGAGAGAGAGCAGAAATGAAAGAGAGTGATGAAGAAGAAAGCGACTTAAAGGAGAGGAGAAGAATTTTGTAAGAAATACAAGACCCTATGGGCAGCCAAGCAAGGGATTTCATAAGCAGATTAGAGGGAGGGTATCTGGGAGCAAGGGTAGTTATTCTTGAAGCTGAATTGAGAACAGACTGAAGTGGAGAAGGATGAGAGGCAGGAAGACCAGAGAGTAGAATGTTGCAATAATATAGTTTAAAGCA
This sequence comes from Rhinophrynus dorsalis, assembly GCA_037306005.1. NCBI lineage: Eukaryota > Metazoa > Chordata > Amphibia > Anura > Rhinophrynidae > Rhinophrynus > Rhinophrynus dorsalis. The sequence goes on from CM074724.1 coordinate 129,999,434, forward strand.
GAGGTTCTCAACCCGTGCCCTCAGTGGCCACTAACAGGCCAGGACTTAGGAATTTCCCTGCTAGAACACAAGTGTATTGATCAGAGGCTCAGTCATATTGATTAACTCACCTGTGCTCTTAAAAGGAAATTCTCAAATCCTGGCCTGTTAGTAGCCACTGAGGGCACGGTTGAGAATCACTGGTCTAAAGAGAATGATGGCCTGATTGGGAGCTTTTGAGGTTGACATACGGAGGAAGGGCCATATTTTGCAATGTTTCAGGTTTTGGTGACAGCTTGGATATAGGGGAGGGGAATGTCAAGGTAGAATCAAAAATAACACCAACACAGAGTGCTTTGGTTTCTGAGTGGATGGCAGAATTATCAACTGTCATGGAGAAAGTGATTGGGGGGTGGGGTTTAGGAGGAAATACAAACAATTCTGTCTTAGCCATATTGAGTTTAACATGGTGGTGGGCCATCCATGGTGAGGTTGCCATGAGGCACTGACTGATTTACGACTGCATAGCTGGAGTGAGGTCAGGGAAAGAGAGGTAGACTTGTGTGCTATCCTCATACTGTTGGTAATTAAAGCCAAGAGATGTGATGAGATCAACAAGTGAGAGGATGTAGAGGTAAAAGAGAAGAGGTCCCAGTAATGATAACTGGCGTGGATACACTCACTGACTCTGAGGGTTTTGACCCATATCTCGGGGTGGGAGAATCCAGTGTTGCCTACTACATGATTTCCACTAATTTATTGCTTCTTTAGCCCCTAAACGGTAATATGTCTGTCTGAAAGGCATAAGAAGAAGTCCTGTTTGTCTTGAGTGTGTTTATGCATTGAGATCTCTTAATTATCTTAAATATAGTGAGTTACAGGTTAACTGAGGACTGATTGGATTACAGCAAGCAGGAACATATCACCAATAATGCAAGTTACAGGGAGCAGTACGGGTTAATATTTCAAAATCTCATGGTCAGCTAATTTTAAAAGTTCCCAGGTATGATAATCTTTATACCAGGACACAGAGCTTCCTATATGATTACAACAGATATTACAGTGCTGTAACGGTAATAGAGGAGAAGGAAGATATCTTTATTTAGATAGTAGTTTATGCACAATAAACATTTGGTTTTGGCCTTACATCTTTGTTCTAAAGAAGATTTAATGCCTAACATGTAGGGTATTATCGACAAAGGCAAAATGGATCGGTTATGGGTCAAACCAAATGTATCATAGGGAACAAATACAAATGTCCAAAAGTCTTGATAATGTGGAGTTTGGAGACTTCACTAGCATTCAAAGGGATAAAAAATTTAACCATTTGAGTGCCAGAGGGGTATCCAACACATTTCAAAGTAATGTGTTGGCTAACCCTCTGGTACTCAAAGTGTTAAATCAGTAGGAATTGAGTTTTCATTTCAACCATCTGGTATAGTTGGTTTGCTCTGGAATTGCACCTCTTTTTGTTTAAAGGGATAGTAATACTTACAAAGTACTAATCCCAGTATTATAGTACTAAAAAAATAACTCAATAGCTCCCAGTGACATCTCTCAAGCCTTTATGGTTTAAGAGATATTCACTTGCAAAGTTTCCCCCTACCTCCCCTTTCCCTGTAGCTGACTGCAGGGGAAGCCTGTCGTACGACCATTGGCGGCTCTGCAGCAGAGCCAAGATAGCATTAATCAAAAAGAAATCATTAACTTAAAAGGTCTTCTACATGCAAGCACACGTAGAAGCCCTTTTAAGTGAATGATTTCTTTTTGATTAACGTGATCTTGGCACTGCTGCAGAGCCGCCGGATGATCGTAGGACAGGCTTCCCCTGCAGTCAGCTACAGGGAAAGGGGAGGTAGGGGGAAACTTTGCAAGTGAATATCTCTTAAACCATAAAGGCTTGAGAGATGTCACTGGGAGCTATTGAGTTATTTTTTTAGTACTATAATACTGGGATTAGTACTTTGTAAGTATTACTATCCCTTTAAAGGGATAGTATTAAATAAAATGTAACACAACTGAAAGATGTTTTATTCAAAAGTGTTTGCACCTCGTTCTTGCATTTTTTTGGTGCAGTACTTCCATGATCAGGCATTTTATAGTGGCACTGTTACTACAGAAGTCTATGGAAATAACTTGTCAGTGATGATATCACTCCATAGTCTGCAGCAGCAACGGTGCCACTATAAACTTTCAGGCCTTCAAGGTACTGTATCCAAAAATGCAAGATTGAGCTACAATAATTTCTAAATAAGGAGTTGGCAAAATAAACCATGCACTGTGTATTTTTTTCCACATTACAAAATCATGTGGTTTTAATGAATAATGCCCCTTATCTTTCTTCGCCTTAGACATGGAAATTAGATTGTTAACTTTATAGGTCTTTGATAGCAAAAATAAGCTTTGCACATACTGCCTTTGCTATCATAAGGTGTAAGGTGTCAAAATGCTGTAGAATTTAAATGTATGGTGAAACCTTTTAGATGTTTGCCACCTGCAATACATTGGTTTGGTCTCAAGCATATAAGTGGTTAAAAACATTGTGAGGAAAAGCAATGCTGAGCAATGTATTGCACACACATCTGATCCTCAAGAAGTTAACCATTTGAGTGCCAGAGGGGTCTGGAAGGCATTGCTATGCAATGCCTTCCATACCCCTCTGGCACTCAAATAGTTAATACTATGACTGGGTAATATCTATGATTTATACTCTGACAACTGCTCCATCTTCTTGTCCAGGTTCTCACTGACCTTAATGGTATTTGTCAACTATGGAGGGGGTGGATATTGGTTCTTTGAACATGCTCCTTGGAACGGTAAGCAAAACCTCCCATAAATATCTAGCCTTTGCATCCAAGCAACCTTTTAAGCAAATCAGCAATCTTCTTATTGATCCATAAGAGAAAAGGAATTAATATGGACCACCATCTGCTTAGGAGGTAGGGGTATTTAACAATGAACTCTTCTTTAACTTCATAAAAGCCACTTCGACAAATCAGCAGGACCATATTGATCCTGAAACAGACTAGAGATTGCTAAATGTATTTTCCCATTGCACTGGAGAACCATTATTATTTCCCTGATCTAATATCCAATTTTTTAACTCCTACAATGCTGGAATGGGTTCTCTATCCTATGTGCATCAGAAATATATTTTTATATCTACACTAATTGATAGACGTCACCTTTTCATTCGGAGTATATAGCTATTATTATGTAAATCAGCATTTCTCTGAGGCACACTAATAGGCCAGCTTTTTGTGAAAATCTGGCTTAAGCACAGGTGAGTAATCAGTGGATCAGTTATTGTGACTGACCTACCTGTGATTAAGGAGGAATATCCTGATAACCTGACTGCATGCCCTGAGGACTGGAGTTGAAAATCACTGCCCTAAACAGCAATTTGAGGCTTAGACAGTGTTACCCAGGTATAGGAAACCTAGGACCTAATTCATGAAGATAAAGAGGGTCATTTCTGGAGCTAACCAACTGCACCATAGAGGGGGGAATAAAGTGACTATTGATTTAATGGAGCTTCTAACTGCTTCTAACCTCTGGCACTCAAAGTGTTAAATGTCCCACTGAAGTCAATGAGAGCATGTGGAATATTAATTTCTCCCCTATGGTGCAACCGGTTTGCTCCAGAGTTGTTCCTTTTTAGCTTGATAAATTAAACCCCTACTGTGTCTTTTGCCATTGAAACGTCTATAGGAATTTTGGGGCATTCCTTTCTTCTCTACCTTGTTTAACCCTTTGAGTACCAGAGAGGTGTCAATTGCATTGCATTGCAATGTGTTGGATACCTCTATGGCACTGAAAGGGTTAAAGTAAGCCGACCAGACCTCATTTTTAAAGGGATAGTAATACTTTGTTTTATCTTTATTTTATTTTGTAGGCATTAAAAAAACATGAACGATATAAGTTTTATCTCTCAAACCTTTATGGTTTGAGAGATATTCACAAGCAAAGTTTCCTCCTCCCGCCCCTTTTACCTAGTGTAAGCCATCTCTTCTCAGATGTGGAATCTGGTTGTAAGACCAGACAGATAACAGAAGGGGACAATCTTCTTCCTATGAGAACAATGAAAGTCCTGCCCCCCTTGACAAGTTTTTCAGGTTTTTTCCTTATCCTAATTTAAGATTGTCCCTCTCTGCAGTCTACCTGGGCACCTCCCTTCTGATCTGGCTGAGCAGTGTTACATCAGTAAAAGGGGCGGGTGGGGGATACTTTGTCATTGAATTACTCTGGAACTACAACTCTGGCAGAATTGAAATAACACTCTCCAAAGTTCAAATAATATGATGATTAATTAGAGCTGCTTTTATTATGAAACATTACTATCCCTTTAACTGGAGACACATAGGGAATATGCATGTTTCAGGGCAGCACTTAAATCAAAACAGCCATGTAGCATGCATTTTTCATATGTGTCCCTGGTTAAAGGTGAAGTCTGAGCAGCCTAAGTTAACTCCATTTAGCAAACAGGGAATTAAGGAAATGCTGTAAATTCCCCTGAGAATACTAAAATACAGGGTTAAATTAAATACATGCCTTAGCGATGGTGGAGTATGTGCATTGGTAGACACTGCAGCAACCATATGCTCAGGGACCCCTAAAAGGCCATGTTTTCAGTATTTCCCCACTTTTGCACAGATGAGTTTATTAAATTACCAGATTTTGCATTAACTCACCTGTGCTGAAGCGAGGAAATAAACGGCTTGTTAGGGGTCCCTGAAAATAGTGCTGGCAATCACTTTTCTACAGCAGTCATATGATGTAGTCAGTACCCTGAAGTTCAACCACTAGTATTGGAGGCTGACTCCAGTGGAGCCACACTGGTGGATTAGTACATTCACTACACTTGGACACCAGATACTTGTTTCGCTATCATTAGTTACATATGTTATGTGGAACCCTTGTATTTCTGTATGGAACCCAGGGGTTTCATGGAACTCAATCTGAAAACCACTGGTTTAGGTAATGCAAGTAGTAGGTACCAATGACAGACCATTTTAAGCAGGAGAAGACATTTATGTATAATACTATCAGGACAATACAACATAGAAACATTGGGGGAGATTTATAAAAAGTGTTCTTCTTCGTTGTTGCGAATGGATTCTAAAAATGCCCTTATGTCTTATTAGGAGTGTTGGTATTTATAAAGATGTTTAGGAACTTTATGAAGGTGGTAGGGACACCAGTAATAACAGTTCAGACATGTCATTAAAATTTTGGCAAAAATGATGTTGCTAAACTGTCACAAGTGGCAACATTTTTTTATAAATTCGCTGCGCCACTTTTTCAACAATTCTGAATGCCACTTCTCAAAAAACAAAACAACTACGTGGTGTTACCCTCTCATAAGGTGGCGTTATCATTTTTATACATACCAAATGCATTTTTAACTCAATTTTTATGCTGGAATTCACTTAATTCCACTTTTAGAAATCTCCCCTCACAGGTCCTTATTGACACAAGAAATGAGGAGCAATTCCGGGGGAAAACTCATAGCAACTATTCCTGGGAACTCTCCAAATCTGCCCCTAGTGACTATTGGGTCTCTGGGTACCGAGGCTGAATCACTGGATACGCCCCATTCCGCCCATTTTTAAAATAAACCCCACCTTCCTTCATTCCAATCCCACACAAATTTATGAAGCCCTGCCCACATTGAAACATGTGCCTCATTTAGTCACTCCCACTTCCAGTGGGACACAATTATATTGAAGGGTCCCCTTGCTGCAGTTCTACCACATTGATTGTAATGGGTCTTTTAATCCCAGGAGTGCTAGTGAGGTCTCCAAAGAATGTGTTGGAGACATCTAGCATTCAAGGGATTAATAGTTCCTATGGAATCAATAGAAATGTTGATAATTTGTATTATATATTTACTTGTCTCCTGTGGGTCAGTAGGTTTGCCCCAGAATTGTTCCATGTTGCCATTATTTAGAAAATCCATAAATTGTTACTAAAACAGACCTGTATCCATGCGTGCGTCATTTGCTGTGAGAGTTGACTTGTAATTCATTTTGTTGCAGGGTTAACGGTGGCAGATTTGGTCATGCCTTGGTAAGTACTTTATTTCCCCTTTGGATTTTACTGTAAATTATATTGTGCAATAGAATAATTATTACATCCTGTCTTTGCCAAAATAAAACTTGATCTCACCTGCCATTTTGTCTTTACCCTTACCCTGCCATTTTTACTTTGACACAATCAATTAGTTGTTGCTAGCAGTAGCTTTCAGTACAGTGACATGATAGATCATAATACTTGAAGGTCCAAACAAGCCTACAGAACAGTTTCTCAATGAAGTGAACACCCCTTTGGTCCTTATATGTTTATGAGAATAATAAACTTTTTCATAATACATATATGTCACAGGACGTTTTCTGCTAAACCAAGGATACTCCCACTGCTGGACGATTTGTCATTCAAAAGTTTTTACAGCTCAAAGTTGTTTTTATTGTTATTTTACATTTTTTGTATTGCAGTTTTTTGCAGTTTCCTAATATGGTCACCAGGTCGTGCTCTTTCTATAACTTACTCTGATGAGACATAGTCAATGACTCAGGCCCTCCCATAAAGTACATTATTAAAAAACACAGCCTTTTGGACACATGTTGGTGCTGTTGCTAACAGTCTGAGTTGCAATAATGTTTGTAGAAAAAAGCTGGAAATAACATTCTTTTACTAATCAGGAAAAAACATATATAACATATATATTTCATAAAACATGAATGAAAATACTCAAGTACAGCTTGCTGTTACATGAAGAAGGTTATGATGTAATTACTTGATAGAACCTACACCTGAGAACTTACATAACATATGCAAAAGCATCAGTGCACAGCCTGCTGAAAAACAGCACATGTAATTTCAACAATCTTAAAGGGCAAGTAACTTAAAAAACAGTTAAAACCCATTATTTTACTTCTTAATTGCTGCAACTCCAGCCTTTAGCAGCAGAAGAATTTTAAACATACAGAACTAAGGGCTATAGTCATCAAAATAAATAAATGCAAAATGTAAAACTGAATAATCTTCAGAGCTGGGTTATGCCAGTCACCTCCCACAGGAGAACTGTGAGTAAAAAATACATGATGTGCCAGGAGACCACTGGTCCTTTAGGCAAGGACAGCTGAGATGATTAAAGGGATAGTAATGTTATTTCAATTCTGTCAGAGTTGTAGCTCAAGAATAATTCAATGACAAAGTATCTCCATCCCGCCCCTATTACTAATGTAACACTGCTCAGCCAGAGCAGAAGGGAGGTGCCCAGGTAGATTGCAGAGAGGGACAATCTTCAATTAAGATAAGGGGAAAAACCTGAAAAACTTGTCAAGGGGGCAGGGCTTTCATTGTTTTCATAGGAAGAAGATTGTCCCCTGCTGTTATCTGTCTGGTGTATGGACTGGATTCCACATCTGAGAAGAGATGGCTTAAACTAGGTAAAAGGGGCAGGAGGGGAAACTTTGCTTGTGAATATCTCTCAAATCATAAAGGTTTGAGAGATAAGACTTATATCATTCTTCATGCTTTTTAATGCCTACAAAATAAAATAAAGATAAAACGAAGTATTACTATCCCTTTAGCCAAATGTTAATGTGAGTTTTATTGCTGTGGAGAAATGTGATATACTTATTACACATCACAGAGTCTGAGCTGCTAAAAAGAGGGACATCAGGGTGGGAAAGAAGGACAGAGGGATTTGGGTCTCAAAGAGGGACACTTGGAAGGTATGTTTAGGGCTTTAGGGGGATTTATTTTGAAACCAAAGGTTTCCTGAAAAACACAAAATTTGAGAACTATTGGACTACCCCATCTCTGCAAATGCTCTAGCATTTTCTTTGCAGCCTATACAGACATTGAGAAGAATGCTTTACAAAGTAGAAGACCTTATGTAGAGATATACCTTCAATTCCTGCACATTCGCTCACTGTATAGACATTACTAAACCACAAGGGAATCAAGAACTCAGCTCCCAAATGGAGATGGGAAGCCTGCCAGCCGAAGGAGGGGAAGGAGAGTGGATGTAAATATCAGAAGAATGCCAAAAATGCAGAGCTTTCATCTTATACGTTAATGACCACTAGCAAATATGACACAAGAGATGAGCCCTCTCTATATGATTGCAGTTATACAATAAACAGCATTAAGTCAATAATGTGATTGCTTTTGATTGAATAGGTCACTTGGAAAATTATTACCCACTTTACAACCCATTAACATCCAGGCACACATTACAGGGATAGATCTGCCAGTTTAGAAACTTGCTTACTTCAATATAATTTAGAATAATTTAACCCTTTTGTCCCAGGTGTTACATATGATGTGCAGAATGCCAGTGGTGGAATGTAATGTATATCCTTGTGGTATTTGACAAGGAAAGAAGCCTTTTCAATACTTATGCAGAAATCAGAAGAGCAGCCATTTTGGAACACGACAACCGCACAATAAAGGAGACAAAAAAAGCAAGAATTTTGACCACTTGAAAGCTAGATGGCTCTCCAGAACATGGTGAAGAAATGCAATGGAGACCTCTTTAGATTTCAATGTGTTAACACCCCCCATTTAAATCAGTGGAAAGTATTAACCCTTTGAATGCCAGAGGGGATATGCACATGGCATACACCTCTGGCAATCAAAGCATGAAATCACCCCTCCTCCCCAGGTGCAGTTGGTCTAATTGAGAATTGCTATATTTTGGTTTCTGCATATGGTCCTTCACGTCTTAGAGGAGAAGTAAACTTTTATTATAATAATATCAAAGTATTTTACAAGGAACGATACATTGAGATTGTCTCTCATTTTCAAGTTTATCCTGGGGTACCAATGTTATTATAATCCAATTTAATGATACTCATTTTATCTATCTCAGAAGAATGAAAGGCTGAGTTGACCCTGCCAGCACTAGAAGCTGTGACTCTGAGGTTTAAACAGATTCTATAGCTGGTGTTTTTCTTGCTGGGTAAAACAAGGGTGGTCCCACAGATGAAAGTAACTTCAATCAAAAGTTATTGCAGTTCAAAGCATTGTTTTTGCATTAAACTGTTAGCAACCATGCCACTTGATGTCCGGAAAGTTTTTCTGGTGTCCACACAGTTATTATATTGCATTCTATGGAGTCAAGCCACTGGCTACAGTTCTCTATAAAATGTGACGGTAACAGCTTCATCACTTTGTGGCAGTTTGAGCTATTATAAATTTTGACTAAAACAACCTACAGAATTGGGAGTACCTTTGTTTTACTCAGCAGGTGTATCCCTAAATATATATATTTTTCATAATAAAATCTTACTTATCCTTTAAATCATGCTTCTCTTTATCTGATTTCTTTACAGCTCACTCATGTTTTTGTCCAATGATAATTAGAGCTAACCAACAAGAAACATCTTTATGGAACATAACTCACTGTGGTGGGCAGTTTTCAGCCCCACAGCTGTTGCTCGACAACAACTCCCATCATTTTCAGCTGTCCATGGCCTTCTGAGAATTATGGGAGTTGTAATGCAAAAAGAGTTGGAGGGCTAGAAATAGTCTACACCTGCTTTAACTCAAATGTTATTTGAGGAAATATTTATATATAGCTCCATAATTGACATATATGTGTACTGAAAATAATCTGCAATCTTTAATCAACAGTCTTTAGTAAATATTACTTTTTTCAAAATATGTTCATACTTTATTTGAGTTTGACCACCTTCTGAAACAAACTGCTCCCCTGTATTATTTTGCACTCATTTCATTAGTGTACAGAACATTGATATCTACCATGGACATGTGCTAGCATCGGTCCCAACTGTCAGAATATCATGGCTGTACACTAGATAAACAACAGGATGTTGGGATTGCAGTGGCACCTAGAAGACATGAAACAGTGAACAGAAGGCATGCATGTAAGCCTTTGCTATAGAGACAGCCAGAACTTATATTGGCCCATATTTATAAAATCAAACTGAGTTATTCTGGATTAAACCAAACGAATCATAGGGGACAAATAAAGATTCCTAAATTCCCATGCACTTGAATGGAGGTTTTTAACCCCTTGAATGCTAAAGAGGTTTCCAATGCATAACTGCAATGTACTGGAGACCTCTCTAGGTTTCAAGGGGTTAAAAGTCCAATTTAATTTAAATGTCATTTTTATTTGTCTGCTATGGTACAGTTGGTTTACCCCAGAATAACTCTAATTTGCTTTCATAAATATGGGCCATAGTGCTTTATATTTTAACTAGTCCGGGTGATGTTAACCTTTTGAGTGCCTCTAGCATTCAAAGGGTTAAGAGGCCGGTCCTGCTCTGCATCCTGTCACCGACGCAGTCATGCACTGTAGAGACTGCCTGAAAGCACAGAACTCCCAGCATGACGGCTTCTGACAAACATCCTAGTGAATTATTATATAGGATAACATATTTATCACAGAAAACAGAGTATACGATTATTAGGTAACAGTTTTCCATTGATTTCCATTTCTAAGCATGATTTTCCTGCTGTGATGTTCATATTACTGGGTATTAACGCGGAACTACCCCCAGAAGTAAAGTCGCCCTGCAATAATTAGGCAGGTGGCAACTAGCTTAATAATAGTTATATTACCTCTCAGAACGACACGATTCTACAGAAATCCTTATTCTTCTGAGACTGATAACCAGGTTAGTGCAGTTGGCTCACCTGCGCCTTCAGTCCCTTCTGGTGCCTTTCTGCACAGTGCAATGCTTCTTAATAAAGACCAGGACTGACAGTGCAGGCACACAGATGCTGATGCCTGGCTTCCGGTCTCGGTAGATTAAAGGGATAGTAATGTCAGTAAAAAAGTATTAGCTATATGTTAGATACAATTAAAAGAGATTAGTTACACTTATTCGACTCTCTCAAACCGTTATGATTTGAGAGATATACGAAAATAAAGCTCCCTCCCCTTTCTCATACATCAGCTGTATAGCTGATGGCATGAGGTCCTGGTTCCAGGACCAGACAGCGGCTCTTCAGCAGCGCCAACATAGCGATACCTAAAAATAAATACTTTATCGGAACTGTCTACAACGTGTGCCTGGTTTGCAAGCACACATTGTAGACCATTCCAATGAAGTATTTATTTTTAGATATCATTATTTCGGCGCTGCTGAAGAGCCGCTGTCTGGTCAAGCAACCAGAATCTGCTTCTGACAGCTTTACAGCTTGAAAAAGAAAGTAAGAACACAGCGCTCACAGGCAGGTGCACACTATATGGATCAAAAAGAGTGACTAGTAAATTGAACAACAATAGATATATATAATAAACATAGAAATCCCCAAGCCAATGGAATAAAGAACAAGGGGATAATCTTTCCCTATATCTAATGTCAATAATGGGCGATTAGATCACTCTCCTTTGCTGCTAGTCCATATAATTCCATGTAAAACAGGAGCACTTGCAAGGTCCACCGTTGAACATGTAACATAAGATTGAAGAAAAAGGGAAGGGGTGGACAGCGCAAAAAATTCCCTCTAAGTGTAGTATATCAAGGTTAGAATGTAGATAATAATAATATCATCAATATTGTTTATTACAAAAGTGATAAAGACAAAGACATAAAATAAGTATAAATATAAAAAGTCCAAAATGGATCTACATATATATACAGATAAATCAAAAACCCCTGATGGAATGGATACTGTACAAGTCAGTCCAAATACCAGCAAAGAATATAAATATCCACTCCTCACATCTATATATGTATATACACAGTGTGTAATATTGGATAACAGGGACAGTATCCGTTATATGTATAGACAGTATGATACTAAATAACCGGGACAATATCCATAAACAGCTGGTACTAGAGAAAAGTATGAAAGTAAATATAGATATAAATATAATGGGGAGAATATGTAGGAGAAGTGGCTGCTTACAGGAAAATAATGTATTACAAGGTACTGGTGAGAAACAATAAGCGATCATAGAGTAATAAATTGTAGATACAGATGTCCGCTTACTAGAAGTGCTCTCAATATCAGAGCATATAGATGAGTCTCCGGACTGATCTCTGTGTCCTCCGGTCCTTCTGTCGTTCCCCTGAAGCCTGCTGCACTCCTTCCCCTGCTCTGCGATGGTCCGCTCTCCCCGAAGAGTCTCAGGCCGCCACCAGCGGGCGGCGTCTCTCTCTGAACACATGGAATCAATCTGTGTATCGAACCTGTTCAAAGTTTCAAGTTACCGCCAGCGGACAGCGTCTTCTTCTGCATACGTGGAGTCACTCAGTATGTGGAGTCTGCTCAATGCATTTCTGCGCACCAATGCGCTTTCATCTGGAGCAAATAGGAGCTCCAGAGCGGAGGAAGGAGTGCAGCAACAAAGTGGTCATTAAGGAAGGTAGCTTCCCAGGACCCTGGTCGTTAAGGGTTTAAAAAGGGTCCATATGTGTGCTTTAAATTTAACTCTTTGAGTTCCAAAGGGGTATCCAACACATTGCAAAGCCCCCTGGCACTCAAAGGGTTAATAGAGAAAACTGCAGAAGGATAAGTAATGTATTCAATGGAGCAATTCTGGGCAAACTAACTTCACCGTAGGAGACAAAGTAATGTGTTGGAGATGTCTCTAGTATTCAAGGGGTTAAACACCCAATTTCAAAACAATGGGTATTTCTAATTGCTCTCTATGGTGAAATCTGTTTGCCCCAGGCTTACTCATCATTTCAGATCTGGAGCAAACCAACTTCACCATGGGAACAAACACATTTTCTGTTGAATTGAATTTAGCCTTTAACCCCTTGCATGCTAGAGAGGTCACTAGATATTTCACCCTTTAACCCTTTAAGTGCCAGAGGTGTAGATAATGCATTGCTTTGCAATGCATTACATACCCCTCTGGCACTCAAAGAGTCAAGCAGGATACCTAGGGCCCTCAGGCAATACCTCATACATCCTTGGGTCTGTGAAGTATAGTTGTAATATGATATACTGATGTCAAGGGTGAGTAAGAATAATGTAAGAATAATTAGCCAGCAATCAAAAGGTTGCCAGACAGCCTTGTTGCATTTCATTCTCTTTCTCACATTGAAGGTGCCATACAGTCATAATATATGGATCACAAATACACACTGAGGCTGATGCACTAAGTAGAAGTGGAGTAATTCTGGGGCAAACCAACTGTATCACACATGGATAAATATAAATGTCACTTTGATTAAACCATTTGACTCTTTTAACCCTTTGAATGCTGGAGAGGTCTCCAATGCAATGTGGTTAAACATAGTAAACACAGTAAATTAGGTTGAAAAAAGATACAAGTCCATCATGTTCAACCTTTTCATCATAACCCAGAGAAATAAGAATTATGTAAGCCTTCCTGTTGCCAAATAAGTTCGTTTTTATTAGACCTTTCTGTTTTGGTTACTAATACACAGTGTAACCCTGTATGTTCCCTCTTGAAAGAAATGTATCTTCTCTTAAATATATCCATTGTATCTGCCATTACCACCTCCTTGGGCAAGAAATTCCATAATTTAGCAGACCTTACTGTAAAAAACCCATTCCTTTGCTGAAGTTGAAACCTCCTTTCTTCTAATTTCAAGGGGTGGCCCCTGGTAATTTGATCAGACCTTGAAATCCTCAATGAACCCAATGGGAATATTTATTTGTCCACAATGAGGCAGCTGGTCTGCTCCAGAATGTCTCCAGTTCTCTTTAAGAATATCAGTCTCATGAATAAGCTTTTTTTTTTCTTCTCAGGTTTGTCTTCATCATCGGAACTTCAGTGGCATTGGCTTTCAACTCCATGTTAAAGAGAGGGATCAGCCGATGTCAGCTCCTCCGAAAGTTGACCTGGAGGACCTGTGTTCTTTTTTCCATTGGAGTTTTCTTCCTAAACTATGGACCAGCTGATGGCCCACGTAAGCAATCATTGCATATCAGTGGTTCTTAATCTGTTTTTTTGTTCAAGATACCCCTACCATTTTATAGTTTATAAATTATTGGTATAATGAGGGTCATATATAAATAAAAATATCATTTCTTATATCAAACAATTAGAATAACAAAACAAGCATATTGCCCATAAAAATTACTGCAAATGTTCATTCAAAATTCAGCCATTACATTTTTGCTAAAACCTTCATAGAATAAAAATGGCACCCTAATATGGTGTCCAAGAAGCATGTATCCTAAAATGTCCTTATAGCTTCCCCTTAAAGCTTCTTTATAGAGCCTTATGTTAAAAAAAACTGTGATACAAACCAACTACATCACAGGGAACATTTACTTAAATGGATATTTTAAGCCCCTGAACATTTAAGAGGTCTCCAACATGTTTCAAAGCAATGTGCTGGAGATGTCTAGCATTTAAGGACATAAAAATCACATTAAAAGCAAGAAAATATGGGGAATTTTTATTTCTTCACCTAGGGTTCAGTTGGTTTACCCCAGAATTCCTCCAATTTTCCTTTGAACATAAAACCCTATGACTTATCAAAACATAGCAGCTACGAGGCCAGGCTAACATGAAGGTCATCACCACCATTTATAGAGAGTTTTACATTATATCAATCTCTGTATAATTTCATGGTAAATATACAATACTTGATGCTATCGATAGTGGTACAACTATACTTAAATCTTTATAATAATATTAATCACATAAGCAAAATAAAATGTTTTTTATGTTGTCTAAGTGATTAATATTATATACAGTTTTGGTATATGGTTGTACTACTTATGATAACACCAAGTCTTGTTTATATATCTAGATATTTATGTGAAATATTTTGGTTTATTTTTAGGCCTCATTTCAGTTGTGCACAGTACAAACAGCCAGTGGGGTAAAAATGGCTACCAACAGGTATACACACTGTGTCGCCGGAGGTATTCAATTGTGGTACCAACAGAAACCACAATGAATGTTGGGCCAAAGAATCTGACTTTTTGCCAAAGGTTCATTGCGTGTTTTAAAGGAAAAGTATTGTTTCACAAAAACAGCAGATCAACTTAATCTTCATAGTATTTGGGCCATGGAGAGTGTTATTTCAATACTGTCAGAGTTGTAGTTCAAGAGTAATTGAATGATAAAGTATTCCCTCCCCCCTTTTTGCTAGTGTAAGCCGCCTCCCCTCAGATGTGGAATCTGGTCCTGGGACCAGACAGCTCACAGCAAGGGACTTCTTACTGTGAGCATAAGGAAAACCCTGCCTCCATGACAAGGTTTTTCAGGTTTTCACTTATGCTCACTGAAGATTGTCCCTCTTTGGGATCCATCCAGACAGCCTTGCTGCTCTGAAGTGAGCAGTGACAGATCAGTAAAAGGGGCAGGAGGGGGATATTTTATCATTCAGTTACTCTTGAACTACAGCTCTGACAGTATTGAAATAACACTCTCCATGGCCCAAATACTATGAACATTAATTGGAGCTGCTTTTATTGTGAAAAATTACTATTCCTTTAAAACACATGCTAAATAGCAGAGGAAATGGGAATATCAAAGGAAAACAGCTAATGCTCTGTGCTTGACACACCTAGATAGCAATTATCTACGTTGCTACTTCATAGAAGCTCAAAAGATTAGTTTGGCATGATATATTCCTCAAAAAAAATGTTGATTCCTTCTGTTAATCTTATTTTCTGGGTTGTAATCCTGAATATAATCCTTTATTATCCCTTCTCGCAGTTTTCCCACTACAGAGGTCAAATTCACAGGTCTGTAATCCCCAGGTTCTGTTTTAGTGCCCTTCTTAAATAAAGACACTACATTGACGTTATGCCAGTCTTGTGGCATTGAGCCTGTAGTGAGAGAATCTTTAAAGAGTAAAAAGAGGGGTCTTGTTAACACTGCACTGAGTTCCTGAAGAACCCTCAGATGTAAACCATCAGGACCTGGTGCTTTGTCAGTCTTAATTTTGTTCAGTCTTCCCATGACCTCTTCTTGTGCTAACAGGATATCTGATAATGGTATGGTTTTATTTGTTACTTTTTGAGGCTCTTCTACCTTTCCTTGTTCCCTTGTATACACCGATGCAAAGAAAGTGTTTATAACATCAGCCTTTTCCTTATCCTATCTAATCAACTCATCCATCTCATTTTTGAAAGGTCCAATGCACTGCCTCTTCCATTTTTTGCTATTTATGTAATTTGAAAACTATTTTGGATTAGTCTTGCTCTCACTTGTAATTTGAGTTTCATTATCTATTTTTACGAACCTAATTGAATTTTTTCAATCTTTTTTCAAGAAAGAATGTTCGATTCCTTCAGACTTAAATATTTTAATGCCTTTTTTGTCCTTTCCATTTCTTTCTTTACTCTTTTGCATTTAACCACATTGGCTGTGATCTACTTCTTTTGTATTTGTTCCCCACTGGTATATACTGTTGAATATATTTCTGCAAGCCGAAGTTAAATTCTGAGAATTTTTCCTCAGTAGTTTTGCCTTTAAATAATTTATCCCAGTGTATGTGTTGCATTGTTGTTCTTAACATTTTGAAGTTATTTTTTTATAATTAAGATTTTTGGTTGAACATATAAGATTTGTTTTGCCAACCTGATCTCAAATGTAACCATGTTGTGATTACTGTTTCCCAAATGTTCACTTACCTTAAAATTGGACACCATGTCTATAATATATTATTACAGGGCTCAAAATTTCCGCTCGTCACTAGCCAACGGCGAGTGAAAATTTAGCTCTGGCGAGTAGAAATTCAGCCCTGGAGGGTATGTTTTGGCTTGCAGTGGTGAGTAACTTTTCAGGCCTGGCTAGCAGCAAAGGACTTAAAATTATAAGCCCTTATTATTATATATTATATATTATTATATATTATATTATATATTATTATATATTATATTATATTTTGTCTATTGTAATATGTCTAAGATGCATTCATAGCATATACCCACCTCTACCTTTTTTAGTTACCTTGTATGCCACAATTAGCCTCAATTTCTACCCACAAGTATTCCACATTATGGCCAGTTTCCACACAAATATCTCTCCTTAATATTGCTTTTAAATCTGGTTTCAAATATAAACACACACACACATGCCCCTTTTCTATTAATCCTATCTCTCTTAAACATGGAATAGCCCAATCCTGTGTATCATCCCACAATGTTTCAGTTATACCAATTATGTCCAAACGCTCATTAACCGCTAGCAATTCTAGTTCTCCCATTTTACCTACCATACTTCTTGCATTAGCCAACATGCAATTAATTTAGATGTCTTTACAGATTTTTACCCACAAATTGCCTTTTTTCTACATATTCATTTAATTGGAGTTCCTCCCTATTGGTTAAATTTATCCCCACCCCTTCTCCATCCCAATAATCCTTTACATGAACCCGTTCCCTTATTTTTACCACCTATACCCTCCCCATACAACTGCTGCCCATGGAGGACATACCAAGACTCAAACCAGCATTCAAATGCACTTTTTGGTGGCCATGTTTTCCATGCTACATATGATGCTATGTAACTGCCTGTGACACGTGCTAGAGAAAAGGATAGAGTCTCAGGGCACTGCCTGGACAAGGGTTCAAACCCATCTGGGTGGCCCACATGAGGTCTGTTGGGTGCTCATGTATTCAAGTATTTTTATCCCTGGTAGTGTGCAACACCGTGCCGGTCTCTGCATCATCAGTGTGCCCATCGGCCGTCTGTTTCCCTTGTATTTATGCCAGTTTGTACCATGGTGCTTACATTTAAGTGGCAACACTCCTATGTGGGGACGTTGCAATTCTTTGCTTTAAATAGACCACTGGGGGCCCGGCGCTCAGTTATCCTTCTCTTCAGTGTGGTTAACTTTGAGTTCTCTGTAAGTTGGGTTTTTTTTTCTTTTGGACCCTTGCTTGTCACTTGACCTTGACCCTTCACTGCCTGCCCTGACCTTGGCCTGCCTTTGTTTTTTTCTTCCCTCTTGCTTGTTCACCTCTGGCATTTGTTTTTGGGTTCCACCATTATTAATTACGATCCCACCTCTGGGGGCTTGCCAACAGTACAAGCCTCTTTGTTGAGGCTTGTGACATACTATTCTATGGATAAATAAAAACCTTCATGACATTCAACATTCTGGATCAACATCCCACTAGCATTGAAACAAGGAAAACGATAATCATTGTTCTTTGCTAAAAAGATATCCAATATTTAAAAAACATTTCTAGCAGTAAAGAATTCATCATCTGTACTATTATTCCTGTGAAAAATGCTTCTCTTTGTTATATTCAAAAGTAATATTCTTCTGTTCTTAATGAATGCAACTCTGTTCTTTGCTTGGCTCCTTGAATAAATAGTTCTTTGTATTGGCCTGAAATATATTTGTATACAGAAATTATATCCCCCTGTCATCTTTTATTTTCTAGCATAAACAAACACAGTTTTGTTATTCTTTTTTTTTAACTAAAATTATCCATTCACTTTATCATCTTGGTTGCATGCCTTTGTTGCATAGTGCCAAAACTGTACTCTGAGACTCAAGGAGTATAGGGAAGTAGGATTATACTCTCAACTGGTACATATATACATATTTTGATTCACAATCACAATAGTATCATATTGGCTCTTGCAACAGATGACTTGACTCTGCTTACTGTTGTGAAGTCTATGGTCTACTGGTACTGTCAAATCATTTTATAACAAGGACTCCCCAGATAGTGTCCCATTTAGTGTCTATGTAGAATGCTTGTTTCTGAAAAACAGGTACATAATCTTACATTAACCTACAGTATGTTAAGCCACATCTGCAAGTATCTGCACATTAACTCATTTTATCCAAAATACTTAGCAAAAAAAAAATCTGCTCTGTATTTGCTTATATTTTATTTTGTAAACAAATTAACACATTATAGACCAGAGGAATGCTCAAAAGATTTTATCCCAGACTGCTAGGACTGAACCCTTTCCACTTTGGGCCAACTTAAAAAGATTCAATTTGCAAGTGCATTCTGTCATTCAATGCATTTTCTGTGGAAGTGCAAAAATCTTCTCCCAAGTTAATACCTTTTAATTTATGAAGCTTTCTCTTATGTGGTGACATATGCAACATCCATGGCAATTCCCTTGCTCAAGTTACTATGTACCTTGTTATTAAGGAAAGTTAATTTGTTAATTCCTTAAAAAACTGTTGTGAAACTTAATAATATTAATGCTTAAAGCACATATTTTTTTCTTATTGCATTTTACAGTATTAGCCCTTTGAATACTAGTAGAGAACTATCCAACACAATGTAATGCAATCCGTTGGGTAGCTCTCTGCCACTCACGAGGTAAAAGAATGTGATTGACATCAGCCACACTCTTTAACACTCTGTAGTTTCAAAAATATAGGGCTTTTGTTCTACCCACTCCCCACATTATGTCAGCTCCTTCTATGGTGAAGCGGTTGACCTGGTTGACCTCCATAGCCACTGCAACCCAACAGGAGTCCTGAGCACTGACTGAGTTATCCATAAAAGACAAAAAACAGAGTAGTGCCAATGGTGCAAGATCATTATTTAGATAAAAGATCAATACACAATCTTGTATTATATTCACATGAAATTGTTGCCAGGAACCTGATATCAAGAACACGGTCTATCAATCTTATGGAGACATTAACCCCATTTCCGTTCGGGTGATCACCAAAGTCTGTGAAGTATTGACAGGTGGAGGCTCAGACTTTATCAACTTAAAAATATTTAATCACTTGTACAAATAAAATAAACCATTTAAAAATTACACAGGTTCTTAATGCTTACACATTTTGTCCCTAGAAAAGCAAAAACAGTGACCAAGTGTCATAACATAAAAGTACAAAAGACTGAGTTATGGTCAATGCCTAGGATGTGTTGATAGAGATTACATGAAGGCAAATCCCTCAGTGTGTGTGAGAGCCTTTAAGAACTCACTCTCTCTATGTATCATTTTAAATAATACAGAAACATTTAATGGGCTGGAGAAAGGGAGCAAACAGGACATGCATGTAGTGTCAGTATCACAAGTTCTGGTTAGGTGATAAGTTCACTTTAA
The DNA here is from genome assembly GCA_037306005.1 of Rhinophrynus dorsalis. Taxonomy (NCBI): domain Eukaryota; kingdom Metazoa; phylum Chordata; class Amphibia; order Anura; family Rhinophrynidae; genus Rhinophrynus; species Rhinophrynus dorsalis. The sequence continues at coordinate 130,019,379 of CM074724.1, forward strand.
CCATTTAAGGACTAGAGAGATGTTCAATGCATTCCACATCCCTCTGGTCCTCAAGGGTTTAAAAAAGGAGTGTGTATATGATTGTGTATATCATTCCGAGGAGCCCAGTGCAATAGTCCTTGAAGCCTCCCAAGCCTCCTTAAAGTGATAGTAATGTTTCATAAAAACAGCAGCTTCAATTAATCTAGTATAGTATTTGAGCCATAGAGAGTGTTATTTCATTACTGTGAGTGTTGTAGTAATTGAATGATAAAGTTTCCCCCTCCCACCCCTTTTACCTAGTGTAAGCTCCCACTCCTCAGATGTGGAATCCAGTCCATAGACCAGACAGCTCATTTCAAGGGTTAATATTCTTGGTGTGAGAACAATGAAAACCCTGCCCCCTTGACAGGATTTTCAGTTTTCAGTTTTCAGTTTTTTCCCTTATCTTAATTGAATCTACCTGGACACGCTCTGCTGCTCTAAGCTGAGCAGTGTTATACTAGGTAAAATGGGTGGGAGGGGGATACTTTATCAGTCAATTACTCTTGAACTACAACTCTGACATAATTGAAATAACACTCTCAATGGTCCAAATACTAGGAAGATTAATTAGAGCTGCTTTTACTATGAAACATTACTATCCCTTTAAACCCTTGAATGGTGTAGAGCTCTCCATCATACTGATTTGCAATGTGTTGATGACCTCTGTAGTGTCCAGTAGGTTAAACCAGCATACCATACAAAAATAATTCAAATGGCATTACAATACAAAATGGTTCCCTAACAGATAAAATTTCAAATCTTTTATGTGCAAGTAAAGCTTCTGTGGCCCTCAAATAGTTAATGAAATGAAAGGGAAAGAAACATAAACAACTGTCAAGCCTTTATAACATCAAAAGAGTTCAGGAAACAAGCCTTTCATTAAGCAGACCGGAAACAGTCTGCTTTAACACTACTGTAATTCTGTTTGGTCAAATAGAGGTGATACTTTTAGTAACACAAATGAAATCTCATTATTACGAGCATGAGCTCATCACAAGTAGATCCTTTCACTCTCTCCAACACAAGAAGGACGATTGAAGCATTTCCTTACTCACATTTAGAAAACAAATACACATAACACTGAAAATATTGTAAAGAACATTAGAGGAATGAATGTTCATAGAATGTAGCCATCACAGGAATGTATTTCAGATTGGGTAGAGAAGGCAGTCTGCTAGAGCACCTAATTGTGAGGGGGTCCTCAGCTATACTGGCCACTCCCACAGAGCTGCTTTCTGGAAAACGTCATTGCATTCAGGTTTCCCTATACCACACTCCCTGTCCTGGCTTATTTACTATTTTATACATTTTGTTATGTTAAGTTTATACCCATACTTGACAGGTTTATATTTTAGTTTATAGTGTGCCATCCCATAAGTCTTACTTTCTTCGAGCTAGTGAAACATTCATGGGATTGTTAATGCATACCTTGCTCATATCATTTGTACTGGGTGCATAAAATGCTGACAGGCAGTGCCCAGATGCTAGTCCAATGAAGGAACTGTATTGCAATCCGGTTCCAGTGTTCAAATTCAGATAATACATTTACATTTCAGAAACAGATATGCAACATACCAGACAGCCAGGTTTCAAAGTTGAGTTATATTGTGCCACAGCTGTGGCATCTATTTGGCTGCTGTATATGGTATTTTTCCTTACTGACCCTCAATGCCAGCCAATAACAGCATATGTTGTGGCTGTCATCCAATCAGAGGCCACAACTTCTGTCCACTGAAAACAAAAAGCAAGGAGACTTTGGAGATGATGGAATAGATGATAGATAAACCAAGACAGTGGAATATTGTCTCCAAATCACAACTGTCCTGCTGTAATAGTCACAATTTGAAGGGATGCAAAATAATTATCATTTATTGGTAATTAACACAGTTGTAAAGTACAAATTAGCACTGGGTTTAAAACATCTGAACTTTCACTGTTATATACAAAGCAAAATACTAAGCCTTAGGAGCTTACAATCTAGTGGTTTCAATTTTATGGTGTTAATGGATTCCTCCAAAATCACATGATTGTGTTGTTTTCTTTCTTACAGTTTAACCCTTTAATAACCAGAGGAGTATGCAAAGCATAACGGAGCAATTTGTTGCATTCAGTATCCCTCTAATTATTTTTTAAAAGCAGCACATATGACCATTGCGTAACCACTCAAACTACAACAAAGTTTATACCTAATTACATTTTTAATGTCTATTGCTTAGTTTGATGACAGGATGAGAGGGGGAAGGAGACTGACAGAGGAAGAAAGAAGGAAACTAGACTGAAAGAGGGGGGAAGGGAGAAGGAAGAAGACTGACAGAGGGAAAAATGGAATAGACTGGTATAGGGAGAAAGAAGGAAATATTCCTATAGAGGGAGAAAGAGGAAAAGTATTCTGAAAGAGAGAGGGAGGAGGAAGCAGTCTGAAAGAGAGATGGAGAGGGAAGTAGACTGACAGATGGAGATAGAGAGAAAGAGTCTAAAAGAGGGAGAGAGCAGGAAAAAGGCTGAACAAGGAGAGTGAGAGAGAAGGGGGCTGACAGTCTTGTTCCCCCTCTCTCCCACTGTCAGTCTCCTTTTCTCTTTCTTCCAGTCTTCTCCCGACTCCTTCTGCCAGTCTCCCTCCCTCTCTGTCCCCCTGTCAACCACATTCCTTCTCTTCCTCAGTCAGTCATTCCCTCTCTTCCTCTGTCAGTCGATTTCCTTCTCTCCCTTTGTCAGTCTCCTGCCCTCTCCCTGTCAGTCTCCTTTGATCGCTCTTCCTCTTTTCCTCTCCTCCACTCACTTCCTATTTTAATCTCCTTCCTTCTCTCTCTCTGTCACATTGTTAGTGATACAACAGAGCTTACAATTGAAATGGAGCTACTTGATTGACAACACAGTTCTTATGGAGCTACACAAGGGACACCTCAGAGCTTACAATTGAAATGGTGCTACATAGGCTATGCCATAGAGTTTACAATATTTGTGTAGCCCCATTTCAAGTTGTAAGCTTTGTAGTATCACTTTTATGCTCCATTTCATCTGTAAGCTTTGTGGCATCATTATCTCTCTCTCCCTCCCTCCCTTTCTCTCTACCACCAGTGAGTGGAATATTCAAATTTGTTTCCCGCTTTCCTGCTTGTCTCTCAGAGTTCCTGAGGCAGGACCTGGCAGGTCCTGAAACAGCCACAGATGGGCCAGAAATGAAGCAGGTGGTAAATTCAAATATTCCTCCCACTAGAAAAAAATTAAAGGGATAGTAATGTTTCATAATAAAAACAGCTCTAATTAATCATCATAGTATTTGGACTTTGGAGAGTGTTATTTCAGTTCTGTCAGAGTTGTAGTTCAGGAGTAATTCAATGACAAAGTGTCCCCCTCCTGCCCCTTTTACTGATGTAACACTGCTCAGCCAAAGCAGAAGGGAGGTGCCCAGGTAGATTGCACAGAGGGACAATCTTCAATTAAGATAAGGGAAAAATCTGAAAAGCTTGTCAAGGGGGGCAGGGCTTTCATTGTTTTCATATAAAGAAGATTGTCCCCTGCTGTTATCTGTCTGGTCTTACAACCAGATTCACATCTGAGAAGAGATGGCTTACACTAGGTAAAATGGGGCGGGGAGGGGAAACTTTGCTTGTGAATATCCCTTAAACCATAAAGGTTTGAGAGATAAGACTTATATCGTTCTTCGTGTTTTTTTAATGCCTACAAAATAAAATAAAGTTAAAACGAAGTATTACTATCCCTTTAAGAGCAGCCCAAGAACACTCGGCGCCTAGGCCAGTCTGCCACTGTCTGTGAGAGGAATCAAAGGGCCAGTGCGCAGGGGGTTAAAAATGAGCAGCCACGCATCTTAGAGGGAACATTGGTTACACACCCCTCTGGTTCTTAAAGGGTTACTTTTTATGATTATTTATCAACATTTCTATTGCATGTAGACGATGCAGTTGTTATCAGAGGTCATTTGTAGAAATTGCCACTTAATGGGCATTAGTGAGAAGGAAGAGTTTATGACTGGAATACACTGTGTGGGTTGAATGAAGACTATTATTACGGATAATGTATTTACTGTAATATTCACACACTTTGGGTTGGTGTCTAATCATTTCTCAGGTTTTTTTTTTGCTTTCATTTATTTAAACTTATTGTAATCTTCAGTGATAATTAACCCCTTAAATACCAGAGGGGTACACAGCACATTGTGAAGTACTGCTCGACACACCCCTCATGTACTCAAGGGGTTAATAACATCACTTTTTCTCTGTGTTTCTATACTCAAAGATGATCATTAAACATCAAAGCTGCCTGATTTTTAACTTTTTATTTCCACTGAAGTTAAGGGGGCAGTGTCTCCTAGAATACAACAGAGATATGTATGGCAGTATAGTAAGGAGATAAACATAAACAGATGTGTTTTTAATGTTGCTCTCAGACATTTTATTCAAATAAATGCATAAAAAATTTGAGTGTGAGAGAGACATGCAACTCAAAGGGTTAACAACCTCATTTTTGTTGCTGTTGGAACAGGGAAAGTATTTGATCCCAATCCTTCTCCTCTGGCAGTTTCTCAAATCCCAGCCAACACTCTCAGCTCATGCCAGGCCTTCAAATTTCCTTTACTGTGGTTCGCGTTTGGAAATCAGTGGAAGATTTAAAGGAAAACAATATGCAGAGGGAATAAGAAACCTGATGAACTTAGAGGCCCTGGAGAAATTCAGATAATGGCAACAATATAAAATGCTAACTGTAAAATAAACATATAGAATGTGAGAGGCTTCTGGGAATGAACAACAGCACAATGGCCTGTCCTATGGCTAGTCACCGCCCAGAAGCATCACGTTTTAGCTCTCTAGTTTATTTTGAATACTCTTAGGGGGTCTCCCTAAGAGTGAAGGTTAATCCAGACATGGACCCCTTGCTCTCAGTGCCTAGGGAATCCAGCTGCACCCACCTGATGAGGCCCAACTAGGCCAAAATGTAGATCGGGGGTTAGCTGGTGTTCCCGTGAAGGAGGAACTTACCCATCATTTTGGAACTGGACCGCCCTTTTGGGCGGGGTTAGTCTAATATATATGTGGAAATTTCTCCTCTGTAATGGCACTAGAGAGCTAAAACGTGATGCTTTTGGGCGGTGACTAGCTGTAGGACAGGCCATTGTGCTGCTGTTCATTCCCAGAAGCATCTCACATTCTGTATATGTATTTTTAACTGTAAAATAGTAAGGCTTGTGAGGCCACTTAGGAAGGTTAGGTTTTTATGGATTAATGTTCATTTAAGGGATGAAGATTATAGTTTAAATATGGAGAACATCTAGGCCAAGGTTTATCAAGTAGTGAGAAATTGTGTCCAAATGGTATGTTGCCAGGATTCAAAGGGGGGAATTCACTAAGTGGTGATAAAGAGGAGATAAATTGGAGATGACTTCTCCAATTTATCTCTTCTCCAATTCCTGTGTTATTCTATGGAGGCTATGCACTAAGATTTCTTCAACTTTGGAGATCTAAGTGCATAGGCTCCATAGAATATAATAGGAACTGGAGAAGTGATAAACTGGAGAAGTCATCTCCACTTTATAACCACTTAGTGAATCTCCCCCCAAAGTGTGCATGCTGGAGTTCTAGGGATATACAATACATACAGCACATGCATATACATGTATAGGCTTGGATTATATTAGATCCAATATTGTCGTTTGTATTTTTTTCTTGTTTTGGGGGGGGGAGGTTTTCCAGAATGAAATATTCAGCCTTTGCATTGCCATTCATATCTGTAGTTGGCCTTTGAAAAAAACGTAACTTCAACAAATAAATATTACTGTAGGAACATGGATAAGAATCAAGAGAGTCTACAATATGAATCAATAATGTGTTATTTGCATGTCTTTTGCATATATATGTGAGTTAAATATTCAAAGAAGCTAAATGGGTGTCAACATATATGATGAAGCTAAATGGTAAATCCATATTAATGTGCACCCAACAGAAAAGCATATCATATAGCTATAGTGATTGTTTTTTTAAACAATAATGAGTGGTGTAGGTCCAGAATATTACTACATTACTTTATTATATTAACTATTACACCAGGAGTTATATAATTTTAAGAGCAAGACTCATTCTGTGGTGAACTTTTCATGCCTAATGTTGGCCCACATTGAGTGGTTTATTGTCCTGTCAGGAGTTATTACATGTACTGAGAGACGTTACCTCTGGTTACATACAGAATGTCTGGTGTTTTACCCTACAGACCTGATATATCACTGTTTCAGGCGATAATATAGTCCTGTGCACATTCTATGTTGCTAAAGCAGAAATCCCAGTCAAATATGGCAGGCAGGATATTTTTCTAAAGGCACAAGGCAAGTATCCTGCTAGGAAAATGAAAAATGTTATAACTCTGGGTATGCACACATTTTTGCTGGATTGGGAGTGGGAAGTCGGCTGTCTGGGTTTTACCTATTATGCTACCCAGTCACACCTGCAGAGATAATCTGTTGGCCCAGTCAATGGCGTGGACAGGGCACTTTGACATGAACTTTATTAAACCAGTGTCCAGTCCCACTGCTTGGCCATCTAATGGATCATATGTCACAATCATAGATTTGAAGAATACTAATATTTCATTTATTTTCTCAAGGTCAAAGCAGCAATTAAAAATCCACTTAAAGGGATAGTAATGTTTCATAATAAAAGCAGCTCTAATTAATCATCATAGTATTTGGGCCTTGGAGAATGTTATTTCAATTCTGTCAGAGTTGTAGTTCAAGAGTAATTGAATGATAAAGTATTCCCCTCCCCCCCTTTTACTGATGTAACACTGCTCACCTCAGAACAGCTGGGAGTGTCCAGGTAGACTGCAGAGAGGGACAATCTTCAATTAAGATAAGGGAAAAAGCTAAAAAATACTGTCAAGGGGGGCAGGGTTTTCATTGTTCTCAGAGTAAGAAGATTGTTCCTTGCTGTTATCTGTCTGGTCTTACAACCAGATTCCACATCTGAGGAGAGCAGTGTTACACTAGGTAAAAGGGGCGGGAGGGGGATACTTTATCATTCAATTACTCTTGAACTACAACTCTGACAGGACTGAAATAACACTCTCTGTGCTCAAATACTATGAAAATTAATTGGAGCTGCTGTTTTTGTGAAACATTACTATCCCTTTAAGCACAGTAACTCCAATCCAATGGGATTCTATTTATTCATGGGTCTTAGCAAGTTTAGAGATAATCAGTAATCCATGATTAAAGCAACATTCCTCAGCTAAAATGTTGAATATAGCCTGAGTGATATTTTAAATAGAGCATCTTTTATTACTCCAGTGTGCCTAAAATATGCAATTAGGTCTAATAGATCACCCTGTCCACTACTAGTTAGTGTTGTCTGTGCAAACTGATGGGAAAGACTGGGTTGAACAATTATGTATTGTTGTGTATTTGTTTTTGTTGTTGATAGTTAATATTTAGTAAGGGATAATATCTTCCTTCCAATAAAGGAAGCAAGTGTTGTAATTCTTGCTCGTTTCCTCTCCCTCTGAATTTGCCAAGATTATTTTCAGAGGGAAAGGTGACTCTTGCACTCCTTTGCACTTCTTTGCACTTGTTTCTTCACCATTGGCAAAAACATTGTTAATCAATGGGAATAGGGCTTCCATTGACCTGGCTGTTACTTGTTTAGTTACATTTGTGAATTCGCTTCCACTGTTTAGTCAAGGCAGGCCATGGACTTAAAGGGATAGTAATACTTCATTTTAACTTTATTTTATTTTGTAGGCGTTAAAAAAACACGAAGAATGATATAAGTCTTATCTCTCAAACCTTTATGGTTTATGAGATATTCACAAGCAAACTTTCCCCCTCCCGACCCTTTTACTTAGTGTAAGCAATCTCTTCTCAGATGTGGAATGCAGTCTATAGACCAGACAGATAACAGAAGGGGACACTCTTATTCCTATGAAAACAATGAAATCCCTGCCCCCCTTGACAAGCTTTTCAGGGTTTTCCCTTATCTTAATTGAAGATTGTCCCTCTCTGCAGTCTACCTGGGCACCTCCCTTCTGCTGTGGCTGAACAGTGTGACATCAGTAAAAGGGGCGGGAGGGGGACACTTTGTCATTGAATTACTCTGGAACTACAACTCTGACAGAATTGAAATAACACTCTCCAAAGTCCAAAAACTATGATGATTAATTAGAGCTGCTTTTATTATGAAACATTACTATCCCTTTAATAAATCTCCCCCTATATTTCCTAGGAAATCTAGATTTCTTATATAGGAGATCCTCTCTTTTGCATATATTGATTTATTTTTTGGTATGTTATAATGTTTTTTTAATATATGAGATTACCATTGGTTAATGATCATCATATTTGTTCTGAATCTAGAAATCCATTGATAATGTGTGAAATTCTTTTAAAAAAAAAAACCTGAATACATTAAAGGCCTGGTTCACATAGATCAGTGGTTCTCAACTCCTGTCCTCAGGACCCACTAACAGGCCAGGATTTGGGGATTTCTCTGCTAGAGCACAGGTGTGGTGATCAGAGGCACATTCACACTGATTAACTGACCTGTGCTCTAACAAGGAAATCATCAAGTCCTGGCCTGTTAGTGGGTCCTGAGGACAGGAGTTGATAACCACTGACATAGATGACTTTGTTGCTCTACATTTTTGCACAGTCCAAGCCATCTGCTTTTATTTAATTCTGATCTCCTGCACTCTACCTGGTTGCACTGGAAGAGTGATTTCTCAAGCCCACATGATTCAGCAAGTTATTAGCGGTTACAAACAGCATAACCTGTTGCCTGAGTATGTGATCTGCATGGTGACCAAATAAACCACTGTTCAGAGCAAGCATGCTGAAACCTGGATGAACACAATGCATGAACGCATCAAAGTTGTGCATTGCATGAAGCAAAAATCACCCAAGTGATTAGGACCATATGGGTTAATGTGGTTACACTGGTGCCTTTAGTCCATTGTTAACAATGCCTTGCCAAAGTTGCCTGTGTAAACAAGACCTGACTCCATGGATGCTAAAGATGTTTCCAATGCTTTGAAAAGCAATGCACTGGAGACATATTTAGTATCAAGGGGTTAAAGAACAATAATACTTAGAATTATTGAAGCTTTCATTTAAATTAAAATATAACCTATACATTTTAAACACTGTTATTGGCATTTATTGGCCAATCTGTAAATGGAGTCGGTAGTGGCTCCGGCCTAGCTTGGGCTTCTCTAAAGATTATGCTGAATAGGTAGAAGCTCAGAAAACTTCATCACCATAAATATTGACAATGTAGTTATTATGGCTGCAGGAAGCATTTTTTGTTAGTATTGCATATAAATAAATTGATGTTGTTTATTCAATGCAATAAACTATTATCATGCAAAAAACTTACATCAGGACTTCAGCTTCAAATAATTTTTGTAATGTAAACCTATCGAACTGTACTACTATTAGGATACAATGACAATATCAGATTATATCAGATAAAGCAAAATCTGTATTGGCAAATTAGCTTAAGAAATGTATTACATTTTCTCTAACAAGCTTTTTATTGAAAACAAATTAATATGTATACTAGATATTCATATGCTTGACTGCATCTTGTTTAATCATGTTTCACTTTGGCAGAAGATAATTCAAAAGCTGCAAATTATCTCTATTTGAATATATTTCTTTTATTGTCATCAATAAAATGCTTGAAAGCAAAATGAGTAAATTGATAATCTATAAGTGAGACTTTGTTGAAATGACCTTCATTTGACTTGGCTGAGTCTGCTGATGACTATACTGAATGCAGGACAGGATTCCCATTAGGCACAGTAGTTAGGAAATCATAGTGGCCAGATTTTCTCCCAGAATGAAGAAAGGGTGAATTAGTGTTCCTCTAACAGACTGCTACTTCTGTGATACCTATGCACTAGACTGGACAGAAGTGGTTACTGACAAAACACCTTTTGGAATTTGCTATCTAGTTCTGGACTTTTATTGGTATATACCATGTGGAGTCAACCGCTGGCCAAAAGCTGGATGGTGATGATGGAAGTTGTAGTCCAGGTCCAGATTGGCCATCAGGCATACCAGGCATTTGCCCGGTGGGCCAGTTCGGGGCCAGTCCGGGCGTTTAAAAAATAAATAAATTATTAAACGAGTTTGGGACGTCTTTCACATTCTGAAAGACGGCCACCTCGTTACAAGTTTCCTGGTGGGCGGGCAATCAATGTGCGGCTGTGCGATGCACTGCACGTGATTATAAGCTCCGTCCACGATCCGCCCCTTGGGCTGCTCAAAAAATAACAATGGGCGGCTCAGCCTTAAATGCACGGGCCTATTTTTTGTCCCAGTCCGGGCCTGTTGTAGTCCCAAACAGCTGGAGAGATAAAGGTTGCCTACCCTTGCTATATATCTATATGTTATTCAGCTTATTCAACCCTTTAAGTGCCAGAGGAACAGCTCATTGCCAGTCATACCCCTCTTATCCTTATAGGGTTAACCATCTGAATGCAAGTACAACGCCCAAGACATTGCATTCCAATATATAGAACACACTTCTGGTGCTCACAGGGCCCGTTCAAGGAGAGGAAAAATAAATACAACTAAATTAAAATCAAATACAAGTGACAGGATTCAAAAATCTGCTCAAGATGTATACTGACAAGTACTCAAGTTAATTGAAAACCTCTTTACTGATGAAAATCTTCTATGAATGTCAACCTGAAAAATGTATGGAGCCTTTTAGTCAACTCATATATTTGGTAATTGGGATTTTGTATTACGTTCTGATCACATACTTGCCCACCTTTAACAATTAGAGTCCCACAGGGGGTGAGCAATGCTTTGCTTTATAGTGCATTGCCCACCACATCTGCGCTTGATGGGTTAAACCAGTACTGTGTTTGTGTAGCGACTTTCATTTATGGGAATATGCCGGAGAGATCAAGATACCAATCATTTAGTGTTCAAGCCTTAGAGCACTATATTCAAAACACAATTGGAGTTATTCTTGGTTAAAGTGGAACTACCACCAGAAGTAAAGTCGCCCTGCAATAATTAGGCAGGTGGCGACTAGCTTAATAATAGTTATATTACCTCTCAAAAGTCGCTGATTGTAAAGTAACCCTTAAGCTTCCGAGACTGACCGCCAGGTTAGTGCAGTCTGCAATCCTGTGCCGTCAGTCCCTTCTGGTGCCTTTTGGGCCAGTGCAATGCTTTTTTAATGGAGACCGGGACTGACAGAGCGGGCTCGCAGACAAGATGTCTGCGCTGATACCTAGCTTCCGGTCTCAGACGATTAAGGATTACTTTACAATCGGCTACTTTTGAGAGGTAATAGAACTATTATTAAGCTAGTCCCTACCTGCCTAATTATCGCAGGGCGACTTTACCTAGCATGGTAATTCCACTTTAAAGGGATAGTAATGTTTCATAATAAAAGCAGCTCTAATTAATCATCATAGTATTTGGACCTTGGAGAGTGTTATTTCAATTCTGTTAGACTTGTAGTTCAAAATTAATTCAATGACAAAGTATCCCCCCTCCCGCCCCTTTTACTGATGTAACACTGCTCAACCAGAGCAGAAGGGAGGTGCCCAGGTAGATTGCAGAGAGGGACAATCTTCAATTAAGATAAGGGAAAAACCTGAAAAACTTGTCAAGGGGGGCAGGGCTTTCATTGTTCTTATAGGAAGAAGATTGTCCCTTGCTGTTATCTGTCTGGTCTATGGACTGCATTCCACATCTGAGAAGAGATGGCTTACAGTAGGTAAAAGGGGCGGGGAGGGGAAACTTTGCTTGTGAATATCTCTTAAACCATAAAGGTTTTAGAGATAAGACTTATATCGTTCTTCATGTTTTTTTAATGCCTACAAAATAAAATAAAGTTACAATGAAGTATTACTATCCCTTTAAGCCAACTATACCGTAAGGAACAAACAAAAAATCCCATTGATTTAAAAGGGATTTTTAATCCCTTGAATGCTACAGATATCTCCAGCACATTTCTTCAGAATGCATTGGACACTTCTGTAGCATACATGGGGTTAAACACACTATTTGTATCAATGGGAATTTGGGAAATTAATATTTATCTCCTATGGTGTGGTTGGTTTTCACCAGAATTGTTCCAGTTTTCTTTTGACCTTAGGGCTCTTTGACTTGTTATCTAGTACAATCTATATAGAGGCAGAGGGCACAGGGTCTGAAAAGGAGGATTTAGAGAACTACATAGCAATTGGTACAGGCTCTAGAACAACATAGGAATTGTAGACCTGTCTCTCACTGGAGTGATTTCTCTCACCTTAGTACAGTAGTAGGCAACCTATGCCTGGGGACCACATTACTCATCATCTTGCCTTTGAATGATTATGACCAGTGCCTTTGTCCTATATTTATAAAAGCAAACTTCAGTTATTCTGGAGTTAACCAGCCACCATTGGAGTCAAATGAAAAGTCCTAAATTCCCATGCACTTGAATAGAGTTTGTTAAACCCTTAAGGACCACGTGACCTGCTATGACCGCCACGCAGTTTTTGCCTTAAGGACCGGTGACACGTCATGTACTTTTTACTTACAGCGCTCCTGTGGGAGCACTGCTAGTAAAAATGGGGTCTGAAATTGACCTCTCCAAGACCAGAGCTGTCTCTCTCAGACCCCTAAGTGGCACGTCGGTACACACAACAGGTCATATGAACCAGCGCATCGGCAAGGATCAAAGTGGTTCTTAAGGGAAGGTTACTTCCCAGGACCCTGGCCCTTAACCCACCGAATGCTAGAGTGGTCTCAATGCATTGCTTCACAATGCATTAGAGACCTCTCATTCATCCAAGGGGTTAAAACCACAATTTAATTGAACAGGAATTTTTATTTCTCCCCTATGGTGCAGTTGGTTTACTACAGAATAATTCAAGCTTACTTTTATAAAAATGGGCCAATGTGTTTATCTTGTTCTTTCATTTGAACAACTGAAAATAAACATCAGTCATGAGCATTACATGATGCAATGTTATAAGAAAGACAGCAGTGCCACAACACACATAAAGAGGCTTCTGGATCACTGGAATGCTAACATGAAACAGAATGAATTAAAAGAAGGCACAGTAATCCATTAATGGGAGCACTAAAGGGAATACTCACAGTTATTAAAATTACAAAGGTGCTGGAAAGCACTCTGATTAATCCAGAATCTACTCTGCCTGTAATGATGACCATTACACTTTAATGTACAGTGTCTTAAAAGCATGTACAGCTTACATGACACAAATCCTATACTGGGGGTAAGACTGGGAATAACTCTATGAGTGCCAGAGAGGAATCCAATGCAGTGCAGCTGGATCTTGGTATTTGTTCATGAGGCCCATTATCCAGAGTCTAACATGACAGCTAATACTGGTGGTTATCAGCTCCAGTGAACGCCACCCAAGCACCAGCTATGGGCCACCATGCAGATTGCTCTTAAAGGGATAGTAATACTTCATTTTAACTTTATTTTGTAGGCATTAAAAAAACATGAAGAATGATATAAGTCTTATCTCTGAAACCTTTATGGTTTAAGAGATATTCACAAACAAAGTATCCCCCCCCTGTTCAACCAGATCAGAAGGGAGATGCCCAGGTAGACTGCAGAGAGGGACAATCTTCAATTAAGATAATGGAAAAAGCTGAAAAACTTGTCAAGGGGGGAAGGGCTTTCATTGTTTTCATACAAAGAAAATTGTCCCCTTCTGTTATCTGTCCTGTCATACAACCAGACTCACATCTGAGAAGAGATGGCTTACACTAGGTAAAAGGGGCGGGGAGGGGAACTTTGCTTGTGAATATCTCATAAACCATAAAGGATTGAGAGATAAGACTTATATCATTCTTCATGTTTTTTTTAATGCCTACAAAATAAAATAAAGTTAAAACGAAGTATTACTATCCCTTTAAGGCCAAGTGAAAGTTGCAATCCTTATCACAACCTCAAAAAACATCAGCTAGTCACCATATTAAAACTTCAACTAGTCATGTATTGCCACCAGCCTTGGCAGGCTGCCTATTTCTCATACCACCCACTAGCAGGATCAATGAGGGAATGCTGGGAAGCACAGGTAAAGTGGATGATTGAACCAAGCAGCATCACTGTTACATTCCACCTAAATCCTTGAAATAAGCCGTAGTGAAAGCACAGTCACAAGCACATTGTTTTAACAAATAGTGGCTGGAGAGACAATTGTACAGTGCTGCAAGATATCAGAAACCTTACACTTCGAATAGGCAGTGCAGTTTTGGCCACCAGTTCTGAAGTACGATATTCTGAAACTGAAGAGGAGAGAGTACAGAGAAGAGCAGCAAAATTAATTAAAGGGATAGTAATACTTCGTTTTAACTTTATTTTATTTTGTAGGCATTAAAAAAACATGAAGAATGATATAAGTCTTATCTCTCAAACCTTTATGGTTTATGAGATATTCACAAGCAAAGTTCCCCTCCCCGCCCCTTTTACCTAGTGTAAGCCATCTCTTCTCAGATGTGAGTCTGGTTGTATGACAGTACAGATAACAGAAGGGGACAATCTTCTTTGTATGAAAACAATGAAAGCCCTTGACAAGTTTTTCAGCTTTTTCCATTATCTTAATTGAAGATTGTCCCTCTCTGCAGTCTACCTGGGCATCTCCCTTCTGATATGGTTGAACAGGGGGGGATACTTTGTGAATATCTCTTAAACCATAAAGGTTTGAGAGATAAGACTTATATCATTCTTCATGTTTTTTTAATGCCTACAAAATAAAATAAAGTTAAAATGAAGTATTACTATCCCTTTAAGGGAATGGGAGATTTAAATTAGGAAGAATGGCTAGCCAGACATGTTTTATTTACTCTAGAGAAAAGATGCCTGAGAGGGATCTTGTTTAATTGTATAAGTGTATGCTAGGTCAATACAAGGTTTGCTTTAGAGAGCTTTTCTTTGCAAGGCCTGATCAAATAACTAGGGGCCACCCCTTAGAATTAGAGGAAATGGGGTTTCAGAGGAAGGAGTTTTTTACAGTGAGGTCTGTTAAATTGTGGAATTCCTTGCTTAAGGATATGGTAATGGCAGATACCATGAATACGTTTAAGATAAGATTAGATGGATTTCTAGCAGAAGGCCACATACAGGGTTATATGGTACATTAGTAAGTAAAACAGGAAGTCCTGGTAAAGTTTAGTTAATACTGCAGCACTTGATGAACTTGTGTTTTTTTTCAACCAAATTTATTATGTAACTATGTAACCCCTCTGAAACTCAAAGGGATAACACTACCAGTAATAGCTGGTTTAAATCTTTAGGTACTGAGCAATTGCCTGGCTGTGTGAAACATTAATCTTTATTCAAATTAAATTATTTATTAAATAAACAACAACTTTTAAAAACCTAGCTTTACATTTCTCATAGAAATTCACTGTTGAATTTCTGTGAACGTTATTTCAGTTTCCCCCTGTGTTTTGTCAAATACATTATAGCTGGCATTGTAGTTAATATAATTATTCACTTACATAACATTCCAAATGAGATGTTATTTGCAAAGCACATTGGGGGTTTGGCAGGTAATGTTTGTGTAACTTTAACAGTGAAATTTCATATTTTTGGTCTTGTCAATGAGAATTTTAATGTTCATGTCAATACGCTTTTTTGTCTTTTTATCTCCACTATTTTAACTCCTTAAAGGGATAATAATAATGTTTCATAATAAAAACAGCTCTAATTAATCATCATATTATTTGGACTTTGGAGAGTGTTATTTCAATTCTGTCAGACTTGTAGTTCAAAAGTAATTCAATGACAAATTATCCCCCTCCCTCCCCTTTTACTGGTGTCACACTGTTCAGCCAGATCAGAAGGGAGGTGCCCAGGTAGACCGCAGAAAGGGGCAATCTTCTATTAAGATAAGGGAAAAACCTGAAAAACTTGTCAAGGGGGCAGGGCTTTCATTGTTCTCATAGGAAAAAGACTGTCCCCTTCTGTTATCTGTCTGGTCTATGGACTGGATTCCACATCTGACAAGAGATGGTTTACACTAGGTAAAAGGGGTGGGAGGGGAAACTTTGCTTGTGAATATCTCTCAAACCATAAATGTTTGAGAGATAACACTTATATCATTCATGTTTTTTTATGCCTGCAAAATAAAATAAAGATAAAACTAAATATTACTATCCCTTTAAGTGCCACAATAACTTTTATAAACCAATTAATTTTGTTTCTTAACACACAATGCAGTTTATATATGTCAGTGACCCTTTACATAGATGGGGAATTCTGTGACTATGTGCCCTGTCCATGTTCAGTTGAGTATCCTGACAGTGAACGGACCTGATCCAACTAGATTTCTGTACTTTCAATTTTTAGAAAATGTTAGATGCAGGGCAAATTCTCAGCTAGATCATGCCAAGTCACTAACCCAATGCCTTTTGTCGGTGACCCAGTAACTTTCATTAGTGTGTCTATACATTTGATCTCACCTTTTCCACCAATTAGAAGGAGACCTGATACCTGTCTTTTTAGAAAATCACCTCTGGTTAGATGCCCCTTGAAGTTTTAAACAATTAACTGCCAAAATACACAAAAACTAAACTTATGGGGGTGTTTCCATAATCATAAACATATTTAAGGGTATTTTAAGACAAGTCTTTTAATTTTATTGAAACAATTGTATCAGTTAGTTTTTTATTTATTTATCAGTCACATAGGGATAAACTTGAAATTACAGAAGGTTTTACCACAGCAGCAGTCTAAGTTTGTTTGACTTACTCAGGTATGCTTTATGTTTGATCATGCTCATTTTTCGAGACTGATTTTTTTTTTTTTTTTTTTTGGTTATTTTCATTTGATCAAGAACATTTTGCACTCTAGATGTTGATTTTTTTTAAACATGTTTGATTGATCAAGCTGTCTTTTTCTGTATATTGATCAATTTTTGACTGAACAAGCAATTTGTCATATTTTTCTTGTGCTTGATCAACTAGATTGAGTTTCTACTTTTTTATCATTTCTGATTTTTCTCTTATTGTGCTTGGTTGATCAATTTGGATTAAAACACCCAAAATTTTACTTTATATGCTTCACATACTTGGTTGATGAACCTAAATAGCCAAAACACTAAATAGTCCTTCTTGAAGTTTTGTACTGAAATTTGCTTTTGACTGATCATAAGCTCTGTGCACTTGACCGATTTTACATACACTATTTGTTTAATTAGACTTTGAAATGCAAAGTCAAAGTCAGCTCTGTGACTACTACTAATATGCAACATTGTAACTTTAGAAGTAAATATCATTGCAAATGAAACTGATTAGTTCCCCATACAATCTATCTATGTGTTAAATTGCTATAGTCATGAAAAAACCCACAGGTCTTTCAAGTTCAATGATTTAAATCTTATAACACTGTTTATTCAGGTTACATAGAAAAACATCCAACACACTGACTTTGACATATGTAATGCTTCACATATCTGAATTTGTGACAATAGTCAATGGTTTCTGATGTCCTCTTGCACCATGAACAGTTTTGCATATACTTTCACACACGTCTGTTAAAGGGATATTAATGTTTCATAATAAAATCAGCTCTAATTAATCATCATAGTATTTGGACTTTGGAGAGTGTTATTTCAGTACTGTCAGAGTTGTAGTTCAAGAGTAATTCAATGACAAAGTGTCCCCCTCCCGCCCCTTTTACTGATATAACACTGTTCAACCAGATCAGAAGGGAGGTGCCCAGTTAGATTGCACAGAGGGACAATCTTCAGTTAAGATAAGGGAAAAACCTTTAAAACTTGTCAAGGGGGGCAGGGCTTTCATTGTTCTCATAGGAAGAAGATTGTCCCCTTCTGTTATCTGTCTGGTCTATGGACTGCATTCCACATCTGAGAAGATATGGCTTACACTAGGTAAAAGGGTCGGGAGGTGGAACATTTGCTTGTGAATATCTCTCAAACCATAAAGGTTTGAGAGATAAGACTTATATCGTTCTTCATGTCTCTTTAATGCCTACAAAATAAAATAAAGATAAAATGAAGTATTACTATCACTTTAATTTGCCATTTTCCTTTCAGTGTCCTGGAGTTGGGCACGTATACCAGGGGTTCTTCAGCGACTAGGTTTCACCTATTTCATTGTCGCTTTGATGCACACCTGCTTCAGTAAAAAGAATCTAGACATGGGGGAGGTGAGTATGAATGTATGGCTATATTTGAGTCCATTGCTGTATGGCAGGAGTAGTCAATATTTGCAATTCGATCTGTTGGTGATGATGAAATTTGTGTTCCCCAACAGCTGATGATGCAAGTATTATCTTCCCCTGTTCTGTAGCACCCATAATGAAGGAAAAAACAAATTGGCATTAATGAAAACTAGCTCTGCAAAAATGTAATTCCTGTAAACATTAAGCAAACCATTATGCTATATGAAAGGGTGAATTCATATTCTCTAGTTGATAATTGCATGTAAATACATCTTTCAAAGTCACAACAGTAAACATTAGGATTACATGCTCCTGAATATTGCACCAATAGGCAGAAGGAAAAATGTCTTGGTCAGTGCTGACTGGAACAAATGTATTAATTGGTGGAGAGATCTTATGCCATTTCTGAACTGAATAGATAGCCGGTAACTTTCTTACAGCCAGTAGACCAGATTCTATTGGGGTGATGAATTGTAATACTAGGTTTATCTCACAGATACGCTTTAACCCATTGAATGCTAGAGCTGTCTCCAATGCATTGCAAAAAAAGCCTTACAGACCTATTTATCATTCGAAGAGTTCAAACCTGTGATGAAATTTGGAGAAACTAGGGATAAAGTAATGCAGCCTAATATTTAATAGCTGTCATTCAATGACAAATCCCTAACTTCCACTACCAACAATGTAATATTTCCAATCAAATTACTCGTTCAATCTAGTCAATTTCCTTACAGGGACATAATCATCACGTCCATATCTCCTCTCTACCTATAGGGGGACCACATTTCCATTCTGCTAGTTAGGGACACTGAAGAGATGAGAGGAGCAGAGTAATCCTTCTCATGTGGCTATATGGGTTGGGTCATGTAATCATTGCCGATATTACTGGACATCAGTGTGCAACCTGTATCTTTTCCAGAGCACCATAGAGAATAAAGTGTCAATGCCATTTTATTGTAGCCTATAACAAGAACCATTTACTGTAACAACAGTGAATGGGCAGTTTAAAACTGTGCCCTGGAGACTTCATTCCCGGATTGTGTATTGTCCCAAAACGTGCTACCTGGGACAAGAGACACACATTTAAAATATGGGACTTCCACAGTCAATCTGGAACATGTGGTTACCATATCTAATGCTGTAGAGAGACATGTAGTAAGCCCAGGTGCAGTGCAATGTGCATCTGCTCAATCATTCCTTGCGGGTGCAACAATGTATCATATTATGCCTTGGAGAATTGTTATGTATGAGGTGCACAGTTCTTGCAAGGCTATCAACTCCTCCATGGTCACCTACTTTTCTGTACAATGAGTTCCCTATGGCAAAGGAGGGGGTTAATCAACAAGATAAATTTAAAAACAATTAACTCTTTAAGTGCCGGAGGGGTACCCAATGCATTGCACAGCAATGTTTTGTGCACACTTCTGCACTCAAAGGGTCTCTGTGCCTGAAAATTAATCTGTGGGACTCTAATGATATCCCTATCTCTTTACCCCATGTGCTTGTGGATAGAGAGGGTTAAAAAATGAATAGGGCGTCCAGAGACAAGGAGGCTGATTTAACAAGATCACTAGAAATTCTGGTGCATATCAAATGTAAAATAGAAAACAAATAAAAATGGCTATTGTTTCAAATGGGACTTTAACCCCTTATTTTATCTATCTAGCTATATGTCTGTCTGTCTATCTGTCTCTGTCTGTCTGACTGTCTTTGGAAACTTTGACATATACCTCTGTGACTATTTAAACATAATCTTTCATACAGGAGAAACACATATTTGAGTACTAATGTTTCCTATAAATTTAGTGTTTAGCTAACCCAGTGCCAAGTACCTTTAAAAGGAAAATGCCGATTGAAGGATTTCCTCACCTTAATCCTTCCAGCAGTCGTGCTGGGATGTGCAGAACATCATGTAATTGCTTGTTGCACAGAATGTCTATTGTTGAAAACAAGGAATGATCCTGCTGACCAGTATGAAAGACAGAAATGCTTTAAATATTGATGTTGGAGCTAAGTCTCTCTAAAGTGGCCCAAAGTGCTTTCCTGACTGTAAATCTTTTTGTCTACCTAGAGCCATCAATGGATTGCTGCTGTAAGGGATATTGTCCAGTACTGGCCAGAATGGATCTTAATCATCGTTCTGGAGACAATTTCCTTGTGCCTTACCTTTCTCCTACCAGTGCCTGGGTGCCCCAAGTAAGTCAACACTTCTCAGTATTAAAAATACTGAGCCCGTCAAAAGGAACATGGAGGGATTCTGGGACAAGCCATCTGCCTTGCAGGGGAGCACTAAAAATCCAGATTGTTTAACCCCTTAAGGACTACATGACGTACTATGACTGTCATGGTCCTTATACCCTTAAGGACCGATGACGGTCATAGTACGTCACGTACTTTTTACTTAAAGCGCTCCACCAGGAGTACTGTAAGTAAAAATTGGGCCTAAAATTGACCGTTCCAAGACTGGAGCGGTCTCTCTTAGGCCCCAAAGCGGCGCGCCGATACACACAACAGGTCACGTGTACCGGCACGTTGGCAAGAATCAAAGCAGTCCTTACGGGATGGAAACGTCCCAGGATTGCTGGTCCTTAAGGGGTTAAAATGAGCATGTTAACTCCTTGCATACTAGAGAGGTCTCCAATGCATTGCTTCAAAATATGTAGAGACCTCTCTGTCCCCTTTCAACCAGTGGAAATTTGGGGAATGTTTATCTATCTACTTGGGGGGAGAGGCACTAAGGCATGATAAAGAGGTGATAAAGTGGAGATGATCTCCAGTGATACCACTCCTCCAATTTCTATGTTGTTCTATGGAGTCTATGAACTACGAATTCTATCTCTCACACTTTAGTGCATCCCCCCCCTTTGTTTGCTTCAGAATTACTTCCCTTGTTTATAATAATATAACATTATTTTATATATATATATATATATATATATATATATATATATATATATATATATATTATTAATTTTTTTTTTTTTTTTAATGGTTCCACGGGAAAGTAAACCTCCAAACTCAAAGATCTTACAATCTAAATTATTATTTTTTTGTTTAATGAAGCATATGATAATACAGATCCAATGATATGACCTACAGTATCATCAGTTAAGGAGTGCAATGGAGAGATTTAAAGGAGCAGTAAGCTTTTTATATGAAAAAATATATATTGTAGGGCATTTCCTGTTGAGTAACGTAAGGGTATTCCCACTGCTGAGAGATGCATATTTTCAGAGTTATTTCAGTTTAAACCAGTGTGTTTTTCCATTATCAGCGCCCTCTAGTGGTCAAATTCAAATTAGTTATTCTGTTACATTCTAATGGAGAGAAAAAGTCAGTGACATAAGAATGTGATAGAAATTGCTGAGTCACTTCTTGTCAGTTAGAACTATCAGGAAGTTTATTCACAGTAAATTCACTTTCTGATTTTTTGAATTTTTATAACTTTTGAATAAAACATCTACAACAGCGAGAGTTCCCTTGTTTTACTCAACAGGAAAAGCTCTATAACATGTATTTTTTCATAAAAAAAGCTTTCTGCTCCTTTAAATGTTTTGCAGCCAACACTGGAGGCTAGGGTTTTAAAGGGATAGTAATGGTTCATAATAAAAACAGCTATAATTAATATTCTTAGTATTTGGACCTTGGAGAGTGTTATTTCAATTATGTCAGAGTTGTTGTTCAAGTGTAATAGAATGATAAAGTATCCCCCTCCCACCCCTTCTACTGATGTAACACTGCTCAGCTTAGAGCAGCAGAGAGTGTCCAGGTAGATTGCAGAGAGGGACAATCTTCAATTAAGATATCGGAAAAAACTGAACAACCTGTCAAGGGGGGCAGGGCTTTCATTGTTCTCACAGTCAGAATTTTGACCCTTGATGTGAGCTGTCTGGTCTATGGACTGGATTCCTCATCTGAGGAGAGGGGGCTTACACTAGGTAAAAGGGGTGGGAGGGGGAAACTTTATCATTCAATTACTCTTGAACTACAATGCTCAGAGTAACGAAATAACACTCTCTATGACTCAAATACTATGAATATTAATTGGGGCTGTTGTTTTTGTGAAACATTACTATCAATTTAATTCTCTGAGTATCAGTGGGATGAGCATTGCTTTGCTTTGCACTTTATTCACAGGCATCTGAAACTCAGCTTATCTTATCTGTTTTGCACCACAAACCTCCATGATGAGATATTAAAGCAACACTGGGGTAAACGTAAATATATAGCAGCACTTAGGTTAGCATCATTCAGCATATAAAATAGAGTGTATGATAGCTGTAGTACAGACCTGTTGGCACACTCCACCATCGCCAGCATGCACCTTACACCCTCCTACAGCATGCACAGGTAAATGGAGTCAAGCTAAACCACTTGATTAATACACAGTATTTTCAAGGTATACAGGAAAGGAATTCCCCAAAAATGCCCATACACTGCCCTTCCTTGGTGCAAAAGCATTAACCCTTTGAGTGCCAGAAGGGTATCCAGAGAATTGTACCCCCTCTGGCACTCAAAGGGTTTAGAGGATATATAGATATATAGATATATATATATATATATATATATATATATATATTTTTTTTTTTTTTTTTTTTTTTTTTTTTTTAAATAAGTATTTTAGTTACATGGCATTAAGTAGGTGTAGGGTTAAACAATTGATTGCATCTCTTGATTTAATGTGAATTGTAATCATACTTATATCCCACTAAGCTCTCCTAATAATAAACCCCTACTTTAAGAAAATCCTAAAGGCCATGAATCAGTTCTATCTGGATTGGTCCCCCAAAAATTATTATTTAATTAGTATAGGATATCATGTCCACTGACGCACACACTTTTCTTTTCACAGGAATTCAGAACCCCAAATCTTATTAGGAAGCTGTTAGTAGAAGCAGCGCTGACACAAAGAATCATGTCTGCCTCTATGGACCCGATATTTAGTGCTAATTAAAGATAATTTTTTGAGAACTAATCACCACAGAATAGTTTCATAATGGCTGTAAGCGAGGGATTTATAATTAGGAGATGTTAGTGTTCTTTTAACAGCTCTGCTTCTGCCAATATTTTGCTGTAGATTAGATAGTTTGTTTCCACAAAATAGCCCCAATGTTCTAACTATTTTATAGACCAGTAATAATATGAGGAATGTTAATGGCTGGAAATGTCGGTCAGTAAGAATCATTCAGTCAAGAAGTAGCAAACTATTCTCTACTTAACACATTGTATGCCAGAGATGACTTCAGTGCATTGCTTTTCAATACATTGGAGATTTACCTAACATCTAAGAAGGGGTTAAAGTGATAGTAATGTTTCACAAAAACAGCAGCTCCAATTAGTCTTCATAGCAATTGAGCCATAGAGAGTGTCATTTCATTACCGTGAGAGTTGTAGTTCAAGAGTAATTGAATAATAAAGTTTCCCTCTCCCGCCCCTTTTACCTAGTGTAAGCCCCCACTCCTCAGATGTGGAATCCAGTCCATAAACCAGACAGCTTACATCAAGGGTCAATATTCTACTGTGAGAACAATGAAAACCCTGCCCCCATTGAGAGGTTTTACAGCTTTTTCCCTTATCTTAATTGAAGATTGTCCCTCTCTGCCATCTACTTGGACACTCCCTGCTGCTCTGAGGTGAGCAGTGTTACATCAGTAGAAGGGGCGGGAGGAGGATACTTTATCATTCAATTACTCTTGAACTACAACCCTGACATAATTGAAATAACATTCTCCAAGGCCCAAATACTATGATGATTAATTAGAGCTGCTTTTATTATGAAACATTACTATCCCTTTAAGGAAAGGTTATATTTCCCATTCAGCATAGTACGCAACCACCCAAGAAGAATAAGTGATCAGAAGAGCCTTAGCTGTGCTAGCCACACCCACCTGGCTGAGTTGTGGCCATGGCTAGCACAATACCTGCCCTAGCACATGAAACCTGCTCATGATTTATTGTGGATGGTTTATTTACAAGTCTGTATTGCTGTAATATCTAATTTAGTAGCTTATTTAACCCTGTACTTGTCAGTTTGTTAAGATATTTCACCTGCAAAACATCTCCAGAATTAGATATTTGCTTACACAGGACACCAATAAAGCCTTACTCCATCTCTAAACATGTCTATTCAACACCCTCCTAGTTGGCCTTCCTCTTGTAAACCTGAACCTAGGATAATTCATCTCAGTTGTTGCACTTGCTTGGCAGCACCACTATGTCAGGCATTAGACTGTATCCTCAAGGATTAAATGTAAAATCTAGACACCTACAGAGATCTTTACAATAGCTTTCCTGCATGCATATCTGTACATCTCTATGTACCCCCTAACCTCTTTTTACATACAATAAATGAGCTAACGCTTGTAAGTTCCTTACTTGCACTTCTCACTCTTGGCTTGATTACACCAGAGCAATGCCCTATGATCACTAAGACTCACTACTACATTCTATCAGGCGCTCTGCTAACTTTCAGTCATTCAGATGCTCACTCAGAATACACTATTCAAAGAAGGCTACATCCATCACATAGAGCTGTCCGAAAACTGCTACTGTCCTCAACTTTGAATTTTATGTACTAAGGGCCATATGTTAAAGGGATAGTAATGTTTCATAATAAAAGCAGCTCTAATTAATCATCATAGTATTTGGACTTTGGAGAGTGTTATATCAATACTGTCATACTTGTAGTTCTAGAGTAATTCAATGACAAAGTATCCCCTCCCGCCCCTTTTACTGATGTAACACTGCTCAGCCAGGTCAGAAGGGAGATGCCCAGGTAGACTGCAGAGAGGGACAATCTTCAATTAAGATAAGGGAAAAATCTGAAAAACTTGTCAAGGGGGGCAGGGCTTTCATTGTTCTCATAGGAAGAAGATTGTCACCTTGCTGTTATCTGTCTGGTCTATGGACTGCATTCCACATCTGAGAAGAGATGGCTTACATTAGGTAAAAGGGGGCGGAAGGGGAAACTTTGCTTGTGGCTATCTCTCAAACCATAATGGTTTGAGAGATAAGACTTATATCATTCTTCATGTTTTTTTAATGCCTACAAAATAAAATAAAGATAAAACGAAGTATTACTATCCCTTTAAAAAAGTGGAGTAATTCTGGGGCAAACCATTTTCACAATAGGGGAGAACAAAAACAATAAAAAATTACTATTGAATTGAATGAAAAGTTTAACCCCTTGAATGCATTGCTTTCTAATACGTTGGAGATCTCTCAAGCTTTCAGGGGGTTAAAATACCCATTTAAATCAATCTGAGAGTTTAGTACTGCCCGTAGTGATAATGTTTTGCCCCAGAGTTCCTCTGCTTTTCTTTGAACATACATTCCTTAGTGTTTCAGCTGTTCCCTTTCTTTCTGTCGATTATAAGGTCTCTTGAGCAGTGCCCGCTCCAACATTTGTATTAGTTTATGTGTGTTGTATGTTTATAATGAGTATTCCCAAGATGTACTGTTCTGCAGAAGGTTTGCACTGTATTATTAATAACTAGTTGAAGAGCCCATTACACGGGCCACAGTGCCACTGCCACCTGGTCACGGGGCAGTCATGCTCAGTGGAGAGTGCCCATGCCGCGGCTGATAGAGAGCTGGACGCTCCTTCGGGCAGTCTCTACTGCGCATGACTGCAGCATGCGCAGCAGTGTCTACTGCACATGATGCGGCGTTACACACGTTTTAGCTAATTATTATATAGGATAATAAAGACAATAATAATAATTTGTCTACTTTGTTTGCTAGTTTATATACCCTTGCAGTGATCTGTTAAAGGGATAATGATACTTAATATGTAAAAAATATGTATTGCAGTGTTTATACCCCTGAGTAAAACAAGGGTACCCCCACTTCTCAAAGGTGTTTTATTCAAATGGTATTACAGCTCAAACATGATTTTTTAGGTTCAATATCACAGTGGCCTGAAATTGTACAGTGGTGTTGCTACACCATCCTATTGAGATTTATGGTCAATGGACCAGAACAGTCCATAGGATGGTGTAGCAACAGCACCACTGTACAACTTCAGGAAACTGTGATATTGCACCTAAAAATTCGAGTTTGATCTGTAATAACACTTGTACAAAATACATTTCATCTTTTCCCTTACCTATGGGCACAACCCTATTGTTATTTTGCAGGAGCTTTATCAAAATGTGTCTGATTTGATGTGCTAACTTCAACCTTATTTGTGTTTGCAACTTCTTGGTAAGCATAATACATGCATTGCTCAATAAATCTCTCGATTTTCAAATTGCAGCAATAATGGCACTGATTCTTAGTGTATTTAATTGATCCTAAATTGAAATGTCTATATCTAAACAAAAAAAATCTAAACAAAACAATTTGTTGTGGACAATTCTGGCACTCAAATGGTTAAAGCACCATCTCCCGCTCTCTAGCATATCCTTTAAAAAACATAATTCCTATTATTAGTAGTAAGACAGGCATATTAGAAGGAGGAATGAAGGTGGGAGGGGTGGACAGATGGCACAGCCAAGGAGACAGGGGAAGGTGTATTATGAATTGGTTAATAGGTAGTAAGTGAATAGGAGGGCAGAAAGTGGGTGAAGAGGTGAAGGGTAGGGAATGAGAATGTGTGTATGCTGCACTGCTAGGGAAAAGTCACATCCCCATGGTCGGATTTACCAATAGCAAGACTAGGCAGTTACCTAGGAAGAATTTACTTGTAAGAATAAATCTGAATATGGGTTTGGTCATAAAAGAGGGTTGGTTACATGAGGGGGTGTGGTTAGGTGTGAGTCCAAGGCGGGGCTAAGGGCACCTGAGGGAGATGTGTCTGGGGGTGCTTGAGATGTAAATCCGGGCCTGCACATCCCCACACAGCACCAGACACATTGTCCAAGATGGCAATTTGAGGGGATGCCAGCAGGGCAACTTGGCGACAAGAATAGCTTGTGTTCAAACTATTACGTAGTGTGCAGTAACAGGTCTTCTATCTCTTTGCAGTTATACATTTCACAGGCAAACAGTGCCTGAATTCTTTTGGTGGGATTCCTGATACTGATACTGAGTCCCCTATTTAGTCTTTCATGTTCAACTTTTACTACAACTCTTCTTACCCTTCCGTGCCACAGGGGTATGCAATGCCCATCCCTATAGGATTGAAAGGGTTTGTGGTGCTGTTTGTGGTGCTGAAGTCTAAGCACATCTTCACTCCCCCAGTGGGGAGCAGAGAGGATACACTCAGACTTCAGGGTTGTCGAGCAGATGGTGATGTGTAAGAGAGGGCATCCCTCACACATCTCTAGCAGTCTGACAGCCTTCAATGCTAATAAGGATATTCCCCCCCCTACCCTTGTATCCCTAACTCTTAGTGCATATGGAGGTGTGTCTCACATATTAAAGACATGTGCTCGCCATACATTGCCAGACACACATCGCCACAACATCGACCCTTAGGTAATTTCCCTCCATGTCTCACATTTATATGTCCCATTGAAATCATATGTTGGTTTGTTCCTGAAGTGCTCTGGTTTAGCTTTCTGCATACAGTCCTAAATATGCATTATATGGGCCCAAGCTCAATGAGTTTTGGCAGTTCAGCAATCACCCCAGTGCTATTGCTCTGTGAAGTTAGCAAAGTGTTTGTTTTATCGCTATTTTTTTTTTTCAAAACTTAAGTAGGAGGTGAAAGATGGTTGTAATACACATTGCTACTGTTACAAGTTGAACGGATTAAGGAGAAATGACAGCTCATAAATAGCCAATATCTCTGCTATAACAATGCTTTGTCCAGGCAGTCTGAGATAAAATATGATGCCTGTTATTCTTCTAAAATGAAGCTAATATCAGGACATTCATCATAGATAAAATGATTCCAAACAAGGCTCTATTTTGGTGCAATTTTCTGTTTGAACATAATGTACAAAAACACCATGGTTCATCTGCATTGTCAGGATGTCTGTTGCGTTTTTAACAGTTGTTTTGACAGACATCAGTTGGATGTACCTTACGCACAACAGTTGGTTAACCCTCTGAGTGCCAGGGGGTATGCAATACATTGCTTTGTGATGCATTGCATACTCCTCTAGCACTCAAAGGGTTCAATCTGTGTTTTAGAGCTTTTCCTGCTGAGTAAAACAAGCTCACTTCCACTGCTAGCAGTTGTTTTATCCATATTATATAAGTTCAAATAATCAGGAAGTGCGTTTACTGTGTTTACTTCCTGGAAGTTCTAATTGACAGGAAGTGACCTGGTAGTTTCTATGACATTCTATTGAGGACTGTATGTCACTGACTTTCCTCTCAATTAGAATTTAACAGACTATAATTGGAATTTGACCACCAGAAGGCAGTTCTAATGTAAAAAAACACTGGTTTAAATGGTAATAACTTTGGAAATATGCATCTCTCAGCGGTGGTAGTACCCTTATTTTACTCAACAGGAAACACCCTATAATATATTTTTTTTCATAAAAAAGCTTACTGCTCCTTTAAAGTCAGGACTAATAATAACATGTTAGAGTCACCCCAACATCACGCAATAAGTGTCCAGCACAGAGCAGAAACAGAAAAAGCTGATGTACTAAGAATTGGAGAAAAATAACTGACTCATCATATTAAATATACTACAAAAATTTCCCATAAATGTAAACAGGACTTTTAACTCAAGGAATGCTACAGAGGTCTCCAACAATTTTTTGACTATGGACTAATTATTCTTACAAGCCCTGAATGACTGGAGTTGTGAATCAGTGTCCCATATAGATTTCTATTCTGCCTAATTATTCCATTACCTGTATTACTCCTATGATATATCCCATGGATTATTGTTTTACTTTACCCGAGGAAACTGCCAAATTATTTATTATAGTTTAATCACTAAGAATAGTGCTTTGAAGAATTATACTTAGCGATCTAGTTAAACATTTTGTTACATATATATATATATATATCTTGGTCCAGTAAGTCTTGTTGGGTACCCTGAGCACTGATTTTATGTTTTCCCATTAATCAAATGACTATTATGTCAGTATGGATGGAATTGCTCATTTTATGGAACTAGGATATCTCTATCCTCCAATTATTATTATTGGCTGAGACTTACATAACATTCTGATACTTCAAAAACAGACTGTAACATCATATGGTTTTACCTTCTTAGAGGTTACCTGGGCCCTGGAGGGATTGGCGACTATGGACAATACCCAAACTGTACGGGAGGGGCAGCAGGGTACATTGACAAGTGGCTTCTAGGAGAAGACCATATATATCATCATCCAACGTGTAAGGTAACCAGCTTCTTGTATTTATTTTTAGGTATTTGTAATAGCTGTGAAATAATTGTGATAATTCACTAAAGAACTAATATCAAATCTGAAATAAGGTGTAAACAGCAAATCTATATTATATTTACATCTGAAGTATGTTTTCACTGAGGCTGGTATACAGTTTAGTCCTGGAGTAGTTCTGGGTTGAAGCGAGTTTTTCTTTAGGGGAACAATAAAAATCTCCATTGATTTAAATGGGGTTTTTAACATTTTTAATGCTAAAGAGGCCTGGAACAGATTGCTTTACCCCATTTAAATCAAAGGAGAATTTGGGGACTTTTTATCAATCTCCTATGGTGCAGTTGGTCTGCTCCAAAATTGCTCAGATTCTCCTTTGTACATCAGCGTCAGTAGGTCATGGCACAAAATATAATATATGAACAACCGCTTTACAAAAATAATGTAATGTACTGAAAGACACTTAACCCCTTAACGACCGGCGGTCCTGGGACATTTCCTTCCCATAAGGTCCACATAGGACCACTTGGACGCGCCGGTACACGTGACCTGTTGTGTGTATCGGCGCATCATTATGGGGCCTGATAGAGATCGCTCCGATCTTGGAGCGGTCAATTTCAGGCCCTATTTTTACTTACAGCGCTCCCGGTAGAGTGCTGTAAGTAAAAAGTACGTGACGTACTATGATCTTCATCGGTCCTTGAGTATTTCAAGGACCGTGATGGTCATAGCACGTCACATGTCGTTAAGGGGTTAAAGGGACACTAAATATATGACTGTGTTGCTTTATTTGGTTATATGAAGAAGGTCAAAAAAACCACACTCTCCATAGTATACCTTTGCTTTGCCTGAGGTTGTGTCCTCTGAAACACTGCAGTCTTAACCCTCGAGTCTCGGAAGGATATCCAACACATTGCTTTGAAATGCACTGGATAACCACCTGGCGCTCAAAGGGTTAATATGCATAAGAAGGATAGAAGTGGGAGGGGGACTTGGGGGAACTGGAGTATGGCTAAGGTCAGTCTGAATGCTCGGCATCAACTGGTCCAATTAAAATCCTACATAGAGAGTACTTAACATTGGTGAGACTTATGAGTCAGATGCTCCCATGCAGTAGGTACCTTACTGTAACTTAGACTATGTGCACAATTATTAGGCAAGCTGTATTTTTGAGGATTCATTTTATTATTGAACAACTATAGTGCGATCCATCAATCCAAAATATTAAGAAACCTTAAACCATAATATTTAAGAAAGTAAAAGTGAGGTTTTGGCTTTCTTAGGAGAATTTCTATGTGTGCACAATTATTGGGCAACTATTAGTGTGCAGAATTATTATGCAACTAAATGAAAAACGATAATTTTCCTATCTTATGTGTATATTTTCAACTATTAAAGTGAGAATACTAAACAAACAACTCAAAATTTACAAATAAACATTTGTGACATTTCCAAAAAAATCAGTGACCAATATAGCCACCCTTCTGTTAAATAACAGTCATAAGCCTTCCATTCATAGTAGTCTGTCAGTTTCTTGATCGTGTAGACGATCAACTTTTTGTACAGCAGCAACTACAGCCTCCCAGACATTGTTCAGAGAGGTGTTCTGTTTGCCTTCAGGGTAAACCTGCCTTTTAAGAAGGGCCCACAAGTTCTTAATAGGGTTTAAGTCAGATGAGGAAGGGGGCCATGTCATTATTTTATCATCTTTAAGGCCTTTACTGGTTAGCCTCACAGTGGAGTACTTTGATGCATGCGATGGAGCATTGTCCTGCATAAAAATCATGGTCTTCTTGAAAGATGCAGACTTTTTCCTGTACCACTGCTTGAAGAAAGTGCCTTCTAAAAACTGACAGTAGGTTTGGGAGTTAAGTTTGAGTCCATCATCAACCCGAAAAGGTCCAACTAGCTCATTTTTGATAATACCAGTCCATACCAGTACCCCTCTTCCACCTTGCTGGCGTCTTAGTTGAAGGGGAGCTCTGTGCCCATTACTGATCCAGCCACGGGCCCATCCAACTGGACTGTCAAGAGTCACTCTCATCTCATCAGTCCATAAAACCTTTGAAAAATCTGTCTTCAGATATTTCTTGGCCCAGTCTTGACATTTCAAATTATGCGTCTTGTTCAGTGGAGGTCGGGTTTCAGCCTTCCTTGCCGTGGCCATGTCTCTGAGCACTGAACACCTAGTATTTCTGGACACTCCAGGTAGGTTGCAGTTCTGGAATATGGCAGCACTGGAGGATAATGGGTTCCTGGTAGCTTCATGTTTGATTCTTCTCAGTTAATTTGCGTCTTTTTTACTCAACATGTTTCTTGCTACCCCGTTGACTATTTGCAACAAAATGTTTGAT
The DNA here is from genome assembly GCA_037306005.1 of Rhinophrynus dorsalis. Taxonomy (NCBI): domain Eukaryota; kingdom Metazoa; phylum Chordata; class Amphibia; order Anura; family Rhinophrynidae; genus Rhinophrynus; species Rhinophrynus dorsalis. The sequence goes on from CM074724.1 coordinate 130,051,182, forward strand.
GGTTTTGTGATCATGCCCCAATATCTTAGCAATTTCAAGAGTGCTGCATCCCTCTGAAAGACTTTTTACAATTATTGACTTTTCAGAGTCAGTTATATCTCTTTTTCTGCCCATTTTGCCTGAGAAAATGAAGCTGCCTAATAATTATGCACAGCTTGACATAGGGTGTTCATCTCCTTAGGCCACACCCTCTCTCATTACACAAATACACATTACCTAATATGCTTAAATCCAATAAGCATTCACGTTTATACAGCTTGGAGTTGGAAAATATGCATAAAAATGATGATATGGTCAATATACTCACTTGCCTAATAATTGTGCACACAGTGTATTTGGAATTGTCCTGCAGTCCCTAGGTTCTGGGAGTGGGTGTTCACCTCTCTGTCGGGGGTTTTGGACAGACCTGTCCCTCTAACACCGAAGTTTGGTATCCTTTCTATTTTTCCCGACGACTTTGACACACAACCTTTAGATCCCCCCTGCAAAAGACCCTAGTCATGGCAAGTAAGGTGGTTACTACAGCATCGATGTCTGCCACTCCACCTTCTCAATTACGTTATCCCTCCCCCCCATCTTCCTTTTTCTTTTTTGGTGTGTTCATGTTTTTGTTTTGTTTTTTGTTTGTACAAAAATAAAAACACTTTTGGGCTGCCTCGGGATGCTAGATTTGTATCATTCTGGCCTTATATGCTTCTCTGTACAGGTATTCCCATGTGTAATGATGCTATGCTACTGTTTTTGCTTTATTTCATGCTATATTAGACCCTCATTTGTATCACAAGATTGTCTGGCTCAATAAAAATATATAGAAAAAAATTGCATTAGAAGGAGATTACGTTGTTTGTAAAATGTTCTTCTTGTAAAGCAATAAATATGCCTATTTTCCACACCATGAAAACTTCATTGTTTAGGAAGCTAATTTTACTTAACTTTTAGGGCTCCATTGTACATGCCTGATAAACTTTTTATGTGCAAAATCAATAGTGTATCTTAAGAGCTGGATTTATATACCAGCTATCCCTAGGCAATGTACTCTAAGCTTCCTTAGCTCTGGCCATAGCCAAACCAGCACTATTCACATGACCCTGTCCCCAGTCCAATCCACCGTTTCCTGGCACATGAAATTCTCTGGCCTATAACAATCAAGGACATAAAATAAAGCTTTACCCCTTGGTTGCTAGAGACATCTCCAGTGCTTTGCAATGCATTGGAAATCTCTCTAGCATTGAATAATAGACTGTAAATGCATATTAAACATTGTTCTGGACATACCTGCAACTAAGAATGTGGGTGTGGCCAGCACAACTGATACTCCCCTCAAAATGTTAAACTCTAGGCAGCTGTCTACTCTGCCTACTGGGATAGTAATACCTGAAAAAAATGCAGTTCTGATTGATCTTCTTATAATGTGGGTCATATAATTGTATTTCAATATTGACATTTTGTAGTTCAACAGTAATTCAGTTCTAAAGGATCCCCCTCCCACCGCTTTCACTTCCTGTATGCTACCTCCCCTCAGATGTGCAATCCAGTCATGGGACCAGATAGCGCACAGCTAGGGACAATCTTCAGGCACTGAGTATAAGGAAAACCCTGCTCCCCTTGATGAAGGAGGGCAGGGTTTTCCTTATGCTCAATGAAGACTGTCCCTCACTGCGCTCCATCCGGCAGAGAGAGGGAGCGTAACATAGGTGAAAGGGGTGGAAGGGGGATCCTTTAGCATTGAATTACTGTTGAACTACAAAATGGAAAATATTGAAAGACATCGTTACATGGCCCACATTGGAGCTGCATTTTTTTCAGGTATTACTATCCCTTTAATCCCTTGGATACTAGATCAACACATTGGGGGTTAGGCACTAAGGCATGATAAAGTGGTGATAAAGTGGAGATAAATTCTCCAGTGATATCACTTCTCCAGTTCCTATATTATTCAAAGGAGCCAATTTTCCCACCTTTGGAGATCTTAGTGCATGGACTCTACTGAATAACATAGGAACTGGAGAAGTGACATCACTGGAGGAGTCATCTCCACTTTATCACCGATTTATCACTGCTTAGTGCATAACCCCCATGTTTCCCTATATATAGGAGACATCTCTTATTTTTTCCAATTTTATTTTTTATTGTAAGCCAATAGAAGTTACAACACAGAAAAGGAGAAAAAAGCATAATAAACATGTTATCGTATTCCAAATACAGTATAGACAAAACATGCATCATACATACTCTTGTTAATAACATTAATCGGATGAAAATTCTGATATGCAAAAATCCATACAGCTTGCAGATTATTGAGAATCAGAACATGATTCCAGCACTAACATGTTGTAGAGGTACAGTAAAGAAGAAAGATAGAAGGAATGGGAGTATAGGGGAAGGGGGAAGCGTAATCAGAAGGAATGGAGGGAAGAAAGAGCTGGCCGACCCGGGGTGCTACAAACCCTGCCACAACAAGGGAGGATGACTCAAGACTTACTCAGGTCCTGTGGTATCCTTGTATCCGATATTAAGGTTTGGCTTTAGCTACAAATTTTTCCATAAACTTCAACAGGAATCACTTTAAGGATGTTCCTCTTACCAATGTGAGCTGACTGTGCCAGTGGACATATATAGGTTAGGGCTAGTGACAAATGAGTGTAAGTCCTACAAATCAATGTTTCCTCAGGGCTTGGGCCTCTAACAAGTGTAAGTTCTAAAAAATCAGTGTTTCCTCAGAGTTTGTACCTAACAAGTCTTAGTCCTGCAAATTAATGTTTCTTCAGGGCTTGCTTCTCTAACCACAAGTCTAAGTCCTACAAATCATTCCCTAGAAAATACTCTATCCCATCAAGTATCAGTCTGTCCCAGTCACAGCTTACGTCAGGGCTCTGTCATGTTATGTACCAATTTCTCATTTTATTATTTTTTTTTTTAATTATTTTTTTAACTGCCCCCCATCCAAGTCAACAACCCCCCAAATAAATGCCCTGTTCAACTGATTCTTTCCCCAGATGCCACCAACACCTGCAGCCTCAGGCTCCTTTTACATCATGTCTTATTTTATTATTATTTTTTTTTTCATTATATTTATTTTATACTCACTGTCCCCCCAATGCTAGTCTACAACCCCGCCAAAAAAAATTCCTTGTTCAACTGATTCTTTCCCCAGCCTTCACCAACAGAGGCACCCTCAGACCCCTATACCATGCCTGTGGAAGAGAATATAAAATGTGCTGTATGTTGTGTGTAAATTCAGTCTTCCCTTTGATTTCAATGCAAAGAGCTAAGGAAAAAAATGAGGAAAAACTTCACTTTTCACAGGAAATTTTTTGTTACACGGGAAGTGTCATTTTGTCCAATTTTGGATTGAGGTGAAAATTCTTGCCTATCCCTAGCAATTATCACAAAAAAGACATATTCAGGAAGCTATAGTGGTGTAATTCTGGAGCAAGCCAACTGCATTATTGGGGACTAGTGAAAATTCCCATTGACAATAACTTAAAGGGACAGTAATGTCCCATAAAAAATGCTTATAGATTTGTAGAGATTAAAAAAATAAACAATATGCCACAAATCCTATCTCTCAAACCGCTATGGTTTGAGAAATATTCTCCACTAAAGTTCCTCTTCTCCTGATGTCAGCTGTAAAGCTGACAGAAGGAGATCCATGTCGGCTGACACGAGAAAGCTCTTCAGCAGATCCGCAATAGCGCAATTTAAAAAGAAATGCTTCATTGGAACTGTCTAAAAAGTTTGCTTGCAAACCAGGCACACTTTGTAGACCATTCCAAAGAGGTATTTCTTTTTAAATTGCGCTATTGCGGCTCTGCTGAAGAGCCGCCTGACGGTCCCCAGACCAGGAACTCCTGCTGTCAGGAGAAGAGGAGGGAGAAGGGAACTTTAACAGAGGATATCTCTCAAACCATAGCGGTTTGAGAGATAGGATTTGTAGCATGTCATTTATTTTTTTTAATCTCTACAAAACTCTAAGCATTTTTTATGGGACATTACTGTCCCTTTAAAGACTCCAGTAACATTCAGGTTGTTAAATGCCCCATTTAAATCAGTGAGAATTTGGGGTATTTTATTTGACCCTTCTGTGCAACTGGTTTGCCTCCAAATTGCATATCATTAGCTTCCAAAATGTATTCTAGGTACACAGAGCCAAGAAACAGTTGGCACACAATTTGTCTGTCATGTCTAGTGCTAGAATAAGGGGCACGGAGAAATTGGCACTGGGAAAGTTTATCCCTCTCTGGAGACCAGTGACATTGGGATATAAGGATGCAAAAACTTTTGTGAATCAGAGTAGTTATACTTTTAAAAGGGTACTTCACCATGTAATAAATGTCCTCTATATAGGTACCTGTGACATTTAATTGGTACTAAAAGGGTTAACCTATGTATATTAGTAATCCTTTGGATACCACAGATTTTTCCAGTGCAGTCTTTCACTACGGGATGGAAATCTATTTAGCATCCAAGGCGTTAATACAACCCATCCTTGCTTTCTCATTCAGTCATAAATAACATCCCCTATTAATTAGCATGACCTCATATGTGATTATGAGAAGCTACTTTCCTATTTGATTGATAATATCATTTTGCACATCTCACTCTTTATTGCCACCAATTGAATGAACAATTTTTAAGCCACTGAGGACCAACATTGTCTTACAATGTGTTGCTCACCCCTCTGGTCCTCAAGGGGTTAAATAATCAGTTTACTATAGCACTGTGAACATAACACCTTTAATATTTCCATGAACCAAAGTATAAATTATTTATCTATGTTCACTCTGCAGCTGACACATAAATCAGTTCATGATATAGTTTTATTGATTCAGTGGGATTTATTTATAAAGCCAAAGATGAGAAAATCTACAGCATCTGAACAAAACGATATGGGACAAAGGAATATTCCCATTGAATTTAAATGGGGCTTATCACGTCTTGAATCCTGACAGGACAGATTGCAACGAGGGACAATATTGTCTGTGTAAAAGGAAAAGCCTGCCCCCCTTATGAAGGAAAGCAGGATTTTCTTTATGCTCATACATTAATGTACCTTGCTGAGTGTTTACTTTTAAACGGTCACACGCGAAACAGCGTGCCACCAAAGGACACAGTTAGCATGTCGCCATAATAAAAATGGTGACATGAGAATCTCGCACTGTATGACAGCGCAAGATTCTCATGTTGGTTTATGAAAGGTCGCATCAAGTACCACAGTGTTACAGGAGAGCGAACTCCCCGACAGTAAAGTTTTTACCCTTAAGCTGTCTTACATTCTATCACTGCAAATAATTCCTGCCTTGCCTTTTTAACCCTTAAACTGCCTTGTGTCTTACATTCGATCACTGCACATTATACCTGCCTTGCCCATTCTTCCACTACTTTATTCATCAGCTCCGATGCACCTGTTTGCATAGGCTGTCATGGCTCTTTCCCATCATGCTGCACTGCTCTATCCAATCATGCTACACCAGTGCATCGGAGCTGATGAATAAAGCAGCTGAAGAGTCTGTGCTACGCGTAGGAGAATGGGCAATTTTCCATTGGTAAAGCAGGTATTATGTGCAGTGATCAAATGTAAGACACATGGAAGTTTAAGTGTTAAAACGGCAAGGCAGATATGTTCAGTGATCGAATGTAAGACAGCTTAAGGGTTAAAACATTACTGATGGGGAGTTTGCTCTCCTGTAAGACTGTGATACTTGATGCAACCTTTCAGAACCCAACATGAGAATCGCGTGCTGTCATGCAGTGCAAGATTCTCATTGCCATTTTTATTATGGCGACATGCTAACTGTGTCCTTTGGTCGCATGCTCTTTTGTGTGCGATCTTTTAAAAGGTTACCCTTGCTGAGATTTGTCAGGACTTGTTTTCTCATCTCAAGGAAGAATAGTGACATCAGAAAAAGGGGTGAGAGAGGAAAAATTTTAAATATAATTACAAAAAGCTACCTATATAAACATTGTTAAGTTTAACCCCTTATCAACCAGTGGTCCGGGTTCCCATAAGGAACGCTTTGATCGTCGTTGGCACATGTGACTGATGACGTGTACCAGCATGCTGAACAGGGTTCTGAGAGAGACTGCTCCCACAGGAGAACTGTAAGAACAAAACATGTGAAGTGCCAGGAAGGCACTGGTCCTTCAGGGAAAAAAACTGTGAAGGCTCTGACACATCAACAGTCATTAAGGGGTTAAGGATCTTGCGGTCCTGGGGTGGGGCACTCTGTAGGACCAGGGCACATTTTTTTTTTTTTAAACACGGAAGTGATCTATGATCACGCTGCACCGCGATCACAAACTTCCATGACATACCAGGACTGTCACCGATCCTTACACCCACACAGTCCTGGCATGTGATCAGGGATGAAGGGATTAAGAAATAATATGATCTTCATTTATAGCTTGATATTAGTAACCCTTTAATGCAGGGATAAGCCAACCATGGTCTACAAGAGCTACAAATCCACGGTCATTTTTATGCATCCCTAAGTTGAATAGAAGATATTATCTGAAGCATAAACAGATATTATTATTTCTTTAACTATATTTCTGTATATTTTCTGTACAGTAACGTGCAACATAATAATTTCTAAATACTGAATTCTTATCTACATTGTTTTATGCTTTAATTCTCTATTCCTTTCCTCTAGTCTATGGATATCTTTAACTAACCATCTGAGTGCCAGAGAGGTTTCTAGCAAACTAGTGGTTTAGTGCAATTTGACTTCTCATATATATGATAAAATTTAAATTAGAAGAGGTTAGAACACTGAATCACATCACACTCAATAGACTGATCATTTTGACTACCACACAGCATACTCTATATAGCTGTTTTTTTAGTTATGAAGAACTGGATCAATTTGGGAGCAAACCAAAATCTTCATAGGGGGAAATAAAATTAGCAAAAATTCCTATAAAAATAAATGGGGTTTTGAAATATTTGAATGCTAGATATGTCAACATTGCATTGTGAATCAGTGTTTTGGAGACTCCTCTTAGCTTTCAAAGGAGTGAAAGATTGAATTAATTTAAAATTATGTTTACAACATCCCCTACTTTTGTGTGAATGGTTTAACCCAAAAGTATCCCAGCATGTACAGCTTTCATAAAAAGATACCAGAATAAACCATATTTAAAACAAAGTCAGTTCTTGACAATTTTTTGTGGTGTAACACAAGGCAAACATTTTATTGTATACTGTTTCTGTGATTTGTGATAGAAATCCAAGGTCATTTTTATGTATCTCTAAGCTTAAAAGAAAATATTATTTGAAGCATAAATAGATTTTTTTAAACTATATCACTGATTAAATATGAATTTTTGTGGTTAAAACAATAGGTTTTCTGTACAGTAACATATGTACCAGAATAATTTAGGAAAGCTCTCTTACTGAATTGTTATCTGCATTGTTTTATGCTTTAATTCTGTATTTCTTTCCTACAGTCTATAGATATATCTACCTAACCATCTGAGTGCCAGAGAGGTCTCTAGAAAACTAGAGGTTTAGTGAAATGTGTATTCTCATATATAAGAAAATTGAAATTAGAAGAGGTTAGTACTCCGAATGATATCACCCTAAATAGACTGATCATTTTGAGTGCCTCAGAGCATACTCTATATAGTTGTTTTCCTTTTAATGAAGAACTATATCAATTCTGGAGCAGACCAAAATCTTTATAGGGGAAATAAAATTATCCAAAATGCCATAGAATTAAATGAGGCCTTAAAATATTTGAATGCAAGATATGTTTATAATGCATTGTGAATCAATGCTTTGGAGACTTCTCTAAGCTTTCAAGGGAGTGAAAGATTGGTTTAATTTAAAACTGACATTTGAATAGGTTAGCACTCTGAATTATATCACCCTCAATAGACTGCCACACAGCATACTTGTTTCTTATGGAGGACTGGACTAAGTCTGGAGCAAACCAAAATTTTCATAGGGGAAAATAAAATTATCTAAAATTCCACACAGTTAAACAGGGCTTTAAAATATTTGAATGCTAGATATGTATATAATGCATTGTGAATCACTCCTTTGTAGTCTTCTCTTAGCTTTCAAGGAAGTTAAAGATTGGTTTGATTTAAAATTATGTTTACATCATCCTCCTACTATGGTGAAATTGATTTGACCCAAGATTATCCCAGCATGTACTGGTCTCATAAATAAGTACCAGAATAAATAACATTGAAAAGAAATCCAGTTCCTGACCTTTTTTCTGGTGTAAGACAAGGAGAATACATTACTGACTTCTATTTCTGTGACTTGTGATCAATATCCAAGGTAATTTTTGTTTATGTATCCCTAAATTGAAAAGAATATATTGTCTGAAGCAAAAATAAATGTTTTTTTAAACAACATTTTTATAGTATATGAATTGTTTTGGTTAAATTAGTAGGTTTTCTGCATAAATAGATTTTTTTTAAGACTGTATCTTTTACTGTATATTGAGTTTTTTGGTTAAATTAGTAGGTTTCCTGTACAGTGACATCTGCACCAGTATAATTTAGGAAAATCTCTCTTACTGAAGTTTTATCTGCATTGTTTTCTTTACTTACTAAGGAAGATATCTGTAAAAAAAATGGGTCATGAAGGCTAGCGTCAAAGAATAACATCTACCTGTGTAGACTTGATATGCATGCTAATTAAATATTCATTTTGGGGAAATTTGATTCAAAATTGATAGTGATCATTTGAAATGTCTGCCTAGTTTAAAGGGGCAATAATGGGTCAGTGCAATGATTTTTCCTAATTCAAAGCAGTTGCATGACACTTATAGGAATACCTATAACTATCTTAGCTTTCCCCGAAGATATCTGTTATCTGCAGGACTGGGTGAAATAAGCAATTCAGTTTTCTCTTCTAGGAGATTTCAACCCTCTCCATTCAAACACACTGATACCAAATTCACTGACACACAGCTTCAATGGAGAGGGCAGCAATGTTGTTTCCTCTCCCAGATGTCCTGAGTGAACTGCTAATATTAACCAACCCCAAAGATCACTGAGCTCTGCAAGGCAAACTGAGAGCCAATGGCAGAGTTTTAACCCATTAAGGGCCAGAGGGGTGTGCAGCAGATTGTGAAGCAATACATTGCACTTCCCTCTGGCCCTAAAAGGCTTATGTTATGTGAGGTCAGTTCCCATAGATGTCAGGTAACTGCCTATGCCTACAGTTAGAAAGCCCATCCTCTGCCCCTTTACTGTCCAATAAAATTAAGTGGGTGTTAATTATTAGGAGGTGTCACTTTTCCTTTAACTCAAAGTTTACCTGTAATAGAATAAAACTATTTCCATTGAGGCAACAGTAGATAGGACAGGGGTGGGTCATGTGAGGAGTGGAGGGTTTGCCAGTGGTTGGAGATAGTTGAGGCCGAACTGTAGATCACTCCAGATCTCCAGCAGTAAGTAGAAGTTTGGTATTTCAACTCTACTGCACAACAGTGGAGAAAAGGAAATGCCCAGTTATCTAAATGGGTCTTTTTCACCCCTTGAGCATTGTTGAGGTCTCCAACTCACTACCTCAGAAATCTCTCTGGCATTTTGGGTTAAAAGCCCCATTTAATTAACAAATTTGGGTAGTTGGTTTTCCCTAGAAATATTCCTCTCTAACTTAACGAATAGGGCCCTATGACACCTACAGTTTGAATTACTTTTCCACTGTGGCAGGTACTCTTTTCTTTTTGTATATCTCTATAATCTTTATAAATGGAATACCTCAATAAAGTGAAAGTATTTTGCCCCATTGCAGATGTCTGACTTCCTGCTGGGATCATTTGCAGCGCCTCCATCAGAGAATATAGTTAATGGAGCGTTAATTTTTTATTGTATGATCTTGACATTTAGGATAATTCTCTAACTCCTGAGAAAAACATGAAAGCTCCATTTAGCTTTATTCCCTAAACTCTTACATTATTAATAAATGCACAGCAATGCAAAACATTCTAATGATAATGAAACAGCCGTTATTTATTCTATAATTAGTCATACAACATATTTAAAAATGAGAAATTTCAATATATTCTTCCTGGTAAAACATTTTCTAAGTAAAATGATGATAAAACATCCAGTTATTTAACCCCTTAATGACTGGTGACATATCAAGACTGTTACTGGTAAACTTGCCTAAAGGACCGGTGACGATCCTGGCACATCAAGTATTTTGTGCTTACAATGCTCTTGCAAGACCGGAGCAGTCTCTTTCAGACCCCTGTTCGGCACTCCGGTACACGTCATCAGTCACTTGTGCCAACTTCAAATCAGTCCTAAAGGGAAGGTCACTTCCTGGACTGCTTATCCTTCAGGGGTTAAAATAAAATGAAATAAAATAAAAAAAATCACAAATCTTCCTGTGGTCCGTGTCAGGATATGGCACTTAATCACTTTGTTACCAGAGATGTCTCTAACAGTTCTTAAACCTGTGCTCAAGCTTTGCCATGAATGCTTGTTTTCCACTTGAGCTCAAGTTGGTCTACCATTAGTACAGGATAAACCCCAGAAAGTCATAGCCACTGACTCATCCAACCCTCAGAATGACATAGCCACTGTTGTCTGGACAGTATGTATGAAACCAAGGTAAACATGAATGTATACCCTGGACAAAATTACTATGTAACGAAACGTGTAGGGTGATGTAATTTGTGATACATTGTTTAATAATATTTTAAGAAATATTTTATGAATGAATGAATATGTTTATTTATATAGCACCACAAGTGTACACAACATTTACAATCTAAGTCTTTAGACAATACAGGGTTACAAGTGCTTTGCAAAGTGAAACACTGGAAGTGAGGTTCCTGCCTGAAAGCTTACAATCTAATTTATTATTATTATATTTAATACATTCAAATTGAGACTTCCCAATTCTGGTAGTCCAGACTATTGCCTTAAAAATACCAAGGGCATTTCTGTGTGGAACAATTATCAGTGGAAAGGGCCTGTATCCTAGAGGAGAGAACCGTGGGTCATCTCTAACCACTACGTGCTTGTACACCGTAGTATGTACACATCTTGAGGGAGTCGGAACACTTGAGGGCCTGTTATCCAAAGAGAGTGCTCTTAGAAGTGCTTTTTGTGATACATCTGTCTTATTTTGATCTACAGAAATTGTGGAATTTGGGGTCACGTAGCCAGGTGACCAGGACCATAGCGGCATCACCCAAAACAGCAAAAAGAAAAAGTCCACAGAATTGACAAGTGGTCCCTAGTACTGACCATTAGAAAATATATGGTATAATTTGGACAGTTGCATTTTAGCGCACCTGGGGTATTTTTCAGTTATAGTCTTAGGACTTTACATCTTATTGCTAAGGTTAAATGTTGTCTGCTGATATTCACAACTAGAGCTATCATATGCTGTAGTGCATACCCTGAAGTTACAGGCTACCACCAGTGGGGTTGCACTTGTGAATTTGCACAGTTGCCCCAGTGTCATCCTTGATATAATTTATGCCTAGGACGACCAAGTCCTATGCTTTAACAACAGAGCCACTAAAACAACCTCACTCCCAAATAAATGTATTAATTTACCACCCTTACCTCTACTGGAGAGTAGATGGGATATTTCCCTAGACACACATTTACTAGCAAATAGAGATTAGCGAAATTTATTATTTTGAAACATGTCTTGCAAAACAAGTGTTTTGTTCTGTTTCTCATGCTATTTTAGTCAATAAGCATGCAGAAAAAAATCATATGATGTCCAAAAAATAAAGAATATGCTTGCATACCCTCAACATCATTCAAAAATGGTCATTCTAGAGGACACTGTTCTTCTGAACCTGGGTAGGTGACCTGATTGAGTGGGAACTGCTGGAACAACCTCTATTATGATGAAACCAGTTACTTTAATTTATATTGTAATCAAGCAGGTTACTGTGATCAAGTTGGTTACAACAAATGATACTGTGATCTATCGAGTTATTAAAACTTTTATTGTGATCAAACATGTTACAATAAGTACACTATGATCCATGGGGTTACTACAACTTATATTGTGATGAAACAGGTTACTACAGCTTTATTGAGATCAAGTGGGTTAATATAAATTCTACTGTGATCAAGGGGTATACAAATGTAATAATGTTTTGGCTGTACCGTATGTTACCTCTTGCTGTAAGGTTCTAAATGCAGTCTCACTTTGGAGGTTTTGGGTCTTCCAAGATATATGGAGATAGGCTAGGGTAAAATGCACCATCAAATCTAATGATCCAGTGCTTTCATTCCACAAGATTGCCTGCAAATAACTAATAACTACCAACACAAAGCAACTCTTTACAGTAAAAGCAACCTGCAATCATATTAAACAGTTCATAGCAGTAACAAACCCTTTGAATCAATATTGCAGTGTTTGCACAACATCACAATACTTCCCAGCTTGCAGTTCAGTCTACAGTCCTGTACTCTCCCTATAACATTTCCACAGTAAACAGTTACCACAGTCCTGTGTCTTTTCCTTGTGGCCCAGCTGTTCTTTACTCTCATCATAGCCTCGCTGGGGTCCCTGCAGATACCCAGCTGCTACAACTCTTAGTTCTGCCAAGAAACCTACTGGCACAGGATATCTATGCTCTCTCTCTCTCCACGAATCACCTGGTAATGCTATTCTGCCTACACAAAGCAACCTAATATTCTAACTCTACACTGCCTTTCAGCATAGTATAACAAGCACAATGCTACATGCTTTCTATACTCATTGGCACCCCAGGGCTAAATACACCATCTCTTGTTATCCTAGCTCTCTTTCTTCTCTCATACTAGTCTCTCTCCATGTGGCTTACCATTCCCTCTCACTCTAGCGATCCCTACAATTTTCTCCTATAGAGGTAACCCCATATATATCCTACCTATTATCTGTACTCCCAGTGACTGGGAAACAATCCAGGCATCCAGCCTTCATGCCCTGATATCATGCAGTGTGTGATGATGTACATCTTGGCATGGTGCCCCCCCATTCATTACCTTGTACAATTGCCAGAAACAATCCCCCACACGTACAGGAGGTTGCCCAAAGGAAAGCTGTCCCTAGTGCAGCATTTTGCTACAAATTACACTCTGATCACACAGCTTACAACAGTGATTCCAATTTTTTTTACATGATGCTTCCATTTTGGTTTTCACCAAACCTTCCCTTTTTTATCAAAATGAATGCGCACTTTTGCACACATATTTATATTATTTATTTGCATTTTATTTCACAATATATTTTTCAACAAATTAATTCATTTCATTGTACATTTTACTGTCTCTAGAACAAACATAAAAGACTGAGCTGTTTACAACCATTCATTAAACCAGCCTTTACAAACTTTCTGACCATAAATTGTTTTTTGACAGTATGGATAATTTTATGTTAAATGGAAATTTGGTGATAAAACAAAACCTCCAGGAGGTATTATCCAGTTTGGGAACCTTAGGCATAGTGAGACTAGCAAGCTACTACAACTTGCACTGTGAACAAGTGAGATACTACTACTCATATACTACAACTGTGAACAAACCAGGACTTCTGGAGGGAGTGTCTCTATCCCTTGCTCTCTCCCCCTTTTTCGAACCAGTATGTTTTCAAAATCTATTTAAAAGTTGATTTGTAGAAATTTATGGAGATGAACAAAACTATACTGTATGTTGTTCGTAGGTAGTATGCTGTTTCCTCACTCCGCATGTTCTCTGCTGCAACCTGCTCTCCATAGTTTCACCACTTCAACTTCAATACTGCCCGCTGCTATCTTCATGCTTCACTACAGGTGTGCTCTGCCACCAATTCTTACCCCCAACCCTCTCTCCCTTCCACCTCTGTGATATTTTCTTAATCAATTTGGATGGACCTCAGGTCCTCAGAATTGATCCATGAAACAAATTGTTGAGGTTTCTTTCATCACTCTACTAGCAAAACCAATAACCTATCTTTACCGCCTAAGGTTTGTCATGCTTTTTCTGCACTTATATTTGCTAGGCCTAGAGGGCTCACAGTTATTTCTTCCATTTATTTATTCCATTCCTTTAATGGAATCCAATATAGTCTAGGAGACTCAGAAAGAAGGGAGAGGCACAAGTAAATGTATTATGCAGGCTATGCCACATAAGCCAGAGACCTCAGCTCCGTGAAGGTTAAAGAGTTCATAACTACTAAAACGAAAATCTCTAAAACCATTTCATTGAATGAAACATATAAACAGAAGTTGATCACAAATGAGAACCAACTGGCCCATTCAATCTGCCCCTTTTTCCTATCATTTTAAAAAGCTTAGACATTTAATTTGGTGAATAGCAAGGAAAATCAAAAAGCTCATTTAGTACACTGAGACAAATTATACAATGTTTTTTAAAAAGGATAAGTATAGTATTCTTTTGATGATGCATCATTTAGCTTGATAATAATATAAAATAGGGGAAACATTTAAAAAGAAAGACATTTTAATAGGCGTTACTGTGATGATATGTACTCAATAAATGCATTTTTAATATGGACTGGATAAAAACTAAGAAAGTTCACACATACCACTACTGTGTTCTTTTTTAGGTGAGTTTTGTACCTCTGAGACACAAATCCCGATGTCCCTCTTTCCTATCATTGTGTTCCTCACAGCATGAAAATGGACATTAAAGTTTGTTTAAACTTCAGTATATGTTAAAAATTAGGCTGAGCTTGCTGTAAATCATCTACTCAGCTAAAAATAGAGGTGCCAATAGGTCACAAAGCAAACTAAAATATACATTTAATGATGTACCCATCAGTCCTGCCCCCAGCAACACCACATAAAACAAAAGTGCCACACTCTTTGGCCATTATATCATGAACTATGATGTGTGTCTCTCTCTGCCTCACAATCACAGTGAGGAGGAGAGAGGCAGAGAACAGTGACAAAGGCAATGTTTACATACATTGCCTTTATCATGTGGTTCCATTTGCCCATGAGATCTCTGTAGAAGCAATTACATGTGCAGAACCACAGGGGAGATGCTGCAACTGACTGCCCAGGCAGTAAGTTAGAACTTCTCTGCTGCACTCATAAAATACCATGAAGTATACTCTGATCATTAATCCATAACCTAGAACTGTCCTGGTGTGTCATGCAGTGTTAACGGGAGAGTAATGTTTCACAATAAAAGCAGCTCCAATTAATCTTAATTGTATTTGGACCATGGAGAGGGTTATTTCAATATTGTTGTAGTTCAAGAATAATTGAATGATAAAGTATCCCCCTCCAACCCCTTTTACTGATGTAACACTGCTCATCTCAGAGCAGCAAGGCTGTCCAGATGAATCCGAGAGATGGACAATCTTCAGTGAGCATAAGGAAAAACCTGAAAAACCTGTCAAGGGTTTTCCTTATGCTAATAGTAATATGATTTTCCCTTGCTGTATCCTGCCTGGACCCAGGATCAGATTCCACATCTGAGGGGAGGTGGCTTACACTAGTTAAAAGGGGCAGGAGGTGGATATCTTATCATTCAATTACTCTTGAACTACAACTTTGACAGTATTGAAATAACACTCTCCATGGCCCAAATATTATGAAGATTAATTGAAGCTGATGTTTTTGTGAAACATTTCTATCCCTTTAACACTGCATGACACACCAGGACTGCCACACAATTCCGGTCTTTGAGGAAGGCTGGCTGTTCTAGCAGGTTATGGCTTTATGATCACAGTATACTTCAGGGCATGCTATGAGTGCAGCAGGGAACCCGTTAAAGGGGGTTAAATATACCTTTAAAAAGACAAAACTCTGGTAGGAGATAGAGTCACTTTAACCACTGTTAAGAAACCCTAAAGGAGCTTTAAATGTTCATTGAATCTTACCTGGCAGGAAAATAGCTATTCTCCAGAGGATGGTGTACTTTTCCCATCAATTGTCTTTCTTACTTATATCTTCATAGATAAATTAATGACTTTGAAACATCCTGTTTTCACTGCTATCTTGTCCAGATCTGGTTGCAATAAAATCCCTTAGATTTTGCAGTAATGTTATTTTCTGCTTTGTAAGTGAGAGGAAATGCTAAATGATTGTCTTAATTATTGCTACTGACGTGTACATCCTCGGTTGATAAACCAGTCGGCATTGTATCTTTGTATTCTTCTATATATTATTAATCACTGTTTTGCATTAGCTATATCACTTTTCAGGATAATACCTGGAGATGTTTATCACCTCTAAATTAGATTTACTAGGATGTCTTCTATGTCAAAATCTCTTTCTTTGGAACCTGTCATAGTGATTAATTTGAGATTATCATGAATTGCTTATTCATATTAAAGGAGCAGTAAACTTTTTTATGAAAAAATATATGTTCGAGGGCATTTCCTGTTGAATAAAATAGGTGTAATCCCCCTGATGAGAGATATGTATTTCCAGAGCTATTATAGTTTAAACCCATGTTTTTTTTTACATTAGCAGTGCCCTCTAGTTGTCAAATTCCAATTAGTTATTCTGTTACATTCTAATGGAGAGGAAAGTCCGTGACATACAGTTCTCCACAGAATGTGATAGAAACTGCTGAGTCACTTCCTGTCAGTTAGAACTTCTAGAAAGTAAACACACAGTGAATTCACTTCCTGATTACTTGAATTGTTATAACTTTTGAATAAAACAACTGACAGTGGTGAGAGTGCCCTTGTTTTACTCAACAGGAAAGGCTCTATAACATACATTTTCATAAAAAATGTTTACTGCTCCTTTAACCCTCTACTTGAAACAGAGATCAGTAACAGTGTTGCAGTGCAGTATGCTATAGGTGACTCTAACTGGGTTAAAAGAACCAAAGTTTTCAATTCTCAGCACTGTAATTCACAGCACTTGACTCACTCATACCTGTTTGTTCATCTACTATTACCCAATTAGACTGTAAGCTCCTTGGGCCAGGGACCTTTTTCCTACTGCTATGACTGTGACACTTAATGCAACTCCAAATAAAGTATTTATTGTAAAAACCTATTTTATTGACTCTATTACTTTTTGTAAGGCATTGAGTATGTCATGTGGTGCCATGTATATAAACTTATAAATGTATACATACATACAGTGTTACTATTTCTCATATAACCCCTTTATCGCATGGGTTGTTATTTCTGCTATATTCTATATCCACACCAAAAGTAAACTGAGACGTTGTTTCCATTTGTCAGATTAAACAGAGAGCTGAAACATTAGCACTCCAGTAAAGACACCCCTGGAGAGATTGAAGAGATAGAAATGATAAAAAATGATCTTCTTTCATTACAATGTAAAGTATTAAAGAGTGGACTTTGTCAGTGTTGCTCTTTAATGCATACTAGTTTCAGAGCAATGTTGTGAAAAAGACCCACCCCCTTTCCCTGATGTCAGCTGTTTCCCCCAAACAAAGTGGGTGGCTAACACAATTGAGCTCTTGAATGTTTACTCACAAGAAGACACAGAACAACCCTGAGGTAAAAATTTTCCAGTTTTTTAACACCCAGCATATCTACTATTGTAAGCTCTAGTTTGACTCTTTATTGGATTTTAAGTTAAAAATTAATAAACACCATAAATGTTTTGTGATTTGCATGTCATTTTGAAATGGATAAACAGCAAGAGTATGCATTTATGTTTTTAAATTGCCCTCAATCAAGCACACCCATCCAACCATCTGCTTCTTACCCTTTCCTCACAGAGCACTATGGGATCTACATTGTACTCTTATTCCATGGCAGCCGGTTGGAAGACCATTCAGGAGAACCGACTGGTGTCAGGGAAAGGAGAGTGAGAGGGATCTTAATGGCAGAAATAGTTGTAACTATACCTTTAAGCAAAGAGTGCCATGACTTTGGCCTTAGGGGCTCTCATACACTCCTATTCAGATCAAGATGAAAAGTGTCAAGAAAGGCTGTTCTGGAAGATTATGGTTATATGGGCTGTGTAGAACTTTTATTGAAGATACATATTCCTTGGACCGTCACCTTACTCATATAGCTAAAGTGTTGCAATGATGTAGTAAATTGGATGCACCATATGATTTAAATGAACATTCCACAAATTCACGTTGACTTAACAGGGGTTAGAGAGGTCTCAAACACAATGTTTTGTTTTACATTAAATTGTAGCTACAGTGACACATTATATCCAGACAGTTCACCTGATGTCCAGACATTTAGTCTCATGCATTCTATGGGAGAGGTGAACCACTAGTTGCAGTTCTCAGTGTAATGTGATAATAACAGATCTACCACTTGATGACAGTTATAACTTTTTAATTAAAGCAACTGTCACCAGTAGGAGTACCCATCAATATTTTTTTTCCATAACAAACCTTTACTAATTCTTTAAGCCTTGGTTCCCCAGAGGATTCCTCCACAGGGTTTTTTAAATCTCCTAAGCACTGAAGGATGACAATTTATGACTTTTTTCTTTAGAATTTTTTAATTTTATAATGAAGTGTAAGAAGCAGATTGCAACCAATGTTTTAAAGGGGACAGTATATTAGATGACGGTCCTTTACAGGGACAATTTCAATACATTACTGTCAAACCTGCAGGTTCATGGATGGTAAGTAGGGGGAGTTTCTGGCAAATTATGATGACATTATTTCAGCCAATAGCAGCTGTTACACCTGATGGTGGTGATTGAGGAGAAGCTCAGGATCTTGGTTGGTATTACTGGCCTGGACACTATCCTGTTTGTCATTTCAGCCAATGGCTGTTGTTAACAGGGGAGGAACTCTGGGTCTGGCTCTGAATTACAAATAAACTGAATGTTATCTTCTACTGGGAAGTATATGTGGTCCTTGGCTGCTCTCTTATCTGTTATGGCAGATAGCTGGGAATTGATCCTTGCCTGGCACTTCCTTTATAAATGTGATTAATCTGGCTATGTGGTCTTTAAATTAGAACTGTCACTTTGTAACAAATAGGTGATTTTGAACAAGATTTCAAAATCAACTGTATGTTATGTTAGCTCATTTTATTCCAAACAATAGATTGTGAGATATTTAGCTTTATTTATTTATTAGTTTATTCCCATTAGGTAGTACTCTCGGGCATCCCTGCTGGATACTAACTTTCTACATTGCTCACCATCCCACATGCCTCTCCATACCACCCAGATATGAGATAATTTGTGTAGGTTAACAAATAAATATACTTAAAGATCTCATAAACCATCGTTTGAAACAAAAAAGTAGCTAATATAAATATAGTTGATTTTTAAATCCGTTACAAAGCGGCAGTTCTACTTTAAATAAAAGATGTGGACAATCCCTAGAACAGTGGTGTTGAAGGGTGGTAAGATGGCTTGGGTTTCAAATGGTTTTATTAGGAGGGGAAGGCCAAGGTCCCAGGTCATCAGAAATGTTCACTGCTGTTGTGCAAATATCTGTCAGGTGTGGGCAACCTGAATCCCTCAAGCTGTTGTTCGACTACAGCTCCTCTCATCCTCAGTTGACTGTTGGCTGCTGGGGTGCAATTACTTTTATATGCAAACTGAATATCCTTCTACTCTAACTTCTTACATGATTACATAGCCACATAAACTATTTAATGGTACATAAAATATCCTTCATCTACAATTTACTAAACCAAAAATGATCCCAAAAGGAATTCATTAAAACAGGGCCATATAAGCTGGTAACTAAACTGGTTAAATTAGCAAAATAAAATGTATATTACAGCAATATATATAATGGTAAAATTTTTGACTGATGCCAGTGTGTGAAAGCCATTCATTGGAGGTTGCGACAAGCATTACAACCACCAATGTCATCTGTAGACAGATCAACTGTGCTACAACTTCCTTGAGTTCTGAACTGAGCACAAATAAGTTGTGGAAGCTGTATCACAAAAGGAGATAATTCCACGTGTGAACAGCCTTGTTTGATCACTCTTGATTATGCATTAGGATTACTATCTGGAAGAGAATTTGTATGGTATAAGGATCATTTTAAATTACATCTTCTGCTCTTTTTTGTGTTACAGGTTCTGTATAAAACAACACAGCCTTTTGATCCAGAGGGCATCTTAGGAACCATCAATTCAATTGTACTGGCTTTTTTTGGGTTGCAGGTAAATTCACTGAAAAATTGACTGTGAAAGCTCAGGGGCTTTGTATTAAAGACTTTAATAGACAATTCAGTAAACCGTGGTTAAAGCTGATTTCTGAAAGGGGATTTATGTTATCAGCAAAAGATGTACTGTTCTGAAGCAAACTAATTGCAGCATGTGGTAGTGCTGTTGGTACAGCTGTTTATTGTCAGTGAAAATAACTTTCTATAGGCTGCTGTAGATACAGAGCCACTGTAAAATTTCAGGTCATGGAGGTACAGCACACTAATGAGTTTGAGATGCGCTAACATTTAAATATGTCTCTCAGTGGTTGGAATTCCCTTGTTTTACTCATCAGGAAAAACTGCAAAATATATATTATGTGATACTAACACATATAATTCAAGGGTCTTGAATCCAAAGCTTGATTTCAATCAATGTGTAAATGTATTTGTCCCGTATGGTGCATAATTGTTCCTCTTTTGCTTTCTGAATAAGGACCAACATGTGTTACAGTGAAGAAGTTGTGGGGCATAGCTAACTAGTCTTTTAGGAACATGTTTTCTATACACAGGCATTAGGCATCAAGATATGATTGGAGATGGGTGAAAGCATAACAGACTCCAATCAGCGGCTTATGAGCAGTATTCAAGTGGGTTCCAGAATACCCATTCCTGGAACTCTCATGGTTTGACTCTGAGACTCAAGGTTTCCTCGGGGTCTCAGGGTGAAGGGCCCACTTCTCAGTGTGAGTCCAGTGTTTCCTACCCTAAGATCTGCACCAATTAACCACTTATTTAGCCTCTACATTAGTGCCGTTTATACCAGAAAGGCAGAGGGAGATGTTTATACTTGTCTTGTGTGTGTCTGTTCAACTAGCAACCATTTCTAAGTTGTTGGTATTGTTTTTATGACCTTCACCAAACAACTCCAGTGATAAGAAAGAACATCACTTACCTTCTTCAGAGGCATTAGTACTGGCCTCCACAGTATGCGAGCAGGCACTGGATTACACACTAATGCTGTTGTAGCACAGGTTGCTTGATTTTATTAGATGCAATATCACAGTGGCCTGAAAATTTACAGTGGTGCTGTTGCTACACCATCCTATGGAGATTTATGGTCTACAGACCAGAGCAGTCCATAGGATGGTGTAGCAACAGTGCCACTGTTTATTTTCAGGCCACTGTGATATTGCACCTAAAAATTCAAGTTAGAGCTGTTATAATTTTTTAATAAAATATCTCTCAGCAGTGGAAGTACCCTTGTTTTACTCAGGGGGATAAACCCTACAACATATATTTTTTACATTTTAAGTATTACTATCCCTTTAAAATGCCTGTCTTAACCCTTTCAGTGCCAGAGGGGTACAGAATGCATTGCTTTGCAATGTATTCCATACCCCTCTGGCACTCAAAGGGTTAAATTCCATTCTGCCATTGTGAGCAAGATTTGAACTTGCTATACAATAAGCCAAACATCATGGTGCCTTCTAAAGCATTCTGGAGGGGCTCTATGCTTCAGATAGTTACCCCATCTGGATCCTCTCAGCAAGTGTGCATGATGCTCCATGGCGAGCTTGTGCCCAACCTGTTGATTCCTGTAAGTGTACTTCCAGAAGGTGTATGTACAGGAGCATGCACGCTTTTTTTAACAGAAAGAAAAGAGGAGGTCCGTAAAGGAGGTCTTTACATATTCTTCCTAGGCGTAAATGATGTATAAATGTACATTTCATGTTTAGATGTTATGTTTGTTTGAATGGCAACTTAATTTTTACTGCCTGCTTCAGTAGAAGGAGACTTGAAAAAGAGGTCTGCACTTTGTAACCTTAAAAAGGCCCTTGTAAGCATACCTGTGAACTTTTTGTTGTGAACTCCCCAGATAGGGTGTCCTGTGGTGCCGCTAGGGGAGAAAAATAATGCAATTTGTGTCAAATGGGGCGGGGCTTAATCACAAGTGGGCATAGCTTATAAAATAAAGTAAAAGTATAATGTATTGGCTGGGGAAGGAGAAGATGGTGGAAAGTGGGAGGAACAGACAGGGAAGGAGTAGAGGTGGGAAAAGTTTTATTAAAAACTCTCCACATCTGGAGAATTCACCTCTGCCCCGGAGACCCGGTAATCAACAGAAAAAAACGGAGTCTCCTGGGCAAATCCTAAGAGTTCCCAGCTATGCTAGTAAGCCATTGTATGCATCAGAAAACTGATCTCTTCGGCTGGTAAGGGGACTGGACTTATTATTATTTAGTGTCCACTCAACAGGTCTCCTTCATTGTAAGCATACATGCCAGTGAAGCTGAGCCTGATTATGCAGCCTGGCAGATACATCTAAGAGCAAAATGGGGGTCTGAACAGTGACCTTTGGTGATCTCTTACTAGAGCTCAAATCTTGCAGTTCAGTCTTGTGGGGTTGCACATGTAGCTTGCATATAAATAAGTAAATATCTCTCAAGCCCATACCTAGTAGTCTATGGAGTTGTTTGCACAACCAATGAAGAATATAGCTGTGAGCCACAGACCTCCTGCTTTAGTTCAACCTCCTTAATAACCAGTGGAGTCAGGTGTTTTTTCACCCTCCCAGGGGCCATTTTATAGAAGAAGACTAAGGGCCGTATGTTCAAAGGGATAACGACAAAAAATTGTCGTATGAAAGACAAAAATAAGTCATTGAATGCATGAACGACATATTTTCTATAGAGTATACGACAAAAAACTAGTAATGTCCGTTGTATACGACACAACTCCAGAATTGACGGGCAAAGGGGCGTGGCTAGGGCATGGCTAAACTATTCTCCAGTGTCGTATAAAGGAAAAGAAAATTTGTCGTAACTAACGACAAAAAAATGCCTTTCAAAAGACAAAATTTGTACGTTAAGAAAAAAGTGGAGAGAATGTGTTCTGAATGAGAGAATTTTTGTCATTAGTTAAGACATTTTTAAAGACATTTTTGTTGTTAAGACATTTTTTAAGACATTTTTGTCTTTAGTTAAGACATTTTTTTGTCGTTCCATACGACAAATTCAGTCAGAACAAATGACATATTTCCAATCACAAAGGACACTCTCTGAAAATATTAATGATCCCAATGACACTGTACTTTGAAAAGTCTTTACAAACGACAAAAGCTATTTCGCTACTTCTTTGAACATATGGCCCTAAGGGCAATATGTTCAAAGGGATAACGACTAAAAATTTTTTTATGAAAGACAGAAATAAGTCATTGAATGCATGAACGACATATTTTCTATAGAGTATACGACAAAAAACTAGTAATGTCCGTTGTGTACGATACAACTCCAGAATTGACGGTAAAGGGGCGTGGCTAGGGCGTGGCTAAACTATTCTCCAGTGTCATATAGAGGAAAAGAAAATTTGTCGTAACTAACGACAAAAAAATGTCTTTCAAAAGACAAAATTTGTACGTTAAGAAAAAAAGTGGAGGGAATGTGTTCTGAATGTGAGAATTTTTGTCTTTACTTAAGGCATTTTTGTCATTAGTTAACACATTTTTAAAGACATTTTTGTTGTTAAGACATTTTTTAAGACATTTTTGTCTTTAGTTAAGACATTTTTTTGTCGTTCCATAGGACAATTTCAGTCAGGACAAACGACATATTTCCAATGACAGCCGACACTCTCTGAAAATATTAATGATCCCAACGACACTGTACTTTGAAAAGTCGTCACAAACGACAAAAGCTATTTCGCTACTTCTTTGAACATATGGCCCTTAGTAAAACATTATAATTGCCAGTTAAAGGTGTGGTCTCTCCTAAGATAACATTTATGTTAATTGAAAAAATATAACATCTGTGTTGTGGTTTTTGTCCTCACACCTCTGGTTCACATAAAAAAACTAAAACAGTTTCCTTACTGTCATACCAACAAATGAAGCCTGGTATTGTCGTTCCTGGCGATGAAATACCAATAGCCCTCTCAGCTTACGTTGCTCTTTAAAATTTCCTTTAGTGGGTTTGCCTTTGATTATCATTGGGACATTTAAAGGAAGGAGAAGAAAGATGAAAACATCAAAATCTATTTGTACATTTTAAGATCTTTTAGGTCATTTAGGTGTGTCACAGATAAGCTCTAATGCTGTATGTATTAAGTTTTTTTGTCGACTAGGAGGCACTGCCCCATTAGCCATAATCAATATTAAGTTTTAAACCATTCATTATAGTCTTGGGGACTGCAGTCATAGTGCTGGGATACCGAAAGGCAAGACTGCAAAAGCTCACAATACATTTTTGTTCATGGAATTGGCCAGAGAGCACCAAGGGGGTCAATTTTCTAACACCTGATCACTTCTTCTGCCTGTGGTCAAAACGCAGCCCTGACTTCCTTAGTAGGTCTTCTCCCAGAGTAGGAGACTTGTCAAGAGGCATTAATCATGTGATAGTTGCCTTTTAGAACTTTTTTTTTAGAACTTTTTAAATAGATGGACAAATGGACCATTAGTTCACATTCTATGTATCTATATACAGAATGCCAAATGACTGCACCCTAAGGGCTTTTTTGCACTGAACAATTTTCATAAACAATTCACAAAAATACAATTGTTTTGAAGCTGTCATGTAAAATATTATTGTTGTACAGGTTTCAATACCACCGAAGTCACTCTGGCAGCAATGAGGCAGAGAGCATGCAAGTCTCAGGAAAATGCTAACATGTACTTTCCGAGAGTCCCTTGTTACTGTTTCAGCAAATGAAAAATCTCTTTTATTACCAGCATTATATTATCATAGTTGTAATCATAACAGCTACAGCAAATAATCACTCCAAGGCAACATGTTATAGCAGTGCCAATCCATTTGTCAACAACCAATATTAACTCTAGCAAGACCATAATAACAGGTGTCTGTGAATTGTAGTCATCAAGGATGACAGCTAATGTTTAAAGAGGAAAATGTCAAAACCCAAGTTGCTGTTATACAAAATATTGACTTAAAATATCCACAGCTATATAACTAAAAGGTTCAGTAATTTGAGAAATTATTAAAAAAAGATTACTAAAAATGAATTTGCTGTTATGCAACAGGCAGCTGAACTTTTCACTTCCAGGTCAGGATGCTGTACATTATTGTGTAAGACACAACAGGAAGTGACTAGAGCAATTAAAAATGGCTTCTCCTATCCTGCTCAAAAACAACACACAAACTAACATAAATAGGGGCAGTATAATGGTATAGAAACCAGAAGCCTGCTCCACAAAGGACCCAATAAAGAAGAGGCACACTATAAGTAGAAAAAATAGAATAGCTTTATTCATACAAGAAATAATTCAATAGTAAGGCATAAAACCAATTAAAACCAAAGAGCCTGAAGGGCCCAGAAAGATATAGCATCCTAAAATATTCTCCACAGGTAAGCAACAATGTAGAGAAGCAAAATAAATATCTTTGACCCACAATACTAAAGGTGCTATAGATAAAACATGAAATAAATGTGCACTTGACAAACAATTATAAAGAGGTACAAGACAATTAGGCTGAATCTACAAGGGAGACAAATGTAGTTTCTGGGCACTCCAAGGCTCTCAAGACGCCTCATGCATGGGGCGTGAAGCCATAGTCGGTGGCGATACGCATGGGGCATCTTGAATAAACTTAAATTTAACCATTACTATCCCTTTAATCCATCCCCATAAAATGTGTAAAGAAATGGAGTGCAATCATACAATTTGATACACATATATTTATATATATATATATATATATATATATATATATATATATATATATATATATATATATATATATATATACCTTGTTTAATACATTGCTTTAAATAAGATGCAGAGGAAAGAAAGTCCCCAAGCCTCCAAAAGAGTGCCCCATTACCCTCCCTTTGGGGATGAAATTTTGGGTATTTAGCTTAGTAAAGTAAATATTGATTCCAAAATTTTTTTCATTGTTTTTAATTGTTGCCATAAATTCACCCACTATATGTTTAAAAGCTACATTAATTTGCTAAAAAAAGTTGAATAATTTTAACAATAGCAATGTATTCATTGTAACAATAGCAATGTATTTCTTCTACCCTCTCAATTTGACAGAAAATAGAGAAGTGGGACCACTGTGCATTAACCTTTTAAGTGCTAATTAAAGGGATAGTATTACTTCAAAATTACTATCCCTCATATTGTAGCCCTTAATAAACTGAGTTAAATGACACCAGCGGCATCTCTCAAACCTTTATGGTTTAAGAGATAGCCGCTTTCAAAGTTTCCTCTCCCCTGCTGTCAGCGTTCTGCTGCCAGCAGGGGAATCTGGTCCCGGGACCGGCGGAGATTCTTAAACAGAGCCGATATCTCATTATGGAAGGAAAAATTATTCATTGAAACAGTCTTCTAAGTGTGCTTGGTTACCAAGCACACGTAGAAGATTGTTTCAATTACTAATTTTTCCTTCCATAACGAGATATCGGCTCTGCTGAAGAGCCTCCGCTTGATTCAGAGACCGGATTCTCCCGCTGGCAGCAGAACGCTGACAGCAGGGGAGAGGAAACTTTGAAAGCGGCTATCTCTTAAACCATAAAGGTTTGAGAGATGCCGCTGGTGTCATTTAACTCAGTTTATTAAGGGCTACAATATGAGGGATAGTAATTTTGAAGTAATACTATCACTTTAAGTATCCAGTGCATTGCAGTACACTCAAAGCAGGGGAGGGCTGGCAACTTGTGGCCTGGAGGGCAACAACAATCAAGTTGCCCGATTTTACAATTGTTCTAGCCCACTGTCCCATACCCCTCACTTTTGTTCATTTTAAAATTACCATTAACCCTTTGAGTGCCAGAGGGGTATGCCACGTGTTGCTTTGCAATGTGTTGCATACCCCTCTGACAATCAAAGAGTTAGTGTTGAGAAGTAAGGCAAGCAATACCACAAAGCTTACAATTGAAATGGGGTTACACTGGTGCAACTACAGAGATTACAGTGTAAGTAATGCTGCACTAGAGATACTATAGAACTTAGAAGAGAAACTGGTTATGCTACTAGTGTAGCTCCACTTGGATTGTAGCTCCATTTCAATTGTAAGCTCTGTGGTATCATTAGTGTAGCTACATTTGCAGCAACAAGCGGGAGTGGCCCACCAGCCCAGACATATGACTGGCCCAGGGGGCAATTGCTCCCCCTGCCACCCAGGCCAGCCCTCCCCTGACTCAAAGGGTTATGGAACTAGTACTTTTTCCAGACAATTTTTTATGGTGTACAGTAGTGAGAGTGCAGCAAATAAACAAAAGTAATATTGCATCATCTACACTTAAAACTTTCTACTGCTTCCCTGCTGTGATCAAAGCAGAGGCAGAGTGTGTGAATCAGTAATTTTGGTGTGGTGCATTATGGGTCTTGTATACCATTCTGCCATTGTGAGCAAGATGCGAAATTGCTATTCAAGTTGCACAGAATTTCTTGCTTGCCTCTTCATTTGTATATGGATAATTGCAGGACTAACTCATATAACTTGCAATGGACTTTCTTTGTAACTATGTAGGGATAGGGGTAATAAGTGGATATATACAAATGTAATGGACAGGGGAGTTAAAATGGTGTAAGACCTGGAACTAGTTTTCTAGGACTACATCACTGTTCACAGTCACACCAGCGTCCACTGTTGTGGATGTCACAATTATGACACACAGGGGTATCACTAAATAAAAGTTATACATAGCGTGATTGCTTCTGCATTGGGTTGTGCCTGTTCATAGATGTGTTCACCTGTATTGTGGCCTAATACTAACACTATTTCAATGGCTTTAGGGAAGTTGTTCTTGATGTATGTTTTCGCTTTAAGCGCAGTTTCCAAATACCTTGTCCATGCACACCAGTCAGACGTATGCTTTAACTTCCGAAAAGAGAAATATGTAATCCCAAATGCAAACAGGAAGGTTCCAATGGTATAAAGAGTTAAACAGACTTTAATAAACCATGTCCTCCATTTTCCCAACATGTTTAAACTGATGTAACATTAGAAAATCCTACTTACGACAAGAGGTGTGTGTGGTACTAAAAAAGGTTGGGGGTAAAAGGGAAGGATGGGCATATACATCTTATTCCACTTCTGTTATGTGAATACACTGTTGCTGCTAGATTTGTCCCAAGGGCTTATAAAAGATGCATTCTGTAGGGCTGCATGGGAGATACTACAGCCCTAAGGCAGGAGTGAGAAATTGTTGGCTCTCCAAATGTGGGCCTACAAATCCCACCACACCAACGCCTGTGCATGTGCTACACAAGCCATTTGTTTGTAATATAAATAGTTTTCTAATAATTAACATATATTTATTGACGGCACTGTGTGGCACATTATGTTAATTGTTTTTGTGCTGTGCCAATAATACCCCACATTTTCCAATGAATGAATCTAGACAGAGACCATACACTGGGGGCATTTCTAATAACACAAAAGCACTGTGTTTGGTCAAGAACATAGCTAATTAGCATAGATGGCAGGTAATTAGCATAAAGTGCCTCTCTGCACATCACAACATAAAGATTAATTTCTCAAAAAACATTTATTTTACAAAAAATGTTTAGTATAATTTATAGTCAAAATTTAAATCTGTAAAAAAAAACTAAACTTGTCTTATGGTGACGGGTTCACCTTAAAGGGATAGTAATACTTCGTTTTATCTTTATTTTATTTTGTAGGCATTAAAAAACATATAGAACGATATAAGTCTTATCTCTCAGACCTTTATGGTTTAAGAGATATTCACAAGCAGGTAGACTGCAGAGAGGGACAATCTTCAATTAAGATAAGGGAAAAAGCTGAAAAACTTGTCAAGGGGGGCAGGGCTTTCATTGTTTTCATACAAAGAAGATTGTCCCCTGCTGTTATCTGTCTGGTCTTACAACCACATTCCCCATCTGAGAAGAGATGGCTTACACTAGAAAAAAGGGGCGGGAGGGGGAAACTTTGCTTGTGAATATCTCTTAAACCATAAAGGTTTGAGAGATAAGACTTATATCGTTCTTCTTGTTTTTTTAATGCCTACAAAATAAAATAAAGTTAAAACGAAGTATTACTATCCCTTTAATACATATGGTGCTACATTTGTTGTAGCTAGAATACTTCATTTTTTATCCTCTGAGATAGTTAATAGGAGGATTATAAATAAAGACTATGGGAGAGATTTAAAAAAAAACATTCTTAGTACTTTTTAAAGAATTGTCCTTAAGTCATGGCAACTAGTGGTAATGTTAGGTTTGGTTTATAAAAGAGTACGAGCATCTTTATAAATAATAATATGTAGTTATTATTCTGGGGTTAATGCCTGGAAATCTTAAAGGGATAGTAATACTTCATTTTATCTTTATTTTATTTTGTAGGCATTAAAAAAACATGAAGAATGATAGAAGTCTTATCTCTCAAACCTTTATGGTTTGAGAGATATTCACAAGTAAAGTTTCCCCCTCCCGCCCCTTTTACCTAGTGTAAGCCATCTCTTCTCAGATGTGGAATCCAGTCCATAGACCAGACAGGTAACAGAAGGGGGCAATCTTCTTCCTATGAGAACAATGAAAGCCCTGCCCCCTTGACAAGTTTTTCAGGTTTTTCCCTTGTCTTAATTGAATATTGTCCCTCTCTGCAATCTATCTGGGCACCTCCCTTCTGATCTGGCTGAGCAGTGTTACATCAGTAAAAGGGGTGGGAGGGGATACTTTGTCATTGAATTACTCTTGAACTACAACTCTGACAGACTTGAAATAATACTCTCCAAAATCCAAATACTATGATGATTAATTAGAGCTGCTTTTATTATGAAACATTACTATCCCTTTAAGAACAGACTATACCTTGAGTTAAGATTCTGTAAAAAAAATGATGTCACTAAATTGTCTCAGTTAGCGACATTTCTTTATAAATTCACAGCGCCAGAATTTTTTTGTCAGCTGTACTGTTGTTGCGTTATTGCTTCCAAAACTGGAGTAAGGTTCTTTTTAGTTATATGAACTTGCTGTATAGTTACCAAAACTGCTTCAGCTTTTATCGACAGCAATTAAGAATTTTGGTTTTATTGGCAGGAGAAACATTAAAACTGTTTGCGGTATTAGTAGGGCCCAAAGCATTTAATCCTGAAAAATGTGGATTTTGTTGAAAAAAAATGGAACCCAAACAAAATACAAATATATATTTATTCCCATAGGATGTCTGCAGGCTTAATCTCTTAAACAGATGATTCCTGTCAGAACAAGCAGAGTATAAAAAATCCCCACAAACTTGTGTTTTATGCCTGAAGGGAAATGTAACTGCAAGCGTTTCTATGCTCTTGGAAGGGTTCCTGTCCTTTTTTATTAATGTCTGCTTCACAGGTGAGCCAGGCAATGAATTTTCCCCACTTAACCTGACGGACTCTGCAGATATGTTACTAGTGTTGAATTTGACACTTTCAATACTAAAAGTCCCTGCAATTTATTACTTTACTCTATGGGCCCCCATTAACTGTAAAACGTTACAGGTGTCTCATGTCGTAGACCCAAGCAAGTATATGCCCCCCCATGAACACTTTTCTACACCCTCACTTTATCCAGCATCTTTTATAGGCCATGACGCATCACTTAACCTATTAACCTCTTAACGACTGGTGACATGTCAGGCCCACCACCATATCTTGTGCTTACAGTGCTCCTGCTGTTAGCACTAACAGGGTCTGAAATTGACAGCTCCAAGACAGGAGTCGTCTCTCTCAGACCCCTGTTCGGTGCGCCAGCACACATAATCAGTCACGCGTACTTTCACACCATTAGTGATCAAATCAGTCCTTAAAGGGATAGTAATACTTCGTTTTAACTTTATTTTATTTTGTAGGCATTAAAAAAACATGAAGAATGATATGTCTTATCTCTCAAACCTTTATGGTTTATGAGATATTCACAAGCAAAGTTCCCCTCCCCGCCCCTTTTACCTAGTGTAAGCCATCTCTTCTCACATGTGAGTCTGGTTGTATGACAGTACAGATAACAGCAGGGGACAATCTTCTATGTATGAAAAGAATGAAAGCCCTTCCCCCCTTGACAAATTTTTCAGCTTTTTCCCTTATCTTAATTGAAGATTGTCCCTCTCTGCAGTCTACCTGGGCATCTCCCTTCTGATCTGGTTGAACAGGGGGGGGATACTTTGTTTGTGAATATCTCTTAAACCATAAAGGTTTCAGAGATAAGACTTATATCATTCTTCATGTTTTTTTAATGCCTACAAAATAAAATAAAGTTAAAATGAAGTATTGCTATCCCTTTAAGGAAAGGTCACTTCCCCGTATCGCTGGTCATTAAGCAGTTACGGACTAGTCTGTTTTCACCTTTATGACAGAAAATATTTCAGTTTTCCAGTAAACTTTTCAGGGCTGGATCTACATCTCAGGTGCCTCTAGGCAATATACTCTAAGTGCATTTAGCTCCACCCATGGTCACACCCCTGTTCCTCAAATGATCCCACCCCCAGTCCCAACAACTTGACTGATAACAAGAAAAGCCAAAAAAGTTTTAACCCCTTGGTTTCTGGAGAAATGCTTTGGATATCTCTCTATCATCCAGGGGTTTAAATAATAGCTTGTAAAGGGATATAAAACTGGTGCAGGGACACTGAGATTGCTCTGGACACACCCATAATTCAGAATGTGGTGTAGCCAGCACAGCTGTGGGGCCCCTCAAAATGTGGTTCTTTAAGCAGTTGCCTTCTCTGCTTATTAGAAATCCAGCCCTGATACTTTGGTTAAATACTGTTTCACCTTTTTATTATGACGTCCATCCATGCAAACAATATATGATTTTTTTTTGGGGGGTGCTAGAATAAGCTTTCAGAATTGCACCACTTTTACTTACTACATCAACCTCAGAAATTGTCTGGTGGGGCCCCTCTCTAACATTTTAATATTTAGAAACCACCATGTGCTGTTTTGCTGTCTCTATCCTTGTCTGTATCCAAGGTTAATGACTCAGATATTCCAAATCCTTTCTGCACTGTAAACAAAAATGCATTTAGTAAATCAAGATTCGGTCTTGGATAAAACAGGACATATGACACAAGGGACAAAAGCTGCAGGATACTGATTATCTTTTCTAATTGCTATTGGAAGAGCTTTAATTGAGCCACATGCTGCCCCTGTAGTCTAAAATAGCCTTGGGTTAAAGAAAAAAAAAAGAAAAAAAAAATTGGAGCTTTTTGTCATAGCAGTATTGATTAACCCTTTGAATGTCTGGTGGTATCCAACTCATTGCTTTGAATGCTTTGGATACCACTCCAGCACACAAAGGGTTAAACCTCCAGTGAGCAGGGCACATACATCCTTCTGTTACAATGGGTAACACTTATCAATAATGTTCCTCAGTTTAAAAAATCCAGGAATATTTGAGCTAAAACTGTTCTGGAATCAATTTCCTGCTGCAAACAACAAAGTATCCACACTCAAGCTTGGACTCAGTCATGAATATATACAAAAATACAGAATTTATTTGGAAAATTAGAAAAACAGGAACATAGTGAACAGACAATTGATACTAGACCCAAACAAGCACCTAACGCGTTTTGAGCCTTAACGGTCCTTAGTCATAGGCCTAATGCCTGTTAAACTTTTATACTATAATTTTTTTTCCAAGAATGCCACTTGTGCCAAGAAGATAGTTGAGTGAGAATGCACTGGATGTTTGGGCTCCATAGCTTAGGATCTTGTTTAACCCTCTGAGTGCCAGAGGGGTCTGCAAAGCATTTCAAAAGCATTGGTCCGCAAAGCATTACAAAAGCAATGCATTGCATGCCCCTCTGGCACTCAGAGGGTTAAAGCCATGCACTACAGAAAGGTTAGTGGGAATGTGCATAACATTAGCCACTTTCCTGCACGTGGCATAGAGGTGGCATTCAGGCTTGATTACAATAAAGTCTTATCATTGGCAAAGAGTATGCACTAAAGCTTTCCTACACTCTAGTAGGCTGATTCTCAATTCCATTCATCAGGGGACAATAACAGGTCATATTCTCAGGACATCATTAATTAAGTACAAAGTCACACAATTATGCAGTATCACACTGGCTAACAGAACAGGAGGCAGACCCGCAGGGCTGAGGGTGGTTACTAGGCAGAAGAGAAGCAGAAAAAAACAATTATCAGTCAATAAATACTTGGAAACAACTCACTTGCAGATAAAGGCTGGATGATGCGTGGCCATGGGTTAGGCTGACCAGACCTCCCCTTTAACCTGGGACGCATAGGAAAAATGCATACTGCAAGACTGCTTTGATTTCAGTGAAGTACTGAAAAATTTAATAGGACTTTAATATAGGGATTAGTAATACTTAAGTTATTACTATCCCTTTAAGGCTGCTGCTGTTGAGAGATCTTTGAGACAGAAGCTAATGTGCAAAGTTAGGGAGTGTAACATCTGCAAGTATCTCATACAGGTGAATTACAGGACCAGGAGCTCACAAACAAACAAGGTCACAGGATTCAAGTCAGCAAAAAAAAAAAAATAAGGTCTGAAGGGAAGCAGAGATCAGGACACTCAACAAACATACGTGGTCAGAATTCAAAGCCAGGGTTACATACCTCCCAAGTGTCCCTCTTTAGGAGGGACAGTCCCTCTTTTTGACCCAAATCCCTCTGTCCCTCTTTCTCACCCCGATGTCCCTCTTTTTAGGAAACCAGACTGTGTGGTGTGTATATAAGGGTATCACATTGCTCCACAGCAATAAAACTCACATTATTGTTTGTTTAAACATCAGTATGTGTGTTTATAAATTAGTCTGTGTAAATAAAATACTTTGATCTAGTTATAAGGCATTTATTAGGTTACACAATGAGGTGTCAGTAGGTCATGAAATAGCCTAAAAATTCTCGCTACTGCCCCGCCCACCAGCCACACCTCCAGCCACTGCCCCTAAAACACAAGTGTCCCTCTTTGGCAATCTGAAATGTTGGGAGGTATGGGGTTATACACAGGAAAAATGAATCTCAGCATTGGAATTCTAGGGCTGGATTCAAATGCAGGTGCTAGTTTTATCTCTGCTTTCACCTCCAGGTATCCTCATAGACTTCAATAGGGAAATATTTGATAAAATAGGAGGTAACATTTATCTCCTGCATTTGCATCCAACCCCTAGTCAGTAAGAAACTGTACATGTGCACTGAAGTGTCTGTAAGACTGCTTTGTACAGGTCTCCACAGGCATATACTGGAGACAAACTGGAAGACAGGCAATATCAGATCTGGAGTGAATGAAGAGGGTGTGTCCATGTAAACAAGCAGATAACAGCAGAGCAGGACTTTCCGGAACAGATTCTTATAGGCCTAAACTTTTACAACAAATTTAAGCAGACAAATTGAAATGGATTCACCAATAATTCTTCAATATGTAGTATAAGGAAGGACTATTAATTCAAACCACATGTAGAGATGTGGAGAAGCAAACATTTTTTCATCCATAATTTAAAAACATTGAAGTGAATGGACAAGGTTGGGTTCTGTATGTAAGATGGGCAAGGACAACCACCTTACATGTTTTGCATTAACACACTTACTTATAGCCATACATTACCTAATTACAAGCAATGCAATCACAATGTCTGATCCACCAATTCCTCACCTGTGATTATGCAGGGAAAACACTGCTCTATTACACACTGCAAATTACACCAGTGGTTAAAGGGATAGTAATGTTTCACAAAAACAGCAGCTCCAATCTTCATAGTATTTGGTCCATGGAGAGTGTATTTAAATACTGTCAGAGCTGAAGTTAAAGAGTGTAAGCCACCTCCCCTCAGATGTGGAATCTGGTCCTGGGACCAGACAGCTCACAGCAAGGGACAATCTTCTTACTGCGAGCATAAGGAAAGCCTTTCCCCCTTGACAGGATTTTCAGGTTTTTTCTTATGCTCACTGAAGATTGTCCCTCTCTGAGATCCATTTGGACAGTCTTGCTGCTCTGAGGTGAGCAGTATTACATCAGTAAAAGAGGCAGGTGGGGATACTTTATCATTCAATTTCTCTTGAACTACAACTCTGACAATATTGAAATAATGCTGACCATGGCCCAAATGCTATGAAGATTAATTGGAGCTGATTTTATTGTGAAACATTACTATCCCTTTAACGTCTTCACGCAGCAGATGATTTGTATATGTCTTCCATTGAATTAATAAAAATAACTGGAGCAATTCTAGGGCAAACCAACTCCATCACAGGGGACAATTAAACATTCCCCATATTCCTGTTTATTTATTAAGCCCATGAATGCTAAAGAAGTAATGCAATGGAGACTTCTCTATCATTCAAGGGGTTAAAAGGCCTATTTAAATGATTGGGCATTTTATTTGCAAAGCTGGTTTGCTCCATAATATCCCCCTTTCTTATTAAATCAGCCTCATAGCCTTTCAGAAAGAAAGAGATGTTTTTAACCCTTTGAGCCCCAGAAAGGTATCCAATGCATTGCATACCTCTCTAGAACTCAAATAGTTAATTCAGTGAAGGAAAAATCAAATAGTGGAAAATAACATGGAGCTGCAGCTCATGTCATTTAATAAAGACAACAATTAAAAAGAGAAAAGTACTTATTATTAAAAAAAATGAATAATTTTATTAAAGTTATTCAAATACTTTATATGATATTCTAAAACATGGATAATCAGTTCTCAGACTTCCAGCCAATGGTTGGGTGGGGATGATGGGAGCTGAAGTCCCCAACAGCTGGAGTTCCATCAATTGACTGCCCCAGACCTAGAATCCTATAATATAATGTGCTAAGATGCGATGCTCCCTGTGTGCGTAACACGCACATGAGCAGTAGAGACTACCTGAACGATGCAGTCACACGCAGTAGTCATGTACAGCAGAGACTGCCTGAACGCGCTGGCCCCCATTCCAAGGCATGGCCGATATGTAGTGGGGCACCCGAATGGCCAACCGCCCCGGTTCCCCCGGGCTGCAGCCAAGGCCACCGGGCGGCACCCTGGTCGTGCACATGGGCCTTCAATACTAGTATGTTATAAAACATATATAAAGAAATCAAGAGATGATGGTTGTTTTGCCTCTAAAAATACTATTCATGTCAACAGCCTATATTGTGGGATTGAATTTCAATAACTGACACTGCCAATTTAGTTCATCTCATCAATTAATGCTTCATTAACTTAATGATTCTGTGTATTGAACATACTGTTTGTTTTAGGGAATATATTAGTGATCAGTTATGTCCTTAGTTTGAGGATGAGTTAATAGATATTGAGTTATTGTGAGAATTACATCAGTACGGTAGAAAATGCAAATCCTTCCTGAAGCCTGTCAAATTATTGTCTACATGACTAGTATTTGCCCCTCGCCGGGTCTACCATTTACCTTTCATTATTAACTTCTGACAGCTTATGGTGCCATTATTCATAACTATGTGTCTTTTTATTATATTTGTGTAAATTGTTGGTTCTCATTAACTGTGCACCTGATATAATCAATTGGGATCAAGCAGAAAAATCCATGGAAATATACATTTCCAATAGTTAACTCAATTTGTTTATCAGAAGAATTTACCTAAGCAGGTGTCCATCAAAGAACATTCATTTATTTTTATTTTCTGTTTTTATTACATTTGATCTGTTTTTTTCTACTAATGACTGTTTCAGTTTACAATCTCATAAAGGGTAGTGTCCTTTACTAGTCATTCAGGTATAGTGAAACCCATTGTTGTGAGACAATGTGATCTAGAAGCAGATTTTAATAGAGGGCTCTATATATAGGAAACTGTAGATTGTAATGACCCCTGAGTACACCTGGTACAAGGGGGCAACGGGTCAGAAAAAGACACAAATACTAACAGGAAGGAGTCAGTAATACAAGATGTTAGTGGTCGATGCTCAGGTACAGATTTTGAGTATGTAGGTAACTTTCAAGGGGGATTTCGCTGCCACCTAGGGCGTATAAAGTTGCTAGCTGCAAAGCCAGAACACGGATAAACCCTTAAAAATAAACTAAGCACCACTGACCCCAAGGAGAAATATAACTCCAACAGGAACAAAAACAGACTTACTGGAATGCAGCAGACCAGGAATCTCAGACTGGCCAAGAACATTTGCAACTGGGCTTCACACAGAAATGATTGGCAAAAGAGTGGTCTTGGTTGCAGAGGTCATATACAGGCAATAATCTTGGATTCATCTGGCAAGAAAATGGTCGGAATAGCAGAGGTCATACACAATGGCTCAATATTCTTGGATTTGGCTTGCAAGAGAATGGTCAGGATAGCAGAGGTCATACACAGTTGGGCAATACACTAGAATCAGCAGGCAAGGAGAGAAGTCACAGGAAGCTATGTCATACACAACTAAGCTCACAATCTCAGGCTCAACACTACTAAATGCTTAACTGTCACACAGAACTCCTAGCAAGACAGGCTTATAAAGGCCAGAACCCTGGAGGATGATGGGAGCAGGAGGAAAGAGCCGCCCCTTGGAGGAGCATCATGGGAAGAACACTGATGGGACATGTGTACTGGACGAGTGGCCTCACTGATGCCTCTGCATGTAGGAGCAGGAATAACCATGATAATGAGTGGCAGCCTCCCAAAAATGACACAGATATAATGAATAAATATATAGATAGCTATACCTGATGATTGCATATAGTACACCCACCTAGGAAAGTGACTGCATTAAACAAATGAAGAATCTTACATTACTAAGGTGTAGTTCCCCTTTTAGGCCTAGCTTCACTGAGACCTGATTTGAGATAGTCCAGTGTTAAGTGTTCTGCTTTAATGAAAGTGCATATGAAAAATTAATTCTGTAAAAATACACTGCAAGTAATGCAGCTCTGCAGTATTATTTTTCATAATTGTGTAGTCACCTTTTCTGTACTTTTGGCTTTTCATATGAATACAATTATTATAAATCCATACATAACTGCAACATACTGTATACAGTACAGGGTTACAACAGAGTGATGCATAAGGAAATAAAATGTAAAGTAGGATGCGTCATTGTAATGCATAAAGCATGAGGCTAAATGTAAAAGTTACACCTGACAAAGATAACCAGGGCAGAATCAGGGTAATTTAAATGCAGGTTCTGTATTTTTGGCATTCATTAAGCAGCTCGATATTTTTGAGTCTTGGGCCTGAAGATAGTTAGCATAAATGTTTGTCCTTTGGGAGGTTTCCACTTAGCCGCAGCTGTTGGGTGATGGAAAAGTCCTTCCTGAAGCTGTTATGGAACTATTCATAAGAATGGACATGGTGGAGATGGAGCGTGCAGGTAATGTCATGTGACTCTAGCTATCATGTGGCCCGTGTAAATAATTTCTTGCACTGCAAAATGACATGTATTAATTAAGCTCAATAGCTGCATTTCTGGAGCAAATCAACTGCACCTTAGGGTTGAAGTTAAAATTCCACAAATTCCAATGCAATGGAGACCTGGCTTGCATTCAAGGGGGTAAAAGCCCCATGTAATCCCCCAGTATGGTGCAGTTGGATTGTTCCAGAATGGATGCTCTTTAGCTTGATGAATAAGGACTATAGTTTCTATAACTGTACCAGACTGTAGGGATATCTGCATGGAGTGCCTCAATTTTCCACATAGGTGGAATTAACATGCAGGCAATTTACTACAGTGATGAGACTACCCCCTAGGCAAATATTTAATTACAAGATAAGGACCATTTCCAGAGCTGTCCTCATATTCAACTAGGCTTAGTTGTAAGTAGATTGGGCTGTTTTCAGATCTAGACTTACAAGACCCTAAAGATTGCTTAGATAACATTTAATGCGCACATTCCTAATACAATTATTTAAATTGGCATAAGCAGTCCCATTTAAGGTTGTTCTTGGTCTGCTTCAAAAATTGAGGCAGATGCAATGGAAGGTATTTTATTCTCTCCTTTGCAATAAATAGATTGTGAATGAAGCAGTTTCTTCCTATGTCTGTGATGGACAGTACCTACTTGTGGCGAAAAACCATCAAGCCAGATCTGTTTCTCGCTCCTTCCTGGAAGTTGGAATGGAATTATACTATACAGGATGCTATGGAACGTAAATGTGTTCCAACACACCTGTTGGGAACCACTGCCCAGAACAACCTAACCTCTCCAGTTCCAATCTATCTAGCACTACTTTGTTTTTAGATGTTAAAACAAGTTGGGATACCTTCAAATCATTATCATATGTCAAAGTTTATCCCCAAAGATATATGAACTAAGATTTAAATGTGGTAAGCTTTTCTTCACTCTTACATCCTGACCCTTACAAATATTAGTATAGAATATACTTGAACGGACAAATACAAAATAAGACAAATGTATGCTGTACTCTGTAAAAAGGAGTTGTCTCCATTCACTTAAAGGGATAGTAATGTTTCATAATAAAAACAGCTCTAATTAATCTTCATAGTATTTGGAATTTGGAGAGTGTTATTTCAATTTTGTCAGAGTTGTAGTTCACGAGTAATTCAATGACAAAGTATCCCCCTCCCGCCCCTTTTACTGATGTAACACTGCTCAGCCAGAGCAGAAGGGAGGTGCTCAGGTAGATTGCAGAGAGGGACAATCTTCAATTAAGATAAGGGAAAAACCTGAAAATCTTGTCAAGGGGGGCAGGGCTTTCATCGTTTTCATAGGAAGAAGATTGTCTCCTTCTGTTATCTGTCTGGTCTATGGACTGCATTCCACATCTGAGAAGAGATGGCTTACACTAGGAAAAAGGGGCGGGAGGGGAAACTTTGCTTGTGAATATCTCTCAAACCATAAAGGTTTGAGAGATGAGACTTATATCGTTCTTAATGTTTTTTAATGCCTACAAAATAAAATAAAGATAAAATAAAGTATTACTATCCCTTTAATCTCACTTTCCCAACAAGCTTCTCATTCCTTCCACGTATACAGTAACACATTAGACATATTTCTCTCTTCATTCCTGTTTTTTTTTAACATAAGGCTTCAAGGATCTCAGCTCATTTGTCTAAATAACAAAAATGCTTTGTGAAAATTCTGTT
Organism: Rhinophrynus dorsalis; assembly: GCA_037306005.1. Lineage (NCBI taxonomy): Eukaryota > Metazoa > Chordata > Amphibia > Anura > Rhinophrynidae > Rhinophrynus > Rhinophrynus dorsalis. The sequence continues at coordinate 130,091,153 of CM074724.1, forward strand.
AGAGAGAAATCACAGAATATAACCATAATGTACATGATTTACTGAGGACAAAGTCCAAAACATACTGGAAACGATGAGTACACCTAAGGATACTTACAGAACTTAATTCAGTAATAGCAAGACCATTATACTTAATAGTGGGGAGGAACACAGATGTAGTGCTATTATTCGAAAGGGGGCACTAGCTAAACCAGGAAAGGATAGACCTGTGAACTTGTCTCTTATACGGTGTAAGATATCAGAAGGGTCACAAACTGATAGTATTCAGGACTAAGTGACAACCAACATTATTAGTAGGAGCCAGCATGGTTTTATGAAAAATAGATCATGTCAAACCAATTTACTTGCATTTTTTGAAAGGGTAAATATTAATTTGGATAAGGGTATTGCTGTTAATGTTGTATACTTGGATTTTACAAAAGCCTTTAATACAGTGCCTCACAACAGGTTACTGCATTAATTAAAAGGCTTTGGTTTAGGAGGTGACATCTGTGCGTGGATAGAGAGCTGGTTAAATTATGTCAGAGAGTTGTTGTATATTTAACATTTTCAAGTTGGTCTAAACTTGTAAGTGGTGTGCCAGACGGTTCCGTCCTGGACTCAATGCTTTTTAATTTATTTATTAAGGAAGAAAGTATTAAAGGACAGCTAGACTTAAAATTAAAAAAAAAAATATGTTGTAGGGCTCAACTCCCTGTGTAAAACAAAGGTACTCCCACTGCTGAAAAGTGTATAATTCAAAAGGTATTACAGCTCAAACTTTAATTTTTTTAGCTGCAGTCACAGTGACCTGAAATTGTACTGTGTCGCTGTTGCTATACCATCCTATGGAGATTTATGGTCAACTGACCAAAGCTGTCAGTAGGATGGTGTAGCAACAGCGCTACTGTACAATTTCAGGCTACTGCACCTAAACATTCAAGATTGAGTTGTAATAACTTTTGAATAAAACACCTCTCAGCAGCGGGAGTACCCTTGTTATATTCAGGGGATAAACCACACAACATTTTTTTGCCATTTTAAGTATTGCTATAACTTTAAAAGTAAAGTCTCAATCTTTGCTTTTGCCACTAAACTGTGTAAGGAAATACATACAGAGAAGGGTGTTTTTTTCTCTGTAGAATGATTTGCATAGCCTTAATGAATGGGTGAAAAGTTGCACATGTGGTTTAAGATAATCATAAGATTTTTTTTCTTTTGGGCTACAAAAGAAAACATGCTACATATAGACTAAATGGGAAACTTCTTGGGGAATTCTCGTTAGAGAAATATTTAGGAGTACTGATAGACAGAAGACTGCACAGCAGTGTACAGTGTCAGTTGCTGCAAGAGCAAATAGGGTACTACCCTGTATAAAAAAGGGTATAGATGCCAGATGTGAGAATATAATTCTACCTCTATATGAATCCTTGCTAAGGACTCATCTGGAATATGAAGTTTTGGGCACCATTCTGAGACATTACTGGATTGGAAAAGGTGCAGAATGGTGCAACAAAACTGATAAAAGGATTGGAGGATCTGAGTTATAAAGAGAGACTAGCCAAATCAGGTAATTTACATTAGAGAAGATGGATCTAAGGGCAATATGATTAACATTTACAAACATATTTCAGATCAATACAAAATAACACTCTAAGGTAATATTTACTCAAAGAAGTGTGCTACAAAACAAGAGGTCATCCAATAAGACAGGCAGGCGGTCCTACTTGAAGTGCTACTGAGAGTGACAGTGACAAAAACTATTAGTGACAGAGATACACAGTGGATATCAATAGCCTACACACCCTTATTGAAATTGAAGGTTTTGTTGATGTAAAGGCTGAAATGAAGACAAATCATGTCAGACTTTTTTTCTATTTTAGTAAGATCTAACCAACAATATTTAATTGAAAAAACAATGAATATGCTCTGAAAATAAAATTGAATATAAATAAGGTGATGCCCTGCTCTATAAGTGTGCACAGGGGTGGTAACTGTGTTCAGATATAACCAATCACATTCCAAGTCATGTACAAAGGTAATTTGCCTTCACCTGACATTAACTGAAATGATTCTGATTAGCCCTAAATAATTCATGTAGGATTTCCTTGAAATTTTCTTGGTTGCATGCTTCAGAGATAACAGTGATCCACAAGAAGCTAACAGATGATCTGTGGTGTTCATATTGTTGAAAGGTACAGATTTGGAGGAGTATATAAAAGAATTTCAGAGGGATTATATATGTCAACCTCGATGGAGCCAGTATGTGACCATGATGTCATAATGTAATGTGTGTCTCAACATTGCTTATGCGATTATGTCACTCGATATTCCTTCTTATGGAGGAAGCTGCCAGTAGGCCGTTGCTCAGTTGTATGGTCTTTTGCTGGTGTTGTGGTGTGTTGTGGTGGTCTACTTAGCTATACGCCTGTATCAGCTGTACACCTGTGTACCTCAGCCTCTTGCTATCATCAGTTTGCTCAGCCATACCCCTGTATCAGTTATACATATGTGTACCTCTGCCTCCTGCTATCATAAGTCTGCTCAATCATACTCCTATATCAGCTATATACCTGTGCACCTCTGCCTTCTGCTATCATCAGTCTGCTTAGCAATATCAGATATATCTGAGGCCAATAGAGCATTTTTATTTTTTTCTCAGGGCTTGTGTTTAAAAAATAAATAAATAAAAACTAGTCCTACAAAAAAATAAACAATTTTTGGGAGGTTTGTTTCTAAGAAGCCTAAGTCCAACAAGTCCAACAAATCAATGTTTTCTTAAGACTTGTGCCAAACAAGCTTAAGTCCTACATATCAATGTTTCTTCGGGGCTTGGGCCTCTAATAAGTCTAAGTCCTACAAAGGTCTCTAACAACAAATCAAACAAATCATCCTCTACAAAATACTCTATCAAGTCAAGTATCAGTCCACCTCAGTGGCAGCTTATGTCAGGGGGTTCCTGTCTCTGTCACTTTAAACACAAATGTCTTATTTTATTTTATTTTATTGATTTATTTTTTTATTAACTGTCCCCCCAATAGCAGTCAAGAAAGCCCCCCAAAGCAAATTCCCTGTTCAAATGATTCATTCATTCACCAGGCACCCTCCTCAGACCCCTTTATACCATGTCTTAGGTTTTTACTTTATTTTATTTTATTTAGGATTTCTTTTTTTATTAAGTGCCCCCCAATCCCAGTAAACAACCCCCCAAAAACATTCCCTGTTCAACTGATTCTTTCCCCACACCCCACTAACATATGCATCCTCATGCCCCTTTTATACAATTCCTTTGGGAAATAAAATATTATTTGTAATGTTTTGTGTGTAACTTCTATGTTCCCATTGATTTCAATGGGCGAAAAAAGCAGAAAAAAACAGAAGATCGGCACTTTTCGTGGGAATTTTTTTGCCAAGCGGAAAGTTCCATTTTTTGCCGATTTCAGTTTGAGGTGGAAAGTTTTGCCCATCCCTACTTGTGATATACCATCAGAACTTAGGGCCAAAAAAGAAGGATGTTTCCCAAGACATAGTCTGAACTCAATGGGTTAATAACTCTGATCCAGTCCATTTAATTCCTCTGTATAAAACTGTACCTTGAGTTGCATTGCCACAATATTTTAGGGACAATGTAAATATATTTAGGTTCTTTTATTTCATGCACAGACTATTATCTGTGAACCATAACTTTTACTTGACCCTGCTCTTCCTTGTGTCCTGATGTGTCCTAGTTCATTATAGAAGACTGTTGACTCTTATTACAGTTATAAAATTACATGTTAGTATTTAAGATAAATGGAACCTGACACAATTGTATTATATTACAAGAGCATATAGTTTGTTCTTCAGTGATGTCTAACAAGAACATACTGCATATATAACTGAACAACATGTGGCTGTCCATCTGAATAGCTGTTTAAAAGGGAGCTGTACCTGTAGATTAAGTTTTCTATTTATTTTATATACTGGCTTTCTTTTTCTTTAATCAGTGTGGATTCATAACGCACTGCTCTAATGGTGTATAATGGTGTTAAGGGGAGGCATTTTGGTACAGCATAGAAAATTGATGTTAGGCAGACAAAGGGTCATAAATTGATTGTAGTGCCCAATTTAGCATGGAATTGCCATTGTACATTCTCCCAAATGACACTGACTGTCAATACATTTAAAGGGATAGTAATACTTAAGTATTACTAATCCCTATAGCAAAGTACTACTAAAAAAAAAGTATTGCCCCCAGTGTCATCTCTCAGACCTTTATGGTTTGAGCGATGATCACTCCTAAAGTTGCCCTCTCCCTCCCCCTTCCCTGTAGTCAGCGTTGTAGCTGACTGCAGGGAAGAAAGTCGTACGACTTTCAGGCGGCTCTCCAGCACAGCCGGATCGCGTTAATAAAAAAGAAAACTTTCACTGAAATGGTCTTCTACGTGTGCTTGGCTTGCAAGCACACGTAGAAGACCGTTTTAGTGAAAGATTAGATCTATGATCTATGACCGGATTTCCCTTCAGTCAGCTACAACGCTGACTTCGGGGAAGGGGGAGGGAGAGGGCAACTTTAGGAGCGATCAGCTCTCAAACCATAAAGGTTTGAGAGATGACACTGGGGGCAATACGTTTTTTTTAAGTAGTACTTTACTATAGGGATTAGTAATACTTAAGTATTACTATCCCTTTAAGGAAAAAGTATACCAAAATGAGACAAGTAGAATAATATTATTCTGATTTAAATGTTTATATGTCCATTTCAAAGTCAGCAACCAAAGAAACATTTGAGAGATATATTAAGCTCAGGCACTGCCATTGATTCTAATTCTGAAAAATAAACTGCAGGATCAGAAAATCAAGCATTTTCAAATTCTTTGAGACAGTTACGTCTGGATCAACTCAAATGACCATAATTTAAAGAAAAAAGTACAAAGGATATATAAGGCATAGTTACCACAGCTAAAGCACCCAAGAAAGGAATGACCAAACCTCCAGTTCCACCAACCAAATAGTTTTCAATCTTTCCAAATATGACCTCAAGGAGACTGAGGTTAAAGTCTGGAGTAAAGGACTCAAACTTGCACATAAAGTTAAACAAAATAAAATTACATCCATTAGTTTGATCTACTCTGCTTATATTGACTATTGAACTTGAAATACATCTTTTGGAATGAGGATAAGGTGATACCATATTTGAAACCTCTTTCAAATTAGTGGTACTTTTGATCCCCCTTAAAATGATGCCTCCAGAGCCACCTTTATGCATTCAATCAAACAGGTTATAGATTATGTGTATGTCCAATTTACATTAAGATGTCATAATTTATATCTTGAAACACATAGACTACTTAATCACTTGAAATTAATCCTAAAATCATTATTCATCCAACCCGTAAAAGCATGGTATAACTATTAGATTCAACCTGCTATCAAAATCTGGCATTCAGGTCAAGTACTACATTTGGGGTACAGCAAAAGTGGCTTAGCGATAAAAGAATAAAACTAAGAAAACTTGGAGCAATTGATTAAACATGTACATGATTCCTTATAATTTAACATCCTTTGGTCCCTGTGTTATATACCATCCCAAAAATTCATAAATGCCTGGTTAACCCCTCTGGTCAAACAATAATACCAACTCAAGACTCACTTATTTAACCACTTTCCATACATATCAATTACATCTTACAGCCTCTAGTTCAACGAATACAATCATATTTCAGGGATGCAGCTCACTTTTTAGATCTACTGAATGGCTATAAGGTACCATTTCATGAACTTATCATGGTTATCCTAGATGTCGGAATCCTGTATACAAATAAAAATCATGGTTAAGACAATAACGTTGTAATGGATAAGATTACAGTGAGGACTATCAAGACCCTCTTTGAATAAACCACAGGATTATATGAATTTGTCCTTTGTAACAATTACTTCAAATTTGAAGATTAATTTTAAATGCAATGACAAAGATGTTCCATGTGTCACCCATGGCTCCTACATAGGTCAATATTTTTATGTGGGAATATGAACAGATTTACTTCCTAAGTCATACAAGATATTTTAAAGGGATAGTAATACTTAAAATGTAAAAAAAATATGTTGTAGGGTTTATCTCCCTGAGTAAAACAAGAGTACTCCAACTGCTGAAAGGTGTTTCATTCAAAAGTTATTAATTTTCAAAGTTGAATTTTTTAGGTGCAATATCACAGTGGCCTGAAATTATACAGTGGCGCTGTTGCTACACCATCCTATGGAGATTTATGGTCCCGGGACCAGAGCTGTCCATAGGATCGTGTAGCAACAGCGCCACTGTACAATGTCAGGCCACTGTGATATTGCACCTAAAAAATTCAACTTTGAAAATTAATAACTTTTGAATGAAACACCTTTCAGCAGTGGGAGTACTCTTGTTTTACTCAGGGGGATAAACCCTACAACATATTTTTTTTTACGTTTTAAGTATTACTATCCCTTTAAGGTATATTGAAGACATTTTTTTACTGTCTCTTGGGAATACCAATACTGTCTGGACAATTTACTATATATTTATAGCAAAAGAATACAGATCACTGTTCATTATTACATGCCTGGAGTCAACATACTGACTTATTAAAAAATACCCTTCCTTTGTCTCATATGCTATGAGACAAATACATTACATCAAGGCAAGACATGGCAGATGCCAACAACACCAAAATGAGACTTACATTTCAAGAAATGTTCTAAACTGTGATTGACCATGATTATCTATAGGATTCAAATACAAATGGCCAGTAGGTGTGTAATGACTTTTTATCTCCACAACGTTTACTCCCTTTTCCTATTTTTTCAACAAAGTTGTCCAGACTCACTGGGACATTCTTAAAACTGATGAAACTATCAGCATTTTGATCAGTGAAAATCCATGAGTAGGTTTTTGAAGGGACAAACATTTTAAATCAGTTTATCATTTTAAATTATTTACGCTAAACAAGCTACATCTGAAATTACGCCTGTAAGATATTCTCACATGTACACAAAGGAATCTGAAAATAATAAAATAAAAAAAAACACAAAAACATTATCCTCAACTACAGTTAAAATACAGACAATCTCTTAAGAATGCATGCCATTAAATATCAATACATCTGTTAGCTATCAAAGCCTACAATTTAAACATATAGAGAACTGACGTATAGTATAATGGGTACAAGCATATTATGTGTTAATAATGTGAATAAAAGCAAAATAAGTAAATTCTCTAACTAGTATTTAATGGTTTCAGGTTCATACCAGAAGATGGCCTTCCCAAGCCGCTCCAGCTGAAACATCCGCTGGTTCAGCTATTCAACATGAACAAAAAAATAAATCAAAAGTTAGAATAAGTGAAACAGAAAAATCAAAACTAGAGCAAAATAATAAAACTCAAAAATAATAAAAATATATAGAATCCCTTATGATTGCATCCCAACAAACATAAACACATAATCTAGCTATGTATTACTTAACTGCTAGATATCAAAGCCGATAATGTAACTATTTAGATTGCTGACTTAAAATATAGTGAGTCCAAGCATATTATAGATTAATAATGGGAATACAATGACAAGAAAAGGAAAATAAATACCAAAAATAACTAACTGGAGGTATCATCACTATCAAGCTTTGCTCCCTATTAATTGTTCTGAGATTCACCTCGAACCAGTGAGTACAGTCATTGGGTTAATAGTGTCAATTAAGAAAAATACGGAAGAAAAAATTGTGGCCATAGTGTCTGCAAGAGGTAATGAAGGTTATTGATAGGGTAGGGTTTTTGTGAGTAAATACCTAAAGCTTTTCAAAGCAGGTGGGAGAGAAAGATGAATAGGATTATCCTTAGACTGATTCCAACCGTGTTTTTAACATATATCACAATGTTCCTCTGTAAACAGCCGAGTTACAAACCATTCAATAGTTTATACATAAAATCTTCATCATGATTAAGTGGGCTGACAAAGGAACATTGTCACCTAATTCTTGACTATAATCTACACACATATTGAAAAGATATAAAGGTAGAGTTTTTATTTATATGAACATAAGAAACGGGCTTGTCAATTGCTGGCTAGTGAAGACTGTGGTGGTAAGTGATAAATGTTACAAATACTGTTGTAATCACACTAAGGATAATACTATTTCTGAGTCAACCATTGTTTCTTATATAAAGTAATACACAGCTATGTTTGTTGGGATGCAATCATAAGGGATTGTATATATTTTATTATATTTGAGTATTATTATTTTTTTTTTTTTTTGGTTTTTACTTTTTTTTATTTCTCTTCTATTTTTGAGTTTGTTTTGGTTCTGTGTGCACATCTAAGTGTGTCTCTCTAGTGCAGTTTCAGCTGGAGAGGCTTGGGAAGACCATCTTCTGGAAAGAACCATGAAACCATTAAACACTAGCTAGATAACTTTTTTTTATTGACATTATCCTATATAATAATTCGCTAAGTGTGTGTTTGTCAGAAGCCGTCATACACAGTAGAGATGGCTGCACATGCTGCAGTCATGAGCACTACATACTGCCAGTGCCGCGGCTGATAACAGAGCAGGGTTCCGAATTCAGACCTTAGGTCGCCCCACTCCATATCAGATGCGGCACGGGCAGTCTCTACTGTGCATGACTGCACTGCGGGTGTTGCTGGGTGGCACTGTGGCCCGTGTATACGGGCTCTTCAACTAGTTCATTCATAATATGCTTGGACCCTCTATACTGTAAGTCATTTCTCTAAATTGCTAAATTGTCAGCTTTGATATGTCGCAGATGTATTGATGTTTGTTGGAATGCATGCATATGAGATTGTATATATTTTTACTATAGCTGAGTATGATTTTCATGTTTTTGATCGTTATTTTATCATTTTTGGGTACCTAGGTGTATATCCAAGGCATCTCCCATCATAGTTTCAGCTGAAATTTTCAGCTGGATCTGCTCTAGGCTGCTTTCATGGGATGTGGACTGTGAAAGCTTTTAATATCAGGTAAAAACATACATTTTTGACAGCATGATCTGTGCATTTTTAAATAGAATAAAATATTTCATTTTTTTTTACATAATACTGGTATTTTAATGGCTGCAGAATCTTTATATATAATATATATGTGCCATATCATCAACCCTAGTGACCAGGGTTATCAAATAAGAGTCATATATCTTGTATCTCCATGTTGTATACATTATCTTATATTAGAGTCCCAAAATGTGTGTTGGGAAAACTATACAACCTTATTAGAAATAACCTTATCAGGGCCATTAGTGAACATTGATCCCAAATTACTAGAGCATTTTAAGGCACTTTATCAGATAAAAAGAAGGACTCACAGGTGAAATGTCACTTGAAGTAAAGAGTATGTCTATTGAGTCCTTCCAAAAGAAAAGAGAGGAGGACATTACTGCCTCTAATTTTGCCTTGAAAATTGGTGCTGTCTTTCTGTTTCACCCTGCATTATCTGATTAAGACCGATTAAAGTTCCCTACAGTAGATAATAGGCTTAAAATAAAGGAAAATTAGAGTCCAGTAAATACAAGCAGTTGCAGATAGAATATAAAAAAATATATAAATAGCTATAATTGGCTGCTGAATGATTGACAAACCTAGGTGTCTGCTTCTTTTTTAAAATTTAGAGAGAGAAACATAATTAAAAAAAAAAATAAAAAATTGTCAGTAATATAGATTCTTATTAGAGTACTAAATAAGTGGAGAATAGTATGTAACAGGTAGTAATTGTGATTAAAACATAGCTTCTATTTACAAATTAAAATGAAAGAGAATAAAAGAAAAGAAAAATCAAGTCCCTTGAGAGATGCATAGAGTACTAGAGGAAACCTTTGCACTTATAGGTAAGAGTTTCACTCATAGAAGAGTAAAATAGAGCAAATATATTCATATGTAGAGAGTCTTAATCAAGAGTACTTTGTGTGTAAAATAGTGAAATATAAGTGGGAAACAATACATCAAGAGAAGTATAATAGTATACTTGGTGAGATAAGAATAAACTTATTTAATGACATGATCAGTGAAATAACTGTGAATTAATTGTATCAAAAACAAAATTGAGGGATACAAAGCAAGTGAGGAAGAGGAAGAACGAAAAATCGGAAGCATAAGAATATACTAATAATACTCCTCATAAGTGGGAGAAAGTGATGTAAAGATTCAGAATAATTTTATAAATTTGAATATACCATGAAACCAGTACCCCCACACCAAAGGCAGGGAGCTCTGTGCTAAGATATGACCAGAATGGAACACATAGATTTTAACTCTTAATCCCTTCACAGTGTGTGGTTTTGTAATAACGTAAATTATATTATAGAAGTAAAGAACTAAAATATGAGAAAAAAGACAATTACTTATGTGGCTCTAATGTGATCTAGACAGTCATATTTTGATTAAAAAAAAGAAACGCATCAGAAATCCTTCTAAGAGTAGTAATTTCTTGTGGAAGTAGACCTCCACCCTGTGCTCAATGTGGACCGTACTCACTTGGTATAGAGGCTCAAGAACTGCCTCTTGGTTGATACAGCTATTCTGGTATTAACTAGTGATGAGCGAGCACCCCAATGCTCGGGTGTTCGGGTGCTCTGACCGAGCACCCCCTGAGGCTCGAGTGCTCGGCCGAGCACCCGAGCCCCATTGAAGTCAATGGGAGGACTCGAGCATTACACCAGGCACCCCCTGCTCTGATGAGGGGAGGGTGCCTGGTCCATAGGAAAAGGGCAGAAAAAGATGGAAACACTACAGAAATGGTTCAGGGACAGCATAGGGAGGATGTCTGGATGCACCTTGGACTCCAACATCGCTGCTGGGAACGATCTTTCGCCCGTAGTACGCCATTTTTACAGACTGACCATAAAACACACAAAAAGGAAAATAAAAACGACTTTAGGCGAAAAATTGTTACCAAACAATATTTGCTGTATATTTACTTGTATATCATCTGCAAATTCTCCCAAAAATTTCCTTGATTTTCAGAACTGAGGCCATGATTAAGAGGGAAACGTGCGCAGAGGCAAATTCTCCCAAAAATTTCCTTGATTTTCAGAACTGAGGCCATGATTAAGAGGGAAACGTGCGCAGAGGCAAATTCTCCCAAAAATGTCCTTGATTTTCAGAACTGAGGCCATGATTAAGAGGGAAACGTGCGCAGAGGCAAATTCTCCCAAAAATTTCCTTGATTTTCAGAACTGAGGCCATGATTAAGATGGAAACGTGCGCTGAGCTGACCATCTAAAACATTATGGGTGAGGGTCTGCTGCAGAGCTGACCATCCTAAACATTATATGCGAAGGCCCGCTAGTGAGCTGACGCTATAAAACATTATATGAGAGGGCCCGCTAGAGAGCTGACCCAATAAAACATTATATGAGAAGGCCCGCTGGTGAGCTGACCTATATAAAAATTGTCAAACAGGGCCCGCTGGTGAGCTGACCCTATATAAAAATTATATCACAGGGCCCGCTGGTGAGCTGGCCCTATATAAAAATTATATCCCAGGGCATATGGAAGAGGAGGAGGAGGATGAGAAGATTAAGAGTCAACCATATACCCGTTTTTTGGGTGGAAGGGGTGAATGGGAATACAGAGTATTCCCATCATTGTAAATAACATATATAAAGTGAGTTTATGTTCCCCCGGGGCTTTCCTCCAGTGGAGTGGAGAAGTCAGGGGAAATCCAGGCCTTGTTCATTTTTATAAGTGTCAACCTATCAGCATTGTCGGTGGAAAGGCGGATACGCTTATCTGTTATGATGCCACCAGCAGCACTAAATACCCGCTCAGACAGAACGCTGGCGGCAGGGCAGGCCAGCACCTCCAAGGCGTAGAGTGCCAGTTCATACCACGTGTCCAGCTTGGACACCCAGTAGTTGTAAGGCACAGAGGGATCATTGAGGACGCTGACACGGTCTGCTACGTACTCCTTCACCATCTTCCAAAACTTTTCCCTCCTTGTGACACTAGGCTGCGCATCAGGGTGAGGGTGCTGGCGGGGTGTCATGAAGGTGTCCCACGCCTTGGAGAGTGTTGCCCTGCCTTTCTCGGAACTGCTGTGTGCTCCCCTTTTCTCCCCTTCTCGGTTGGCCAAGGTAGCACGTACTCTGCCGCCAGCGTTGTCAGATGGAAAATTTTGGAGCAATTTTTCGACAAGAACCTTCTGGTATTGCAACATTTTGCTTGTCCTCTCCACCGGAGGAATGAGAGATGAGAAATTCTCTTTGTAGCGGGGGTCCAGAAGGGTGAACACCCAGTAATCCGTGTTGTCTAAAATGCGTACAACGCGTGGGTCACGGGAAAGGCAGCCTAACATAAAGTCAGCCATGTGTGCCAGAGTACCAACAGTCAAGATTTCGCTGTCCTCACCAGGAGGATGACTCTCAATATCCTCATCCTCTTCCTCCTCTTCTGCCCACCCACGCTGAAGAGATGGAACTAAAGTTCCATGGCTACCCTCTGTAGCGGAGGCAACCGTGTCTTCCTCCTCCTCCTCCTCCTCCTCCTCCTCCGCCTCCTCCAATTGTCGCTGAGAAGACGAAGTGAGGGTGCTCTGGCTATCACCTTGTGTAAGCTCTTCCTCCCCCATTTCCACCTCTTCCACATGCAAAGCGTCGGTTTTAATTGTGAGCAGCGAGCGTTTCAGTAGACACAGAAGTGGGATGGTTACACTGATAATAGCGTTATCGCCGCTCACCATCTGTGTCGATTCCTCAAAATTGCGTAAAACCTCGCAGAGGTCTGACATCCATTCCCACTCCTCACTTCTGATTACAGGAAGTTGAACGGAGAGGCGACGACCGTGTAACAGCTGGTACTCCACTACTGCCCTCTGCTGCTCACAAAGCCGGGCCAACATGTGGAAGGTGGAGTTCCAGCGCGTGCTCACGTCACACAGCAGCCGGTGAGCTGGCAATTGTAAGCGCTGCTGCAGCTTCAACAGGCCGGCTGAAGCTGTTGATGACTTACGGAAATGTGCACACACGCGGCGCACCTTGGTCAAGAGATCATGCACATTGGGGTAGGTTTTTAGAAATCGCTGCACCACTAAATTAAATACATGCGCTAGGCATGGTACGTGTGTGAGCTTGCCGAGCTCCAAAGCCGCCACCAAGTTACGCCCATTATCACACACAACCATGCCTGCTTGCAGGTTGAGTGGCGAGAGCCACTGCTCGGTCTGGTGACTAATCCCCTGCAACAGCTCTGAGGCCGTGTGCTGTTTGTCCCCAAGGCAGATCAGCTTCAGCACGGCCTGTTGACGCTTCCCCACTGCAGTGCTACACTGCTTCCAGCTACTGGCTGATGGGGGAGTGGCGCTGTGTGTAGAGAATTCGGAGGTGGAAACGGAGGAGGAGGAGCCAATAACGTAGGTGCTGGTGGAAACCCTGATGGAGGTAGGGCCCGCAATCCTCGGCGTGGGTAGCACCCGTGCCATCCCAGGGTCCGAGTCGCTCCCAGCCTCCACGACATTCACCCAGTGTGCCGTCAGGGAAATGTAGCGTCCCTGGCCACAAGCACTTGTCCATGTGTCAGTCGTTAAGTGGACCTTCCCAGTAACTGCGTTGGTCAGGGCACGGGTGATGTTACGGGACACATGGTGGTGTAATGCGGGGATGGCACACCGGGAAAAGTAGTGGCGGCTGGGGACCGCGTACCGAGGGACAGCTACTGCCATCAGGCTGCGGAAGGACTCAGTGTCCACAAGCCTAAATGGCAGCATTTCTATGGCCAGTAATTTTGAAAGGTGTGAGGTTAGTGCTATGGCCTGTGGGTGGGTGGCTGGGTACTTTCTCTTGCGCTCAAATGCCTGGGGTAACGACATTTGGACGCTGTGCTGGGACAGGGAAGTGGATGTGATCGCTGATGGTGCTTCAGATGCTACAGGTGCAGGGCGGGAGGTATGCGGGCCTGCGCCTTCGACAGGCGATTGGCCGGCACCGAAAGCAGGGGAAGAGGAGGCAGTGGTGTGGCCTGCAGACACAGATGGGCGATCCAGGCGTTCCTCCCACTTACTACGGTGCTTGGATGCCATGTGTCGGATCATGCTGGTGGTGGTGAGGTTTCTAGTGTTCATGCCTCGGCTCATTCTGGTGTGGCACAGGTTGCAAACTACAATTCTTTTGTCGTCCGCACTTTCCTTAAAAAAACGCCATACCGCGGAACACCTACCCCTTGGCAAGGTAGATTTACGCAAGGGGGTGCTCCGTGGAACATTTGCGGGCCGGTTTGGTGCGGTCCGCCTTCTTTCTGTAGCCACACCACTGCCTCTTCCAGCCTGTTGCGGTGCTGCAGATGGCTCACCCTCAGGACTGCTGTCATCGCTCGGCTCTACACCTTCCCAGGTGGGGTCAGTCACCTCATCGTCCACCAAGTCCTCCTCCACTTCCTCACTCTGATCATCCTCCTCAAGTCTTGATCCCACCACATACTCAGTCATTGACAACTGTATAACATTCTCCTCAACAAGGTCTTGAGACGGAAATAGTGGTTGATTTAATGGCAACTGTGTCTCATCATCATCATCATCATCCACTACTTCCTTTGACCTTAAATGCCGTTCACATCTGTCATCTTCTTGTGATTGGGTAGCCTCTAGAGGTTGTGAATCAGGGCACAAGATGTCATGTTCCTCTGCAAGCGTGCTTGGAGAGAGGGTCAAATGAAGGATTGGTGATGAGACGAGCTCCTCACTATATCCCAGTGTGGGATCACTTCTTTGACCAGACCGTGTATGGTGGGAGGAAGGATGATCAGAGTGAGGATTATGTTGACCAGACTCTTGGCTACTGAGAGTGGACTTGGTGGAAGACAGGGTGGTGCTTAACCGACTGGAAGCAGTATCAGCTGTCATCCAACCGACCACCTGTTCGCAGTGGTCGGACCTCGAGAGTGATGTCCTGCGACGCCCTGTAAAATTACACATGAAGCTAGGTATGGTGGATGTCTTTCTTTCTTGTGCTCTGGCACCAGGCACAGTTTCTCCGCGTCCTGACCCGCGCCCTGAACTTTCAGGATCACGTCCACTTCCCCGTCCCTTTTTACCCGCCTTCTTCATCTTACACAGAATATGTGACTTTAATATTTGAGTTTGAAAACTTAACAGTATTTCTTATTATTCTGCAACTCTGCAGAGTACACAGAATAGGCTGCTAAACGGCGGTGAAACACACTGAATGGAATATGTGACTTTAATATTTGAGTTTGAAAACTTAACAGTATTTCTTCCTATTCTGCAACTCTGCAGAGTACACAGAATAGGCTGCTAAACGGCGGTGAAACACACTGAATGGAATATGTGACTTTAATATTTGAGTTTGAAAACTTAACAGTATTTCTTATTATTCTGCAACTCTGCACAGTACACAGAATAGGCTGCTAAACGGCGGTGAAACACACAGAATGGAATATGTGACTTTAATATTTGAGTTTGAAAACTTAACAGTATTTCTTATTATTCTGCAACTGTACAGAGTACACAGAATAGGCTGCTAAACGGCGGTGAAACACACTGAATGGAATATGTGACTTTAATATTTGAGTTTGAAAACTTAACAGTATTTCTTATTATTCTGCAACTGTACAGAGTACACAGAATAGGCTGCTAAACGGCGGTGAAACACACTGAATGGAATATGTGACTTTAATATTTGAGTTTGAAAACTTAACAGTATTTCTTATTATTCTGCAACTGTACAGAGTACACAGAATAGGCTGCTAAACGGCGGTGAAACACACTGAATGGAATATGTGACTTTAATATTTGAGTTTGAAAACTTAACAGTATTTCTTATTATTCTGCAACTGTACAGAGTACACAGAATAGGCTGCTAAACGGCGGTGAAACACACTGAATGGAATATGTGACTTTAATATTTGAGTTTGAAAACTTAACAGTATTTCTTATTATTCTGCAACTGTACAGAGTACACAGAATAGGCTGCTAAACGGCGGTGAAACACACTGAATGGAATATGTGACTTTAATATTTGAGTTTGAAAACTTAACAGTATTTCTTATTATTCTGCAACTGTACAGAGTACACAGAATAGGCTGCTAAACGGCGGTGAAACACACTGAATGGAATATGTGACTTTAATATTTGAGTTTGAAAACTTAACTGTATTTCTTCCTATTCTGCAACTCTGCACAGTACACAGAATAGGCTGCTAAACGGCGGTGAAACACACTGAATGGAATATGTGACTTTAATATTTGAGTTTGAAAACTTAACAGTATTTCTTATTATTCTGCAACTGTACAGAGTACACAGAATAGGCTGCTAAACGCCGGTGAAACACACTGAATGGAATATGTGACTTTAATATTTGAGTTTGAAAACTTAACAGTATTTCTTATTATTCTGCAACTGTACAGAGTACACAGAATAGGCTGCTAAACGGCGGTGAAACACACTGAATGGAATATGTGACTTTAATATTTGAGTTTGAAAACTTAACAGTATTTCTTATTATTCTGCAACTCTGCACAGTACACAGAATAGGCTGCTAAACGGCGGTGAAACACACTGAATGGAATATGTGACTTTAATATTTGAGTTTGAAAACTTAACAGTATTTCTTATTATTCTGCAACTCTGCACAGTACACAGAATAGGCTGCTAAACGGCGGTGAAACACACTGAATGGAATATGTGACTTTGATATTTTAGTTTGAAAACTTAACAGTATTTCTTATTATTCTGCAACTCTGCACAGTACACAGAATAGGCTGCTAAACGGCGGTGAAACACACTGAATGGAATATGTGACTTTGATATTTTAGTTTGAAAACTTAACAGTATTTCTTATTATTCTGCAACTCTGCACAGTACACAGAATAGGCTGCTAAACGGCGGTGAAACACACTGAATGGAATATGTGACTTTGATATTTTAGTTTGAAAACTTAACAGTATTTCTTCCTATTCTGCAACTCTGCACAGTACACAGAATAGGCTGCTAAACTGCGGCGAAGCACACTGAATGGAATATGTGACTTTGATATTTTAGTTTGAAGACTTAACAGTATTTCTTCCTATTCTGCAACTCTGCACAGTACACAGAATGTGCTGCTAAACTGCGGCGACGCACACTGAATGGAATATGTGACTTTGATATTTTAGTTTGAAGACTTAACAGAATGTGC
Organism: Rhinophrynus dorsalis; assembly: GCA_037306005.1. Taxonomy (NCBI): domain Eukaryota; kingdom Metazoa; phylum Chordata; class Amphibia; order Anura; family Rhinophrynidae; genus Rhinophrynus; species Rhinophrynus dorsalis. Next base: position 130,108,275 of record CM074724.1, read on the forward strand.
TCTAATCTGCAACTTTGCACACTAAACAGAATGTGCTCTAATCTGCAACTTTGCACACTAAACAGAATGTGCTCTAATCTGCAACTTTGCACACTAAACAGAATGTGCTCTAATCTGCAACTGTGCACACTAAACAGAATGTGCTCTAATCTGCAACTTTTCACACTAAACAGAATATTTTTTTTTTTTTTTTTTTTGTTTTTTTCCCCCCACACAAAATAACCTGCTGCCCCCACACACAGTAGTCCTAAAAAGGACTTTTGGTTCTTTTTTTTCACAATTTTTTTTTTTCCTCCCTACACTGCCTTTCCCTTCCTATCCTCAGCTCTCCCTGGCTCAGACTGAGCCGAACTCGATGGTCAGGTGCTATACAGCACCCGACCACGGGTTCTGGCCAGCCAATCAGTGTAATGCCAGCAGCCAACATGGCTGCTGGCATTACACCGATGTCAGAGCCTCCCTGCACGTTTATTGGCTGCGCAGCAGCCGCAAAACGTGCGGGGAGGAGACCCGAACATGGCGGGCGAGCACATGCGGTACTCGTACGAGTACCGCCATGTGCCGAGCAGAGCGATGCTCGAGCCGATCCGAGCATCGGCCGAGCATGCTCGCTCAACACTAGTATTAACCCATGGATGCTTTTCACCTGTCTGCTTTCACCAATCTTCTCCACTCAGGTACTGGATCTCCGAAAGATATGTGGCTATCTGAGCTCATTGGGAGTACAACAGACCACCTATGAGGATCATATAAAGCCCACTAGTGGTCTCAGCTATAGGGAGAGAAATATGAATCCACCACCAAGATGGTGTTTGGTTAGAGTTGTGTCAGATGTTTGATGTGAGGGAAGATGAGCCCATTGTTCCCAGTCCTTCCCTTATTTACTACACACACTGTGCACATTGCTGTTGCTGATGAGAAGCACAGTTCCTGCTCTCAAGGGAAAAAATTATAATCTAGTAACAACACACCCATGATTTTGGAGGAGGGGCGGGTGGAGGAGCATTATTGGCCAACTTCTTCTGTTCTTCACAAATACCTGAAGTGGTGGGGGCTAGTTGGGATGTTGCTACTGCCTCAGGCATCACTGAGCTCATAGTGGCAAGTGGAACCATGATCATCATCGCTCATATCACTGCTTTAGTTGATCTCATTCCCTTTGAGCTGCCTAATCATCTTGCTGCTTAAACAACTCGGCAGCAGCAGCAAGAGCAGCAGTCGCAAATTCCACAATGACACCAGGGCATTTGACAACGGCCAGTGACCAGCGGTTCCCACAACATGACTTGCTGGCACTAGGCCAGTAGGGTGGATTTTTTTGTTTTGTTCCTCAGGGCTTATTCTTTAAAAAAACAAAAAAGAGGCTTGTTTCTAAGTCCTTCAAATATCTGATTCGTGCTTCTGCCAAACAATTCTAAGTCCAACAAATCAATATTTCTACAGGGTTTGTGCCTAATTCACGTCTAAGTTCTACAACAATCAATGTTTCCTCAGGGCTTGTGCCTCTCAGAAAGTCTCAGTCCTACACATCAATGTTTCCTTGGGGATTAGGCCTCTAACAACAAGTCCTACAAAATCATCCACTACAAAATACTCTATCCCATCAAGTATCAGTCTGCCCCAGTCGCAGCTTACATCAGGGAATCCCTGTCTCTGTCACGATACATACCAATTTCTTATTTTATTTCATTTGAATTTATATTTTTTTATTAACTGTCCCCCAATACCAGTCAACAATCCCCCTCCCCCCCAATAAATTCCCTGTTCAACTGATTCTTTCCCCCAGACTCCACCCACCAATACAGGCACCCTCTTCAGTCCCCTTTTATACCATGTCTTAAGTTTTTTTAATTGTATTTTTTTTATTATTAACTGTCCACCCAATCCCAGTCAACAAACCCCCAAAAAAAATCCCTGTTCAATGGATTGTTTCCCCACACGCCACCGACCCAGGCACCCTCATAACCTGCTTATACTATGGCTTTGGATAATAAAATAGTATTTTCTATGAGTTGTGTGTAGATGCAATGTTCCCATTTTTTTCAATGCAATCAGTTTGGAAATAAGTGAAAAACTGCACTTTTGCAGGAAATTTTTCTCCTATTGGGAAGTGCTATTATTCGCTGATTTTGGTAGCAGGGCACAAGAGAATTTTCAAGTATGATTTAATAGATATGTTATATAGCAAAGGTTTTCCCAGCTCCATTGCCCAGGTATCCCAAAGAATGCATAATCCCAGATATAATCATATCCTGTATGAACCTCTGACAGTCCCTCTGTGCTTCCTCTATTAACCTGTAATAATAAGTATTCTAAAAACATGTTCTAATGTAGGTTCATATACACTGGACCTGGTAATGCTTACTCCCTGATGTTCTTTTTGCTCACTTTAGATCCCGCTGTTGTTCATAAGATTTAGAAGGTAATTGCATAGGGGTGACAACCACATGGAGGTGTCAAGAGGGTACCAATGTGCAAGTAGTATGCAAACTCCTCTGCATGAAGGAAATCAAGGAAATGATTGCTACTGCTCTATATGGAACATTAACTATATGTAAGATAAAAGCATCATTTAATTGGTAGCTCATTAAAACAAAAAAAGAATGAGTAAACATACTCAGATATTCATAACACTGTAATTGCCTTACACATTTCATATTAAACTCAAGACTACCGGTGGACAAAAAGTCAGAACAATTTCCCACATGACTTAGCAAAAAAAAAGATTTTTTGCTTCTTTTGTGAATGTTTTCTCCTTTTCACCACTATGACTGCAACATTTCCCACCATAATATAGCTTCTTCTGAGGGCTGAAATGTAGAAATAAATAGCTGAAAGTCAAAGTTGTGAGTCCTTCAAAAGGATGTTAGCAGGTTGAATGCCTTTGTCCTTTGCCCACAACACTAACTTCCTACTTATGTAACATTGGCACAACCATCCTTGAAAAATAACTGTGGCTTGGGATATTCCAGCAGGTTGCAAGACATGACATCAGTTCTTTAAAGCCTCTGTTTTCAAAAAAAGAAAAGGGCAACATGTCAACTGCCAATATTTTGGCAAGTTTACTATTCCACAGGCATACTTTTGCAGTATGTTTGTGCATGTTTTTACTTATTTCTAAGAACGTAGTAAGTGTGGGATGGCAGTACATAGTAGAAAAACTATGTAACTTTATTGTTTTAATGCAATCATTCGTGGAGGTGGTGGGGTGATGCTTGTATGTGTAGGCACTCTATGACTCTTGTCATCTCCTACAGCAAATCCAGATTCATCATGCTCCTCTGCAGCAGGAGCCATAGGTGTTATTTGGAATGAACTAACTGTTGGCAGTGGTACACTCACTGACAGGTCAATAACATCGCTGCTTCTCTTATCTGCCCCAGAGCCCTGTGAACTTTTTGGAGTGCTTCTGCTGCTGCTTGTTGTGATACCTCTGTCCTGCTGATAGTATGTTTCTCCCAGTCAGACCTATGGTTATCCTTTAGGTGGGATCTCATTGAGTTGCCTAGATGTGAAGCTTCTTTCCCCCTGCTCACAAGCTTTTTACACAGACAACAGATGGCAACATGCTTAGCATTTGGATCCTGAGTGAAGTATCTACATACTGTGCACTTAATTGACTCTGGTGTTCCTGAGGGGCTGCTACTACTATTGGGGCTAGATGTTGATGCAATTATACTACTACTACTACGACTAGGTGGAGAAGGTGCAGCACTTCCAGCAGCAGCAGAGGCACTCATCATAGCTAAGGTTGTTGATGTTAATAACCTGTGTTGTTGCTGCTGGTTATTCAGCACAATTGTGTGTGGCTGAGTGGGGCTTGGACTTGGAAGAGGTGAGGTGACAATACTGATGATGACTGACAAGATTACTGTGTGTTTTAAGGAACCTTTGTTTGTCTATGGTCAGACCTTCCAAATGTTTTCTCAAACAGTTTATAGACAGGTACAGTGTTCCTCTTCATTGGTGGAAGATTGAGCCTTTGCCTTTCATCTAACTTTCAGGCCATGTCATAATCCCTCTCACTCTCAACTTCATCTATATCTGAACAAGAGGAAGGTACTGGAGGGATATATTCTAGGTCTACATCATCATCATCAGGCATCATTAGGTCATACTCAACATTGTCCGCCACTTCTTGCCCACTTCCCTTGGGGAGTCAAACTATTTCTTTTTACTTTCACCTTCACAAAGTTCGCTACTTTGAGGACAGGTGTTTTGATGCTTGTTTGTCTCACTGACAGATGCAACGTTGATTCAGCTGCTACACCTTCCTCCATTAGCTCATCATCAACACTAGAATGAGACTCTTTGTGGTCTTTAGTGTTCTTCTTATATATTTTTTTATACTGCTGGTGCTGGTGGTGGTGGTGGGACCTTTACAAACTGCATTCTTCTCATTAGGAGAGGGCACATCATCATTTATCGTATATGTTGCAGCAACCATGGCTGCAATCAATTTTTAACTACCACTTTACTCCCACATCCCTGCACTGCTTCTCCTTTCCCTCTTGCCCTGCCCTGTGTGTGTTTGTTGGACATTACTCAACAACAGTGTGTGTTCTTTACTCTAAAGTATACAACTTATAAAGTGTGATGTCTTGCCTTGGTCCTCAACAAAATACTCAATCTCGTCTGCTAGCTATCAAGTCTGTCTCGGTCATACAGCTCATGTCAGGGTCCAAGACAGCTGTCTGTCACCTATTTTTTTCACAGTTGTCCACCCTATCTTATCATTGTCTAAAAAATAAAACTTATAACAAAAAAATCACCAACTTCTTTCCCCAGACGTTCCCAGTACAAAGATAATAACAGCAAGACAGAATGTTGGGGTATATGGGTTCAGCTTGCTTTGCTCCATTCTCCCACCCCAGAAATGCCCAGCACAGAAATAATAACAGCAAGGAAATTGGACTGCAGGTGACTGTGTCCTTCAAATTAAATAATTCAGGCAAAATGTTGGGGTATTTACGGTCAACCTCCTTTGATCCATTCTCACACCCCCAGACTCCCCCAGCACACAGATAATAAGAGCAAGATCAGCAAGAAAATTGCTTGGACCACAGCTGCATGTGTCTGTAAAATCAGTCAAACAGAATGTTGGGGTATTTGGGCTCAGATCCTTTGCTTCCTTCTCACACTCCATCCAACATGTATAACATAGAGATAATAGCAGAAAGATCAGTGAGGAACGTTGACCTCTGCCTTTGTCTTTCAAATCAAATCAGTCAGACAGAATGTTGGGGTATTTGGGGTCAACCTCCTTTGCTCCCTTGTAACACCCCCAGACTCCCCCATCACAGAGATAATACCAACCAGGTCAGGAAGGAGCTTGGATCACAGCTGCTTGTGGCTTGCCTGTCAGTCGCAGGGAATTTGGGGGTATTTGGGGTCAACCTACTTTCTCCCTTCTTTTCCCCCAGAGTGCCCCCAGACTCCCCAATACAGAGAACAAATGTCCTACCTAAAAGATTCCCTAAATTAAGCTTCAATTCCACTTTATTTGCCTATCTTCTCTGGTTAAAAATGTGATGCTTTCTCCTCATACAAACACAGAACAGCATGCTGTGAGGGCCTGACACCCTTTTGTATGCCTGCAGGAAAAGAAGAGAAAAGTGTCATGTGGTGGAAAGAAATAGTCTTCCTATTAATTTTAATGCAATAAGCTAGACAAAAAAACAATAAAACTGCTAGGCGGGAAGTGTCATTTTTCACTTAGTATTGAGGCAAAAACTTTCTCCCATTCCTACTCGTGACTAGTGTTGAGCGAGCACCACGATGCTCGGGTGCTCGGGTGCTCTGACCGAGCACCCCCTGAGGCTCGAGTGCTCGGCCGAGCACCCGAGCCCCATTGAAATGAATGGGGCAACACCAGGCACCCCCTGCTCTGATGAGGGGAGGGTGCCTGGTCAATGCCCCCTTCATCTCCGCTATGCCCCCTTCATCTCCGAATGCCCCCTTCAGCTCCGCAATGTCCCCCTTCAGCTCCGCTATGCCCGTCTTCCACAATGTGCCCCTTCATCTCCGCTATGCCCCTCTTCCACAATGTGCCCCTTCATCTCCGCTATGCCCCTCTTCCACAATGTCCCCCTTCATCTCCTCTATGCCATAGAGGAGATGAAGGGGGACATTGTGGAAGAGGGGCATAGCGGAGATGAAGGGGCACATTGTGGAAGAGGGGCATAGCGGAGATGAAGGGGCACATTGTGGAAGACGGGCATAGCGGAGATGAAGGGGGACATTGTGGAAGAGGGGCATAGAGTCTATGCCCCTCTTCCACAATGTCCCCCTTCGTCTCCGCAATGCCCCCTTCATCTCTGCAATGCCCCCGTACCTCCAGTCCCTGGTGGTCCAGCGGAGCTTCTTGGGATCTGTGCCTCTTCCGGCACAGATCCCCGCCACCCGAACATGTCGGGCGAGCACATGGCGGTACTCGACGAGTACCGCCATGTGCCGAGCAGAGCGATGCTCGAGCCGATCCGAGCATCGGCCGAGCACGCTCGCTCATCACTACTCGTGACGTACAAGTCTCCTGTGAAATAAGTAAAGGGATTACAGTATTGTGAATGTCTGAATAAGTTTATTCATTCCTGTTCTTCTTTTTAATGAATCGCCAATAAAAGGATAGTCCATGCAGAAGAGTTTCAATCTTTTTCTTCTCTTTCCACTATGAAAAGACTTGTTCCGGTCTTCCCAGAATGAATGTCTCAGATAAAGGGCAGTGGCATGGGTGTCCTCAGAAATTTTTCCGGGGGAGGCATAATTTTAATGACATCCATGCTGTGTCCCTTTTTGACAATGTCATGAATGGAAGGGGCATAGTCATTATTTTAAAACTAAAATGAAGCTTATTAGAAAATGAGAACTTACATGCAACAGCACCTTGTCTATATGCAAAATTATATGAAATACAATTATTTCAGATTATATTGTTTAGGTTATAGTTTATAACTGTCCATTTTTTACATTTGCAGCAGTTAGATAGCAATCTTTCACACAGGACACCACTTCAACCCTTTCATAACCAGGGATGTGTGTCTGCTCCTGTACTCAAAGGGTTAGAATTTGTAACCCTCTGAGTACAGGAACAGCATCAGAGGTGACGTAGACTATACGTACACAAGGGAGAAACAAAGCAAATCCCTCATACAATTGACAAGAAGATGCTGAGTCAAGCTAAATATCAGTTATGCTCTTACACTTGGTTGGTGTCTACAGACATTTTGTGAATCAGAGTGTATATTTACAACCCTGGTGACTTAAGCTCTGCCTATGGACACAAGACCTCACCATCATATAAATATCATGTTGCGGTCTTGTGTCCATAGAGAGATCTTAAGTCACTAGGGTTGTAAATATGTACTTTGATTTACAATATTTCAGCCAGTAAATTTGATGTTGGGGTCTTGTGTCCAGTTTACTTTGAAAGGTCGCACATGAAAGTGCGAGCAACCTTTTAACTAATTCACCACGTCTCCATGATCATGGCGACATGACAATCTCACACTGCATGACAGAGCGTCTACTTAATGGTCGCATCAGCACACGGAGGCGCTAAAAGTGTCTCTTACTTAAAATGTAGTAGAAGCTGGAGCGCCTCTGTGTGCTGCAGATAATACTTTCCTTTCATCATGCTCCTTGTCATGATGAATCGGATCCCCTCAATCTGAAGTTAGTTTACAACCATAGCGTCCTAGCCCTGGGCCCTGGGTGAACTCACTCACAGTCTCAGCTCAAAACTCAGGACGGAGTCACAGCCACGGATCATGCACACGGAATGAAACACAGTGCAGCGCACGCCGACTTTCCACACTGTCTCACAACATACGCATGGTACGCACCCCAACCAGCCAATGAGGATGGACCAGACTGAGTGAGCAAATGTGCTCCTCTTTAATTGGCCGGTGGTTGGCTGGCAATGTGGCAGTGCGTGTGGGTTGGCTGTGAGGCACAGATCACTCTGGAGCCTGGTGCATCTGTTGACTGACACTGACTCAGTTCATTCAATCACATTGACACCATGTCACTGAAGCAGCCATCAGGCATCGCCACTGAGTGAGCATAGGGCCACCCGGCCGCTGACAGTGACACTGACTGATCTGTGTAAATAAATATACAGCACTGATTCACACACAGCACCCCAGGAGCAAAGTCACTCAGGACTCTTTGTCCCGGATCGGTGTGGGTGGATGATGATGGGACTTGGGACACACACTGACACAGACATGGCGGCGGCACATGAAATAAACATGCCTTGGTGCGGCAAATTGCAGCCCCTGTCAAAGTGCCGCCTGGGTCCATGGACCCACCCATGTAAGGGCCAGCCCTGCAAGATGAAAATGCAGGGGGGGGCAAGCGCACCCCCTTGCTCCCCCCCCCCCGCGAACATCCATGGGTAGTTGTAATCAAAGTGATGATCTTGTCTTATTACAACAAGAGTTTTAAGTAGGAATTACTAAAAAGGGCAATAAAGAGTTGCAACATATGAAAACATATATGTTGTAACTTCTTGCCCCCTTAAGAAAAAAAAAAACTATTGAACACTTTGAGAATAGGAGGGGGTGTGCAGTACATTAAGAAGCAATATGTTGAAAAAATATGAAAATACTAGTGTAAAAGCCCGTGTACACGGGCCAAGGTCGGAACCCTTTGAGTGCCAGAGGGGCACGCAACGCATTACTTTGCAATGCATTGCGGACCCCTCTAGCACTCAGAGGGTTAAGGGTCCGCTACCTCACTGCTCCACGTGATGCAGTCTTGCGTCGCCTCACTCACGTGCCTCACTCACACCATGCAATCATGCACAGTAGAGACTTCTGAACACGAGCAGTCTCTACTGCAGCATGACGGCTTCTGACAAACATCCTAGCAAATTATTATATAGGATTGGCAAACTGGATAAAATGTCTCTTTTAATTTTAGGTTGGATAATCTCTTTAAGTGGTTATTTTATTTAAGCATTTAAAGAAAACTTTGCTTTTGGGTTACATTCCTTTCAAAATTGCACAGGCACTATAATTAACATTTCTCTGGGGGATTCTTGTTAACAAGTCACAGGTGGTTACTTATCAGTTTCCTATCCGCAGAGCTGGTGCTAAAAGAAAACTACAGCCAATTTAGTAACGGAAAAATACCTTCTGTTTTCAAAGTGTTTTTTATTTTTGTTAAATACATTTCAAGTTTAAAATATTCTATAATATCTGTTTTGGAAATCTTGAATCACATAATTTACTAAATGTATTGTAATTATCTGTGTTTTTCTTATATTTAATAGGAAATATTATACACAAAGTGATAATTTTAAGGAGGTCTTTTAAAAGGGCAACAAAGATTTTCACCATGCTATTTATTTTTGACACATTACAATTTACTTCCCTTTTAAAATAACATATAGTTAACCTCAAATTTAACTCTCCTTTTATATGAGGTCGCATAAGGCTAATACTTATTAGTTATTTTTAGGCTATATTCCCATGGGCAATATTAAAGCAGTGCAGATGTCTGCATAATGTCTTCTATTCAAAACAGGAAATGGTAAGCTGCTTACACAGGCAACTACTACCTCACATGAGCACAACTGAATGAAGAATGCTGAAACTTTATTGCGTTCAATGAATAACACCAGAAAGTTGCTGCATTTGTGTCTTCTCATTGGCTTATGGGGCCACTGTACAGATTATTCACATGGAATACCTGTCACAACTGTTTTGAATATCCAGCCCATACTGACATTAGATGGAATCACTGCAGGGAACATAGTGGGATTATCATACTAGGAAGAGCCCAATGTAAACTGCCTGGATTGTACTTTGCAGAGTGGAATCCCCACAAAGAGAGTACAGATTGATATTTGATATGAATAAACAGAAACAACAGAAAACAAAACAGAGAATAGTGAGGAAGGCCTCACTAATCAATAAGCTGGATTACACTGGATGGGGAGTGTAGCTGGTGAGCAGTGGCTACTCTTGGGTAGCCTTGCTGCGGCCTAAGCCATATAAAGGTGCTGGCCTCAATAGTTGAAAGAGATCAAAATGAGAGTTCTCCCGTCTCGTGTCCTATAGTACCTCAGTTAATTGTTCCCTGTGTATATAAATGCATATATAATAACCAAGATGGGAGAACTCTCATTTTGATCTCTTTCAACTATTTCTATCAGTCGAGAGAAGTAACACATGATACATGTCACATTATTACACACAGGGAGAGCTCAGTTAAGAGAAAACCTGATCACATCCCCCTGATTTTTTTTTATGACGGGGCAATCAGAAAGCTTTATAAATTGGATGCTGCGAGTTTTAAACTCCATTTAAGGAAGCAACATGAGAATCTCGTGTTATTATGCAGGGCGAGATTCTCATGTCACCCTTTTCATCACAGTGACATGCTTAATGCAGTGTGTGCCGCACAATGTTTTACATGCAATGTTACCTGATGGTTATCAGGAGGATATTTATGATTTTTGTTTGCAGTAGAAAATTTTATGTTTGGCTATAATTGTAAAGTAACAACGAGAACCCAAGATTTCAAATATACAGGAGTTTCCAGATGATAAAGAGACTCCCTGTTGCATGAGATAACATACGAGTACAAGAGCATTCATAACACCAAGTGAAGACTACGGTGGTAAGTGTGGGCGCTAGGCTCATATTGAGCCTGGTGAGATCACTATGTAAAAGCCAGGTCGAATGTTACCTATAGTCATTCCACCTCATAAATCTTGGCAGAGTCTTCTCTTTGTGGATTTTTCTGTCTGGATTTCTATACATCTTTACTGTGCTATAAAGTTTTCTTGGGATTACAGATTTTCATTTATATCCAGTTGGATATACAAAAAGTGAAAGAAACATCAGCTCATCTTTTTATATTTGGGACTAACTTATTAACTACATGAGATATCTGAATTTTCATACATTAGAATATATTTCAATAAATATCAGTGATTTTTTTTAATGGTGTATAATATATATATATATATATATATATATATATATATATATATATATATATATATATGGTAATACACCTTTAATAGCCTGCATATTCCATTATGTGTTGCCCTTAAGACATAGCGTTCTAAGTTTGACCAACAGTTTGTGGTATTTGGATCACGGCATGAGGACCACCATTTTGTGTGTATATTATATAGCCAATTTATTACTGTGTGGCACTCTGTTATATTTGTGGTCGGAGGTCTTGTATTTAATATTTGTTGATAGTTTGGTGCTGTGGATTCTATTATGTGTTGCCCATTAGGTTTAGCTCTTCAAATTTTGCCATTAGTTTGGTGCACTTGGATCGCGGCACAAGCACTGCACGCAAGGGCAGCTTTTGTACATTTAATATTTTTAGTTCTTTGATTTGTAGCCGATTTGCTACTGTGTGGCACTTCTTTTTTACTTGTGAACAGAGGCCTTATATTAACTACTTGCTCTCAAATTAGACACCGCCCTTGTTTGTTTAAAGTGTTGCTGCATAGTCACTTCTCGGTTCATTTTTAGTTATCCCTTTTTCTTTCTGTTGGGTTTTGGATTATTATAGAACTGGAGAACATTTTCTTGACTCTTTTAATTAACCTAAAACTAATTATCATTTGTACCTTGGAACATATAGGACTTATATGAGGGATTGTATACTATTTTGATTTCTGTATAGTGACTTTTTACAGTTAGTGTCTCTCTTCCCCATTAGGAATTTGATTGGATGCAACTCTCAATGGTTCAGTAATCTGTCCTACAGTAAGAAAACATATAATATACACTGATTATACACAATAATGTATTGCCCTTTAGTCTTGTTATAGGACAAATTGTGGAGTGTGCAATCTATAATAATAATAATAATAATAATAATAATAATAAACTGAAATTTAGTCATTGAAAACATACTACACATAAGTAATCTGTAATAGTAAAAGATAAAGTTTGCTATACATGTATATACAATCATTCATTTCCCCCAGTGAGATTCTACCTGTGGTGTTTTCAATCTTAATTATCAATAAATAGACCATAATTAGACAGTGCTTACGCACATATCAATTAGCTTAAAGGGATAGTAATACTTCGTTTTAACTTTTATTTTGTGGGCATTAAAAAAACATGAAGAATGATATAAGTCTTATCTCTCAAACCTTTATGGTTTAAGAGATATTCACAAGCAAAGTTTCCCCCTCCTGCCCCTTTTTCCTAGTGTAAGCCATCTCTTCTCAGATGTGGATCAGGTTGTATGACCAGACAGATAACAGAAGGGGACAATCTTCTTTGTATGAAAACAATGAAAGCCCTTCCCCCCTTGACAAGTTTTTCATCTTTTTCCCTTATCTTAATTGAAGATTGTCCCTCTCTGCAGTCTACCTGGGCACCTCCCTTCTGATGTGGCTGAACGGGGGGGGGGATACTTTGCTTGTGAATATCTGTTGAACCATAAAGGTTTGAGAGATAAGACTTATATCGTTCTTCATGTTTTTTTAATTCCTACAAAATAAAATAAAGATAAAACGAAGTATTACTATCCCTTTAATAGAGCTTTATATGAATAGGGTATAAATACTGCCCTGAGATAGCATAGTTGCAAAACCCATTGACTTCGGGAAACTGAGGTTTTTAACAACAATCAGTTGCAATCGTTGATGACTGTAATTGTTTTTAGTATAGATCATTTTAGATATTGATTTGATTACTAAAGCTTATTTTTTGCTTTGAGGTTGCTCTGTATTTTTCTATTTTATTATATGAGACCTTTGAGGGTCAGGTAGGTCTAACATAGTATTGAACAGGTCTTATACATCAGTGGTCATTGTCCACTATTCTTTCTTTTCTTTTCCTTTCTCTTTTCTATCTTCATTTCCAGTTGTTTGGTCCCATGAATTTTGCTCTACTCTTTGTTTATGAGATAACATCTTCATCTAGTACTGGGCATCATCATATCCACAGAGGCTGACATGACAAAATGTTGAGAACATACAATGATGTAATAACGTTCATATACAGTAAAAATAGGTAGATTCAATTGAGACTCAAAAAAGGCTTGATCAACATAGGAACACATTGGTATGGAATGGTCTTCTATCATGTGTTTATGGGCCTTTGTGTCTAATACGTTTTTTTAAGCCTACAACATCCCTGGTTTATTAAACTTTACTCTATAATCTGAGGGTGACCTGAATAGCAGTGAGATAATTCCCTTGAAGCCTACAAGTGTTATAAATTATCTGGCCATCAATGCATTAGGAGGTATTAATTCTCCTTTAAATAGAGGTCAACACTGAATATAGTTTTTATAATTTTCCAATTTTAGGTGATACACTTTAGGTTTTCACAAACCCAAAACAAATGCCCTCCTAATTTGATTACTCGTGGGAGCAGTAGATCAGGAAAAATATACAACTGATGTTCCTGTTTTCAATATAAGAAAATTGGGAGCCCAATATTTGAGAGAGTGATTGCTACAGTGCTGAGTTCTCTGTTTACGTAATAAGCCAAAATCTAGTTTGCCAAGTGGGATTAGTGCATTAGTATCAGTTAGAAACTAGCCTCAGTAACCTAATAAGGTTAATTCCTTTCGATGCACTGTCCAAAGTTTCCCTTTGCGGTCTTCGATAGCCGCGTGGAGCTATGATTTACAGTAATTAATGGTCTCACATTTCCAGGAAGACGATATAGAAGGGAAGGTTCACAGAGGAGACTAGGTAACTGCAGCAAGCGGGAGGGTTGCAGTTGTTTCCCATCTGTGTTTTGAAGCCGTTCCTGGGCAGGCATCCAACTCTATGTTAACCTGTGTGCTTCTGACTCCCCTAAGCCTCAATTTATGAGTCCATGTAGCCTGAACTGCTTTAAATTCCTCTGCTGGCAGACAAGCCTGCAACACACTGCAACAAGAATAATTAAAGGTTAGATATGTACCTACAATATCTGAAATATTAGAGATGGATTCATATGCAGTAAATGATACATAACTAAAATTTTAAGACCATTCTGATTTTTCAGTGTTTATTTTACAGCTGATATTTGCTGTACAACTTGAAGGAAAAAATAACTTCCAACAGGAATTGCGAAGAGCCATTGAGGTGATGTACTAAGGTGAACTAGAGTAATTCTGGATTAAAACCAACTTCACCATGGAGACAAATAAAAATGTCCATAATGTCATTGATTTCAATGAGGCTTTTAACCCCTTGATTTCTATAGATGTATCCAATGCATTGGAGACTTCCCTGTCATTCAAAGGGTTAAAAGATCCATTGAAATCAATGAGAATTTCATTGGTCACCTTTGGTGCCGTTGTTTGCCCCGGTATCACTCCATTTCATCTTAGTACATCAGCTCACTAGTTACCAAGGAAATAATAATTGTTTGAGCCTCAGGTAGTTATTCAGTGTATCTTCCTTTTTGACTGTTTTACATGTACGCAGAAGAAGTTCTCTTAATGTCTTGAGGACTAAAGGGTTATGCAATGCATTGCAAAATAATTCATTGCATGTCCCACAGTCTTCAATGAGTTAAAGTGGATCTATCACCTTAATTCAAGTTAGCATTTTTGAAAACTGCATTAAAAACTGTCTACATGTCACTTTAACCAAAAGGAGATTTTCATACTTCTTTCATATGCTAGTGTATGCTAATTGCGGCACAGTGAGGCACGAGTGATGTTTTCATATGCTAAGTAAGCAACTCACTTATGTTTAATATGCTAATTAAGCCTTTTCAGTGGTGTATCATATGCTAATAGAGGTTTCAATGATGTTTCATATCCTAATACAGCTCTGTGCTTTACCAGGAAGTGTTTAGTTTCACTTTGTTCAGAAATAAAAGTGTGAACATCTCCTAAACTATACATCTGCTGGACGTTTGGTTAACATGACAAATAGGCAGTTTTTAATGCAGTTTTCAAATATGCAAACTTGAATTAAGGTGATAGATCCACTTCAGACTTGATTTGTATGTGTACTATAGAAAAGGAACAGAGAAGAACCTAGGACAGCAAAATGTTACTGTATTTTGGTCAGGAATCAGGTGCTGACAAGAATTTATAATAATAATGGAGATGTCAGAACTGTGAGCAGAAAGCTTGAATCTATCTTGAGAGTTTAGTCAGCCTGTACAAAGCTGAAAACTGCTGCAGACAAAGTAGATTCCTACTGGGGCAAATGACCTATCTACTATGTCACACACACACACACACACACACACACACACACACACCCCTACACTGGAAATTGCTCCAGAGGGCTTTTTTGTTGCCTTCCTCTGGATCAACAGGGGTGTTATTGGCATGGGCTGGACTTGATGGACGCATGTATTTTTTCGCCTTATCTACTATGTTACTATGTTACCAAAAGGTCATATAAGGAGCTCAAGAGCAGAGGAGGTTAGTGATACCACAGCTGATGCTCAAGAGGAAAGATGGCAATATGGGAGCAAGATGCAGAGGATGAGGGTGACTGTAAGTGTTCATCTACTATACTCACTGGAAATAGTGGCCAGGTATTGAAGGTTGTATAAGCTGTGGTCAAGTGATGTTGGCAGAGAGAAGCAGTGGTCATTAAGTGGGCTGAGAGCATAGGCTGGCAGGAGAAAATAGTGGTGGCTGTTTAACAAGCTGAAGTCATGGGTTTCCAGCAGAAAGTGACTGTGATTTGTCAGGTGGAGGTTGATCAAAGAAATGTTCATTCACAGTATTAAGATACAAGACTGAGGAGTGCCAGTTAGTATAAACAACTTTCCCACGCCCTAAAGCACTTGTGCAAATGCTTGATGTAGGCCATACAAGCTAGTACAGGAAAATAGCCAGGTGGACAGATAACTGTATTCAGCCAAGAAGATAAGAAGAAAAGATCTTGGAGCAGGTTCTTGCACACTTACAGACTTGGTTGTGATTCCTCTAACATATACACAAGGGAAGATGTACTTTTAATGAATTTTATCTTTGAATTCCTGTCAGGTTAAGATGATGGATGTTCAGATGTTGCTCTTTACAGACAAAACAAAAGATATTATAGGATTTTCTGTGTAAAATGTACCTGTCACAGAAAAAGGCTGTGGTTTCTGAAAATTAAATGCAAATCAATGGAAATTCCATATCACATACTTTCATATTTTAACATGTTAACTCAGTACATCAATGAAACATATAATTTGTCTGAACTCTACATCCAATTAGTAGAACTTGTCTGCCCATTCTCTCACGTACAGGGGACCAACAGGAGGAGCACAACAGGTGTCTGAAAAGAAACCCCTGATACTTCTCCAAGAAGACACTGAAGTGCATCTCACAGGCAATTTCCTGTCCTGTTTGGTATAGATCTTCATAGATCTGCTGTATCAGGCTTGAAAGCCAGACAATGTAGTCTATGAGGATGGCAGATAGAAGCCACCACTGTGGCAAACTAAACTTTTTAAAACTTGACTCAATACCCTTCAGGGGAGGATGTTTGTTACGGAGGACAAGATATGGTGTTTGTCCCTTCAGGTGTCTTGAGTAATTTCTTGGTGACAGTGTGAGAATACATGAGAGTTTTAGGCTGCCTAGTTTCACCCTTAGAAGTTGTTCCTTTCACTCAGTTTCACACAAGGGAATTGAATTTGAACATTCTCATGAAATGTTCCAGACAGCATTCTTACTTGTCTGATCTCATATATCTGTCTCCATGGACAAAAGGAGGAAATTCACTGGTGGCTTCAGTGCTCCCATCTTATGCTAGAACATCCATTTGTCACCCTGGAGTGATTGGTCATTGTCATGGACACCAGAGCAATGGGCTGAGAAGCTACCCTGGTTCCTTTGATGGACCAAGATCTTTGGACCCGAGAGGAGATTCTTTTACCAAAAAATGTTCATCTCTCCACACTCTATGCTATTCTATGGAGTCAAGATTTCTTAAACTTGAGAGATTTTAGTGCATAGGCTTCATAGAATAACATAGGACTTAAATTAAAAACACTGTAGAAGACATCTCCACTTTATCACGTCTATCACTCCTTAGTGTATATCCCCCTGGAGGCTGGAGAAAAGAGGCCTTCTCTCAGGACGTGAAAGGACTTCTTGTTTTATCTACTTCTTCTCAGTATAAATTATACATTTTACAAGGCACCTTACTTGCTATCACCTTGATTTTACTTGCATGTACCGTGTAATAACAAAAAAAAAAAAAAAAAGATTCAGTCTAGTCTGGGTAGGTTTTAAATTGTTTTTGTTTTAGAATGTTCTCAACACATTACTTCACAATGTGTGAGAGACCTCAATAGCATTCAAGGGGTTAAATAAAAAACATGTCTCTCTATTTCTTTAACGCCTTGAATGCTGATAGGCATTGGAGAAGCTTTAGTCTCCAAGGGGTCAAAACAAAAGTTTATATCACAGGTAATATTACATGCACCTCAGAGAATATAGTAAATAATTCTTTTGGCCTTAAACGTCAAAAATATGTTGGCCAGCTCCTCCTTCTTGTAACATATGTTCTCATTATGAATAAACCTGGCTTGATAGTCAGGAAGAAAGTTATTTGAGGAAATTTTATGGAAGTTTCCTGGGATTCGATGTTTTCCATATGACCTGGCTCAATGATTTCCATTAGGATGGAGCACGCACAGCGGAAATTTTCATTACATTCAAAGTGCTGCTTTAAAAGAGGCCAGCAACACTTTGTAAAGAATGTTTGCACCTTATTGAATACTAGCAAAAGGAAGCACAGTGTTGTCTGTGCAAGAAGAGACAGGGAGAGAGATTTCACTGTCCACTTGCTAGTCACCGATGCACACATAGATGGTCTGTCACTAGATTTCACTATCTACTGGTAGTCATAGAACCAAGCATACACAGTCTGACACCCCAGCCTTGTTCTGCTGTCCAATGTCCATTGGTAGTGAAAAAACAACACATACACTGGCACCCCGGGCTTGTTCAGCTGTCTGTCAGTAATAACAAAACTACATAAACACTGTCTGGCACCCTTTATTACATCTTTGCTCTATTTTATTTTATATTTTTATTTTAGTTTCATTATCTTTTTTGACAAAACCACTTGAAGGGATAGCAATGTTTCAAAATAAAAGCAGCTCCAATTAATCGTCATAGTATTTGGGCCATGAAGAGTGTTATTTCAATACTGTCAGAGTTGTAGTTCAAGAGTAATTGAATGATAAAGTATCCCCCTCCCTCACCTTTTACTGATGTAACACTGCTCACCTCAGAACAGAAAGGCGGTGTCCAGATGGCTTGCAGAGAGGGACAATCTTCATTTAGCATGAGGGAAAAGCCTTAAAAACCTGTCAATGGGGGGCAGGGTTTTCATTGTTCTCACAGTAAGAAAATTGTCCCTTGCTGTGAGCTGTCTGGTCTTAAGACCAGATTCCACATCTGAGAGGAGGTGACTTACACTAGGTACAAGGATCAGGAGGGGAATACTTTATCATTCAATTACTATTGAACTCCAACTATGACAGTATTGAACTAACACTCTGCATGGCCCAAATACTATGAAGATTAATTGGAGCTGCTTTTATTTTGAAACATTACTATGCCTTTAATATATAAATGTGACGGGACTAGCTATGCCCTGTCATCTATGATAAAATTACTCTAGTCAACACATGTTATCTAAAGAAATAAAATGTTTGATTGTATCTCGTTAGTTGATCTTGCTTCATTAGATATTTTAATGCTTACTGTACAGCAGGCTGAAGTAGAAATTAGTGTTGAGCGAGCACCCCGATGCTCGGGTGCTCGGGTGCTCTGACCGAGCACCCCCTGAGGCTCGAGTGCTCGGCCGAGCACCCGAGCCCCATTGAAATGAATGGGGCGACACCAGGCACCCCCTGCTCTGATGAGGGGAGGGTGCCTGGTCAATGCCCCCTTCATCTCCGCTATGCCCCCTTCATCTCCGAATGCCCCCTTCAGCTCCGCAATGTCCCCCTTCAGCTCCGCTATGCCCCTCTTCCACAATGTGCCCCTTCATCTCCGCTATGCCCCTCTTCCACAATGTGCCCCTTCATCTCCGCTATGCCCCTCTTCCACAATGTCCCCCTTCATCTCCTCTATGCCATAGAGGAGATGAAGGGGGACATTGTGGAAGAGGGGCATAGCGGAGATGAAGGGGCACATTGTGGAAGAGGGGCATAGCGGAGATGAAGGGGCACATTGTGGAAGACGGGCATAGCGGAGATGAAGGGGGACATTGTGGAAGAGGGGCATAGAGTCTATGCCCCTCTTCCACAATGTCCCCCTTCATCTCCGCAATGCCCCCTTCATCTCCGCAATGCCCCCGTACCTCCAGTCCCTGGTGGTCCAGCAGAGCGTCTTCGGATCTGTGCCTCTTCCGGCACAGATCCCCGCCACCCGAACATGGCGGGAGAGCACATGGCGGTACTCGACGAGTACCGCCATGTGCCGAGCAGAGCGATGCTCGAGCCGATCCGAGCATCGGCCGAGCACGCTCGCTCATCACTAGTAGAAATCTAAACTTCAGTATTTACTGGAAGCACATACAGCAGTAATAGTTTGTCTTCTATTTGTCGATGCAATTTGGAGTGAGGGCTATTTACTATCAAGGCACTGGCTACAAAACCAGTTTTATTCCTTTGAGTGCCAGAGGGTACACAACACATTGCAAAGCAATGCATTGTTTACCCCTCTGGTACTCAAAGGGTTAAAAAGAAACTATTCTGTGTGCCTTGGTGGTACAATGATGCTCTATGAAGAACAAGAGCAATTCTGAAGCAAACCAACTGAATGAGGGGTACATACAAAAATGTGCATTGATTTAAATGGCAATTTTCATGATTTCATTACAATGGAGACCTTACTATCATTCATGGGAGTAAAATATTAATGTAAATGTGAGGTATTTTCTATTTCCACCCATGGATCTGTTGGTTTGCCCCATTTCTTCTTAGCACCTCAGTCTCAATGGCCCCTATTTAATAGGTAAACTGTTATTCTGGAGTAAACTAACTGTACCGTAGGGGATAAATAATCCTGTTCAGATAAATTGGGCTTTAAACATCTTGAGTGCTAAAGAGGTCTCCAATGTATTGCAAAGCAATGCATTGGAGACCACTGTAGCATTCAAGGGGTTAAAATCTCTGTTCAAGTGCCTGTTAATGTGGTGATGTTTATTTGTCTCCTGTGGTGCAGGTGGTTTAGTCCAGAATAACTCCAGTTATATATAAGGCCCAGTGTGGGAGATGTATAAAAAGCCTTCTTAGTGTAAACATAAAGGGATAGTAATGTTTCATAATAAAAGCAGCTCTAATTAATCATCATAGTATTTGGACTTTGAAGAGTGTTATTTCAATTCTGTCAGAGTTGTAGTTCAAGAGTAATTCAATGACAAAGTGTCCCCCTCCTGCCCTTTTACTGATGTAACACTGCTCAGCCAGAGCAGAAGGGAGGTGCCCAGGTAGATTGCAGAGAGGGGACAATCTTCAATTAAGACAAGGGAAAAACCTGAAAAGCTTGTCAAGGGGGGCAGGGATTTCATTGTTTTCATAGGAATAAGAGTGTCCCCTTCTGTTATCTGTCTGGTCTATGGACTGCATTCCACATCTGAGAAGAGATGGCTTACACTAGGTAAAAGGGGAGGGTGGGGAAACTTTGCTTGTGAATATCTCTTAAACCATAAAGGTTTGAGAGATAAGACTTATATCAGTCTTCATTTTTTTTTTAATGCCTACAAAATAAAATGAAATAAAATTAAAATGAAGTATCACTATCCCTTTAAGAATTGTTGCGAAAATTCACAACACTTGGTCATATTTATAAAGGAGCAAAGTTACGTTTATAAATATGTCTATCTGAGAATATTCTGAGAAAATTCGCACCTGCAAATATATTTTCGAACACATAGCCTTCACTATATACTTCCATTAAGAACATGTTATACCTGGCGTTAAGATTTAATCACTAAAAGTCCCTTTATTTTTGGAGCACTTAGCAAATTTCTTTATAAATACATTGAGACACAATTCTTATTTGGCCAAGACCATTTCTACTCCACTTTTCAAAAAAGTCAACTAACTGGAGCTAGCACTTAGGGCCTTATGTTCAAAGAGATAACGACAAAAAATGTATGAACGACAAAAATAAGTAATTGTGTGCATGAACGACATATTTCCTATTGAGTATACGAGAAAAAACTAATAATGTCTGTTGTGTATGACACAACTCCAGAACTGCCGGGCAAAGGGGCGGGGACAGGACGTGGCTAAACTGTTCTCCAGTGTAGTATAGAGGAAAAGAAAATTTGTCATAACTAACGTCAAAAAAATGTCTTGCAAAAGATAAAATGTGTATGTTAAGAAAAAAGTGGAGGGAATGTGAATTTCTTAATGTGAGAATTTTTGTCTTTAGTTAAGTCATTTTTGTTATTACTTAAGACATTTTACATACAACATATTTATTTTTACATAACGACAATGTCAATCAGGACGAACAACATATTTCCAATCACAACCGACAAGCTGTGAAAATATTAATGAGCCTAGTGACACTGTACTTTTAAAAGTCGTTACAAACGACAAAAGCTATTTCGCTACTTCTTTGAACACGTGGCCCTTAGAGAAAATGTTGTTAAATGTTTATACATATACTTATGTCTTTTTGAGACACTTTTACAGACACTTTTTTTATTACTCCAGTTTATTAGGTCACCCCCAATGTTCTTATGTTGGTGGTAATAAATACATATTGCTGTTAGTATATACAACATCCAGGGCAGCACTAATGAAGAAACAAACATTTACCACATGACTAATTCTGCTGCTCTATGGTGGCCATGGACGCATACAATAATCTTATTTTATATAATTGCTATTAGAAATTTTAAATTCAAATCCACCTGTAAAAAACTGAATGGGAGACCCATAATGATTATCCCGCAAAAAAGAATCCATTCAAGAATAAGAAAAATACCACATTTGCCATTAACTACAATGGTCAAAATTTAGAAAACATAACCTATGAAAATGTTTCTCACTAGGTATATACTCCTCTTAGTATATCTGACAAAAAAAAAGAGTGAACATTTTTCACTCCCCCTATTGTTGTTTGTGGAGAGTTAACGTGCTACTAATACTAGGATATAACTCTCTCAGCAGGTCTGCCCCATCCCGATGGATCAGTGGAAGACCAAAATGTGGGTATTAAATGCGATGTCCCTGTGCTCTGTCACTGATCTTGTGAGGCTGAACTACAAGATTTGAGATCTTGCAGTTCAGTTTTTGTGGGTCAAAGCACAAATCTTACATAGAGGCTTGTGATTGGCCTGACACTTGTAGTCTAAGGAAGTGTCTGCACAAACAGCAAAGCCTGTGAGTCACAGACTTCTTTGTTGTGACCAGCCCCCCTCCCAACCAATGGAGTGAGTTTTGTGATTCCCTCCTCCATGCTATTTTTGGGTCTGCAAAACATGATAATTTCCCTTTAATCTTACTCTAGTAAAGCACTCTCTATTTCCCTATAACTTTAACAAGGCAATCTAGTATACTGGACTTTTTTTTGTATGCTTTGCTTAGTGAGTTTTAATGAACATGTACAATAGATCTGAAATAGTAAAAAATGTAAATGAGACATGGATGATCTCTACTATTTTGTTTTGTTTATATGTGATAACAGGCCAGTGACAGACACATGAATTTCAGCTAGTCTGTTTCACTCTTCCAGGGCGATAAGCCAGGTGGGTTGTTTGAAGTCACAAGTTGAAATCCCAAGCCAATGGCTCCCATTCATCTTCTGAAGACTCAGATCATGGGGGCTCTTTAGGACATTTCAGCAACAGCAGCCTGTCCTCCCTACCAGTCATTGCTAATTCCTGAGTGCTGAGTGATGGGCCTCAGCCCTCCCATAAGTATGAGAGCACAAGAGAGGATTATCTGCTAATGGTGAGCCAGAGGACACCTGGCGGGTGATGTCAGCTCTTGGGACAGCAAAGAGACTTCTCAGTGACGCATTCGTCATCACAGACAGTGTAAACAAAGGGTACACTGCTCGTGGGAAGAGGGCCAAAGAAATCCAAAAAGCTTCCGCTCAGCTGGGAGACCTCATACTCCTGCATGCTGTCATGCATTTCCAGGCATTTCCATGAGGGTGTCACTCTGTATTATACAACAGAGAAGCACCTGCAGCCACAGGGGAGAAAAACAGAGCTCTTATTTATTATCTATTATCCTTTGCAGCAACACAGTCTTAAAATGTTCTTTTTTTATTTTATTGGCTTTTGTCTCAAGTTTTTTTCTTTAAAGAAATAGTAAACTTTTTATGAAAACCAATATGCTATAGAGCTTTTCCTGCTTAGTAAAACAAGGGCACTCACACTGCTGTCAGTTGTTTTATTCAAAACTAATGTAAAAGCCTGTGTACACGGGCCCAGGTCTGGGTAATGTTAGCCCTTGAATGCCAGAGGGGTACGCAATGCATTGCTTTGTAATGCATTGCATACCCCTCTAGCACTCAAAGGGTTAAGCGGCCGCTACCTTACTGCTCCACACAATGCAGTCTTGCATCACCTCACTCACACAATGCAATCATGCGCAGTAGAGACTGCCCTAACGCTCGCAGTCTCTACTGGGCATGACAGCTTGTGACAAACATCCTAGCGAATTATTATAAAGGATTTTTAACAGTTCAAATGATCAGGAAGTTAATTTACTGTGCATTTACTTCCTGGTAGTTCTAACTGACAGGAAGTGACAGGCAGTTTCTATCACATTCTATGGAGAACTGTAAGTCACTGATGTTCCTCTCCATTGGAATGTAACAAAATATCTAACTGGAATTTGACAACTAGATGGCGCTGCTAATGTAAAAAAACACAGGTTTAAACGGTAATAACTCTGGAAATATGCATCTCCCAGCAGTGTGAGTACC
Organism: Rhinophrynus dorsalis; assembly: GCA_037306005.1. Lineage (NCBI taxonomy): Eukaryota > Metazoa > Chordata > Amphibia > Anura > Rhinophrynidae > Rhinophrynus > Rhinophrynus dorsalis. Next base: position 130,132,137 of record CM074724.1, read on the forward strand.
CATATTTTTTTTACTCAACAGGAAACGCCTTAATATATATTTTTTCATAAAAAAGTTTACTGCTCCTTTAAAAGGGTAGTGAAATGAAATAATTATTATTGCATGTAAAGGAAATACAATAAAACAGACCTACATTTATTTTTACTATTTCCAGTGCATTGCTAAGGTAAAAGGAGAGTTATTCATCTCACTCCAGTTTCTTCTACTGATGTCAGCTCCTATTATCCCACACATTCCTCTCCCCCTATGAGTCTTCAGTAAATTGCCTTCCATGCACTTACCTTTGATGTTATCAGTGAAAAGCTTAGAGGAAGAATAAGCAGGAAGAGGAGGAGATCTTCTGAATTCATTGGACCCAGAAAAATTCTGAGATGATTGGAAACATTAAACACCAAGTACATATTTTTAATCCTTTGAGTGCCATGGGGGTACGGAATGCACTGCAAAGCAATGCATTCCATACCCCTCTGGCGCTCAAAGGGTTAAGATATACCAGGCCACTTAGGAGTGTCAGGGTTAAGTCCTCAATGCTGTATTTTTTGTGCAGGAGGTGCCCATTTAACCTGTTTAACCCTGTTTCCAATGCATTGCGGGAAAAAAGCTAAGTTTTTGTTATTGCCATGGATAGATTAGATTAACTCCTTGGGTGCCGGCAGTGTATAAAATGCATTGCTTCATAATGAGTTGCTTACTGCTCTGGCACTCAAAAAGGATTAAGGGCCATATGCAAAATAGAAATTGGGGTAATTCTGTGGCAAACCAACTGCACCATTGGGAATAAGTAAAAATTCCCAAAATTCTCATTGATTTTGCAGTGCATTGCAGATCTCTTAAAAGGATAGTAATACCTCTATTAATGTTTAGCTCCGAGTCTTCATTACATTTTTTTAAACATGTAGTGTATATTTAGTTACTTACAGTGTTGTAATTCAAATGCTATTCAAGATGAAAGGATCCGCCTCCCGCCCCTCCTGGCCGCCTCCCATTAGATCTGTAATACAGTCGTGGGACCGGACAGATGTAGAGAGGGACAATTTTCACAAAGTAAACATGAGGAAAACTCTGCCCCCTTGATGAAGGAGGGCAGCATTTTCCATTTGCTTACTGAAGATTGTCCCTCACCGCTCTCCATCTGGACCATACAGAGAGGCAGCATGACACGGGGAAAGGTACGGGATGGGGATCCTTTCACCTTGAAGTGTGTTTGAACAACAACACTGTAAGTAATTAAGTATAGCACTAAATGTTAAAAAAATTTAAAGAAGACTTGGAGCTAAACTTTATTAGAGGTATTACTATCCCTTTAAGTGTTCAAGAGGTTAAAAGTTCAGTTGCACTCAATGGAATTGTTTATGAATCCTTTATGGTGCATTGGTTGTCTCCAGAAATGCACAATTTTTTTTGAGCATATAGCCGTACAAATTAGATTGTTATATTATCTGACTATATGCAATTGCTTTACTCTGTAATACATTTGGTTAATTTCCTTTTGTAAATGTCCATTTTAAATCCCTGTTAGTAAAATAAACAGCTCTTAAAAGGACCCTATCACCTTAAAATGCCTTTGATGATTTTTAAAGAGCTCTACATTACCCTACATTAAGAATAATTGAGGGGGATGAAATGCAGGGCTAAGACAAGACATTTTGCTTCCATTTCCTCACAGCAAGTATTTCCGTGTAATGGAAGGCTACAGCCCCCTTTTCCACAGAAATTCCCACCAGAAGAAAATGCCATCTTTCAACGCATTCAAAACAACTATAGTAAGGCTGACCATACCTCACCTTGAAAAAGGGACACATAGGAAATAGGCATATTTCAGGAGTGCACCAAAATCAAAGCAACCCTGTAGTATGCATTTGTCATGTGTGTCCCTTTTTAAAGGTGAGGTATGGTCAGCCTAACTATAGTACATGCCAATTACTATAGCATGCAAAGAGTCACAAACAATTATAAAATTGCCCTTCCACCTCTAATTATTTAATAAATTGTTACACCCCCCCCCCCCACATCTATAATCCATATTTAAAATTAAACTTTTAAGAACCAACGGTATGTATAACTCTTTGCTGATCAACAATACTTCTAAATTTCAATTCAAGTCAGTATCCTGATATAACTCATCCCCTCTTCCACCTAAAAATAAAATCTACAATTAGGGTGACCACATTTCCGTTCTGCCATTCTGGGACATATGGTCACCCTAGTCCCACGGCTGAGGCTCCTGCCGGCGCTGACCATCTTTCTGAGTGGGAACTCTTACTCTTTGTCAGCCTCAGAAAGATGGTCAGCACCGGCGGGAGCCTTAGCTGTGGGTCTCACTTGCAGCACCAGCATACCTGCTCCATCTCAGCTGTCTCGCATGCACCAGTCCAGCCAGCCAATGAAATGTATTTGCTATATGGTCTTCATTGGCTGGCTCAGCCAGCCAATGAGGACCATATAGCAAATACATTTCATTGGCTGGCTGGACTGGTGCGTGTTGCTCCATACCGGGACTCTTTGTTGTCCCAGTGGGGGGTGACCCGGGACGCAGGACACAGACCCCCAATAAGGTCACCCTATCTACAATCTTGGCCTGACCACCTACCAGCAATGTTACTAAAGTGCATTGCTTTACTTACTGCCCAGCCCATTGCATTTTTTATTAATGCTTCTTTGTCATCTGGTTATTTACCCAAAGTCTAGAAAATAGCTAGCCTTGCGGCGATAAAAATTTGTCATCATGCTACAGGCCAATATCCTTAATCCCCATATAATTATATATACCCGAAAAAAATGTTTCTACACACACAGCTATGCTAGTTTTATCTACTACCCAACTTTCTCAATCCCCTTCAATCTGGATTTCACTGACATCACTCAACAATCACTGGCCTCTAAAAATATGCATTAACCCTTTGAGTGCCAGAGTGGTATGCAACGCATTGCTTTGCAATGCGTTGAGTACCACTCTGGCACTCAAATGGTCAATGTTCTGAGCGGCATAGAACATGATGAACTTACCAGAGCTACTTTCCTACATTTTGCAAAGGTCTTTGATAGAGTTGACCATAATATTATGTTAAATAAGCTCAAAACTCAAGAATATTCATTCACTAAACTGTCTATTGCCCACATTTCCCTCCCACTTCAAATTAGATGTGGCATTCTACAAAATTCATTCTCAAGCCCCTTTTATTTTCACTACTGTCCACAGATTCCCATCATGCAGATGACACCATAATCTACATAAAAATCCAAACATATTACAACTTGAGGCTGTGTTACAGAAATGAGTTGTCTGAGAATTACAGATGGATCACTAAAACAAACTGTTCTTAAATACTGGCTAAAAGGTCACTATGTTATTTGGCATGAGCCAACAATTACTTAATCTCCAATACTTATTTAATAATCATAGCAAAGTCAAATCATAACTGGGCCCCAGCCATCTGCTACAAATATCTTGTTATGTAGCTAGATCCCCCAAACAAACAACCGAACAATATCCTAATAGTAGTAGCTCTGTTTAAAAGAAAAATCTTGTCTAAATTCCCTGATAAGAAAACCTGTTGCCAATCAACAACTACAAGGATGTATATGCTTCTGTACCACAAATCCATCTCTGTAAACTCAGCATGCTGTATAATTTATTAAGCCACTTTGTTCTCCATTGTAATTAAACTACTCATCATTGTGATATGTTAAAAGAAATAAATGGCTGACAGACAATCCAGACATACCCTTCACTTTTCCTACCTAGTTTATAACTACTTCTCTGGAAAGCTACCACAGTACATGAGCTGTATGCATGGTCCAGCTCTCCATACTTTCTATAACCTCTAGTCCACAGCCAGGCCAGAAATTCACTTAGGATTCCACTTTACAAGAAGGAAACAGGTTGATCTGCCTTCTCCAAGACAGCAAAATCCTTAACTCTTTCATTGCCAGATGGGAACTCAAGAGTTAATAAAAATCAGCTTTTTAAAAAAACAAAAAACAACTATATATAAATGGTAAAATGTACTTCTTATTTTCTTGCTGTACTTGTGTATACATGTGCAACTCTCTATTGCAAATGCTTTCCAGGACATACCTGAAAATGTGAGAATTCTGAATATTTTCTTCCTTAAAAAACACTTTCTAAATAAAATTAATCAAAATGAATAATTGAACACTGCTTTAGCAATACCACCGGGTCGCTTACAGTCCATGGCTTCTGGGTTTGTGACGCTAGAGATTTGAAGGGGAAGGTGGTATGGTGGGGTCCATATATGTGGTGATTTCTTTAAAGACACCAGACGTTCTACTAGGAATGGACCCCAGAGGCAGATGTTGGGGTAGCTGAAGGAATGTGGGAAGCGTCTGCTACTAGGTGGCTTGAGAGCATTGCGAGTGATGCTTGACACTGATGCCAATCTTAAGTGTATCCTTGCTTTGGCTAGAAGCCAGTTTAAAGGTGCTGACCAGAAGGTCGAATATCTGGCCCTGTTTGATCCAGGATCAGATCAGGGAAAAAGTGAAAGAGAAAATTTCCTGGTACAGCATAGAGATTCTTTACCATATGAAATTTTACTGAAAACCTTCATTAGCATATGATATGTCACCGAAAAGCTTCATATAACAAAGGAAACATCATTGGTTCCACACGGGTGCCACAATTAGCATACATTAGTATATTGTAACAATTATGGATATCTCCTTAACCCCGTTAAGAACCCTTGATGGTCCTGTCGAGCCATAAGGACCCATGACGTGCCAGGACTGTCATGGAATTCAGGGCTCCCCATGCAGCTGCACACCATTCAGAAAGCCCTGAAACGGATGCACAAACCAAAAATGGTCTGTGGTCCTTAAGTGCCGGCCACATGCACGATCAGCCGGTCCTTAATGGGTTGACTGTAAATTTTGGCTGTCACGGACACCAGAGTAAATAATACACACGACACAGGTACAGTTTATTAAGATAAGCAAGAGTAAGCACTTCCCCAGCCTTAGTAGGAACAGGCTTGAGGACAGTGCCAAGTCCACTACCCAAGGATTGACACTGAACTGTAACCGGTTGTCAGTAGCCTATAGAGATAGATGGGAGCAGAACTTGGCAGGCTTGGTTCTATACCTAGCAAATGGAAACCTGGAACGCCAGGAAACCTGATCACTGGAGCGACAGCTAAACTCCCAGACATGAGACAGAAAGACAGATGTCTCGAAGTAGTGACCCTACCATGGAGTGGTAGGGAGAGTGAGACAGAGAGTAACTAGTACTTCGAAAGAGTCATGGAACAGGTCTACTAGGTAGGCAAAGGGCGGAGGCAAGAGAGTGGAATGTAGCCAGCCGCACCACCGGTAAGTACTGAATGTGAAGGCAATACTGTACGTGGGCTACAGAGCGGAGGGTTATGCAACAGGCCCAGGAGGCAACAGATACAGTGGCACAGGATGGAGGAAATGGGGCGAGAGGCAACCAGCAACTCTACCACAGAGGTAGCAGTTGCACTACAACGATGGAGCACGCCCACAACTAGCTCAGACAGGTGGTAATCAGACTGGACCAAAGGACACCACAGAGTATAAGTCAGACAAGCCACAGTCGAGAGCCAAAACGGGTAGTCAGCCACAGCCAAGGTCAAAACAGAGTGGGTATTCGGACAAGCCAGGGTTATACACAGATCGGGTAGTCAGACAAAGCCACAGGATCAATCAGGAGTAAACACAGCAGCCAAGCAAGGGTCAAACGAGGGCAACACTGAAGAAACGCACAGATACACCACGAAAGGGCCTCAATGAGGTTTATAAAGCAGCAGAAGGAGGCGGGAACCAATTAGGCCCAACAGAATAGGCCCATAAAAGAGCGTCCGTGCCAGTGCCTGTAACATGACTAGCAATGAGGAAATGGCTGGCGGCCATACAGAGGTAAGAGCACATGATCGCTCCAAGGGAGACTGTGATACTAACATGACACAAAGACAGTTTTTTATGCAGTTTTCAAATATGCAAACTTGAATAAAGGAGAAAGGTCCACTTTAAGACGAAATAAAGACTTATTTGCCTTCATTCTAACCGGTGTTGCCCCCTTCCTTTTTTTGCATACCTATTCCTGTGGGATTGTGGACCCGGTCATCTGCAACAATTAAAAGATATACATAACATTAATCAGAGTTCTATGTTGGACGTGGTCTTCAGAAAGATCCAGAATAAGACTGAAACAACATAGGACCAAAACTTTGACCATTAAACTTTGCATTTTTTTCACCTTATGAAGAGTCTCACAGATGCAACAACCTTCCTTCTCTATGTGATGAATTCACTGGATCATACTAATATCTAGGGATGGGCGAAAATTTTCACCTTAAACCAAAATCGACAAAAAATGGCACTTCCAGCTTGGCAAATAATTTCCCATGAAAAGTACCATTTTCCTGCTTTTTTCACCTAGCTCATTGCATTGAAATCAATGGGAAGAAAAAAATTATTCCCCACCACATGAAAGTTCTCTACTTTTCTACAGCCATATAAAAGGGTGTCAGGCTCTTACAGCAGCCATTCTGTTTGTGAGATGAAAAAGCAGTACATTTTTGAGCTAGAGAAGATAGGCAAATAAAGGGGAATTAAAGCTTAGTTTAGGTAGTCTTTTAGGTAGGACACATGTGGCACTCTGTGGGAGAAGAAGGGAGTAAGGAGGCTGACCCCAAATACCCCAAAATTCTGTGTGACTAACTGGCAAGACACAGGTAGCTGGGGTCCAATTTGCTTGCTGATTTTTCTTTTATTGTCTCTGTGCTGGGGAAGTATCACAGTTCCCAGGAATAAACCAGGAGTTAGTACGGTAAAGTAAAACAATCTTTTATTAGAAAAATCACAGTAATGCACGTAAACAGATAACACACTGAGGGTGATCAAAGAGGCAAGCACTGTATCAGAAACAGCAGTCCGCCAATAGATCCACCACACTGTCCGAGATTAGGCCTCAACTCACTGGAGCCTCAAGTTAATTTGGAACGCCCAAAGGACTAGCACTGACTCAGCCTGCAGTCAGTCTAGGAGAGAAGTCTCCAAAATCTACGCAACCAAGGAGACTACTCATGTCTGTAGTCAGTAAGCTCAGAGTCTGATAGAGCCCCAGTCTGTACTAGGATGGGTGTCTGTGGAGCGGGGACCAACACACAGAGGAAACAGACAGAGCCCCCTAGTCAGCACCAGAAAGGATAGTCAGACAAGCCAGGTCATACACGGAGCAGGTAGTCAGCCAGAGCCACAGGCTTGCAGCAGATAGGATATCCACTGAAGCGTTGGTATGCCGGATGCGCAGTGGACAGAGCCCCAGGTCAACACCAGAGTGGGTGGTCAGACAAGACAGGTCATACACAGAGCAGGTAGTCAGCTAGAGTCATAGGTTTGCACCAGAAAGGATGTCTAAGCCAAATCAGGACACAGAAGGAGAATGGCCAGACAGGGCCACAGGTCAACACCAGAATGGATGGACAGACAGGCCAGGTCATACACAGTTCAAGTAGTCAGCCAGAGCCACAGGTCTGCACCAGACTGGGTGTCCACTACAAAATGGGAGCAGGCAAAAGAGTAGTCAGACAGAGCCACAGGTCAGCACCAGAATGGATGGTCAAACTAGCCAGGTCATACACAGAGCCCAAGGGAAACAGTACTGTATTGTACAACAATGCAAGGGCAACTGAGTGAGGACTCAGTCTGCCCTTTAAACCCCTCCTCAGGAAGTACGTAGGAGGAGTAGCTCAGAGGGAGGAAGTGGGTAGGAGGAGACTACAGGAGGCAAACACATAAAACAGAGGCCTGCTGCATGCTTGAAGCCTGCAGATTACGCATCTACCTTTGATGCATCCAACCATGCATCATTCCCGCGACATGCGTGCAGCATGGACGGCTGCTGTCTCTGAAGCGTCATTTCGAGTGTCGCCTGAAGCTGCAGCACTGGAACCAAGGTAATCTGTAACAGGAAGCCTGGGGAAAGAAGTTTAATTACAGCCCATCTCTAATGACCAGATTGATAGAGAACAATGTATACCAATGCTTGACTGAATGCTGTAAACAGAAGGGTAAACTGACAGGAGACTCTGGCTGTGAGCATCAGGAGAGGCGTCCAATGCATTGATATGCAATGCATGGGATACCCCACTGGTAATTTAAGCATTAAATAATATTTAAAAGGCTATTCGCATGATGAATAAACAATTATATGTAACACCTAATCTTTTATCAGTTAATCTTGGCTACTCCTATTTCTGGCAGTTGCAGCATTATATAATACAAATATAAGTATACTTCTCCAACTAGTACTTCTCCTCCCCAGGGCAGCAAGTATGAGTTCCAGACAGGCATTGGATGTTTTTGGCTGCTGTCATATTGCCACCACCTTTACATCCAATAGAAATGAGACTGCCCCTGGCAGCTGCAGATCTTGACAGAGGTGCTTTTTGATACCTGGGTAAAACCTGTGCACTGAGGACACTAGTAAAAAGTGTGAGATGTTCTTTCATCTTAGTTGCCTTTTAAATAAAGTTTTTAGTAAAATAAGGTACAAATGTACCATGCTGTAATAACAGGTGCCAGAATCGGTGTACGGTCCATAAGGCTGCCTTACGTCAATTTTCTGAGCTGCATATGCCACAAATCCTCCCCTTAATGCCACTTGTGTTAAGTGGAGAACAATGGGGCAGTGTCAGTGCTTTCCTCTACACCTTGCTGAGGCCAATGTAATATCAATGTGTGTACATCATTTTTGTGCACAAGCTATGGGGAAAGCAAATGGAGCTTGCTGGTATTAGTCCTACACTGGCGGAGTGTGTTCCCCAATATGCACTAAAATGATCATACCCTGTAGTGCATGCCCTGACGTGCAGCTACTGGCATTAGACACCAGCATGGCTACATTGGCAAATGTGTGCATTCTCCCACTTGTCATTTCTTGTAACATTAAAATTCCCCTTTAGTCATAGCTCCTTGCTAACTGTCGTGCATTATTCAAAGGGGACAGATAAGGAAAAGTGGTAATCTGCTTTGGGATACACTGCATATTCAACCAGCATCAATGGCATAAATCCTCTAAGATGGCTCATTATTAATCAGCAAGACAGTAGTATTAATTCGACTCATTTTGAATTAAGAGCAGGAGATAAGTACTGAGAAGGTATTGATCCCAAAGAGCAGAGATGAATAGCCCACATTGCATTTTCATTTCATTGTATTTTCTGATAAACAAAGTTAAAGTCAAATCGATGAGCAGGATACATTTTCTGGGAAAATCTCATCAAATCAAAAGGGTCTTTTTTTTTCTTTTTTCCAAGTAAATATTAGTTTTTAGTTTGAAACTGATTAGCTTAGAACAAGGGATACCAATAGTGTGTTAGGGAGAGACTACTCTTGGGAATATATTTGCTACCTAAAATGATATCAGGTTTAAATCTCAGTCACTACAAGGACTACAGCTAGCAAACAGAGGAGCCATTCTGGAGTGAACCTTCTGCACCTCAGGGGAGAGATAATTATGTCTAGTGATTTAAATGGGATTTTTAACCCCTTGAATGCTAGAAAGGTCTCCAACACATTGCAAAGAAAGGTGTTGAAAACCTCTCTAGCAACCAAGGGGATAAACGCCCCAAATAAGTCAGAGTACATTTTGGTAATATTTATTTCTCCCCTGCGAGCCAGTTGGTTTGCTCTTGTTCTGTTTAGTAAGTAGAAAGAAAAGTCAGGGATGTTCAACTAGGCTCATGAGCTAGCAAATGCATGCAAGAAGCTCACTGGGACTGTGTTCTCGAGCCCAGGGTGCAATCTCTTTTAGCTCACCAGTGCCATACACAGAGAAGAAATTTTCTGAAGCATATCATACTGTTCCTGCCAAATGACAGTCCAGCCACAAAATGCCAGACAAGTCCTCTCTGAACAAGGAAAACAGCTAACCGCAGACGTATGTTTCAGACTTCTTGTGCATCATCAGTGAGGTGCAGCTGATCCCTCTAGGCACTGTGAGCAAAGGGTCCACATCTGGATTCCCCTCATTACTCTTAGGGTGACCAACCCCAAGAGCAATTTGCATATGTAGAAAGAAAAGAGAAAAGTGAGAGATGCTCAACTAGTCTCATGAGCTAGCAATAGATGCAAAAAGCTCACTGGGACTGTGTCTGTGTGCCCAGTGTGCAACCTCTTTTAGCTCACCAGTGCCATACACAGAGAAGAAATCTTCTGAAATATATCATTCAGGTCTTTCCAAAATGCCAGATAATCCTTCTCTGAACAATGGAAGCAGCTAACCCCCGATGTACGTTTCAGCCTTATTGGGCCTCGTCGGTGTGGTGCAGCTTATCCCTCTAGGCACTGTGAGCAAGGGGTCCACGTCTGGACTCCACTCATTACTCTTAGGGTGACCAACCCCAAGAGCAATTTGCATATATAGAAAAAAAAGTCAGAGATGCTCAACTAGGCTCATAAGCTAGCAAATACATGCAAGAAGCTCACTGGGACTGTGTCCTCGCACCCAAGGTGCAATCTCTTTTAGCTCTCTAGTGCCATACAGAGAGAAGAAATCTTCTGAGGCATATCATATTGGTCCTGCAAAATGAAAGTTCAGCCACAAAATGCCAGACAAGTCCTCTCTGAAAAAAGAAAACAGCTAACCCCAGATGTATGTTTTGTACTTCTTATGCCTCATCAGTGAAGTACAGCTGATCCCTCTAGGTACTGTGAACAAAGGGTCCACAGCTGGATTTCCCTCATTACGCTTAGGGTGACCAACCCCAAGAGCAATTTGCATATGTAGAAAGAAAAGTCAGAGATGCTCAATAGGCTCATGAGCTAGCAATACATGCAAGAAACTCACTGGGACTGCGTTCTCACGCTCAGGGTGCAACCTCTTTTAGCTCACCAGTGCCATACACAGAGAGGAAATCTTCTGAAACATATCATTCCGGTCCTTCCAAAATGTCAGACAATCCTTCTCTGAAAAACGGAAGCAGCTAACCCCCAATGCGCATTTCAGCCTTATTGATGATGTACAGCTTTTCCCACTAGGCACTGTGAGCAAGGGGTCCACATCTGGATTCCCCTCATTACTCTTAGGGTGACCAACCCCAAGAGCAATTTGCATATGTTAAAAGAAAAGTCAGAGATGCTCAACTAGGCTCATGAGCAAGCAAATACATGCAAGAAGCTCACTGGGATTGTGTCCTCGTGACTAGGGTGCAACCTCTTTTAGCTCACCAGTGCCATACACAGAGAAGAAATCTTCTGAACCATATCATTCGGTCCTTCAAAAATGCCAAACAATCCTTCTGTGAACAATGGGAGCAGCTAACCACCGATGTACATTTCGGCCTTTTTGGGCTTCGTCGGTTAGGTGCAGCTTATCCCTCTAGGCACTGTGAGCAAGGGGTCTACATCTGGATTCCCCTCATTACTCTTAGGGTTACCAACCCCAAAAGCAATTTGTATATGTGGAAAGAAAAGTCATAAATGCTCAACTAGGCTCATGAGCTAGCAATACATACAAGAAGCTCACTGGGACTGTGTCCTCGCTCCCAGGGTGCAATCTCTTTTAGCTCTCCAGTGCCATACACAGAGAAGAAATCTTCTGAGGCATATCATACTGGTCCTGCCAAATGACAGTCCAGCCACAAAATGGCAGACAAGTCCTCTCTGAACAAAGGAAACAGCTAACCACAGATGTACATTTTTGGCCTTCTTAGACCTCATCACACCCCGGGTGCAAGCTCTTTTATCTCACCAGTACCATACACAGAGAAGAAATCTTCTGAAATATATTATACAGCTCCTTCCAAAACACCAATCACTCTGTGAACAATGAAAGCCACTAAGCCCCAATGTATACTTCAGCTTTCTTAAGCCTCTTCATTGATATGCAGCTGCTCCTATTAGGCACTGTGAGCAAGAGGTCCACATCTGGATTCCCCCCCATTACTCTTAGGGTGACTAATCCGAAGAGCAATTTGCATATGTAGAAAGAAAAGTCAGAGATGCTCAACTAGGCTCACGAGCTAGCAAATACATGCAAGAAGCTCACTGGGAATGTGTCCTCATGCCCAGGGTGCAATCTCTTTTAGCTTTCTTTCTACATATATTCAAATTGTTCTTGGGATTAGTCACCCTAAGGGTAATGGGGGAATACAGACATGGACCCCTTGCTCACAGAGCCTAGAGGGATTAGCTGCAGCTAACTGATAAGGTGTAATAAGACTGAAATGTACAGCTGAGGTTAGTTGTTTTTCTTGTTCAGAGAGGCATTGTCTGGGATTTTTTGGCTGGGCTGCCAATTAGCAGGTTCTATATGATATGGTTCAGAATATTTTCTCTCTGTGTATGGCACTGATGAGCTAAAAGAGATTGCCCTTTGGGTGTGAGTCCCAGTGAGTGTCTTGCATATATTTGCTAGCTCATGAGCCTAGTTGAAAATCTCTGACTTTTTTTCTGCATCTGTTTAGTAAGTCCATCAGTCTCAGTGAGGCAAACCAACTGCACCATGGGGGACAAATAAGATGTCACCAAATTCCAGTTGATTGAAATAGGGATTTTAACCTGTTGAATTCTAGGGAGATGTCTAATACATTACTTTGCAATGCTTTGTAGACCTCTCTACTTACCTAGAAATCTCGGGATCTGCCCTGGAGAGTCCAGTTTTCAGATAGAATTACTGGGTCTCTGGGGACAGAGGCTGATTCTCCGGCAGTGATGAGTTTCTTCTCCTACCCAGTCTGTTCCTACCACTTCCCACCCACTTCTACTTCTTCCCACCCTGTTCCTCCCACTTTCCTACCAGTTCTCCTACTTCTTATCATGTTCCTTCCACTTCCCGCCCTCTTTTCCATCTTCCCATCCTGTTCCTCCCACTTCCCGCCCACTTTGTGACACAAACATGCTTAAGCCATACCCACCCAGATGAGCCCAACCCCTTTATGACACAAATTGCTTCATTGACTTCCTCATGTCGGCAGCAAATGAGCCCTCTCCAGGGGTCAAGATGAGCAAGTTCCCTGGTATGACTCAGTAGTATTCACAAGGTTAAAAGTCCCTTTTAAATCAATGGAATTGTATATTTTTGTTCCCTATGGTGCAGATGGTTGCTCTGGAATTGAACCATTTTCTTAGTACATTAGTCTTAGGGTATGTTAGGGAGAGACTGCTCTTGGGAATAATACATATGCCTTCCAATCTAGATTGATATTAGCTTTAAATTATCAGTCACTATAAGGACTATATCAAACAAACAGTGGTGTTGATGCACTGAGCATACCTGAGAACTTTTTTATATTTATAAAAACTGGAGCTATTATGATACAAACCAACTGCACCATAGGGGACAAATAAAAATCCCTAAATTCCTATTAACTTGAATAGAGCTTTTTAACCCCTTGAATGCCAGAGAGGTCTCCAATGCATTGCTATGCATTGCATTGGAGACCTCTCTAGTATTCAAGGGGCTAAAAGCCCAATTTAATTTAAAATTAACTTTTATTTGTCCCCTATGGTGCAGTTGGTTGTTTCCAAATTAAATGGATAGTAATACTTAAAATGTAAAAATACATATGTTGTAGGGTTTATCCCCCTGAGTAAAACAAGAGTACTCCCATTGCTGAAAGGTGTTTCATTCAAAAGTTATTAATTTTCAAATTTGAATTTTTCAGGTGCAATATCACAGTGGCCTGAAATTGTACAGTGGCGCTGTTGCTACACGATCCTATGGACAGCTCTGGTCCCGGAACCATAAATCTCCATAGGATGGTGTAGCAACAGCGCCACTGCACAAATTCAGGCCACTGTGATATTGAACCTAAAAAATTCAACTTTGAAAATGAATAACTTTTGAACGAAACACCTTTCAGCAGTGGGAGTACTCTTGTTTTACTCAGGGGGATAAACCCTACAATGTTTTTTTTTTACATTTTAAGTATTACTATCCCTTTAATGCTTGCTTTTCTACCTATGTGCCTTTGTTGGCACCTGCCTTCACCTTCAGAGTTACAGGTAGGACTGGAGGTAGGGAGCGCCCAAGTGACGAGATGTACATTAAAGTGGAGGTGGGGCTTAATAGGAGTGGGCAGGGTTGGGAAGGAAGAAGGAGGTATTTATTCCCCAAAATGGGTGGAGCAGAATTAGAGTGGACGGAATAAGCTGGAAAGTGGGCGGATTACCACAGTTCTCACTATCCAATGGATTCACCCTCTGTCCCTGGAGGCCTAGTAATTAAGTTAGAAAATGTTTCTGGTGCAGATCTGAAGTGTTCCCAGATATGATACTAAGTGGTGCAATTTTTGGGGCAAATCAACAGCACCATAGGGGACAAGAAAAACAACAACTTCACATGGATGTAAATTAGGCCTTTAACCACTTGAATACTAGATAGGTCTCCAATGCATTCAATGGAATAAAAGCCCCAATTTAATTAAAAAAAGTGCAAATTTTTATGATTTTTTATTTGCTCTCTATTGTACTGTTTGCTTGCTACAGAATTACACAATTTTTTCTTTGTATATAATTTTCAGTGCTCAGTCCTATCCTACTGCTGTGAAGGAGCTGTCTGTCAGGAAGGCTTGCAGGGAGCATTTAAAGGGATAGTAATACTTAAAATGTAAAAATAAATATGTTGTAGGGTTTATCCCCCGTGAGTAAAACAAGAGTACTCCCATTGCTGAAAGGTGTTTCATTCAAAAGTTATTAATTTTCAAAGTTGAATTTTTTAGGTGCAATATCACAGTGGCCTGAAAATGTACAGTGGCGCTGTTGCTACACCATCCTATGGAGATTTATGGTCCCGGGACCAGAGCTCTCCATAGGATCGTGTAGCAACAGCGCCACTGTACAATTTCAGGCCACTGTGATATTGCACCTAAAAAATTAAACTTTGAAAATTAATAACTTTTGAATGAAACACCGTTTAGCAGTGGGAGTACTCTTGTTTTACTCAACATATTTTTTTTTTTACATTTTAAGTATTACTATCCCTTTAATAAAAAAATATAGCATGTAGACGTGGCTGCTTGGATCAGATAGTAATAGGATATAAAATGTCAGGTATGATGTCACCACTCTTTTGTGAGCATGTGAGGATAATGAACCATGCATATTAACCTTTTGATGGCCAAAGGGGTGTATAATGCATCGTATAGCAATTAATTGCACACACCCTCTGATCCTCAAAGGGTAATGTATTGTTTTGCCAATAAAGTTCTGTTTGGTTTGAATATTGTGGCCCTTAGTCTAGCAAGAAGACTAAATCATATTTTACTAGCAAATAGAATGGTTCTTTTTTGCTTTAATTTTTTGCTTAATTGTTAATTTGTTAAAAAAGAAATTCAGACTCTCACAAATAGACAAGAATTAAGAACCAATACAAATTAATTTAATGGGTCAAGTGATATAGAGCTACCTTTGATTTTTTTAAATGAGCACAATTAATTAAATTCTTAATTTAAGGATCAGAGAACATTTTATGGTTGGTGGCTATATTACTATATTATATTAGTAACATTTTAGTCACTCCTGGCTCTCTGGATCAGAATTAAAATCTTGACAGTCGCCTACAGAGCCCTCTATGATGCTGCTCCCCAAAACTTCTGGAAATGCCCTCCTAACACACCACCAGTCTCTCCTTAAAGTGACAGTAAACTTCCTTTTTAACTGTAAATGTTCTGCAAGTACATGATATGTAAAGTCAGGTTGCCTACAGTGAGCTCCTTAAATATTTCTTCCAGTGATCTTTCTGTCAGGGACTGTGAAAACAGGGATAATGATACAATATAACACTATGCCTACAGTACTGCATACTGTGTGTGATGTATTTCATAAACTGGAGTTAGTCTTTTATACAGTACTAGTTTAAAAGCCCATGTACACTGGCCACAGTAACACCCAGCAGCCTCGGCTGGTGACTGGAGCCTCTCTGCTCACCAAGAGGTCCCATTAAGGTGCGCAGAGAGGACTTCAGTCTGAATTCGGAGCGCCCCACTCCATATCAGCCACTGCGCATAACGGCTTCTGACAAACATCCTAGCATTTTATTATATAGGATGAGTCCTATACAGTCAATGGATAACTCTGCCTGTCATACAACACAGCATAGAACCCTCTGAATATACTTTTCTCTGATAATCTGGGATACACATACATTCTACTTAAAGGTATAGCAATGCTTAATATATATATATATATATATATATATATATATATATATATATATTAGATAGATGATAGATAGATGTATATATATATATATATATATATATATATATATATATATATACTAGTTGAACAGCCCGTTACACGGGCCACAGATACAGCTCTGTATCAGCCGCGGCGCGGGCAGTCTCTACTGTGCATGACTGCCGCACGCACAGCAGTGTCTACTGCGCATGTCAGGCGTTACACACAACTTGGCGAATTATTATATAGGATATATATATATATATATATATGTATATTGCAGGTTTATCTTGCTGAGTAAATTAAGTGTGCTTCTACTGCTAAGAGATGTTGTATTCAAAAGTTATTGAAGGTAAAACATGCATTTATTGGTTGCAGTACTTACTATGGCATAAAGTTTTATGGTGGCATTGTTGTACAGCAGTCTATGGACAGCTTTGGTCAGCTGACCAGAAACCTCCTTAAGATGCTGTAGCCCCAGTTTTACTCAGCACGATAAAGATAGCAATGCAAACTCTTGTGAGGTAGATGGACTAAGAAGAACTGGGGGGGATGCACTATAGTGTGATAAACAGGAGATAAAGTGGAGATGACTTATCCAGTGTTCTAAACTCTACAAATCATATGTTATTCTATGGAGCCAATGCAAAAAGGTTTCTCCAGCTTTACCGATCTTAGTTCATTGGCTTCACAGAATAACATAGGAACTGGAGAAGTGATATCACTGGATACGTTTTCTCCATAGTATCATCTCTGTCTCACACCTAGGTGCATAAACTCCCTGGAGTCATTGTGGAGCACATTAACTGCATAAGGGATAATGAATTGTCAAACTCCTACTGATTTAAATTAAGCTTTTAACATCTTCAATTCTAGAGAGGTCTCCAAAGTACTGTGAACCAATGTGATGAAAACTTCTCTAGCATTCAAGGTACTAAAATTCCCTTTTAAATCAATTTGAATTTTTATTTTCTCACTTTTAGCAGGGCAGCATTACAGGTATAGTAATCCCTTTAGTGCTAGAAATGTATCCTACATAACACAAAACAAAGTGTTAAAGACCTCTCAAGTACTTAAGTCTGAGAAAAGCAATTTATAAATTTAGAATCTGTATGAAATATGATATTTCTCAAGACCAGGGACGTTATGAAAAACAGGTGTTTAATCTGTTGTAGTGTTTGCCATTTTAACCAGACAGATCATAGGAAAAGTACTCATGTGATGCCCAGAAAAAAAGACAAGTTCCCTCACCCACAATGCCATTCTGAATAGCCTACTTCCTGGGTCACGACTCATCTGAATAGTGGATTATAATAAGCCATTGAGACTGATGTATTAAGAAGAATTGGAACAAGTAAGCCAACCTCTTTAGGGAACAAATAAACATTCCCCAAATCACCTTTGATTTAATGGGGCTTTTAACCATTTGAGCATACCTCCCAACATTTCAAATGGCCAAAGAGGGACACTAGCATTTTAGTTGGTGTTTCTGAGGTTGTGGCTGTTGGGCGGGGTATTATAAATACATTTTGGGTTATTTCTTGATCTATTGGCACCTCTTTGTTTAACCAATAAATGATTTAGAACAAGATCAAAGTATTTTATTTACACAGATTAGTTTATAAACACATATACTGAAAATTAACTATACATTTATGTAAGTTGTATTGCTGTGGAGCAATGTGATACACACTACTTATTCTGATCTCCAGAAAAGAGGGACAAAAGGGTCTCAAAGAAGGACAGAGGGATTTGGGTCTCAAAGAGGGACTGTCCCTCCTAAAGAGGGACACTTGGGAGGTATGCCTTTGAGTGCCAGAGGGGTACGCAATGCTCACTCAAAGCTTTAACCCCTTAAATGCTATAGGGTCTTCAAACCATTGAAAAGCAATATGTCAGATACCTCTCTAGCATTCAAGGGGTTAAAAGCATTTAACCCTTTGAGTGATAGAGGGGCAAACACAAGATTAGCCTCCAGGCAGCTGCAGAGGTCTCCATCATTTTGTGAAGCAATGTGTTGGAGACTTCTCAAGCATTCAAGGGGTTAAAAAGCAGATTTAAGTCAATATTCATATTTATTTATATCTACAGTACAGTTAATTTACTACAGAATTGTCCAACTTAGTCATCATTCTTAAGACCCATTGGAAGAGATTTCTAAACCTGAAGTTATGAAAAATGTGGAGTAAAAGTGTCATAAAAATTATGGTCAGCATTTGAAAAGAAGCTTACGCCAGTTTTGGAATCCTTACCGCCACTTAGTTGTGTTTTTGGAAAAGTGACAGCACACAGTTTAGCCACAGATTTTTCGCCAGAATCTTGATGCCAAGTATAGTCTGTTTATAACCATTCCAGGCGTTAACATCACCTTACTAACCCATATTTATAATGATGCCCTTACTCATAAATCATACCTCACATTATCTCCATTTGCATTTCTTTAATAAAATATTAAGAATGTTTTTTTTTTTATAAATCTCCCCATAAGGCCTTATTTATAAAAGCAAACTGGAGTAAACCAACCACTATAGGGGACAAATAAAAATACCTGCTAAATTAAATTGGAATTTAACCCCTTGAATGCTAGAGAGGTCTCCAATGCATTGCGAAGCAGTGCATTGGAGACCTCTCTGGCATTCAATGGGGTTAAAAAGCTCTATTCAAGTGAATGGGGATTTAGGCATTTTTAGTTGTCCCCTATGGTGCAGCTGGTTTACTCGGGGCCATTGAGTCATGTGCACAAGTGGAGCAATTCTGGGGCAAATAAGTTGCACCACATGGGATAAGTTAATTAATTAATGTAAAGATTACTTTAAACCCCTTGAAAACCAGACATTCTTTGGAGACCTCTGTAGCATCCAAGCGACATCTACATTAAAGGATAAATAACACTTCTTAATAATCAGCCCCCTCTTACTTACTTTACAATGACCAGAAAATCCGAGTGGCCCCTGTGAAGTTTGCCCATGTGCTTTTGCACAAGAGATAACTTTATCACTCAGTTCCTGAAGACATGTTCACGGACACAGACATGGCACTTGCTAGTATGTTCACAGAACAAAACTTCAGCCACATGATAATCTTAACCTTGTAAGGACACAAGTGGGCATGCAATCCATATTCCTCTGGTCCTTAAAGCAGAACTTTCAGCCCCACAATCATTACGCATATTGCGATTAGCTTCCTAACAGTGATATTATACGGCACAAGTACCACAATCTGAAGTAATCCTTCTTTTTTCCCAGACTGACGGCCAGGCTTCTTCCTGTACAGCCGTCTACACGCCTGCGCCGTCAGTCCCTTCCACTGCCTTAAGGCACAGTGCAATGCCTATGAGATGAGACCGGTGAGCAGGTGCGCAGACGTCTGTAAGACAAGATGTTTGTGTGCATGCCTGGCTGCCAGTCTCAGAACAAGGAGGATTACTTCAGATTCTGGTACTTGCACCGGATAATATCACTGTTAGGAAGCTAATCACAATATGGGTAACGATTGTGGGGGACTTGATATAGGGTGAAAGTTTTGCTTTAAAACTTTAAAGTGTATGCATTCTGCCTGATTCAAGGGATAGTAATATTTAAAATGTAAAAATATATATATATTTTAGAGTTTAGCCTCCTGAGTAAAACAAGGACACTCCCAGTGGTGAGAGGTGTCTTATTCAAAGTTATCACAGCTAAAACTTTAATTTTTTAGGCGCAGTATCTCAATGGCCTGAAATGTTACAGCAGCACTGTTGCTACACCATCCTATGGATATTTATTACCAACTGACCTGAGCTGTCCATAGGATGGTGTAACAACAGCGCCACTGAACAATTCAGGCCACAGTGATACTGCACCTAAAAAATTCAAGTTTGAGATGCATTAACTTTTGAGTAAAATGCCTCTCAGCAGTGGGAGTACCTTTGTTTTAGTCAGAAGGTAAACCCTAAAATATATACATTTTATTTACATCTTAAGTGTTACTATCACTTTCGATTTCAAAAATTACCAGCAACTGTCATGTCCGCCTCCATGGACATGTCATCCAGAACTGATTTATGATGCTATCTCTTGAAAAAAAGATATACGGATAAAATTCTTAGAGGCCATTAGGATTTATTTATAGGGGTTATATTATTAGGAGGTTTTTTTCTGTTATAATGGGAATTTTGAAGATATTTTTACTTGTCCCCTTATAGAGCAATTAGATTGGCTCAGAATTGCTACACTTACCTTGTACATATTGCTTAATCTGTCAGACACCCCAATAGTATTCATAGAGATAAAGCCAGTGGTGCCTAAGACAGAAAGAGGCACCTCACTGATGTTCATTGCTCTGATTACATCTTCATCCTGCTACTTTGTAACATAGTTATACAATAACACTCTGCTCTTATTCTCCAGGGCTAATGGCTAACAGCTTTTAGTTGATTTTTTTCCTTTCTCCCCCCACCGTGGCTGGATGATGATACATTTAGACCTATGTACCCATGCTCCTTTGTAGAACCATTAACTGCTCAATTAGAGTATTAGTCTATTTTTAGTGCCGAGAAGGTCCACCTCCTTATCAGATTGGAAGGAGAGGTAATTGTATTTGACCCATCAATGGGCTACTTTGCTGTCATGGGAATTCTTTCACAAGTCTGGAGGATGCTGGCAATATCTACTGAAGACAGCTTAACCCACTGGATGCTAGTGAGGTCTCCAATGCATTGCAAAACAATCCAGTAGGTTAACCCTTTAAAGGGATAGTAATGTTTCAAAATAAATGCAGCACCAATTAATCTTCATATTTTTTGGGCCATGGAGAGTGTTATTTCAATAGTGTCAGAGTTGTAGCTCAAGAGTAATTGAATGATCAAGTATCCCCCTCTTGCCCCTTTTACCTAGTGTAAGCCACCTCCCCTCAGATGTGGAATCTTGTCTTAAGACCAGACAGCTCACAGCAAGGGACAATCTTCTTACTATGGGAACAATGAAAACACTGCCCCCCTTGACAGTTTTTTCAGGTTTTTCCCTTATGCTAATTGAAGATTGTCCCTGTCTGCAAGTCATCTGGACACCGCCTTTCTGTTCTGAGGTGAGCAGTGTTACATCAGTAAAAGGTGAGGGAGGGGGATACTTTATCATTCAATTACTCTTGAACTACAACTCTGACAGTATTGAAATAACACTCTCCATGGCCAAATACTATAAAGATTAATTGGAGCTGCTTTTACTTTGAAGCATTACTATCCCCTTTAAGTGTCAGAAAGGTATCTACATGTGTGGTATATCTGTCTGGTGCACAAAGGGTTCAAATGGTAGCAATTCTTAAAACCACGTCTTATGTGAAAGCTCAAATTTTACCAATTACAGTTTATATATTTTCGTTTAATATCCTGATAGAACCTAACAGATAATTAAAATGAAGAAACAAAAAAACATATATTGAAGGGCATCTATCACCAGTATAGTGTCCCATCAGCAAATCTGTTCCCTTGGGAGCAGGCCTGTCAATGAACCCAGGGGAGCATTGTGAGCCTCAGCGGACCACCAGAGAAGTAGAACCAGTGTCTGAAAGGAAACTTTGGAGCTCCCTTGTTGGTCAACCAGTGTCACATGTCAAAGTCTTGTGTTCCAATAGACCCTCTGCTTTGGAATGGAAGCCTGACGCAGAGGATCTATGGAGACTGCATGCAATTCTCAAAGCTGGTGTATGAGAGCCACGTGCTTCTGGGTTGCATTACAGCCAAGGACTTAAGTTTTCTGACTCCCCAAATAGCTGTTAGGAGCCATTTTGTGGCTGGCAGTGCAGCTCAGAGCCTTTTATTGTCTGCTGAATAGGAGCAGTATCTTTAGAAATTTAGAGCCTCATGTAGAATCAACCTCTTGCTCCCCAGCTTCACTTCCCCAGAGCAGGAGCTGGGAGCTCCAAAGAGACTACTGATGATTTCTATTGGCTATTGAAACATCTTACCAACAATGCACAGCCAGTAGGAGATTGCCACTTGCAACTTCAGCTCCATCTGAAGGTGGGGCAAGATGCTTGGGGTTGATCTATATAACCAGAGCTCCTTGTTTGCAAACGTGCAACTCCAAGAGGTGAGAACAGCACTAATTAACTATTAAAGAGCTTTAAACTTTGGTCTTTTAGTGTTTCTCATGTTAGTACGAAATTGTCTTTTCAGGCTGGGAAACAATTGTAATCCCTTTAATTGTAACAATATCTCAAATGCATTAACTCTTTGAAAGTCAGAGGTGGACATTCTTATCCTTGGGATGTTATACTTGCAGATACTGTAACTGCTTTAAAGAAAAAAACAATGGATACCTATCTAGCACAGAACAATATTGAGAATTATGACACATGACTTCAGTGCAGATAGGTTGTTGATCCATGGAAATATCTGACTGCCTTTTGGAATCATGAAGAATATTTTTTTTTACACATTTGGAGCTTAATTGTAAATGGCTTCAGTGTTTGTTCTTTTGCGTTCCTCTGGATCAGCTAAGGTGTTTTGGCATGGGCTGGACTTGATGGATGCATGTCTTTTCAGCCGTGTCAACTATGTTACTACGTATGAATTTTAATCTCTTGAATCAGGGGCGGACTGACCATCGGGCATTCGGTCATGGACCGAGGGCCCGTGACCGAAGGGGGCCCGCCGCCGCCGCCACTACTTCCAGAGCTGCTCAGCAGCTCTCCTACAACGGCCGCCGGGCCGTTCTAGTAATACAGAGCGCTGGGAGATGACATCATCTCCCAGCCTCTGCATTACTAGAGGCGCGCCCCACGCCGCTAGACCACCAGGGACTGCAGGTAGGGGCATGGTGGAGATGAAGGGGGGTATTGTGGAGATGAAGGAGCAATGTGGAGACGGGTGCATTGTGGAGATGGGGGCATTGAGGAAGGGGCAATGTGGAGATGAAGGGGGTATTGTGGAAGGGGGCATTTTGGAGATGAAGGGGGTATTGTGGAAGGGGGCATTGTGGAGATGAAGGGGGGATTGTGGAAGGGGGCATTGTGGAGATGAAGGGGACATTGTGGAAGGGGCATTGTGGAGATGAAGGGGGCAATATTGTGGAGATGAGATCAAGGGGGCATTATGGAGATGAGATCAAGGGGGCATTGTGGAGAGAAGGGGGCAATGTGGAGAGAAGGGGCATTGTGGAGATGAAGGGGGCAATATTGTGGAGATGAGATCAAGGGGGCATTGTGGAGAGAAGGGGGCATTGTGGCGATGAGATGAAGGGGGCAATGTGGAGATAGGGGGCATTGTGGCGATGAGATCAAGGGGGCATTGTGGAGAGAAGGGGGCATTGTGGCGATGAGATGAAGGGGGCAATGTGGAGATAGGGGGCATTGTGGCGATGAGATCAAGGGGGCATTGTGGCGATGAGATCAAGGGGGCATTGTGGCAATGAGATGATGGGGGCATTGTGGAGGTGGAAGGGGCATTGTGGAGATTTCTGCAGGGGGCCCAGACCTCTTTTTGGACCAGGGGCCCTGGGTCCTGTCAGTCCGCCCCTGTCTTGAATGCTAGCAGATCTCCAACTCATTGCTTCACAAACCTTTGGAGACCTCCTTAGCATTCATAAGGTTAAAAGCACGGTTAAATCAATGGTGATTTTTTTTTTTTTACATCAGCCTCACAGTATGTTCTATTTATAGAAAAGTGTCTTAAATGTAACTAATCTGTTGAATACCTCCCTGGCACTCAAAGGGTTACAGCTTAACATTGGTTGCAGCACTTTTCTTTTAGCTTCTAAAGCAGTGTTCTATCAAATTGTTATTGATATGAAAGGTCCCGACACTGCCCAGGATGCTACTGTTTTTGTGTTTAGCCAGCAGAATGTAAAGATGCTATTAGTGGGCAGCTGGTAACGATAATAAAGTGAAAGACTTTAGCTTTCTGTAACCAGATGAATACACTGGTCAACCTGTGGTGGTGTATAAGTGGAAAGTGCAGAATATTGACATAATTCAACTTGCAAGCTCTTACCTAAACCACTGTCACAATGCACATTAAATTAAAGGCTCATTGTATTCCTTCATAGCATACATGTGGGTATTAGCAGGAGATCATTTTTCAGATGTTTAAAATCATTACAGTATATCATATTTGGATTGATTAGATACCAGCATGAATGACAGTGTCAATAGGCAAATAAGCTACCAGTCATAGAACTGAGCTCCAAAGCCCTTCTCGACAATTATAAATCCACCCATAGCCTATCGTAACATTAGCACCAATCTATTTTGTAATAATCTTGGAATATCATTATTTATATCAGAAATGTAGATGAGCTAACAGCATAGTGCTCGGTATGACAAACTGCAATAGGAATAGAATGGATCCATCTCAATGGAGATACAACATCCATTTTGACAGCACAAGGAAAGCTTCAATAACTTTGAGGGTTTCAAGAGTAATTTGTGTATAAAATAAATCGCTCTCATATTAATAAGCAGAATTTAATGGAAATAGACATGCACTTAATACTTTACTTAGTATCTCTGAACTCTAAACATACTGTTTGCCTATCCGCCCAACCCTGTCACATCCCCAGAAGACTTCATGGGTTGATCACTATTCTACATAACTGCCTGAAAGGGGATTTCTCTTAGTAACTCTCTTTCAGAAGTAAATAATTCTGCGAAAAAATAAGCTGAACTGTCCAGTAGTGAGGGATTAAAGATCAATCAATGTTACAGCTGCTTTGCTGGATCTCTGTTTATCTGAATTGGCTGATCAGATGTTTTCTGTACACAGTAGACTATCCGCAGATCAGCTGATTCATGTAAGCATGTCTTTGTTACACTCCATGAGCTGTTTACATAGTAACAGCGAATAAGGTTTAAAAAAGACACAAGTCCATCAACCTTTGCCTTATAACCCAGACCTTCCTGTTTTGCCTACAAATACATAGTATAACCATGTATGATCCCTTTTTAAATACATTTATCTAATCTTCTGTTAAAAGTATCCATTGTGTTTGCCATAACCATATCCTTGGGTACGAAATTCCATAATTTAACAGACCTTACTGTAAAAAAAACCTTTCCTCTGCTGAAGTTGAAACCTCCTTTCCATTAATCTCAAGGGGTGGCTTCTAGTTATCTGATTAGGCCTTGGAATGAATGGCTCACCTGAGAGATCCTTGTATTGACCTCTCATATACTTGTATATTGTGATAAGAGCTCCTCTTAGTCATCTATTCTCTATCGTAAATAAACTGAGTTTGTCTAGTCGTGATGAACACCCCCATGGTACTCAAAGGGGTTAAGGAAGGTCTGAAGCTGTTCTTGGTGCTGAGCACTTTCTCTCTGCTCCTATACTTGCCTTCCTATACACATTGCCAGCATTATACAAATTTCCTTTGCTAATATTTAAAGTGTCTCCCCTCCCCTTGAATGTACAGTATACTACTTAGTGCATATGGCAAAGTATGTTTTATTCTCCATAGAGAAGTGATCTCCACACGTCACTAGACACACTAAGAAAATGGATGAATTCTCATAGGTCTAGTGTGAACAACAAAAGAGGCACTCCTGTGGGTCAACATTTTTTCCAAAACTGATCACAGCATTAAAAATGTCAAGGTGACTGTACTGATGGGAAATTGTAGGACACAGAGAGACAGAAAGATAAGGGAATATAAACTGATAATCAAGTTTAACACCTGGAACTGTGGCCTGAACTGTGACAAGGAATTTGTCACATTATCCCACACAGTAAACATATTGTGGGCCCTTTGGGTGCCAGAGGGGTGCACAATGCATTGTAAGCAATGGGTTGCACAGCCTTTGATGCTCGAGGGGTTAACCCACACATTCCATAGACTTATCCATCTTTGCTGGAATTATTCACATATCAAAGGGGAAATAATTCTTGTACCACTTAGCTAGGTAATACATTTTTTCTGATTATAATATTTTCAGTTTTGTTGGAATTTAAATGTTTGCATGAATGTATAATCTGTCCCATATGTTGTATTCAGCCTTCATTCTAAATGTGCCTGAAGAAGAGACCTAAGTTGTCTTGAAAGTTTGCATCTTAAAGCAACTCAGTTAGCTAATAAAGGTATCACTTTCACTCTACTAGTCTCCTGCTTTTCTATAGCTAACATGGTACAAACTTTACCTAGACACACCTTGTCACTGCAGCAAACCTTAGTGCATCTCCCCTCTGGAATGGTCCTGGGCCAAACTAAATGCTCCATAGTGGACAGAGAAAAATCCCCTTTGATTTAAATGTGGCTTGTGACCCCTTGAATAGTAGAGTTGTCTCCAGTACATTACTTCTCAAAGTATTAGAAACTTCTCCAGAATTCCAGGTTACAAAAGCTCCATATAAATACATTTTATAGGTATTTATTTATTCCCTGTGGTAGCATTGGCTTCGTGCAGTTCTCCTTAGTATATCATTGTCAATTTCTCCTCATCACCCATCCATGCTATGTACTATGAACTAGCTAGTCAAAGTAAAACTTGTGGAACCGTGTCTTAATTGTTGTCCAGAACAAAAGTCTGCCCAGTTAAATGTCTACCTTATTATGTGTTTGACTAGTTAAAGTTCATAATTACTTATATATGAAAGTAGCATTTTAAAACACTTGTGTTCTGATAGAACTAAAGCAAAATCCAGAGTGTTCCTCTGTATACTTCAACTTTTAAGTAGCATTGATCGATATGGCCCTGAATTCAGAAGAACGTTGGGGTCATTTTGGAACAAACCAACTGTATCATAGGGCAAATATAAAAATTGCTAAATTTGCTATTGACTGAAATAGGGCTTTTAACACATCGAATGATAGCTTTCAAGGGGGGAAAAGCCCAATTTCAGTCAATAATAGCAATTGTTATCTCTCCCTGTATGATTCAGTTGTGCCCCGAAATTACTCATTTTGTTTTTTTAACATAGGCCCGTACATTTAGAAATAATTACAGCATTTGTGTTCTTTTTTTCAGGCTGGGAAAATTATCCTGATTTACCGTAAGGCCCCACTCAGTGTTCTAAAGAGATTCCTGGTCTGGTCGATAATACTGGTGAGTTCATAGGATGTGCATATCTCCATGAGCAAAATGTGATCTTTTTTTTGTGATTTAGTAGTGTGTAACTATGTAACATGTAACTGTACGTATGAAATGCTGCATAAACAACTTCTTCCGTGCTGTTCCACTCTCATTACTCTGCTGCCTGTAGTGCTAACACACTTTCAGAGGCCCTGATGAAGCAGAGACCGGACACTGGTACCTGGACTGTGTACAGACACTCCAGTTCCTGTTTCTAACCACATGCACCGCCAGCCAATGAGAGAGGATAGTACTGTCATGGTGTTCCTCTCTTACTGGCTGACTGGTACATGAGGCGGCAAGGACAGTGGCCTGAGGCACATATTATCCATGTGAGGGATTTGAGTCTGGGAGCAGACACACACAGTCACAAGACCAGGCAGAGTCAGGAGCAAGGTGTAGTCCCTCTCGAGTCCGACTCTCTGAGTGATTTAACTTTGACTAGTCATCACAGTGTGTAAAATGTGAAGCATCAGCCAGCCACAAGAACCAGGTAAAATACATTAAAAGTTTTAAAGAGATTTTTTGTGAGAGGATTAGCAATTGTGTGTTATTCGGCAAGTGATTAAAGGGATAGTAATCCTTAAAATGTAAAAAAATACATGTTATAGGGTTTATCCCACTGAGTAAAACAAGGGTACTCCCACTGCTGAGAGATATTTTATTAAAAAATTATAACAGCTCAAACTTTAATTTTTTAGCTGCAATATCATAGTGGCCTGAAAATTTACAGTGGTGCTGTTGCTACACCATCCTATGGACTGCTCTGGTCCATAGACCATAAATCTCCATAAGATGGTGTAGCAACAGCGCCACTGTAAATTTACAGGCCACTGTGATACTGCATCTACAAAATTCACGTTTGAGCTGTTATGATTTTGTAATAAAATACCTCTCAGCAATGTGAGTACTCTTGTTTTTCTCAGGGGGATAAACCCTGCAACATATATTTTTTTACATTTTAAGTATTACTATCCCTTTAACACACATTTTCATATGTCTTGCTAACTTTGCTGTTAATTTAGCAGTGTGTTGCCCCCCCCCGTAAAGTTGCATAAAAAGGGTTAATTTGTATTTTTCCATTAGTTTTTATTCAGACCTCATGGGGCGGGGCATCAGGACCCCTCCTGATGCCCCAGTCAAGGTCTGAATAAAAAATAATGAAAATGAATTAATTCTGTGTGTGCCACAGGGCTGTCCAACTCATTGCAAAGCAGTGGAATGGACAAACCTGTGGCATGCACACTAATTGTGTATAATCCCCCCATGTCCCCTACCCCCTGCTTGATTCCACAGCCCACTGGTAGTCACATTCTCCAGCCTGACACCCCTGCCTTTTTCCACTGCAAATTGGCAGACACAGACAACCAGTGTTCATTAGAATTAGGGCTGGAATCAAACAGTGTATGTGGAGGGACATAGATTGTATGTGAAGGATATACACTGTTTGATTCGCAGCCAGATTCCAGTGCACACACTGATAGACATAGCCCCCTTGTATGCACTATCTGGCCTCCCCACACCCATTTTCTAATGCCCCATGGTAGACAGACATACCACATATATTGTCTGACCCCCCCACCCAGCCTGGTTCCACTGGTAGTCACAGGTCTACACATACACAGGCTGATCCCCTAGCCTGTTTCCACTGCCCACTGGTAGTTAAATAGCCCCCATACACTGCCTAACCCCAAAGCCTGGTTCCACTGCCTACTGGAAATCACAGATTCATGCATACACTGTCTGACTCTCCCTCCCCCACACACCACAGCCTTCTTCAGCTGCTTCCTGGTTTCCCCATGCTGTTTCCACTGGTAACCGACTCCTTGTACACAATATGGCATGTCAACCCATACGAGCGGGGTGCCATTTTTATTAGGCTGGCATGAGGTACCCAATACACTAGGAAATCCCATGGTATTGAACCATTTAATAATTTTTAATGTGACAGATGTAAAAAACGTATGTGTTTTTTTCCTGTAGTGCTATATTCTGCATATAGTTGTACACAGCAACTTAGGGGTAGAAAGACATGTTAGCCCTCATTTGATGCAGCTATGTGTCTACTTTCCAAAATCGTATACTTTATCTATCTTTTCTTAATTTCTGTCATTCTTATAATCATTTTAGTATAGGCAAATCATGGTTGAAAAATGTATGAAAAATGATTTTAATTGTAGTTGGCATAGTTTTGTAATTCTGGCAACCCCTGCAGTATGTCAACTCATACCAACAGGGTGTAATATTTCTTGAAACGAAGTAGCTAATGACTAAAGTCATAAATTCCATGCTTTTCAAAGCTATCTGTATGTTTGAATAGGTAGAAATGTAAAATGGCTAAATTATTCCTTATAGCACCGTATTCTGAAAATATTTGTGCACACCAGCCTAGGGGTAAAAAGGTAAGTGAACCCTCATTTGATGCGGGTGAATTTCTGCTTTCCAAAGTGGTATACCTCGCCTACCTTTCCTGCACATCTGTAGCGGTTATGACCATTTTAGTGCAGACAGGTAATTTGAAAAATGAAAAGTGGTGAGTATAGGTTAATATTCCTAGCACCCCCTTATTATATGTTAACCCACGCAAATGGGGTACTAGTTTTATCAGGTTAGTACTGAGTACAGTTGGAAATGCTTTGGTTTTCAAATATTTTAGGATCTTTGAAGTGATGTAGATGTAATAAAACATGTATTTGAAAGCTGGATGATGGATGGCCATGAGTTGGCAGGCAAAACTAACTCTCAAGGCTCCTGCTGCTGAGAGTTGATTGAGTGTAACTAGAGATCGAAGCATGAGAACAGTGTCAACTGCAAGAAGCTCACACAGGTTAAATACAGGACTAAGAGCTCACAAGCATTCAAGGTCACAGGAACCAAAACAGCAAACAGAATCAGGTCTGGAATACAGCAGAGGTCAGGACTGGTGGCAAACAAGCATGACAAGGGTTCAAAGCCAAGGTCATACACAGAAAGCAAAACTCTCAACACTGGAACACTTAGGGCCATATGTTCAAAGGGATAATGACAAAAAAATGTTGTATGATTAACAAGAATAAGTAATTGTATGCATGAACTACATATTTTCTATAGAATATATTCCAAAAAACTAGCAATGTCCGTGGTGTATGACACAACTTCAAAATTGCTGGGCAAAGGGGTGGGGCAAGGGTATGGCTAACCTATTCACCAGAATCATATAGAGGTAAAGAAAATTTGTCGTATGCAACGGCAAAAAAAAATCATGCAAGCTACAGAATTTATACTTTAAGAAACAAGTGGAGGAAATGCCACATTTTACATAAGACAATTTCAGTCAGGAATTGTACTTCAGAGCTAAAGAGAATAGGGATCGCACCAACCAATAATTATAACAACTATTATAAAGACCAAGTGGACAAGGTGCACTATGAGTTAAATAGAACACTAAAGAGTATAAAAAGGGGGAAAGGAAGGGGCAGGTTGGAAAAAGTATATAACCAACTAGCACCCCCTCCCCCCTCTTAAAGAAACCCCAATTTAAGAAGGCACACTCTAGGAGTATAGAAATATACAAATATCTTTATTAATATACAAAACAAAGGAAGAGCACCTAAAACCAATTAAAACAAATCAGCACAGGAGTATAAAGATATACATTAGAGGCTCCCTAAAATACTGAGTGCTAAATAGCAATACATACAAATATCCATCTTGTTAATTACAAAAATACTAAATAGTATTTAAATAACAAGTGATCCAAAATATATAAATACTTATCTGTATGAATACAAATGTATGCACAAGGGAAGCTTCAAAAGCAGTAAATGTAACTCCCGGCCGCCCTACACCCTACGCGTATCGCCACTAGAGTGGCGTTACAAATGACAAAAGCTATTTCTGGGTTACTGAGATTAGTATGGCAAACTGATTTTATTTAGAATAAATTATTATTTGTCAAGAAATTAATTTATAAGTATATGTAGGCATTTGCCATAGGTGAGACATATAGGTTAAGCATCAGGTGTCTGTAGTGAATTTTGTACTTTTTTTAGGCAAGTAAGTGAATTGCCATTTCCTTGGACAGACATACATTGTGTCTCTCTAGTCCACCTCCCTTAGCCAACAAGCATGTTTCTATTTTTCTGTTCATTATTGAGAATATGTCGAAAAAACTCCTTCTACTCTTTGTGGGCTTGAGTTTGGACTTAAACATAAAACTAGTGTGCAAAACCATTCATAAAGAGCTCACTAATATCATAAACCACTGATATCACTAATTTACCTTGTCGCATTAAGGTCCACAAATAAACTAAAAGGATTTGGAATATGCATTGGACAATAATTTAATCCTTTGTTTACTAGGGATTCACCCTTTATCTGATCCCTTTTGGTTATCTTGCTTATGTTTACGTTCACTACCTCTGTGCTCCCCCACATTTTCATTTCCAGACTTATTTCACCTTTTTTTAAAATATACTATAAGGATTTGGATGGCTTAGACCCTCCCAACCTGCTTTCAAAAAAGAGGACTCGTGTCTCTACATCGTAAGAAGGATAAATGTTGTTGTTTCCGTACCTAAGGTAAGGGTATTAAACCCTCTATGAGCAAATCCCCTATTGGCTTTTAAGTGTTCCCTTCTTCACTTTGTTTAGCTATTACCACTTCTATAACACTGATTTGGCTTTGGTTAATATTTACAGCTGGCTTGGTTGGGGGTTTGGATGTAGGTAAACTGTTTCTTGTTTTGGGAGTCCCTTTCTTAACTCCATTTATGTACTCTCCTTCACTTGAAGTAATCATGCCCTGTCACCTGTCTCCAGAGTACCTTCAATTATAGAACTTCACTATTTCCATAATTTTCTGTTTAATTGGGGGCTTTCTATCATTTTGCATTTGTGAACCCAATTATTCTTATAATTTTCTTGATCCCTTTTTATTATGGGATTTTTCATTTCTAAAATCAATTTCAGGAAATTTGTATTCATATCTTTGTCTTCATAGCACTGTATACTTAATTTTTTTAATAATTTCATTATGCATGGTGAACAACTATCCAGAGTTTTGTTCAACTGGATCTGAATATCTGAATGTTTTTTTAACGATAACACCAGATTTATGCTCAAAGCTATGGCAATTCTTCTCTCCCTGATATATTTTAAATCTGCAACATCACATCAGTTTCTTCACACATTGTACAGCATTCATCCAGCTGTAAAAGGCAACTTTTTAAGATAGTAAGGTTTCTTACCTGTAGTGGGACCGCACCAACTATATTCCTCTCAACAAGTGTTCTATAAGTTTCCCCATCGTGATACAGTTGCTTCTTCAGATGGAAATTGCTAAATGCAAAAAAATTGTTATACAACTGAATGAAAAATTAAAATAAATATATAAAATCCTGGTATTCATTTTTACAAGGAAACAGTCAAAATAGACCAAATGGGGCACCAATAAATAGGAAAAAGTTCAGCAGGTCTGTAGTACAACACAATCAATATATTCTCACAGGTGGATCAACATGAAAATAGATGCATAAAACAGGTGGGCTTCATGTACTCTGTCATCAGATAAGATATGCAGCCAATATATTCAGATAGATGCCTATTCACTTGTCCGTTTGTCACTCACTTGCACTCAAAAGATGGTACCTCATTGTGCATTACTCAAATGGATCACTGCAGCCTCTCAAACCTGATGAAGAAGACAACTGTGCATTCATCCAAAACGTGGAATGTACATACAGTGACCAGTGGGTCAATTAACACATTGGTCTGACCTGTGTGTCTATTGAATGCTACTTGTCTTTATAATCACAATCCAGCTTTGGCTCAACCACTGGGTATCTGGTGAAATAAGCAGATCAGATGCCAGATATAAAATACATTATGGCAATATATAAATAATAAACTGGCTACCATAAACCAGGAGTAGGCATCCAATGCAACAGCCACAATGTTACATAGTGGGAGTGGCCAGAATGACTGAGGTGCCCTTCAGTTGGCTTTACAGACTAATGGGGAATCAGCCCTATGAAGAAGATAATATGAGAGTAAGTGCGCTAGAGTTTTCTTCATGTGACTGTTTACTCCTCACACATTGACATTTTTTGGCATATGCTGAGGAAAATGCAGGTGATATGGAGCAGCCATTAGTAATGTAATATGTAATTATCACACAGCCTGAACGTTTCCCCAGACAAACATCAAATTACTGTTACTTTCAATTTCCTGTTTTAAAACACCAATGTTTATTAGATTCTTTCAATTCTTTGGTGAATACTAGTATTGCTTTAATTATGGCTTTCCCAAACATAGTATTGCAATTGGTGCCATTTGAAGAGCAGGTCTTCTCATATGTTCACCTGTTTGGAGCATTGGGACATATTTAATAAACTAAGAGGTACAATTCTTGGTCAACCAACTGCACCACAGGGACAAAGGAAAATTACTAAATGTCCATTGATTTAATTGGGCCTTTTAACCCTTTGAATGCTAGAGATATATCAGAGCTTTCCTAGCATTCATCTGGTTAGAAGCTATGTTTAAATCAGTGGGAATTTTCATTTCTCCCCTATGGTGCAGCTGGATTGCTACTAAATGGCTCCTCTTTAGCTTAATATATATATATATATATATATATATATAGCAGGGTTTATCCTGCTGAGTAAAACAAGTGTACTCTCACTGCTGAGAGGTGTTTTACTCTTTAGTTATTGCAGTTTAATCTGGCATTTTTGGTACATATTGGTGAATTATTTTTCATATTAGTGATACTATTACTTTAAGCAGTTATAGACTTAACTGCTTTTGTTTACATGAATCAGCTGATTGGCAGATAGTCCACTGTGTGTATGAACTGCTCTTCTGTCAGTTCAGGTAAACACAGAACTGTCAGATCAGCTGTTACATATAACAGCTGATCTAATGTTTCTATAGTCATCTCTCCAGCTATTCAATGATTCATTAGCTGGAGGGATGATAAAACACGCATTTTTACCCCTCCAGCTAGAAGCTGATTAGTTGGGAGGGGTTGTTACTGCAGGGCACGTTCTGTGCCCTGTGCAACCCCAAATCCCAGCAAATGGGAGCCAGAATCTGTTGCAATTTCCCTCATCTTAGAGAAGTAGACTGAAGGATGAATTAAAGAAGAAGACCAGGGTGCAGAAGACTACACTGGACCTCAGAATTCAAGGTAAGTGCTACAGCTATGGGATATGGGTCATAAGACAGTGTTAGGGCTAGTATTTTCTAACTTTATTGTTAATGTTAGGTGTAGTTTAGGGCCAGGGGGGTACTGTTAGGGTTAGTGTTTGGGAGGGTTGGAGGGTGACTGTTGTTAGCTCACTCTCAATGTTTGGCACTGTGTAAAACATCAAGCGTTAGCTAGTTTCCTTTGATGTTCTCATTATTCACTCTATTTAGCATGTGTTATTGCAGCAAAAAGCTGCAATGAACATTGGGCTGCAAGTCATGTTCTGGTGCCCAATGCTTTTTGCAGTTCATGCTGATAGGGCAATTGAATTCCAAAGGTACAACTATGTGTGTACTGGTCCAGATTGAATTGAGCCCCTAGATCAGAAAAAGCATGCTTAGTGAATTAGTCACATGTCCAGAAAATCTCCTCTTTCTTAGGGTGGAATAAATTGATAAGGAGGAATAATCACTCGGTTTGTTGCAAGATGAAGGCTCCCACTGTGAGAAGAACTTAAAAAGATGCTAAGTTCTCTATAGAAAATAAAGAATATAATTTAAAATATTTTTTTTTCATTTTTAATTAATTGGCAAAGTTGTTTTTAAAGTGATAGGTCTGTAAAAAAGGATAAATTGTGGCTTCTAATGCAGGTAACTTTTTCCTTTGCCCATATTTAATTACATTTGTTTCAAGGAACCCCGTGTACTTCTTCAAGGAACTTTGGAGTCTTAAGGACCTAGGTCTGCCATCCATTGAAGGTGATATTATTCACTGGTTTCACTACAATTTCCCAATAGACCCCAATAGGAATCCATGAAATAAAACCAGTGAAAACATGTATCACTTGCAGTGGAATCCAGACCATGGTTGATAAACGCTGCATTAATCCTTTGAGTGGCAGAAAAGTGAATATCTTTCAGGCACTCAAAGGATTAAAAGAACACTATGAACTCTAAAAAATAACCTTCCACTTACTTAATCTATGCATGAAATCCCATTGGTCATTAAGAGTCAATTCTGGATGCACAGGTTCTACACTTTAAATTTTTAATTGGTACTGGAGATCATGCCCGTGGAGGCAGACATGATGCTTTGTTGTAGGACCCAAAGACCCTAAACTCTTCCTACTGAAGGTTCCTTAATTCCTTAGAATACTTCAGTAGGAGGTGTTTTTAAGGAGAATCATGTCTGCTTCCATGGGCATGATACATAATATTAATTAAAGATTAATTTGGAGCACAAGTCCACACAAAATTAATTCATCATTGCCATTAGGATTACTTGCCCCCAAAAGGTAAGTGGGGGCTTATTAGGAGGAGATTTTACTGTCCCTTTAATAGAAACCTCAGCAATGGGTTGCTGCCTGCACTGGCAGGGAGGAGGGTATACAAGGCTACTTGGAAATGGTTAATGAAAAGGAAGCATAAATAAAGCATTCAAACGCCATTTGCAAGTACTGATGGATATCACTGATCTCCGCTTACATGTGTTTCTGTAAATGCTTTTAAGTAAAGTGTCTTTTACTACATTTCACTCACTTTCTAATTGCCAGATTGAACCAATATTTCTTGCATGTTTTCACTGTATTCCTATTACAGGGATATGTTTATTTTATCTAAACCTCGGCTCTGATCCTATATTACAGTTAACCCCTCAGATTTAGCTGATCAGACATCACCTTTAACTATGTGCTTGTAGAAAATATACATATTTCAGGCCTGTGGTGAAATCAAACTAGCCATGCGGTATGAATTTTTCATACAGCTCCTGATGAAGGTGAGGAATGGTCAGCCGACCTTAGAAATAATCCCACAAGAATCCCTAGAATGCTAGGGTAACCGAACAGGCAGTGGTGACTGAAATACCCTAGAGCGCTAGGGTAACTGAACAGGCAGTGGTCACTGAGACTCCCTAGAATGCAAAGGGAGTGGGGGGTAGAGAAAGAGGTCCTTCCTTGCCCCTATGGGAGAGGCTGGGCATGACTGCTGGGACATGCACACCTACCTGTAGAAAATATTTTGCTTTGCTGGGTCGATGTTTGGTTTCCCAGTTGGGGGCTGGGGGGATTGCAAAGTTTATAAATATTGCCCCCGTGGAGCTGCCTACTTACTTTTAATTCAGCAGGGCAGCATCACTGGGGGTTTCATGTGTCCATAAGAAGTTTTTCACTCCCCCTGTATTTATTTTATTCTGTTGTTCCATGTTCTCTAATCACAGCGCTTCTGGTAGTGGGTTTGTAGGGGGTGGGTCCCCACCAGGCTAAATCAGGAACTGTCAAGTTGTCCTCATAAGCTTTGTGGGGTTTGTCTCCCACTCGATGGCTAATGGTGTGAGTGGGAGCGGAGACTCTGGTTAGTTGGTGTGTAATATCATGACTCCAAGCATGTGCTGAGTTGCAGGCGCAGTGCTGTTTGTTGTAATGTTTAATAAAATGCTGTGGCCTTTTCCTTCCCAAGCCAGTTGTCCTTGTTATTTCTGGGGTGGGATGGGGCCTTGTTATGTTGTGTGTGTGTGGGGGGGGCACCTTAGCAGTGAAGATCTTTTGAATGCACGCCTTCTCCCTGGATGAACCTGAAATGGTGGTGGTGCTTCTGCTCCCTCATAAGTATTAGCAATAGGAAGTGGAAAATTCACCTGGCCCATGATCTGTGGGGGGATGATGTCCCTGCTACCGGCAATCCTCAGCATGGTGGAAAGCACAATGTCATGGGGTGACTTTGGAATAACAACACTGACAAGTACAGATACAGTAAAATAAATATCTTTATTGAGAAATAGAACAGCATAAAATAGATAGTACTTCCCCAGCCCTCACTGGACCAGGTGTAAGGACAGTGTCTGGGCACTTCCCCAACCCTCACTAGGCAGGTAAGGGTCAAGCACAGGATCACCCGACTGCAAGGAGGCAAGTACCACTCTGACTGAAGGCAAAAACTAGTAGCAGTGATGGTAGTAGCTACTAGTAAAGGAGCAGGTGTAAAGCCCCTGGGAACAGAGGGAAATTCCCCAGACATGTTAGAGTGGTAGAGCTCAGAGACAGAATTTCCTAGAATGCTAGGGTAAACCAGCAGGCAGCAGTGAATAGGAATCCCTAGAATGCTAGGGTAACCGAACAGGCATTGGTGACTGAAATACCCTAGAGCGCTAGGGTAACTGAACAGGCAGTGGTGACTGAGACTCCCTAGAATGCTAGGGTAGCCCAACAGGCAGTGGTGACTGATATTCCCTAGAATGCTAGGGTAACAGAACAGGCAGTGGTGACTGAGACCCCCTAGAATGCTAGGGTAGCCGAACAGGCAGTGGTGACTGATATTCGCTAGAAAGCTAGTCACAAATGAACAGGAGTGGTGACTGAGACTCCCTAGAATGCTAGGGTAGCCGAATAGGCAGCGGTGACTGTGAGGCCCTAGCACACTAGGCTACCCAGTGGCACAGAGCGGAGAAAGCGAGAATGCCAGTGGCACAGACTGACACAACTGAGCTCCACTCGAATGAAGGAGCGCAAGCGGAGATAGTAGGCCAGGGGTAATAAGGATCAAAGTCAACCGGAGCTGGGTCAGTACAGAGCGGGTAGTCAGCCAGAGCCAGGAATCAAACTGGAGCGGGTAGTCAGACAGAGCCAGGAGTCAAACCGGAGCATGTAGTCAGCCAGAGCCAGGAGTCAAACCGGAGCAGGTAGTCAGCCAGAGCCAGGAGTCAAACCGAGTGGGTAGCAGTCAGGGATCAAACGGAGCCGAAGTCAAAACAAGCCAGGAGTCATACACAGGAATCGAGCATCGGAATCACAAGAGCTATAGCACACAGGTACACCACGAAAGGGCAAATGAGTACAGGCAGGCTGAGGCCTATAATGCCTAGCAAGTAGGTGGAGACTCAATCTGGCAATTAACGGTGGCCAATAAGAATAGCGAATGTGCTTCAGCACGACAACCAGGAAGTACAGCAATGTCGCCTGCAAGCACAGCGTCGATAGAGACAATCACGGGCACCGTGATACACAAGCCTGATCCTGCTGTAACGTTTGATGATGCTAGTGAGACTAGGGGCTCGATTTAAAGGCAACCGTTAAACCAGCCGCTAAGTGAAAAAGGCACATCGCTCGCAAATAATACAGGAGTTACGGCAGATTCAATAGCTACTCTACAAGAATAGCTATCGAGCGTAGGCACACAAAAAACACGTAACACAAAACCCGTTGTCGCTCATGTTAATGCACAACGGGCGGACAAATCACACGATAACTGAGCTCCAAACAACATGTAACATAACGGCTGCCGTTGTCAAGCAACCATGATTGATGCCAAAACAAATTCAAACACACATCCAATCCCAAAGGCCCAATGTATCAAATAACTTCAAATACACCTATATATACCCAAAAATAACCGCCACACACTGTCTGTTATCGAGTTCTTCAGAGCCAGATATCAGGACCCAGGAGCGGAGGATAGTCATTAGAGAGAGGGAGAGAGGCGCGTTCATTGGAGGTAGAGGAGTTTTGCAGTTTGGAGAGAGGAGAGAGGTGCACTATATATACACATATCACACTTTTGCACATATTACATACACACATACAAACACAAACACATACACATACATACACATAGTCCTTTTATTTCATAACACCTTACACATTTTACTTTTTATTTTGACAGTGTGAATCTGGGAGTGAAAGTGTGTGACAGAGAGTGACTGGATCGAGTGTGTCTGTGAGGGCCTGTGGGAGTGCCTGGGTGTGACTGGGTGAGTGATGGCAAGGAGAGGAGGACAGGAGAGAGGGATGGGGAGAGTAGTGGAGGAGGAGGAAGGTCAGGAGGGGATCCCTCAGCAGAGCAGGGGTGGGAGAGGGAGATCCGCAGGGCGGAGGGGGACCAGGCCCACCAGAGCAGGAACACGCAGGACAGGGACAGAACCTGCAGTGGGACGAGGGGTAGTTCCTGGGGAGCACCCCACACAGGCAGGGTCAGACCAGGCAGGGCACTCCGGCTCTGAATCCTCCCATGCCGGAGCTGATGAGGGCAGGATCAGGGATCCCAGATATAGTGAGGAGGAGAACACGGCTCTTGTGGAAGCTGTCCTGGAGAGGCAGAGTGTTCTCCACCCGACGGCAAAGGTCCCTGGCCTGGCAGCGCGGAGGAAGGCAGCCTGGAACCAGATCTGCAGCCGGGTGAACGCGGTGGCAAAATGCAGGCGGGACGTGGAGTCTGTGAAGAAGAGATGGGGCGACTGCCGGAGGGTGGTCAAGAACAAGATGTCTGACATGGCCAAGCAAGCCCGAGGCACCGGAGGTGGCCCATCTGTGCCCATCACATTCTGCGGCTGGGAGGAGATGGTGTGGCAGAACATGTCCCCGACCATGATCGAGGGGGTCGTGGGAGGAACTGACACTGGGGATGAGAGGAGCCTCCACACTACCGGTAAGTGCAACACTACAGAACAACACACTACAGCAACCAACACCAGCTGCACACACACTCACACCTCAACACATGGCCATCACTCAGCCATACAACTGCACCAACACAGCACCATGAGGGTTAAAAAAAGGACACAACACCTGGACAAATGGCAACGTCCAACTTGGGACAAACCTGTCAAAGTCCTACTTCAACCCTCCTGTCGCTGTGCTCATTACACACAATACACAAACCTTCATTTTCAAATTGTCGACTGTCATAGATCATCACTGTTCACACACAATGTCACCCATGTCCCCACCCCCA
This sequence comes from Rhinophrynus dorsalis, assembly GCA_037306005.1. Taxonomy (NCBI): domain Eukaryota; kingdom Metazoa; phylum Chordata; class Amphibia; order Anura; family Rhinophrynidae; genus Rhinophrynus; species Rhinophrynus dorsalis. The sequence goes on from CM074724.1 coordinate 130,172,238, forward strand.
CCCTAACCCCTTGAGTGCTAGAGGGATCATCAATGCATCGATCAACAATGCATTGGCAACCCCTCTGGGACTCAAGGGGTTAACCTGACAACAAACAAGTCAATAGGACAACGATCACATGCTACACAGGGGACATTCACTAAGCGGTGACAAACACATGGTGGACACAAAGTAACCTTCACACACCCTCACTTCACCAGTACCAGTGTTAGTCCATGGAGAATATGCCAAAACAAGAATCAAGTTCATAGGGTCCCATTGTACAGACTCCATGGAAAACACTGGAAATGGGGAAAGGAGATCACTGGAGAAGTCACCATCATGTTCATGTCATCGGTTCAACATCACCGCTTACTGAATCACAAAAGGGGGCATCTGATCACACATCACAGTGTCACACAGAATAAATGCTTGTAGGTGCAACACACAGGCCGAAAACTATTTTACAGAATTCAAGCTGGAAAAAGTAGGCATTGGTGTTGTGGCTGCAATCATTTACTCTGACTTGAAATGACATATCCCATATCTGATTCCCACATGGATCCACAGGGGTGCTGATGCCATGGATCGATGGTACACCAGCATCTCTATGCAGGATACATATGGGAAACAAATAGCAAACATTGTACCTTGGTCACCAACAGGCCATGACTGATGGATATCTAGGACTGAGTACGGTTGCCTCACACAGAAGGATGGATGGGCTCATACACAGACAAAAAAACAGGCCTCAATCAAAGATATCCCTCACTACTGGCTGGATTGTTGCCCTTAGGATTCAAATGTTACTAAATATGTTCCAACATGATGTGAACACAGAGATCACTTCACTGGATGTGATTGCCTTACTGGCCAGATATGTGCACCCATCACATATCAACCTACATTGCTACCATCCAAATACACATACATAGTATATCACACCCTACGTAGATGGGATATACGAGGTATGTTCATATCCATCATATCAATACAATGTCTGGTTGGATGGGTGCACATATATAGCCAGTAAGGCAATCACACCTAATGAAATGCTCTCTGGCATCACATCTTGGAAGGATATTACTCCATCCATATGAAGGGTACATATCCACATACATATATCACCATTTCTACTTGTGTGTCACTGTAATGGGATAGCAATGGGTAATGTCATCATGATGTCATATCATTGCCATCGTTAACAGATGTGTCTTGATCTAAGTCCCATCCCTCCAACACTCATGGTTATACAGATATTGCTCCATGTGACAGGTGAAGATATCCATCATTTGACCACACGGAGGCTCTTCAGCAGAGCCAAAGTCACAACATATAGAGAGAAATACCTCTTTGGAATGGTCCACAGAGTGTGCTTGTAAATCATGCACACCCTGTACACCATTCCAATTAAGTATTGTTCTCTAAATGGGTTGATTTTGTCTCTGCTGAAAATCCCTCGTGTAGACAAATGACTGAAATCTACATCCGTCACATAGAGCATTATCTGAACAACCATGAGGGTAGGAGGGATAGGACTAACAGAGAACAACATCTGTTCCCACAATGTCTACAATCTGACATCAAGGTGGACTTAACCTTTGCCACCCCCCTGGAGGGATAGCCATCCCTACAAGTTGTGAAGACAAATATATGTTGTTGGATCCCCCCCCCCCCCCGAGTTAAACAATGGTATTCGTACTGCTGAAAGGTGTGTTGATGCAAAAGGTATCACAGCTCAGACATGGATATGTCAGGGGCAATATCCTAGTGGCCTGATATTGTACAGTGGTGCTGTTACTACACAATCATATGGACAGCTCTGGTACAGGGACCAGATATCTACATGGGAGGGTGTAGCAACAGCCCCACTGTACTATTTCTAGCCACTGTGATATTGCACCTCAAAATGAAACCTTCACCCATAATAACTCAAACACCTTTCAGCAGTGGGAGTACCCTTGTTTACCCAGGGGGATTAACACAAACACATATATTTTTCTTCAACACATATCAAAGTAGAATTGTCTCCACAAACATATGGCTAAGGTCACTAATCACAACATCTTCTACCTCCACACAGCTTACGGCCGTCAAGCCCAGCAGGAGACAGTGGAGGAGGCTATGTCACCCCCCAGTGAGGAGGACACAGAGGAGGGGACCAGCCGGTGGTCACCTTACCCACCATCACCATCCCCTCCAACACAGGCTGCATCACCACCTACTGCACCACCCCAGGCTGCACCACCCTTTCCAGCTGCACCACCACAGGCTGCACCACCCCTTCCAGCTGCACCACCACAGGCTGCACCACCCCTTCCAGCTGCACCACCACAGGCTGCACCACCCTTTCCAGCTGCACCTCCCCAGTACAGTGGCTGGATGCCACAGGAGGAGAGGTGGACACATCCATCCACCTCCACCAGCTACTACCCTCCATCAGCAGCACCACCACCACCAGGGAGGCAATGGCTGCCAGGGACCGTGGCCAACACCCAATATGGGCCATATGCCTCCCAGATCAACCCACCCTCCTGGATGGCTCCACAGCATGCCCCAAGGTATGATCCAAGGTGGGGTCCCACCACCTATCAGTGGCCACCATATGACCCTTGGCCACTGGACTACACACACCTGGGCCTGATTGGTGAGCCCCAGCGCCCCCTACCCAGGGACATATTCACACCTCCACCAGCACACACATCTCTGGGCAGCTCTGCATCACTTGATGTGGTGGGCATATGCCCATCATCTGCACCAGCCACTCCAACAGCAGCCACAGCACCCTCAGCAGCAGCAGAGGATACAGCACCTCCAGCAGCAGAGGAAACAGCACCTCCAGCAGCAGAGGAAACAGCACCTCCAGCAGCAGAGGAAACAGCACCCTCAGCAGCAGAGGAAGAAACAGCACCCTCAGCAGCAGAGGAGGAAACAGCACCCTCAGCAGCAGAGGAAGAAACAGCACCCTCAGCAGCAGAGGAAGAAACAGCACCCTCAGCAGCAGAGGAAGAAACAGCAGCACCAGGGACACCGGGCACATCCACCTCCAGCACCGCACGCCTCACAGGGATGGAGGCGGAGTGTATGGCCCTTCAGAGGAGACTACTCCGGTCGAGCAGGAGTACTGACAGCAATATCACCAGGAGCAGGAGGCAATCCAGGAGGAACATTGTCCAATTGGAGAGCAGGATCCAAGGTTTGGAGTCGGAGGTGTCCAGGGGGAATACACTACTCCAGCAGCTCAGGACTGGTGTGATGGACATGTTAACACAGGTCCTTGTGGAGCTGAGGGAGATAAACCGCAGGGAGAACCTGAGGATGGAGAGGGAGAACTTGCGTTCCACTGAGGGGTCTACTGCAACCACCACCCCCTCTAGTGTTACCCCTGAAGCAACACCTAGGGGGCAGAGGGTTACCAGGAGATCCACAAGGGCATCCACCTCTGGCACCCAGGCTAAGGCCCCCCACCCAAAGAAGAAAAAATGAAAGGGCCAACCTGTTAAGTTTCCCCTCAATAAAGAAAACATTTTTTTTTTAATTCCAGTCTGATCTGTTGTGTCTTCAGTTATGGATTGGGTGGCAGGGTTGTCTCCAATGCATTGCCATACAATGCAGTGAACACAACCTCTGCCTATGTGAAATGTTAGTGGGATGCTACAACATGGGTTCACACACACACCGTTGTACAAATTCAACTTGTAATACATCCCTGGAGCCATATTACACCACTGTGTTATATTGCGGTGTTGTGTGTTGAATTTGAACAACAAAACATACCCCTTAGCACAACAAATTGTACAACACTGAACATTTGTCTACATCATGTGCTGTGTTTAACCCTTTGAGTGCCAGAGTGGTAGACAACGCATTGTCAAGAAATGCGTTGGGGACCACTCTTGCACTCAGTGGGTTAATGGGATAACCAGACAAACAGCTCTGTGATTTAGCAGGGACATTATAAGCAGGATAGATAAATGGGACATGTATCCATGTTGTCTTGGATTCACACACTCATTGTGCAACTGACTTACTGAAGAAGCCAATGTTTTTAACCTAGGATTTCAACGTGTAGCACACACATTGATATCCTGGGCTGAGCATTGGGGTCTCCTGTAAGTTGAGTTGCTGTTTCCCTAAGGGTGTAACAGACTTCACCAGTGATAACACATGTCCACTTAGTCTGGTTGTTCGTTAGCCCATGTACTGAGATATGTCAAAGTGGAGCAAAATCTCCGAACATGGATTATACTGAGCAATACAGATACTGTGGACAGGTATTCACTGTGGAAGTATGTCCCCTGTATCACCTCTTCATCACTCCCACAACACATTGGTGCATCACTGCCACCATCATCTGTTTGCATGGATACATCACAGAGTCCAGTCACTGGCAAACAAGTGGTGGACTCCTGTGATGTGGGTGTTGCCTTTCCATGTATGGGGCATACTCTACCCTGGGTGTGGTAACACATTGAAATATATCCTCCTACGGACACAGATAGAATGGTGATGGTTCATCTTTATTGTGTCTCAAAGTACATTAGAATGTACATGTGTTTTGTGTGTGTATTGCCTATATGCATTGAACACCTGTATGAGAACACTAAATGTACTTTGAAACTAAATTGTAATACTTCAGTAACACTGCTGCCCTGCTCATGTGTTGTCCATGAGGTTTGACAACTCTGTAGCTGAGCATCCTGACTGTACAGGTTAAAACACTCAAGAATTAGTGTTTTCTGTGTCTCTATGAGAATGTTCCAGTAGAGGTTTGTGTGAACCTCAGGTCAAACTTTGCATCACCAACAACATCACCATAAACAGCAAGGGGTGATCTTCATGAAGGTGTTGTCAAGACATCAATCCAGTCACATGGAAGATCTTCAGTTCAAGGATGGATCATGTTACGGATGCCTGCGGGACAAGAGGACAGGATTTGGAGCAGTAGACCTGAACTGATCATCAAGCAACAACAATTTAGTCTTTTTCATCCCCTCAGTTTTCACAGTTACAGGTGAGTGCACAAACCATTGCTTGACAATGTGTTGTGTACTCATCTGTAACCAATTCTGTGGGGAACTAAGGACATGTGCATCAGTCCTAGGGATATGTGCCCCTGACATGTATACACACATTAACAAGTGTTCGGAGAGCTCCATGGAAGTAATGACATTGTGCTGCCACTGTGAAAGTGACAGTGGCAGCCCAATGTCATTTGTTCCATGGAACTGTTAGGACACATTTGTTGATGTGTGTATTCATGTCAGGGGCACATACGTCTGCACACTCACAGGTCTGCATGGAGTCCGTGGTAATCTGATCTACGTCTCATGACCTCTACATTGTGTGCCCATACCACTGTACATCCACCCCTGTGCTGCTCTTCTCAGCTGTAGCACAGTACAGGTCCCATATTGAGTCTGATGTCCCTTCTCATGCAAATCATTAGATAATACTCTTTCACTACTGGGCTAGCATGGTTGTTCAGGCTCTAATCATGGCATATCCAGTTAGTTGCTGTCAATCAAGCCGTGTAAGGTGATGAACATGGGTAATATGTTGTACCTTGTTTCTCCTGGGGGTGTGCGTGATATCCTTGGGGTCTGTATGTCAACGTGGAGAGTGGAATGGAGGATGGTTGTTAAGTCCACACACACAATTTTCCACGTCCACTGCCAGTGCAGTGCTGTGTCACTGTTCCTGTGGGGTGAGACAGAACAAAATGTGCAGTGTGGTTAGTGTCACAGGACTGCTGGGGGACTTGCATGGATTGTTTGCATGCCTGTGTTATACTCACAGGTGAAGTATTCCGTGATGAGCCTGTCTCTGATCTGTGCCCCTCTCATGGTCTCCTCCACATGCCCGATGTCCATGGGCACTTCCTGTATGGGGGGGTCCTGGATGTGCTCCAGCAGCCTGGTGTCCACTGCGATATTGTGCAGTATTGCGCACGCCACAATGATGTCACACACCTTAGCCGGTGCATACTGCAGTGCAGAGCACATGTTGTGTGAATGATGTTTTGTGTGGTGGACGTAGTAGGTGTGGGTCAGGTGCATGCTGAGCTGAGTGGTGTGTACGCCTGTGTATGTGGTGTGATTTTGTTTTGTGAACTCACCCAGTAGCCATCCCCCTGTAAAGGTTCCATTCTCAAAATCTCTGTGGACTGAGGAGTTTTGTAGAATGTATGCATCATGTGTGCTGCCAGGATATTTTGCACAGACATTCATGATCCTCATGTTGCTGTCACACACCATCTGCACGTTGATGGAGTGGAAGTTCTTCCTGTTGATGAATATCTGTGCGTCACGTGCTGGGGCCTTAATCCGGACATGGGTGCAATCTATAGCACCCATGACCCTGGGCATGCCTCCCTTTGCGTAAAAGGCCTGCTTGACGTGTATCCAGTCCATGTCGGTGGTGGGAAAATGTATATGGGTACTGGCCTTGATTTTGAGGGCTGGCAGGACCTGGGCCAGCACTCTGGAGAATGTGGCCTGTGACATGCCAGATGCGTAACCCTCAGTGGACTGGAAGGCCCCGCTTGCCATGAAGTGTATGGCACAGAGTAGTTTCTGCAGGCCAGTTAGGGCATGGTTGTGGATGTAGATGGGATCCACCTGCTCCTTGATGACCTCATACAAGGCAATGATGCTGTCAGGCCTCAACCTGTAGCGATCAATGACCTCGTCATCAGCCATTCCAAAGAGTGTGACCCTTGGGCGGTATACCCTGGGCCTTGGTGGTCGTCTATACATCCTGTGCCCTCCAGGTGGGGATGGACTCCTGTGTGGCTGGTGAGCCAGAGCCTCCTCACTTGCAACAGGTGAAGGCTGTTGATGAGGCGTGCTTGGGGTTTGCTGATGTTCCCTAGCTCTCTCCCTTGCACGCCTTCTACGCAGTCTTCGCAACAATATGTAACCCAACATACTGTTTGCTCTCTCTATCTGTCTCTATCTATCTGTATCTATCTATCTGTCTCTCTCTCTCTCTCTCTCTCTCTCTCTCTCTGTCTATCTCTCTCTCTCCCTCCCTGAGTGGAAAACAAGCCACAAGTGAGTGTGTTGAGTTGTCCCTTTAAGTACTTGCTAGGGCGTTGTGTAGGTGTGGTGATGAGGTGAGTGCTGACCAATGGTGAGTTGTTTGTGTCCAGGTAAGTGTTTGCAGGTGTGTGTGTGTTATAAGATGTGGTGTGTTGTGCTTGTTCTGTGTGTGCCATTTGCGGGCGTGCAGTTGTGGGGTGCAGGTCGCGTGTTGATGTTTCCCAGGTGAGCTTGTATTTGCAGGGTCTGCTTTGTGTGATGACCCCCATTGTTCCGTGCCATGTTGTGTTGTTGTTTTTTTGTGTGTCATTGTTCCTGTGGTGTTGGTTGTTGTTTTGTGTGTAGTGATTTGTGTTGTGTGTGCATGTTTTTGTGTTGTTTTGGCATTGCACGGGTTAATTTTCCCATTTACATGGTTGTGCGGTAAGCCTTTTGTGTGTTTTCCTCTGTAACGGGTGTTTAGTTTTGGCCGTTAGGTGTCTAACGTGTGTGAGAAGTGGGTCTTAACTTTTAGCCGTTAGGTGTGTCTTTTTTTCAGCCGTTATCAGTACCGCAAGCCTTTGAATAGCTCTGGGGTATGTTGTTCCATGCGTCTGAATGCACGTAAGTGTATCGGCCGTAGGAATTGTGCAACTGCCGTTAGCTGTTGTTTAGACGGATCTTTGAATTGCAACATGACACTTAACGCACCCGTTAGTGATTTTTTTGGTTAACGGCTGCCTTTAAATCGAGCCCTAGGAGTCAGACCATTCCGTTCAAGATTTTTTATTGTATTGGGGAGGAATTTATAGTGGCTATAGCAACCATTGGCAGGTAACCAAAAAGTTCTTTAGGGTAAATTAATTGGCAGTAGCGGAAAGGCAGAAATTTTATGGCATTTCAACTTGCAGGCTTAGGAGACCCTGCAAAATGCAATAATGGAAGCCCTGATGCTAAATATATTGTAGGCCTCAGAAAAAAGAGCAGTTTTACATATGTTAACACAGCATTCAGGGTATTTAAAGAGGATCTTTCACCTCTCTGATGCCCCCATGTGACATATAAACCTAAACTGACTATGTGATTTGTTTTTATTTTGTTCCAAATAGTTGTGTTTTTTAAGATATTGAATTTACAAAGATTGCTGTGTGATGTCAGATTGGAGGTCTCCTATGGAACAAGCTGAACAGGAGGCATCTAATATCAATGTGTGCCATCCCCTGTGCAGAGCTATGCCTGCCCAACGCCTTCTCAATATGTTTTGCATGGCTTGTTAGTGCACGCAGAGTGCCAGCGCCAGCCTGCGAAAGGAGTTGTAGGGACTTACAAAGTGATAATCGAGCTTCCTGATGAGGGGAGTAATGTCAGTCATATTCCACATTGTAATAATGGCCACGTTCACCCTTGTCGATGTTCTCTGTAAGCAAGGTACTTTTCTAATCTAATGAAATAAAATGTTTATATATAAAATGGGCTAATTGGGACTCAACTACAAGTCTTATATTTATTGGGAAAGGGTTTAATGTAGGTGAAAGGTCCACTTTAAGTGTAATTCCAGATCAGTTTTAGGTATTGGTGTTCCGTGCAAAATGTATTTTGAGGATCAATCAACTCAAAATTGATTTATAGTGACCATTTTCTGACTGATTTAAGTATGGGGAGGTTTATTATTAGGTGGTATGTCCCTTAAAGGCTCAAATCTGCTTACATGGAAAAATATGTTTTCACATGAAAACTACTGGGCTCTCCTTTATGTATGTTAATCAACTACTTGATAGTCAAATCACAAGGTTAAAGATTAAAGCAATCAAAATGATAAATATGTTTAAGTTATTCCAAGATATGAGTGAACATTCACTGATAAAGATGATATCTTGCACTTTATCTATTAACTCCTGAGGAGCTGTAGTAAGGTGACCAGAATTGTTATTTTTTACAGGCAGATGGTAAACAACATTTTATGAACATATTTTCCAAAGGTTATACATGTGTTATATTTGGAGTGAATGCATTATATATACATTATTTCTCAAATTCATAAAACAGAGAAAAAAACAATTCTTGCATTTTTGAGGGATATAAGACTATCAAATGCTTACAAGTAAAGATATGGAAAAAGATTTCAGTTAGGAAGAATAAGCAAAAGACAAGCAACTGAATTGTAATGCAACACCAGTGCAGTACCACACTACATGAAATTACGTAGTTATATGAGACCATCAGTGCATTGCCCCATTACATGAAATTACCAGTCCATTACCCCCTATGACAAGACCATTCATAGTCAAGCATTATCACATTTCATGAGATGGTGAGTGAATTACTCCTTTCCAGTAGATCATGAGAATATTATATGTGGCCATTGGTATATTTCCCGATGGCATGAGATCTGTACAACAATAGAAGGTCTTCACACACACACACAGAAATATGGCAACCCCAGGATTATTGATAGCCCTTTAAAACACATTTCCATATGTTCTATTCACCATTTCCCCCAACACACCTCAGGTGTTTCTCTAGACCTACAGAACCCCTCCAGCAACAGGTCTCTTCCATCTTCTCTGGTCTATAATTTTCCCCCTGATCTCTCTCTCACTATCTCCCAAAACTCTTCTTCCCTCAACCACCTCCCAAACACGTTTCTCTCTGTTCTCCACATACACAGATATCTCTCTCCCCCACAGATCTTCTCTCCAAACAGATCTCTCTACCTCAAACATAGTTTACTCTCACCTCAAAAGATCTTTAAACAGTTATAGCTCTCCCCTCAGAGGTCAATTTTTCCTCAACACCTCTTTTTATGTCCCTCTCCTTACACACAGGTCCCATCAATATGTCTGTCTATCTCACCCACAACCCACTCCCACATCACCAACAGTCCTGTCTTCCCCTGCACATCCCCCTCTAGTTATTTATTCCTCATGTCTCTCCATCCTCCCTCCACAACATCACCAATCCCTGGGTTAGACTGGTTAGGATAAGGTTCTATAGTGAGCACTACAGTATATATATGTAATATGAGGGAGAGATAGAGTCAGTGTTGCACCACTCAACATCAAAGCTTAGTGCATCTCCTCTACAGAGACAATGAATACTGCTTGCTTGGTTAATTTCCTGTTTCCTTAAAAAGTTAAAGTTCAGTTTGTTTTAGAGAGAAATGGAAGCTGCTTATATGTTGTACATGCCATTGTCTATAAAATAAGCAGCTGTTGTGGTGACAGTGTGGCACTTTATGCTAATTCCTTGCAAGTATGCTAATCAGTTCAGTTTGAGACTAAACTTATCCCCCCAGTGTGTGGGCTTTGCTTAGATTCATAGTACTTATGTTGTAATATTGCGCCAGCAATAAACAAATTAACATAAAGTGCCATCTTGTGCCACCAGAATATAAAGGTTATTACAGACAAATGATGAGCACAGCGTATAGGCTGTTTTTAATAACGTGTTAAATTAATTCAGCTTCTCTCTAAGTGCGGGTCCACTGAAGGGCAATATTGTGGAAACTAAAGAGGTGCAGTTCTGGGACAAACCAAATGTGCCATAGAGAACAAATGTATATACATATACATTGATAGCAAAAGTGCCTTTTTAACCCATTGAATAGTGCATTGTTTTGCAAACCATTGGAGACCTCTCTAGCATCCAAGGGGCTAAAATCTCAATTTAAATTATTGGGAGCATTTATTTCTCCCCTGTGGTATTTTTGGTTTGTTCTTTTTGTCTTAATTTGTAGAATAATAATTTTTGAGTCAGCAATGATGACTGGCTCTTTCCAGAAAAAAAACACCTTAGACCCAGAGACTTTGTGTGTGGTATCCTGTGCTTTGAACTTGAAGGAGGAGAGAGCATCAGTGTTTCCTGTGCATGGAAGTCACACCTACATGGAAACCCATGCCTGTGCAATATATAAGAGGCTGTATCTGCCTCCCTTCTATGTATGTTTTCATCTTTCTGATTGGTGCTAATAGTGAAGAATACACTATAAGGGTTGAAGCTTTTCAGTTTAGAAAGTGTGTGTTTTCACTTTTCCTCTGGCGTTATCTTGGATTTGTGAAGAGGTGGATCTATATTAATAGTGTCTGAAAATACTGTTCCTGGGTGTGAGCCAGTGTTTGCACATGATACAATAGTATGATCTTATGTCTTAATTATGTGAGTGTATATACCCTCAAGGGCATTCGTGGTAATGGTTTGATTTGTTTCTAGTACTCCTACAGCATATGCGCTGTTCTTAATTTTCTTCAGCTTCCTGACTATGGTTTTAAGTATATAGTCCCAGTATTTTTAATTCCTTTACTGTACTGATTGCTGAATACCAGGAGCATTTTAGGCCATTGGTCTACCTTATTTTCACTGCGAGCCTCTTCTTTCAGAAGGCATCCCCCGTCTCACACAGCAATCCCAGTTTTACCGAGATAAACCAATTTAATATGTGTACAGATGTCAGGAAGGAAAGAGGCTTATCTGGGTGCAGAACACATAAATATTGCTTTTTTCCACCTATAGTAAAGGAACAATAGAAGGTTACAAATAAACTTAAGCTGATCCTAAATATTTACTAATAGTTGGAGGTTTAAGGTTCTACATTCCACCTAGGACAGGGTAGTGCACCTTTTTTTAAGTTGTGGACCACAAGATGAGAAAGCCATAAGTATGAGGACAGCGTTATTCTTCATTGATAACAATGGTGAATTATAACTTGTCAGCTATTCAAAAAATATGGATTTTTTTATTAATTGATCAGGTCAATGACAATATCAAGATTTAACAGACATCTATTCTTGAACTGTATGGTAATGGCAGGCAGGGGTTCGGTATTACTGGCCTACTAGTTCATGTGTGCTAGTTAATAAGGTAAAAAAAAGTTTTAAAAATCTCAGGTGGGCCACTCCCTGAAGTAAATCGGACCACACTTGGCCCACAGGCCTCACATTGGATGGAAGTGGCTTGAGGGTTTTTCCACTCTAGCACTCACAGAAGGACAGAGGGAAAGCAGTTTATACCAATATGGGTTTCATGTCTTGCATTTAATAACATAAAAAATCAAAAACAAATCTATAATGTCATGTAATGAAAGGGTTAAAATATATAAATGTATGTCCTCGGAGTATCAAGATACCTGCAGTTTCCCATGGCATCTTACCACAAATCGCCAAGTGAATTTATAGCATTGCTAGACCACAAAAGCTATTGATCAGCAGACATAGAACTCCATTTTTCTAAAGTTAATCAAGTCCAGTGTTTGATATTCAGCCTCTGAACTGTCAAGGAGAAATGAAAGCTACAGGACCATAAATTGTCAAGTTGGCAGGCGAGGTAGAGGTTTAGAAATCTAATTTGATTTCCTACACTGTAAGAACAGGGCATTGGGCAAAACTTTGATTATTTGGGCCAAGCCTGCTTGGCTTTGTTTCTTCTATAGGTAAGCAAATCTAGTGTATCAGCCTTGGTTAATTTGTATAGTGTAGGAAATATGACGATTTTATAATTTTAGTTTAAATTGCCATTGTCTATCTTCCTGTAGAGAAGGAGTGGGCAACCTAAAGACCTGTATCTGTGGTGTACTATGGAACGTGTATTAGACTGGATGGGAATCAGGAAAATTGCTGTCCTCGGTACCTTCAGAGGCCAGATAATTTGTTTTGTCTAAATCCCTGTTTTTCCATTGTAAGAAATCACATTAGATTTCCAAACCTCAGCTCAGCTGCAAATGCACCACAAAAAGCAATGGAAAACTGTCACAAATACCACTAATTTAATTTGGATTTTTAACCCCTAGAATTCTAGAGGGGTCTCCAACAACAAGTATTTAGTATTTAAGGGGTTTAAAAGGCTCCATCCAAGGAATGTTCATTTATCCCCTAAGCTGGTTTTCTCCAGAGTTGTGCCTCTATAGCTTAGTCATATAGCCCTTATCCACAATAGAAAAGATTAGCAATTCTGGAACAAACCAAGTGCACCATAGGGGAGAAGATATTTTTAACCTCTTGAATATTAGCAAGGTCTCCATGTTGGAAACCTCTGTAGCAGGGCTTATAATTTTAAGTCATTTGCTACTAGACAGACCTGAAAAGTTACTCGCCACTGCAAGTCATAGCATACCCACAAGGGCTGAATTTCTACTCACCAGGGCTAAATTTTCAATTTGGCGAGTACAAATTTTGAGCCCTGTCTGTAGCATTCAAGGGTTAAAAATGTTTCTCCCCTTAGTTAATATTCAGTCAGCACTATCTATTAAAAGCTTATGGAGTGTCCACAGTTAACTTGTTAAGTTCAATTTGCAGTCCAACAACTCATACTCTGTTTCACATGGAACAAGTCTCCAGGCCATTCTTGAATGAGTTCTAGGCCTGTTAAAAATACATTTAAAATCAATGCAAATCTCCATACAGAAAACAATTAACATTCCCATTTAGTTAAGAGAAGTTGCACAGTTTTTGGTGATTCAAAGCATTAGGAATGGGTGGAAATGTTCCTCTCAAAAGCAAAAGAAGCAAAAAATAGCATTTCCCAACGAGTGGGACATTTTTAAAGAAAAGTGCAAATTTCCAGCTTTCTCCTGTCTAAATCATCCACTGAAATCAATGGTAAGACTGAATTTCACCACACGTGGCAAGTTTCCTTACTATTCCCGCTGGGATAGTAGAAAAGGGGTGTCAGATTCCCGCAACATGTAATTTCTGCATTTGTGAAAGACAGAGAAACAGCACAATTTTGAGCTAGTTAGGATAAACAAATAAAACAAATCTGGAGTGTAGTTAACCCCTTAAGGACCAGAGGTCCCGGGGTGTGTGGTCCTTTAAGGACCATATAGGGAAGTTCGACATGCCCCTCCACGTGACTGATCACGTGTGCCGGCACGCAGAACGAGGGACTGAAAGAGATCGCTCTGGTCTTGGAGCAATCGACTTCAGTCCCCGGTATTACGCACCGTGCTCCTGCGTAAAAGTATGTGACGTACCAGGACCATCAATGGTCCATAAGTGCCGGACCAGCGTGACAGTCCGGGTACATCATCGGACGCGAAGAGGTTAAGGGAGTGTTGTGGGCAGAAAATGTATTCTCTTTGTTAGTGGAGCCTGGGGGAGTATGGAGAAAGAAAGGAGTTTTACCCCAAATACCCCAAATCTTGGCTGAATGAGACAGGCAGCTGTGATCCAAGTTCCCTCATGATTTGGCTGTTATATCTGTGTTAGGGATGCCTGGGGGTGTGTGAGATGGAATCTAAAGCGATTTACACTAAATACCCCAATTTTTTGAGTGGCTGAGAAGACAAAGGCAGCTGTGATCCAAGTTACTTCCTGATCTGGCTGTTATCTCTGTGTTAGGGGAGACTAGAGGTATGTGAAGGGAGCAAATGAGTTTTACTCTAAGTACCAAAAAATCTTATGTTACTACTGGGAAGACACAGTCAGATATGATCCAAGTTCTATCTCTATGTTAGGGGAGTCTGGGTGTGTGTGAAAAAATATTTACCTCAGAAACTCAAAGATTTGGTGTAACTAAGAACACTGGCAGCTGTGATCCAAGTTCATTTCTGCTGGCTCTTCTTTGTGCAAAGGACATTAACCCCCAAATACCCCACCATTTTGCGTGGCTGAGAAGACACAGGCATCTGAGAACAAAATTATTTCCTGATCTGGCTGTTATCTCTGTGTTAGTGAGTATAGGTGGGTATGAAAGGAGCAAAGGAGATTTACCCCAACTACCAAAAAACTTGTGTGTCTACTGGGAAGACACAGTCAGCTGTGATCCAAGTTCTTTCCAGCTGGTTGTTCTCTGGGTTAAGGGAGTCTGCAGGTGCATGAACAGTGCAAAAAATATTTATCCCAAATACCCCAAAATGTTGTGTGACTGACAGGGAAGACACAGGCAAATGTTCCTTCCAGCTGGTTGTTCTCTCTGTGTTATGGGAGTCTGTGGGAAGAAGCAGTTGCACAGGTAGTGTTTTTTTTTTCCCTTCTTTTCAATGGTGATAGGGACCGTTATTAAAATTTTAAAAAAGTATTAAAAAAGTAAAAAAAAAAAGGTTAAAATAGTTTGACTGATTGGTGACAGAGACAGGGACCCTGACGCGAATACACCTGATGTGAAGATAGAAGATTTAATAGAAATAATGAGTCCTCCATGCCACCAGCTTAGTGTATTCAATGGGATGGAATGTCTGCAGATATTCCCTTATACTCTGCATTCAATTGCTCTCCATCACATTGCTAAGTGTGGTCAGCACATCACACGGTGTGCAATGGGTGGACACAAACTGCCAGATCCGCACATCTACAGACTTTCTATGCTCACATCTGCAAACTTGCTATCAGTTGGTGGGGAAGAAAATGGAGGCAAAGGTGATACGCCAGAGGAGGAGGAGGAAGAGGATGCTGAGGCATACATCTTCCAGCACCCAGAACCTAGCACAAGAAGATGACATCTAAGCCAGTGTTACACTTGTCATTGAAATTCCAGGCTGGGTTCTCTTGTCTTCCTCTGAGATGTTTGCCCCCATTCTTTGTTTTCTTGGATAGAGAGACTGGGGGCACAGAGACAGCAGCTCTGTTTCTTTTTTGGGGTTTGGCTTTCCTATGCTTAACATAAACATTGTGGTGTCTATGTTGCACATGCTTTATGAGGGCAGATGTGCCAAGGTGTGTGTGTGTCCATTTTCACTACCGTATCACACATAGTGCACAGTGCAATCACTGATGACTGCACACATAGTGCACAGTGCAATCACTGATGACTGCATTGTGCCTGCCCCAAGGGAAAAATATTTCAGTGAAGGGAGTGGTGGAGAAGAATGGCCATCATCTACTCCTGAAGCATTTTCACTGGCTGGGGCAAGTGATGCTGCTGCTGCTGGCTGGGGCAAGTGATGCTGCTGCTGGCTGGGGCAAGTGATGCTGCTGCAAATGGAGCCTGTCCTAGTTTCATATCACAACTTGAAGAACCTAGTCCCATGTTGGCCACTGTGGTGTGTGTCACAGTAACCTGCTCGTCATCTTCATCTGACTTTGATGTCTCAACAGCATTAATTACTGTAGCAAACTCCTGAATATGACTGCTGGTGATGGTGATAGTGCACTTCCCATCCCCATTTGCCTCTCCTTCTTCCATTTCATATCACTTTCCTCCAAAAATGCCCTCATACTCTCCTCCACATCAGATGCTCCACCATTATCCCCACTCTCATCACCACCAACAGTCTGTTGCTGCTCATTGGAACTGGATTGGAATAACTAGTACAATAAGGGGTTCCCTGCTGTCATACTTGCCATCTCCTCAGACTAAGGTGCAGTGGCAGCAGTAGCAGCAGGCCCAGGCAGCTGACTTGTGCTGCTGCTCATTCAGCTAGCCGGGTCTGCCTTCTTCAATATGCTTTCCCAGAGGAATTATGCCAGCAGGGGATTGGGAATCATGTGGTCAGGGGTATGTGGACTCCCTTTACTGCTGCTGCTGCTCCTGCTGACTTCCTCCTCCATGGCTGTATTAGCAGAAGATGGGCTCATCCAGCTTTTCCTGCTGGTCATAGTGCTAGCCAGCACTTTTTTATTTTAACTTTAATTTTTATATTTGTTTCTCTCTCCCTTTCTCTGCCTGCTTCCACTCTCCTTTTCTCCTGAACTACTGCCTGCTACAAAATTCTGGGTTTTTATAGTATGGAGGAGGGATGTTTTGCTGCCTTTGGAAAACATAGGTGGAAAATTAAACTATTCTAATAGAAAATTCCGTGGTGTTAGCGATATTAAGGAAAATCTATGTGTTTCTATATTGGCATGAATTCCTACTTGAAAATTGGAAAATCATGCTTTGTGTAAATTCCTGCAGTATCAAAATGTTTTCGTCCACCCCTACACCCCTATAAAGTCATAAGTGGAGCAATTGTGGGACAAATCATTGTACCAAAGAAAACAAATAAAATGTCCCAAAGTAAATACTGATTTAAATGTTGCTTTTAACGACTTGCATGTTAGAGAGTTCTTCAATGTGTTGCTTTGCAATGTGCTGCAGATTGTTCTAGCATTCAGAATTCCCCAGAAGTGCAGTCTAAGAAAGAAAATCATGTCTGGGCTAGTGGTTGGCACTTGATGTTTTTTGGGTCCCGGGTGAATGGGAGGGTACAGGAAAGGGGTGATAAGGATACTGCAGTATAATGATGTGAAAGGAGGCCATCTTTATCACATTTATTCCAGAAGACTAGTACTCGGACATGGTTGGTGCAATCTTCACTTACCATGGGGTTCTGGAAGACTGTGGCAGCTTGAGTAAGTGCACATTTTGGCAGAGGAAGTAGGAGGCTTCTGGCTGCCCGAAGCATTTAGCATGGTTAGAACTGGGTTAATTTGTGTTGAATGGTTGCCCCCCCCCTTTTCTGCCAAGTTATCGCTACCAAACTTGCAGGTGTCCCCCTTTGGAGTTAATCCTTGGAGAGGATATGGTAAATTCCATCTTATCTACCATTTATCATTTCTCACGTGGATTTGGTGAATTATGGGATTGAGACTGAATCAGGTACAGTCTATTATGCATCATTCGATAAGGAGCTTAGGTTAGTCTACCAGGCAGAGATGGAAGATATTTGAATCCATTTTTATTACTATCAGTTCATTCCTATTGGCATCGCCTGTTGGGATGTAAATTCCATGATGGCTTCTAAAGAGATTGCTGCCTGCCTACAGTTGGATTGATTTCCTGCTCACTATGTAAGGCTTTTTTTTTTTTTTTTTTTTAAATGGGTGCAGGGATGGACATTCGTCCAGGGCTACTAGACATGCTTCAGTGTGTGGCATAGCTGTTTGGGGTACCATTGTCTCTGGGTAAAACGGAAGGTCTGATGTCTTGCCCATGATCCAGAGTGATGTAAATGGATTTGGTGGTTATGGAATGAAGACTTCATCAGGATCAATATATGGAGTTGAAGATATTAGTGGGTGTGTTCAGGAGGGCCAAGATGGTGCCCTTATCCCTTCTGGTTATTTAGTTATATAGACATATTCTTTAATGAACTCCTGAGTTGTTTGAGAATATTATTAATTAATCCATATTTTAATGATTGGTTCTTGAGTCTTTTTGTTATTTATATATTATTTGTGGAGCCATTACAAGTGAACCTGGTGTTGTTGTACACCTCCAGGTATTTTTTTACCCCTATAGTGCTGGCATGAGATTGGGGCTTTTCTGCCTTTCCTTTCGACACTTGAGTGGTTATTGAGTGAATGTATATTTTTGATAATGGCTTTGTAATGTCTCTTTTTTATTTTCTGAGCAGGAGGTTTTTAACTAAGTGCACAAAACTTCAGTTTATTATTGTAGGATACTAATTAATATATTCATATATTTGTAGACACTGTTCAGAGCCATTATCCACAGCTGGTCAGATCATTACATGTGACTATTATCCTCCGAGAATTCTTAATGAACAGTTTATGCTGATTCCTACATAACTGGCTTGTCATATGTGGATGATCTCCTTCTGGTTGTTTTCTTTTCTGTTCCCTTAGATGGCTGCAGTTCTGGCTGGACAAATTAAACTTTGCCTGGTGGGTTGTTCCAATGTACAGGGATTTCAATCACCAGCTATCACGAGTGATTGTGGTGGTGGTGGTGGGGTGGCCGCACCGTGTTATCTATATCATTTCCTCCCTGTAGGTGGATTTGAAAATGTGGAATTGTTTCTGGGAAAGTTTTGCTGGAGGCCGTATGGGTAGGTCCTGGCATCTTCCAATGTGGAGCTTGATCTCTATACAGGCACAGCAGGTTTACTGGTGCTAATTTCAATAAGGATTGGTGCATAGAGTGCTGGCCAGGGATAAAAGTCTGACCAAGATCTTGGTCTTCCTGGATATGTTTTAAATAGTAGTGGCTTTGGATTTTGTGGACAGCGAGGTTGAAGGATCAGAAGATTACTGCCATTCAGATAACATATCATTGGTGTTGCTGATCAATAATTTGTTGGCCTTTTTGCCCCAGTTATTGTACATGTTATGGAGACTTGTTCTGAAATGTCTTCAGTTAAATGTTGCCTGCCAGACATTTTATTTGTCCAGGTTTCTAAATACTGTGGCTGACACATGCTCTCCTTTTTGGAGGGGAGACTTTTCAATAGTGTTCCCAGGAGAGCATGTCTTGCCCATCTTTGCTCTTGGATCTTGGTCAGGAGCTGTTTCACGCTGCATAGAGAATGCTATATCACCAGCCACCTGGAGTAATGCAGATTGGATGGGGAGGAATGCAAACATTTGGAGAGGTTATGAGAAGGTATTCTGAGCAAAGTTGGTGGATTAGCTGTTGAGGCTGGGATGGGTTTGGGCGGACAAAAGGTTTGTCTCCATTGGCTCTTTTGGGCAACCTGGCTGGTTTGGCATTTTTCGTTGAAGTGGCAATGGCTCACGGTCACCACAGAGGCCTTTAGGGGATGTTGTAAAGGGTCTGCTAGGAGGGATAGCAGGTGATAACTTTCTTTTCTGTTTTTCAGGGATTTGGTGTCATCGTGCCAAGCCATTGGTATTAGTGTTGAGCGAGCGTGCTCGGCCGATGCTCGGATCGGCTCGAGCATCGCTCTGCTCTGCACATGGCGGTACTCGTACGAGTACCGCCATGTGCTCGCCCGACATGTTCGGGTGAAGAGGATCTGTGCCGGAAGAGGCACAGATCCGAAGACGCTCCGCTGGACCACCAGGGAATGGAGGTACGGGGGCATTGCGGAGATGAAGGGGGCATTGCGGAGATGAAGGGGGACATTGTGGAAGAGGGGCATAGACTCTATGCCCCTCTTCCACAATGTCCCCCTTCATCTCCGCTATGCCCGTCTTCCACAATGTGCCCCTTCATCTCCGCTATGCCCCTCTTCCACAATGTCCCCCTTCATCTCCTATGCCATAGAGGAGATGAAGGGGGACATTGTGGAAGAGGGGCATAGCGGAGATGAAGGGGGACATTGTGGAAGAGGGGCATAGACTCTATGCCCCTCTTCCACAATGTCCCCCTTCATCTCCGCTATGCCCCTCTTCCACAATGTCCCCCTTCATCTCCGCTATGGCATAGGAGATGAAGGGGGACATTGTGGAAGAGGGGCATAGCGGAGATGAAGGGGGACATTGACCAGGCACCCTCCGCTCATCAGAGCAGGGGGTGCCTGGTTTAATGCTCGAGTGCTCCCATTCATTTGAATGGGGCTCGGGTGCTCGGCCGAGCACTCGAGCATCAGGGGGTGCTCGGTCAGAGCACCCGAGCACCCGAGCATCGGGGTGCTCGCTCATCCTTAATTGGTATTAATCAGTTTGAAGTTTTATTGTTTAGTATGGACTTCAGTCTTACTTTATTGGGGCCATGATGATTGGGATCTTGGTGAATACTAATAAGATAGTTCGTAATAATTGCAGAAAAAAGAAGAAAAAAGAGGCGCTTCCTCGTATAATATTGTAAGTACTCGATAACACCACACCTCCACCAATGTAAACGTACTCACAGGAGAACGGTGTTAGACTCCCACATACGTGTAGTCTAACCGATATAGCTTAGGGATCTAGTAGCCGTCCCTTATGCGGCTTTCTTTACCATCTGCTGCCCTCCAAAACGCTCCTCCACACGAAGGGTTAAAACATGGAAATAAAAAACAAAAACACGAAGGGCGCCAATAGTGCCTTATCATACAGTTACAATATCAGCAATAAGAATAAATGTCAATGCACTCACTTATTCAATTGGCTGTATTCATATATATATATAACTACAGCAATATAATGCTTTCAGGGTATTTAACCGTCCCTGCTCGGTAAGTATGCTCACGTCTCCCTTTTCTCTAGGAAGGATCTTTTGATCTTCATCCGTCGACCTCCAGATATCCAGAAGAAATACAATCTTGCAAATAAAAAGAAAATTCTTCACAGAAGAAAGCCGCTCCACCAACAATCTTCAATAAAATTTATTAAAAACAGTTCCAATTCCTACAAATCAACGCGTTTCGTAACAGTACACCGTTACTTTATCAAGTTATGTAGGTTCTCACAACATAATACAAAGGAGCGGCTATTTAAAACTTCCCATTCGACCCGCTATTGGATGGCTAGACTTACGTGTCACCAAGAATTAACCTCTTATTCACCTACTAATTAACACTTAATAACTCGGATCCCACAAAAAACCTTCCACCCAAAAGTCGGTCGGATATACATATAATTACAATATATCAAATTACATAACAAATATTGCTCTGTTAAAAAAAAAAAAAAAATTTTGTCATTTATATTGTTATCATATGTGGTCAGATGTCATTCCAAACTCACTCACACCTATTATCCTAAAATCCTTATCCCAAAAAAATATATATGTGAATATAAAGATCTGTATATAATCTATATTACCTAAAATGAGGTTATGTGAACTGGAGTGGAACTGAACACTTCTTCAGGTTCCAACACGTACATCACAGTGAGACTTCGCTGTATAAACAATAATAAATAGACCGGAACGCTCTAGATATTCTTAGCCCAAAACAGCGCTCAAAGGGTCAAATCTCCAATCAAAGACTCAACATAAGCGTGAAAAATCCACCTACTGGGTTAAGACAACCTCCGGATGCGTCCCCCGTCTCCCTCTCACCTAATCCCAATCGGATCACAACGATCTCCAATCACAGTGTGCTAAAGTAATAATGTGGTAATAAATCACTAATCGTGATATTAACTGTGAGTTATTTATGTATAAATAATAATGTAATAATTAAATTATACTACTAATCTCTATATATGTGTGGGTTTTTAAAGTGTTGAATTAATAAAATGTGTAAATTTATATGAATTAGGTGAAGTGTGTAAAGAGATATACATAAAAAATATATATCTGCATGAAATATTAAAAGAACAGTAATCTACCATTGATGTTCTACCATTTCATTGAGACCCTGGGGATAAAGGGTCTGCAACATAAAAATCCAAAAAGCCTCCCTGCTTGACAGATATTGTACCCTATTTCTCCTCTCTGGAGGTATATATTCTATCGGCAGCACCTGTAAACCCTTGGGATTTTTCTCACGGCACTCTAGAAAATGACGTGATACACTGTGCATTTTGAAACCTGACATAATGTTTCGTCTATGTTGTCCCTGTCTTGCTCTCAATTTCTGAGTGGTCCGCCCCACATATTGAAGACCACAGGGACAGGTCATCACATAAATCACGTAATCAGTCTCACAATTCATAAATGACTTAATCTTAAACTCTTCTTTAGTCACCCTTGATGTGATATTGCTAACTCTGTGACCTATATAGGCACAAGTTAAACACTTAGACTTACCACATCTAAATGACCCCACCACAGATTTAGTACCAAAGAGTCCTCTACTCTTTCCCATCTCAATTTTCCTGGTGGGAGCCAACTTGTTTTTAAGTGTAGGAGCCCTACGATAGATAATTCTTGGACATTTCGGTATCATAGGAGCCAAAAGATGATCTTTACCTAAAAGTCTCCAGTGTTTACTGAGAATATTCCTAATTTCTTCTCCCCTGTTATTAAATTGAGTAATAAAGGGAGGAAACTCACCATCAATACCTAAAGTCTTCTTCTTCCTGGTTGTCTTATCAATAGTGGATCCTTTTTCACCTTCTACCCAATTGGACCTCTCACTAGAGAACCACCTAACCCTGGCCTTATCTCTAGCATCTACAATTATAGATCTAGGGTATTTCTTCTCCAAAAAACGTCTGACTAAAATATCAGACTGCACCTCATAATCTACCTGTCTGGAACAGTTTCTTGCTATTCTACAAAATTGGCCATAAGGGACGTTTCGTAGCCACTTCTTGTAATGACAACTGTCAAAACGTAAGTAGCTATTTACATCCACTTCTTTAAAGAATGTTTTAGTATGAATATTCTGGCCATCTATACCCCACAGGGTCAAGTCTAAAAATTCAATCGCACAGTCTCTCACCGTACTAGTAAACTTCAAACCCCACTGATTGTCATTAAGATAGTAAACAAAACTATCAATCTCATCTCTCTCCCCCTTCCAAATAATCAAAATGTCATCAATATAACGTTTATAGGTCACCAAGTTTGCGTCCAGCCACCTTGATCCATAGATCAAAATCTTCTCCAGATATCCCATAAAGAGATTAGCGTAGCTGGGCGCAAACTTGGTGCCCATAGCGGTCCCCTTCTTCTGAAGATAAATATCCCCATCATATTCAAAATGGTTATGCATCAACGTAAACTGGACTGCATTCATAATAAACTCAATTTGGCTATGGGGCATCAGAAGGTCCTCATACAAGAACTCCCTACATGCCTCCAAGCCCCCCTCATGGGGAATGTTCGAATACAGTCCCACCACATCCAATGTAACCCAACAATAGTCATTCCTCCAAACTATACCACGCAAGAGATCAATGACATGTGATGTATCTCTAATATACGATGGTAAAGCTACTACCAATTTCTGCAAATGAAAGTCAACGTAAGCTGACAAATTACAAGTATGATATGATGGGTCTTCCCGGAGGGTCCGAAAGGGTCTTATGAATCTTAGGTAAATGATAATACCGAGCCATCTGAGGCTCCGATACACAAATAAAATCTCTTTCGGACCGTCCAAGAAGACCCATCACATAGGCTTCATCAACCATGTCAAACATCTCTTTTTTATATATTTCACTGGGATCAAGCGTTAGTTTAATATAATATTCGGCATCTGAAAGAATTCTCAAAGCCTCCCTCTTGTAATCCTCCAAATCTTGAATCACTATCGCTCCTCCCTTATCGGCGGGCTTGATCATTATATCTGTACGACTTTGCAGATTTTTTAGGGCCGATCTCTCTCTCTTTGTCAGATTACTATAATCCTTTTCACCTCTTTCAATCAATTTTTTAAAATCTTCCATTACCAAACTATTAAACAAACTCACATTTTGTCCTTTATGGTGTGTAGGAAAAAAACTAGACCTGGGTTTCAAGGGAGTGGGAACAGGTCCTTCCAAGATAAAATCTGTAATCGTATCCATTATTGGTATTATTTCACAACCATTCTCATTCATCATAGGGACATCCAAAATTATAGGGCTCAACTCTCCTCCCTGATTTTGTTTCAAAGCTTTATGTGCAAAATATCTCTTAAGGGACAGTTTTCTGGTAAATTCATTCAAATCCACAAACAGACCAAATAAATCAGGTCCCATTGTGGGGCAAAATGAAAGACTCTTACCCAAAACCGCCTCCTCATCTTTATTAAAATTAATCTTAGAGAGGTTGAAGATCTTCACTATTGAATTCTCCGTTCCTAATTCGTCCTGCTCTTTTTGTTGGAACTTGTTTGATCCTCTTCCTCTATGACCTCTCGGCCTCCTCTTTTTCCGTTTTGGTCCCCCTGTGAGGATGGGTATCGATTGTAATTCCTCCACCATGGTATTTCTGTCCGCACCTCCCCCAAAAAAGGGGAAGGACCGACAGCCCCAACAGTGGAGGATAAAGAAGATGGACTAGAATTCTGCACTCTCCCATCCCCCACCCTATTTGAGGGACCCTCATCTGGATCATTATCTTCTACCGACCCCACTGCTCCTTTCTCTCTCAACTTCCCTCCTACAGTCTCCTCTTTTTTATTATTATTATGAGACGATTCCACCTCCAAAACTGGAGTCTCCATATTCATCGAATTATTATTATTTTTATTTCTATTGTTATCTTTATTCCTCCCTCCAAACTCCTGTGATGGTTGCGTCTTACTTCCTGTATCCGTTCTATAATATAATGACCTACCATGTGATCTACTTCTATTATCACTTTGATTGTAACGATTAGTTCTTTCTCCTTTTCTTTGGTGAGTTCTTATTTGTTTTAACCTATAGTCCTGTTCATCTCTTTCAAACTTTTTCTTTTTCCGTTCTATAATTCCCCTTTGAAAAATCCCCACATTCTTAATGGTCCTCTCTTTCAATTTAGATATATCCTGTTTATCTGAATGCCTCATAAGATCCTGATTTTGTTGTTCTATCTTATGTTCTGGCTCTTTAAGCTTATCTTCTCTATAAGTAATCAAGAGTTGAATCAAACCAAAAGAACAGGCATCCAAACATTTATACCAATTCTTTGTAAAGTTTTCATCAGGAAAGGTCGGAATTAAACCTATTCTCAATCCTCTAGGGATCATTTCTTCCAATAGGTATTTTTTCAATAACAATATATCCCACCATTGTTTACACTCCTCTTTCAGTAACATCTCCATCTCAAAAAATTCTTTACTCAAATCTCTAGAGCTCATATCTATCTTATCTACCTTAGATTTCTCACCAATACTTAAACTTTTAAAAAACTCTTCACTAAGTTGGTTCCGATTACATTCTCTGTCCTGATGTCCAAACATCTTTAGAACAAACAGAAAAATAAATAACAAGAAACGAGATACAACACAGAACAAAAATACCTCAATCTCTGTTCTCTGTTCTAACTATCAGCAGCTCTATAATAAGCTGCAAATCTCAATGTATCACTGAGAGATCTCTCTCTAGAATACAGACAATTCAAGAGAGTTACCTTAAACTGTGATATATATAAAGATGTAACCAAACATATAATAGAATGCGTCTATAATAGTATCGAGTCCCCTAATGGAGATCCAAATCTTGAATGTCCCACAAAATCTTCAGAGGAAGCTGCTCTCCAACTGGAAACAATCCCAGACGAACTACAAATGCAGAAAAAAGAAGAAAAAAGAGGCGCTTCCTCGTATAATATTGTAAGTACTCGATAACACCACACCTCCACCAATGTAAACGTACTCACAGGAGAACGGTGTTAGACTCCCACATACGTGTAGTCTAACCGATATAGCTTAGGGATCTAGTAGCCGTCCCTTATGCGGCTTTCTTTACCATCTGCTGCCCTCCAAAACGCTCCTCCACACGAAGGGTTAAAACATGGAAATAAAAAACAAAAACACGAAGGGCGCCAATAGTGCCTTATCATACAGTTACAATATCAGCAATAAGAATAAATGTCAATGCACTCACTTATTCAATTGGCTGTATTCATATATATATATAACTACAGCAATATAATGCTTTCAGGGTATTTAACCGTCCCTGCTCGGTAAGTATGCTCACGTCTCCCTTTTCTCTAGGAAGGATCTTTTGATCTTCATCCGTCGACCTCCAGATATCCAGAAGAAATACAATCTTGCAAATAAAAAGAAAATTCTTCACAGAAGAAAGCCGCTCCACCAACAATCTTCAATAAAATTTATTAAAAACAGTTCCAATTCCTACAAATCAACGCGTTTCGTAACAGTACACCGTTACTTTATCAAGTTATGTAGGTTCTCACAACATAATACAAAGGAGCGGCTATTTAAAACTTCCCATTCGACCCGCTATTGGATGGCTAGGCTTACGTGTCACCAAGAATTAACCTCTTATTCACCTACTAATTAACACTTAATAACTCGGATCCCACAAAAAACCTTCCACCCAAAAGTCGGTCGGATATACATATAATTACAATATATCAAATTACATAACAAATATTGCTCTGTTCAAAAAAAAAAAATTTTGTCATTTATATTGTTATCATATGTGGTCAGATGTCATTCCAAACTCACTCACACCTATTATCCTAAAATCCTTATCCCAAAAAAATATATATGTGAATATAAAGATCTGTATATAATCTATATTACCTACAATGAGGTTATGTGAACTGGAGTGGAACTGAACACTTCTTCAGCTTCCAACACGTACATCACAGTGAGACTTCGCTATATAAACAATAATAAATAGACCGGAACGCTCTAGATATTCTTAGCCCAAAACAGCGCTCAAAGGGTCAAATCTCCAATCAAAGACTCAACATAAGCGTGAAAAATCCACCTACTGGGTTAAGACAACCTCCGGATGCGTCCCCCGTCTCCCTCTCACCTAATCCCAATCGGATCACAACGATCTCCAATCACAGTGTGCTAAAGTAATAATGTGGTAATAAATCACTAATCGTGATATTAACTGTGAGTTATTTATGTATAAATAATAATGTAATAATTAAATTATACTACTAATCTCTATATATGTGTGGGTTTTTAAAGTGTTGAATTAATAAAATGTGTAAATTTATATGAATTAGGTGAAGTGTGTAAAGAGATATACATAAAAAATATATATCTGCATGAAATATTAAAAGAACAGTAATCTACCATTGATGTTCTACCATTTCATTGAGACCCTGGGGATAAAGGGTCTGCAACATAAAAATCCAAAAAGCCTCCCTGCTTGACAGATATTGTACCCTATTTCTCCTCTCTGGAGGTATATATTCTATCGGCAGCACCTGTAAACCCTTGGGATTTTTCTCACGGCACTCTAGAAAATGACGTGATACACTGTGCATTTTGAAACCTGACATAATGTTTCGTCTATGTTGTCCCTGTCTTGCTCTCAATTTCTGAGTGGTCCGCCCCACATATTGAAGACCACAGGGACAGGTCATCACATAAATCACGTAATCAGTCTCACAATTCATAAATGACTTAATCTTAAACTCTTCTTTAGTCACCCTTGATGTGATATTGCTAACTCTGTGACCTATATAGGCACAAGTTAAACACTTAGACTTACCACATCTAAATGACCCCACCACAGATTTAGTACCAAAGAGTCCTCTACTCTTTCCCATCTCAATTTTCCTGGTGGGAGCCAACTTGTTTTTAAGTGTAGGAGCCCTACGATAGATAATTCTTGGACATTTCGGTATCATAGGAGCCAAAAGATGATCTTTACCTAAAAGTCTCCAGTGTTTACTGAGAATATTCCTAATTTCTTCTCCCCTGTTATTAAATTGAGTAATAAAGGGAGGAAACTCACCATCAATACCTAAAGTCTTCTTCTTCCTGGTTGTCTTATCAATAGTGGATCCTTTTTCACCTTCTACCCAATTGGACCTCTCACTAGAGAACCACCTAACCCTGGCCTTATCTCTAGCATCTACAATTATAGATCTAGGGTATTTCTTCTCCAAAAAACGTCTGACTAAAATATCAGACTGCACCTCATAATCTACCTGTCTGGAACAGTTTCTTGCTATTCTACAAAATTGGCCATAAGGGATGTTTCGTAGCCACTTCTTGTAATGACAACTGTCAAAACGTAAGTAGCTATTTACATCCACTTCTTTAAAGAATGTTTTAGTATGAATATTCTGGCCATCTATACCCCACAGGGTCAAGTCTAAAAATTCAATCGCACAGTCTCTCACCGTACTAGTAAACTTCAAACCCCACTGATTGTCATTAAGATAGTAAACAAAACTATCAATCTCATCTCTCTCCCCCTTCCAAATAATCAAAATGTCATCAATATAACGTTTATAGGTCACCAAGTTTGCATCCAGCCACCTTGATCCATAGATCAAAATCTTCTCCAGATATCCCATAAAGAGATTAGCGTAGCTGGGCGCAAACTTGGTGCCCATAGCGATCCCCTTCTTCTGACGATAAATATCCCCATCATATTCGAAATGGTTATGCATCAACGTAAACTGGACTGCATTCATAATAAACTCAATTTGGCTATGGGTCATCAGAAGGTCCTCATACAAGAACTCCCTACATGCCTCCAAGCCCCCCTCATGGGGAATGTTCGAATACAGTCCCACCACATCCAATGTAACCCAACAATAGTCATTCCTCCAAACTATACCACGCAAGAGATCAATGACATGTGATGTATCTCTAATATACGATGGTAAAGCTACTACCAATTTCTGCAAATGAAAGTCAACGTAAGCTGACAAATTACAAGTAAGAGAATTAATCCCTGATATGATGGGTCTTCCCGGAGGGTCCGAAAGGGTCTTATGAATCTTAGGTAAATGATAATACCGAGCCATCTGAGGCTCCGATACACAAATAAAATCTCTTTCGGACCGTCCAAGAAGACCCATCACATAGGCTTCATCAACCATGTCAAACATCTCTTTTTTATATATTTCACTGGGATCAAGCGTTAGTTTAATAAATTTTATTGAAGATTGTTGGTGGAGCGGCTTTCTTCTGTGAAGAATTTTCTTTTTATTTGCAAGATTGTATTTCTTCTGGATATCTGGAGGTCGACGGATGAAGATCAAAAGATCCTTCCTAGAGAAAAGGGAGACGTGAGCATACTTACCGAGCAGGGACGGTTAAATACCCTGAAAGCATTATATTGCTGTAGTTATATATATATATGAATACAGCCAATTGAATAAGTGAGTGCATTGACATTTATTCTTATTGCTGATATTGTAACTGTATGATAAGGCACTATTGGCGCCCTTCGTGTTTTTGTTTTTTATTTCCAAGATAGTTCCTAAGGTTGTATTATTTGAGGAGGTTGGGAACTGTGAGATCTAAGATTTGTATATTGGGGTGTGGCAAATGGTTACATTGTTGGGTATCCAGTGACTGGAATTTTGTCAAGTTTGGTTGCTACTTTACATCCCTGCATAGGAGGTGCCTTATTGACTCATTAGAATGGTCGATTTGTAACTTTTTTTCCAGTTCATCAGAGTAATTATATTTGGTGGGTATTCGTTCCAGATAGGTGTGGCAACTGAAACTGCTCACCTGGGGTTTGGGGGATGAAGTCTTAAATTGTACAGGGTGGTGAGAATACTCCTGTTATTAGCAGTGTCCTTCCCCTTCTTGGTGTTGGCTGGTAGGTCCTTCCTTCATTTACTTAGCCAGGAGTGTGCGGCACGTCAGTCGGATGGATTAAGGATGTCTTTCGTTAGAGCAGTAGCCCACATTTTCCTGATTCGTACACAGGAAATGAATTGGTCTCAGTTTCTGCTGATGGTTCCAGGGAAGAAGAGGCTATGTAGAGGTGGTACTCAGGTTCTAGTAGTTCAGTCGGGGTGGAAATGATCTAGGCACATTTTAAGTATGGCTTTTTGGGGAGAAAATTATGGGGGATCACTCAGTTTCCGGGCCTGGTGATGGATTATAAGGCTATGCTGAATATGAGCTATAGTTCCCATTACATTGGTCAAGAGCATTAACTGTCTCATTTGCGTTAACTGTAAAATCAAGCTTAATATCTCAGAAACTGTAGTTGTAAATAAAGAATGGCTCTTTCAAAATCACCCAAATCGTTATAAAGTATTAGCTCCACTTAAACCCTTTGAGTTCCAGAGAGGTATCCAACACATTGTTTTGCAATGCTTTGGATATCTCTCAGATACACAAAGACAAACATTTCTGTGTTAATTTATCTTGTTCTAACAAGCAGCCTATATTGACTTGCATGGGATTTAACTAGATGGTTCAGAAAGTCTGGACACATTTCTGCCTTAATCCTTTTGACCTCGAAGGGTTAAAAGCCACTTATTCCAAAGGTACAATTCTCATTAAAAGTGTCATTGTTATCTGTGTTTACCCCAGAATTGCTTCACTTTTGATCTTATACATATCACCCACAGTAACAATGATAAAACACATTTGCAGTCTATAAAACTGAGAGAAATGCATCTTGTTTATTTTATATTTGCATTTTATATACTAATATTGCAATTCATTATTTTGTGCATTTCTGTTTGTTGAGATAGCTTGATGCTGGAAGCAATCATGTGCAGACCATCCCTCTGTGTTTTATGAAGTTGTCAGAGAAATGATAGTGGCTGTTGCATAATGCAGGTCTCTGTTCTCAGATTTGACCTACTAGATAAAGACATAGAGTTGTGTCCTGTACTGTCCATGGTTGATCAGCTTACTGCTGGTGACAGGTCTCTGCTGCAAGGCAAACATGAAGCAAGGCTTTTCCAGGCCATCAGTCCTGTTCGCACACCACACACTAACAATTTAGCTGCAGCAAGTCATGTGTTAGCTGTTGTCAGCCACCACAAGATTTAGTTCCAACCCATTTTATTCCTTGGAGTGACTTAGTGTGCCAGAGGCCAAGATGTACAGAAAGTGACAGATAACAGCTTGGCATGTGCTCTTTTTCCTGATGTTATAGTTCATTTCTTTCTTCAGTGCAGTTGGCTAATCTCCACCTTGCACATTACATTCAATTGGGAAAAACATGTCTGCTTGGATAACCTGCTACTGGAGTTTGGCTTTAAAGTGGAGCTGTCTCTTTGTGCCTAACAGATAATTTTGAAAGAGTTTTCAAAACCACTATAGATCACACTAATGGTTCCTTGTTTCGGTGGTCCATGTGAGAGTAGAGTGTGCAGGGGTGGAATACAGGTAGTGTGCAAAGTGCACGTAAGTGAGGCATCTCTAGGACTGGTGGTACTGGTGATGGGGAACAGACCAATATCCTTCTGTCCATAGCTAGCTCCTATGACTGTTCTTCAGTCCCCCAGTTATATACAGGGCAGTCCACAGACTATATACATCCCCTCTCCCCAATAAAAAGCTTTAAACTAAAGAGAAGGGGAGTTTTTAGGCTCCCAAAAAACCTGGGACTAAGTTCAACTTAATTTATTATTAATGTGCCATGCAGGTTAAAGGGATAGTAATACTTCGTTTTATCTTTATTTTATTTTGTGGGCAATAAAAAACATGAAGAACGATATAAGTCTCATCTCTCAAACCTCAAAGTTCCCCTCCCGCCCCTTTTACCTAGTGTAAGCCATCTCTTCTCAGATGTGGAATCCAGTCCATAGACCAGACAGATAACAGCAGGGCACAATCTTCTTCCTATGAGAACAATGAAATCCCTGCCCCCCTTGACAAGCTTTCCAGCTTTTTCCCTTATCTTAATTGAAGATTGTCCCTCTCTGCAGTCTACCTGGGCACCTCCCTTCTGATCTGGCTGAGCAGTGTTATATCAGTAAAAGGGGCGGGAGGGGGATACTTTGTCATTGAATTACTCTTGAACTACAACTCTGAAAGAATTGAAATAACACTCTCCAAAGTCCAAATACTATGATGATTAATTAGAGCTGCTTTTATTATGAAACATTGCCATCCCTTTAATTGCACCATTGCCAATAGGGAGATTACATAGTTAAGTAATAAGTTTGGTTGAAATACACATAAGTCAATCAAGTTCAATATTTGCCACAGTACATCCCAGAAAAAAAGAACTATGTAAACCTTCTTGTTTCCAAGATGGGTGTTAATAGATTAAACAGGAAGTTCTAGAAATAATATAACCCTGCATGTCTCCTGCTAGACATATATTTAATCTAACCTTACTGTAAAGAAATCTAAAGGGCTGTCCCGTAGTCATTTGGTCTGATATTGGAATGGAAAGTTCACTCGAGAGATCATTGTAGAAGTGGATGTTATTATTAGGAGGCATTACTTCCTTTTTAATTAATTTTGTTTCTTTTCTCTACACTCTCTGCAATCCCAGAGTGTTCTTTTTAAAGGGATAAAAAGAGAATAAAGGATAAAAAACAGCAGCTCCAATTAATCTTCATAGCATTTGGGCCATGGAGAGTGTTATTTCAATACTGTCAGAGTTGTAGTTCAAGAGTAATTGAATTATAAAGTATCCCCCTCCCACCCCCTTTACCTAGTGTAAGCCACCTCCCCTGAGATGTGGAATGTGGTCCTGGGACCGGACTGCTCACTGCAAGGGACAATCTTCTTACTGTGACCATAAGGAAAACCCTGCCCCCCTTGACAGGGTTTTCAGGTTTTTCGTTATGCTCACTGAAGATTGTCCCTCTCTGCAATCCATCAGGACAGTCTTACTGCTCTGTGGTAAGCAGTGTTACATCAGTAAAAGGGGCAGGAGGGGGATACTTTATTGTTCAATTACTCTTGAACTAGAACCCTGACAGTATTGAAATTACACTCTCCATGGCCCAACACTATGAAGATTAGAAACATTACTATCCCTTTATGATCAGATGCCCAAAATTGCACTGCATATTCCAATTGACGTCTTACCAATGACTTTTACTATGGTAAAATTTATGCAACAATACCCCTTTTTATGCAGGGTACTATGTTGTTTGCTTTTGCTACTGCTATTTAAAACTGATCACTATTTCCAAGTTCATTAAAGGGATAGTAATGTTTCACAATAAAAGCAGCCCCAATTAATCTTCATAGTATTTGGGCCATGGAGAGTGCTATTTCACCTCAGAGCAGCAAGACTGTATTCAAAAATATTCCATTTACAACACAATGTTCCCTATACTTCAGACAATTTTCTGTCCAACTATAAAGGGTATCCCCAAGATCAGTGCTATTCAGTATTAATCCCCAGGGCATGACAGCCAATAGGCCAGCACTGCAAGATGTTCCTGCTTAATCATAAGTCAGTAATCAGTAAGTATCAGGACCAAGGGCTTTGTTAGCCTTAATTTTGTCCAGTTTTCCCTTGACCTTTTCTTGTGTTACCTCATAACAGGTAATGGCATGGCTGTACTTGTTATTTGTTGAGACTCTTCTAGCATTGTTTGTTCCTTGGAACATACCAATAAAATAATTTGTTTAAACCATCAGCTTTTCCTTATCCCGACTAATCGATTACTCATTTCAGTCTTGTAAGTGCTCTGTTTCCTATGTGTTTTTGCTATTTATGTATTTGAAAAAATGTTTGTGATTAATCTTGCTCTTCTTTGCAATTCAAGATTAATTTTCCATTTTCTCTGAAATAAGTTCCCTTTTTCAAACTTTGTTGCATTGCCTGTATTTCAAGAAAGAATAATCAGTTCCTTCTGATTTAAATACTGTCTTTGTTCTTTTCTTCTATACATTTACATGTAATCAGATTGGTGTGATCTACTTTGTTGCATTTTTCCTCAAAAGGTATATATATTGTTGAATATATTTTTCTAATTTAAATTTGAATTCTGACCACTTTTTTCTCCGTATTTTTTCCTTTAATAATTCATTTCAGCCTATGTGTAACACTGACATTTCTAAAATGTTCTCGTACATGAATATTGGGCAACATTTCGACAGTATGACAAAACTGAAGTCTGAGAGCATTATCTCTGCTTCCTCATTTGGCCAGTAGGGGATTGGAGAGGATACTGAACCACAAACAGTATCACTGCCATAACTCTTTCAGTGCCATAGGGATGTGCATTGAGCAACCCCGTGGCACACTAAGCAGTGCACAATCATCCCTTCAGCTCTGTATCATATTTTATACATATTGTGTACACTCAAGGGAAAAAGGCTGGTGGCCAGGTGGTGTCCATGGGGATTTGTGGCTACCAGCTGCCCCTAGACTTGTTCCCTTGCCCACTAGTAGACATATAACTCCATGTACACTGCCTAGCCTTCAGACTTGTTCCTTTGCCCACAGGTAGCCGCGGTTGTCCATGTACACAGTCTGACCCCCTCCAGCCTTGTTCTCTTGTCTACAGGTAGTCACAAATCCCATTGGCACTACCTGGGCAAGGGAACAAGACTGGGGGTATCAGTCAGTGTGTGGGCTAACATGCAATGGTGATGTTTCCCATGTTGCCCCACAATACTTACATTCAACATGTTGCCCCGCAGTTAATATTTGACATATACTGCCACTACACACAGTTCCTATATGACATATGTTGCCCCTACGCAGTTCCAATTCAATATATTCTATCCCAGACCTCTACCCCCAACACATCTCCAAGTGGACATATGCTGCCCTAGAGCTCCAATTCGAGGTGCTGCCCCCTTTAATATGTTACTATATTAATATGACATAAGCTACCACATAGTTCCAATTCAACATCTATTGCCCACAAAGTTAACCCTTTGAGTGCTAGAGAGGTACTCAATGCATTATTTTGCACTCAAAGGGTTAATGTCCTACATCTGCTGACCCATTCTTCCCCACACCTACTGGATGGGGGAACAATGCCAGGGGAACATCGGGAGGGGTCCTGGTGCCCTCCAAAAGGTCTGATTGTCTTATAGAAAAAAAATGGAGTGTAATGCAGGACCACAGATCCTGTACAATGTGTATTTTTCTTTTAAATACAGTGACAGGAAGCGATGGTGAGGGGCAGAATGGGGAAGCATATGTAGGATATTAACCATTTGAATGCCAGAGGGGTACACAATGCATTGCATACCCCTCTGGTACTCAAAGAGCAAACTGTGTGGGGGCAGCATATTTTGAATTGGAAGTATGTGGGTGCAGCATATTTCAAATTGAAGATGTGTTGGGCGGCAGCGTATGTCGAATTGGAATTGTGTTGGGGGCAGCATATGTCAAATATTAACTGTGGGGCAACATGTTGAATGTAAGTATTGTAGAGCAACATGGGGCAATATCACCGTTGTGCGTTAGCCCACATATACTGACTGACACCCCCTAGCTTTGTTCCCTTGC
This sequence comes from Rhinophrynus dorsalis, assembly GCA_037306005.1. Lineage (NCBI taxonomy): Eukaryota > Metazoa > Chordata > Amphibia > Anura > Rhinophrynidae > Rhinophrynus > Rhinophrynus dorsalis. The sequence goes on from CM074724.1 coordinate 130,207,492, forward strand.
CCTGGCAGTGCTCATGAGGATCTGTGGCTTCCTGTGAGCAAGGGAACAAGTCTGGGAGCCAGGCAGTGTACATGGGGTTCTATTTCTACCAGTGGGCAAGGGAACAAGGTTGAGGGGTAGTGATTAGCCACAAATCTCCACTGCCAGACCCCCAGACTTTTTCCATTAAGAATGCACAACATGTATAAAATATGATACAGAGCTGAGGGGGTGATTGTTTACTGCTTGGTGAACTGTTGGCACTGAAAAGGTTAAGGGAGTAATGCTGCTTGTGGTGCTTAAAGTATCCTCTCCACTCCCCTACTAACCAAGTGGTGAAACAGAGAGAATGCTGTCAGAATTCAGGGATGTCTACTGCTGGTGATGTGTGAGGGAGAGCATCCCTTCTACATTACCACCAGTTCAACACCCCTCCATGCTTCTGATTGATTGAGAGCTGTTACTGCATAGGAAACTACAGGGTGAGCCAAACTTTGCCAGCCTTAGGTAGGCGAAGTTGAGACTGTGGACTCAGACAGCAGAGGCTGCTATTGGAGCTTAATGCATGTGGTGAACAGCCACATTAACATACAAACACACCCACATGAATACGATAATGGCTCATTATCCTGCATTTCCATATGGAAATGAGTCATTATGCTGCATTTCCCGATGGAAATAAGCCATTGTTGATGTGATGAGGAAAAATTTGTAAACCTGTCAAAGGCATGTTGGATTGATGCCGCCGTGGGCAGTTTCATGGGGATGTGATTTTGAAGAATTATAGTGTATGTTGTCGATGTGCCTTGACATTGCTCCAAGAGGACATCAACATTTTGAGCCCACTTAAGTCTTGTGCATCTCGGCCCACATTATCCCCAGTTCCCTCACAAATATCTTGGCTTTAGATCTGGTCTCACTTACAGACATGTGACTCCTTCTCCTGAACAGTTAATAGCCCTCAATATTTACAGCTCAGTAAAGTATATTATCCCCCATGTTAGAGTAATACCAAGCATGTATATCCTATAGCTGGCAGAGCATGCTTTTTATTTCAGGTTCTTATGAATGCTTTTCAATTATCTAAACAAATTTAGGGCCATAATCAAAGTTAATGTGGTGTAATTTTGAGGAAAAACCACCTGCACCATAGGGTGCAAATGACAGACTTAACATCTTCAATGCAAGACACATCTCCACTGATATGCTTCACAATGCAATGGTGATTTCTTTAGCATCCAAGGAGTTAAAAACATACAGCTTTTCAAATAAGCCACTGTCTTAACGTGACAATAAACCTCCTTTCTATTGTTTCATGTTCTGAAAATGCATATGTAAATTCAGATTATCTATACTTTTTATTATAATTTACTTTTATGTCCCTGACTGTGAGCTCCCAGATACCTCAGAGAGATTTCAGTCAAGGATTGTGAAAACAGGAACAGTAATACCATATACCTGCAACCAAAAATATCAAATACAGCATATGGAGCACTGAGTGTTGCAGGGACGGTGTGATATTGCACTGTTTTGAAGACCTTTCTTGCATTCACTGGGTTAATAGCCCTATAAAAATCATTGAGAATTTTGGAATATTTTATATGGTGGTTGTTTCCTTAAAACTGCTCCTCTTTAACTTATTTAAAATGACCCTTCCTTCTTTATTGACAGGGAAGGGCTCTCTCAGGTGGCAGGGGGGTAACTGGCCCCAATCACAGGTTGGGATCATCAGGCCTCTGCCTAGCAGTGAATCAGACTGCCTGTCCAGCTGGTGAACAGTTTGATGCAATATTCACCAAATGTTTTTAATTTGCCACCTGCTTTGATACTTATGCTTTCAGGACCAACTACCAGGTCCTATCTTGCGATCGTATGACTGGAAGTCTGACTGTACAATATGTGTGCATATTGGAAGACAGGACTTGGCCTTGGCAGTAGGGATGGGTGAAATGTTTCGCTTCAAACCAAAATCTGTGAATAATGGCACTTCCCGTTGCTTGGTGAATAATTTCCCGCAAAAAGTGCACTTTTTTTGCTTTTTTCATTAAACATTGAATTTACACACAATACATAGCAAATGTTATTTTATTTCCCAAAGGCACAGTATAAAAGGGGTATGAGGGTGCCTGTGTTGGAGGAATGTGGGGAAACAATCAGTTGCACAGGGATTGTTTTTGGGGGGTTTGTTGACTGGGATTGGGGGACAGTTAATAAAAAAAAACATAAAACATGATATAAAAGGTGCCTGTGTTGTAGGGTGGAGTCTGGGGAAAGAATCAGTTGAACAGGGATTTTTTTGGGGGGGTTTGGTGACTGGTATTGGGGGACAGTTAACAATAAATAAGTAAATAAAATAAGAAATTGACATGTAATATAACAGAGACAGGGACCCCTTGACGTAAGCTGCAACTGGGGCAGACTGATATTTGATGGGATGAAGAATTTTGTAGAGGATGATTTGTAGGACTTGTTTGAGGCCCAAGCCACGAGGAAACATTGATATGTAGGACCTAGACTTATTAGAGGCACAAGCCCTGAGGAAACATTGATTAGTTGTAGGAAATAAGACTTGTGTTAGGACTAAGCCCTGAGGAAATATTGATTTGCAGAACTTGAACTTGGTTGGCACAAGCCCTAAGGAAACATTGATTTGTAGGACTTAGGCTTGTTAAAGACAAGCCCCCCCAAATTGTTTATTTTTTGTAGGTCTCTCTTGTTTTTTTAAAGAATAAGCCCTGAGAAAAAAAAAAGTTACTTAAACAGCAAGATGATTAGACAGCTCAAATGGAATGGGATCAACAAGAGAAGTAACATGGGTGATGGCTGATGAAGGTTCCACTTGCCATGACTAGCTCCTGTCATGTGCCTGAGGCAGTAACAGAACCATAACTAGCCCCCACCACTTCAGGTATATAAATAAGAAGTTTGCTAATAATGCTTCTCCACCTGCCCTTCCTCCAAAATCATGGGTGTGTTGTTACTCCCTCTCTGCCACCAGCTTAGCTTATTCTGCAGCATGGAATCTCCTCAGATGTCGCTTTATGCCCTGCTTGCAATTATCTTCCACCACACTGTCATGTGTGGTCAGTGCACCACAGAGTGTGCAATGAGTGGACACAAACTACCACATCCTGACATCTACTGAATGGCTATCAAACGGTGGGGGAGGTAAAGATGAAAGAGGTGGATCGCCAGAAGATGTAGTTACCCAGGTGTTTCACTCGCCATAGAACTTTCAGTCTCTGGCTGGGTATTTCTATTCTTCCTCCTCTTTGTTCTCCACCTCGCCTGTTGTTTCCTTTGGGGAGAGTCAGGGTACAGCAACGGTGGTGCCCAATTTCTTTGGTGGTTGTTTGGCTTTATTTCACATAAATGTCACGATGTCTGTTTTTCATGTATGTTATAAGGGCGATTGTGCCAAGGGGAGTTCCTTTCTTTTCGCTTCTCCCTGACTTGTCACAAATTGTGCACAGTGCCGTAGCTGATGACTGAACTGTTCCTGCCCAAAGAGAAAAAGAGTTCCATACCCAGGACTTTGGGTGGGGGAAATAAGGTGGAGAAGAATTACCTCTTCCTTCTTCCCCTCCACATTCCCCCTTCACTGAATGGAGCAGAGGATGATGTTGCTGCTACTGCCTCAGAATCAGCACTACAACTAGGACCAGGAGTATTGCTGCTGGCAAGTGGAACCTGTCCAAGTCCTGCATCACTGGACCCCATCCCACTGTGTCCATGGTGGTCTGTGGCACAGTAGCCTGCTCCTCAGCATCTTGCTGCCCTTGCATCTCAGCAGCAGCTGAATTAGAGCAGTAGCAAACTCTACAAATTCCAAAACTCACTGCTGGTGGTGGTAGTGATGCCCGTTCCTGTCTCCCACTTATTCTCATTTTGGGCTAAAAAGGTCATAAATGTCTCTTCCACCCCAGCTTCTCCACCATCATCATCACCATCACCACATCACCATCTATTCCAGACATCTAACCAGTTGGAGGAATTAATGAGAAAATGAATCCCGTAATGTCACACTTGCCCTTTCTTGTTCACTTGAAGAAGGCAGACTGGCTGCACTAGCAGCAGGCACAGGCAGCTGATCTGTGCTCATGGTAGTGGTGGCATTATTGCTGCTAGCCACCAGTTCTGGCTTTTCAGGATCACGTTCCATGTGGACACTGCCATGGGGCCTTTGAAAAGGGAACACTCTGCATTATTTTCCCTACCACTCCCCTAACGTTAGACCCACCAGCTGCTTCTCCATCACTGTTACTACTACTAAACCAACCATATCAATTTCCTTCCCTGAGTCTTCCTCCTCAGTAGTAATATGATCACCCTCTACTTCACTCCTAACACTCTGTACAAGCTTCTGGACCTTCTTAGTAGTAGCAGAACTACTTGGGGATGACAAGTGTGACTTAGGGTCCCTTGCTGTCATGCTTGGCATCATCTCCTCTCCCCACTCCTGAGAATTACAAGACAAACTGGCAGCAGGTTCAGCACTGGCAGCAGGATCAGCACTGGCAGCAGGCACAGGTAGCTGACCAGTCCTGTTCACTCTACTACCCGTTTCTTCTTCTGCCCTTGATAAAAATTTTCCCAAGATCCCTAGGGTTGATGTAGGGGACTGGCCATCATTGAGTCTGAGGAACCAAGGCATCCAGACCATTTCATGTTGGTGGTAGTGGTGACTCACTCAGACTCACTGGAAGCATAACGTTCCTTCCAACTCCTCCCTTTATTGTTATTAAACTTACTCATAGTGATAGCAGTCACTATGAGCCTCTCCTGCCTCAATTTTGCAAAACAACCCACAGCACAACAACCTAGTACCTCTCTCTTGCTCGGTAGCTGCTTGGATTGTATTTCACTTCCTAGAAAACAGCACATTTTTATAGCCAAAAGGGGAAAAAACTTTGCCAATGGGCAAAAACAGCAAAGATTTTAATCGCTTTATTTAAATTTGCGAAAACCACGTGGTTGTCCACTTTTTCGCAGGAACACGATAAGACCTTCCCCCTACACACAAACTTGTCAGGTCCTGAATGGCAAAAGTGAAGCAGGCAGGTGGTGAATGGGAGGAGAGGAGGGGGAGGGAACTAGTGATGCCACAAAGTGTACAAATGAAAGGGTGCTACACTAGTAATACCACAGAACGTACAACTGAACTGGAGCTACATTAGTGATAGACCAATGTTTACAATTGACATGGAGCTACACAAGTGATACCACAGATAATACAATTGAAATAGTGCTGTACTAGAGATACCTTAGAGCTTACAATTAAAATGGTGTTACACTAGTTATATCAAAGAACTTAAAATTTAAATAAAACTATACTAGTGATACCACAGAGCTTACAATTGTTATGGAGCTACACAATGATACCACAGAGTTCACAAATGAAATGTAGCTACACTATTATACATTAGTATAGCTAAAGTTCAGTTGTAAGCTCTGTGGTAGCATTATTATTATTGATCCATTTCAATAGTATACTCAGTGTTTCACTATTGTAGCACAATTTCAGTTGTAAGATGTGTGGTTTTACTAGTGTAGCTTCATTACAAATGTAAGCTTTATACATCACTTGCATAGCTACATTGTAATTGTAAGCTCTGTGGCATCACTATTGTAGCACCATTTCAATTGCAGAAAAAATGAGGGGTATTCCTTGTGTGAAATTGCAGGATAAGATTCAAAACCACCACCATTTACAAAGTAAGCAACAATTACAGGCTATGGGCAAACAGAAAAAAACACATAATTCCCTCCATTATGTACATGGCTTACTAAGGACTAAGTCCAAAAGAGACCAGAAAATGTTATGGTGTATAACACATTTCAACCTGATGGTAAACACCCAAGGGTACTTAAAGAACTTAGATTAGTATTAATAACAAGACGAATATACACAGTATTATTAGTAGGTTTCAGCATGGTTTTATGAAGAATAGATCACATCAGAGTAATTTACTTGCATTTTACAAAAGGGTTATTAGCAATTTGGACATGTAAATTGCTGTTAATGTAGTATACTTTGATTTTGCAAAAGCCTTTGATACGGTGCCTCATGCAGGTGACTGCAATTAAAAGACTTTTGTTTGCGAGGTAATATCTGTATATGAATTGAGAACTGGTTAATTGATAGATGGCAGAGAGTTGTTGTAAATGGAACCTTGTCAAGTTGGTCTAAAGCCCTGAGAAAAAAATAAAAATGCCCTACTGGCCTAATGCCAGCAGATCATGTTGGCCAGTTGGCACTGTCAAATGTCCTCCTAAGTTGCAGCTGCTGTTCTTTCTGCTGCTGCTGAGTTGTTTAAGCAGCAGGATGATTAGGCAGCTGAAAGGGAACGGGATCAACAATAGCAGTAACATGGAGATGGATGATGAAGGTTCCACTTGCCACAACTGGCTCCAGTAATGAGCCAGAGGCAGTAGCAAAAGAATAAGTAGCCCCCAGTATATGTGGAGAAAAGAACAAGTTGGACATTAAATTTTCTCCACCTGCCCGTCCTCCAAAATCATCATGGGTATGCTGTTATTAGAATAAATTTTTTCCCTTAAAAGCAGGAACAGCAGGTTTCATCAGCAAGTGCAATGTGCACAGTGTGTGTGTGTGTGTGTGTGTGGTAAATAACATCTGGGGGCACAACTGTATCCAAACACCGTGACACCCAAAACCAAGTACTGTCGCTGTCACTGTGCCCCTTTTCCAGACCCATAAAGGACACATGACAATTTGCTGACAATTTAATAGTAATAATGAACCCTCCCTGCCACTATCTTAGCATTAAGTGCAGGATGGAATCTCCCCAGATGACGCTTGATGCACTTTTTGCGATTCTCCTCCACCACACTGGCATGTGTGGTCAGTGCACCACATAGTGTGCAATGGGTAGAGACGAACTGCCACATGCTAACATCAACAGAGTGGCTATCATTTGGCGGGGGAGGTAATGAACGAGGAGGATTGGCAGAAGATGTAGTTACCCTAGAAGGTGATGGTGAGCTAGTTGTTTCACTCGTCATGGAACTTCTAGTCTCTGCCTTGTTCTATTCCTCCTCCTCTTTGATCTCCGCCTCACCTCTTGTTGTCTTTCTGGAGAGTCAGGGACAGCAAAAGCGGTGCTTGATTTCTGTGTAGTGTGTTTGTCTTTAACATGTTTGACGTAAATATCATGGTGTCTGTGTTTCATGTGTCATATCAGGGTGCTTGTGCCAAGGTGTATTCCCTCCTTTCCTCTTTTTACTGACTTCTCACAAATTGTGCACAGTGCCTTCTGATAACTGCACTGCGCCTGCCCAAGCAGAAAAATAGTCCCACACCCATGATGACTTCAGGGGGAAGAGAACAGATGGAGAAGAATGGCCTCTTTCTTCTTGTCCTCCACATTCCCCTTCATTGTCTGTGGCAGCGGAAAATGTTGCTGCTGTTGCTGCTACTGCCTCAGATTCAGCACTGCAACTAGGATCAGGAGTATTGCTACTGCTGTCAAGTGGAACCTTTCCCAGTCCCACATCACTTGTTGACCCCATTCCCACTGTGTCCACGGTGGTCTGTGGCACACTAGCCTGCTCCTCAGCATCCTGCTGCCCTTGCATCTCAGCATCAGAAGGAATTAGAGCAGTTGCAAATGCCTCTAATTCCAAAATGTTATTGTTAGTGGTGGTAATGATGCCCATCCTCATCCATGTCTCTCATTCCTTCTCAGTTTATGCTAAAAAGGCCATCAATATCTCTTCCACCCTAGCTTCACCAGCATCATCATCACCACCCTACATGCTGCTGTTGCTGCTGCTCTATTACTGACATCTCACTGCTACTTGGAGGAGGTGATGAGCAATATGACAAATGTTTCCCCTGCCACTCCGGCTGCTTCACCATTACTGCTACTACTACTAACAACAACCACATCAAGTTCAGCCGCAGAGTCTTCCTCCTCAATCTCACAGTCACTAGTAATATGAGGATATTGTTGATTACCCCCTCCTTCACTCCTAACGCTAACAAGCTGCTGGACCTCAGTAGCAGTAGTACTAGCACTGACAGGACTGCTTGGGCATGGCAAGTGTGATTTAGGGTCCCATGCTGTCACACTTGGCATCATTTTCTACTTCCCCCCGAGTACTATAAGAAACACTAGCAGCAGGCAAAGTATTGGTGGCAGCAGGTTCAGCACTAGCAACAGGTTCAGCACTGGCAGCAGGAACAGCGATGGTAGCAGCATGGGCAGCATGTCTGGCAGCAGATATAACACTAGTGTTTGCAGGTACAGCAATGGTGGCACTGGCAGCAGGGGCAGCACATCTGGCAGCAGGTACAACACTAGTGGCTGCAGGTACAGCAGTGGTGCCACTGGCAGCAAGGACAGCACGTCTGACAGCAGGTACAACACTAGTGGCTACAGGAACAGCAATGGTGGCACTGGCAGCAGGGGCAGCAAGTCTTGCAGAAGGCACATGCAGCTTACCTGTCCTGCTCTCACTAGTACTACCCTTTTCTCCCTCCCTTCCCATTCCTTTTTCTCCCTTCCTTCCTGTCCCCTTTTCTCCCTTCCTTCCCTTTCCTCCCTTCCTTCCCATTCCCTTTTCACCCTCCCTTGGAGTGATTTAGGGGGACTGGACAGCATTGGTTCAGTACTGCTAGTCACTTCCTCCTCCTCCTCTTCCTCAGACTCAGTGGACACATAAGGGTCCTTCCAGTTCCTCCTTTTAATATTTTTAAACCTGCTCATAGTGATAGCAGTCACTATGAGCCTCTCCTGTCATATTTTTTGCAAAATATCACAGCAGAACATCACAGCATGTCTGTCTCGCTCTGTAGCTGCTTCTATTGTGTCTGCCGTCAGCAAAAAGTCACATTTTTATAGCGGAAGTGCGAAAACAACGTAAATCAATGGGCCAAAACTTTATAGCCATTGAAAAAATGGCAAAAGATTTTGGCCAATAGGCGAAAGATGCAGAAATTGTAAGCGCTAGTTTTAAAGTGGATTTTCCCACGAAAAAGCAGATAACAACAAGGTTTTCACAAAATGTCTTACGGGAACACAGTGACAACTTTCACCCATCCCTAGTCCTGGGTCCAGTGCTTTTTAATTTGTTTATTAATTATATAGTAGTGGGAATTGAACGTAGTGTCTCAATCTTTGCTGATGAACGAGGCTGTGTAACTAAATATATACAGAGCATGATTTTTTTTTCTGCAGAAGGATTTAGATAAACCGAATGAATGGGCAGAAAAGTGGCAGATGATATTTAATATAGATAAATGTAAGATTATGCATTTGGGCTGTAATAACAATCAAGCTACATATACTAAATGGGAATCCTCATTAGAGAAAGAGTTAGGAGTACTGATAGACAATAGACTTCACAGTAGTGTGCAGAGTCACTCAGCTGCTGCAAGAACAAATAGGGCACTAGCCTGCATAAAAAGACTTAAAAAGAATTACTGACTTCACGTTCCTCATTCAGCCTATTTGGGGCCAACGTTTCTAATGTATAGATCCAATATGCCTCACGGCGAGAGAGTGGAGAATCTACTTGAGTTAGATGAAGGGATATGTTCGATGCCTGTGATTTTAAAATTATTTATCCCTCCTTTGGCACAGTTATTAAAGTGCTTTGGGACTGCATGGTCCTGAGACTTTCTGCTTTTATGAAATCTATGTTCTCGAGCGTGATCTCTAAGCACTCAGGTCGTCCTCCCCACATATTGTATTCCGCATCCACAACTAATATCATAGATAACAAAACTAGTTTCACAGGTGATAAGGGTTCACATGGCTTTGGATAGCTCAATTAGTAAGAAATCTTTAGTTAGTACATCTATTCTGCAGACATCTGTAGTTACCCACTGGAACTTTAGAGTTAAAGATACCCTTTTTTTCAAAGTTATTATTTTTATTACTATTTTCGGGTGAATTTTTACCACATGGCTTCGTATATTTCTGGCTCTCTTATAGGTAATTCTGGCCTTCATAGTTAAAATATTTTCCAAAAGAGGGTCTTGTCTCAAAATGTTCCAGTGTTTTTGTATGATGTTGTGTATCTCAGAAGATTCTGCATTATACTGCGTAATTAGGGCTGGAGGTCTTTTATTGATGTTATTTTTATACTTTTTCTTAAGGATATCCTCTCTTTTTAGATCCATAGCTCTTTTCTGGGCTGATTTTATAACCAAGATCTTATGTCCTCTCTTCAGAAGTTGTTTTTCAAGGTCTTTACTTTTTTCGATGTAATCCTGTATATCGCTACAGTTCCTTCTTAATCTATGAAACTGGCCAAACGGTATGTTGGTTATCCATTTAGTATGGTGGCAGCTGTCCGCCCTCAGGAACTCATTTCTAGAGACCTCTTTTTTATATATAGTAGTAACAATCTTCTGGTTGGCACCTCCTACCAGTTTTAGATCCAAAAAGTTCACCTCATGCATATTAATTTCAGATGTAAAACGCAGTCCCATATCTTTGATGTTAAACCTTTCTATTGTAGCTGTTAATTCATCCTGTGAACCTCTCCAAATGAGGAGGATGTCATCTATGTACCGGTCATAGTAGACCAGGTATGTCCCCCATCTCTCCCTGGGCCAAATGGTGAGATACTCCCATAGGCCCGTGAAGAGGTTAGCATAACAGGGGGCGAACCTAGTCCCCGTGGCCATACCTTTGACTTGTAAATAGAAGTCTATATGAAATGAAAAGTAATTATGATTCAGCATGAATCATTTGATAATAAATTCCATCTGTGGATGGGAAATGTTTTCATCTGCCTCTAGAAAGTATCTTACTGATTGTATACCTAGGATATGATCTATACATGTATACAAAGAGGATACACCCATAGTAGCCCAGATCTATCTATCTTGCCATGTAATATCAGATAAAGAGTTCAGGACATGTTGTGCATCCCTAATATATGAAGGTAAGTTCCTAACCAGATTTTGTAAATAGAAATCAACATATGCAGAAATATTTGAGGTGAAAGAACCAATACCAGAAATGATTGGTCTTCCGGGAGGATTTTTGCTATCTTTATGGAGTTTTGGAATATGATAAAAGGAGGGAGGGTCAGCATGTTCGATAGATGTAATGGAATTCTTGTTTATTCAATACTCCTTCTTCCATTCCATCTTCTAACATCTTTTTTAGTAAATTGTTGTAAACATGGGATGAATCATAGATGAGCTTCTAATAGAATTCCTCATCTGCAAGTGATCTACGTGCTTCTGTCAAACAGACCTCATTGTCTTGCACCACTATTGCACCTCCTTTGTCAGCTTCCCATATTGTGATAGAAGAATCTGAAGAGAGGTCCTTCAATGCCTTTTGTTCTTTCTTAGTCAAATTATCCTCGATAGAAAAATGTTTATTACATTTCACTTCACATATCCTGGTCATGGCACCATGTGAGTCCATTATATGTATTGTACAATATATTGTATTGTTAAATTGTGTTGTGATTTTTGCACCATTCGGCACTTTCTCTTCTTTGCCTTGTATACCATTTCAGTTAAATCGTAAGCTTTACAGAGTCAGATATATAGCTCCAGTTCGCTTATAAGTTCTGTGGTGTCACTAGTATAACTCCATTTCAACTGTAAGCTTCATGCATCACTTGCATAGCTACATTGCAGTTGTAAGCTCTGTCACATCACTATTGTAACACCATTTCAAAAAGGAGTAAAATGAGGGGCATCCCTTGAGTGAAATTGCAGGATAAAATTCAAAACCACCACCATATACAAAGGAAGCAACAATGACAAGCTGTGGACAAAACCACAGAAAATGGGAGCTAAAACAGGACCTGGGAATTATAGACCTGTGAGTTTGACCTTGGTTCTGGAAAAACTGCTAGAAGTGATAATAAGGGATTATTACACTGGAGAAAATAAGATTATTAGCAGGAATCAGCATGGTTTTATGAGAAATAGATCTTGCAAAACAAATCTTTTGAGCTTCTACGAAGAAGGAAGTAGCAACCTCGGTAATGGAAAAGCAGTAGATAAAGTATGCTTAGATTTTGTGAAGGCATTTGACACAGTACCACCCAGTAGGCTGGTGTATAAAATAAGGAAAATAGGGCAAGGGAATAACATTTGCAACTGGATACAAAGCTGGTTGAAGGATAGGAAACTGTGCTGTTGTAAATGGAAAATTCCTCTTGAGAGTGGTGTACCTATGCATTCAATACTTGATCCATTGCTTTTTAACATGTTTATAAATGATCTGAAAATAGGTAAGGACATGAAAATTTAAATATTTGCAGATGACTCGAAAATGTGCAGTGTAATGCATTCAGAGCAAAATGTTTGTTCTCTAAAGAGGGATTTACATAATAAGGCATTAGCAAAGATATAGATAGACCTCTTATTTATATTTAAAAACCTCTAAGGGCCGTATGTTCAAAGGGATAACGACACAAAATTGTCTTATGATAGACAAAAATAAGTAATTGAATGCATGAATGACATATTTTCTATAGAGTATACGACAAAAAAACAGTAATGTCCGTTGTGTACGACACAACTCCAGAATTGACGGGCAAAGGGGCGGGGCTAGGGCGTGGCTAAACTATTCTCCAGTGTCGTATGGGGAAAAGAAAATTTGTCGTAACTAACAACAAAAAAATGTCTTTCAAAAGACAAAATTTGTACGTTAAGAAAAAAGTGGAGGGAATGTGTTCTGAATGTGAGAATTTTTGTCTTTAGTTGACATTTTTGTCGTTAGTTAAGACATTTTTAAAGACATTTTTGTTGTTAAGACATTTTTTAAGACATTTTTGTCTTTAGTTAAGACATTTTTTTGTCGTTCCATACGACAATTTCAGTCAGGACAAACGACATATTTCCAATTACAACCGACACTCTCTGAAAATATTAATCATCCCAACGACACTGTACTTTGAAAAGTCGTTACAAGCGACAAAAGCTATTTCGCTACTTCTTTGAACATATGGCCCTAAGTGGCAGTATTGTTTTCACTGATCCTGTATTGTGTTGTATTGTATATCCTATATTATAATTAGCTAAGGATGTTTATCAGAAGCCATCATGCACAGTAGAGACTGCCTGAACGCACAGAATGCTGGAAGGTGTAGGAATGCTGGGAGTTGTGTGCTGGGAGCATTCTGTGCTTTCGGGCAGTCTCTACAGTGCATGACTGTGTCGGTGGCAGGAAGCAGAACAGGACCGGCCTCTTAACATCTCCCAGACTTTGGCCCATGGCTTTTACACTAGTTTTATTTATATATCGCCAACTAGTGTACTTGGCACTTTACAGTTTACATTTGATATAGAAGGGGTATAATAAGTGCAGTGATTAAGTGCTTATAAAGACAATCATAAGGGGAATAACTGGTGAGTATCCATCATGATAAAAGGTCCCTGCCCTGTAGAGCTTACAATCTAAGTAATATGTAAGTTGAACACACAAAAATAATTGACAAAATAATTGATCACATTTTTATTTTCAACACTAAGTATTTAACCGTTTTGAGGGGTACGCAACTCATTGCAAAGCAAAACGTTACAAACCCCTCTGGCACTCAAAGGGTTAAGGTATATTTTTATCCATTAGCAAATATTTTTATTGTTCATATTTAATGTTGGTATTAACCAGAAATTTGAGAATCAAGATACAGTAAATGACAATGGCAAGTGGCAATATCAATTTCCTATTCATCTTTGTTCAAATAAGGCACTTGAAGTTATTAGAGCCACTTTCACAAGGTAAGAACAATTATAGCATTGGAGACTTCTGACCCTGCAGAAATATATTTCTTTTAAATGAATCTCTTGGTAATAAAATATTTCCATGAGATGATATACAAGTGTTTCAATATTATTTCTTGTACATTTCAGCTCAATTTGATAGCAATAATAATAATAATAGTAAAAATGTATATTAATATTCTCTATAACATTATTTCACATCAAAACATGGAGATTTTTATGATCAAGGTCATTAAAGGCAAGGTCATATTCTGAAGATCTTCTTTCAGTTGAAAGAGACTTCACAGTAAACCCTCCTGTTTTTCTTTGTCTTCCAGTGTTACTGTTACTAGATCTCTGCTCTGCTCCCACCTCACACTTTCCTCTGAGAATTAGCAACACTTTCAGAGCTTTCTGGTTAGCCTAATTGCTAAGATGAAGACAAATTCATCAAAATGCACAAAAAAATGTACAGCCATATTTCCAAAGCAAGAACTATGCTTTAGGATACCTTCTTTGACTTAACAAAAAAAATATAGACTGTTTACTTAACCAAAATGATGAAACTAGACAGTTCACCCAATTTAGCAACCAATGCTGTTTACATAAATGTATGATTTTTTTCTTAGCGCAGGCAGCCTAATCAGTGCTACAATGACATATTCACAGCTTGTCCGTGTAAACTATGCCTAAGGGGTAGTTTACATTGATGACTTTCATCGCTTCAATAATTTTCAATGGCAGCCTCTTGTTTCTGCAACATCTTGCAACACAGTTGTTGAGACAACATCGTGTAACATTACAGATGTTCAGGATTTTCTCACATAAAAATGGATCAGTCAGTGTCTTGTGCTTTGTGAAGGATCCGACTGTGTTACATTAAATATGCACCTTCTGAATACTGTTAGAGTCAGCTATATGAGGAGAGAGAAAATGAAGGAGAGAGAAAGAGATAGAGAGGAAGAGAGAGATAGGGAAATGTGTTGAGTGAAAATGATACAGAGTTCTATCTGGTTGCCTACATTACATTAGAAGCTTTTCCAAGAGAGAAAGTTTAAAGGAATAGTAATACTTAAAATGTAAAAATAAATATGTTGTAGGGTTTATCCCCCTGAGTTAAACAAGAGTACTCCCACTGCTGAAAGGTGTTTCATTCAAAAGTTATTAATTTTCAAAGTTGAATTTTTTAGGTGCAGTATCACAGTGGCCTGAAATTGTACAGTGGCGCTGTTGCTACACGATCCTATGGACAGCTCTGGTCCCGGGACCATAAATCTCCATAGGATGGTGTAGCAACAGCGCCACTGTACAATTTCAGGCCACTGTGATACTGCACCTAAAAAATTCAACTTTGAAAATTAATAACTTTTGAATGAAACACCTTTCAGCAGTGGGAGTACTCTTGTTTAACTCAGGGGGATAAACCCTACAACATATTTTTTTTTACATTTTAAGTATTACTATCCCTTTAAATGATGTCTCTCTCTCTACACTACAAGAGTAAAACATTGTATCAGTGTTGTGCTTTGTCATAAAATACAATACTCTTCCCTTGCAGAGAAAGCCAGAAGTGATATTTGTTTATGCTGCTATATGTTCACAACCAGCCATACCTGAGAGCCTAGAAAAATTTGGTCCACGGGCTGAATTTGGCCCGCAAACTATACTTTGCTCCTCTCCCACTTTGAACTTCCTGGTAATATTGTTTATGTTAATAGACTCAGGGAGTCTTGAAAAAAAAAAAGCATGAACCCATACATCTACTGATAAGGATTGGTCTGAAAATGTCATTCTGGAGGACTGGACATGAAGCAGCGCAATTCTGTGTGTAGTTTTTCTAACTGTCTTGTATTAAGATGGAGATCTGCTCACATAGCTAAAGTTTAGGCTTCCAGTAACAGAGGAAAGACATGTGTACACTGTAAAACAACTGTATGTTACATGTAGAATTAAAGATGTAATGTCTCACATTCATATTCTGATTTCCTATTGGTCTGGATCTGAATAGAAACATAGTTGATGAGACATGCCCATCAAGTACAGTCCATGCCACCCCATCTATGGTGATTCAGAGGAAGTAAAGATACAAAAAAAAACAATTGGAGCCAATTCCAATTAAGGCTCAAGTGAGGAAAAAAAAATCCTTCCTGACTCAACATGATACTCTGTTATATGTATTACTATGGCTCATATATGGTCCATGAGGATGTTTTAACACCACTGATATACTGTGTTCAAAGCATCTTGGGATTCTTGTTACTGATAAAACTCACATCATGAATGGACCATACCATGAAGCACTCAAATGAACAGTATCACCTCCACTATATTACCAATAGACCCCCCATCTCATCCCTTTAAAACTGGTCATGTGTAAAATACATGCTGTGGGGTTGCATAGGAAGAATTAGCTAGCCATTGAAGCCCTGTGGCATGCATTATTAATATGCTTTCAGTTGAGGAGGTGAGGATGAGGTGGCAACCCTATTTCTAACCTTTTGTAAATCGTGACTCATAGGGCCATATGTTCAAAGGGATAACGCCAAAAAAATATAGTAAGAAAGAAAAAAATAAGTAATTGTATGAATGAACGACATATTTTCTATAGAGTATACAACAAAAAAACTAGTAATGTCCGTTGTGTACGACGCAACTCCAGAATTGACGGGCAAAGGGGCGTGAATAAACTATTCTCCAGTGTCGTATAGAGGGAAAGAAAATTTGTCGTAACTATTGGCAAAAAAATGTCTTTCAAATGAAAATTTGTACATTAAGAAAAAAGTAGAGGGAATGTGAAGTTCTGAATGTTAGAATTTTTGTTGTTAGTTAAGACATTTTTTAGGACATTTTTGTCATTAGGTAAGAAAATTTTTTTCAGTCAAGACAAACGACATATTTCTGATCACAACCAACACTCTCTGAAAATATTAATGATCCCAACGACACTGTACTTTGAAAAGTCGTTACAAACGACAAGATTTATTTCACTACTTCTTTGAACATATGGCCCAAAATGTGGCATTTATCATAAAAAACATTGTAATCGAGGTACAGAGAGTTGAATTTTTTTTCTTCGCGGATATTTACAGCAGACCCTAATAGGTAACAATGTAACTGGACTAGCTGGTTCCAATAAATATTACCAAACTGAAAAAAGAAAAAATAGGGACAAAAGAAGATTAATTATACATCACTTCCCCTGTGCCTACAGAACAGGAAACCAGTTCAAAGTCCTATAGTATGTAGCCTAAGAAGATCGCATTAATACTTCTCTTTTATTTCTGTCTTTAAAAATCAACATTTCTCTCCTCTATAAATTGGATTGATAATAAATCTACTCTGTGTAGTCACTAATTGGCTCACAAAGTGTTAAAAACAACAACCACCTATTAAAGAAAGCTCTAAGTATGTTTTGAGTGTATACTTTCTCTCTCTTCTTTATTTAGCAACCATGTGTTTTGTTACATTGTATTGATAGAATTTATGAGAATTGCAGAGCCCTAAGTATTGCTAGTGTACACTAAATGTGTACCAATAAGTATTAGAGGGAGAGCATATTAAAGGGAAAGTAATACTTTGTTTTATCTTTATTTTATTTTGTAGGCATTAAAAAAACATGAAGAACAATATAAGTCTTATCTCTCAAGCCTTCATGGTTTGAGAGATATTCACAAGCAAAGTTTCCCCTCCCACCCCTTTTACCTAGTGTAAGCCATCTCTTCTCAGATGTGGAATGCAGTCCATAGACCGGATAGATAACAGAAGGGGACTATCTTCTTCGTATGAGAACAATGAAAGCCCTGCCCCCGTTGACAAGTTTTTCAGGTTTTTCCCTCTCTGCAATCTACCTGGACACCTCCCTTCTGATCTGGCTGAACAGTGTTACATCAGTAAAAGGGGGATACTTTGTCATTGAATTACTCTTGAACTACAACTCTGACAGAATTAAAATAACACTCTTTAAAGTCCAAATACTATGATGATTAATTAGAGCTGCTTTTATTATGAAACATTACTATCCCTTTAAGTAACTCTTTAGCCAACTAATTACTGAAGTTGCTACTGTTGCTTTTATGGGAAAAACTGTGTTCTCTAAGCTATCACAGTTTCTGATCTTCCAAGATCTTTTTAGCAACTGTTGTTATCTCTGAAGACCAACAATGATTTTGCCTGGTAACAACTGTTTGCACGCTATATGGATGGTCAATGTAATTATTTGGACCACTTCACTAAAATCTTCTTACATCGCATTAACAAGCAAGCCAATATGTTAGTTTCGGGTCACTGGATCACTGGCGCTGAAAGTTTCTTATGCCAATTCAACCAGTGAATATCAGGGTTAATGTTTTAGTTGTCTCATTAACCATTGTCGGCTCAAGAAGACTTGTTACGGCTTAACCCCTAGTGTGCCATTCCATTAAAGTTAATAGCAAACGTGCCGGCGATTATATCTATTTCACTTCATGGAGATTGTAATATTCTATTAATTAAATGATAGCGATAAATCCCAATGCTCAAGAACAACACAGTGGTTGTTCCCTACTCTATCCCTCATCTCAATCTGCTGGGAGCATTCCACATTCTAATACTGTTCTGTAGGCACAGGGGAAGTGATTTATACTCTTTTTCTGTCCCTACATTTTCTTTTTTCAGTCTTGGACATTTAAAAAATCAGTGAATGTGTAAGTTCAGGTTCCCCATTGATCACTAAGGTATGATTCTCATCTCAATGGTAAATCAGTCTGTGACTGAACTTCAAGTCCAGACTGATTACTTCTTATAGTGGTTTCACAGTTCCCACTGTCTGGTTGCTCCTGAAATGTTTAGTAACACTTCATAAAAGGTACAGTCAACCTAGTGATATATTGATGGATATCAGTTTTTAAGCAGTAACACATCTATAAAATAAAATATTTGAGACAAGTGTGCATATCAAACAATATTACTTGGAAAGTGCAAGAAATTAATGGTTCTTGATATTTCCTTTCAAAACCATTGTTCTAGACTAAGCACATGTGAGCAGAGCCTTCAACTTTTTTTCTCTGTATGGAGGGCACTGCATTGGAGACCTCCCTAGCCTCCAAACATTTAAAAGCCCCATTTAATCAGTTGGAATATTTATTGTTCCACATGGTACAGTTGGTTTGCGCAAGAATTATTCAATTATCCATTGGCCCTGGTTTCACACTAATAGAATCATCTTCAGAGTTGATGAAGACAGGCCTATGTTTCCATAGAGGCCTCTAGTTGCAGTTCCACTTATTCTCATATTAATCCAGCACCGTTTTACAACACTTGTTGAATATGTTATAACTAAGGATGGATGAACATTTTTTCCCAAAAAGTGAGAAAAACACTACAGCTTCTGTGGTAATTCCTGCCTTTTCCCAAGTAACCATATAATAACATATACTGACTCCCACCCCAGTTTTGCCCTACAGTAACCATACAATCACACATACTGACCTCCCCAGCCTTGTCACACGGTAGACATAGAACCATATATACTGATTATCCAACCTTGTTCTGCTGCCTGGTAGCCACTGAGATGGGCAATGTGAGATCCTCCAACTGCTGCCAGACTACAGCTCCCATCATTTGCCACCAGCCAAAGGCTAGCCGGTAATGATCGGAGTTGTAGTCTGGCAGCAGATGGAGGTCCTCATGTTGCCAACCACTGATGTGAGTCTCCTTTGCCATGGCAGCCACAGAACCACTTATATCCCACCAGCCATCTCTCACAGTAGCCATAAAACCATGTACACTGCCTCTCCCCCAGCCTTTTTCCATAGTAGCTATAGACATACACATACAGACTTCCCAGCCTTGTCTGATGGTAGCCATAGACTCACACATACTAACCCCCCAAGTCTTGTCCCACAGTAGCCACAGACCCACACATACTAACTTCCCCCAGTCTAGTCCCATGGTAGACATAGAACCACATATATTACTGACCTCCAACCTTGTCCCACTCCACTATTATCCACTGAATCAGACATCACAACCTCCAGCCTTGTCCTACTATATTAATATAGCCTGAAACTCATATAAAGTTTGTGCTGGAAATTTCTTGGGGTTAGCAAAAAATGAGGGTTTTCTAGATGCTGAATTTTTCATTATAAAGCAGCAATTTGCCCATTTTCAGTGAAATTTTCCTATTTATAACAATGAAAATAATTAATTAATTTGCTTTGCATTTGCATTTAATTGTCAGTAAAGCCTTATTATGAGGATAGTCTCTCTATATATTTTGTGTTTTACACCTGAGTTAATCATGGGTAGTTCTACTACTGGCAGATGCTTTATTCAAAGGTTAATACAGCACAAGATAGTATATCTGAGCTTGTAGTTCTTTTGTTGTTATTTCTTTTTATGGAGGCAATACTGCTATTAAAGTCTATGGAAAGCTGAGTAATCACAGAAATTTAAAACTATAAGAATATACACATAAAGCAGTTATTCCTGTCAAAGCTTACTTTCATTTAAAATGATACACAGACCTCATAGAGTGAATTCATCTTTAAGACAGAGACTTCTTGGAGAGAGCTCACCTTTAAGATGCTTCAGTGTTCAGTGATAATTGTCTTATTAACAGCACTGGCTGCCTAACTCATCATAGTGACAGGAAAACAATAGGATCATATTTACAGCAAAATCACAGCTGCCCCATCCAAGATGAAATTAGCTTTGATTTTGTGTCATGGGCATGTTCATTAGTGACATGCTGGGGGCTCAGCTCAGCAAAAGATGCTGACCCATAATTCATTGCTGCACTTGTCACCGAGTGCTGGGTCTTGACTTTTTGCATCCTTTTTGAGTGAGACAATCTCTGCTGGAAATGAGGTAAATGAGAAAATGTTTTAAATATGTTCAAGGAGCTAATAAAATGCAGCACACTGATATTTTTATTCATAAATGTTAAAGGAGAGATAGCACATCATAACACCAATTTACAATACTATGTCCAGAAAATCATAACGTCCCCTATGAATTTTTCCCTTACTCCTTGTATCAATAGTTGCCAGCAGGACTACAGGATCTCAGACACTGCTCACTGTACATGGTAATATTAACCATTTAAGGACTGGGGGAGTGGGCAGCATCCCATTTAAAAAAGTGCTAGCAACCGTGATGTCTGCTTTGCAGTGCTTGTCTGTACCTCTCTGGTCATTAAAGGATTAAGAAGGCTCATTCACGCTACCTTCTTCACCTGGACAAATCTGCTAGCAACTTCCATGTCCACCTCCATAGAATGACATACAGGATTGAAGATGAAGATGTTATCTCTTGAACAAATGAGCAAGGACAAGATGCAAAGAAGCCATTAGTATTTCCTGGCAATAGTAAAGTAAATGAGGGGTTATTGTTAGTGGGGATTCTTTTCTTAACATGAAACTTGCTATGAAACAAGTTTCTCTCCTCTGTCACCTTACTCTTGGTGCCATTCCTGCTATGTTAAAATTGCCAGTAACCCAATCATTTTGCAGTGTGATCCCTCCATTAGCCAATCACATAGGGAAGTTTGAACTGCAGAACAAAGGGCCAGCCCACAAGGATGTTAACCATACACTCTCATTGGCCTTCCGGTTATTGAATCTTTGTGATGAACATCACATCAGTTTAATAATTCCCCTTATTTCACCTTATCGTCTGCATCTGAACTTCAATTACCTGATGACTATTCCAAATTACAGGGAAGATGCAACATGCTGCTACCATTGGCTAATGTCAACCAAAACACTCTACCATGAGAACAATGAAATGCACCATTTTTTGGTGATTGCATGGAGAAAATGTCACCCTATAACAACCTCCCATTTGGACGTAACTTTTGATGAAGTGAAATTCCTTGCTTGGACACTGGATGTTCAATCTACGTCCAAGCTAGATAATATTCCTCAATACCTGGATATGTGGAGCAAAACAAATCACTTTTCAGGAAAAATTAAAGGTTATTTCATCTCAAGTAACAGACCGTTTTATTGCATTTGAGGCATTATTTTTGCAGACTCATAAGGATGCTACTATATAATCATTCAATTAGCTCTGATTTATACTTTGTGGCTTCCTGAGATCACAGGGTCTTTGGTGATGAAGCCAACATTTGTGCTTGGTTTTAAATGTATTTATGGGGATGGGTCAATTAATGTCACTATGCAACACTCAATGCTACAGCTACTTTGTTACCATTATACTTAACATAAACAAAGGCATTGACACTTAAAGTAAGGCAGCTGAGTGCTTTTGTGTTTTTATACTGCATAACCTATAGTTAAACAATATATAAACAGTACAGATAACAGTGGTATGTTTGTCTAGAGCAGGCATCAATGTAGAAGCAAATGGATGCAGCTGCACTCACAGACAAGCTTTAGAAACATATAGATAAAACTCTTCTTTATTATAGAAATTTAAAAAATAATGAAACATGAAAGGGTAACGGGAGCAGGACACAAGTAAAGGTATTAGGTGAAACCAGACATCGTCTAATGTATTTCACGCTCTAAAGCGCTTACTCATTGAGCAGGCATCCTCAGTTTATTTGCTGTGGTATCACCCTGTAGAGGCAAATTAAATCCATGTTTAAACTTTTAATCCAAGGAACTCAACTGAATTTTTAATGCCAATATACAACATATTTTAGTGATATACCTGATTTTACACAGGTACACTGACAATGGTTGAACTAGTGACTAAACTGGACCAGAGGGGTGTTCTATGCATTATGAATCAATGCATTGCACATCCTTTCGGTCCTTAAGAGATTAAACATTATGAAGCCAATTTGAGAACCTTGCTACCTTGCTTTAACCCAGTGGATTCTAGAGGTTCAAGTAGTATCCTTATCAAATATATCAGAATTCATGATGGTACCAGCAATGTTTCCTCTAATTATTTAAAGCAGCGAGCAATCAGTCATGCTCCATGAGCAACAATTTATGAAGACTGAGACATATGAGCATTACTCAAACTAAAACTACCTAATTACATTATTAATGTGCCTTACTTAGCCAGATCTTGCCATGTCTTTCCAATATGTGTTTCAGTGATTATTTCTATGATAACTGCCATTGTCTCCCTATCTCATCTTGTTGACTGTCTTGCTTTTACTAATACCTCTCTAACCGCTGTTTGTCTGCCATAGAGACTGAAAGAGGGAAGGAGGCTGACACAGAATAGGAGGAACAGACAGAGGCTGAAGGGCGGAAAAGGGAAGGAGACAAATGATAAAGGAAAGGAGACTGAAAGCTAAAAAGGAAGTGAAAGAATGAGACAAAGATAGGGGGAGGAGAGTGCTAGAGGGAGAGAGAGGGAAGGAGATTAACAGAGGGAGAGAGAGGGAAGGGACCTGGCAGAGGGGGAGAGAGAGAGAGAGAGAGGGAAGGAGACTGACAGAAGAAGAGAGAGAGGGAAGGAGGCAGAAAGTGAGGGACGGAATGAGACTGGCAGAGGAAGAAACAGGGAAGAAAACTGATGGGGGAGAGAGAGAGAGGAAGGAGAATGAAAGAGGGAGAGAAAGAGAGACGGAAGAAGAATACAAGAGGGAGAGAAAGAGAGAGGGATGAAGAATGACAGAGGGAGAGAAAGTGGGGAGGAGACTAACAGAAGAAGATGGAGAAAGGGGACTGACAGAGGGTGAGAGAGGGAAGACTTCAGAGAGAGACAGAAAGAATAAGAGAGAGATAAAGACTGACAGATTAAGAAAGAGAGAAGGAGACTTACAGAAGAAGTAAGAGGGAAGAAGACTGAAAGATAGCAAAAGAGGGAAGGAGGTAGACTGGAGAGAGATGGAAGGAGACTGAGAGGATGAGTGAGGGAAGGAGACGGAGAGAGGTAGAGAGATGGAAGGAGACTGAAAGTGGAAGAGGGAGAGAAGGAGACTGACAGAGGAAGAAAGTGGGAAGGAGACTGGCAGAAGAAGAATGGGGAAGAAGACTGAAGAAGAAAAAGGGAAAGAGACTGAAAGAGTAATAAAGCGGGAAGAAGACTGATATAGGGAGAGAGGGAAGGAGCCTGACAGAGAGCAAAGAAGGAGACTGACAGAGGGCAAGGAAGGAGACAGACCGAGGGCAAGAGAGGGAAGGGTAATTACAGAGGGAGAGAGAAGGAAAGAGACAAAGGGAGAGAGAGGGAAGAAGAGTGAAAAAGGTAGAGAGAGGGAAGGAGTGTAACCGATTGAAAGTGAGGGAAGGAGACTGACAGAGGGAGAGAGACGGAAGGAGACTGACAAAAGAAGTAAGAGGGAAGAAGACTGATAGAAGAAGAAAGAGGTAAGGAGAGTAACAGAGGGAGAGAGACTGAAGGAGACTGACAGAAGAAGTAAGAGGGAAGAAGACTGATAGAAGAAGAAAGAAGGAAGGAGACTAACAGAGGGACAAAGGGTGTATTGACAGAGGGAGAAAGAGGGAGGGAAGTAGATTGACAAAGGAAGATAGAGGAAAGGGGACTAACAGAGTGTAAGACAGGGAATGAGACACAGTGAGAGAGAGAGGGAGATAGAAAGAGAGATGGACACTGACAGAGTAGGAAGCAAACTGACAGAAAAAGTAACAGGAAGAGGACTGAGAGAGACAGATGGGAGAGAAAGGGAAGGAGACTCACAGAGGGTGAGAGAGGGAAGGAGACTGACAGCGGTCAAGAGAGGGAAGGAAACTGACAGAGGGAGAGAGGGAAGGAGACTGAAAGAGACTGACAGAGGAAGAGAGGGAAAGAGTCTAACACAGTGAAAGAGAGGCAGGGAGATTGTTAGTCTTCTTACCCCTCTTTCTCCATCATTCTTCTTCCCTCGTTTTCTGTCAGTATCCTTCCATCTTTTCCCACATCAGTTTCCTTCCCTCTCTCTTCCTTTCAGTCTTCTTCCTCCTCTCTCTCTGTCAGTCTACATAGAGATGCTACAGAGCTTACAATGTAAATGGAGCTACACAAGTGATACAACAGAGCTTACAAAACTAGTATTTTTGATGCATGTGTAGACTATCCTTTATAGACACAGTTTGGTTTACTGTATGTGCACAACTAATGTTGTTAATGTATTGAGATTAATTCTCACTGATCTTCTATTCAGAATGTCTGTTACATCATCTTAGGCCCACTTACAAACAGTAAAACAATGACTTCTGAGATACCTGCCTTGGAAGAAGCAGACATTTGAGCCCCAGAAAGCATATTTAAAACTAGATTTTAGGCCTCAAAACACATTTTTACAGATGGTAACACAGGGCATAGGGTATTGAAGTGTGTGCATAACTCTGTATCATGTTTAAATTTTAGTGTTCCTTTAAGTTGCCTTTTATTGTCAGTGGGTAATTTGTTCCTATAAAGGATTTGTCAGATAACAAAAAAACTCCAGAAAAAGATGCATATAAGACTAAATTTGGTGCATAGTATTATTACACTGTCAGGGCCATTTGTTCAAAATAAAAATGGGAGTTCTGGGGCAAGCCATTTGCACTGTAGGAGGTAACTAAAAATGCCCATTGATTTAAATGGGAATTTGAACACCTTGAATGTGAGAGAGGTCTCCAAAGCATTGTGAAGCAATGCGTTACAGACCACTGTAGCATTCAAGGGATTAAAATCCCTATTTAAAGGGATAGTAATACTTAAGTATTACTAATCCCTATTTAAAGTCCTATTAAAAATAAATGTATTGCCCCCAGTGTCATCTCTCATACCTTTAAGGTTTGAGAGATAATCGCTCCTAAAGTTGCCCTCTCCCTCCCCCTTCCCCGTAGTCAGCATTCTAGCTGACTGCAGGGAAGCCAGTCGTAGGAATTTCAGGTGGCTCTGCAGCACAGCCACGATTGCGTAAATAAAAAAGAAAATTTTCACTGAAATGGTCTTCTACGTGTGCTTGGTTTGCAAGCACATGTAGAACACCATTTTAGTAAACATTTTTTTTTTAATTAACACGATCAGGGCTCTGCTGCAGAGCCGCCTGATGATCTAAGACCGGATTTCCCTGCAGTCAGATACAACGCTACCTTCGGGGAAAGGGGAGGGCAACTTTAGGAGCGATTATCTCTCAAACCATAAAGGTTTGAGAGATGACACTGGTGGCAATACATTTATTTTTAATAGGACTTTAATATAGGGATTAGTAATACTTAAGTATTACTATCCCTTTAAATCAAGGTGATTTTTGGAAGGAATCTTTAGTTCTCACCTGTAGTGCCAATGGTTTGTGCCAGAATTCCTTCACTTTTCTAGTTAACAGACAGTCTTTAGTGTTACTTCAAAAGTAAATATATTTGTTTATAAATAAAGAAAACTAAACCGTGATGCTTTACAGAGGCAACAGTTGGTTAGTTATCAATGAAGCTTGTCAGAGGATTGCAGTGAGGAAAGAAAGTCCTTCAAACTTCAAAGCATTTCCTTTAGTAATGTACTGACTTTCAGTAACCTCAAAGCTCAACGGGGAATTCTGGGAATTCTCACAATGTGTGTTTTCCTAGGAACATTAGTGGTATTCACTCCTTTACCAGCTGCTTTGCTTGAATATTTTCATATTAAAACATGCAGGTCTAGCAAAGTCTAATTGGAGATAATTAGTATCATAATATTAGATGTTTGTCTAGCTGGAGGCACTGTAGAAATGATTGTTATTTGAGGGTAATATATGAAAAACTGGATCAATTCCAGTGCAAACGAACTACACCAAAGTAGATAAATTAACAGTTCAAATACTCCTACTGACTTAAAGGGATAGTAATGTTTCACAATATAAGCAGCTCCAATTAATCTTCATGGTATTTGGGCCATGGAGAGTGTTATTTCAATACTGTCAGAGTTGTAGTTCAAGAGTAATTGAATGATAAAGTATCCCCCTCCTGCCCCTTTTACCTAGTGTGAGCCACCTCCCTTCAGATGTGGAATCTGGTCCTGGGACCGGACAGCTCACAGTTTGGGACAATGTGGTGGATGTATAAAAAGCCTTCTTAGTATATACTTAACAATTGTCTCTAAAATTCATAACACCTGGTCATATTTATAAAGAGGTAAAGATACGTTTATAAATGTCTGTCTGAGAATACTCTGCGAAAATTCACACCTGCAAATATATTTTTACACACATAGCTGTCACTATATACTTCCATTAAGAACAGGTTATACTCTAAAACTGCCTTTATTTTGGGGACAATTAGCGAATTTCTTTATAAATACATTGGGACACAATTCTTATTTCTACTCCACTTTTCAAAAAAGCCAACTAACTGGAGTTCACACTCAGGAAAATGTCACTAAATGTTTATACATATACTTATGTCACTATGAGACACTTTTACAGACACTTTCTTTATAACTCCAGTTTTATACATCTCCCCCAATCTTCTTACTGTGAGCATAAGGAAAACTCTGCCCCCCTTTACAGGTTTTTCAGGTTTCCTGTATGCTCACTTAAGACTGCCCCTCTCTGTGATCCATCCGGGCAATCTTGCTGCTCTGAGGTGAGCAGTGTTACATCAGTAAAAGGGACTGGAGGGGGATATTTTATCATTCAATTACTCTTGAACTACAACTCTGACAGAATTGAAACAACACTCTCCATGACCCAAATACTATAAAGAGTAAATGGATCTGCTTTTATTGTGAAACATTACTATCCCTTTAAGTGTGGTTTTTATCCTCTTGAATGGTAGAGAGGTCTCTCTCTTTAGCAAACATTGAGTTAAAAGCCCCATTTAAATTAATATGAATTGTAATTTGCTCTCCATGGTACGGATGGTTTGTTCTGCAAAAATGTAGTCTTTTTTTAGTAGTTGTTTGTTCCAGTTCTTCACAGTACATCAAGCACTATTCATTAATTTTTATGTTAAGCGGTTTCATCTCATTCCCTAGTTTGGAGATAGGCAACACTTGGCTCCCCAGCTGCTGTCAAATGCAAATACCATCATCCTCAGATTACCATTGGTTGACTGAGAATGATGGAGTTTATAGTCCAAAACAAATAGAGAGCCCATGCCTACATTTTCCATTAGGCAAAGTAGGCAACTGCTTAGAGTGACACTTTTCAAGGTATGGCTTAGCTGTACTGGCCACACCCAAAGTTTGAATTGTGGGAGTGATCAGTACAGTCTCAAGGTCCTTGCATCAGTTTATATACACGTTTACTGCCTATTATTTAACTTCTTGGTTGATATTGAGGACTCTAACTCACTGCACAGCAATGCATTGGAGATCACTGTAGCATCCAAGAGGTTAAAATTATTTTTTTGTTGTGCTTGCATGTTATAGGCCGAGGGCATTTTCTGTACCAGGAAACAGTGGATGGGATTGAGGTGTGATCAGAGGTAGAGCTAAGAACAACTCAAGTGCTTGCCTGGGACACCTAAGATATTAATCCAGCCCTGAGAGAGCCATAGGTTGCCCAGTTAACTTAACCCCCCGCACACTGATTTTAGAGAGTTCTTCAAAGAACTGAGAGCACCAAACCAGAAGTGGTCTACGTCAGCTATTGAGGACTGCCATTCCCAGCATCAGGATTTCCTCCCTTGCATTAACCCTTTGAGTGCCTGAAGGGGTACATTGTGCATCCCACTGGCACTCAAAGGGTTAAAGTTTCTTTATCTGTGAAATATCAGTTTGTAACGTCACATGATAAAATATTCAGTTTTACTGATTTTGTGATCGATGATTTAGATTTCTTGAATGAAATAAAAAAAAAATCAGCATTTTCTCTTGTCTTCAATATTAAATAGTTTTATGGTAAATGCTTTCTATGAATTTGAATGAAATGAACCATTGGTGCTAACAATTTTTTAAGAACAAGAATATATAATTGCAAAATATGTTTTACTGCTGGAACAATTGAATCCTAACATAATGAGGAGTATATGATTTTTTTAATTGCATACATTTATAGTTACATTGATGCTATCAATGTGCATACTTGGGATCTTAAAGGGATAGTAATGTTTCAAAATAAAAGCAGCTCCAATTAATCTTCATAGTATTTGAGCCATGGAGAGTGATTTTTCAATACTGTCAGAGTTGTAGTTCAAGAGTAATTGAATGATAAAGTTTCCCTCACCTGCCCCTTTTGCCTAGTGTAAAACACCTCATCTCCGATGTAGAATCTGGTCCACAGACCAGACAGCTCACAGCAAGGAACAATCTTCTTCCTGTGAGAACAATGAAAACCCTACCCCCCCGACAAGTTTTTCAAGTTTTTCCCTTATGCTAATTGATTATTGCCCCTTTCTGCAAGCTATTTGGACACCACCTTTCTGTCCTGAGGTGAGCAGTGTTACATCAGTAAAAGGGGTGGAAGGGGGATACTTTATCATTCAATTACTCTTGAACTACAACTTTGATAGTATTGAAATAACACTCTCCATGGCCCAAATACTATGTAGATTAATTGGAGTGACTTTTGTTTTGAAACATTACTATCCCTTTAACCCTTTGAGTGCCAGAGGGGCATCTAAAGCATGGCAGTGCAATATAATCATTTGCTTGAATATCAGGAATTTATAGGCATGTTCCATGAAACTGACATTCTGCAAAAAATTAGAGCAATTCCGTATCAAACCAACTGCACATTCACAAAATTCATGTTCATTTAAACTGGACTTTTAAAGGAATAGAAATGTTTCATAATAAAAGCAACTTCAATTAATATTCATAGTATTTGGCCATGGAGGGTGTTATTTCAGTACTGTCAGAGTTGTAATTTAAGAGTAATTGAATGATAAAGTGTCCCCCTCCCGCCCCTATTACTGATGTAACACTGCTCACCTCAGAACAGCAGGGTAATGTCCAGATGGCTTGCAGGGAGGGACAATCTTCAATTAACATAAGGGGAAAACCAGAAAAACCTGTTAATGGTGGTAGGGCTTTCATTGTTCTCACAGTAAGAAGATTATCCCTTGCTGTGAGCTGTCTGGTCTGTGGACCAGATTCCACATCAGAGAGGAAGTGGCTTACACTAGGTAAAAGGGGCGGGAAGGGGAAACGTTATCATTCAATTACTCTTGAGCTACAACTCTGACAGTATTAAAATAACACTCTATATGGCTCAGATACTATGAAGATTACTTGGAGCTGCTGTTTATGTGAAACATTATTATCCCTTTAACTCTTTCAATGCTACAGAGAATACTATCATTCAAGGGGTTAAAACCTATTCAAATAAACGTGATTATTTATTTGTCTGCTTTTGTGCCGTTGGTTTGCCCAAGAATTGTTCTGGTTCAGCTTACTACATTATCTTCAATGTACCCAGTCTTTTAAAGGGTTAATACAGAGTGGTATTGTAAAGTAATATTTTTATTTAGGCCATTCTGATGAAACTCTCTGGATGTTGGGCAATATCATTCATCCAGATAGCAAATTGTAGCCCTTGGCCTTAGTACATTTTTTCGTTAATAGCACCAGTATTGTACCCTTAAGCCAACATCATCAATAGCGAATGACACTGCTTTCCAAGGCTGTTTTGTCAACAAATATGTTTTACAGCTTTCCTCATCTAGTCTTATTGCTCTTGATAGTGGCATCAAACATGAGACCTTGTAATTAGGGCTTAGAAATGTTTGACGAAAATTCTGATTCATCTACAGCTTAGCTACATATGTCAAAGATGTCATAAAATGACACCTACCCACTAATATATCTTTCCGCTCTATATTATTTTGTTTAAAGGAATTGCATTTTTAGCAGTTGCTACAGAAACATAACATATCTCCAATGGAGATGTGAACAATAGCCTTGGAATAAATGGCTCTTCTGTTTATCAAAAGGACTTACCTGTGCAGGTGTCCTTCATACAGTAGTCAGTTATATCTATTTACTGTTTTCTGCTTTTAAAATCTGCTGTACGACTATAAAAGAGTGGGTACATTTTAAAGCGATAAAGCATAGTTAAGTATAGTTAAAAATGAACCTTTAAAAAAAAAAAACTAAATTGATGTTACTGACTGATGTATAAATGGCACCTGCCTAAGTAAGTCCTTCTGTTAAATAAATTAAGAGGTTATTAAGAGGTTTTATTTCCCTGGTAAACATATCATGAATCCAGATGTTTAGTGCATAATGTACCTAAAGATGAGGTCCTGTTGATAGGTCCTATATCAGGAGTGAGCAGTCTGAAGCTCTCAAAGCTTTTTTGGTTAACCGGTAATGATGGGAATTGTAGTTTTCCACAGCTGAAAAGCTTCAGGTTGTTCAACTCTGTCCTACATAACGAGTACATTTATAATAAGGATTTATGATTACCGTATGTTATACCTGGTTTTAATTATTTTATGCTGTATTTGCTATTATGTCTACAGTAGTAACACGGTGAAAGCTGAAATCTGAAATTTCATCACCAGTATTTAGATAAGTGATAGTGATATAGAATATCACCCTTGGGGATAATTAGTTTTTTTTTTTTTGCCTTGAATTTAGGAAACTCATACATATCAGCTTGTATTACAGAGGTTGCTAGTGAATGCACTGCACTTAAAGTGATAGTAATACTTCATTTTATCTTTATTTTATTTTGTAGGCATTAAAAAACATGAAGAATGATATAAGTCTTATCTCTCAAACATTTATGGTTTAAGAGATATTCACAAGCAAAGTTCCCCTCCTGCCCCTTTTACCTAGTGTAAGCCACCTCTTCTCAGATGTGGAATCCAGTCCATAGACCAGACAGATAACAGAAGGAGACAATCTTCTTCCTATGAGAACAATGAAAGCCCTGCCCCCTTGACAAGCTTTTCAGCTTTTTCCCTTATCTTAATTGAAGATTGTCCCTCTCTGCAGTCTACCTGGGCACCTCCCTTCTGCTCTGGCTGAACAGTGTGACATCAGTAAAAGGGACGGGAGGGTGATACTTTGTCATTGAATTACTCTTGAACAACAACTCTGACAGTATTTAAATAACACTCTCCAAAGTCCAAATACTATGATGTTTAATTAGAGCTGATTTTATTATGAAACATTACTATCCCTTTAAACATGGCAGTAGTTTAATTTCCAATTATATGGTATACATGATCAACATAAATATGCTGCAGAACACTAGAGGAGAGGGTCCATGATTGCAAATAAATTGCTGAATTATCCCATTATCTAAATGTATAAAACAAACAGAAAAAAACTCACAATACTAAACTACCATGATTAATATAAAAAAATAATAAGTATTTTGATTAGGGTGTGGAACTCAGCAAGGAAAGAGGGGGCATCTCCCAATACCCCCAAACTTAGGAAAAAAACTAGAAAGAACAAAAAAACAAAACCAGACCTGCACTGTTCCATACTAGTGATATCAATTATAAACCCTGTAATGCGCCTTTATTATAAGTGTGCTATAATATTGCTAAAATAATAATTAGGCTTTTAGTTGCATAGATTGGCCAATATATGTTTAAGCTCACTCGCTTTGCCAAGGCACACTATTCAGAGTGAGTCCTAAATCTAACCTAACCTATACATATAACATATGAAACATTTACATTTTCATTTTAAAATGCTATTTCTGAGGAAAAGTCTTAGCAAGCCAAAAGACATTAAAGACATCTAATGGTGGCGATATAATAGCCCCCCCCCCCATATCAGGACTCATTATCTAGATGTGTATTTTCTTCTGCAGTAGCAAAGATTCCTATGTAATATTTAGCTGAATGAAAGGATGCAGTGGTCCTTATGTATAAGAGCATAGTGGAGCAAACCAACTGGACCCTAGGGGGGAAAATAAAAATGCAAAGTTTAAATAATTAACCCACTGAGTACCAGATATGTCTCCAATGCACTGCATTGCAATGTGCTGGATACGTCTCTGAGACTCAAAGGGTTAACCCTTTGAGTACCAGAGGGTCACGCAATGCATTGCTTTGCAATGTGTTGCGTACCCCTCTTGCACTCAAAGGGTTAACTGGGTTTTATGAGTCATTGACTGCTAGAAAGATAGTCAACGTATTGCTTCACATTTTGTAGGAGACTTCTTTAGCACTGACACTTTGTGGTGCAATGCGATGGATAACTCTCCAGCACTCTAAGGGTTATAAGGCCCAATTAAATCAATGGGAATTTGGGGATTTTATTTAATTAACTATGATGCATTTGATTGGCCCCAAAATTGCTTAATTTTGCCTTTATACTTAAAGGGATAGTAATGTTTCACAATAAAAGCAGCTCTAATTAATCATCATAGTATTTGGGCCTTGGGGAGTGTTATTTCAAAACTGTCAGAGTTGTAGTTCAAGAGTAATTGAATGATAAAGTTTCCCCCTCCTGCCCCTTTTACTGATTTAACATTGCTCACCTCAGAGCAGCAAGACTGTTTGGATAGATTACAGAGAGGAACAATCTTCAGTGAGCATAAGGAAAAACCTAAAAAGTGTCAAGAGGGGGCAGGGTTTTCCTTATGTTCACAGTAAGAAGATTGTCCCTTGCTGGGAGCTGTCCCAGGACCTGGAGGTGGCTTACACTAGGTAAAAGGGGCAGGAGTGGGATACTTTATCATTTAATTACTCTTGAACTACAGCTCTGACAGTAATGAAATAACACTCTATATGGCCCAAATGTTATGAAGATTAATTGGAGCTGCTGTTTTTGTGAAACATTACTATCCCTTTAAACCTTTATGTCATAGGGGTATGCAATGCATTGTAAAGCAATGCATTGCATACCCCACTAGCAATCAAAGAGTTAAGGCCCATTGGGAAAAGGATCTCAACTCTGGGACTAACCGATTGTATTTTAGGAGACAAACAACAATTCTCAAAACTCCCCTTGGGGCATTTAATCTTTTGAATTCCAGAGAAGTCTCCAGTGAAATGTGTTGGATATATCTGGCAAAGGGTTAAAAGCCTATATCTAATTCACTTAAGAGATACTCATTTAATTGAATTATTTCTGATGACTTAAAGGTAGGCAGGCAATGAAACAAAGTGGGGAATGCAACCAGGGTGCTGATTTGTATAGCTAGAGTCATTAGTAGCAGAAAGAGGGGAGTGGTCATGCCACTGTACAGATCTCTGGTTAGACCTCAACTAGAGTATTGTGTACAATTCTGGGGATCACCTAGAAGGATATAGATATTTCAGGTACAATTCAGAGAAGGGCTTCTAAAATGGTAAATGGTTTATAGGATAAGAAACATCAGGATAGCTAAAGGATCTAAACAGGTATAGCTTGGAGAATAGAGATGGTTTGAGATTTTTAGAGTAGGAAAAATGGGCAGACTTAATGGGCCAAATTGTTCTTATCTTTTGTCAAATTCTATGTTTCTGTTCGATGTCATTTGGAAATCTTGGGTGACATGTTGTCTGTGACATTGAACGGGATGTGGGAGGAACAGAATTGGAACTAGGCGGAATGATGATATGTGGGAGGAGTTACACTGGAAACTCACCAAAGCTGGAGAATTAGCCTCCATCCCCAGAGATGTGCTAATTAAAAAATGTAACGTGAAAGTCAGTCACTCAACTAGGAACAAACCTACAATACAAAGCAGTGGAGTCCTACCCAGGGATCAGTCTCTTTTACAGAAAGGAAATATCCTAAAGCATATCATACTGGTCCTGCCATAACAGCAGTCCAGCCACTAAATGCCAGGCAATTCCTCTCTGAACAAGAGAAGTAACCAATCCCAGTCATGTGTGTCATTCTTGTTGGTCTTTCAGTGAGATGTAGCTGATTTCTCTCTGGGCACTGTGAGCAAAGGGTCCAGTGCTAGATTCCCCTATTACTCTTGAGGTGACATATCACAATGGTAATTTGCATATGTAAAGTGGGAGTCAGAGATGCTTAACTGGGAATAATCCTGCAATACAAATTTGAATGGTCTCTAGGAATTCAGTTTCTTTTAGCCCACTATTGTTTTTACAGACAGAAAATATCCTAAAGCATATCACTCTGGTCCTGCCAAAACAGCAGTTCAGCCACAAAATGACAAGCAATTCCTCTCTGAACAAGAGAAGCAGCCAACCCCAGAAGTAATAGGGGATTCCAGCACTGGACCCCTTGATCACATAATTAACAGTAACATCAATGCCAAAGTGAATGGCTTGGGTTGGTTGCTTCTCTTGTTGCTGTTTTGGTAGGAACAGTATGATATGTTTTGGGATATGTTCTCTCTGTGAAAGGCATTAGTTGGTTAAAAGATGCTGCACCCTGGGTGGGACACCATTCCTACAGAGCCTGTAAATTTGTATTGCAGGCTTGTTCCTAGTTGAGTGTCTTTGACTACCACCTTACATGATTAACTCTAAAAACTATGGGGTAGATCCAGGGAGAGTTCACGGGTATGTTAGTGAATGTTACCTTTACTCTCACCAGTAGGTGCATTTGTGATGGAGTCCAAAAACCACTGGGGACCAACAGGCTCTAGTTATTCCCCTGATATAATATTTTTTGTGCTAGGAGGCCCAAATAAATGTTTGCACAGGAGCCCTCTGATGATTAGTTACATCACTGGCACTCAGTAATGTTAGATTTACATATGTTGTCCCCTTTGCACATGGTCATGCATACACTCCAACCAAGATGCTTCCACATCCTCATGCAATGGGCACACAGAAACATACATGCTGTGCAAGAAACAACTATCAAGAGATACAGCTAGGTACACATATCCCATTAAGTAAATGCCTAGAACACAATGGGGGTTATGCTCTAAGGTGTGATAAAGAGGAGATAAAGCAGAGATGACTCATCCAGTGATATCACTTCTCCAGTCCCTATGTTATTCTATACAGCCTATGCACTAAGATATCCAAAGTTAGAGAAATCTTAGTACATTGGCTCCATAGAATAACATAGGAATTGGAGAAGTCAGCTCACTGGAGAAGTCATCTCCGCTTTGTCTCCTCTTTTGAGATGTGTCACAGCTGTGCTGGTCACACTTTATGTTGTGAATGTAATGATCTGACAGACTAAGGGCCCAATGTAAGCTGCCTGGTTAGACTCTGTGAAATAGAGTATCCACAAAGACGTGACAGACTGCTATTTGATATAATAATTATGTGATAAGAGCACAACAACAGTCAATACAGGTATACTGCAATTCATGCTCCAGTGGGCAAGATGTTTGGGAGCAAATAGTAGTATACGTAGCTAGCTGGCGGTGACTGCTCCCTGGGTTGCCTTGCTGCATCCTAGGCTGTGTTAGAGATTCTGGCCGGCTCCATAGGATGACAACCCAAAAAACACCAAAGAACAGCAGCTACCCACTGAGGTTGAAGAGGATACTGAACAAATAATCCACCTGCAGTATAGACATAGTTGTTGTACAGGAACACTGAGGCCTGGAGCTCAACTGAGAAGGCAGAGAACAGGATAGTCAAAGTCCTACTAGAGGTCAAGCAGGTAGAAGCCCACCAGGGTTAAGGCAGAGAGGAAGACAGACAAGCCAGATGATGAATAGTCGGGCAACACAGTACAAGGTAGCAGATGAAGGAATAGTTGAACAACGGAGCCAAAGTTGGTAACAGGGTATCAGAGGAGCACTGTACCAAACTGCAGAACAGGAGGGAAGTCAAAGGAAGAGCAGAGACAATTCACAGGATAACAATCAGGAATAAGACAGGAAACCAAGGGTCATGATCTGGAAAGCTTTGTTCATGCCCCGCCCAAAAGCACTGAAGATCTATGAAGGCTTATAGCAAACACAAGACAAGGAGAGGAACCAGGATCTGAATAACAAGGAAAAATGAATGGAAAAACCAAACAAGGAATCACAAAAAGCGAAGAAAAAAGGGGAAGAACACGACAGTGGGTGTAGCCCAAGCATTTCCAGTTCTGCTGCACCAAACACCAGTTCCTATATAGCTAAATCCAGTTAATTTACCATTTTCATACCTGGGATCTCTGCCACAGAGACTCCGGTTTACAGACTGCATTACCAGGTCCCCGGAGACCAAGGCTGGTTCTCCGGTGGTGGTGAGTTTATTCTCCCACTTGCCCCACTTCTCCTCATTCCCACCCTGTTCTGTCCACTTCTCACCCACTTTATGACATGCAGATGAGCAAGCCCCGGTCCCCTGAATAAGCTCCATTCCTTTTGTGACGTGAACTGCATCACTGACATCCCCTGTCCTACAGCACATGAGCCCTCTCTGGGGCTCAAAGAGAAGTTGCAAGGTATGACCATTTTGCATAATACTTTTGCTGGCTATTGTTTATCCCCCTTCAATACTAGATTGTCAAGCAATGCATTGGAGACTTCTTTAGCAGCCAAGGGGGTTAAAAGCTTTTTTTGTGCTTATATGCTATAGAATAAGGGTATTTCCTGTGCCAGTGAAAAGTGGATGGGGTAGCAACAGACACATATGAAGACTGGCATGAAGCCATGGGTGAAGCTAAGGGCACATTGGATTCACTGCGTAGAGGAGCATGAGATGTAAATTCTGCCTTATATAGAGAGTGCACATCAATGGAGCAAACTGACATTTGTGTTTGGGCAGACTAATAAAGGGTCTTGGGGACACATTTTTGTATAGATCACTGTCACCAGTGAATCTGCTGTTGTGTTTGTTTATTTTAGAAAGGATAGGCTAAAACTCCCCAGGAATGAATTCATTTCCTCCTTTGGTGCTCATGCAGATACATACTCACTGAATGAAGAAAAAGGAACAGGTGCAGGGGAATTGTGAATACACTGTACAGACTCCACCCATAAATTGGTAATGTGAGAGTGGGAAGAACAGATGAAGGGGCCCTCATAATCAGTAATTTGTTTACACAGCCTCATTTATAAATGCATAAACTGACATTTAACCCTTTGAGTGCCAGAGAGGTATGCAACGCATTACATCACATTATTGAAAAAAATAGCATTTTGGACAAAACTGGAACTATTTATAGCAGACTGATATACAGAATATATGTTCAAGGTGTGTTATCTTTTTTTTAAAAAAAAAGACCCAGCAGTATTGTTATTTCATAAAAAAGTTTGCTCATCCATTCAGACTGCATTGCACACCTCTCTGGTTCCCAACGGTTTAATATCAACACACTGCCTCTCATCTCTCATTTTGTTAATGAAGCAGAAAATGGTAATGGATATGTTTATTTATTAAAACTCAGGCAAATCAAATGCAAATTAAACACAAGATTTCATACTTGTTGGTGCATTTGCCTTTTCATTTGTGCAAATTGTTTTCTGTTTCTCCTCCCCCAGTGTAAACAATCTCAAAATGGTAGAAAACAATGTTATATGATCATGTAACCAAGTAATGCATGTTAACCAATTGTGTGCCAAAGGGGTGTGCAGAGTAATGTGATTTACACCTCTCTGGTAGTAAAAGGGTTAAGGGTTTTCTGCTTCGTCAGCATAAACTGGTTAGTTTCATAGCTATCATCAAATAAAGGGCCTTATTCATTAATGTATAATTTTGGAGCACAGCCATTGCACCATAGGTTTGAAATGATGATTCTGCACATTCCAGTTCTTTTACATGGGGCTTTTAACCCTGTGAATGCTAGAGAGGTCTACAAAATATCTGCAAAGCAATTCACATTCAACCGTGGAATAATTCTGGAGCAAACCAACATAATAATAAGGGACAAATGCAAGGTTTTTATTGATCTAAATGGGGGTTCAGCCCCCTGATTGCTCTAGCATTTAGTGGGATACAATGCCTATTTGTAGACACTGGTGCAACATGTTTGACACCTCTTTGGCACACTAGGGGTTTAATGAAGTTGCATTTTTATCCCACTTTCCCATAATTCAGTTGGTTTGCTCCTCTTTAATTTGACGAATAAAGTTTTACTGTATTGCGTTTGTTTAGATTGAAGATAAGACTAGACATATATGAAAGCCTTAGACCACCTTGATAGAGGTTAGGCATGCAAGGTCTAAAATGTCAATGCAACGCATGCACCTGTGGAAAAAGAGAGGTTAAACAATGCATTTTGCCTAGACCAATCAATGAAAACACTTAAGATGATAGTGTGGACATCTGTCCCTTCGGTCTGGTATGCTGATGGTGGATATATCCATCCTTGCTAATCTGGGATTGAACAACTGGTCTTTTTTTTTTTTTTTTGCATTCCCATAGGGCATTATCTCGGCCATCTTAACCAAGTGCACAAGGGACGAAGGATTTATTCCCATCAATAAAAATCTTTGGTAAGTGCTTATGAGTCCAACTGGAATGACTGGTAACTACAATGCATAATAATTCTTCACTCCAGGCCACTGTTGTCAGCCCTTCCAAATGTATGTACATTAACCCCATTCACCTTTTAATGACCAGAGGTGTATGAAATTTCATTGCCTGCCAATATGTTCCAAACCGCTCTAGTCTTTAAATGGTTCAAGCTTTGAGTACCAGAGGGGTGCACAATGCAAAAGTAATGAGTTGAACACTCCTCTAGCACTCAAAAGGTTAAAGAAGCAGTATACTTTTTTATACAAGTGTTATACAAGTAAAACAAGTGTACTCAGTATTGGGAGATTTTTTTCTTTAATTAAATTGCAATTTTCTATTCTGGTGGCCATGTA
The DNA here is from genome assembly GCA_037306005.1 of Rhinophrynus dorsalis. Classification (NCBI taxonomy): domain Eukaryota; kingdom Metazoa; phylum Chordata; class Amphibia; order Anura; family Rhinophrynidae; genus Rhinophrynus; species Rhinophrynus dorsalis. The sequence goes on from CM074724.1 coordinate 130,246,623, forward strand.
GTTTGTTCCTACCACTATAGGGCACCAATGTCAGTCACTCAAGCTCTTCTAGAATATACGTTTTGCACACTAGTTGTCATTATTGAACTGTAATACCCTTTGAATGAGAAATCTCCCAGTAATGGCGGGGTATCCTTTTAAAAGATATGCAGAGATTCTCATGTTGTGCCCTTAAACATCTTTTTTTTTTATAAAAGCTTTATTGAGAATAATCGAAGAACATTCACAAGGAAAGTTACAGCCAATAATTCACATAACACAGGTTGATATAAGACAATCTGACATACGAGCCCATTCCATGGCACAAGATTCCAGAGACATAGTGTGCATGAAAATGCAGAAGATAGTAATGCAGATTTTCCCGTTTATGCATAATGATTCCACATTTAATGTGTGAGTAGGAAAATCTCAAATGGAACTCTTTAAAACGTCATTTTAATCTGCATCAATTTAGTGCCCGTTTAGAGCTCTGATGGTTCGATCATTAATTAGGTTTCCTCTTCCTTTCTGGGTCCTCCATGTGTCTTAGTCGTCTCATTGTTCCTCAAAAAGATACATTTTTTTATACATACCAATACATTATTTTCTCTGTACTCCATGGGGGACATAGAGACCTTTCCTCACTCCTTCCAGGAAGCAGGGAACTTTGTGAGATAAAGCCTCTGGAAGTGGTAGCTTATCTATCAGTTTTCTTAAATGACAGGTAGCATTGCCCAAATACTTTTTTTTGTTTACCAATGGTTAAAAATAAGAAATCTCTGCCTTGCTGGAATCTCTGCTCACTCCCATCACATTTTAGAACATAAGGTACCCTCAGTACAAGCCTTTGGTCAAGGAAGCTGCCATCCCGGCAAGCATCACCACAGACAGGACAACAAGGACAGGAAGCCTAGGAGACATGGAGGACCCAAAAATGAGGAGGAAGCATAATTCACGATCGATCCAGCAGAGCTTTAAACAGGCACTAACATTGTGGAGAATGAAGAGAGTACTTATACTAACCCCCTGTGATCGGTTTAATAGACTGATTATTAAATGATGCACACAAAAGGGCAACTAAATTGATTACAAGCTTTTCATGCAGGGCAAGATTCTCATGTCGCCCTTTTAAACAAGGTGACATGGTTATTGCACCTTTAGGTCGCACGCTGTTTTGTGTGCAACCTTTTAAAACTGAACCCAGTGGCGATACCCTTATATTACTCGGTAGGAAAAACACTGTAACTTAAATATCTTTCATGACAACCATTTATAAAAGTGATGCCCCACTACAATATGAAAAAATGCTTGAAACCCCTCTGGCACACAAAGTATTATTAGTTTTTCATTATTTTTTTGTTCAAGCATTTTGGGTATCAGGACCCGGTCCAAATCAAAAGTAATAAAAGAAAACCCTGTTTGTGCCAGGGGGGAGGGTCCAATGCTTTGCTGTGACATGCATGTGGTTTTTCATTATTGTTGGTTCAGACCTCATTGGGGGGACATCAGGAGGGGTCTTGATGCTCCCCAATAATCTCTGAATAAAAAAATTATTGAAAAAATTGAATAAAACTTTCTGTGTGGGGGAACCTACACTGATTCACAGCCTGATTACCTGAGCACCAATAGTCATAGATCCCCCATATTCTCTGACCCCCAGCCTTGTTTCACTGCCATGGTAGTCAAATGTACCCACATCACTGCCTGATACTCCTCCCCCACCTCATTCCACTGGCAATCACACGTCTACACATGCACCGGCTGACCCCCTAGCCTGTGTCAACTAGTAGTCATAGAATCACATATATATTGTTTGTTTCCCCCTCCATGTTCTACTGGTAGCCAATTTCCTGGCACCCAATATAATTTGTCAACCCATACCAGCAGGGTACCATTAGTCCTAAGCTGGCAGTATGTCCTGACCAGACAAGCGAATCCCATGAGGTTGAACCATTTTAGATTATTTGAAGTGACTGGTGTGTAAAAAAAAAATGTGAATTTTCCTGTAACTCCAAAATCTAGAAATAGTTGTGCACACTAACTTAGGGGTAGAAAGACACATGACCCTTCATTTGATGCAAGTACTTGTCTAATTTCCAAGAATGTATCCTTTATCTACGTTTTTTTAATTTCTCTTGTTGTTATAACCATTTTAGTACAGCCAAGTCATCGTTTTGAAAAATGTATGAAAAAAGATTGTAGTTAGCATAGTTTTGTGCTTCTGGCACGCCCTATAGTATGTAAACTCATATCAACAGGGTGTAATTTTTCACAATTGCGCATTTTTCAAAACTATCTGTATCTTTGAAGAAGTAGAAATGTAAAATAGCTAATTTGTTCCTATAGCACCACATTGTGTTAACAGTTGTGCACACCAGCCTAGGGGTAACAAGGCAAATTAACCTTTATTTGAGGTGGATGAATGTCTACTTTCCAAAATGGTATAGTTTGCCTACATTTCCTGCATATATGCAATGTTTATGAACATCTTATTGCAGGCAGGTAATTTCAAAAAGAAAAGTGGCAGTGTAGGTTATTGTCCCTAGCAACACCATATTGTATGTTAACCCACACAAATGGGGTACCTTTTTTCTCAGGCTGGTAACAGGTACTGGATGCAGAATGAAATTCTATGTGTTTCAAAGATTTGATATCTTTGAAGTGGTGGAAATGTAAAAAAATGTATTTGTTCCTATAAAGCTACTTTATAGAAGTATTTGTGGAAGTGACCCCTCATTTGATCTGTGTGAATTTTTACTTTACAAAACGTAAACCGTTCCGTTACCTACAATATTTATGACCATTTGAATACAGCCATTTTCAAAAAAAGAAATGAAGTAGTTGTGCATTTGGCATCCTCTACAGTTAGTGAACTCATACCAGTAGGTGCTATTCTTCTCGTAAGAGCACAAGCTAATGAATACAGTCGGAAATTCCATGGTTTTTAAGCATCTGAGTAATTTTGAATGGGTGGAAATGTAAAAAAAATACCAGTCCCATTCTGGAAACATTTGTGCACACCAGGCTAGGGATAGAAAGTCAAGTGACCCCTCATTTGATGCGGTAGATTATCTTCTTTCCAAAATGGCATGCTTTGTCTACCTTTTCTTCATTTTTTTTAGTTGTTGCAACAATTTTTGTACAGGTAAGTCATGTTGGAAAAATTGTAAGAGAAATTATAGATTGTAGTTGGTGTAGTTTTGTGCTTCTGGCACCCCCTGAAGTATGCAAAGAGCTTGTTAGAGACGCTCAACTAGGAAAGAGCCTGCCCTCGAATTGATGAGGCTCTATAGGATAAGTATCCTACCCAGAGTGCAATCTCTTTTAACTCACTAGTGCCTTACACAGAGAGGAAATATTCTAAAGCATAGAATATTCTAAAGGATCATACTGATCCTACCAAAAGGCAATACAGCCACGAAGTGCCAGGCAATTCCTCTCCGAACAAGAGAAGCAGCCAACCCCAGACATACATTTCAGCCTTGTTGGGCCTCGTCAGTGAGGTGCAGCTGATCTCTCTAGGCACTGTGAGCAAGGGGTCCACTTCTGGATTACCCTGTTACGCTTAGGGGGACTAGTCCCAAGGACAATTTGCATATGCAAAAGAGCTAGTCAGAGATGCTCAACTAGAAACGATCCTGCCGTCAAATTGATGAGGCTCTATAGGATAAGTATCCTACCCATCTTGCAATCTCTTTTAACTCACTAGTGCCTTTCACAGAGAGGAAATATCCTAAAGCACATCATACTGATCCTACGAAAAGGTAGTCCAGCCACGAACTGCCAGGCAAGTCCTCTCTGAACAAGAGAAGCAGCAAACCCCAGATATACGTTTCGGCCTTGTTGAGCCTCGTCAGTGAGGTGCAGCTGATCTCTCTAGGCAATGTGAGCAAGGGGTCCACATCAGGATTACCCTGTTACCCTTAGGGGGACTAGTCTCAAGAACAATTTGCATATGCAAAAGAGATAGTCAGAGACACTCAACTAGAAACAAGCCTGCCCTCAAATTAATGAGGCTCTAAAGGATACATATCCTACCCAGGGTGCAATCTCTTTTAGCTCACTAGTACCTTTCACAGAGAGAAAATATTCTAAAGCACATCATACTGATCATACCAAAAAGCAGTCCTGCCACAAAGTACCAGGCAATTCCTCTCTGAACAAGAGAGGCAACCAACCCCAGACATACATGTCTGCCTTGCTATGCCTCGTCGGTGAGGGGCAGCTGGTCTGCCTCGGCACTGTGAGCAAGGGGTCCACGTCTGGATTACCCTGTTCCCTTAGGGTGACTAGTCCCCTTTAGGATATTTCCGCTCTGTGAAAGACACTAGTGAGCTAAAAGAGATTGCACCCTGCGTAGGATACTTATCCCATAGAGCCTCATCAATTAGAGGGCAGGCTCGTTCCTAGTTGAGCGTCTCTGACTAGCTCTTTTGCAAATGCAAATTGCCCATGGGACTAGTCACCCTAAGGGTAACAGGGTAATCCAGACGTGGACCCCTTGCTCATAGTAACTAGAGAGATCAGCTGCTCCTCACTAATGAGACACAACAAGGCTGAAACATATGTCTAAAGATGAACTGAAAGACTCTGTTCTAAGGAGACACTTGCATTATCACTCAGTACTGTATGGACTATTTCCAGGGACACACTCGTATGATGCTATCCAGGAAGCCTGGCGTGTCATGTACTGTGTCATAGATGCTCTGTGGTTTGCAAGGAATCGTCTGGTGCTGCGGAGAGAACAGGTGACAACACAGGACTGTCGCAGACTGATCCATAGTCTGCTAAGGGACTATAACATCTTGGACAGCCCTGCAGAGGAGGACTAGCATCCCCTCCAAGGGCTCAATATCGCTGTCACCTCCCCTTGACCCCCTGACCTACCCTGACCCATGCCATATATCCCACCCCCTAGGCGAATGCCCACAGAGACTTTAATGGTGAAATAAAGTGATGATACAATAAAGTTCAAATGTACCTGTGTGCTGCCAAAGTGCACTGTGTTGCAGGTATTAAGAATGTTATTGTTTTAAATTTATGAATGCATACTGTACAAAGAAATGTTGTATTTTCCATGTCAAAATAAAGATTATTTTTTCAAAAAAAAAAAATATGTCTAAAGTTGACTGCTTCTCTTGCTCAGAGAGGAATTGCCTGGCACTTCATGGCTGGACTGCCTTTTAGTAGGATCAGTATGATGTGCTTTAGGATATTTACACTCTGTGAAAGGCACTAGTGAGCTAAAAGAAATTGTACCTTGTGTAGGATACTTATCCTATAGAGCTTCATCAATCTGAGGGCAGGCTCCTTCCTAGTTGAGTGTCTCTGACTAGCTCTTTTGCATATCCAAATTGCACTTGGGACTAGTCACCCTAAAGGTAACAGGGTAATCCAGATGTGGACCCCTTGCTCACAGTGCCTAGAGAGATTAGCTGCACCTAACTGATGAGGCTAAAATGTACGGCTGTGGTTGGCTGCTTCTCTTGCTCAGAGAGGAATTATCCAGCCCTTCACGGCTGGGCTGCCTTTTGGTAGGATATTTCTGCTCTGTGAAAAGCACTAGTGAGCTAAAAGAGATTGCACCCTGGGTAGGATACTTATCCTATAGAGCCTCATCAATTCAAGGGCAGGCTCGTTCCTAGTTGAGTGTTTCTGACTAGCTCTTTTGCATATGCAAATTGCCCTTGGGACTAGTCACCCTAAAGGTAACAGGGTAATCCAGACGTGGACCCCTTGCTCACAGTGCCTAGAGAGATCAACTGCACCTCACTGACGAGGCCCAACAAGGCTGAAACGTATGTCTGGGGTTGGCAGCTTCTCTTGTTCCGAGAGGAACTGCCTGGCACTTCATGGCTGAACTGCCGTTTGGTAGGATCAGTATGATGTGCTTTAGGATATTTCCACTCTGTGAAAGCCACTAGTGAGCTAAAAGAGATTGCACCCTGGGTAGGATACTTATCCTATAGAGCCTCATCAATTCGAGGGCAGGCTCTTTCCTAGTTGAGCTTCTCTAACTAGATCTTTTGCACCCCCTGAAGTATGTCAACTCATCCAAGTGGGGTACCATTTTCTCATAAGAAAGTAACTAATGAATACAGAAGGAAAGCCAATAGTTTTCAGAGCTTTTAGTACATGTGAAGTGGTAGAAATGTAAAAAAAATGCCAATTTATTTTCCTTTAGCGCCATCTTCTAGAAACATTTGTGCACACTGGCTAGAGGAAAAAAATCAAGTGACCCCTTATCTGGTACATTAGGATATCATCTTTCTGCAAATATATCATTTTATTTCATTATTCAGCTGTTTTAAAGGGATAGTAATGTTTCATAATAAAAGCAGCTCTAATTAATCACCATAGTATTTGGACTTTGGAGAGTGTTATTTCAATTCTGTCAGAGTTGTAGTTCCAGAGTAATTCAATGACAAAGTGTCCTCCTCCCACCCCTTTTACTGATGTAACACTTTTCAGCCAGAGCAGAAGGGAGGTGCCCAGGTAGATTGCAGAGAGGGACAATCTTCAATTAAGATAAGGGAAAAACCTGAAAAGCTTGTCAAGGGGGGCAGGGATTTCATTGTTTTCATTGTAAGAAGACTGTCCCCTGCTGTTATCTGTCTGGTCTTACAATCAGATTCCCCATCTGAGAAGAGATTGCTTACACTAGGAAAAAGGGGCGGGAGGGGAAACTTTGCTTGTGAATATTTCTTAAACCATAAAGGTTTGAGAGATAAGACTTATATCATTGTTCATATTTTTTAATGCTTACAAAATAAAGTTAAAACGAAGTATTACTATCCCTTTAAGGTAGTTTTACCATGTAATCACTGGAATGGGAATTTTAATTCATAAAGTTGAAAATACAATTTTGAGCTCCTAGTAATTAGGGGTCTGAGCAGGAAATGCACATTGGTAAAGCTATACATATTTGGTATTTTTGTTCAGGGCTTTTTCAAATTATTGAAACTTTCACAATCAACATAAGTGTTTTTGATATATAGTGTGTGATTCTAGAAAAATAAGTAACTTTTTACTTTTTTGTAATTATGACATAGCTTGTCGCACAATGCAAAATTTACATTTGAGACACTATGGAAATGCTTAATTTGATCTGAAAAAAAAGAAATACAGTTTTCTATATATAACTATAAGGTTATCTACTGGAATCATACCTAAACAGATGGATAGTAAAAATTCTTAAATGTATCTGGTCTACAGGGTCTAAGAAATGGCCCAAACTCTGGCACTCAAAGGGTTAAAGGAAAGAGTAATGGCAGCACATTCAGATATGCTAGTGAGTTAGAGAATACTTTCTGGATATCATTATAAACCAGTGTTTTTATTGCTGTTGATGATGCTCACTGTTATTTTATTGTAGTGCTGAGTTGTTTTTCTTCTGTTGTATAAACCCATTACAATAGAAACTTGAAGGAAAAATAAGGCTTTTAAACCTGCTTTGCGGTTTTTAATGAGCAATTGAAAAGATGGGTGGAATATTATTCTGGATTCCATTTCATATCATTGTTTTTGTCAGTTGTCAATGTTTGCTTGATGAACACAATACATTCTGGTTAAGAGGATGAGATCCATGTATTGGTACTAGTTTTAGCACTTTGAATGCCAGAGGGGTATGCAATGCATTGTAAACTCCTCTGGCATTCAAAATGATAATTTAGACTGTGATTATCAGGACCGTACGCACCAAAAAAAGTGGATCAATTCTGAATCAAACGCACTACACGATATGGGACAAATAAACTTTATCATTAATTTAAATGGGGCTTTTGACTCCTTGAAAAGCAGTGTAAAGTATGATAACATTTTAAGGGAAGTAAATCAGGTTTGTGTTTATTTTTATTCTTATATCACTTATTCTCATAAAATATTAAAAAAACAGTTTATTAAGCTTCTGTTGCTATGGCAAAGGTGAGAGACTTTGCTCTCAAATACGTCTACTCTCTTGATGTCAAGTGTTCAAATCTCACCTAGCCCTCTCTGCTCATGGTGTTCCTTCAACATTCCATCCATAGGTTGGCTATTGATCATTAGTGGGAGGGTAAATGAAAAATGGATGGAATGAATAGAAAACTAGCTGCATATACAGGCCCTGGAGAAATTCAGATAATGGTGAAAATATGGGGTTGTATTCCACTGCAGTCGAAATCTGTTTTTTTCCTCTATAGACCAATAGGAATCTGGGGGATAAAACTAGTGATAACATTTACCACCTGCAATGTAATCCACACCTATATTTCCCCCCTGTTGTACAGCTGTTTTGTTCCTGGTACTGCTCCACTTGCCTTGTGCATATGACCTTTAAGCTGTATGATATAATTAAACCTTTCTTTAAAATGTGTCGATGTAACCTATTAATATGTCTTTGATATTAAAGGGATAGTAACTTTTCACAATAAAAGCAGCTCCAATTAATCTTCATAGTATTTGGGCCACGGAGAGTGTTATTTCAATACTGTCTGAGTTGTAGTTCAAGAGTAATTGAATGATAAATTATCCCCCCAACCCCTTTTATTGATGTAACACTGCTCACCTCAGAGCAGTAAGACTGTCTGGGAGGACTGCAGAGAGGGGCAATCTTCAGTGAGCTTACGGAAAAACCTGAAAAACTTGTCATGGGTGGCAGGGTTTTCCTTATGCTCACAGTAAGAAGATTGTCCCTTGCTGTGAGCTGTCTGGTCCCAGGACCAGATTCCACATCTGAGGGGAGGCGGTTTACACTAGGTAAAAGGGATGGGAGGGGGATGCTTTAGCATTTAATTACTCAGCTCACGCTGTTCCTTTAATATTCCATCAGTAGGTTGGCTATTGATCAATAGTGGGAGGTTATGCCTTTGAATGTCAGAAGCAATGCTTGGAGAACCCGTCTGGCATTCACAGGGTTAAATGAAAAGGAGGAAGAATTAAGATAAAAGCAGCTGAATATAGAGTAGAGGCCCTGGAGAAATTCAGATAATAACTAGAACAGTGGTTCTCAACTCCGGTCCTCGGGACCCACTAACAGGCCAGGATTTGATGATTTCCTTGTTAGATCACAGGTGAGTTAAACAATGTGAATGAGCCTCTGATCACCACACCTGTGCTCTAGCAGAGAAATCCCTAAGTCCTGGCCTGTTAGTGGGTCCCGAGGACCGGAGTTGAGAACCACTGAACTAGAATGTATATATATATATATATATATATATTTATACATATATATATATATATATATATATATATATATATATATATATATATTAGCTAGAATGTATATATATATATATATATATATATATATATTAAAATGTTTATTGAGTGATCATTTGATTAATCGATTGATTCACTTTTATTTAATGTCATGTAGGAGGCAGCATCCTTTTAAATCAAGGGTAATGTTTTGAAGTTTGGGTTGGATTCCATTGCCATAGATAACTGATTTTATCCCCAGATTTCTCCATCAACCAATAGGAATGTGGGAGATAAAATTAGTTATAACATTTATGACCTGCAATGTAATCGAGTCCAATTTTTCCCCCGCTGATACGGTTGGTTTGTCTTAGTTTTGTTCCACTTTTTTTGTGCATATGAACTTAAAATTTTATGATGTAATGGAAAACTATTCTTTACAAAGTTCCTATATAAACTTTTAGTATGGCTTTGAAATTATAGAGGCAGCAAAGTACACAAAGTTAAGGGGAGACATTAAACCAATCTGTGTTTTTATTGTAATCCTCACATCTCTTTTTCACAAAAAAATGCTGTAAACAGTCTAACAAGCTTCTTTTGTTGCTATGGCATTGGGGAAAGTTGATGCTCGCAATTTATTTTACTCTGGTGATGTCACCTGTTCAAATCACATCCAGACCTCTCAGCTCAGGATATATCTACAAATGTAGTTAGTGGATTGGCTATTGACTATAAGCGGGATGTTTGAATGTAGAAAAGGGCAAAAGGAAAAGTATAACAGCTGAGGTTAGTGACCACAGAGAAATTCATATAATGGTTAAAATATCAAAAATTAAATGTATCTTTTTGGGTTTCTAATGTCATTCAACTCCTTAAGGACCGGACCGACTGAGCACGCACAGGGCTGTCACTTAAGGACCACGGAGCATTTTTTTTTTTTTTACCTGGTTCCAGACTCCCCGAACGGCGTGAAGCCACGCTGGGAGCCCGGAATTCCATGACGGTCCTAGTACGTCATGGGTCCTTAAAGAAAATCCAGCCATGACGTACCAGGACCGTCAAGGGTCCTTAAGGGATTAATAGTGTTAGGGATAGGCCTCCTAATAATATACTCATTAAGATACCTTTATATCTAGGAGGCATTGCCCCTTTAAAGGTGAAGTTCTATCAGACAGTTGCCATTTCTGCAGATCTGAGCCCTGGCAAACAGTCAGGGAGCAGAACTGAGGTCTGAAAGGAAACCCCCTAATGTGTACCCTGTAAATCTATACTGCACTGAGCAGGACAGCTTCCTGTGCTGTATGATGCAGGTCCCCATAAATCCTCTGTATTGGCCTTGGATGCAGACATGGCATGTCTATGTGGGCTGTTCAGCCAACCTAGGAGCTTGTGGCTGAGAGTAACAGACCTCCGGTATGCATTCCTGTCAAGTTGTTAAATTTTATGAACCCCCCCCCCCAAATAGTTTATAGAAGCCGTATTGGTACTGCACAGAACAGCCCCAGGCTTTTTTTTTAACAAAGTCTCTACTCCCATTGGAAAGACTTTGTAAAATGGGACAATTGCCCTTTACCTCTTTGGTTGGTAGAGACACTGTCAACATGATGCGATGTGTTGGCAATGTCTCAAGCATCCAGTATTTTAAAATGTTTCTCTGTTGTCCAATGTGAAACACAGGAACCATGGGGTAAAATCTCCTCCTCCTCCAGAAAGAGAGGGCACTTCAAAAATTGTCTCTGAAGTGAAGATTTCCTCCTCCCTTCCACTTTACCCCCACATTCTAAGCTCAGTTTTAACCCTTTGAGTGCCAGAGTATATCCAAAGCATTGCAAGCAATGGATGGATACCCTTCTGGCACTCAAAGAGATAAGCGACCTTGTTCATTTGACTCAATCATTCTCCATTGGGGCCTCCTGATGGTGGCTCTCTTGGCCTATCATCTTTGCCAGAGCCCAAGACCTTTTGGCTCTCTCAGTAGATGTGTGGGTCATTCCATAAATATTTCCTCATGTCATTCTGATTGCTCCATTCTGGCCTTGTCGGGCCTGGTTTTCAGATCTTCACAGTTGGTCTGTGGTGGAGGCTTTTTGCCTTCTCTTGCATCCAGACCTCCTGAATCGGGGCCTGTTGTGCCATACTTGGATTGAAAAGCTCTTGAGGCCAGCATCCTGAAGCTAAAGGGTTTTTCAGATTATTAGTTCTGTGATGCTTCAGACTGGAAAGCTGGTTTCTTCTAAATCTTGTCATAGGGTTTGGTTCCTCTTCTAAATCTAGTGTGCCACCTAGGGCTTGCTACGTTGACCTTTTCTGTTTCCGCTAGTTTTGGCTTTTCATCAGGATATTGTTCAGAAATGAATCTTAGTTCCATCAAAGTTCAGATTTCAGCTCTTTCTGTTCTTTCCCAGTGGTGTGTCACTTTGCTCCCTGATGTGCAAACTTTTGTCCAAAGGGTGGCACATGCCTACCCTGTCTTTTGGAATGAAACTCCTCCATGGGATTTGAACATGGTGTTGGGAGTGCTTCAGAAGCTGCCTCTCTTCAGTTTCTGTGTTTCTTGGTGCTCAAGACAGCTTTTCATCTGGCTATTGTATCTGTTCGGTGAGTTGCCAATCTTCAGGCCTCGTCTTGTAAACCTCCCTTTCAGGTTTTTAATTTGATACATTGGATGATAGAGGATGAAAGAGGATTTTAGTGTACTTACCATTACATCCTTTCACTTAGACCATGTCGAACACAGGACTCCCTCCCAGAGGAAAAATCACTGGACCGAGTCCCCAGACAGGAGGATCTTCTTGGGTTCTCTGTTCAGGGAATTTCCTTTTCTCCTTCCAATTCTGTTTTGCTTTTCTCTTGACCTTACTATACATTAGAAGGTGTGGTAAAGAGGATATTAGGAGGGAGTCTCCAACTCAGAGCCCTTTTTTAAGTATCTTGCTCTATTAGAGAAGGAGACTTTATCCCATGGTTCCTGTGTTCCACATGGACTAAGAGAAAAGGACTTAATAGAATGTACACTAAAATCATCTTTTTGTACTTATTGTTCTTGTTAATTCAATTTTTTATTATTATGCTAAGAAGTATTGGGTATCAGTTACTAGATGCATTTTACCTTACAACTAAAGCTTTTTTATCCTTACAGATACTAGCAATGATTAATATTTTTTTCTTAGAGGAAAGGAGAAAGATGTTGTAATGCTGAATTAAGTAGAAAATGTGTACAAAATACAGTTATACAGAGACTGACATTCCTCAAAATAGTGGTGCAATTGTGGATAAACCAACTATAGTCTTGTGAACAAATATGCAAATTTCCATTTCATGGTGCTTTTAAATGGGCAGTATAGGATCTGTAAAAAACAATTTAAATGCTTGGCTGTGCCCCAAGAGCTATGGGAACTAAGTTCCTATAGATCAAAATTAATCAAACCTCCAGTTTGCCGTGCAGATTACAGAGCTCTGTAAGGCTGGGTGACATCAGTGCCACACAAAGTGATCATGAGAAATTGCTCTTTACAGAAGCCCACTTATAGCGGATTTCCTGAAATGGGGCTTCTATAGAGATCAATAGAGAGGACACTCGGTTTTGAAAATCTCTGTGATCTGCAAGGCAAACAAGAGAGGAACATAAATATTTTGAACTGTGGGAATTCCCATAACTCTTGGGGTATAGTCAAATATTTAAAACGGTATTTGCCCCTTTAACCGCTGCAATGCTTTAGATGTCTTTAACTCATAACTTTGCAATGCACTAAAGAACTCGCTAGCATTCAGGCAGTTAAAAGCCCATTTAAATAGGCGTATTTTATTTGTCTCAATAACTGCACCTGGTTTGCATCAGAACTGCACCTCTATAGCTTATTGCACCTTATTTTTATGTATTTATTTATTTTTTTGCTAAATAAGCAATAAGTAATCCTGGTGTGTGTGTGAACATATGCAGATCAAGAAGAGGCTTTGAGCTAGCAGAAAGTTTGTCCCTGCTCAGACCCAGTACAACTGGGGTCAGAAGACACAGCTGATATTATCCATCCCCTTGGGAATACAAACTATTATAGAAAATGTATCTTGCATGGCATGGTACTTCTTCACCACCTACTTTGCCCTCAATATTTATGCAAGCATACCCAGGAGTACCTGGAGTCCTTCAAAACAGTCCTGCTCTCCTGTCTATCACTGCTTATAATGGTTCAGTGTAACCCCTTACTCCTCTTCAGGGAAATCATGGAATCCAGTCTGACAGCCACTCTGTATAGGAGAACAAACACCTACTACTTAACACCCTTACCGTAATAAGGTCAAAAAATCCTAATGACCCACATGAATATTGCCCTTTTGTCTTTGTTCAAGAGATAACATCTTCAGTCCTGGATGTCATCATGTCCATGGAGGCAGACGTGACAGTTGCTCTGAGTTTTTTCAAACTGAAGAAAACAGCATGAGTTTACTTACCTGCTTAAAGAAGAACTATCACTCCAATTAAAGTGCAACCCAAATAATTATTCATATAGAGATATGCATACCAATAGTTGCAAGATACTGAATAAGTGCAGCATTACTGAGAAATCCATCTTGTTTGGAGACTGACATACAGGCATCAGCGCAGACATTCTGCCTCTTCAGAATCTGTGGTCCTGCGCTGTCCATCTGATCTCCTCCAGGACTGGTGAGGAGGAACTACATTGTGCCTTAAGGTACAGGAAGTGACTGACGGCACAGGAGCACAGATGCCGGTACAGCAAGGAGCCTGCCGTCAGTCTCTGAACAAGATGGATTTTTCAATAATGCTAGACTTATTCATTATAATACAACTATTGGTATGCATATCGCTATCTGAATAATTATTTGGGGGGCAGTTTAATTGAAGTGATAGTTCCACTTTAAGGACCAGATGGGTGTGCAATGCATTGTAAAGCATTCTCCATTATTACTTTTTTTCTTATGCTTTATCTTTGTTCTTCTATGAACAAGTCATAAAAAAAAATATCAAATGCAATATAATAATTAATAAAATAAAAGTATGCTATGGCCCAAGTACAAAGCAGTCAATGCTATGAATCTTACTCATGGTAAAAATGTGGTAATAAAAGCAAAAATAACTACAAAAATGGATTTAAATAATTTAAAACTTTAAATCACAGGCACAGAATATAGATTTTAATTTTCATGTATTTCTCTAAATAGGTCAGTTTTTAACCTTTAATATATTAACGAGCTTGCCCCCTGCCAGATACGTTCATTCCATAAGAATATTTAATACATTTATATAATTTTATATGCTTTCAAGACATAATCTATTACTATTTTATCTATCATATTTTATTCTGTTAGTAAGATTAATTATTATGGAAATACAGTTGCTTTACAGGTGAACTAACAACCTGGGAACTGTCAAAATGCACTGATTCTGAGATATTGTAAATATTAACCTTTAAAGTTCCTATAATAAAGATTCTCTGCAATATGTCCCTGATCGCTGTACTCAAAGGTTCTCCAATCAGTCCTCTAGGAACCATTAACATACCACAGCTTAAAGATATTACTGCATGAACACACACAAGACAAGCAGAACATCTCTCTCTGCCTTCCTGGAACAAATGGCACTAATAAGAAACTCAAGAAGTTAATTGGTCTATATCATATATTAGGAAACTCTGAACTACCTCACCCTGAGAAGTGGGTCCTTCATCCTGATATTTGGGTCAACCCCTGAGAGTTTCTCTGTACACTAACAACCTACTACTTATCTTACTAATTACAGAATACCCCAGTGACTCCTATGAATTTTGACCTTGTGCTCAATTGGTCCTGGATATTGTGATCATGGAGGAGGACATGACAGTTGTTAGCAGCACCACAGGACCTCAGGCTCTACTCACAGTGCATGGTGCTGGCATTTACTGGCAGCTTTTTCAAGTGCATGAGCGCTTGAGGACCAAAGGCGTGTGCAATGCATTGTACACCCATCTGATACTTAGAGGGTTAATATATTACCCTCAACTAGTGCAGACCTCAACCAGAGGGAATGCGTGTCTGGATCTGGTAATAACGGACACTGAAGTACTTATCTCTAACATCCAAGTAAGGGAGCACTTGGGGAATAGTGAACATAATATGGTATTGTGTGAGATTAATTCAATAAAGCAATTTGGTATGGGTTCCACCAAAACACTGAATTTTAAATAGGCCAACTTTAGCAGGTTTAATTCATCCCTTGGTCTTGTTGACTGGGATAAAATATTTTCAGGAAAAAACACAGAAGGTAAGTATAATGCCTTCAAAATAACATTGCAAAAATATACATATAAATTTATCCCCGCTGGAAACAAATACAAAAGAAGCAAATTAAACCAATGTGGCTAACCAGTAAAGTAATTCATGAAATAAATAACAAGAAAGCAGCATTTAAACATTATAAAGCTGAGGGATCAGCAGAGGCATTAGCAGACTACAAAAATGCCAACAAAACCTGTACAAAGGTGATTAAATTAGCTAAACTGGAGAATGAAAACATGATTGCTAAGGAGAGCAAGAGCAACCCAAAAAAATGCTTTAAATACATTAATGGCAAAAAATTAAAGTCTGATAATGTTGGGTCCTTGTTATCTGAAACGGGTGAGATGGTCAGTGGGGACAGAGAGAAAGCAAATATTTTAAATAATTTCTTTTCTTCTGTTTTTACCAAGGAAGACCCAATGGACAAGAATCTGCAAACTACTTTTACAGAACAGTCACTGCAAGCATGGGATTGGCTAACACAAGAAAAAATGTTAAAACAATTGAATGGTGTTAAGGTAGACAAAGCCCCAGGGCCGGATGGTATACACCCATGGGTACTTAAAGAGCTAAGCCAGACCCTGGCCAGACAGTTATTTTTGATTTTCAGGAATTATTTTATTTCAGGTATGGTGCCCACGGATTGGCGTAAAGCAGATGTGGTGCCCATACTTAAAAAGGGATCAAAATCACAGCCAGGAAATTACAGACCTGTAAGTTTTACATCTGTGATAAGGAAGCTGTTTGAAGGGTTGCTATGGGAATGTATTCAATAATTCAGCTTGAATAGGAATATCATTAGCAGGCACCAACATGGCTTTGTGAAAGACAGGTCTTGTCAAACTAACTTGATTACATTTCATGAGAAAGTGAGTAAAAATATAGATGTGGGAGCGGCGGTTGATGTGATCTATTTACACTTTGCCAAGGCATTTGATACGGTTGCACAAAACAGGTTACTGTACAAACTGAATGTAATAGGCTTAGGGGAAAATGTTTGTGCGTGGCAAGTTCTCCAATTGGATAAACGTGATAAGTGGAGTACCTCAGGGATCTGTCCTGGGTCCTCTTCTTTTTCATTAGTTTATTAATGACCTCTCAAAGGGCATAGGGAGCCATATATCAGTGTTTGCCGATGACACAAAATTAAGTAAGGTAATAAATTCTGAACCGGATGTGTCTTCATTACAAGAGGATTTGGACAAATTGTGTAATTGGGCAGGCAAATGGCAAATGAGATGCAATATAGGCAAGTGTAAAGTTATACATTTTGGGTATAATAATAATAAAAATGCAACATATAGTTTAAATTGTGTTTCTCTAGGGAAATCTACTAATGAAAAGGATTTGGGAGTAATGGTAGACAATAGACTTAGCAGTTGCGTGCAGTGCCAGCTGGCAGCTGCAAAGGCCAATAAGATATTGTCATGTATTAAAAGGGGTATTGACTCAAGGGAGGATGATATTATTATGCCTCTTTACAGGTCCATGGTAAGACCCCACTTAGAATATACTGTTCAATTCTGGGTGCCCTTTCTGAAAAAGGACATTTTGGAACTAGAGAAAGTGCAGAGGAGGGCTACAAAACTAGTAAGGTGAATTGAAAGTTTTAGTTATGAAGAAAGGCTAGAAAAGTTAAACTTGCACACACTAGAGAAACGGTGTCTTAGAGGGGATATGATAACACTATAGAAATATGTTCAGGGCCCATACGAAGGGCTCTCCAAAGACCTGTTCATTAACAGAACAGTACAAAGGACAAGGGGCCACCCGCTTAGACTTGAGGAAAGGAGATTTCATCGACAACATCGGAAGGGTTTCTTTACAGTAAGGACAATAAAGGTATAGAATTCACTGCTTGAGGAGGTGGCGCTATCGAATACATTAGATGCCTTTAAAAGGGCCTGGATACTTATTTAAAAGAACAGAACATAGAGGGCTATGTATGTTAGTACTGGGATTAATATTTAGTTAGTGCTTGTTGAACCAAGGAGAAAACTGATTGCCATTTGGAATCAAGAAGGTTTTTTTCCCCCCATTCAATTTGAAATTGCTGTATTGAGAGTTTTTTTTGCCTTCTTTTGGATCAATGATGGTAAACAGGAATAGGAAAAGGGTTGAAATAGATGGACGCAAGTCTTTTTTCAACCTAAATTACTATGTTACTTGTAGTTCATGTTGGTAGGGCGATTGAATTCCTATGGTACCGGCCGGAATTCATTTTTGCCCTACCGTTTGTTTTACCAGCTTGAATTGAATCGATCTCTAGATGAGCTAAAAATTGTTTATTGTTTGCCAGCCAACATGAAAAATTAATTGGATCCAGAGGTATGTCAGTGTTGTTCATATCTGAAATTATAGAGGATCCAGTTGAAGAAAATTTGGCAGAAAATGTCCTTTTAACCCAACTGTGCAAGGGAGTTCTTGGGGGTCTCTTTAATAGGATATTCAAAGAAGCATGTAGAGTGGTGTAAGCCAGGACTACCATTTATAAGATAGCTGCACTCTTTTGAAGCAGACCCTTATTTATATATTCACTTTCAATTTTTCCCGAGAAGACTCGTTTAGTAAACCTGGTGGTGTACAACATAAAATATTCCATATATTAAACAATTAATCTTTTCCTGAAGTCTCTGATGAAATCATATTCTTCCTGTTATTTAAAATGTCCATTAAATATTAATTAGGTGGAAAAATGACAATGTGTAACAGACAGCAGAATCAACGTCTTTATTAATTCCATTAAATAATTCATATTCCTTTGATTACAGTGTAGTAAGAGAAAATGATGCTGCGTAGCAAGAAGCCATTTTACAATGTCCATCAATTCTCTTACCAATACAAATAAATGCAGTCATATAGTACAGGGCTCTGCACTCTGTACAAGGCATGTCACATGTTATTAATTTACTACCCTGTCCTTTAGTGTCTGGGTCTACTCAAGAGTTTATTGATTCATTATATCTCACAGAAATCCTATTGCTCTGATCCTATAAACAAGGAACCCTATTAGCTTAAAAGAAAGTTTTATTTATGTTAAACCTTAATGAGCATAGGGCAGTGTAATGCATTGCTTCACAATTGATTGTGTATCCTTCTGGTCCTTAAAAGGTTAAGCTGGTTGGTTATTGAAATTAAATACAACATCTTTACGCCTTATAAACACAAGCCTGGATTCCATTGCAGCTGGTAAAGTGATAGCAATGTTACAAAATAAAGCAGTTCCGATTAATCTTCATAGTATTTGGGCCACGGAGAGGGCTATTTCAATACTGTCAGAGTTGTAGTTCAGTTGTAATTGAATGATAAAGTATCTCTTTCCTGCCCCTTTTACCTAGTGTAAGTCACCTCCCCTCAGATGTGGAATCTGGTCTTTTGACCCCAAAGGTCACAGCAAAGGACTATCTTCTTACTGTGAGAACACTGAAAACCCTGGCCCCCTTGACAGGTTTTTCCTTTTGCTCACTGAAGATTGTCCCTCCCTGCAATCCATCCAGACAGTCTTGCTGCTCTGAGGTGAGCAGTGTTACATCAGTAAAAGGCACCGGAGGCAACGCTTTATCAGCACTCTCCATGGCCCAAATACTATGAAGATTAATTGGAGATGCTTTTTTGTGAAACATTACTATCCCTTTAACTTTGTCAAGGTTTTTATATACAGGTTTCTCCATAGATGGGGTATCTTTCAGATAAAACTAGTTGAACCATTTATCAATTGCAATGAAATATAGGTCACAGTTCAGTTTTAATTTTCCTGTGTTCCTATTCCTAAATTTCATTTTTGTATACATGTAACAATAGGATGACCAGACCTCACATTTAACTGGGGACACATATGAAAAATGCATACTGCAGGGCTACTTTGATTTCAGCGCAATAATCCTGAAATATGCCTATTTCCTATGTGTCTCCGGTTAAAGGGAAGGTCGGGTCTGCTTATGTATCAAGTGTTATTGTGCATTTTGCCCAAAAATATATTAAAATTAATTCCATGATATAGTGATGAATAAGCTACATGGAGCCAAGCAATTAGGTAGCAGTCAGAGTACTCTGTGTGCCTAATCAGGCCCAAGCTGTATGGCTGAAATTTAACTCTTTGAGTGCCAGGGAAGTTGCAATGTGTTGTACCCTAGCACTCAAAGGGTTATAAAAACAGATAGCAGGAGGGCCTATTTAGCTGATCATATGTACAACACATGCCTGGTTAGCAACATGCTGAGGCAAACCATCTATGCTACAGAAGACAAAAATTCCTACTAATTGACATGATACTTTTAACCATTTGAGTACCAGAGGGGTACGCAAGGCATTGCAAAGCAATGCGTTGCGCACCCCTCTGGCACTCAAAGGGTAACCTCTTGAATGCTGGAGAGGTTTTAGAAGCATTAAGAAGCAATGCATTAAAGACCTCTCTAACATTCAATGGGTTAAAACTCCCCTTCAAATCATTGGGAATTTACATCA
This sequence comes from Rhinophrynus dorsalis, assembly GCA_037306005.1. NCBI lineage: Eukaryota > Metazoa > Chordata > Amphibia > Anura > Rhinophrynidae > Rhinophrynus > Rhinophrynus dorsalis. Next base: position 130,266,516 of record CM074724.1, read on the forward strand.
TTTTTACTTGTTTTACTCCAGAATTGCTTCTAATTTGGGCATAAAGCTCTTTAAGATAGACATGTATCCTACCAGTATATTAACACAGAGCATGCACTAATTCTTTAACACTTTAAGGACCTGAGGGGTGAGCAAAGTACTGGATTGCTATGCGTTGCACACTCCTCTGGTCATTCAAGGGTTAAAGTAGTTTAATGTGCACCTAAATCTTTTTTTTTTTTTTTTATGGATATAATGAACAAGCAATAAACGTCATCTAGTAATGAAGTGCCTCCCTTTTAATACATACACACAAGCACAATGTTTGTTAAAAGGGGTAACTGTCACAAATGGCACCCATAGACAGCAGCAGCACCCATAAAATAGACCAAAATGTGGTTTTGCTTTCTGATGTCTTTTGAATGAAGCATGTCCCAGCTTTGTGGAAAAAAGCCAAGCAAAATACATTTTACCATTTTTAATTTTGATCATTTTCCTTTAACCCTTTTGAGTGCCAGAGGGGTACGCAATGCGTTGCGTACCCCTCTGGCACTCAAAGGGTTAAAAATGCTACTACGTTTCCTGTTGTCTTAGGAAAATCCACTATGTGGTGTCCTATGAAATCTACAATTATCCTCTCCCAGCTCAGTCAATCATTAACCCCATAAGGACCCTTGACTGTCCTGGCATGTCATGGGTCGGCGAGCCATAAGGACCCATGACGGTCCTGGAATTCAGGACTCCCTGCACAGCTGCATGTTGTTCGGGGAACCCTGAATCATATTAAAAAAAAAAAAATAGTCCGTGGTCCTTAAGTGATGCTGCATTCGTTCACGGCCAGTCCTTAAGGGGTTAAACATCTTTGTTTTTGTTGGGGGGGTTTTGTTTGTTTTTTTCCTTTTTGTTTGTAAATTAGCTGTAATTGTTTAATTTTTATGTGATCTACCTACCATTGGATGGTAAAGATGGCTACAATGCATTGTAAAGGGTTCATCCAAGGCATTAAAGGGAATTTTTACCTTAGGAATAAGTATCTCTCAACATAAGCGCCTCTAGGTATGTCCCTATAACAGTAGTGTCTGGTGTATCTGACTCTTAAAGGGATAGTAATGTTTCATAATAAAAGCAGCTCTAATTAATCATCATAGTATTTGGACTTTGGAGAGTGTTATTTCAATTCTGTCAGAGTTGTAGTTCCAGAGTAATTCAATGACAAAGTGTCCCCCTCCCGCCCCTTTTACTGATGTCACACTGTTCAACTAGAGCAGAAGGGAGGTGCCCAGGTAGACTGCAGAGAGGGATAATCTTCAATTAAGATAAGGGAAAAACCTGAAAAGCTTGTCAAGGGGGGCAGGGCTTTCATTGTTCTCATAGGAAGAAGATTGTCCCCTTCTGTTATCTGTCTGGTCTATAGACTGCATTCCACATCTGAGAAGAGATGGCTTACACTAGGTAAAAGGGGCGGGAGGGGGAAACTTTGCTTGTGAATATCTCATAAACCATAAAGGTTTGAGAGATAAGACTTATATCATTCTTCATGTTTTTTTAATGCCTACAAAATAAAATAAAGTTAAAACGAAGTATTACTATCCCTTTAATGATTGCATTGTATCAGCAATTTCCTGTAAATGATAATGTCAGTTGAAGTCTGTCTTATAGTTCTCCCCAAAAAAAGCAGACGTAAGATGTCCTCTGAGTAGATTGTAAAAGTCAGTCACCTCCTATTATAAACTGAAATAGCTAGCACAAGACTACAATTAAGATTAAATACAGAAAAAGAAATCATTATCCCTATGGCTGCTGTTCCTCCTCAGTTCTCTAGTCACTGTGTTTTCCTTCTGCTGCTTCTGTTTCTCTTGCAACCTAGTGTTTATTCCTGATTGGCTTCCTCAGCCTTTATATAACCTGCTTGTGCTTTTCTCTTTATCCGATTATAGAGCTTAGTTGCATGTGCTTCTACTCAGTGGCTAGCGTTTCTCTTGCTATTCTTCTTCCTGATTCTCCAGCTTCAGCTTCAACCTCAACTAGTTTTTGTTACCGAGCCTGTTCTTCCTGCATTTACCTTAGCCTGGCTTATCAATTACAAATTTGTTCCATCTTCCCTGACATCAGCTACTACAACTTTGTCTTTGGATTATGCCTTTTTACTGCAAAACTGGCATCTTTCCAGTCTCTCGGTCCACCAGTTTTCACCAGTACTCTTCCAGACATCTGCACAACATTCTCCAGAGTATGCATTCGCCAGAAGGGGTGGGCAAAAAGTCAGAAAAATTTCCTGAATGACTTATTGTGAAAAAGAAATGATTTTTTGCTTTTTCGCAAGCGTTTTCTCCTTTTCACCAGTGCTAAAGTTTTCTCCTTTTCACCACTGCCAATAAATGTCTTGCCTATGTTTTCTATGACTGCAACATTTCCCACAGCAATGTTACGTCTTCTGAGGGCTGAAGTGGAGAAATAAATTGCTGAAAGTCAAAGTTGTGAGTCTTGAAAAAGTTGTTAGCAGGCAGAGTACCTTTGTCCTTTGCCCAGAACACTAACTTCCTGCTTATGTTACATTGGCACATCCATCCTTGAAAAATAACTATGGCTTGGAATATTCCAGCAGGGTACAACTCATGACATCAGTTCTTTAAAGCCTCTGTTTTCAACAAAAGAAAAGGGCAACATGTCAACCACCAGCATTTTGGCAAGTTTACTATTCCATGGGCATACATTTCCATTATTTTTGTGCAGGTTTTGACTTATTTCTTACAAATTATTAAGTGTGGGATGGCAGTACATAGTAGAAGAACTGTGAAACTTTATTGCTTTAAAGGGATAGTAATACTTCATTTTAACTTTATTTTATTTTGTAGGCATTAAAAAAACATGAAGAATGATATAAGTCTTATCTCTGAAACCTTTATGGTTTAAGAGATATTCACAAACAAAGTATCCCCCCCCTGTTCAACCAAATCAGAAGGGAGATGCCCAGGTAGACTGCAGAGAGGGACAATCTTCAATTAAGATAATGGAAAAAGATGAAAAACTTATCAAGGGGGGAAGGGCTTTCATTGTTTTCATACAAAGAAAATTGTCCCCTTCTGTTATCTGTACTGTCATACAACCAGACTCACATCTGAGAAGAGATTGTTTACACTAGGTAAAAGGGGCGGGGAGGGGAACTTTGCTTGTGAATATCTCATAAACCATAAAGGTTTGAGCGATAAGACTTATATCATTCTTCATGTTTTTTTAATGCCTACAAAATAAAATAAAGTTAAAACGAAGTGTTACTATCTCTTTAATTACATGACTTGTGGAGGTGGTGGGGGTAGTGACAGTATGTGTAGGCACTATATGACTCTAGTCATCTCCAAAACAAACTTAGAGTCATATTCCTCTGCAACAGCAGCAGAAAATCTTTGCACACTCTCTAACACATCAACAGCACTTCTATTATATACCCCTGAGCCCCGGTTACATTTAGGAGTACTTCTGAATCTGTATCTCAGTCTTACCTAGAGGCGAAGTTTTCCTGTGCTTCCTACCTCTGTATAGCCTCATTGCTGACATCAGGTAACAGGCACTAGCACGAACGCCTGTTTATGGGCCTATGCTGGGTGGCCTAATTCGGTCCCACCTCCTTCTGCTCCTTTATAAACCTCCCTGGGCCTGGAAGTCATTGCCCTCACTAGTGACTCTTGTGCTCCGCTGTGACCTGTGCTTTATCAGAGAATCCGCTCCATGTATGACCCTGGTTTGTCTGACTACCCACTTCAGTCCTGACCTGTGGCTCTGGCTGACTAACTCGCTCCATGCATGACACCAGCTTGTCTGACTACCCACATTGTTTCTGGCCTCTGGCTCTGGCTAACGCGCTCCCTGCATGACCCCGGCTTGCCTGACTGTGTACATTGGTTCTGACCTGTGGCTCTGGCTGACTAACTTGCTCCGTGTATGACCCTGGCTTGTCTGACTACCCTCATTGGTTCTGACCTGTGGTTCTGGCTGACTAACTCACTCCGTCTAGTCCCTGGTTGTCTAACCTCTGACTCTTGCTGACTATTGCTCCGTGCAGTCCCCGGCTTGTCTGACTTGTGGCTCTGGCTGACTACTTGCTCAGTACCCTCCTAGAGTGCCTGACCATCAGTCTCATTGTTCTTTGGTTCAGGCCTGCTCTCACTCCCTGTTGCCTCTGGTCGTGTGACCCAGAGTGGAGACTGGTGCATCAGTACTATCCCCTCTGTTGTTTCATCTGCACTACGGGCCTAGTCTCCGGTATCTCGTAGTAGTGCAGTGCACAGCACAGTGTGCGCCTCCGGGTAGGAGCCTGGGTCCTATCATCCTGTGTTTTGGGGTTGTGTGGGCTATATTATTATTTGCTGTACATTATAAATAAAAGTGGTTATTTATTTTACAATAGTGTCTGTCCTTCTTTGACTGAAAACCGTGATATTGTGCTAGTGGTGGAAATTCTGACCTGCTGAACGTGTATCTCCAGTAAGATCTGTGGTTGTGCTTCAGTGGGGGACTCATTGAGAAGGTGCCTAGGTCTGCTTTCCCCCTGCTCACATGCTTCTTACACAGACAAAATATAGCATTGTGTTTAGCTTTTGGATCCTAAGTGAAGTATATCATAATTTGGACTTCATAGTCTACAGGGTTCCTGGGAGGCTGCTTCTGCTACTGTTACTGTGGCTAGATGTTGCTTAAATTGGACTACTACTAGGTGTCACAGGTGCTACACTTTCAAGAGCAGCTAAGGCTGTGGATGCTGATAACCTGCTGGTTACTCTTGAACTTGAAAGCAGCAATGATTCTGATAGTGACTGAGAGGATGACTGTGTAGTTTTTGCCATCATTGCTTTTCCAGGGTCAGACTTTTCAATTGTTTTCTCACACAGTTTATAGACAGGCACAGTGCTAATTTTCAGTGGTGGAAGATTGAGCCTTTGCCTTTCTGCTAACTTTCTAGCTATGTCATCATCTCTCTCAATTTCAGCTTCATCTGTATCTGAAGAGGAGGAGGATGCTGGAGGGATGTATTCTAGAGCTACATCATCATCATCATCATCATCATCATCAGTCATCAGGTCATCCTTAGCATAGCCCACCTCCTCTTCCTCACTAATTATATATATCTTTAGACTTTTAGAGGTCTCAAACAATTTATGTTTATGTCACGGTTTGTTCTGACTCTCAGACACAGAGTAAGATAAAATCAAAACTTTATTGAAAAGTTTAATAAGAACCCTCACAGGTCCTGAACATACATATATGAGACATGCACAAGATAGGTTCAAATAGTAGCTCATACAATGATACAGTATTGTAGGCTCTACCGGCCTTGCCAATATACCGGGCAAGGCAGCCTGGAGGATGGCATGACAATATGAGTGAGGCTGTACCGGCCTTGCCAATATACCGGGCAAGGCAGCCTAAAGGATGACACAACAGTAGGAATGAGGCTCTACCAGCCTTGCCAATATACCGGGCAAGGCAGCCTGGAGGATGGCACAACAATATGAATGAGAATCTACCGGCCTTGCCAATATACCGGGCTAGGCAGCCTAAAGGATGACACAACAGTAGGAATGAGGCTCTACCGGCCTTGCCAATTTACCGGGCAAGGCAGCCTGGAGGATGGCACGACAATATGAATGAGGCTGTACCGGCCTTGCCAATATATCGGGCAAGGCAGCCCAAAGTGACTGAAGGACAGCCCCACTAGTGCTGTAGGCAGCATCAGCATAAGATGGTATTGTGGAGCAAACCGGTATCACGTTCTGGAAAACCAGGGAGGCCCTACCGGTGCTGTAATGGAAGCAGCTAGCAACTGGTGATATGGAGTAAACCAGTACCATGTACTGGACAACACGGAAGCCCTAGCGGTGCTGTAATGGAGGCAGCTAGCAACCGGTGATATGGAGTAAACTAGTACCACGTACTGGACAACACGGAAGCCCTAGCGGTGCTGTAATGGAGGCAGCTAGCAACCGGTGATATGGAGTAAACCAGTACTGTGTACTAGACAATACGGAAGCCCTACCGGTGCTGTAATGGAGACAGCTAGCAACCGGTGATATGGAGTAATCAGAATGTCGCCCAGGCGACCAGAGTCATAAAGAGAATGTCAGTCCGTATCCAGGAGCAGGAACGACAGTCAGGTGACCACTGACATAGAGACACCATGAATGGGCAACCAAAGGATGCCTCAGCCCAGTCTATATAGGCAATACTGGGCGGGCAATTGACAGGCAGCCAATGGAGAGTTCTTACACCTGACTGACAGCAAAAGCCAGCAATCACGGGAACCATGATAGTTTACTTTTCATCTTGGAGGGATTTTCACAACGTTCATTACTTCTTTCAGGACAGTTTTTGTGCTTGTTTGTCCCACTGTCAGATGCAGCAGTTGGTTGAGCTGCTATACCTTCTTGCACTATGTCATCAACAATGGAATGTGACTAGTTGTCATATTTAGTGCTTTTAGATGGGTTATTAATAGTACTGGGGCTGGTGGTGGTGGTGGAACTTTTGGTGAGACTTTGACAAACTGCATCTTCCTCAGGAGGAGAGGAATCACCATTACTTATTGCACATGCCACAGCAACAATGACTGCAGTCAGTTTTTGGACTACCATTTAACTCACATGTTCGTTGCACTGCTCTTACACTTGTGTGTTTGCTAGACATTACTGAACTACTGTTTGTGCTTTTACTTTAAAGGGATAGTAATACTTCATTTTAACTTTATTTTATATTGTAGGCATTAAAAAAACATGAAGAACGATATAAGTCTTATCTCTCAAACCTTTATAGTTTAAGAGATATTCACAAGCAAAGTTTCCCCTCCTGCCCCTTTCACCTAGTGTAAGCCATCTCTTCTCAGATGTGAATCTGGTTGTAAGACCAGACAGATAACAGCAGGGGACAATCTTCTTTATATGAAAACAATGAAAGCCCTGCCCCCCTTGACAAGCTTTTCAGGTTTTTCCCTTATCTTAATTGATGATTGTCCCTCTGTGCAATCTACCTGGGCACCTCCCTTCTGATCTGGCTGAGCAGTGATACATCAGTAAAAGGGGCTGGAGGGGGATACTTTGTCATTGAATTACTCCGGAACTACAACTCTGACAGAACTGAAACAACACTCACCAAAGTCCAAATACTATGATGATTAATTAGAGCTATTATTATGAAACATTACTATCCCTTTAAAGAACACAGTAGAACTGATTGTGTGAAATGTGAATAATGTTATACCCTATCTCATCTAGGATCAGTCTACCTCAGTCACAGATCACATCAGGGTCCCTGTCCTCTGTCACCTATCACTTTTTTATTTTATTTATTTGTTCTAATGAACTGCCCCTCCATCCATATCACTGTCAACAAAAAAAACAGAAAAAACACATTCCCTTTTCAATTGCTTTTACCCCAGACAGAGATAACAGCCTGATCAGGAAGAAGCTTGGATCACAGTTGCCTGTGTCATCCAGTCAGTCACTCAGAATTTTGGGGTGTTTAGAGTAATTCTTGTTTGCTCCCTTCTCACACCCATAGACTCCCCTAGGATAGAGATAACAGCCAGTTTAGGAAGAATCTTGGTTCACAGCTGCCTATGTTTACTTGGTAAAACAGAAAATGTTGGGATATTTGGGGTAAGCCTCCCTTCCTTCCTTGTCATACCCACAGACTCCTCTAGGACATATATAACAGCCAGAGCAGGAAGAAACTTGAATTACCTTGTCACGTGTGTTCCTAGTCAGTCGCACAGAATGCTGGGGTATTTGGGGTAATTCTCCTTTGCTCCCATTTTACACACCCAGACTTCCCTGACAGAGATAACAGCCAGATCTAAAAAGGAACTTGGATCACAGCTGCCTTTGTCTACTTAATCACACAAAAATTGGGGGTGTTTGGGGTAAAACACTTTTACTCCCTTCTCACACCTCTAGATTCCCATAGGAGAGAGTTAACAGCCAGATCAGGAAGAAACTTGGAACATGCCTGTGTCTTCCCTTCCAGTCCCCAGAGTCCCCCAATTCAAGATATGACTGGTGGTTGCTGGTGGTCGAAGTCTGACTGGTGGTTGGAGCATAACTGGGGGAGAAAGGAGTAAGAGACCACAAGAATCAAAGAAGCCGGGTAGTTAGAAAAATCAGGTTGGTGTAATGTGGGCAACACAGCACATGGCAGCAGATGGAAGAATGGTCAAACAGAGCCAGTCAGTAACAAGTGGCAAAGCAGTACAAGGCAACAGACAGAATAATAGTCAAGCAACTGAGCCAAGGTCGGTAACAGGATATTAGACAAGAACGGTACCAAATAATAGAGCAGGAGAGAAATTGAAGAAAAAGCTGGGTTAAGACAGAAGGTAAACACTCTGGTACTAGGTGGGAACTATGGGTCACAAACTGGAACGCTTTGATCACATACAGCACTGAGGTGCTGGTGCTTGATAAAGGCTCAGAGAACACACAAAACAAGGTGGGGAACCAGAAACTGGCAAACAAGAAAACCAAAAGAAAAACCAAGCAATGAGTTGCAAGGAAAAGCAGAAAAAAGGGACAAAATATGACAGGCCTGATCCAGTATTCAGTCCAGTCCTTGTTATTACCTGGTCTCCTTTATAGAACTTCCTCTTACTTGCAATGGTGCTTGCTCAAAGCATATTGTATGGACGTGTCCTGTGTATGCTGTTGCTGAATCAGTCCTTTTCCTGACTACAGTATTGGCTGTTGTTTGTTCTGTATTGATGCACTTTTACTGTACCAGTCCTGCTTTAGTCCATGCTATTGTTTACTGCCTGCTCCTGAACAGATCTACTTTTACTGAACTAGTTGTCCTGTTGCTATTCCTGTCCTGTTCCTGACCATAGTATTGGCAGCTGTTTGTCCCTGTATTGATCCATCATTGCTGTGTCAGTCCTGCTCCATTCCACAGTGTTGTTTACTGTCTGTTCCCACATCGAGCTGCTGTTACTGAACAGCCATGTTGCTGTACCAGTCCTGTTCCATAGTATTGGCTGCTGTTTGTTCCTACATTGATCCCACGTTGCTGTCTTGTTCCAGTCCATGTTATTGATTACTGACTGTTGCCTCATTGATCCCATGCTGATGAACTAGTCCTGTTGCTGCACTAGTCCTGTTTTGGAATCTATCCAGTTTCTGTATACAGCATGTTTTCAGCTTGCGACTGTATATATTTGCAGATACTGAACTGAACTTATTATTGTCTTTGCAGCTTTATTGATTGTTCTTCTTGTGGAGTCCACTGGTGCTGCTTCCTGGAAGGTTCCTTTCTGGTTATTAGCCCTGGTGTCCTGCATTCTTAGACTTGTTTCAGATGTTTGTGTTTGCCCCTTCTTCTCAGTAGCTGTTGTACACTAAGCTATTGAGGACCACTGTACCTTTAAGTTTTTGGTGAGCTGAGTCCAGTTCTGTTGGCTCTTCAGCTGTACTGCTCTTGCTGGTTTCCTCTGAACTGCCACAAGTGTTCTATTCTGGTATTGCAGCTTGGCTCCACTGAGTACACTTTGTATCCAGTCTCTGCACTGGACTCCAGCTACTCTCTCTAGTGTTCAGTTCCTGTACTGTAGTCTGTCCTCAGTATCTTATCCAGTCCAGTTCATCGCTGCCTGGCAATAGACTCTAGAACTCAACTTGTGAACTTTTCTACAGAGCCTGTACAATCATAGTTACACAGCAAATATTTATATAGTAAACTATGTTGAAAAAAAAGACACAAGTTCATCAAGTTCAACCTTTACCTCATAAACCAGAGAAATGATAATTATATAAGCTTTCCTGCAGCCAAATAAGTTAGTCTTTACTGGAACTTCCTGTTTTGCCTACTAATACACAGTGTAACCCTGTATGTTCCCACTTGTAAGAAATGTATCTACCGTAAACTACTCTTAAATGTATCCATTGTATCTGCAATTACCATAATTTAACAGACCTTACTGTAAAAAAACTCATCCTTTGCTGAAGTTGAAACCTCCTTTCCTCTAATATTAAGGGGTGGCCCCTGGTTATCTGATCAGGCCTTGGAATGAATAGTTCACCAGAGAGATCCTTGTATTGACCTCTCATATACTTGTACATTGTGATAAGATCTCCTCTTAGTCATCTTTTCTCTAGAGTAAATAAAGCAAGTTTGTTTAGACGTTCCTCATATGTCAAGTCTTCAAATCCCTTAATTAATTTTGTTGGTCTTCATTGTACTCTATCCAGTTCTAGAATATCCTTTTTTCAGAACTGGTTCCTAAAACAACACTGCATATTCGAAGTGAATATCATGCATTCTTAGGTTCAGTTCACAAAGGTCTTGATACTTTCCATGGTGGGGAAAAACGTATAAAAAAAAAAAACAACAGCTAGACAATTTTGTAGGAGCCAGTGAAAATGTGAGTGTAAACTGGTATATATAAAATGCTTGAAGATGTAGGAGTCAGTAGTGAAATATTATAAGCCCTTACTCCCAGGCTCTGGTGATTCTTTCCTGCCCTATGTTTCCCAGGAGATCCTGACATGGGGAAATGTTTATGTCAGACAGCACACATGACTCACTGGAAGTCATCCTGAGCACAGGCAGGATAAACTAGTCTGTGCTATCCAACCTTGTGGCTGGTGCCCTTACCCGGCATTGTCTGCAGCAAAGCTGAACAGTGGTATATGTACATACTCATGCTCCACACTCTATTACCACTACCCAGCATATTTTGGTTCACAGTGGCAGCTTAATAAAGAAACCTGGGCATCTCTGCCAGGCATCATAATGCTGGCTATGCTCATCTGCTGGGTGGTCACATTTACAAATTAGCTTCATCATATGCTGACACCAATTTCACTTAACATAGTAACATAGTTGCTGAGGCTGAAAAAAAGACGTGTCCATCAAGTTCAGCCTTTATCATATCATTTTTGTTCATCTAGAGGAAGGCAAAAAATCCCTAATGAAGCCAAGTCCTCCCTGACGCCAAATGGCAGTTGGATATTTCCTGAACAACATCCTATCTGCTTTGAAACCAACAGTCATAGTTCTCAATTTTGATCTGGGCTAGAAAGGTAACCACTACTTTGAAAGCATCTACAGTATCTGCAAACACAGCTTGCTTGCACTTTTGACCATAAAAGCATGCAAAAAGTTACATCACAGAGCAAATTACTAATTCAATGATGCTGGATTGAAGTTTCCCTAATGACTGCAAAATTTGTAGGTTCAGATCATTAGGGGACTTGATCTTAGATCCATTAGGGAGTGTTTTAAGATTTTTTAATGCTTATTTAGATGTTCCAGGGACAATGTTTCAACTATAAAATTAGGTTTATTTGGTAGTGAAACTTCTTCCAGTGTGTGGCAACGTACTTGATCAAAGTTATGCACTGGAAAGTGTACTGAATTGAGAAATGCTGCATTGAGACATATTCAGCTGGAATGCAACCCAGACCATAACTAGGAAAATGCACCAAAATAAGCAGAATTCAGTAAAGAAAATTACCAGCATCACAAAAGGGTACATTGTTCTATAAACATTTGAGCATCAGAGGGCATCTAGTGCAAACTGGGATGTTTTTGATATATACATAATGCTGTGCCACAACACACTTTTGTGTTCCGGTGCAAGCTTTTAGACAGAAGAACCCAACATGCAATAAAATAGACAAGTGATGACAATTAATTTTGGTATGAATAGCAATATTTTTCATGTTGCAAATGCAAACCACAGCAGGCCATTGATACTATTCCTAGGCTAGACTATATTTGTTTCAAATTTGTGCATGTGACACTACCATATGAAGGCGTTAAATGCTTAACCTGTTGGGTGCTAGAGACGTCTCCAGTGCATTACTCTGCAACGTGTTGGAAATATCTTTTTGCATGCAAAGGGTTAAAACCAAACAGCTTTTGAAATAAACCATTGTGTTAAAGTGACAGTAAATCTCCTTGTTTAGTTTACATATTCTGCAAGTGCATAATATGTAAAGTCAAATTGCCTTTACTTTTTAGTATTCATTTTTTTTTTTCTTTTTTTTTCTTTTAATTTTCAGAGATTTTCTTTTTCACACTTTTCTGTCCTAGACGGTGGTCTCCTTGGATCTCTCAGAGAGCTTTCTGTTTCGGATTGTTAAGGCAGGAATAGTGATAAAATGTAACAGTTTCCCTGCAGCAGAAAAGACTGTTTTCAGTCTAAATAGGGAATTTTCATTTGTTCTCTATGGTGCAGTTGGATTGCTCAAGAACTGTACATTTTTAGCGTTCAGAATTCCCTGGTAGGAAAAGCATTGAATGGGATGGGCATCATGTAAAGGGGTGGGTTAATGAGTATTCGATTTTGGGGGAGGAGTAGGGGAAGTTGCTTATACAGGTAGGCAGGAAGTGGAGCTGCACTGGCAGGAAGAGACTGGAGTGGCAGCAATCAACTCTCCCTCCATGTTTTGTTTGTTCTTTCTATATGTAACGGCTGGGTGGGTTTTGTCCTTGCCTTTTATGGGGTATGTTGAACTGATAATATCATGATAATTGATTGTACCTTAAAGAGACAAACCTATAGAGATATGCCCCCAGAGTTAGATCGTGGGTGGTGATGTTACCCATTGAAACTAGGTGAAATAACACACTTGTGGTCATTTTGGTTAACTCCCTTACAGGAGATGTTTAATTTGGTTGAGCATGTTACTGGTCTATATAGCTTTGTGTTGTTTTACATGTAAGAATAAGTTGTATTATTAAGCAAGTCCTGTGATTACATTTATATTATGTTTATTAATAAAGCTATGGACTTTTCTTCTCCAAAGTATTAATTGGATCTGGTTATTTAAGTGTATATCCTATACATTTTACTTGTATATGTCCCATGTGCTGTTTAGAAATACACAGTTATAGAGACACAAAAAAACCATAGGGGAGGTCCAGCATGTATTTGTTGCTGCAGAACACTGTGCTCCTTTTGTACCTATGCATGAATCACTTTGAAGACCCATGAGTGTCATAAGTGGAAATCCATATTCAAGCATATGAAAAGTGATGGGCGAAACTTTCTGCCTCAAACTGAAATCGGCGAAAGATGGCACTTTCCGCTTGGAGAAAAATTTTCCTTGAAAAGGGCCGATTTTCCGATTTTTTTTTCTGCTTTTTCACCCATTGAAATTAATGGGAACATAGAAGTTACACACAACCTATTACAAATAATATGTTATTTCCCAAAGGCATTGTATAAAAGGCGCATGAGGGTGTCTGTGTTGGTGGGGTGTGGGGAAAGAATCAGTTGAACAGGGAATGTTTTTTGGGGGTTGTTTACTGGGATTGGGGGGCACTTAATAAGAAAAGAAATCCTAAGTAAAATAAAAGAAAATAAAAACCATATGACATGGTATAAAGGGGTCTGAGGAGGATGCCTGTGTTGAATGAATGAATAATTTGAACAGGGAATTTGTTTGGGGGGCTTTCTTGACTGCTATTGGGGGGACAGTTAATAAAAAATAAATAAAATAAGAAATTTGTATTTAAAGAGACAGAGACAGGAACCCCCTGACATAAGCTGCCACTGGGGTGGACTGATACTTGACTTGATAGAGTATTTTGTAGAGGATGATTTGTTTTATTTGTTGTTGCCTTTGTAGGACTTAGACTTATTAGAGGCCCAAGCCCTGAAGAAACATTGATTTGTAGGACTTAAGCTTGTTTGGCACAAGCCCTAAGGAAACATTGTTTATTTTTTTGTAGGACTATGTTTTTTTTGTTTTTTTTTAATGCCAGCAGGTCATGTTGGCCACTGTCAAATGTCCTCCTGAGTCCTGAGTTGCAACTGCTGTTCGTACAGCTGCTACTGAGGTGTTTAAGCGGCAGGATGATTAGGCAGCTGAAAGGGAATGGGATCAACAATAGCAGTAACATGGAAGATGGATGATGAAGCTTCCACTTGCCACGACTGACTCCAGTGATGAGCCTGAGGCAGCAGCAGCAGTATAAATAGCCCCCAGTCTATCTGGAGAAAATAAGAAGTTCTCCATTAAATCTTCTCCACCTGCCCCTCATCCAAAATCATGGGTGTGTTTTTATTAGAATATATTTTTTTCCCTTGAGAGCAGGAACTGTGGCTCTCATCAGCATCTGCAATGTGCACAATGTGTGTGTGGTAAATAACATCTGGGGGCACAACTGTATCCAAACACCATGACACCCAAAACCAAGTACTGCCGCTGTCACTGTACCCCTTTTCCAGACCCGCTAAGGACACATGACAACTTGCTGACAGTTTAATAGTAATGATGAACCCTCCCTGCCACCATCTTAGCATATTCTTCAGGATGGAATCTCCTCAGATGCCGCTTGCTGCACTGATTGCGATTCTCCTCCACCACACTGGAATGTGTGGTTAGTGCACCACATAGTGTGCAATGGGTAGAGACGAACTGCCACATCCTTTCTTCTTCTGCTCCACATTCCCCTTCATTGTCTGTGGCAGCAGATAATGTTGTTGCTGTTGCTGCTACTGCCTCAGATTCAACACTGCAGCTAGAATTAGGAGTATTGCTACTGCTGGCAAGTAGAACCTGTCCTAGTCCCGCATCACTTGTGGACCCCATTCCCACTTTGTCCACGATGGTCTGTGGCACACTAGCCTGCTCCTCAGCATCCTGCTGCCCTTGCATCTCAGCATCAGAAGGAATTAGAGCAGTTGCAAATTCCTCTAATTCCAAAATGTCATTGCTGGAGGTGGTGGTGGTGATGCCCATCTTCATCCCTGTCTCCCATTTCTTCTCAGTTTCTGCTAAAAAGGCCATCAATGTCTCTTCTACCCCAACTTCTCTAGCATCATCACCACCACCACTAGTCCCTGTATGCTGTTTCTGCTGTTGCTGTATTCCAGACATCTCACTGTTGCTTGGAGGAGGTGACGATCAATGTGACAGAGGGCCCCCTGCTGTCACACTTGGCATCATTCTCTCCTCCCCCCCCCCACGAGTACTACAAGAAACACTAGCAGCAGGCAAAGTATTGGTGGTAACAGGTTCAGCACTGGCAGCAGGTTCAGTACTGGCAGCAGGTCCAGTACTAGCAGCAGGTTTAGTACTAGCAACAGGTACAACACTAGTGGCTGCAGTTACAGAAATGGTGGCACTGACAGCAGGGGCAACACATCTGGCAACAGGAACAGCACTAGTGGCTGTAGGTACAGAAATGGTGGCACTGGAAGCAGGGGTAGCACATCTGGCAACAGGCACATTAGTGGCTGCAGGATCAGAAATGGTGGCACTGACAGCAGGGGCAGCAGTCTGACAGCAGATACAACACTAGAGGCTACAGGAACAGTGATGGTTGCACTGGCAGCAGGGGCAGCACATCTTGCAGCAGGTATAGGCAGCTGACCTGTCCTGCTCTCACTAGTACTACCCTTTCCCCCCTCTCTTCCCATTCCCTTTTCTCCCATCCTTCCCTTTTCTCCCTTCCTTCCCATTCCCTTTTCTCCCTCCCTTCTCATTAAATTCCCCAAGGTCCCTTGGGGTGATTTAGGGGGACTGGACAGCATTGTTCTCCTCCTGCTCCTCAGACTCAGTGGATATATAATAAGGGTCCTTCCAGTTCCTCTTTTTGCTGCTCATAGTGATAGGAGTCACTATGATCCTCTCCTGCCTCACATTTTGCTAAATATCACAAGAGAACAGCACAGCACGTCTATCTCGCTCTGTAGCTGCTTCTATTGTGTCTGCCTTCAGCGGAAAAGTCACGTTTTTATAGCGGAAATTTGAAAACAATGTAAATCAATGGGCTAAAACTTTTTAGTCATTGAAAAAATGGCGAAAGATTTTGGCCAATGGGCGAAAGATGCGAAAATTTTAACTGCTAGTTTTAAAGTGGATTTTCTCGCGTAAAAGCGGATAACAATGTGGTTTTAGCTAAATTTCCCGTGGGAACACGGCGACAAGTTTCGCCCACCCCTACATATGAATGCAAGCAAAGCATCAACTCAGAGCAACGTGAATCTGCACTAATATTGCCAATTCAGTAACATCATACAAAGTCAATACAAAAAAAAGAAAGAAAAAAAAACCCAGACCCACTATGTTAAATAAGGTACACATGTTCACACTCATACTATGTGCAAATAAATACACATTTAGGCAATGTTTACAAAGGCAACCACTAATGTCTGCATGATATCACACATGCAAAATGAAGGGCTTGTTGAACTGTTCACATGACTGACTATCATGTGTGGTTCTATGGCTACTGTGGGACAAGGCTGGGGGTCAGCAGTGGGACAAGTCAACAACAGTCATTTCATCCAAATTGGTAAAACAAAAAATTACAGAATCATTCGGACGAAATGAATTTTCTGTTGTGCACAAGTTGACTGCATACTCTTGGACTTTTAAACAAAAGTTTGTCAGATGGGTCCTCTGCACAACCAGTATTTAATGACAGTCTCAGACTTTGTAGAAGAACTGTGGGCAATGCAGTAATGTGTGCTAAAAGCAGGGCTCAAAATTTCAAGTCCTGAGCTACTAGCCAGGCTTGAAAAGTTACTCGCCACCAGTTTCCACGTCTAGCCCCACCCATATCCATGCCTTTAACCCCACCCATATCTCCGCCTTTAACCGCACCCATCTCAAGTTCTCTTTGATAAAATGACATTGCTGCCCACACCCTATCCACCTTCACACACTGCGTTCCCCCTGTCCACACCCTGCCCACCCTCACCCTCTGTTCACACTTTGCCCACCCTCACACCCTGTCCACACACTGCCCACCCTCACCACACACACTCTGTTCACACTGTCCACCCTGCCCCCTCCACACTGTCCACCCTGCCCACCTCCACACTGTCCACCTCCACACTGCCCCTCCACACTGTCCACCCCCACATTGTCCTCCTCCCCACACTGGTCACACCGTAGTCCTCCACACATTACAAACAAAAGAGAGAGTAGAATATCTTAGAGTAGCTGTTTAAATGCACTTACTAGAGAGCAACTTGTCTCTCCAGCCCCTCTGTGTGCATCATTGTCTCCTTCCCCATCCCCTGTGTCACTGTCCCCTTCCCCAGCCCCTCTGAGTGTCTGTGTCCCCTTCCCTAGCCCCTCTGTGTGTGTCATTGTCCCCTTCCCCTCTGTGTGTCACTGTCCCCTTCCCCAGCCCCTCTCAGTGTCTGTGCCCCCTTCCCTAGCCCCTCTGTGTGTCATTGTCCCCTTACCCTCTATGTGTGTGTGTCACTGTTCCCTTCCCCAGCCCCTCTGAGTGTCTGTGTCCCCTTCCCTAGCCCCTCTGTGTGTCATTGTCCCCTTACCCTCTATGTGTGTGTGTCACTGTTCCCTTCCCCAGCCCCTCTGAGTGTCTGTGTCCCCTTCCCTAGCCCCTCTGTGTGTGTCATTGTCCCCTTACCCTCTTTGTCTGTGTCCCCTTCCCTAGCCCCTCTATGTGGGTCATTGTCCCCTTCCCCTCTGTGTGTGTGTGTGTCACTGTTCCCTTCCCCAGACCCTCTGTGTGTGACTCTGTCCCCTTCACGAGCCCCTTTGAGTGTCTGTGTCCCCTTCCCCAGTTCCTCTGTGCTTGTCGTTGTCCCCTTCCCCAGTCTCTTTCATGTGTCTCTTGCGCTCCTGCTCCCCTCCCTCCCTTGTAGCGTGGCCGAGCGAACCGCGGTAGAAGATCTTGTGTATCCTATACCCACTCTGACAGGAAGCTGTTCATTGCTCCTAGTGAGCGCTTCTTGTCAGACTGGGTAGAGGATACGGAAGATCCTCAACCCGCGGTCTGACTGTTCATGCCACAAGAAGTGATTGGCAGGAGGGGAAGAGCTGTGTTGTGTGCTCCCCTCCTACCAGTTACCTGGAGCCCGGACATTGTGCCCGCCGGGCCTGTGCACCGTAGGCGGTTGCCTAATTTTCTGGATGCGGGGCACATACCTGCCGGCACTCAAAGGGTTAATGTATACGCTGTGCTGCTCTGCAATATAATGTAAAGTGAAGGCATTATTCAGTCTGGCTTCTTATGATATTTACACACTATCACACAAACATCGTAAGAAGCCATTCTGAAGAATGCCTTTACTTTTCGTTATATTGCAGAGCAGCACAGCGTGTACCTTAACCCTTTGAGTTCCGTTTTTATTTATTTTTTTTATGGTGCTATCTTCTTCTCCTCCTGGCGGCCTGAGGTGGGCGGGACAGCAGGGCTTCAATTTCCACTCTCCCCAACTCAATTTTTACTCGCCAAATGCGAGGAGGCGAGTGGAAATTTTGAGCCCTGCTAAAAGTATGATAAAGTGAGATAACTTCTCCAATGTGATAAACTCGCCTATTCCTATGGTATTATATGGAGCCTATTCACAAGGGCTTTCAAGTCTGAGTGCAGTGGTTCTCAAACTTTTTCAAGTGCTTTCACATAAAATCAGTGAGTAATGCTAACTTCCAAGCCCGTTATCCCACTGGATGCTTGAAAAGTCATCAACACATTCTTTCTTTGGAGATCTCTCAAGCATCCAGTGAGTAAACATACTGTATTAAAATGCTAGTTTGTACAAAATCTAGCATTGAAATGAATTAGCCTACAATGTCAGGTAACCATTACTATCATTTTCCAAATGTCTTCTGGTAGTCACTGACATACACATGCACTGAGGCAGAATTATTAAGAAAAAGTGGAGTAATTCTGAAGAAAAAACAACTAAAACATAGGAAACGACAAAGTTAAAGGGATAGTAATATTTCACAAAAAAGAATCTCCAATTAATCTTCATAGTATTTGGGCCATGGAGAGTGTTATTTCAATATTGACCGAATTGTAGTTCAAGAGTAATTGAATGACAAAGTGTTGCCTCCCGTCCCTTTTACTGATGTAACACTGCTCACCTCAGAGCAGCAAGACTGTCCGGATGGATTGCAGGGAGGGACAATCTTCAGTGAGCAAAAGGAAAAACCTGTCAAGGGGGCCAGGGTTTTCAGTGTTCTCACAGTAAGAAGATAGTCCTTTGCTGTGACCTTTGGGGTCAAAAGACCAGATTCCACATCTGAGGGGAGGTGACTTACACTAGGTAAAAGGGGCAGGCTTGTGTTTATAAGGCGTAAAGATGTTGTATTTAATTTCAATAACCAACCAGTTTAACCTTTTAAGGACCTTGCGGCTCAAGGTACAGTTGTTGGTCCCAGCGTGCGGACGCTGGTTTACTCCCTGACTTGCAGTCAGGCTTCTGGTGCTGTACAGTCCTAGCAGCACTTGTTTCAGATGTGTACCGACACTAGCCTCTCCTTGGGTTTGAACTTCCATTTGATTTAAATGGGGTTGAAGGACCAATTTAAATCAACGAGGAATTTAACTTTTTCATTACTATATAGTTTGTTTGTTCCCAAGTTGTTTCACTGACAAGGTGGTCTAAGACTTTAATATATACTTGAGCTTGTGCTTAAGCTAAATAAAAGTATGAAGGAAAACATTTTTTAAACCTTAATCATCAAACTAAAGAGGTGTGATTCTGGGGCAAACCAATTGTTTCCTAATCCCCATTGCTTTAATTGAGGCTTCTGGTTCTTTGAATGTCAGAAAGGTCTCCAACACATTGTGTTGTGGTTAAAGGATTCTTTTAAGTCAGTGTGGATTTTTATTTCTTCCATTTCCATATGGCATAGTATGATCCAGAATTACTGCATTTCTTCTTAGGACATCAACCTTGTTAGACACCATTGCAAAATGTTGTTCCATGGTACCCCTTCTTTTGGGATCACAGGGGTTGCACAAGACTCAGTTTGAGAACCACTGTCTTTGTGAATAGGTTCTATAAAAATAGCATAGGAATTTGAGAGTTTATCACACCTTTATATCCCCTTAAAGGAATAGTAATGTTTCATAATAAAACAGCTCTAATTAATCATCAAGTAAGTTAAGTATTTGGACTTTGGAGAGTGTTATTTCAATTCTGTCAGAGTTGTAGTTCAAGAGTAATTCAATGATAAAGTATCCTCCTCCCGCCCCTTTTACTGATGCAACACTGCTCAGCCAGATCTGAAGGGAGGTGCCCAGGTAGACTGTAGACAGGGACAATCTTTAATTAAGATAAGGGAAAAACCTGAAAAACGTGTTCCCTTCTGTTATCTGTCTGGTCTATGGACTGGATTCCACATCTGAGAAGAGATGGCTTACACTAGGTAAAAGGGGCAGGAGGGGAAACTTTGCTTGTGAATATCTCTCAAACCATAAAGGTTTGAGAGATAAGACTTATATCGTTCTTCATGTTTTTTTTAATGCCTACAAAATAAAATAAAGATAAAACGAAGTATTACTATCCCTTTAAAGTATCTCCCCCTGTACTTCTTGGGTTTCTCCCTATCATCAGGGAGCAAGTGGTAGTTGTGTCTACATCCTCCTGGTACCTAGGATTCTTACACCCAAGAAGGCACTTGACAGCTTTACAAGAGAAGAAAAAATCAATACACAGTTACTTACAGCCATTCAGTATGCAGATCATGTAGGCAGCCCTTCCACGCACAGATTAATGGCTTTTAGGAAGTATTAAAATACAGTAGCACAGATGAGTACTATCAAGGAAGAAGAACATGTTGGAAATGTACCCTGGTGTGATTTATTTAATTTATATAATGCATTCACTCTATGCAGCACTGAACAAGTAGCGTCAAATCGCAGCTGTGAATTTCTTCACCTTAACATCTTGCAGTTCAGTCTTTCGTCACAAAAATATCTATGTAATATAATAATTTGCACACGCTGACAAATACATTTAACACTGATTTACTGAAGCACAAGATATGGATTTGAAATGTACATTTTGCTTTTAAAACATTTGTATATTGACTAGAGAGCCATTGTAGTAAAAAAATATTTCACAATTAGCCTTTTTAAGCATCAAATGATATCTGTGATTTTGGAAAGATAAGGGTCATGGAGCAGACTGTAGACAAAGGGCGAAAAATGACTTTTCTCTGTAGATCTTGGTGGAGATGCACTAAGGGTTGTGTGCAGAAACAAAAAGAGTACAATATTTATAGAAAAGATGTGGCTGCACTATATCAAGAATAAAGGCACTAATAGCCCGAGTGCACTCAAAAGTCTTATTGAACATGATTAAAAAAAGGAAAGCCACTTGGGTGGCGATACGCGTTGGGTGCGGGAGCAGAGTCGAGGCTAATCTCAGACATGTTTCCCATGTCTCCACTTGTTATATTTCAGATATGAGTATCCTATATAATAATTTGCTAAAACGTGTGTAACGACAAAGTCATGCGCATTAGAGACTGCCAGCGCCGCAGCTGATACAGAGCTGTTTTGGAGCTTCCAGCTCTGTATCAGCCGCGGAGCGGGCAGTCTCTACTGCGCATGACTGCCCCGCGACCGGCTGGCAGTGACACTGTGGCCCTTGTAATGGGCTCTTCAACTAGTCTTGTAATAATTCACCGTGGTTTATATGCACCAGGGGAGGGCTGGGAACATGTTGCCTGGGGGGCAAATACAATCTACTGGCCCATTTCTTCATTCGCTCCAGTCCAGCATCCCAGCCCATCCCCTTTAGTTACTTTTAATATTGGCATTAATGCTGTTAAGTAAGGTAAACGAGACCACATAGCCTACAGGTGAAATGCGGCTAGCTGCATGGCTGCCCTACAAAAGAGACTCATTCAGAAAGAGGCACACATCAAGGAATCCAAAATAGAACAAAAACTTTATTCAACATACAATGTAGTGATCAAGCAGTATAAAACAATTTAAAAACACCCACACAGGCAAGACCAAATATAACAAAAAATATATATTCAGGCCATATTACCTACATCTCTAAAGACAAGCATTAAAATATCAATGCCTATAAGAAAAGTAAGTAAATTGCATGTGCGTATCAGGGGAGGGCTGGCCTGGGGGGCAGAGGGGCAATTGCCCCCTGGGCTGGTAACATGTATGGGCCATCTGGCCACTGCCTCACTCAGTCTCCCAATTGTTGCTGTAAATGCAGCTACACTAGTGATACCACAGAGCTTACAATTGAAATGGAGCTACACTAGTGATACCATAGAGCTTACAATTTAAGTACAGCGACATGATTGATACCATAGAGCTTACAAGGGAAATGGGTTATACTGTTAGTGTAGCTCTATTTGGATTTTAGCTCTGTAGTATCACTTGTGTAGTTCCATTTCAATTGTAAGCTCTGTGGTATCACTAGTGTAGCTCCATTTACAGCAACAATTGGGAGACTGAGTGAGGCAGTGGCCAGATGGCCCAGACATGTTACCAGCCCAGGGGGCAATTGCCCCTCTGCCCCCCAGGCCAGCCCTCCCCTGATACGCACATGCAATTTACTTATTTTTCTTATAGACATTGTTATTTTAAAGCTTGTCTTTAGAGATGTAGGTAATATGGCCTGAATATATATTTTTTGTTATATTTGGTCTTGCCTGTGTGGGTGTTTTTAAATTGTTTTATACTGCTTGATCACTACATTATATGTTGAATAAAGTTTTTGTTCTATTTTGGATTCCTTGATGTGTGCCTCTTTCTGAATGAGTCTCTTTTTGTAGGGCAGACATGCAGCTAACTTGGTTGTTTGACTTCTCTTTTTTTAATCAGAAACAGGAGAACTTCTGGAGCAAACCAACTACGTAATATGGGACAATTAAACAAATTCCCCAAATCCCCTATAAATTAACCCTTTGAGTGGCATAGAGGTATCCAGTACATTGCAGTGCAATGTGTTGAATACCTCTCTGGCACTCTAAGGGTTAAATTGGATTTTTTTTTTAACCCCTTGGATGCCAGCGAAGTTTCCAGTGCATTGCAAAGCAATGCATTGGAGAACTCCTTAGTTTTGAGGGGTTAAAAGTCTAATTTCAATCATAGTTTGATTTGTCCCCTATGGGATCATTGTTTGTTCTAGAATTGCACTTCAGCATACAGCGATAAATCATTACAACACTTGCCAGTGATGGAAACCTTTACATGACCTAGGTGTTTCTATGGGTCTCTTATGGGTGGTAGATGACTAATTCAATAGTAATTGTTTGGGGGAAGGAGATTAAAGATCGGGACAGTAATCAGGATCCCCTATGAGATATGGGGCATAAGAGGACAAATTTGGATAAATCCCTCTCGCTAGGCAGTTTTGTCAATACTTGGTTCAGCCCAGCCCCCCTTGAGATTTAAACCTTTGTGTGCCAGAATGGTGTGCAATACAATGCTTTTATTTTTGCAATGAGTTTCACTCACCCTCTGACATTCAGTGAGTTAAAGGGGTGGACTCCAGTTGCTCTGGACAACCAGAGAGGGTATTCATCCTGAATTGATGGCTATTGCAGGGATGCACAGCGAGGAATATGAAGGTACTAAATGCCTGTTCAAGGTCAATTCTTGGATATGTGGGGTCCACTGCACTGATAGTCAGGGTTCAAAGCAAACAGTATTTAGTTTTGTGTTCACGGGCATCCATTATCATATGCATCCATAGAGATGGATCTCTTGAGGGACCCTAAAAATGTGTGTGCCCCCAAAGACCTGTGACCATTCAAAAATTAATTATTTCTTCTTTTGCTCATTTGTCTGTTCTCGTTTTTGCCTCTGTCTGTCTACCATAAGTTTGTCATATCACTGTCTGAATAAGGGAACTTATAAGCATACTAATCGACAGATAGATTAAAATTTCACATTATGCTTTATTGCTCCTAAATATTTAGCAGTCATGCACTGTCACAAAAGTAGTCAATCATTGGATCACCAGATGTTGGAGACTACAACTACCATCATCCCCAACCAGCCATTGGCTAGTTGGGCATAATGGCATTTGTAGTCTAAAACATCTGGATGTCCAACAACTATCACTGCACTACCATATTGTTTATGAGCATTTCTGGGATTTGCCTTATGATGATGGTGGTAATATGTGAGGCTGATGTACTAAGTCTACCTATAAATCTTCTAATCATATCCCAAGCCTCAGAGTTCCACTAAAGTCTGTGAGTGGGGGTGTCCATATTACATGATTTGCATAATAGAATGGGTGGGTCTTCATTGTGGTGTACTGAACTGCAAGAAGGGGAAGAGGTGTTTTCCATTAAATGGGTATAGAGTGGAAAAAACATGGTGGAGTTACAAAGAAACTCACTGGGCCCTGAGAATCAGCCTCTGGCCCTAGATACCTGTTAATTCGGTATAAAAGCTGAAGTCTCTGGGTAAGACTGGAGATGTTCCAGGTATGGTACCATGGAAATGTGGTTTAATTCTGGGGTAAAGCAACTGCACAATGGGAAATAAATATTTATAACATCAATAATGTTGTTTAAAACTACTTTTCTTTTTGACATAGGGCCCTATATATCGGTTTCATTCTGTTCTGTTTGTCTGTTTTTCTTGTTATGTCCCAACTAATAAGAGTTACTGGGAATTTGGTCCCATCATACTTGGGAACCTTCTTGTCCCAAGCACGCAGAAGTCAACTAAGTTATTGGGGACTACTGTTTGCATCAATGTTCCACATATGTGGGACAATGGGTGCCCATTAAACTGGCAAACGTGATGATACAGACAGGAAGTACAGTCCACATGGACTTAGCCCACTTTGGCCTTGCTTCCATTGCAGTGACTTTTTAAAAGGTTGTGTCTACAATTTCTCCATAGATCTCACTGGAAATCTGTTACATAAAACCACTGATAATGCATATCAACTGTAATGTAATCTAAGACTTATTAGGTACCAGTTAAATGTGTTACTGGCACTTTAATTGATAAAGTACCATATAAATAAAGAAAACACACAAGTGTTCCCTATTTTGACAGATATGCAAACAAGCACTTCTCAGGGCTTGCATTAACCCTGGCAACAACGTAACCCTTTACAGTTCACGTTTTATATTTAAAAACACTCCCCTTTGGGCAGTCTGAGAGCAGTTTCACTGTGTTTCCCTGTGTACTAACTAAAGTCCTCTGATCACTTCATGTTTGCCCTGTGCGTAAGAACTCTTCTTGGTATCTCCCTTGTCGAAGTAGCAGATGCAATGTTTCCAGTGGACTTACTGTGGACAACTTTATTCCCACTTCTATAACTCTTCCTTGTGTTGTTTAGTCTGCAGTGTCCCTTTTGGCTAACCTTTGCTGACTGGGGTCTTTGAAGTCTCCCTTGACTCCTGCTGCACTTCATGTTTGTAGAGCTTGGCTCTTTGCTGACTACTTGGGATCTGTTGGGGAAAATCTTGGGCTCCTGCTAGAAAGAGAATTCCTGGTCTGCTGCTGAGGAAACTACTAGGCTGCTGCTGGGGAGAATCTTGGTCCAGTTCTGGTAGTCTGACCTCATCTTGGTTGTAGGCAGGATTCCTGTCGGGTAGCTTGACCTCTACTGGCAGCTTTAGCAGGTAGAGTTCTCAGTACAGGGTCTTTCCATGCAGATTTCCCTTGTCAAACTGACATCTGCAACAAGACCATTGTTTTAAAAATGTTCTTTTCTAAACACCAGCTGATTAGTGTTAATTGTTTATTAGTGCAGGTAAAAAGTTGCACCATGTTAGCCGTACTCGACCAGTCTCAGAAAAATAGATGGGGCTGAGTGACATGATTCTTCTTTACACTGCACCTTGGAGAATCACAGTGAGCTAATAACCCTTCTTCTGCCACACTCTTCTTAACCCCTAAAATGCTGGAGATTCAATATTCTCCCTAACTTCATGGCTGGTAGAAATGTTTCCAACTATTACTTAGTGATGCATTGCAGACACCTCTTGGATCCAAAAGATTAAACTGCATCATCTCCTGAGGCCTGAACACTAACCTCTCCATCTATGTGTCAGTTTATCATAGAGATGAGAGAAATGTCAGCAGTTCTTTTCACATTTCAATTTGAAGGACCCAAGAAAAATTCAAGATATGTTGGAAGAAACATGGAGGGACAGAGGGAAGGGTGGGACAGGGTGAGTGAGAAACAGGGGAGTGCTGGTAAAGGTGCACAAGACAGCAAGAGTCAGCGGGATGGGGGTCAGGACTGAGAAGAGGCCAAAGAGCAGGACTAAGAGAAGGCCAATGAAAATTGGCTCTTAGTAGTTTTCAGTCTTGTAGCACAATGGACAGAGGAAAGAGACACTTAAAATGGGTCCAGAGTGTGGAAGTGATAAAACAGGAATGAGAAAAATGGGGAGACAGCAGTGTAAATTTGGAGGGGTGGAGTAGGAAGAGGGGAGAGAGACATCCAGTACACCTACATGAAGAAGTCGTCTTGCCTAGCACAGTCAACTCACATGAACAGAACTTGCTATGATTGAAATCTGAAGGAATATTAACCTCAATCACATTATTGCATTTCCATCTTTCTGATTGGTTGAAATGTAAACAAAGCATAAAAACAAAAAAGCTATTTCGTACGACATGGTTTGGGTCCTTGGAAACAGCCTGTTTTTTTATGAAATCCAAAGTTATAGAATCAAAATTCTTATCCTTAACTAATATAAGTATTATTTATTAGTTCAAGAGCATCCAACATGTGGGCCACAGACCAAATGCAGCCTGCCTGTGCCCAAGGTGTGGCCCACTGGAGATTATTTACAAGAAAATGTATTACCTCATTTGCTAGTACATACAAACTAATAGGTTTCTTGGGCCTAACCACCTGCTTGCATTCACTATTGTGTAACTGACACCCTTCAGTTCTCTAGAATATTTCAGTCTGTTAAAGGAGCAGTCAACTTTTTTTTAGGAAAACACATATTTTACAGAGCATTTCCTGTTGAATAAACCAAGGTTACTCCCATCGCTGTCAGAAGTTTTATTCAAAATTTATCGCAGTTTAAAAAATCATGAAGTGAATTTACTGTGTTTACTCCCTGATAGTTCTACTAACAGAAAGTGACAGGCAGTTTCTATCACATTCTATGGAGAACTGTATGTCTCTGACTTTTCTGACTTTCCTTTCCATTAGAATCTACCAGGAAATCTAATTAGAATTTGACCACTAGAGGGCACTGCTAATGTAAAAAACATGGGTTTAAACTGTAATAACTCTGGAAATATAAATCTCTTCACAGTGGGAGTACCCTTATTTTACTCAATAGGAAAATTCCAACAGTATATATTTTTTCATAAAAAAAAGTTTACTGCTCCTTTAAATACCAATATTTTCATTGACTCAATAAAAATTGTCTAATGACTAGGACTACATTTTTTATAATGCTTTGGTATTACTGCAAAGCAATCCATGCTCTTGAACAGCTAACAAGCTATGATTCCCAATGATATTTATAAAAAAATAATGCGGCCCTGGCACATACAACTTTCTGGTCATATGGCCTCTGTATCAGTCATATTATTCGTGTTTGGCCTTGGTCAAAGCATTCCTATATAAGTTTTAGAGAAAGAAACACCATTTATATCCTAATAAAAAGATGTTTCAAAATTCCTTTGCACAATACATCACTGAGTCAAATTGATAAATGAACTATTGCTTAAAAGAAGTAGATTTCCTTTATAGGAGCCAGTATATACTCATGTTAAAAATATTACTACTGCCCAGCCGCAGCCTCCTCTGTACTCAGGGGAAAATGACAATGAAGGATTGCCATGTAAAATGACATAGAAAAATTGACATATTTATAGTTTTTAGAAGAAGCAGAAGACAGGAGGATTTGCCATAAATGTCAAAGTAGTATCCCATCAGTATCATATATAAGCTCGTAAATCAAAGGTGACTGGACAGAAAACAACCAGGATCTCTTAAAAGCTGATGTTTTTTTCCCTATTACCTCATTACTTTAGTTGCCTGGCTTTGATTATAGGGAACTGTACATATTGGAGTAAGTATCTTGTAACTTGTTTACCAGATGGACTTAAAGGCATAGTAATGTTTAAAAATAAGTGCACCTCCGATTATTCTTTATAGTTTTTGGGCCAGGTACAGCGTCATTATCATTCTCTACGATGTGAAGTTCCAGAGTAATTGAATCACAAAGTGTCCTCCTCCCGCCTCTTTTACCTATGTAAAGCTGCACAGCAAGACCATCCGGATGGATCTCAGCAAGGGACAATCTTCTATTAGCATAAGGAAAAACCTGCCGTCCTCCTTCAAAGGGGCAAGGGTTTTCATTATGCTCACAGCCAGAAGATTGGGAGGTGGCTTGCAACCGTTAAAAGGGGCAGGAGGTGGACACTTTATTATTCAATTACTCTGCAACTACACATCGTAGAGAATGATAATATTGGTCTACATTGTCCAAAAACTATAAAGAATAATTGAAGCTGCATTTATTTTGAAACATTACTATCTCTTTAAATCAGATGGTATCATTATTGTTTATTTATTGCATTTCGGACTATCCTCTAGCCCTGAACAATGGCTAACAAAGAATGAAGATAGGAATGCTAATAAACATGGTGACATACAGGAACGTTATGTAGTCAGGCCCTGTCCAGAAGCGTTTACAATACAGAGGTGTGTATATAAATATATATCAGAAGTATGGGCTAAATGCAGACGGCATTGGAATGTTTTAACCCACTGTGTGCAGGAGGGGGTACGCAACACATTGTGGAGCAATGCTTTGGGCACCCCTATGGCACACGAAGGGTTAAATAGTGATTCTATTCTAGTCTCTAAAACTACCACCATCAACAATGACCATTTACAGGCTGAGTTTCATGGGAGTAGTAATACAAGGACAGCTAGGTAGCCACAGATTTTCAAGGCTGATGATAGTAGTCTAAGACAGCTGGTAAGCCACAGTTTGTCAACCAATCCTTAATTTACACCATTCATAGGGTTAAATGTCATACTTGACTGAATGGAAATTTATATTTGCTTTTAGCCTGAGACCGTATTGCTGCAGTTTTGCCATTATACATATGCCTCAATGACTTAATGTAATAGATATCTGGTACCTGTGACAGTTTATTATCCTATATGCTATGCCTTCTATCCAGGTCTCTGTCCTTTGTCACAACGCTCAGCTGCTTCTCCTTTGTCTTGCTTGGATTGATTTTTTATGTGATTGATGTGAAACACTGGTGGGGAGGACAACCATTTATCTACCCAGGTATGAAAAACATTTACTTATGTCTAAAGTCAAATAATAAAAAAAACTCTCATAAATTAACCATATATTTTAGTTAATTTTTATTAGCCATTCAAGGGGTAGTAATGCTTAAAATTTCGAGTGCCAGAGAGAAATCCAATGCATTGCAACACAATGCGCTGGATTCTGCTTTAGCCCTCAAAGGGTTAACATTACATGCATAATCAGCTAAATATTATTTTCCTTATCTTAATAGTGAATAACATGGAGTTATCACTTTAACTTTTTGAATGCCAGAGCGGTGTTCAGCGTATTGCGAAGCAATGCATTAGGTACTGCTCTGGCACTCAAAGGGTTAAAACCATTTGGGCTATTCATTAAAAATGAAACTTGTATTTTCCCTTCATGTTTTTCTTTTCTAAGATGCGCTGTTTCTTTTATATTTTTTTAAGTTACATTGAATTGACTGTTTGGGAAGACTTTTAAATATTTTTTTTCCTTACTGATTAGTCTATGACTAGAGAATCTTACAGAGTGTGATTAGTTGAAGAACACATGCATATAGTGGTAGTAATGTATGTACCTACCAGCAGACCAGAGATCATTTTGATACTAGTATGAAAGCCCATATACACGGGCTAAAGTGCCACCCAATGACCTTGGCTGCTGCCCCAGAGCCGGGAACACAGACAGGCGGTGAGCCGTCCAGAGCTCCCTGCTCTGGATCAGCTTGTTCAGCCACTCTCTACTGCGCATGACTGCATCGTTCCGGTAGTCTCTACTGTGCATGTGCAGTTACGCACACAGGGAGCTTCGCAGGCTAGTGCGTTATATATATACTAGTTACAACGCCCGTGTACACGGGCTGATCCGGAGCAGGGAGCTCCGGATGGCTCACAGCCTGTCTGTGCTCCCGGCTCTGGGGCAGCAGCGGAGGTGCTAGGTGACAGTTTGTCACCCAGCTGCCTCCTCTGCTGTCCGGGAGCCGGGAGCACAGACAGTCTGTCAGCCTTCCGGAACTCTCCGTTCTGGATCAGCCCGTTCTGCAAGTCCCCACTGCGCATATACGGTTACGCACACAGTGAGCGACGCAGTCTAGAACTTTACGTTATGGGATAGAGATGAGAATCCACCCAGTTCAGTTCACTGAGACTTTTATCTTTTATTAGTTTGTTTACCTCATTTGTGACATACTTTGCACTTGCTTATCAATTGAATAAACAAACAGGGATAAAATGGTCAAGCACAGATGGCCACATATGATTTGGAAAAGATGTATAACATATTTAGGTCTTATACATGTACCAAAATGTTCTTACACATGCTGGCCAGGAATCTATGCTATTTAAAAGGGAATGTACCCTATTCATTTTCATTCCTGGTAATATCCCTTTAAATGTACAACCATTGCAACAAACGTGACAAATACTTTATGGTGTCCACCCCTCCCGCCACTTGGTGACACAGTGTACTGACATAGTGACATCAAAAGTGATAGTCTCACACCAGGGTTGCATAAAAAATAGAGAAGACCTTTAGTCCATTCAATCTTCCCCACTACATAATGACTCAAGGGCTGGTCATGGCCAATTGAATTTGACACCAGCTCACAGTCCATATTTCATATCATGCTGCCCCCTGTGTATTGGCTGGAGCAGAGGTTATACCACTCTTTACACAGAGAGCTTGCAGGAAACTCTATAAACTCATCTGACATTTGTTTAGCTCTATGAGATCTGAAATTCCTCTGCGAGAAGCTTGCACATCCTGTCTTTTTAATTTGATATAAAGTAGCACTGACTACAGGTTCCCTATGATCTCATCTATATTGAAGAAGATACATAAATATTTCTTGGAATGAAACCATGTGGACTAGGTGAAGAAAATATTGTTTTTTCATGTATTTGTAATTATCCTTTTAACACATGAGCAGGAGCTGTATTACTACCATTCTGCACTCAAGTAACCATTAAACTAATTCTGTAATGCTGTGCCTGAATCATACCAATTTACTAAGCTACTTATAACAACAATTGTCCTGTGTGCACTGTTTGTGTTAATGGGTTGGCAGCTGGGAAGAGTATGGGTGATTGCAGACAGTCTTTATCTGAGCCTTGTTTAACTCCGTAAGGATCAGAGAGGTGTGCAAAAGCATTAAGAATCAATGAGTTGCACAACCTCTGGACCTTAAGGTGTTAATGATATTTGTGTGTGCATGTCTGTGTGTGTGTATTTATATATACACTAGTGTAAAAGGTCTGATGACGTAAAGAGGCCAGTCCTGCTCTGCGTACTTCCACCGCCTCGCTGGCGGCGCACGCGATGCAGTCATGAGCAGTAGAGACTGCCCGAAAGCACAGAATGCTCCCAGCATTCTGTGCATTGCACACCCCTCTGGCACTCAAAGGGTTAAAAAATCGTGTGAAAATGTTGAATCAAATGTCAACGTTTCGGCCCCCTCAAGGGCTTTCCTCAAGTCTTGATGAAGGCCCTTGAGGGGGCTGAAACATTGACATTAAATTCAACATTTTCACATCATTTTTTAAATCCTTTTGAGAGCTCATTTTTTATAGTTGCTACACACACCATTTCCAGTACACAAACATATCCTATATAATAATTCGCTAAGGATGTTTTTCATAAGCCGTCATGCGCAGTAGAGACTGCGCGCATTCGGGCAGTCTCTACTGCGCATGAAGCGGCCTCTTAACCCCTTGAGTGCCAAATGGTACATAACGCATTGCAAAGCAATGTGTTGCGTACCCCTCTGGCACTCAAAGGGTTAACATTACCCGGACCTTAGCCCGTGTACACGGGCTTTTACACTAGTGTGTATATATATATATATATAGATATAGATATAGATATAGATATAGATATAGATATATGTTGGAATGGGGGATTTCAGAACTCACTCTAAACACATTTGCATTGTGAGGAAGCATATATATATTAGGCAAATGTAATAGGTGAATAAGAACAATGGGCAAGGTTTTGGTCACACAAGACCTTTATCAAGAGATCTTGATAAAGGTCTTGTGACCGAAACTTTGACCATTGTTTGCTACCATTTTTTTGCCTAATAAAAACTCCTTAAAGGGATAGTAATATTTTATTATTACTAACCCTCATATTGTAGATCTTTGCAAATTAATTTAATAGCCCCCAGGTTCATCTCTCAAACCTTTATGGTTTGAGAGATAACCGAAGGCAAAGTTCCCCCTCCCTTCCCCTTCCCTGAAGTCAGCGTTGTGCTGACTGCAGGGATATCCAGTCTGACTTTCATCAGGTGGCTCTGCAGCTGAGCCGCGATCACTTTAGTAAAAAAGAATTATTTCACTGAAATGGTCTTCTACATGTGCTTGCAAACCAAGCACATGTAGAAGACCGTTTCAGTGAAATAATTCTTTGTCACTAACACGATTGCGGCTCAGCTGCAGAGCCGCAAGCCTGTCGTACGACAGACTTCCCCTGCAGTCAGTACAATGCTGACTTCAGGGAAGGGGGAGGGAGGGGGGAAATTTGCCTTTGGTTATCTCTCAAACCATAAAGTTTTGAGAGATGAACCTGGGGGCTATTAATTTATTTTACAAATATCTACAATATGGGGGATAACAAAGTATTACTATCCCTTTAAGAAGTCCCATGGGTGCTGCCCCCCCCTTTTTCCATACAGCATTTAAGGGGTTAAAACCCAATGTAAATCATTTAAATCAATAGACATTTTCAGTTCTCCACTATAGCGCAAAAGGTTTGCCCCAGACCTCCTCCTCTTTTCCTTTGAACAAAAGGCCCTTACTAGTCAGCCACCATTAAGACTGCATATACTGCAAGTGTATAATCCACTTTTATGTCTCTGACAGAGAGCTTCCTGAATTTCTGTTTCTAGAGAGTTTTCAATGAAAGACTGTGAAAGCAGGGATAGTTATACAATGTTGTACTATCTTTACAGCAGAAAAGCTTACCTAAACTACAGTATACAGAGCACTCAACTGTTGCAACATTGTATCACTGTTCCTTTTTATTTACAGTCCCTGACAGAAAGCTGTCTGTAAAACAGAAATTCAGAGAGCTCCCTATCGGCTACTTAAAAGTGTAAAAAAAAAATAGGTGGAGATGAAAAAGTAAAGTATACACAATTGCACTTTTATTATTTACTTGCAGAATACATAAAGGAAATTGACTGCCACTTTAACCTGTTGGATGTTAGAATCATCAGCAACACATATCACGGTAACGAGCTGAACACTTCTCTGTAGGCTACTCACTATACTCAATATCAGGCAACAATTTTATATTTTATTTAGCTACTGTCTTACAAAGGAGAAGGGCAA
The DNA here is from genome assembly GCA_037306005.1 of Rhinophrynus dorsalis. Lineage (NCBI taxonomy): Eukaryota > Metazoa > Chordata > Amphibia > Anura > Rhinophrynidae > Rhinophrynus > Rhinophrynus dorsalis. The sequence continues at coordinate 130,299,802 of CM074724.1, forward strand.
TGTGATGTAGCACAGTGAATGTGCTCAGAGGATATGGAATAAATACTATTGCTTTCTCTTTTGTTATCTACAGGAATGAACTCAATCTTTGTGTATGTTGGACACTCCCTCCTGGCCGCATATTTCCCATTTAGCTGGGAGATCAAGGATTGGATGACCCATTATGAACTACTCGCCCAAGACATACTGGGGACCTGCATCTGGGTTTATGTGTCCTACCTCCTCTATCGGCAGAAGTTCTTCTTGAAGATCTAATATATATGTATCAAAAACTTACTTTATAAATAAAAATGGCTAATACAACATATACGTGACTTTGAAAGCTCTTTCATGATGACCATAGTTGTTTTTAGATTATAGGGTTCCTTTAAAGTGGAACTACCACCTTTAAACAACTTTAGCTTCAATAACTCCCCATCTGGCGCCTAGCTGCTTAGTAGCGCTAGTCATCAGAATGATTACCTTTTTTAATAGACTTATCAATTCTTCTGGGGCTGACATGCAGGATGGATCGCAGACATCTTGCTATAGTGACGTCCGCGTGCCTGCCCTGTCAGTCCCAGCTGGCTCTAGGAGGCGTTGCTAGGAGCTGTTCGGCTCCAGAAGGGACTGATAGAGCAGGCGAGTGGGCATCATTATGGCAAGATGTCTGCGATCCGTCCTGCCTGTCAGCCCTGGAAGAACTGATAAATCTATTAAACAAGGTAATAATTCTGGCGACTAGCGCTACTATGCAGCTAGTCTCCAGATGAGGAGTTATTGAAGCTAAAATTGTTTAAAGGTGGTAGTTCTGTTTTAACTTGTTCTCAGGTGATACGCTGTCTTTAAGGTTGCAGTAAACATTTTAAAGGGATAGTAACGTTTCAAAATAAAAGCAACTCCAATTAATCTTCATAGTATTTTGGCCATGGAGAGTGTTATTTCAATACTGTCAGAGTTGTAGTTCAAGATATTGAATGATAAAGTGTCCCCCTCCCGCCCCTTATACTGATGTAACATTGCTCACCTCAGAACAGAAAGGTGGTGTCCAGATGGCTTGCAGAGAGGGACAATCTTCATTTAGCATAAGGGGGAAGCCTAAAAAAAAACCTGTCAAGGGGCAGGGTTTTCATTGTTCTTACAGTAAGAAGACTGTCCCTTGCTGTCAGCTGTCTGGTCCCAGGACCGGATTATACATCTGAGGGGAGGTGGCTTACACTAGGTAAAAGGGGCGGGAGGGGGATACTTTATCATTCAATTATTCTTGAACTACAACTCTGACTATTGAAATAACACTCTCCATAGCCCAAATACTATAAAGATTAATTGGAGCTGCTTTTATTTTGAAAAATGACTATCCCTTTAATGAAAACCTGTTATAGAGCTTACCTTGCTAGGTAGAACAAGGGTACCTCAGTGTTACTCAGTTCCTGACAATTTGAACACCTTGACAGTTTGGACACATTCCGTTCCCATAGAATGCAACAGAATAACTGTCTGAACTCCAGGAGAGGCAATGATATTGCGAAGTATGTCTTGTGATGTGTGGCAACCACATCGCCTTGAAGATGGATACACACATCACCATATGCACTCAGAATTAAGTATACAAGGAGAGGGAGGTAGAATCAAATCATTACCATGCACTATTGTTGAACTGCTGGAGATGTATAAGGGATTCCCTCCTTTATACTTCTCCAGGAGTTCAGCAACCCTGAAGTCTGAGTGCATCCATTCTACTCTCCCACTTCTCCAGTGGGGAGCAGAAAGGATCTGATCAAATTTAAAGGGATAGTAATACTTCGTTTTAACTTTATTTTATTTTGTAGGCATTAAAAAAACATGAAGAACGATATAAGTCTTATCTCTCAAACCTTTATGGTTTATGAGATATTCAAAAGCAAAGTTTACCCTCCCCGCCTCCCCGCCATCTCTTCTCAGATGTGAATCTGGTTGTAAGACCAGACAGATAACAGAAGGGGACAATCTTCTTTGTATGAAAACAGTGAAAGCCCTTCCCCTCTTGACAAGTTTTTCAGCTTTTTCCCTTATCTTAATTGAAGATTGTCCCTCACTGCAGTCTACCTGGGCACCTCCCTTCTGCTCTGGTTGAACGGGGGGGATACTTTGTTTGTGAATATCTCTTAAACCATAAAGGTTTGAGAGATAAGACTTATATCATTCTTCATGTTTTTTTAATGCCTACAAAATAAAATAAAGTTAAAACGAAGTATTACTATCCCTTTAAAGCAGAACTTTCACCTGAATAACATAGTCCCTCAAATGATAATTTAATTAGCGATATCCACACACATACTTGAAAATAAAACTAATTGCTGCTTTAATGAAAAATAGAACCTTATATGCAGACAGGCATGGCAGAGATCTTGCAGTAGGCGTTCTCTGCGCCTGCACTGTCAGTCCCTCCAGTACCTTTCGGCACAAACGCACCAGTCGTGGAGTTGAAGGGGACGGACAGTACAGATGCAGAGATACTGTCTCTACAAGATGTCTGCACTGTTCCCTGCTGCCTGCCCTCTTAAAAGGCTCTTTTTTCGTTAGTGCAACAATTAGTTTTATTTTCAAGTATAAGTCTGTGGAAATAGCTAATGTAATTATTATTTGAGGGGTTATGTTATTCATGTGAAAGTTCACTTTAAGCATCACAAACAGAATCGCTTCCTTAACCATTACAGTGCCATGAGTATGTGCATTGCCCACCACCATGGCACTGAAAGGGCTCCAAAATGAGTGAATAGCAAAGAAGCTATATTTAACAACTTCTCTATCCTTCTCTAATCACTGAACCAGCTGAGCCGGCTATCCATTGATCAGCTGATTCAAGTAAACACAGGACTCAATGCACTCAGTTGCAGAGTGCCTTACTATTTATATGAAAACTTAAATTAAGTAATATAAATATAGTGCTAAAAACAATATATAAATAAAACTAGCAATAAATACTATGAGAAAGAGGTGTATTAACTGCTAGAGATTTATAGTGCCTAGATATCACCTTACAAAGCCATAATTCTTACTGGGCAGAGATCCAGATGAAAGAGCGATCAGTAGGTTGGCGTAAATTGCAATCCTTTCCCATCCAGAATGGTGGAACTCGTAAGGCACTCTGCAACTGAATGACTTGATTGCTGTGTTTACCTGAATCAGCTGATAGGTGGATAGCCAGCTCAGCTGGTTCAGTGAGCAGAGAAGGGCAGAGAAGAAAAGATGATAAATAGCTTCTCTGCCATTCTCCCATTTTGGAACCCTGTCTGTGCCACAGGGGTGTGCAATCAACATCCTTATGGCACTGAAAAGTTTAAGGGCGGCCGCTGCTGTCTGTTCTTTAGCAGGGATTGCAAATTGTCCTCTGGCTCTATAGTGGGGAATAGGACTATCCCAACATCACCACCCTCAGGTTTAGGATGTTGGGACATTGAACTCTAACAGCAGAGGCTGTTATCAGAGCTTAATGTATGTGGTGAACAGCCACATTAACATATATACACAATCACATGAATACAACAATGACTCATTATACTGCATTTCCACATGCAAATGAGCCATTGTCGAGCAAAATAGTAAACCTGTCAAAAGCATGATATGTTGGTGGACTGTGGCGAATTAGCAGTGGATCGATGGGGTTATGATGCTGAAAACATCTTAGTGCATATTGGCAATGTGCCTTAGATGCAGATCTGACACAACATCACCATCCTGGATCTTATCACCTTTTAGTGCATCTCCCCCAGGGTGAACTATAGGTCAATGATGTGGCCACGGGAGGGCATCGTTAATGCAAAAAAAAAAAAAATCCAATTTAAGCTGTAATTACTCTGTAAAGGCACATCTGTCAGCAGTGGTAGTATCCATGTTTTACTCAGTAAGAAAAGGCCTACAATCATGGGCGTCCGGAGGGGGGGGCAAAGGGGGCACTTGCCCCCCCCTACAATTACCCTCCTCCATATGAATAAAGGGGCTAGATGGGCTGGCCTGGGGGTCATATTATGGCTTTGCCCCCCCCTGGAAAAATGTATACGGACACCACTGCCTACAATCTGTGCTTTTTACTTCATAAAAAATTGTTTACGGCTCTTTTAAACTTGTGTTCCTTGTCAAGATAACCCAGTTCAGGCAAGTCATATCTAATAATATTAGTTTCATTCTACTATATCAGAGGTAGTTAACATTTGACACTCCAACTTTTGGGGGGCTACAACTTCCATAATCCCTGACCAGCCAACAGCTGTTTGCGGATGATGAGAGTTGTAGTCTCCAACAGCTGTAGTGCATAAGCATGCCTACCCCTTATACAGTAGCTAACTTGTTTCCCCCCTCTCATAGAGGAGCTCCAGTTTTCATGAAATGTCAAAGGGAGTTCACATGCAGCAAGTGGCACATACTTATTAGCATGTAACTAGGACACGAGAGTTAAGGGGCATTTTGACTGCCACCACTGAAGAAGGATTTTGATAGGAAATCTCTGTTGCTCTAGTTAGTAATTTCGTGAGTAAAAAGCAGAAATACACGAAAGGCATTATGTTCATATTTGGGAAGTCTCCGGATCTGCCCCAGAGACTATGGCTTCCAATATTAGAAATTACGAAATGTATCAATCACTAAAACAGACTGATATAAGAAATGAGTCTCTTCATTGGATGCTGGTATAAATAATTTTATTAAAATGTATATCATGTAATACCCAAACTAAAGGGGATAAATTGTCCATAAAATAAACCTGTCCCTTGATAGTGTCTCAAATGAGAGAACAACCACTTGATACAGGATTCACCCTGACACACTTAAAGGGATAGTAATACTTCATTTTAACTTTATTTTATTTTGTAGGCATTACAAAAACATGAAGAATGATATAAGTCTTATCTCTCAAACCTTTATGGTTTAAGAGATATTCACAAGCAAAGTTTCCCCTCCCGCCCCTTTTACCTAGTGTAAGCCATCTCTTCTGAGATGTGAATCTGGTTGTAAGACCAGACAGATAACAGCAGAGGACAATCTTCTTTGTATGAAAACAATGAAAGTCCTGCCCCCCTTGACAAGTTTTTCAGCTTTTTCCCTTATCTTAATTGAAGATTGTCCCTCTCTGCAGTCTACCTGGGCACCTCCCTTCTGATCTGGCTGAACGGGGGGGAACTTTGCTTGTGAATATCTCTTAAACCATAAAGGTTTGAGAGATAAGACTTATATTGTTCTTCATGTTTTTTTAATGCCTACAAAATAAAATAAAGATAAAACAAAGTATTACTATCCCTTTAAGTATGTAGTGCCCCTTCACCCTACACAAACCTGCAGTTCAGACACTAAACTGTCTATGGTGCTTGTAAAAAAAAGTGTTGTGCTACAACTTTTTCTGTTTTCTGCTTTCTATATTAATTGCAGGATCACTGAGGACATTCCCTCACCCATTTTGCCTACTCCCGGCTCTGTTTTCCAAAGCCTACCCACTTCCATTAAGCCCCGCCTACATTACCACATAAACATCTGGACAGTCCCCGCCTCAGCTCCAGTTGTTACCCCGGGAACTATGGACATCAAGTTTCCCATGTATGCTTAAGTTCATAAGAAAGTGTAGGAATTATGGGACAAACCAACTGCACCATAGTGGAGAAATAAAAATTCCCATTGATGTAAATTATTCTTTTACCTCCTTCAAAGCCAAAGAGGTCCCCATCACATTCCAAAGAAATAATATGAATACCACTAGCATTCTAGAGGTTTGAAGAAGTCCATTAAAATGAGATTCATTATTTCTTCTGCTGAAGTTAGTGTTCCACAGAATTGTGCCTCTTTCTTTCTGTATAAGGCTTTAAAGGGATTGTAAAGTCCAGAAAAATGAATAGCCCAAATGATAGGTACAATAAAAAAAGTGCATAATGCCCTAATTCCTATCTCTCAAACCTTTATGGTTTGAGAGATATAAGAAAATAAAGTATTCCGCTCCCTTCCCCTTCTCATGCGTCAGCTGTATAGCTGACGGCATGAGAGCCTGCTTCCGGGATCAGATGGCGGCTCTTCAGGAGCACTAACATTGAGATATCTAACTATAAATACTTTATCAGAATGGTCTATAACGTGTGCTTTCAAACCAGGCACACATTGTAGACCATTCCGATGAAGTATTTATAGTCAGATATCTCAATGTCAGCGCTCCTGAACAGCCGCGTCTGGTCGCGTGGCCAGATTCTACCTCTGATAGCTTTACAGCTCGTCAGGCAGAAAGGGGAGGGAGCGGAGGACTTTATTTCCTTATATCTCTCAAACCATAAAGGTTTGAGAGATAGGAATTAGGGTATTACGTATTTTTTTATTGTACCTATCATTTGGGCTATACTTTTTAGGGGACTTTATTATCCCTTTAAGCTAAAGAGGTACAATTCTACAGCAAACATCTGAACCCCGTGGGGAGGAATGAAAATTCCCATTGATTTAAATTATGCATTTATATCAACCTTATGGTGAAGTTGGTTTGCTCCAGAATTGCATTTCTTGATGAATAAGGTGTAAGGATCTAATTCTCCAAGCTCTAGTTGATCATTTCAAAACAAGTAAAATTTGCCATTGATTGAAAATAGTCTTTTTAATCTCTTGATTGCTATTGTGGTCTCCAATGTGAAGGGGTTCATTCATTCAAGGGGTTAAAAGTCCCATTTAGCTCAACTGGAATTTGAGCTGTATCGTAGGTGTTCGCAGAAAATTTTCTGAGGGAGGGGTAAAGCCATAATATGTCCTCAAGGGCAGCCCATCAAGCCATTAAATTATACAGGGGGGGAGAAAATGTAGAGGGGGGCCCCTCTTGTCCCCCTCCACACACAGATACCCATGAGCGGTGTTCTGGAAATAACCATCTTCACCACAAGGGACAATTAAATTTCCAATTGAATTAAATATTTTTTTTAAACGATTGAATGATAGAAGTCAACAACGCATACAGGAGCTGAAATTCTCATTTAAATCAGTGGGAATTTTTATTTCTTCCTTATGATATGTTTGGTTTTCTACAGCATTTATCAATTTTTTTTAATGTGTCCCAAAGAGTTGAAAGTAACCATTTCATTACCAGAGAATTCACTCACTGAAAGTGATGTACAAGGAAAAGTTGAATAATTCTGGAGCATAACAATGCGCCAGAGGGAACAACAAAGATTAATGTGAATATATTCAATGGTTTTAACCCCCACTATAGCAATTATGGGTGTTAACCCTTTGAGTGTCATTGCTTTGCAATGCGTTGCATACCCCTCTGACACTCAAAAGGTTAACAGACCCAACAAAATCAGTGGGAGATTTATTCTTACCTGAAATGCATTTGATTTACCTCAAAATTATTTTTCTTTTGATAATAAGGCCTGTGCTAAGGGTTGTAAGTAACAATTTCATTGGCAGAAAATCCACTCATTAATTTATTGGGCCCATTGTCATTAAACGTTTCAGTAGATATTTTTTAACAGGTCTGGCATCACTTATGTTAACACAGGCGTGACTGAATTCATATTGGACCTCTAGGGTAAAATCAGCAGAAGGTTTTTTCTGTAGCCTGACAGTGAGAGCGTCATAGAGCTTGCCAATTAATATGAGAAGACATTGCATGATTTATGTGTGCTAGGGACGTGCCGATTTCTTGCACTCTTGCTCATACAGAGCAATATTCATTTCTGACTTCTGCAATTTCTGTGTGTGTGTTTTAATTAAAGAAGACAAATAAATCTCAGTATGAGTTGATTTGCAATCCCTGTCCTGAGTATCAGATCTGAGGGTGTTTGGAGAGTTGAGATAATTGAGATAACATGCTTATTACACACATCAGCATTCAGGACAGTAAAGCATCTGTTTCATTTAAAGGCAATTTATCTAATCTACAATCCATATGCATGGATAGACTGTTCAGTCCTTTGCGTGCCAGAGAGGTGATCAACACATTAAGGTTGATGTACTAATGTATAAACTAGGTGCTAGAACCAATTTCTTAGTGTACACCTGCCTAATAGCAATTTACTAAGCTACATATTCCACTTGATATGGAAGATAACACCAAAGTAGCTGTGCTGGCAGATTTATACATTCACTCCAGTCCCACGATACTTACCTAGGAACCTTCATGATCAATCTACCTTGGGGTATAAATGAGGGATGGAGATGGGTATTACCAAATGATGCATATTTGCATCATAATGTGGGCAGGGCTTAATTGAGGTGGGAGGGATTGGGCAGTACAAAGCCAGTGGTTGCTTTGAAATGGACAGGTAAGTGGGTGGGGTTGCCAAGGAAATATGCAAATCGAAGAGTCATCCTCTGCCCCCGCTGAACCGTTATTTAAGTCTGAAAATCAGAGTCTCCTGGGCAGATCTGGGGAGTTCCCAGAAAGATAATAACTAATAAACTAAAGTGTTAAAGGGGCAGCATTGCTCAGTTGGATGATTAAGTATGAATATATGATGATTAAAGATGAGCGAGCACCCCGATGCTCGGGTGCTCGGGTGCTCTGACCGAGCACCCCCTGATGCTCGAGTGCTCGGCCGAGCACCCGAGCCCCATTCAAATGAATGGGAGCACTCGAGCATTAAACCAGGCACCCCCTGCTCTGATGAGCGGAGGGTGCCTGGTCAATGTCCCCCTTCATCTCCGCTATGCCCCTCTTCCACAATGTCCCCCTTCATCTCCTATGCCATAGCGGAGATGAAGGGGGACATTGTGGAAGAGGGGCAAAGCGGAGATGAAGGGGGACATTGTGGAAGAGGGGCATAGACTCTATGCCCCTCTTCCACAATGTCCCCCTTCATCTCCGCTATGCCCCTCTTCCACAATGTCCCCCTTCATCTCCTCTATGGCATAGGAGATGAAGGGGGACATTGTGGAAGAGGGGCATAGCGGAGATGAAGGGGCACATTGTGGAAGACGGGCATAGCGGAGATGAAGGGGGACATTGTGGAAGAGGGGCATAGAGTCTATGCCCCTCTTCCATAATGTCCCCCTTCATCTCCGCAATGCCCCCTTCATCTCCGCAATGCCCCCGTACCTCCATTCCCTGGTGGTCCAGCGGAGCGTCTTCGGATCTGTGCCTCTTCCGGCACAGATCCTCTTCACCCGAGCATGTCGGGCGAGCACATGGCGGTACTCGTACGAGTACCGCCATGTGCAGAGCAGAGCGATGCTCGAGCCGATCCGAGCATCGGCCGAGCACGCTCGCTCAACACTAATGATGATGATGGTGTAACATTTGCAGTTGCATTCTAGCCTTCAGGGGCTTAACAATCCTATTGAAACCAATGGGGATTTTATTTATAAATCTTTATTTGCTTGTAGTAAGGTGTGATAAACAGGAGAAACTACTCAAATATTATTCTATGGAGGCTTTACACTAACATCCTCTGCCTTCAGACATCTTAGTCCACAATCTCCATCTATCTATCTATCTAGCTGTCCTGTGTAATAATTCACTAGGATGTTTGTCAGAAGCCATCATGCGCAGTAGAGACTGCTCGAATGCACAGAATGCTGGGAGTTCTGTGCTGGGAGCATTCTGTGCTTTCGGGCAGTCTCTACAGTGCATGACAAAGTCGGCGGCAGGACGCAGAGCAGGACCAGCCTCTTAACCCTTTGAGTGCCAGAGGGGGTACGCAACACATTGCAAAGCAATGCATTGCATACCCCTCTGACACTTATAGGGTTAACACCACCTGGACCTTGGCCCGTGTACACAGGCTTTTACACGAGTACATATATAAAAGGCCAGATGTATGTTTGTCCAATGCAGTAATGCCCAGTAGAGACTGCCCGATGCAGTCATGTGCAGTAGAGACTGCCCAAACGCTGGCCAGATGTATTGTATGTTTGTCCGATGCAGTCATGTGCAGTTAAGACTGCCTGATGCAGTCATGCACAGTAGACACTGCCTGAACGCAGCCCAGATATATGTTTGTCCGATGCAGTCATGCTTGGCCCATGTACACAGGCTTTTACACTAGTAGAATAATATAGGAATTGGATAGTTTATCTCACTGAAGATTTATTTCAGCTGTGTATAACCCTTATTACACCTTAATGCATCGGCACCTGATCTTCTTTGCACATCAGCCTCTGTATATTAATTTTCATCCACCAGTACAGACAGACAAAGGTACATAAATGTTTTGTTCCTTTTACAAGACAAATTGCCCATCTACATCATAGTGCTCCTAACAAATACTGGCTCCTTATACCTGTGTCTATGCCAGGATTAGGTAACCTTTGGTTGTCCAGCTGTTAGAGACATGTCCCAAAACCAGCAGTCTCCCTTGTCTATGCTGTTGTCACAATCCCTTTGTTGTTGCCTTCTGCACATGAGGTCTATTATTGGACATAACTACCTATTGTTGGGGCAGTTTGCAGTCTACTCATTCCAAGACATACAATTTTCTCTTTTCTACTTCATTTATGGAGCACTATGAATTCTATCTACCAGCTGTACCAGGGCCGGATTTGCCTACAGGCGCACGCCACCGAGGGGCGCCTGCCATTGGGATTTTTTTTTTTTTTAATCTTTTTTTTTTTTATTAAAAAAAAAAAAAAAGTAGCCACCTTGCTGCCCCCCCCCCCCCGTTCCCTATTTCCTACCTCCCCGGCGGCAGGACATGTCTGTGCCTCCTTGGCACAGTTCTGTAGGTGGTGAGCTCCCTTGTCGCATCTTTAAGAATGCAGAGCGCTGGGAGATGACATCATCTCCCAGTGGTCTGCATTCCTGAATAGGAGAATGCGCGGGAGCTCCATCAGCTACAGGACTGTGCCAAGGAGGCACAGATGACAGATCTTCTACCAGGGAGGTAGGAAACGCACCATGTCAGGGCAACATGGAGATGGTGGGGGCAAGTTGGAGCCGAAGGGGGGCAATGTGAGGGCAACATGGAGATGGTGGGGGCAATGTGGGGCTAATGGGGGGAAAGTTGGAGCCTATGGAGGTCAATATGGAGATGGTGGGGGCAATGTGGAGCTGATGGGGGGCAAGTTGGAGCTGATGGGGTTGGGGGCAATGTGAGGGCATATGGAGATGATGGGGCAATGTGAGGGGCAATTTTGAGATGATGGGGGCAAAGGGAGGGGAAATATGGAGATGATGGGGGCAAGTTGGAGCTGATGGGGGCAATATGGAGATGATGGGGGCAATGTGAGGGGCAATATGGAGATGATGGGCGCAAGTTGGAGCTGATGGGGGGCAAGGGGAGGGGCAATATGGAGCTGATAGGGGGCAATATGGAGCTGATGAGCATTGTGGAGGTGTCCAGTGGAGTTGGCAAATGGGGGGGGGGGGCGCTTCACAGTTCTGTGCCTACAGGCTCCTGAGATGTAAATCCGGCCCTGAGCTGTACATGGGGGCATCCATTTATGGGCACCTGAAAAGAGATTGTTACCACCCACAGAGAGTGAGGAAGCAATCAGCTGGAATGTTAGTAGGTGGCCCCACATATGTGGGGTTTTAGTATTAAGTTTGCGTTTCTTTAACCCTTAGTTACAAATGTGTGTAGTCAGGAGAGCAGCAATATTACTATTTTTTAATAGCATTATACTAATCATTATACTAATCATATTCACATATTTGAGGCAGATAGGGACTTGCTTAAATCTGTGGTGCCTTGACAGGGCAGACCATGCTTTTGACCAAAAATATACTAGTAAACCTAGTTTTTTATTATTTATAGTAAGTCACAGGTTATTTATAAAGGTCAGGATCTGATGTTCATACTTTAATTTTGTTTACTTTGTATATGTAGCCAATATATAGCCTTTGCTGCTCTCCTTTAAAGGGATAGTAATACATTGTTTTATCTTTATTTTATTTTGTAGGCATTAAAAAAACATGAAGAACGATATAAGTCTTATCTCTCAAACTTTTATGGTTTGAGAGATATTCACAAGAAAAGTTTCCCCTCCCACCCCTTTTGCCTAGTGTAAGCCATCTCTTCTCAGATGTGGAATCCAGTCCATAGACCAGACAGATAACAGCAGGGGACAATCTTCTTCCTATGAAAACAATGCAAGCCCTGCCCCCCTTGACAAGTGTTTCAGAGAGTCCCTCTCTGCAATCTACCTGGGCACCTCCCTTCTGCTGTGGCTGAACAGTGTTACATCAGTAAAAGGGGAGGGAGGGGACACTTTGCCATTCAATTACTCTTGAACTACAACTCTGACAGAACTGAAATAACACTCTCCAAAGTCCAAATACTATGATGATTAATTAGAGCTGCTTTTATTATGAAACATTACTATCCCTTTAACTATTGGAACACTATTAATAAATGCTATTTTGTGCTCACCAGGAACCTGTATATTTTATGTTTTTGTATTTTGGGATGTTTTGGCTCCTCCTCTCTTGGTTGATAGCTCCCTAAAATAAAGTGATAGCTGAACAGGGAAGGCATAAATACCTCCCTTATTTCCCTCACAAGGGTTTTGTTCACATTAGGGGGTAAGTTGATATTAGTTGTTTTAATTGCAGTATGCTAAACACATGTTTAGATTTGAGGCAGATAGGAACTTGCCTAAATATGGGTGCCTTGAGCGGTCATGCAAGATATTTGTGCTTTTGGCCAAAAATATATTACTAAATCACACTTTTTATTATTTATAGTAATTCACAGATTATTTATTTGTATGGGTCAGGATCTGATGCACAGACTTTCCTTTTGTTTCCTCAAAGGGTTAAGCATTACTTTGCTTGCCAATATTATGAAAATTATGCAGATTATGTCCAAAGCACTGAGCTGTCCAGTCCTGAGCTGTACAAGAAATGTTTACTGCACCTCGGATAATGATGCCACTAAGTCATGCAAAATTGTTCATCTAACATTTATACAAGAAAATAAAATCTAATTTCTGTGGGCTGTGATATGAATCCACAAGTGCAGCTCATTTTCTGTATGGGACATCCGTTTGCCTCAGTTGTCAGAACTTTACTGCCAACCAGCCTCATACAATGTGCAGGGGAATAGCATTCACTTATGCCATTTCAAATACATCATGTTGATACATTAAAGGGATAGTAATACTTTATTGTTACTATATCCCCCATATTGTACATATTTGTAAAATAATTTAATAGCCCTCAGGTTCATGTCTCAAACCTTTATGGTTTGAGAGATAACCGAAGGCAAAGATCCCCCCCTCCCTCCCCTTTCCCTGAAGTCAGCGTTGTGCTGACTGTAGGGATATCCAGTCTGACTTTCATCATGCGACTCTGCAGCAGAGCTGCGATTGTGTTAGTGAAAAAGAATTATTTCACTTAAACGGTCTTCTATACGTGCTTGCAAACCAAGCACATGTAGAAGACCGTTCCAGTGAAATAATTATTTTTTACTAACGGGATCTCGGCTCAACTGCAGAGCGGCAAGCCTGACATACGACAGACTTCCCCTGCAGTCAGTACAAAGCTGACTTCAGGGAAGGGGAGGGAGGGGGAACTTTGCCTTTGGTTATCTCTCAAACCATAAATGTTTGAGAGATGAACCTGAGGGCTATTAAATTATTTTACAAGTATGCACAATATGGGGGATAGTAATAATAAAGTATTACTATCCCTTTAATGAACGCAAGACACAGAGGAGAGGGACACCCACATATTGCCCTATTGCCCCCAACCCCTACCCCCAAACAAAGTGGAGTTAAGAGAAGGGATTTAGGCACATGCAGCTTAGTATATTGGCATTAGGTAGGCATACAGGGACAAACTCTATTGCAGCTCCTGATTTAGAGTGGAATTGACACTATACATTTGCCTCAAGAAAATGGATTTATTAAGGAAACATGCAGCAATTCTAGAGCACACATCTTCCCTTTTTTGGAACAAATAAAAATTCCCCAAATTTGCATTGATTTAAATGGTGCTTTTAACTGCTTGAATGCCAACGAGGTCTCTAATGCAGAATGCACATTAAAACATATCCTGCATTAATGGGGGTCTGGTCAGCTTTTCCAGAGACAAGCATTTCTATAAATATAATCAACATTTAGCTTGTCCCAATTAGTAGATCACCTGCAGTAAGAACTCAGAGTAACTGTATGGTGTTAGTGATCTACATAAACTAATTTCTTGGAAATCACAGATACTGAGAAATATCTCTATCAGTAACAACCAGAGCTCTGCATCTGATGACGTGGGAGGTATCATTAAGGTGACCAGACCTTCCCGACTATTACAGAAAATGAATTCTGCAGGGTTATATACCAAAACATGTGAAATACTCACTGTAGATGAACAGAGGCATCATTTGCTTGTTGTAGTTATTCACTGCTCAGGAGTTTCACATTTTAACTCTCTAATGCCATTACAAAGAAAAAATTCCATGTACATATCAGATTAAACCCACTCAAAAGTGCAATCCAGTTCCGGCCCCTTTTTCTTCATAGGACAACTGTTTATCATCCATACAAGTCCCATAATCACCAAGCAGCTATTGGCTGGTTAGGGAACATGAGAGTTGTAGTCCCCAACTGCTGCGGGTCCAATAATTGACTACCCCTGACCTAGGAAAACCAGTTTCAGTTTACTGACAAGGTCCAAGATGGCTGAAATGTATATCTAGGGTTAGCTGGTATTCCTGTGAAACTTGCCTGTCATTTCAGAACTGCACTGCCCTTTTGGGCAAGGCTAGTCTGGTATGGGTATGGAAATATATCCTCTGTAATTTTTCTAGAAGGCAAAGCGGTGAAACTTCAAAGCAATTAATAACGATAGAAGCAAGCAATTACTGTAAGAAAAAGAAGGGGAAAAAAAGAATAGTGCAATTCATTCTGAGTGTAGTATTCTTAAAATAAAGGTAAAACAAATCCCCTTATTAGGGTACTCACATTTGATAAAGGCTAAACCTGCCTCTCGGAATGCTCACTTTGACTGGATCTGACCACCAGTTATGGTCACTTTCCACAGTCTCCCTGATCTTCACCGCTTCTGATGTCAAGTCTCCTCCTCCGCTGTAATCTCTCCACCTCCAATATACTTTACCTTCCTGGTCCTCTAACATGTCAACGTATCTAAAAGACACTAATATAAGGATCCCAAATAGAGGGTAATGTGGAGGGATATCTTTCCCGGTAAAGAAATGGGGGACTATAAGTGACTTTCAGAAAATCTCCACATTTATTAATTTAAAATATGTATATGTAAGACGGATCCAACCATCCCCGATAAAAAATATCTACACAGGGACAATCTTTTGTTCATTGTGATTCAGTGAGCACTTCACACTTTTAGCTTGCAGGGCTGCAAACCAACCAGTGCAACCCTGTAGTATGTAAGTGGACCTGTAGCATTAACCCCTTAAAAACCATGGGCCTTTTTTTTTCCACTAATGGATTCAGGGCTCCCCAAGTGGTGTGCAGCCGTGCGGGGAAACCGTAATTCCATGACGTGCCAGGACCATCACTGGTCTTTATGTGAGGACAGCCGTGACAGTCCTTTCACGTCATGGGTCCTTAAGGGGTTAAGATAATTTTATGTAACTTTAAAGACTACTAAAAACTGTCCATATGTTGTAGTGGCCATTTGTTTGTAAGATAAATCATTTTGAGAAATTAACTTCTGTTGGTGCAGTGTGGAACGTTATAGAAAGATACAAACATAGAATTTGATGGCAGATAAGATTCATTCGGCCCATCTAGTCTGACCATTTTTCATGCTGTAAAAACCTCAAACCATACTTGGTCCTTGGTCTTGTCTTGTGTTCATGACAGCCTTATGTCTATCCCATGCATGCTTCCATTTCCTCACTGTATTTATCTATACAGTTTCTGCTGATTTCCACTTATCTACCACCTTCGTAGTGAAGTAAAACTTTTTTTTACATTAAAGGGATAGTAATACTTAAAATTTAAAAAATATATATGTTGTAGGGTTTATCCCCCTGAGTAAAACAAGGGCACTCCCACTGCTGAAAGGTGTTCTATTCAAAAGTTATTACAGTTCAAAGTTGAATTTTTTAGGTGCAATATCACAGTGGCCTGAAATTGTACAGTGGCGCCGTTGCTACACGATCCTATGGACAGCTCTGGACCATAAATCTCCATAGGATGGTGTAGCAACAGTGCCACTGTACAATTTCAGGCCACTGTGATATTGCGCCTAAAAAATTAATCTTTGAAAATGAATAACTTTTGAATGGAACACCTTTCAGCAGTGTGAGTACTCTTGTTTTACTCAGGGGGATAAAACCTACAACATAATTTTTTTTACATTTTAAGTATTACTATCCCTTTAAATCTAAGCCACTGTCCCTCTAGTTTTCGACTACTTGGTCTAACATTTCTACTCCTTTGAAATGTACGTCCTTCCTGAACTTTGTTGAATCCCTGTATTTAAATGTGATGTCATACCCCCTCTCTCTCCTCCAAGCTATACCTGTTCTGATTCTTTAGTCTGTCCTGATCTTTTTTTATCCTGCATACCAGTCACCATTTTAGGAGTCCTTTTCTGAATTCTCTCCAGAATATTTATATCCTTTTGGAGATGGGGTCTCCATACTCCAGTACTGTTCACAATACCCTAGGTGAGGTCTAACCAGAGACCTGTAGAGTGGCATGACCACCTCCTTTTTCTAATACTAATGCCTCTAGATATGTAACCCATTATCCTGCTTGCATTACCCTTTGCAGAGCTCTAAACTAATAATAACAATAAGAAAATGAAAAGAAAAAAGGATGATCATCCTAAAATATTTAGATGATTCATAATCTGTATCTCCAAAATGGTATGTGTGCAAAAATATCTATAAAATAGTTAATAGAATGGAGAAATAGTAGTCTCAACATGCTGAATAATGTACTTCTGAATCGTGTGTGAGCTCAAATATTAATTTATCCAGATGTCCATAAGGCATATAGATGGTATTTCACTTACCATAATAATGTGGAGTCTCTTCTTGTTATGAGACAGACACAACACACTAATTATATTGATTGTGGGTGTACAATGTATCATTCACCACTCTTTCAGGGACTGTACCGCTACTAACCTCACATCACCTTACTTCCAATGAGGTCTTACTCTGTAGTGCCTGCAGGTGGGTCTCATTGTTTGTCATTATTAGTTTTAGAGTTCTGTAGATATCCTATATAATAATTTGCTAAAACGTGTGTAACAACAAAGTCATGCGCAGTAGGGACTGCTGCGCGTGCAGTCATGTGCAGTAGAGACTGCGGAGCTGGATGCTCCGAATCAGCCGCGGTGTGGGCAGTCTCTACTGTGCACGACTGCCCCATGACCAGCTGGCAGTGGCAGGGCTGGTTTTACATCTCAGGAGCCTGTAGGCACAGAAATCTGAAGCGCCCCCCCTCCCCCATTGGCCATCTCCACTGGACACCTCCACAATGCTCCAAATCTCCACATTACCCCCCCATATCCATATTGACCTCACATTGCCCCCCATCAGCTTCAACTTGCCCCCATCAGCTCCAGCTTGCCCCATCAGCTCCACATTGCCCCATTTCCTACCTCCCTGGTGGTCCAGCGGCAGGAAAGGTCTGTGCCTGCTTCTGCACAGAACTGTATCTGCTGTTGCTCCTGCGCGGTCTTCTCTTTAAGAATGCAGAGCGCTGGGAGATGATGTCATCTCTCAGCGCTCTGCATTACTAAAGAGCCACTGAGGGAGCAACTGCAGGATCTCACCGAGCGGCAGGCAGCGGGTAGGGTGAATAAAAAAAATAAAAAATATATATATATAAAAAATTGATTCCAATGACAGGCCGCCCCTCTGTGGGGTGCGCCTGTAGGCAGATGCCTACTCTGCCTTATGGCAAATCCGGCCCTGGGCAGTGGCACTGTGACCCATGTAACGGGGTCTTCAACTAGTTTCATATAATTTCAGACTGTAAACTGCTGGAGCAATTGTATAGTGTATACTGGTATTCATATGTTGCCATTTACCAGATAGGGCTGAATTGAAGATCAAATAGGATTGTTATTCCTATGTTGGCCTCCAATTAAATTCGTTGTGGGATGTCCATCACATACATCTAGGACTTGTTCCATTGGCATGGTTGATGGCTATTACACAATATTGGTGTTACATGTATGAGTGACAGTTTGGTTATTCTATTTTTTATGTTTCAGTAATACTGTCTTCAGAGGTAGCTCAGTGCAGGTTCCATTGGGATTGACACCTGTATCTGTTGCGTTAAACTGTGAGATTGTTATAGGTGCACTAGGCCAAGCCTACATTCCAGAGTTATCTGGTGAGGTGATCAGGCATAGTATTTTCACAGATATATCCATCAATTATCCTGTAAAACATTAGACATATGTGGTTCATTACCCAAACATGTACAGTTAGGATTACACATACCTGCTAGGCTTTGCTAACATTTGTATATCATGGTGATATATGTGAAGAGTTTATTTTAATAAATAATGTTTTACTTTATTTTTATTTAGGACTTACTGTAGTCTCTTTCTAAACAGGATAGTTAAACGGATAGTAATACTTCGTTTTATCTTAATTTTATTTTGTAGGCATTAAAAAAACATGAAGAACGATATAAGTCTTATCTCTCAGAATTTTATGGTTTGAGAGATATTCACAAGCAAAGTTTCCCCTCCCGCCCCTTTTACCTAGTGTAAGCCATCTCTTCTCAGATGTGGAATGCAGTCCATAGACCAGACAGATAACAGCAGGGGACAATCTTCTTCCTGTGAGAACAATGAAAACCCTGTCCCCCTTGACAAGTTTTTCAGGTTTTTCCCTTATCTTAATTGAAGATTGGCCCTCTCTGCAGTCTACCTGGGCACCTCCCTTCTGCTCTGGCTGAGCAGTGTTACATCAGTAATAGGGGCGGAAGGGGGATACTTTGTCATTGAATTACTCTTGAACTACAACTCTGACAGAACACAAGCTGGTAGTGTATCATGTAGTGTTGCACCCTGAGAGTTGGCCGCATTTGTCTAGCTGTATATTTGCCTGCCATATCAAATTATTTATTACAACTGTGCCACATTTTGTTTTTTGTTTATCTAGTTTAGTAAATTGACATTAGGCAGATGCAGAAATATATAACACTGATTCCAGTGCATATTGTAGTATAGAATCATATTAGTATATCTCCTCTATTGCATATATCACATAATTTAGGCCATACTGCATATATTTATGCTAATTTTATCTTAACATGTAACAGACAAATGACCTGGATCTGTTATTGCTTATCTGCATTTAGTATTTGGCAGCAGCAGTATAGCTTAAACGAGACAAGGGCACAGAGAACAGTGAGAATAAATGCAAAAGAAGTATATATCTTTAAAGCAATGGCATCCAAGATATGGCCCACCAGAGATTTTTAACAATATCACCTACGTACCTGTTTGTTGATACCATTGTGTAACTGACACCGTGCAGATGTCAAGAATAGTTCAGTCTGTTAAAGGAATACTAATACTTCGTTTTAACTTTATTTTATTTTGTAGGCATTAAAAATACATGAAGATTGATATAAGTCTTATCTCTCACACCTTTATGGTTTAAGAGATATTCACAAGCAAAGTTTCCCCTCCCGCCCCTTTTACCTAGTGTAAGCCATCTCTTCAAGATGTGGAATGCAGTCCATAGACCAGACAGATAACAGCAGGGGACAATCTTCTTTATATGAAAACAATGAAAGCCCTGCCCCTCTTGACAAGCTTTTCAGGTTTTTCCCTTATCTTAACTGAAGATTGTCCCTCTGTGCAATCTACTTGGGCACCTCCTTTCTGCTCTGGCTGAGCAGTGTTACATCAGTAAAAGGGGTGGGAGGGGGACACTTTGTCATTGAATTACTGAACTACAACTCTGACAGAACTGAAATAACACTCTCCAAAGTCCAAATATTATGATGATTAATTAGAGCTGCTTTTATTATGAAACATTACTATCCCTTTAAATACCAGAATTCTCATTGACATGGTTAAAACTGTTGACTGATTAGCACTAGATCTATAACTGTGCACACATCACCCAGCACTACTGACAGGCTTTCTACATATATTACTTATACATATATATATCAAAAAAATAAATACAAAATAAATAAATGCAAAGGATATGCTTTAAAAGAAAAAAAGAAAAATATTACTTAACGTAACACAAAGTGTTTATGAGTAGGATAACTTTATAGTCGTATAACAGGTGCCACATCTTCAGGTTGCCGCCACTGCCAAGGATCTTCCAAATATGTAAAAAGAGAAAACAAACAGAGAAGGGCGCATGCGCCTCTAAGAGCGGACATCTTTGATTAACCCCTTAACAACCCTTGATGGTCATAGTACGTCATGGGTCGATCTGACTGAACGACCCATGATGTACTATGACCGTCATGGAATTCCAGGCTCCTCCTTCGGCTGCACACTGTTCGAGGAGTACGGAACCGGAAGAACCAAAAAAAAATTCTCAGTGGTCCTTAACTGACCGTGCGGTGCGAATCGTTAAGAGGTTAACAACCAACACCTCTGTGCGAGAACACCACTCTTGAAATATTACTTAAATCTTCTGAGGCAAAAACTAGCCTTTAGTATAGTGCACTAGTACAAAATGTAGCTGATTTCTCTCTATACTGTGAGCAAGAGGCCCACGTCAGGATCCACTTTTACTCTTAGGGTGACCAATCCAAATAGTAATTTGAATATGCAAAGAGCTGATCAAGGCTGCTCAACTGGAAACAAGCCTGGTATTGAATTTAGCAGGGTCTATAGGAAAAGTGTCCTCCCAGGGTGCAACTTCTCGATTGACTGACTGCCACGTGGGGGGCTCTGTTGATTTGATAGTTGCATTGAGCATGCCGCATTGAGTTTCCTGCACAGAGGTGACAGTCGCCCTTGTGAACAGCCCCTTTAGAAACAAGCTGTTCTATTTTTGAGGGCATAGAATGCATGGTTAGAAATTATGTACTAAACTTGCCTGTGTGAGCCTAGCCTTAGGGCAGATGAGAGTTGGTACCGTGTTAGCCGTATAAATACAAGAGGCAATATATTTGCCTCCTAGCCTTAGGGCCGCATTCAATTCTAGAGTAAACCAAAGTCACCATAGGGGACAAATAACAATTCCCTTTGATCTAAATGAGGCCTCTCTAGCATTTAAATGATTTCTAGACCCACATATAGCAATGTGATTTTGGGGAATGTTTCTATGCCCCTTCTGATGACATTGGTTTGCTCCAGAATTGTGCCTCTTATTGACTACAGCCCTTAGTGGTCATCAAACAGACAAAATCTTGTTTGCCTGCAGATCTGCTATAATTAACTCACCATTTAAACAACATAGAGGAAATAACCAATCAGAGAGCTTGAAAAAAGCTGGCTGATGAAAGTGTAGAAGATTCTTGGAAAATAAATGTAGGTCTTATAGTGCCATAATCTTTATTGATTCTGCACGTGAAGTGGGAGGCAGACAGAGTAAATCAGACTAAACAGACCATTTAAACCCCAGACTAGATGGGAGGAGGAGGTGAGATAAAAGGTGAAGTTCTGTGTAATTCCTGGTATTTCACATTAATACCTATATCCTGCGAATTAATTTTTTATTCCTGTGAATGTTATCTTTTCTTTATTAACTTGAAGCTGTCTCCGCACCTTAATATCTGGAGGTGAGTGATGATTCCCATTTCTGAGTCACCTTGATTCTATTAAAGGAGAAATATACTCTATGAATAAGTGGGTCTTTATGTTTTTAATTGATTATCTTACCAAGGTAGGTGTTCTACATGCAGCAGTCAGGTGTATCTAGCTATCCTATCTGCAGTGTCCTGTATTTAGAGATTTCTATTGAAGTCAGCCCATAGCCCAGACCTCACAGCAAACAAGGGTCTTCAATACTCCTGAATAATTCATACAAGACACAAGCCTTTATCAGACCAAAAACTGAAACTTTACTTGCAGCAGCAACAGAGATCAATTGCAAATAAAAATGTTATATAGAGATGACTTCAGGTTACAGGACACCAACAATATAGACCAAAAACAACTACAAATGGTATAAAGTTATAATCTATTTCTGTTTGAAGGACACCTCTCTAGGTTAACTCCTTAATTGTAGGGCATAGTTCCCTTTTAAAACCCCAGATACAGGGAATGAGTGAGTCTTACATAAAATGGTTGTACAGTTTTCCTGGGAAAAACCCTGTAAGTTTACATTTCTTCCAACACTTTTGAAGGGTCTTACAGAAACAGGTTTGGTCAGGATCATAGTACCACTGCACAACACTCTATGGGAGGCTTGAGAATGCAGTGCAGGTACACTGAAGGTATCACCATCCAGGATGGGAAGCAGAACCTGAAATGTGTAGAGACAAATTAAAAGTATTAACTGTGTGACTGTCACGGTACCCGTGATATTTGCTTGCCTGTGACTCTGTCCGATAGTCATGGGCTGATGCTGCATCCTCTGGCTTGCCACTATCTGCAGATGCGTATCTGTGACATCACGCTCGCTATTTTGTAACATTCAGATTTATTGGCCAATTGAGCTCCACCTTCCGGCGGTTGCCTTATAGTCTGCCTGCGAACTGGGCTTAGTCGCCATTTTGTGGTGTTTCTGTGCATTACTACTGTGTTGCTCGTTTGACCCTTGCTTGGCTTCCAATTATCCTTTGGCTCGATCCTTGGCTTTGTCTGACTATCCGCTCTGGTTTTGACCAGTGGCTCTGTTTGACTATCCGATCTATGTATGACTCTGGTGTGTCCGACTACCCGCTCCGATCTGACCCTGGCTGACTACCCAATTCAGTTCCTGACTGTAGCTTGTCTGACTTACTCTCTGTGCAGTCTCCCACTCCTGTCTGACTACCACTCATCTCGGGTGATATCCGAGGGCTCGCTCTATCTATCTAGTGCAACAGCTGCCGTGCTGATAGTGTTGCAGGTTGCCTGTCCCTCCATTGCCTCTGCACTGTGCAATCAAGCTATTACCTTACTGGTAGTATCGCAGGTTGTCTCTCAATCTGTCGCCTCCATACTGCTCTACCAAATAGTTACCTTCCGGTGTCTAAGTACTTGTATAATGCTCTGTTGCCTCCGCACTGTGCTACCAAGTGGTTACCTCTTGGGTAGTCTGCGAGCCGCTCTTCGCTCTGTTGCCTAAGCTCTGTGCTTTCCTGGTACTGTAAGGTGCCCGAAGTTACCATCTGACAGTTTCCCTCTCCAGGGATTGTCCAGGTACGCTCCTTCTCTAGACTCCTGGCATTCCAGTTTTCTAAATTTCCTATTGGTTAGAGCCAAGTCTGGTCCTATACATTATCATTTACAACTAGTACCTGGTACAGTTCGTGTCAGCTCCTGGGTAGTGGACTAGGCACTGTCCTCATGCCTGTTCCCCCACGGTTGAGGACGTTTTTGCTCCTATTTCTTATTTCAATAAATTGGTTAAATTTACTTGTACCTGTGTTGTGTGATTATTTGCAAAGACAACCATGACCGTACAAAAGGGCCATGAGTACTGAAGGTACAAGTGAACCAGTTCAGAGCATTCTAGCCAGAATGGACTTAAAAGATCAGGGGATTGATCAGTTGTCTTTTGCCATGCAAACGCTCCTAAACTGTATTGCACACCTTGGTCAGGTTCCTCATCAACCGGTGGCTCCCCTCGATTCAGCACCGGTGGTACCTCCAAATCTTGAGGCCATTACTAATTGAGGGTTGTCAGGTATCACTCCCCTTCCTCAACGCTATGAAGGTGATCCCGCTCTCTGCAGAGGGTTTGTGAACCTGGTGGGCATTTTATTGGAAATGGTACCACATGCCTTTCCAAGTGAATGAAGTAAGGTCGATTTTGTGATCTCCTGTTGTCTGGTAAAGCACTGGCTTAGGCCAATCCCTTGTGGGAGACAGGGAAGCCCATTGTGGGCAACTTCATGGAATTTGTGAATGAATTCCGCAGGGTCTTTGATGTTCCAGCCAGGGCAGCATCTGCAGAGAAACGGCTCATGACCAAACGCCAAGGCATACGCGCTGTAGCCGAATATGCTATTGAGTTTCACACCTTGGCTGCAACAACGAGGCATTAGTAGCCGCATTTACGCATGGACTGTGCAACTCTATTAAGGATGAGACAGCAGCCGGTGAGCTGCCGGGAGATCTGAATGAATTGATTACCTTTTCAATTTTGATTGATACCAGGCTCAGAGAGAGACCTGCGTTCAGGAATCAGGGGCACAAACTCATGACTCAATTGGCACCTAGCTTTTCGACCCCACCCCGTCCTCCCTTGCCTCCTTTGCCTCCTGGTTCCAAAACTGCCAGGTTTGAACCGATGCAGCTGGGCTCTACACACCTCTCAGGGGAGGAGAGGGCGTTCCAAAGGAGATAGGGTCTTTGCCTTTACTGTGGGAGGGCAGGCCACTTGCTGCGCTCCTGTCCTACCCGTCCGGGAAACGTTGGAAGCTAGGGTTGCAGACCCTAGGTGAAGTTTCTCAGTCCCCAGATTCTCGGCAAGGGAAACCCATCCTTGAAGTGGTATTGTCCTGGTCCACATCCTCAATCATGGCTCTGGCCTTGGTGGATTCTGGCGCTGCTGGATACTTCATGGATGCTGGCTTTGCAGCCCAGCACGATATTCCAATGTTGCCTCACTCTTTTCCACTGGTAGTTGAAGCTATTGACGGTAGACCTTTGCAGCCATCACATGTGACACGAGACAGTTCCGTTATCCCTAAGGGTAGGGGCGCTCCGCATGGAGACCCTACAGTTTCAGATTGTAAAGTTGCCACACTATGCAGTCATCTTTAATGGAGTTAACCAGCGTCCCCACGCTGGAGCCAACAGTAGTAATATCGCCGGAGCGAAATGAGAGCAATGTCGCCTGAGCGACTGAAGACAGGGAACCACTGAGACCAGGCAGAGGATCAACCGGAACGAGCACCGCTGAACTGACAGGCGACCGGAACATCAGCAACCACGGAGAACAACCGGAACCGAGCTGGAACGACAAGCAGGCAGGTACACAGGAACAGGAGACTCAGGAACTCAGGAACTCTGAAACACTGGAACACTGGAACTCTGGAACTCAGGCCCAATCAGCATGGCAGGCAGGACAGAAAAGATGCTGTCAGAGACACCACGAAAGGGCAACCAAAGGGTGCCCGGACTGAGTTTAAGAAGGCAATGTGAGGCATGCTGACAGCAGACAGCCAATGGGGAGCCTGCTGCAAGTGATAGACACTGGATAGCACAAATCACGGGCACCGTGATAGTGATAGGAATGGGTAGAATAAATATAGAAGTTACCAAACTGGAGAAAGGGGTTTGGTCCCTGAAAAATTGTTAGAGACAGGGAACACATTTGCCTCTAAAGCAAAAGGTGAAAATATAGTACTTCCTACCTTTAGCAGAAATTCCCCCCAAAAAATAAACATTTTCTACTTCATTCACTGCAGTGAAACCAATGATAATAATGTATTTTCCCCAGGATAGCTCAGAGAGAAGGGAAACTGACACAAGGCTGGGCCAGCTGGCTGCTAACAGCACTTTATTATACTCCCCATCCATGTCGTAGGCTGCCTGATACAATAACCTCCTGGCAGGTGGCATTTTTTTAATTTGCAACCCACTTCATTATTTCTCTTTCAATACTTTCAGGACCTGCCAGCAGGTCCTGTCTTCCAGTGCTACAATTGGATGTTTGGTTGTACAATATGAGTGCATACTGGAAGAGAGGACCTGGACCTGGCAGGTCCTGAAAGGCCAGAAGGGGACAAACAATGAAGCTGGCAGACACTCCAGATACAAGTAGAGGGAGGGGTAAGATAGAGAAGGGGAGTGGGAAGGAGGAGCATTCCTGGGAACCAGAGATACAACAGAGTTTAAAATTGAAAGGCTGCTACACAAGCAACACCACAGAACATACAACCGAATTACAATTACACGAGTGACACCACATATCTTACAACTGAATTACAGCTACACTAGTGACACTGCAGTTGTTACAATTGAAATGGAGCTAAACTAGTGATCCCACATAGCTTACAATCTGCGGTCACAATAAAAAAATATGTGAGCAGGTTGAAAACAGGATTATATCTAGAAATATTATGGACATACCACCTGAGTTACCACCTTAACCACAACCACAGGTCTGATTGGCAGACACAACAGAAACACCTCAGCGGTGCAATGGCTGGCAGCAATAGAAGAACCACTAAAAGTGCACAGGACCAAGGAGCACATAATAGTATTGCTGCAGGTGTCCAGGGAATGAGACAATGTTTTGCTCTGAAACAATAACTCCCATGCATTCTGCTACTACTGTTGTGCAAATGAAAAGCACGGAGGAGTAGAACTGAATTAGTTGGAGGTGACAATAAGGATAGACTCCCCACCACCACTGTCAGGTCTGTCACCACCACACTAGCCATGTCATGAAAACAATTACACAGTTCTTCTATGTTGTTATGGTTTTCATACACTCAGACACATATGGTTTAGTAAAATACAGTTTTATTAAGCAAAAAAACAAGTATTGTAACACATACAGAATAATAGATAATGTATATGTAAACAGGCAACTGATACAGAAACAGTTAAGCAGACAATGAAAGGTATCCAAGGAATAACCCAGGGTCTGGACTAGTACAGCAGCAGAGAGAATCTAGCCCAGAAACAGATAATACCACAGGGTGGTAGCAGAAACGACTAGGCCAACAATCAGAGTTAGCAGGCCCTAGTGGGAGGAGGGCCCCAACGCAATCTCCTTAGAGCGCTAGGGAGTCTATCTGGAGTAGACAGAATTGGAAAGGCAACAGGACCCCTAGAACTCTAGGGATAGCAGTGAGACAACCAGTACGCTGTGAGGCAACAGGATCCCTAGAATGCTAGGGAGGTCAGCAAGACTGACTGGAGCTGAGAGGCAACAGAACACCTAGTACACTAGGTGGTAAAGCGGTACTGACAGTAAGTGGCAAGGCAACCAAACCCCTAGTACACTAGGTGGTAAAGCGATACTGACAGTAAGTGGCAAGGCAACCGAACCAACCCAAGGAACTAAGGCAAACAGCTTGTGACTGGAGTCACTAACCCATGCACCAACCCTAGATCTAGGGTAAAGGACGCTTCAGACCCCAACCAGGCCCTAAGGCCACACAGACAGGGAACTAGCGAGGCGCCCAGGGAGCAGCGGCCAACCTCGTAGTGATGGAGCGACAAGCTGTACTGGGTCAAGTGTTCAACAGGTGGGTATACGAGGACGCTCACCGACACCGGAGTGTCAGGAACGAAGTAGCACAAGGTGACCGGGAATAGCTGGGTCCCTAGGGAGAGGAGACAACAGTGCTGGACAGGCACTCTAGGAGGCAGGAACAAGAGATAGCCGAGTAGGAACTCGGAGCAGGATAGTCAGCCAAGCCGGGTCGGTACACAGAGCAGGATAGTCAGCCAAGCCTGGTCGGTATGCAGAGCAGGATAGTCAGCCAAGCCGGGTCGGTACATGGAGCAGGATAGTCAGCCAAGCCGGGTCAGTACACGGAGCAGGATAGTCAGCCAAGCCGGGTTGGTTCACGGAGCAGGATAGTCAGCCAAGCCGGGTCGGTTCACAGAGCAGGATAGTCAGCCAAGCCGCATTGGTTCACTGAGCAGGATAGTCAGCAAAGCCGGGTCACAACGGAAGTCAGGTACTGGATCAAACAGGAACGTAGTCATTCTAGCCGGGTCATTGTTCTATGTGTTTCCAATCCAAAAACTACACAAAAATAATCCAAAATGATACACATGGAATGACAACCTTGTCAAAACGTTAACAGTTGACATTTTGCCATATTCTTTTGTTGACAACAGAGGTTTTAGAGAACTGATGTTATGTGTATCACCCCAATAGAATATCCCAATTATTTTCAAATAGCGGCAGTACCAGAGATGTACAAGCAGGTGGCAAGTTTTGTGGGCAAAGGACAAAGGGACTCTGACTACTAAAAAATGTTTTTAAGGTTTATGTTACAGTAGGACCCAGTCTATTAACAACATTTACTTTCAGCTGTTGATTTCCCCACTTAAGCACTCAGCAGCAGTAGTTTATCAGCTGGAATTTTCACCGAATTCTCAGTAGAAAGCATAGGTAGAAAACAGCAATGTTCTCGCGGGAAATTAATTGGCGGAAGCTTAAAAGCGGAAATTTTATGTATATTCTCTGAGCAGGAAGCTCCAAGGAGACAGTGGCAAATTTTGTTTTTCTATGAAAATTCCTTTATAAAATTGGGGATTTTTTCAGCCCATCTCTATTCCTGGTAATGAACATGGAAAACCAATATCTTCAGGAAAGATCCAGAGTGTTTCCAGGTATGCAATCCAGCACTTTCTGCAGAAAAGAAATCTGTTTTACAGATGTTTTCTTGGAGTACAGGATATTTCTCTCTATGATTTCACACTACTGTATTGTTCCCTTTAGATTCAGTCTTTCATACACCTGCACAAAAGTATGTTCACTTGTATTAGATTCCAGTGGAAGTCTCATTGCAGAAAAGCTGATAGTAGGTGACAGCATGGCTCTCGTCATTGATGATTTCCTGTGCGTGAAACAGAGACTATTAGGGCTTATCAGTATAAATCTGTATGTTACTACATTAGTCAGCAAAGACAATCATTTGCAGAATAATCACAATTAAAATTAGATGTCGTTTGTGAATTTATTTATGTTACAATGGATTGGATACCACTCTGGTCCTTAAATGGTTAAGAAACATTAGCACCTCAAAACAATACACTCCAAGTTAGATCTAATTGTTAAAAAATCAGCATATACACTAAGAATCAATTCTGTTCCCAAAAATGAACCTTTAATTAGTAATGGAATCCATATCCACAGAGGCAGACATGATGCTTTCTGCAGGACTCCAAGATTCCAAGCCCCTCCCACTGTAGTCTTAAGTGGGAGGAGTTTGGACTCCTTAAGTCCAGCAGAAAACATCATGCCTGTCTCTATGGATACGGTATCCAGTAATAATTAAAGGTTCATTTTCTGGAACAAATCCATGCAGAATTGATTCCTAGTGCCCACCCACAGAGCCAGATTAAGACTTCACAGGGCCCTAGGCAGAATCCCAAATCACCCCCACACCCGCAAACCTCTCTGTTTGATCTTTGTTCTTATGGTTAGAGGTACTACCACCAGCTTAATAAAAGACAAAAATGAATGTTGTAACCCCTTAGATGTCAGAGAGGTCTCCAAAGCATTGGAAAGCTATCTGTATCCACAGATCATACAACTCAAATGAGACTACACAGTTGATTCCACAAAGCTTACAACTGAAATGGAGATATGCTAGTGATATACAGAGCTTACAAATCAAATGCAGTTATACTAGTTATACCACAGAGTTTACAATTAGTAATCCTAGAAATCCACTGACTACTGAGCCAACATTTCTGCTCCATTAAAATGTAACTCTTTGAGTTGCAGCGAGGTATCCAACACATGGCAAAGGTGAAAGGAGAAGAATGTAGCAGTGAGGACTGAACAAATGATAGAAAGAATGTGGAACAAGAATGAGGATAGAAGAAGCAAAAGGGTTAACATTGTTTATATTACTGCTGGAATTTTTTAAGCATCCCCCTACTCTATGCACACATGACCTGGAGACTACACTGCAGCAACCCATTGAGAGATCTCACAAAATCATGTTATTGCCGCAATTTCACTGAGGAGCGTCATGCACTTACATTGATGAGTCCTCATTGTGCAGCTTGTTCCCTTTTCAATTGCACCTAACCCCAGGAAAGTGCCTGTTCAGCTATTTGTTTTTACCTTATGCTCTGCCATCTATAGGCATTTGTGGCACAAGACAAGCAGGTAGGCATGCACTCTTCCTCCCTCAAAGGCTCCAGACTCTCTGGGATGTACAGAGAGAAATCTGCTCCTACTCGCAATAAACAGTTGTGAGGAACGGGTCCTGTATGTGAAGGACCCTGAGACAAGAGGAGCACAGCGCATGCTGGAGTTTTCTTAATCTTTTGGGGCACCACTTTCAAACTTGTTTGAGGACACAGACGCTCAATGCAAGTATGAACGTGGCACCCTGACTGATGAATATAACTCCATCATGCACTGTGACATGGATCTTTATGTACAAGTTCCCTATTCTTCGCAGTGAGCCCAGTAGACCAGTCTGCATTCCTGAGAGTGTGCATGGCATCTGCAGAGAGAGGAGAGCCAGGTCATGGAAGTCTGCACCTGCCGCCTCTCATTCTGTCATTTACTTAATGAGGAAAGGGGAAGTCTCTGAGACCAGGGCACCCACCAAGTCTTATGAAGGTGATACTGGGCCCGGGCACAACTGCACCCTCTGAAGTTACTTCCCAGCCGGTGGAAAGCACAATGCTTGGCCAGGCCAGCAGGCCCCCCAAGTTGCTGGGCCATGGGCAGGAGCCTAGGTTGCCTTGCCCACGATCCAGTTCTACCCATCCATGCTGATTTTCTGCTCAGATTAAGATAAGGGTGGATTTATTAGTAGAAGTGTGGAGAAACAGAATGTGAGCCCCTTGTATCTCCTACTGCTGAAAGTTGTTGTCCCCTGTTTTAAGTGTCCCCTGGGTTATAATGTGGTGAATGTTTTGTATTTCCCTGTATTATTCCCACTGTACTGTATTTTGCAGTACATTCTTTGTACATAGATGTGACCAGATGGAGTTATTTAGGGCTCCTGCTGGGAGGGGGGCAGGAATCAGCACATGGCAGTGTGGTGACATTCACCTCCAGGATTATAACATTTGAAATATTGCCCATTATGTTATATATTGTGTGGTATAATGTAATAGTGTGTGTGTGATACTATAATGTATGTCATGTAAGGGGATTTGGCAGTGGGGAACCAGAGTCCAGAGAAAATAAGGGTTAAGTCAAGCACCCTGTGACTTGCTGCAATGTCCTCCTTACTGTAATCTCCATGTCTGTGTAACTTGTGCTAAAGCTTAGTGTATTTTCTTTCCCGGTATGGAATGGTTGGAATGTTGATTGACTCCTGCTGGGCTTTCACTATTAGCATGGCTTGAACAGAGGCACTCTGAGTGGACAATAAATAACCTCCTCTTATTGGTCAAATGGAATACTAATGGTCCAAGTTCTAATTTGGATTCTTATCTTGTTAAGAGTGTCTGGAAAAGTAGGCCATTCCCTGATTGGTCAACACTGTTCCAAGCCATAGTTTACATTGTAATCTTGATAAGAGTGTCTGGAAGCATATTTAAGCAGTTTGTTTCACCAATAAAGTGAGTTCTGTTTTACCCGCCGCAATACAAGCTTGGGCTGTAATTCTGGACGGGATTCCAGGAGGGAAGTTGCCTGATGATCCTCATCCCAGATATTGCAAGAGCTAAATTCACTTGACTCTCAGGTCTACCGGCAAGTGGCGGCCATTTTTTCCAATCCAGAGTATCCAGGACAAGATCCCACGGAGGGGCTCTGCTGACTGGGTGAGCTTGTGTGCTGGGATCTGCACAAGGTTCATTTAATGCTTTGAGTGCAAAAGGTGGTCTAACACATTGTGAAGCAATGTGTTGGACACCCCTTTGGAACGCAAGGGTTAAACTACAGGAGGCTAGAGAAATTTCCAACTGTGGGGTTATATTTTCAATTAGTTTAGATCTACAGATATGTATTCAAAAAGCAAAAATATCTTATTCTTCAATAGGCTGTAAACTGACTACACCCACTGCAGTATTGACGTGTTCACTGGAAGACATGATCCATTGTTAAAAGAACATCTCTTGTGGTTAGGAAGTGGATTTTAGCAGTCAGGAGAGGTGTGTGCTATCAGAGCAAGAAATTAGTTGGCAAGCATTCGAAACATGAGAGAGAAAAATACATATACCTTCCTCCCTAGTCTGATAAATTATTCAGATAATTGAATGCACTGAGATACGTTTTAATTCTTTATTTTGGATGGAGATTTATTTGGTTAGTCAGACCCTTGGTTAGTCAGACCCCTAGAAAGGGGATCAGTTCATGACTCACTCAGTGACCCTTTGCTTATTCATTGCATGACATCAGAGTTAACCTCATTTTATACAATCTTCTTATTCTCTTTGATTACTTGCTGTTTGAACCGTAATAGAAATTGAGTCCCAAACAGGGTCTTACTGGTTTGTCTGAGAGACAATTGATAATTAATGGCTCAAATCAGAGGCTAGAGAGAGGCTTTCTGGTTAGGGGGAGGGACTAACAAACATATGACCACCACCACCACTTATTTCTCTCTTTAGGTATGCACTTGTTCTGTTGCAATTCTGGAGCAAACCAACTGCAATATAGGGAGCAAATAAATATTCCTCGGTTTTGAAGGCCTCTCTAGCATTCAAGGGGTTGAAATCACTTGGAAATTTCTTTTCTCCTCTATGGTTCAGTTTGTTGGCTCCAGAATTGCACCTCAGAGCTTTTTCAAGTGTATGTGTAGAGTATAGAATATGACATTACAATACTATGTACTTATATACTATTATAAAACAGCTTACAGTGTGGTACGTAATCTGCAGCCCTCAAACTGTTGCTGGGCTAAGAGTCCCATCTCCTTCAGCAGGCTGACAGATGAGGATTATGGGAATAATAGGCCCTCACCTAGATCAGATTGGGTCATATAGCTGGAGAGGCCATGGACCTGGTGGCACACCCCTTCCCAAAGGCTATAGAACAGATATGAAGTAATCAGTAGCCTTCACATAATAACTAATGTATATAGCTTGGTTTGAAAAAAACACTAGTCCACTGATGAAGAATAAATAGACACATGGAACAGACCTTAGTTGATGCAGAGCATTATGGGAGGCAGCGCCACTTGTTACACTGGTTGTTGATGTCAAGGGTGTCATCTCAAACAGCATAAAGGTGATTAATGATACCACATATAAGAGCTAGAACTGCATTACTGCTCTAACCTTTTTAGTACACAATGGCTTAGGATTGTGAACAAAATTGTTAGACATCATCTGTAAAAATTATTTTTGGTGTGACTTAGAACTGTAAAATCTGTCCTTAACCCCTTAACACCCAGCAGTCCTAGGGTTGGATCAGCCTTAAGGACCGCATAGACCTCATTTCGCAAGCTGTCACATGTGACTGATCACATGTACCAGCTCACTGAACGAGAGTCTGAAACTGACCACTATGGTTTTGGAGCAGTCAGTTACAGTCTCCCTTAGTGATCATAGTGTCCTGCAGGAGTGACGTGAACACAAATCCAATGAAGTGCCAGGACATCACAAGTCCTTAAGGCACAGACACAGGTGACATGTCAGGACCATCACTGGTCCTTAAGGGGTTAAAGAACAACAATCACTTACATTGTTCCCCTCTTGCAGATAATTTTCTCCTGGGAACAGACCTGCAGATGAAGCTGTGGCTGCATTTTGAGCCCCAGTGAATCATTGGGGGGTGGCAGAACAGTCTGAAAGGAGACCCTTGTTGTTCCCTAATTTGTCCTGAAAGAAGATAATAAACTGCAGGACTGAAGATTTGCAGTTCAGGCTCTTGTTATGAGCCATGCAGTCCCCATTGACCCTCTGCTTTGAGCATGAGTGGACAGAACAAGAGGATCTATGGATGCTGATACACAACCCATGAAGTTTTGGATGTGATACTTCCAGGCAATGTTTCCCCTAAGGTGAGCAACCAGAACTGAAATAGTTTGAGGTTTAATTAAAATTGGGCTGGGTTGCAGGGCATGTATTATTCCAACGCAACCCTTGCATAAACAGTCCTCTTTAACTCTTTTAGTGCTGGGTTTCTCGGTTTTGCTCATGATAAAGGGAACACTGCTTCCATCTTGCGTTACAGCTGAGGGGGCTATTTTCTGACCCCATACAGCTAATAAGAGCTGTTTTGGACTGGAAAGTGTAGCCCCAGGCTTTTTGCTAAGTCTACTCTGCTCCCATGAAAGATATATAGTATAACAGTGCTACTCCACTCCAGGGCATGAATACTCCCAAAAAGCATATTTCTATTCAAATCCCTGTACTCATATTTACAGATGATTCCCTGTGCTAAGGCAGGGATGTATTATACATCCCCCCTGTTGGAGTGCTTGAGAATCATGGTTGTGTCATTTAAGTAGGTCATATTTTTCATTAGGCAGAGAAGGCAGCTGCCTAAAGCTCCACATTTTAATTTGTTTGTCATCTGTCATGAGTCTGACCACACCCACAATCTGAATCATGGGTGTGGTCAGAGAAATAGCAGTGCCCCAGACCCAGACACTTGTACCTGGTTTAAGGTTGGACAGTTTATACCCCTTTATTTGCCTTTATTTAACCCTTTGGAGATGTCTCCAATGCACTGTGAAGTAATGTGTTATATGCCACTCTAGCATTTAAGAGATTACATTTCCAATTTAAATTAGTGGAAAATTTTAGTAAGCTAGGCGTTAAGAGTGCTTTTGTCTTTGTTATAAGCTATGGACATGTTCTCTGCCTGGCAACAATGGGTGGTGATGGTCTTATGAGGAGAAGGGGTGGCCATATGTAGGTCTAAGGGCACTAAGGGTGTCTTGTCAGGGGACTCCTGTGATGTAATGTGGGTCTGGGTGCAAGGCAAGGAGTCAGCAGTTTGCGTCCCTCCAGTTGTTTTTGGACTACAACTCCCTTTACCCTGATAGTTTTAGTACAATAATACACAGACAAGAAGAAGGGTGTTCATGGTGCCTTATGAATGGATATATACAACGGGTATATACAAGCTCAAATAGAACAGGTATATGCAGTTGCAACACAATAGTCACACACTATTCCATCATTGAATTCCTGAGTGGAACAGGTTATAAGTTCTGTGTGTGTGTATGGGGGAATGAATGTTGGGAGACCACTAAGTCTATGTGTTTGAGTCCATAAGTGAGTACTAGTGATGAGCGAGCGTGCTCGGCCGATGCTCGGATCGGCTCGAGCATCGCTCTGCTCGGCACATGGCGGTACTCGTCGAGTACCGCCATGTGCTCTCCCGCCATGTTCGGGTGGCGGGGATCTGTGCCGGAAGAGGCACAGATCCGAAGAAGCTCCGCTGGACCACCAGGGACTGGAGGTACGGGGGCATTGCGGAGATGAAGGGGGCATTGCGGAGATGAAGGGGGACATTGTGGAAGAGGGGCATAGACTCTATGCCCCTCTTCCACAATGTCCCCCTTCATCTCCGCTATGCCCGTCTTCCACAATGTGCCCCTTCATCTCCGCTATGCCCCTCTTCCACAATGTGCCCCTTCATCTCCGCTATGCCCCTCTTCCACAATGTCCCCCTTCATCTCCTCTATGGCATAGAGGAGATGAAGGGGGACATTGTGGAAGAGGGGCATAGCGGAGATGAAGGGGCACATTGTGGAAGAGGGGCATAGCGGAGATGAAGGGGCACATTGTGGAAGACGGGCATAGCGGAGCTGAAGGGGGACATTGCGGAGCTGAAGGGGGCATTCGGAGATGAAGGGGGCATAGCGGAGATGAAGGGGGCATTGACCAGGCACCCTCCCCTCATCAGAGCAGGGGGTGCCTGGTGTCGCCCCATTCATTTGAATGGGGCTCGGGTGCTCGGCCGAGCACTCGAGCCTCAGGGGGTGCTCGGTCAGAGCACCCGAGCACCCGAGCATCGTGGTGCTCGCTAAACACTAGTGAGTACCCATTTAGCTATTGCTAGCATTTACAGTTTGTGAAACTGACTTCATGATGTGGCACCCATTTTCTTTAATTTATTATTCAAACAACAAGTGGAGAACAACAGTTTGCCCCCCCCCCCATTGGACTACAAAAATTCACTGCTGACGCCAGGGTCAAAGTGATTGTGAATAAAAATATTCAGCAGACAGAGTATGTTTTGATACCTGTGAAAACCTGACTGGGAACTGGCATCTGATCATATGTAGGATTTAACTTGCTTTCTGCTTCTGCAAACAATTATGTTTGTGTGTTATTCACCAACACCTGACTTCAGACGGTTTTCTATGATTTAATCACACTGGAGCTTTTTTCTCTGTGTCCATGTTACCATCACTTTCAAATGCAGAAAGATTGTGAAGAGCACTCTGAGGATGTATGGTGGCCTCTCAGAGATGCTACAAATCAAGTCCCATGTGCTATTACAGAGAGGAAATCTTCATGTCCACATCAGACTGGCCCCACCAGTAGGCAGTCCAGCTCCGAAATGTCAGGCAAATTTTCTCTGCACGAAAGAATCAGCACAACCACAGACAAACTTTTCTGATGATATGGGCCTCATGAGTGTGGTGCAACTGATTTACTCTAGGAACATGCCTGGGATACCCTTCCAACTTAGGCAGACAAAGAAAGAAAGATTGTGATGAGCACTCACCGAGGATTAACAAAATAAAGTGTTTGTTCTAAGGCATGGTGGCCTCTCAGAGGTGCTACAAATCACATTTTTCACTTCCATGTACCACTGCAGAGAGGAAATCTCCATGTCCACAACAGACTGGTTCCACCCGCAGGCAGTCCATTTCTGAAATGTCAGGCAAATCCTTTCTGCATGAGAAAATCAGCACATCCTGACATATATTTCAGCCTATATGGACCTGTGTGGTGCATCTGAAACCCCCGTAGGCACATGGAGAGCAAGGGCCCATGATTTGTAGCACCACTGAAAGGTCACTATGCCTTAGAACAAGTTACTTTATCATGTTTGTGCATGTTCATGTATGAGGGTATCCCAGGCATGGGTCCTTGCTTCCATGTGCCTAGCAGGAGTCAAGTGCACCACACCGACGAAACCCACATATGTTGAAACATATGCTGTTTTGCTGTCTCTCTCGTGCAGAGAGGATTTGCCTGAAATTTCTAAGCTGGTCTGTCTATGGGCAGGACCAGTCTGATTTGGGTATGGATAAGGAAATTTCCTCTCTGCAATGACACATGGGAGTTCAAAATGTGACTTGCAGCACCATTGAGAGGCCACCATGCCTTAAAACAAGTCACTTTATCTTGCTTTTCCTTGACTGGTGACATAATGATGACTGATGATGATGATTTAGATCTAGAATATATCCCTCCAGCATCCTCCTCTTGTTCAAATACAGTTGAAGTTGACAGTGAGAGATATGATGGGAGACACACCATGAATATGTCACAGGACAGCAGCAGAATATCACGGTCCCCGTGATTCCCTGTCAATCTTTTACTGGGTTACCTTTGCATTGGAGGAGGCTGATTGGCCCACCCAGGATGAACCTTTTTATACTGGCTCTTGGGCACTTGTCAGTTGCCCTTTCATGGTGTTCCTGATCCAGCGCCTAGTTGCTGAGTTCCAGTGTCTCCTGTGTACCAACCCGGCTTGTCTGACTACTCTTCTGATCCTGTTCCGTGATTGACCCGGTTCTGACTGACGACCCTGCTCCGTGATTGACCCGGTTCTGGCTGACGACCCTGCTCCGTGATTGATCCGGTTCTGGCTGAAACCCTGCTCCGTGATTGCTCCATTCTCCGGCTGATGTTCCTGCTACCGTATTGATCCGGTTCCGGTTGATGTTCCTGTCCTGTGTGCTGTTCGGTGTTCCTGTGCAGCTCCGGTCGCTCCGGCGATATTCTGAACTGTTTGGTATCTCGCTGATCCTCTCTCTCTTCCGAGGTGTAGCCTGGGGTTGCTTTCCCATCCGCTGTCTGCTGAGCTGTTCTCTGAACCAGATTAACCCGTGCAGTGCCTGTAGTCTCCGGTTACGTGCCTCATATATCGCTTGCCAAGCCTCTGGTTACCCGTTGAGCCTGCTACTCGCAGCGCCTTTAGACCAAGCCATACTATCACTTGCAGAGCACTGTCCGTCCGGTGTTCGGTGTGCACCGTGACCGCACCGGTTGGCACTGGTAGTCTGTCCGCTCTTGCAGTGTGGATTCTGTGCGACACCGGAAGGGTGTCCTGGCTCTAGCTCACATACGCTTAGGGTGTACGTTATCTCCTGCACTTCCCAGTGCTTCGGCTCATTATAGCTTGTGCAGCAACCGTCTATCTTGGCATCCTCAGGGTGCCTGGGCACAATCCAGTTGGCACATGCAGGGTTACTACCAATTCACATTAAGGGCGATTCAGGTTCTGGTTACTTCAGCTCTAGCAGTAGCATTCCTCCTAAGCCCACGGTGGTGGTATTGACTCAGCTCTGGGCAATAGGTGTGTTCCACTTTACTACCTTGAGAGTGATTCACTGCAGACACTTTACTCCTTTCTCACCATCCAGAGACTGTTATCATATCCTGGGCATTGGCAAATCTAGGGCTGAGTTATTCCAGTTGCTCCTGTTAACCCTTTGGGGTTATCTCCAGTCTCTCTATATATATATTCCTATCTTTGTATTGCACTTACTTTACTTGGTCTGTATTTGCCAATACTGATTATACCTGTGCTGGCCCCTAGGGGCACTGTTCTATTATCCTGTTTCAATAAAACTGTGTTTGTACTTCATACCCTGGTCTGAGTGTCAGAAAACCATAACACAGAAGCACTTCAAAAAGTTCCCAGGGCTCTGGGGCAGATAAGAGAAGTAGTGATAAAACTGATGGGTCAGAGAGTGTGCAACTGCCAACAGTTAGTTCATTTCAATCAACGCCTATGGCTCCTGCTGCAGAGGAATATGATGAGTCTGAGTTTGGTGTAGGAGATGGCAAGAGTCATAGAGTGCCTACATATACCTCCCACAAGTGATGGTGTTAAAGCAATAAAGTTATGCAGTGCTTCTACTATGTACTGCCATTCCATACTTACTAAGTTCTTAGAAAGAAGTCCAAACCTTCACAATCATAATGCAAAAGTACACCTATGGAATTGTAAACTTGACAAAATATTGGTGGTTGAAATGCTGCCCTTTTCTTTTGTTGAAAACAGAGGCTTCAAATAACTGATGTCATTTGCTGCACCCTGCTGAAATATCCCAAGCCTCAGTTATTTTTCAAGAATGGTTATACCAATGTTACATAAAAGGAAGTTAGTGTTGTGGACAAAGGACAAATGCACTCGGCATGCTAATAACCTTTCAACTATTTATGTATCCACTTCTGCACTCAGAAGAAGTAATATTGTGGTGGGAAATGTTGCAGTTATAGGAAACATAGGTAAAAAGGAGAAAACTTTTGCAGTAGCAAAAATGAGAAACTTTCACTAAAAAAAAGCGAAAAATAGTTTTTCACTAAAAGTCTTGCAGGAAATTTTCCTGACTTTTCTCCCACCCCTAGTTGGGAGCAAAATGCCTCTCAAGACCCATGTGTTGTCCCATTAGCATGATAAAACAGAAAATGAGGCAGAATTACCTTGCTCATTTCATCTTTTGAATCTAAAAGCACTTTAGACCCTACAGTTTATACATTCCATAATGTTTGCAGTCAATAGCATAAACTGGAAAGGTAGACAAGTGATAATATGAAAAGGGATAGTGTACATTACAATAGATTACTTATGACAAGCTTGCATTAATACATGTCAGCAAATAGTTGTTGTCTACACATTTTGAACAAAACATGTATAAAGACAGCTAACAATATATGTGTAATAAAGTGTTGATGCAGCAGAGGCAACTTCTCCAATTCCTATGTTATTCTATGGAGCCCATGCACTAAGATTTCTCAAGTGGGAGAGATCTTGGTGCTGAGGCTCCATAGAATAACATAGAAGTGGTACCACTGGAGAAGTCATCTCCACCTTATCACCTATTTATCAAGGCTTAGTGCCTTAGTGCATAACAACCCACCCCCATATGTTATAGCTCAGTCTTATACCATTTAATTTCTGCTAATGTCATCTTTTGCATAAACAGCATTTTAAACTTACAGTCCTTATTGAACGGTCTGCCCCAAGTGTCATGTCCCTCCTCCTGCAAGAGCTGATGCTGCCAGTGGCAGTCTCACTCCAGATGGTTGTACAGGTAGGTGTCAGGGACGTGCACAGAAATTTTGGGGGCCAGGGGCTCAAATGAAAAAAAGGGCACTTCTTATAATTATTACTATTATTTTTTTTGTTAAAAGGGCACAAGGGCACTTTGGACAAAAAGGGCAGGTGCTCAAGCCCCCCTTGGTGTCTATGTGTGCACGTGCCTGGTAGCTGTGATGTTACAGCAGCCATTGGGATGCATAAGCTTCCTCTTGATCTCACTGCACCAGCTCTGGGCATAATATCCCCTGTATACTAAGCACTGTAATGTGAGAGTGGCAGTGATTAAAGTAAAAGTGCCTCCTACAATACAAAATGTATTTAAAAAAAAAAAAAACGTATTGGTGAATGTAACCGTATTGACTGATAAGAGTTAATGTCAATTAATTGATTGTGCTAATAATTGCTCACTGCTCACTGTTTTAAAAAAGGCTGTTTTCTTATTTTAGCCCATGAGCATATCTCAATCCATTGACAGAGAATCCTGAAAGGGATAGTAATGTTTCATAATAAAAGCAGCTCTAATTAATCATCTAATTTGGACTTTGGATAGTGTTATT
The DNA here is from genome assembly GCA_037306005.1 of Rhinophrynus dorsalis. Lineage (NCBI taxonomy): Eukaryota > Metazoa > Chordata > Amphibia > Anura > Rhinophrynidae > Rhinophrynus > Rhinophrynus dorsalis. The sequence continues at coordinate 130,340,150 of CM074724.1, forward strand.
TCAATTATGTCAGAGTTGTAGTTCAAGAGTAATTCAATGATAAAGTATCCCCCTCCCGCCCCTTTTACTGATGTAACACTGCTCAGCCAGATCAGAAGGGGGGTGCCCAGGTAGATTGCAGAGAGGGACAATCTTCAATTAAGATAAGGAAAAAACCTGAAAAACTTGTCAAGGGGCAGGGCCTTCATTGTTCTCATAGGAAGAATATTGTCCACTGCTGTTATCTGTCTGGTCTATGGACTGCATTCCACATTGGAGAAGAGATGGCTTACACTAGGTAAAAGGGGCAGGAGGGGAAACTTTGTGAATATCTCTAAAACCATAAAGATAAGACTTATATTGTTCTTCATGTTTTTTTCAATGCCTACAAAATAAAATAAAGATAAAATGAAATATTACTATCTCTTTAACAATGAATTGCAGCCCTGGAGTCCTTGAAAATGCCTTAATATCTGCTGACTCAGGTCATAAGTAGATTATAGGCCACCGAAAACCAATAGAGAAGTTTTACAGCTGTAAGTGTACATAACTCCAGTTCATTAGAGGCATTTGTGTTCCTTTAATTACTCTCCTGTCCTGAAATCACCTTCTTCCCCATTCCAAGACTACCAAAGTGATGGGCTGAGTTAATGGGAAGGAGTATTCATGCAGATCCTTTGAAAATGGATACTCCCACTTAAGTGTGGCCATGGAAAGGTGACAGGTCCATTTTAACATGCTACTGCATTTATCTAATTTTTGCCCTTTTATCTAGTAAAAGACTACACTTTTACATATTTGTTCATGTTAGCTTCTGTTTAGCACTTCCAGAATATGTAAAGTCAAAATAAAGGGTTTCTATCACTTTAAGACAGGGCTAGTCAATATTTTCCCCTCCAGCCTCTGTTGGCTGATTGGGAACCAACATCTGGAGGTCCGATTACTGACTACTCCTGGAGTGCAGGGTATTTTAACTTATATGACTATTTTTCTTATGGTTTGAAATATCTGTGCCAAAAATATATTCACAAAGATATGTAACAGTACTTATGAACATGTAAAAAAATTATACAGAGACATGCACATAAATTCCCCTATGGATTTCCTCTACTTCTGGTGCAATATTTGGCAACCATTTTACCCAACATAACACGGAGACCTATTATTGAAAGATATGATGTCATGAAATGCTTGGAAAGCTGGCAATGATCCCAACCATACAAAGTGAGGGAAAGACCTGAGGTTAGAGTAGAACTGCAGTCCAACTTCTTTCCAAAATTATATGTTACATTTCAATATTACTTTAACTTCAACCTGTAATTCTTCAGTTTTGGGGGGAGTAAAAACACCAAAGTCAACAAAATTTTCTTCTGAAATGATTTTCTCCATGGTGATTTAAACAAAATATAGATGAACTAAACAATAAAAATACAGGGAAGGATGCTAAATAATCATTTATTTTTGCAGGAGAAGGCATTCAGGCAGTGTTATACATTGAGACGTACTGTCCGAGCTACCAGATATATTTTGATGCACAAAATAGAAGTTTGCATTGAATGAAAAGCTTTAAGGGATAGTAATACTTAAAATGTAAAAAAAAAATATGTTGTAGTGTTTATCCCCCTGAGTAAAACAAGAGTACTCCCACTGCTGAAAGGTGTTTCATTCAAAAGTTATTAATTTTCAAAGTGGAATTTTTTAGGTGCAATATCACTGTGGCCTGAAATTTTACAGTGGCGCTGTTGCTACACCGTCCTATGGAGATTTATGGTCCCGGGACCAGAGCTGTCCATAGGATCGTGTAGCAACAGCACCACTGTAAAATTTCAGGCCACTATGATATTGCACCTAAAAAATTCAACTTTGAAAATTAATAACTTTTGAATGAAACACCTTTCAGCAGTGTAAGTACTCTTGTTTTACTCGGTCGGATAAACCCTACAACATATTTTTTTACATTTTAAGTATTACTATCCCTTTAACTCAGATTTTGTGGACCTATAGTTTAATCCTTTGACTGCCAGAGGGGAATGTAATGCATGTACCGCAATGCATTGTGTGCCACTCTGGCATTCATAGTGTTAACCCTTTTGGTGCATTGGATAAGTCTCTGACAACCATGAGTATAAAATGCTCTATCACATGGGAAACAGAATGTTTGAAGCTTCTCCTTTATTGCTCCAATGGTCTGGATGCAGGAGGGGGGGTGTCTGACATCCGCTCCACATGAGCACCAGACGATATTATTAAATGGCACCCACGTGAGTGACATTCATTGGATGTTGCAATGAGAATCACAAAATCTAACAACAACTCCCATTGAGTGCTGTGCCAGTGGCCCCATAAGCTGTTGTATAGACCTTCCTTTCTGTATCTTTACTGCATCCCTTTGTGAATGCAGTAAAGATGCAATTAATTGAACTTTGGTGCATTTACATGAAATATGTATGTATACATTTTATTTTATGGTTCTGTTTTGCTGCATAATAGTGGTTTTGGCATTCAGCTCCATAGACATTTGCAACCAATGGGGGTAGGATACAGTCTTCCCCCCACACACACATACACACACAGGGCCAGATTAAGGTAGGAGCTGGGTAGGATGGACTATGGGGCATAATTTGGATCTGCCACCACCACCGGACATATTTCATAATTTGCAATAGCAACAACTCCACTATAAAATGGGATGGCCACAATGTTAAATTTAAAAAAAATGAATTCTTGTCCTGTGACAACTTTTGAATAAAGCATCTTCCAAAAATGGGAGAACCCTTGTAATAAGGGTTTATTATACTAATAAATGTATATCAAGAGATATAGACATTATCCCCTTTACTCTCAGTGTAATCAGCAGCTGTTACTGCTCTTCCTGAATACACATCCTTTACTGAGGTATAAGGAAAATGTTATGTGTCTTGTGGGTGCATTTATTAAAGAGCAAATTCCATTTTAACATTTGGGGATTAACTGGGCCCAATGCATGAAAAAACAGAGCAATTGTGGGGAAATCTAACTGCATCATGTGGCAAATTAACATTCCTAAAATCTGCATTGATTTAAATGATGCTTTTAACCTCTTGAATGCTAGAAAGGTCTCCAGTGCTTTGTGAAATAAGGCTTTGTAGATCTCTCTTTTATGGGGATAAAAACCCCTTTTAAACTAACAAGCTTTTTATTTGTCTTCATGGTACAGCTGGCTTGCATCAGTTGCTCCACTCCTTTGTGTATGTGGCCTACTCTTTTTTCTTCTACATTTTACATGCTAATTTGTATCTGTGTTTGTGAGGTGGGGGTGGGGGTATGTATCTAAGGACATACGAATGATGTACTAATATGATTCCACATTCTTATTATCTGAAATTGATTTACTTTTGCTGACCCTGTTTCCTATCTCTTTACTAACCTTATTGTGAGGAACATTCCCCCTTAATACTGCTTGTGCTAAGTGTAGGATAATGTGGGAAGAGTATGGGTATTTCTAAGCATTTCGTTCCTTTGTGTCTTGTTGACATCATGTACTAAACAAAGGGCTCTGGAAATTGCTGCCATTTCCCTATGCATGCTATAGAGTAGGAGCTTGGGCCTAACTCACTTTAAAGGGATAGTAATACTTCATTTTATCTTTATTTTATTTTGTAGGCATTAAAAAACATGAAGAACGATATAAGTCTTATCTCTCAAACCTTTATGGTTTGAGAGATATTCACAAGCAAAGTTTCCCCTCCCGCCCCTTTTACCTAGTGTAAGCTATCTCTTCTCATATGTGGAATCCAGTCCATAGACCAGACAGATAACAGAAGGGGACGATCTTCTTCCTATGAGAATAATTAAGTCCCTGCCCCCCTTGACAAGTTTTTCAAGTTTTTCCCTTATCTTAATTGAAGATTGTCCCTCTCTGCAGTCTACCTGGGCACCTCCCTTCTGATCTGACTGAGCAGTGTTACATCAGTAAAAGGGGCGGGAGGGGGATACTTTGTCATTGAATTATTCTTGAACTACAAATTGACAGTATTGAAATAATACTCTTCAAAGTCCAAATACTATGATGATTAATTAGAGTTGCTTTTATTATGAAACATTACTATCCTTATAAAGTCTTAACTACAGCAGTGTGTAAGCCAGTGTGCACTAAAGCAGTTGCATACTCAGTACACATATGTTTAAATGTATCATTTTATTTATAGAGCTCCACACAATGGGGAGGAGGAGATGTATAAAAACCACTCAGTATATGTTTAAGAAATTCCATTAAAATTCATAAGATGTCATAGTTATAGAGAAATAATGTAACTTATAAATTTGAGTGTCTATGTAGCTAGCATGCTATCAATATTTACTACCGGTAAGACTATGTTAAATGTAACCAATAAAACTGCCTTTATTTTTGCCATGATTAAAGAATTTCTTTGTTCATACATTGCAACACAATTCTTACTTGGACCACATCAGTTTCTATTCCACTGATTTAGAGACAATGTTGTTAAATGTTTATACAGCCCTAAGTCTATGTCTTTGCAACATTTTTTTAATCACTTCCGTTTTATACATGCCCCCATTGCCCTTATCCATAAAAGAAAAGATGTGCAATTCTGGACCAAAAACTCTACACATTCAATGGGTTCAATGGGTTAAAAGCCCAATTTAAATCAATGGGATTTGTGTGATTTTTTTTTATAGTTCTCTCTATGGTGTTGTTGGTTTGATCCTAAATTGTTCATCATTCTTTTGTCAATAAAGCTCTAAGTGTTCATCTCTTTGAGAAGGGAAAATACAATAAATGAATAGGGTTCCAAGTGTCACAATTGAATAAATAATGGGAAAGTGTTACTTGCCCCAAGGATGTAGGAAATAGAAAATTGAAGCATGCATTTTGAGGTGTGAATTCAGCACTTGGACTGATTTGGCATTCTGAAATTCTAGGCCTGTGTTGTCTGAACATAAAATTTGGATGCTGCCTTACAGAAGACCAGATGTACATCATACTAAAGACTTTACTCATCAAGTGTCAAATGTGAAAATGTACTAGGAAATCAGACTTCCTTGCAAATATGCAATCTGATAATTACATACCTCCTAAGTGTCTCTCTATAGGAGGGACAGTCCCTCTTTGAGACCCAAATCCCTCTGTCCCTCGTTCCCACCCTGGCGTCCCTTTTTTTAGGAGATCAGACTGTGTGGTGTGTGTGTAAGTGTATCGCACTGCTCCACATCAATAAAACACATAATAATATTTATTTAAGCTTCAGTATATGTGTTTATAAATTAGTCTCTATAGATAAATGATTTATTCATGTACACAATGAGGTGTCAAAAGGCTATAAAATAACCTAAAACTTCTTGGAACTGACCTGCCCACCAGTCAAACCCCAGCAATACCCCCTAAAACAAAAGTGCCCCCCTTTGGCCATTTGAAATGTTGGGTGGTATATATATATATATATAAATATATATATATATATATATATATATATATATATATATATATACACACACAATATTAACACTCGTTAATTCATCAAAGTGTCGGTACCAGATAGACCAGCCATTCCCGTTCGCCATACTGTCAGATCCTATGGTGGTAAATTCATGAATGCACATATGCTGTATACATGTGTGTTGTATCACAGGAAAGGACAAATGTTTGTCATACTGTGTTGCATATCCCTTCCTCAAATGTGCATGGCAGGGAAATACAATTGATTGTTGATAAATATCCAAACATATCTCTCAGTGATAATGGTGAAGAGCATTATAAATGTTACTCTGCTCTTACCGTCTCTGAATTAATTCCAGCTTATATGTATTTTAATAAATACACAGCATAGAATTGCTCATTGGAGGTCTCCAGTGCATTCTGAAGCAACAGTTTTCAGATCTATTTAGCGTAAAGCAGTTAAAATAACATGACTGGTTAACTGCCTATTTTCTACAAGTTTGTTGTGCCACAGCGATGTCCAGTCAAGGCACTGGTAAGTGCAACAGAGTTCCATCAGTGCAAGGGTGCCACTGAGCATCTCTGGCAGTGCAATGGTGTAGTGACTCAATATGTAAGACATCAGGTTTTGTTGTAACTCAGAAAGAGATGTATAATTGGATTTGAGTGCTGCAAGCCCCTCTATGTATCCCAGAACTTCCTGAAACCTGACATCATTGAATCACATGACTGAGCAGTGTTATCAGTGAGCGATCAATGATATTACAGCGTTATAAGGATAGCATTAAGTTGCCCTTTACTGTAGCAACCATAACACAAGCCAAGTTCTAGAAGGCTCACACTAAAGAGTGGTTCTCATAAGACTTCTAAGCAGTGACAGTGGGATGATTGTGCACTAAATACGATGCCAGAATTGATGTTCTCACCTTGTGTCCAACTAACATCAATTTACTAAGCTACTTGCACCAAAATTTTTCTCCTTAATGCTGCTTACACTGAGGATAGGGCAATGGGGCAATCTGTGGGTGTTTTAAAGTGTTCCTTCCCTCTATGCCTTGTTTAATTGCCATGTATTAAACTATAGGAAATAAACACAGGAGAAGAGACACAAGGAGGTGGCCTAGTGTAATGAAATCTTCGGATTCTGCTTCACTACAGGATAAACACCCTACCCGTAGCCCACAGACATATATCCTGTCAATTACATATATGATAGACAGCGGGGAAAAAGATGCTGGGTATACAAACCTGACCCAGAAACAAGATGCTGCAAATCAGGCCATTCCTCCTCACTCTGTTGACTCCAAGCGGATAAAGCACTACTCAAAAAAAAAAAAAATTGGGGGAGCCTATTCTGCAATATTATGTTATGTTATTTTATTGCTTTTAAACATATTTACATTTACATATATCTTTAATTTTAAAATACCATTTTAAATTCTGTGAGTCCTGGAGGATTCTTTGTTCGATGTGGAATAGCAGCCTCGGAGTCGACTGAGCACCAAGTGGAGGCGGTGGGAATTCTCCATATGCCTGTTTAGTCAGCTCTGATAAATACCACTAGCTGACTATTTTATAATATAATTATAACTATTTGTCTGATTTTTGTTCTATAAGTTGGATTACACTGTTGGGCACCCCCCTCTTTCTTTTTGTCTTTGGAGTGATGTTTTAAGCAAGGTGTTGAAAAAAAATGCCATTTTCCTGTGCATGCTATGGAGTAGGCATAAGGGGCTTGTTGGCATTAAAGGGATAGTAATGATTCACAAAAACAGCAGCTCCAATTAATCTTCATAGTATTTGATCCATCGAGAGTGTTATTTCAATACTGTCAGAGTTGTAGTCCAAGAGTAATTGAATGATAAAGTATCCCGCTCCTGCCCCTTTTACCTAGTGTAACATTGTTCACCTCAGATGTGGAATCTGGTTGCTTGACCAGACAGATAACAGCAAGGGGCAATCTTCTTACTGTGAGAACAATGAAAACCCTGCCCCGCTTGATAGGTTTTTCAGGTATTTCCCTTATCTTAATTGAGGATTGTCCCTCTCTGCAATCTACCTGGGCACCTCCCTGCCTCTCTGAGCTGAGCAGTGTTACATCAGTAGAAGGGGCGGGAGGGGGATACTTTATCATTCAATTACTCTTGAACTACAACTCTGACAGAATTGAAATGACACTCTCCAAGGCCCAATACTATGATGATTAATTAGAGCTGCTTTTATTATGAAACATTACTATCCCTTTAAGTCCTACCGAATGTAGAGCGTGTCTGCCTGTTTACACTACAGTGATCATACACTGTAGTGCATATCCTGGGGTGCAGCCAACAGTGTTGGAGACACACTATTGTACTTGCATTGGCTTATTTGAATATTCCCTCCACTGTCCCTGCCTGTCGACCACTGATTACATTTCTTTGAGCAGTGCAGGTATGAAGCAGTTAACAGAAGAAAAAAAGGTTAATTTCCTCTCTTCCTGCTTTGTGGCTCTACCTGGTTCCATGAGTGTGATCAGAGAGAGTCTCCCCCATTATCTCTGTTCAATTAGCTAAATCACTGTAAAATTCAGTGTTCCACTCAGCCTCCCAGCAGGGCTAATTTCTTGTATACCCTCTTATCACAGAGCTTCCTTGCGTGCTCATTTCCTTCTGTGGCTCAGTAGTTCCTAATTCCCCTTTCCTTCACTTCTATCATAGTTTTGGTCAACTTTGCTTGCATCCTTTTAACCCCTTGGATGCAAGAAGCAATTAGTTTGAGACTTATCTAGCACCAAGGGGTTAAATTATGTCAAGTTTATGTCTGTATTAGCTAAGCAGTTCTATTTCAAGACACTTCCATCATACATTTTCTGGTTCCCTTATGCCAGTAAACTATTTAAAGTGATAGTATTGTATAATAATGAAAAAATATATATTGCAGGGTTTATCCTGCTGAGTAAAAAAAAATGTACTACCACCACTGGGATATATTTTATTCCAAATTATTCCTGCTCAGACTTGCATTTTTGGTGCAGTAAATTGATAGCCTGAAATGTTATGGTGGTGCTGGTGCAGATGTTTATGAATTATTATTGTCACATTATTTCCTGCAGCAACAGCGCCACTGTAACATTTTTAGCCATGGAGGTACTGCGCCAAAATGCAAGTCTGAACTGCAATCACTTTTCAATAAAGCATCTGTCAGCAGTGTAATCAATGTATTTTACATATTGCATAATACTTGCCTTTTAATAATGAAGTCCCATCATACCTTTCACTACCAGTTCATTAACTTGTAGGTAATACTAAAGAGGACCTGTTGCTACTGAGACAAGTTCATTTTTTTTACAGAGACTTAAAATCTGCCAATATGTTATACCAGCTATTGAATGTAAAAAAAAAATAGTTTCTGAGAAATTAACATTTATGTGTCAATGGTATTTATGCTAATCTCCTGCAGAGGCCAAACTTATCACTCTCTGTACAATTAGAAATGCCCCCATGCCTAAATTAATTGATAACACATGCAAATGACTAGCACACATAGAGGCAGTTTTTAATTATCTTTAAAATTAAACTTAGCTTACTGTAATTGGTCCACTTTAACAACTAACTGGTGAAAAATTAGAAGCAAAGTCAACATCAGTCCCAAGCTGAACCAATCAAAACCACTAAAATGTATTGTCCCCAGTTTGATCTGTTAAAATGGTTTAGAGATTTTCAGTTCAACCCCCTACCAAACTGTGAGATGTAGAGCCCCATCTAGTGCCTGTTTTTTTCTATAAAATGTGATGATGCTGATACTCTTAGGGACAAGCCAGGATTTCCAGTAAGGGGTTTCCAAAACATAAATGTATTAAAAATATTTACAATTTGTCCTGTGGATTTCTGCATTCAAAAATCATTGCAGGTACCTGAGAATAGTACAGATGTGACCGAATTAGCATATACATTGGAAGGCAAACTGGCCACAATTATGAGAGAGCTGTTACCTTCTGCAGTGGATTTGGATAGAAGTGATCACACTCACAACTCAGAATGCAGGAGTGGCCGTCACTGATGAGGCTCCTCTCAAAATGTGGTACTCTAGGTTGTTTCACTTCTCTGTGCAACTTCCTCTCAAGGTCGAAACCTCTGGCAAATTATCGAAGTTATTAAAGAAGAAGAGCTTACTCTGGTGAGCATGTTTAATAAAGCGGAACAACCACTCCACAAAATCTTTAGCTTAACTAAGTCCCCATCTAGGACTAGCTGCTTAGTAGCGCTTGTCGCCAGAATTATTACCTTATTTGATAGATTTATGCTCTCTTCTATGGCTGACAGTAGCACGGAGTGCGGACATCTTGCCATTGTGACGTCTGCATGGCCTGCGCTGTCAGTCCCAGCCGAGTCTAGGAGGCGTTGCTAGGAGCCGGCCGGCTCCAAAGGGGACTGACAGCGCAGACGCACGGATGTCACAATGGCAAAATGTCCGCACTCCATGCTACTGTCAGCCATAGAAGAGAGCATAAATCTATTAAATAAGGTAATAATTCTGGCGACTAGCGCTACAAAGCAGCTAGTCACCAGATGGGGACTTAGTTAAGCTAAAGATTTTGTCGAGTGGTAGTTCCGCTTTAAAGTGCAAATGCTACCTATACAGATTTCAGCCACATTAAATGTATCTATTTCAATTGTCTATACCTTGTGCTTTTTGTCTTACAATCAGGTTAATAGTTTAGAGATGTTTATACTGTGAATTTGTTAGGTAAATCATTAATTACTAACATGCAGAAAATTACTTCTCTCCTCCTTCTTAAGTTGCTAAAGTCTATCGCTTTTCACCAGAGTGGTAGAATAAATTGATAAGGAGGAAAAATCAAACACATCTATTCAAGATGGATGCTCCCACTGAGAAGAAAAATCTGATAGGTTCTCTTTATAAAAATAAAAAAAATTAAAATAAAGTGCAACTTAAAAACACAATGCAAAAGTATGTCTCCTGTTTAATAGGAAAAGTTGGTTTAAAGTGATAGATCTGCTTTACATGTGAATAATGGAGATACAACTAGGTCAACCACGTTTCCTTGATTGCCCAGGACAGTACCTGATTCTAAATGTGTGTCCCATGTCCCGGGCAACCCCCTTCTGGGGCAATACAAAGACCCAGAATGAAGACTCCAGAACACAGAGATCTAAACACTAGAAGGAGAACCGTCTATTGATTACTGTGACAGGAAGTGATGCTTCTGCTGAGCTACAGGAAAATGGCTTCCAGACAGAGCTCTTAACACTAGAGACAGATCTGAGCCTTGATCCTGAAATCAAACAGGCGCTTCAGAGAAAAAGTAGGTTGTGCGCCGATGTCCAGTGATGTATAGTGACCCCTCCAGCATAGTTACACTAGATCTGAAATATACTCTGCTATTCTATTTTCCACAGTGGCCCTGAAAGTCAGAATGGAAATGTAGTGACCTTAAAGGGGAACTTTCACCCCTTAATAACTAAATCTCCCCTTACTGCTGACCTGGCGACTAGCTGCTTAGTAGCGCTAGTCGCCAGAAATCTTACCCCGTTCTCAAGATTTCGGCGTTTCAAAGGATCAGGAAGCACGGACGTCTCTTCACAGTGACGTCCGTGCGCCTGCGCTGTCAGTCCCTTGTCAGTCCCTTGTGCACCGTACGGTGCACAAGGGACTGACAAGGGACTGACAGCGCAGGCGCACGGACGTCACTGTGAAGAGACGTCCGTGCTTCCTGATCCTTTGAAACGCCGAAATCTTGAGAACGGGGTAAGATTTCTGGCGACTAGCGCTACTAAGCAGCTAGTCGCCAGGTCAGCAGTAAGGGGAGATTTAGTTATTAAGGGGTGAAAGTTCCCCTTTAAATATAACATTTCTGGGGATTTTAACTTCTCTTCACCAGGGGACGAAGGAAAGATAAAATCAACCCTATATGTCGTATTGCCATACTGCACATGTGACAAAAGGGCAATAACCCTTATTGCATCTGTATGCAATCTTCTTCTTTATTGACTGAACACTAGGCAGTGGCATGGTGAATAAGGCCCAGAGTGTAAAGAGTACCCTCTTGATTTCAGGCTTATGGTCCTGATGAATAAGAAAGAATACACCTTCGTTCCTCACAGCCATTAGCTTTTAAAGGGATAGTAATACTTCGTTTTATCTTTATTTTATTTTGTAGGCGTTAAAAAAACATGAAGAATGATATGTCTTATTTCTCAAACCTTTATGGTTTGAGAGATATTCACAAGCAAAGTTCCCCTCCCGCCCCTTTTACCTAGTGTAAGCCATCTCTTCTCAGATGTGGAATGCAGTCCATAGACCAGACAGATAACAGCAGGGGATAATCTTCTTCCTATGAGAACAATGAAAGCCCTGCCAAGTTTTTCAGGTTTTTCCTTTATCTTAATTGAAGATTGTCCCTCTCTGCAGTCTACCTGGGCACCTCCCTTCTGCTCTGGCTGAACAGTGTTATATCAGTAAAAGGGGCGGGAGGGGGATACTTTGTCATTGAATTACTCTTGAACTACAATGCTGACAGAATTGAAATAACACTATCCAAAGTCTAAATACTATGATGATTAATTAGAGCTGATTTTATTATGAAACATTACTATCCCTTTAATACATTTGCTTTGGAATGCTACAGCTGCTCAGATCAGTAAAGTCTGCTTATCCCTCAGAACTGACTTTGTGAAAACACTTGCATGCAAATGTCCCTATCTTAAGCCTATAAAAAAACAGCAAATACCATTCACTGCAGTGAGTGATTCAGGATGGACATATGCAAATGAGACACACAGGGGTGAATATACAAATCCACCAGCAGCAGAGCTCCACTAGTGTTAGTCTCTAATGCCAATGGCTGCGTTTTAGGGTATGCACTAGAGCAGTGATTCTAAACAGTAGTTATCAGAGAACTTCAGTACTTCATGTTTTCAAGAAGTCCCTGTTTGATCAGAGATGATCAGTAGCTTACTGACTGTGATTATCCACCTTTGCTTAAGTAGGGAGATCCTGAAAATCTGACCTGTTGGTGTGCCTAAATGACTGGAGTGTATGATTGCTATAGTGAATATCAGCAGGCATGCTCCGCCATCATTAAGCCATTAATTCTAGCAAGCCTTAAGCCTTCTCTAAAGCATGCACAGGAAATGGCTTAACACTTTAAGGACCATTGACATGCCAGGACTGTCACGGCGGTCTGGCACTTAAGGACCAGTGACAGTCCTGGTACGTCATGGAGTTCTGGGCTCCCGGCGCGACTGCATGCCGCTCCGGAAGCCCTGAACTGGAAGTGGAAAAAAAAAAAAAAGCCCCGTGGTCCTCAAGTGCCGGCCGCTGGTCCTTAAGGGGTTAAAGTATAATTTTTCCCACAAGGCACAGAAGAAAGACATTCCCTGAAATGCCCATTGACTGCCCCATTGCCTTCCTCTTGGTTAACACGGAGTAAAGAGGGGACATTTCAGAGTAAATAGCCTGCAAAATTGTCCCTAGGCAGATGCAGGGCCAGAAAACTTATTGCAATGGCTGCTTTTGCATGGAATTCCAGCCACATTTTTGTGTGTACCTCCCAAGTGGGACAGTCCCTCTTTTAGACCCAAATCTCTGTGCCCCACCACGGTGTCCCTCTTTTTAGGCGATCATACTGTGTGGTGTATATATAAGTGTATCACATTGCTCCACAGCAGTAACACTCACATTAATGTTTGTTTAAACGTCAGCATATGTGTTTATAAACTAGTCTGTGTAAATAAAATACTTAGGTCTTGTTCTAAATTATGTATTAATTTGCATAAAGAGCTGACATATTCAATCAAGATGTCAGGAAGTGACCAAAAAAATTCTTGATAATACCCCACCCAATAGTCATGCCCTCAGAAACACCCCTAAAACAAAAATGTCCCTCTCTGGCCATTTCATATTTTGAGGGGTATACTTGCACCTTATAACTTCCATACATCTTTATTGTTTGATCTCTTTAATGCTTTGTGTGACAGAGGAATATCCAACACATTGCAGTAAACACACTTTTGACACTCATAGGGTTAAGATATATTTATTATTTGTGGGAAATAATTCCTTTCTGTTTAGAAGATTCTACTGAATATTTAATTTGTTTACCTGCATCACATCCAGATGAACAAAACGCGTAGAATTTTATTCAACATGCTAACCTCTTTTTATTTTAAAGAAGCAGTTGTGTTGGAAGCATCCCTGTCATACAAGGGGTTAAGAATGATTACTTACATTTGTTTAGAATAGAAATAGTTTTTCAGAAATTAACCTGTATCTGTTTTTGACATAGTGTAGCACTTTATGCTAATTCGTTTCTTTGCTGGGCCAATATTACCCCAGGCTGAGCTGTGAATTAATAGAGAAAACAAGAAGTTAGTATACTATACAGGCGGGAATTAACCCTTTGATTGCCAGAGGGGTATGCAATGCATTGCTTTGCACTGCTCTGGCACTCAGAGGGTTAACATGATGTGTCACACTGTGCCACCAAAACACGTAGGCTGATTTCTCATTAACAATTTATTTTTCAGCAATATTGCTAGGACAACACATTGACAAATGTAAATGTCTATAAAACGAACATTACCTTAAAATAAATAGTCAACTTTCAGCTCCAGATTGGACGTCCATAACGTAACCCTTTTGCAGTACGTCGGATTCCTATTTGGAACTCAAATAGTTAACTCTTTTAAGTGTCAGAGAAGCATACAACGAACTGCGTTGCAATGCGTTCACCTCTCTCGCACTTAACTCTTTAAGTACCAGATGGGTACGGACACTCAAAGTGTTAAAGAGTAAAGCTATTGAGGGCTGGAGTGGAGTTTCCAAAGTGTTCACTGGTCACTCTTCTAACACCAAAGGGATTAACTCTTTAAGTGCCACAAGGGTGACCAACGCATTGACACACCTCTGGCACTGAAAGTGTTAATATTCTCTCACAACCTAAGGGATTTGGCTGCTTTAAACCATATTTCTACCACATTTTCTTCATGTACATCAAAAAAGACACAGACAGCACTACTCCAAAACAATACAGGTTATGAAAAATGTTCAGGTTTTGGGAAGGGACAAGAGGTGTAAGTTGGGAATTGCTGTGCAATGTCCTGCAGGTGTTACTGGCAATGGGTTAACACAAGCTGGAATCCAGGCTGCCTGCGGGTTTGGCAACGTATTTTCTGCCTGATAGATTTTGATTGCTTTGTCTGCTCCTTCCCTTTGCCCTTTTCACTTCAGTATAGTACATATGTGAGTGCCCCCCGCCCCCTCCCATGCTTGCTTCTGGCTGCAGTTTATTAATTAAACTGGGTGTAGCTGAGTGCCCATTTGCTGCTGGCTTCATTTGCTCTCGGCTTCTCTAAAAGGGAAGGATCCTCCCAGAATCGCTAGACTTAGTTATCAGCATCATCTCTTCCAAATGTGAAAGGTCCAGCTTAACTTTACAGGATCACAGTCCAGACAGGGATCCTGTGCACCTTCTCCAATATCACTGCTTTAATTGCTCCTTTCAATGTGAAATCCCCCCTGACGATCTCAACTAGTATCAAAGAAGTTCACTAATCAGGACTGCTAGAAGCCGAAACTGTATTTTGGGACCATTTCAATTCCTGCATCAACTATATACAAACAGAGAAGCATGCCAGGACGTCGGCTTATTGAGGGTTAAGATGACATCTTGTACTTCCCTGGTCATCCGTTTTTGAGCATCTTTGGCAGACTGCAACTGATCAGGGGAGTGTACGTTTCAGCCTCTCTGCAGCAACTTTTCTTTCAGTGGATTGCATTGTAATTTGCTTTTGTCCTCTGGTCATTGCTGCTACTGGACCTCAAGGGGAGATCTCATTGTCCTGTCACCCACCCTCCAAAATAAAAAGCAGACAGGGGCACGCAGCAAGATGTATGACAGTACAGGGTGCAGTACTATGGTGCAGGCAGAACACTCTCCAGTGTGCAGACTGTGATGAAGTAGTCACGTTCAGATCTGAGCTTGTGGTCTGGCCAGAACCAACCCCATCCACTCTTTAATTCAGCACAAGGGGCATCCTCTCCTTTGGGAAGGGACTGGGCACACGTAAACAGCATGGATCAGTCTTGCTAAGGAATTACAAGCAAAAAATAATAATAAAAATATTAGGACATCGGCCAGTCTGCTGCCAGACACGCCCTGGAGACACGAGAAGTGGATGATTGCAGAGGGGCAACTTTCTACCTCCAGCAGTAAACCCACTCACAGCTCAGGATGGCATCTCTATCGTGGGCACTGTGCATTTTCTGCTTCTCGCAAGGTAAGTTTGGGATTGCCTTAGGACAGGGGTAGTCAATTGATGGACCTCCAGGTGATGGGGACTACATCTCCCATCACCCCACCAGCCAACGACTGGTTGGGGGTGATGGGAGTTGTAGTCTCCCAGTGAAGGTCCAACCATTGACTACCTCTATTTTTAGATTACCTGTAATTGGATGCTATCCCAATTTATATTCCCATGCCAACCTGTGACTTCTGTTTGGCAGATGATTAGGCTTGGATCTGCTCCATAAAAACACTTATGTTACCATTTTATTTTTAATTTCTACATATGATAACTTCATATATTTAACCATTTCAGGAATAAATCACTGCAGTCGCTGGGTAGCCATGACAAACCAATTAACAATTTAACACAGTGATTCTCAAAATTAGCCCCAGGATACACCAACAGTACATTCTTTTCAGGAGATCCCAGGTTGATCACAGGTGGATAGTCAGTGGCTCAGTTTTTTTGATTGATTTATCTCTGCTTAATTAACTACCTGTTGGTCTGTCCCGAGGACTTGAATTGAGAATCTTTGCTATCACTCTACGGAATTGCAATGCGTTGAATACGGTGGATAGTGACAATCAAGAGGTTAGTTGCTAGTTTAAGGCGTGATTCTATTTTCCTATGTGTACCAATATGATGTTTGGCAGGAGCTGTTAACTTAGCAATCCCATATGTCTACATGTACCTCTTCAGTTGTTGCTGGCTGATGATGATGGGAATTATTGCCCATCCGCTGAAAAGGTTACTTAAACCTGTAATGCATATACCGAACATGTGACTGTCGGTGCAGCGTACAACGTTTCGACACCAAGTTTTAGAAACTCGGTAAATAAACAGTAGCTGTAAATTCGTTTTATATCCTTGCTTTAGGGCTACATACATTGTTATTGTCAGACAGTGATAACTTTACCCCTAAAAAGATGCTGAGGGCAGTGAGTAAGCAGGTCTCATACACAAGTTCTCAGCAGCTGCTCTTTCAGTAATGTAAACACTAAGTCAAACCATATCCTCCCTTATCACCATATGCCAGTGTTTGTTCATAGCCTCCACGCATACAGGTGGATAAATCTGAGCTCTTTAATACAATTCAGAAGGCAGAGACCAGACCGCGCAATTCTGTGTAATAAATAACCAATTGGCCCATTATCACAGAGTGCCAAACTTTTTTTTAGAACGCTCAAAGTCCTGCCTATTTAATCGACAATAAACCTTCCACTACCAGATTTCCTGCAGTTCATTTGCAGCCAATCCAAGCAATGAAATGGTTAACTTGGCACACTTTATTGATCTAATCAGGACCACTTTGTGACTCCATAGCAAAATCACTGAGCCCATTCGTTTCTGATCTGCAAATTGACATTTCCTTTTCATCCTGTGTTATTAGTGATTTTATGGTTTGAAATTAATTTTATGTTCCTTGGAAAGAGGCTGATGTCCTCTTCCTCTTGTACCTCTTCATTACATCAGTTAGTTTGCCAATTCAGTAACTAGTGGCTACTCTACAGACAGTCCAGTCTATATAGTGGACTTTCTTGTCCAGAAACACAACTGAATAGTTTAATGATATGTGCCAGACCAGACTCTGGAAAGCTGATTTCCTAAGCAGAATTTGAGCCATTCAGGTGCAAACCAACTGCTCCATAGTGGACAATTTAAAATTATCATTGGTTTAAATCTGAGTTATAACCCATAGAATGTCAGAGAGGTCTGCAACACATTGGGGGAGATTCACTAAGCAGTGATAAAGTGGAGATGAAGTCTCCAGTTTATCACTTCTCCAATTCCAATGTTATTCTAAGGAGCCTATGCACTATGATTTCTTCAGTGTTGAAGATCTTTGTGCATAGGCTCTATAGAATGGCATAGGATTTGGAGAAGTGAACTCACTGGAGAAGTCTTCTCCACTTTATCACCTCTTTATCATCTCTTTATCATTGCTTATTGATTCTCCCCCACTGATTCTCTAGAATTCAAAGTGTTTAAGGACCCATTTAAATCAATGGGGATTTTTTGTGTCCTCCATGGTGTAATTAGTTTGATCTATGTGCTTAGTACACAGGCTATCTATCTAATCTATCTGTCTGTCTATCTAGATATCTAAATATCGAGAGAGAGAGAGAGAGAAAGAGAGAGTTAACAAAGATGAGGCACAGGAGTCAAAAATAGTAAAAGTGCATTTATTTTTGGGTATATGTTCCAATTCTCTCACATGCCTTTCATATAATAAATGCATTTTTTAAAATTTACTTTTTATCTGGTTGCTCCATTATTGTCAATACTGCATTAACAGCTTAGGTTTGCCCCCAAACTCTTGTTAGATGAACTGTGAGTACCATCTACCTTCTGCCACATATCTAGCTATAGATGTATACTATACAGTGGGGTCTTTATCCATGAGTGGACAAAAATTATTAACCCTTTGAATGCCAGCGAGGCACACACAGCATTGCAAAGCAATGTGTTGTGTATGTGTGTAATAAAAACCTTAGAGGCCCAACATAATTGTATAGAGCTAAGTGAGAACTTTAGCAACCGATGAAAGGATGCACATACTTAGATATACATATAAAAACTGCCCAAATGTAGGAACCATTACAAAAAATATATGAGCTAGGGCTTTTGGGATTTTTCTACCTCTTCTTTATCTGTATGTGATAATAGATTATTTGGGGAAAGATCCTCACTTTGTTGTTATTATTCACTAGATGATTTTGATCCTAATATCTGTCCCTGTATTATCATAGTGTGTATATATCTTGTACACTGAATTCATTACATCTCCACTGGGGTGAATGTATCAGTCCGCTAGTACATTGGCGTTAGTCTCCAGCTCCTGGCTGCTTTTCAGGGTTTGCTCCACTGTATTGCCTGCATGCCCCTTACACTTGACCCATAGCATATGCAGGAAAATAGCTTAAAGGTACATAATGTCCTATGAGTCTTGTTTAATATATCACGTTAAACAAGGTGTAGCGGAAAATACTGTCTTATTGCCTTTACATTTGGCACAAGCAGCATTAAAGGGAGAATTATTGGCTTGCGTACCTTAGTAAATTGGTGTTAGGCAGGCGCAAGTCTAGAAAATCAATTACAGCACCTGTTTCTCATGGAAAAGAGCCATATAGAAAGTTAATGCTAGATAAATAATAGGAATATCTGTTGCATAAGCTAATATCTCAGACTTCCCATAAAACATTAACAATTTCTCAGTGTCAAACAGTAAAGAACGCTACATCCTGCCTCCACTTCATATATTATTCCTTTATGTTGTGAGTAATGTGTACAGCAGTTTTAGATGTAAGTAGCTCTACATCATGAAGAATTGGGAAATTACCATTAGACAGAAAACATATTATTATGGACACATAAATACTGCTGATCTGAAGAGCTGGCTTTTCTTTAATAGCATCACAGAAAATGAAGTTACCCATGGGGGAAAATGCACCAAACCTTATGAAGTGCAATCTTCGAGCAAACTAACTGAATCATTGTGGAAAATATAAATTCTCAACACTCCCATTGATTTAAATAGGGCTTATAACTCCATGTAATGCTAGATATGTCTCAAATGCATTGCTCCATGTAAATCAATGTGGCCATTTCTACCTCACACAATTGCTCCACAATTGCACTTCTTTAACTCGCTGGATAAGACCCAGTAATTCTATCTTTAACCCAATGAGTGCAGTGCGTACCCCTCTGAAACTCAAAGGCTTAATTTGTATTCACATCCCCACAGCTGCATAATAGAAGATAAATAAATATATTCCCAAAATTTTAGGTGATTTAAATGTGTAATATAACCCTTTGAATCCCAGGGAGGTCTCCAACACATTGCAGAGGAATGCGCTGGAGACCTCTCTAGCATTCACGGGGTTAAAAGCCCAAATTATATCAATGGAAGTTATGTTCCCCCTGTGATGCCATTACTCCAGTTCCTCTTAAACTCATCAACCTCACAGGGACTTATGTATCAATGTAAATTGTTAGTAAATCAGCAAAACAATTTCATTAAATGCATAAGAAGAAATTCCAGCTGAAATAATTGGGAATTTGAATTGATCATAAGGTCCAAATGTGTTGTTCCTCTTTACTAAACGTCTTGATAGATTTGCCCATTGCTTTTATATTTTATTGTTTTGAATAGTCAAAAAATTGATACAGTTTCAGAGCAGTAGTATTTATTTATTTTTTTTAATCATTGAATTTTATGTCAAAGGTCAGTGACACAAATCTTTCCTGTCCTAATCTGTTAAACCACTTCATTACATTATTTATGTTTGTGTCCTTCTATCTATATACCCTTTGGTGTGCCTGTAATGCAATACGCTAACTTATTGCTGGTCCCTTTTGTGCTAGAAGTTAAAATCTGTATCATCATTAAATCAATTAACCTATAAAAGTATAATCATGTTTTTAAATCACTGATGCAAAGGTGAAAAATATGTCATGTTTTCTCAGTAGACAGTAGCAGTTGTAATGCACTGAGGACCAGAGAAGTTTGCAGCACATTGCATCTCAATGCATTGTTCACCCCTCTGGTTGTCAAGGAGTTAAGAGGCTTATTTTATGCAATAAATATGACAGCAACCAATTTCACCCCAAAGGGCTGCACATGTGGCAAGCAAGCCCACCAAACGGTTGACCATTATGGATAAACATTTTTAGCTAGATTAACCCCTTGGATAATAGAGATGTCTCCAACGCATTGTGAAGACCTATCTAGCACCCAAGGGGTTAATGAGGAATAGTGCAAAGGGAACTGATCTGAGGCAAAAGAAAGAGGAATTGTTTTGGGCGTGAAAATAGGGTGTGTGTGTGTTTGTGTGCCGTGATGGGGGGAAATTAGCATCTCTTCCCACTGTACCATGGAATAGACTGGGGGCCACAGGGGAAGCCTCTGACGTCCACAAGCAGCCTTAGTAACAGCTTTTGTCCAGCACTGAAATAAAGTGTTAAAAGTCTGTTAATAGCTAAAGTATATGTGTATAGGATGGTGAAAAAAAGATTCCCTAAATTACAAGCTTAGCAATGGACTCACCTCTAAGGAGTCTAACCCTTTGAGTGCCAGAGGTGTGTGAAACACATTGTTTCTCAATTTGTTGTGTACCACTCTGGTAGTCAAGGGTTTACTATTTGGATGTGAGAGACATATTTAATGTATTGCTCTCACATTCTTTATCATATAAAAGGTTAAGAAGCACTCTGCTGCTGTTCTGTGTTCCATGTGTTCTATGCTCTAAACTTGTGGGCTTATGAAGTCACCTGGGATTTGCTCAGTAAATAGGACACAATGAGGTTGATGTACATGGGCGTCCATGATCTGAGTATACTTGCTTCCCTCTGGATAAACGTAGGGGCTGGGTGGGCTGTCCTGAGGTTCTGTTATGGCTTTGCCACCCCGAGAAATTTCAGCAGATGCCCATGTTGATGTACCAGGTAGAACTGGATTAATTCTGGGCTAAACCAACTGCGCCACACAAGATGGATTTCAATTAATTGAATTTTCATTTTCCTCTATGATGCTGTTAGTTTGCTCCAGAATTTAATCCAGTTATTCTGAATACGTCCTTCTCCATGAGTTCAGCAATTTTAAATCTTCTCCAGCAAAGAAAAAGTTAATTAAATTGGCTTGGAGTATAACAGGACAGGAAATGACTCATATGTGAGCTGCGCAACGTAGGTCTGGTACAGCTGCCTGTGCAAGGTGTTGCTCACCCATCTCGGACTCTAAAGTTTAAAGCAACATTTACCCTTTGTGTTGCGCACCCCTCTGGCACTCAAAGAGTTAAGAATAACCATTATGTTCTTTGCAATAGCTGTATTTTGGTTCTTAACTGAAGGCATTAAAATATGCAATGCCATACCATTATTACATCCATTTTATAACTGATGCTCATTCTATTAACCTTGAAGAGAATGACCTTGCTACTGTGTCAATTAGTTCATGTGAAATGTGAACATGGAGGAGCTTACTCTTTCAAATCAACACAGGGCATATAAATGGATGTTTCATTGAAAGGCAATCTGTATAAACAGTGGTTCAATATGTTCTTCACTTTATAGGAGACACAATGAACAACATGATTCCCCAAACCTCAAAGGTTCATTTTCATGTGTAATTGTAACATTTTTTTTCCTGGAAATGCTTCACATATTAAATGATGTTAAACTGGACCATAAAACTCTTCCTGGTGGTATTCAGAAAGAGTAGTCAATCTTTAGATCTCCAGCTGTTGAAAGCTACAACTCACAGCATCCCCAACCAGACAACGATTGATTGGTGATGATGCAGGAACCAGTTTTTGTGTGCTTCTCATGCCTACTACCTATGTACTAAGCTATTTATGCAGTAAATTATCCTTTTATGCCATGTGTGTTAAGGGCAGAGCAGTGGGGAAGTGTATGAGTATTTTGGGGACATTCTGTTCTTCTGTATCTTGCTTCTCTCCAGGTACTAACAAAGCACAGGGAACATCAACAAAATGTTTCCCCATTTTCCTGCTCATGCTACAAGAGTTGCGTACGTGTGTGTGTGTGTGAGTATACACTTAAGAGATCATGGGGGGGGGATTCACTAAGAGTTGATAAAGAGGTGATAAAGTGGAGATGACTTCTCTAGTTTATCACTTCTCCAGTTCCTATGTTATTCTATGAAGCCAATTCACTAAGATCTCCAAAGTTGATGGAATCTTAGTGCATAGGCTCCATAGAATAACATAGGTATTGGAGAAGTGATAAACTGGAGAAGTTATCTCCGCTTTATCACCTCTTTTATCACGGCTTAGTGAATCTCCCCCCCATATGTGTTTGTATATATCCCCTAGTGCAAGCACATGATTTATATGCTACACTATAAGCACATGATTTATATGTTAAAATATAAGTGCAGAAAATAAGCTGTGCTGGCAGAATCGTATGTCCCCCCCCCCCAAGATGTAATGTAACATGGTCTGCTCAAAAGTACATGTCTAGGGTAAGTTTGTAGTTTTAACCCACTGAGTGGCAGAGAGCTATCTAACACATTGCATCACAATGCGTTAGATGCCACCTTGGCACTCAACGTATTGAGTGAGCTCCCCAATGACTTTACAAATCGGCACTAATTTAATATTACAATTGTGGCCACTGTCTGGAAAAGCAATGAATATTATCAGTGACCCCCAAAATTCCTTACAATTCCCTGAACTGACCCAGAACGGATCCATCAAGTGTTCAGTCTTTCCTAGATCTCCTCAAAGTTAATCCACAACAAGTCAAACAAAACCCCCACAGAAACCAACTGACAATTTTGCTTCATAGAAAAAACAGATTAATTTCTGACGCAGTGTAACAGCTGGATTTTCCAAGAATCGTTCTATCCACTTTGTTCAGATTCATTGATTGACATAAACTATTCTCATGGGCACACCGAGCATTTCAAGGGAAGGATTTCCAAAAAGAAAATTAAAAAAAAAAACCCAAATATGTGTAATACAGTATCCAAAATTGTTTACAGCAGCATGAGCATAAACCAAGACTGTACAATCTGCTGTCCTCCAGTAGTTGTTGAACTATAAATGCCATCATCCTCAACTGGATGATGATGGTAGTTACAGTCTAACAACCTCTGGAGGGCTGCAGGTTGCACACTTCTGCCGAACAGCAACAAACCAAGAATTCTCATTATATGTACAGCTAAACCTTTGTCTCTCTGATATGATGGGTGGCCATCAGAGTACAAAGGTGGGGCATCTGAGCAACTGGAACCATCTCTATGTTTGCCCTTGATTCTTGGCTAAAAAGGTATCAAAACCTTTTTTTTAATAAGAGTTTATCAAACCCTTTCTTAATCATATCTACTATATCCATCTTTACAACTCACTCATGGATGAATTGATTTTTGCCCTCATTATAAAGATCCTTTCTCATAATTTGCTTACATCAATATATTTCGCAATGTCATCATACTGACAAAAGTTGAAGTTTTGACTGAAGAAGCAAATAAGCCTTATAAAATTATTCCCAAGCCAAATTATAATTAGGACTTCAAGTGCGCAATTGGTGAAAAAATGGGCTCTGCCCTTCAATGAAGAAATTATAGCCATAATATTTTCACCTACAAAATCAAAAGATGTGAATGGCTTAAACTGGGCATTAGATCGCTTGCCTAGAGGGCTGAGACAGAGAGACAGGTTTTTGGGGATATCATACATTTTGCTCATAGGGCATTCAAAATCATTGGGCAAATGACTAAAGCATGTGAAGATGCAAAGATACTCCAAAATTGTGTACTGCTGCAGCACTTGAGAAATGCAGCTTGACATCTCTGATCTAAAGGTCCTATAATCAAGTTGAGTAATTCTGGGCCAAACCAACTACATCATAACTGGGTGGAAAAAAATTCCCATTTATTAACATGGATATTTTAACCCCCTCGAATGCTAGTGAGATCTCCAACGCATTCAGGGGGTTAAAGTCCCTATTTAAATCAATAGATATTTTAGGAATTTGTATTTGTTTCCTGTGGTGCAATTGGTTTGCTCCAGAATTACTCCACTTTTCTTTTTGAACATACGGCCCTTTAAGACATTTGTCTTAAAGGACCCTATTTTCCTCTACATTCCTCAACAAATAGATATATCAGAATGTTATTCTTATACACATGAGTAAGATCAATTAAGATCAATTGTGTGTAACATATTTATATTAATTGTATCTGTATTATACCAATTAATTTATCTAACGTAGAAATATAATTAAAGTTGTATATCCAGTAAAGAGCAAGGATTAATACGGAGAAGTTGTATTGATTAGCTGAAATAATATTATTGACTGTAGCTGTCAATCACACATACTAATATTGTAGAGTACCCAGACATATTAATGGGAAAGTGTTAATATATCAAACATATTTATCAAAGACTATACGAGAATCTGCTAATTATAGTATAGGAAGTGCAATTTCTCTAAATCAGCAGATAAAAAATATTTTATCAGTTATAGTAGATCTAGGGTTACCACCCAGCCGGTATTTTACCGGCAGGCCGGTAGAAAATTGGCTTCTGTCCAATGTTAAGTCTATGGAGAGAATGCCATGGCCGGTATTTTTTGTAAGAAAAGGTGGCAACCCTAAGTAGATCTGTTGCATTTGTAGAGCCAGCCAAACTCAAGGATCAGGTAAAGCCTGTCCACAGGCCGGATCTGGCCCGTGAACCTTATTTTAGCCCATCTCCAGTTTAGATAAATTGAAACAAACTTATGCTATATATAAGTAGACTGGCACAAAGACCTTTTCAGGTACAAAGCAAACCCTGTACCCACGTTGTGCTTTTGTACAGGCCTATTTATGCTCTTAACCATTTGAGTGCCATAAAGGTATCCAATGCATTACATACCTCTCTGGCTCTCAGATGGTTAAAGGAGAGCTAATACTTCCTAATAATAAACCCCACTTATTTTGGTATGGGCGCCTTTGTTCAAGAGATACCATTTTCATTCTTTGCTGTTTGTTGTGTGCATGGAGGCAGACATGACAGTTGTTGGTTGGACCACCTCAAACTCTGCTCATTACATATGGTAATCTTAACCTTTCAAGGATATGACTGGTGTGCAACACATTGATTTGCATACTCCAATATACGCCTGGTGCAGGAATGTTGTCAATGGGACGTGCAGCATGACTAATTCTCATGGAGGATGCTATTGTTTTGCTTCACGTGGGATCATAGCATGCTTTGATTCCTATTGTGTATTTCAACCTAGGTAAGGCTGATGTTCTAAGAGGAACTATAAATTTAACCCCTTGAATGCTAAAGAGGTGCCTAGTACATTGTGAAGCTTGTACCAAGAGGAGTGCAGTGGGAAAGTGTATGGACATTTCAGAACATTCAGTTGCTCTCCTCTTATTTTAAAGCTATGTACTTAAAACAAAGAGGAAAGTGTCATAAATTTAAAGGGATAGTAATGTTTCACAAAAACAGCAGCTCCAATGAATCTTCATAGTATCTGAGTCATAGTGAGTGTTATTTCAATACTATCAGTCAAGAGTAATTGAATGATAAAGTTTTCCACTCCTGCCTCTTTTACCTAGTGTAAGCCACCTCCCCTCAGATGTGTAATCTGGTCTTGAGACCAGACAGCTCACAGCAAAGGACAATCTTCTTATTGTGAGAATGATGAAAACCCTGCCTCCCCCCTCCACAGGCTTTTCAGGGTTTTCCTTATGCTTACTGAAGATTGGCCCTCTCTGCGATCCACATCAGTAAAAGGGGAGGGAGGGGGATACTTTATCATTCAATTACTCTTGAACTACAACTCTGACAGTATTGAAATAACACTCTCCATGGCCCAAATATTATGAAGATTAATTGGACCTGCTTTTATTGTGAAACATTACTATCCCTTTAAGGTCTTCACTGTGGTTGTCACTAAAACACTCGCCACCAGTCCTCAAGAAACACCAACAGGTCAGATTTTCAAGATACCCATAATTAGGCACATAAAGAGTAATCAAAACAAGTGAGTCACTGATTTCTCACATGTGATCAAGCAGTCTTATCGTGACAATCAGTTGGTATACTAACTAACGTTGATAAACACTTCACTAAAATATTCATGTGCTCTAACACAGTGGTTCCCAACCTTCTTCTCCGGGGCACCCAACAGTAGGCTGACCAGACCTCACCTTTAACCGGGGACGCATAGCAGAAATGCATACTGCAGGACTGCATCGATTTCAGTGAAGCACTGCAAAATGGCTATTTCCTATGTGCCCCCGGTTAAAGGTGATATCTGGTCAGCCTACCCAACAGGACATGTCTTTAGGATTTCCTAAATTGTGCACAGGTGAGATAACTAAATGAATGAGCCTCTGAATAACCAGGATTTAAGGATTTCCCTTATTAAACACAGGGGAAATAATCAGTCGCTCATTCAGTTTGGTGTGCCACCTTTGCTCAGACAGGAAAATCCTTAACACCTTAACGACATATGATGTGCCAGGACCATCACGCTGGTCTGGATGCTAAGTACAAGTGATTGTCCTGGAACATCATGAATTCTTAATTGCAAAATGGCTTCACAA
The DNA here is from genome assembly GCA_037306005.1 of Rhinophrynus dorsalis. Lineage (NCBI taxonomy): Eukaryota > Metazoa > Chordata > Amphibia > Anura > Rhinophrynidae > Rhinophrynus > Rhinophrynus dorsalis. The sequence continues at coordinate 130,366,926 of CM074724.1, forward strand.
TTATCTGCGATCCCAGAATTCATTGCTGTAAAAAAAAGAAAAAAGTACCTTGGTCCTCTTGGACTCCCCAACTCCTCGCCCGTCATTGCGGGGTTAAAGCGGAACTTTAACCTTATTTAAAGTCAACCTGTGATAATAAAGTAGATGGTGACTAACTTCATAATAGTTCTTTTACCTCTGAGAAGTAGTAGATTCTAAAGAAATCCTTAATCTTTGGAGAACAGAAGCCAGACATCAGCGCAGATATCTTGTCTGTGTACCTGCGCCATCTATCCCAGTCTCCTCTAATAAGTATTGCACTGTGCCGTAAGGTAACCGGAAGGGACTGATGGCGCAGGCACGCAGACTGCATTAACCTGGCCGTCAGCCTCCGAAGATTAAGGATTACTTTACAATCAGCTACTTCTTAGAGGTAAGAGAACTATCATAAAGCTAGTCGCCATCTGCTTAATTATTGCAGAGAGACTTTAAATAAGGTGAAAGTTCCGCTTTAAAGGGATAGTAATGTTTCATAATAAAAGCAGCTCTAATTAATCATCATAGTATTTGGACTTTGGAGAGTGTTATTTCAATTCTGTCAGAGCTGTAGTTCAAGAATAATTCAATGACAAAGTATCCCCTTCCCGCCCCTTTTACTGATATAACAGTGCTCAGCCAGATCAGAAGGGAGGTGCCCAGGTAGACTGCAGAGAGGCACAATCTTCAATTAAGATAAGGGAAAAAGCTGGAAAGCTTGTCAAGGGAGGCAGGGTTTTCATTGTTCTCATAGGAAGAAGATTGTCTCCTGCTGTTATCTGTCTGGTCTATGGACTGGATTCCACATCTGAGAAGAGATTGCTTACATTAGGTAAAAGGGGCGGGAGGGGAAACTTTGCTTGTGACTATCTCTCAAACCATAAAGGTTTGAGAGATAAGACTTATATCGTTCTTCATGTTTTTTTAATGCCTACAAAATAAAATAAAGATAAAATGAAGTATTACTATCCGGACTGTATGTAGCTCTTGAGGATCAGATGTGGACACCGCTGATACAGTATTTCCCACGATTGTGCTTTTTGTAGTAAATATCAGAGTACATATTCTATTACTTTAAGCTGACCAAATCTCACCTTTCACGAGGTACACATAGGAAATATGCATATTTCAGGGCTGCACTGAAATTAAAGCAGCCCTGCAGAATGCATATTTCATATGCATTGTCCTAAGTGTTGTCTCAAAACACACACCAATTAAAATTGGTAGAAGATTTTCAATCATATTAAGCTGTTTCAGAATTGCACTTTCTTAATGTATTGCCTAAAATGAATAAACAAAACAATTATTGGTCCCTATGTTAATAGGATGCCTCTTTCACTTATTTGTCTGCACAAGGTTACTTTATATCAAAACAATGTCAGTGATGGGCAACATGAAGCCCTCCAGCTGCTGCCAAACTGCAGCTCTCAACAGGGAAATTTTGGTAGTTATAGTTTGGCAACAGCTGAAGCGTCTCACATTGCCCATCCCTGATGTATGCTGAGTCTGTTTCTTAGCGATTCAGGTTCTAGAAGCATGCACAACGCATCGTGATGCAGCGCATTAGTACATTGTGTAAGATGTATAAAACGATCTAAGGCAATGCAATAATGGGCTCAGTGCGTTTTTGCTTTAGATCATATGTATAAACTAGTTACAAAGCCCGTATACACAGGCTGATCCGGAGCGGGGAGCTCCAGATGACTCACAGCCTGTCTGTGCTCCCGGATCCGGGGCAGCAGCGGAGGTGCTGGGTGACAGTTTGTTACCCAGCCACCTCCGCTGCTGCCCTGGAGCCGGGAGCACAGACAGGATGTCAGCCTTCTGGAGCTCTTCGCTCCAGATCAGCCCATTCTGCGAGTCCCCGCTGTGCATGTGCGGTTACGCACACAGTGAGCGACACATTCTAGGACTTTATGTTATAGGATATGTTAATATGAGTTTTATATATTCCTGCTAAGCTTAATAAGGAAGTCTCAAACTGCAGATTTTCTGTGACTTTTCTTTTAGCACTATAATATTTTCTACATATCTTTTACATGGGCTGACAGTCCAAGGAGATGGTGACAGAGAAATTAGGACCAAAAATGTGATGTTGAAACTGTCACAAAATGATTATATGTAACCTCCAACAAAGTTGTTACTTTAGCCACATCCATAAATTACCCTATAAAATGTTTTTGGCGTGCATGGAACAAATACGTTTTTTTCTGGGCAAACACATTTATACATCTGTGCAGACAATTTTATGTGAAAATAGCAACAGATATACTTTCTGTCTATACCACTTTTATACATCTTTGAATCCTAAGGGTAAGGAAACAGGGATATGAGTCCGTCTGGAATTTTAGTATGTAGAAAGCTCCATAAGAACAGTGATTCAATGGCTTGCAGGTTATTCAAATAATCCCTTGATAATGTGGTTTTCTAGTCCATTGTAATCGACAAACAGTTTGGAAAGTGATGCTGACTGTAAACCTAGAAAAACAAAAAAGTTTGTACTCTTAGGAGACAGTAAAATGAAGTGGAAAAAGATTAATTTGTCCTAGAATTGCTGCACACTATACTTTCCAACTTTACATTTTTAGTAGGTAAAGTATATTGTTTTGTGCTCTTTCAGCTTTACAAAACAGCTGGAACATTTTGCACCTTTTTTTCAGTACAGAAAGGGAGCGCTGCTGGGTTCATTCTGCAAGTAACAGAGAGAAATCCAGGCACAGGAGAGATCACAGACCTACGCTGTACTGAAAATTAATTTACAAGACTGAAACATATCACGCCATGTAAAGAAAATCTGATCATAGAGTCTTTGACCATTTACTGTACACAGACCCTGTGTGCTGTGTCTGGCTTTTGCTAGATCAGTATGCACAGGATATGTGTGTTTTAGCCAGGCCCGTACTGGGACAAAAAATAGGTCCTGGGATTTAAGGCTGAGCAGCCCATTTTCGTGGGCCGTACGTTGATTGCCTGCCCACCAGGAAATGTAACGAGGTGGCCATCTTTCAGAAAGTGAAAGACGGCCCAAACTCGTTTAATGATTTTTTTTTTTTTAAACGCCCGGACCGGACGCCTGGTATGTCCGATGGCTAGTCCGGGCCTGGTTTTAACTGTTATAGAAGGGCAGTGGCTCTGAGTGTATCATTTTTCATTTGTGAAATGTTGGAGGTTATATCCCCCTTTATCTTGCCCAATACACATCTGTAATTGTTACAATGTGGTGTTTGTGTCCAGGGAATTAACCCTTTAGTGCCAATGCCTTGGATACCTCTCTGGCACGCAAAAGAATAAGAATACGGATAACGGTAACATAAAATCGTAATAGTGTGATAGTTACTTTTTGGAGTTTCAGAAAGTCAAAATTCAAAATGAAAATTGCTTTTTGACCCCTTGGATGCCAGAGTGGTCATCAACGTATTGCTAAGCAATACTTTGTCGACCTCTCTAGGATGCAATGGGTTAATTCTTTGATCTCAAGGGGTTACAATACTTTTTCACTCTTATTATTATGGTCTGTTGTGAAATGCAGCCGTGTTTCCCTATTCAAGTCAATTCAATGTATTAAAGTGACACCAACGCCTACAAATAAATTGGGTGATATAAGATATATATATATATATATATATATATATATATATATATATATATATATATACACTAGTTGAAGAGCCCGTTACACGGGCCACAGTGCCACTGCCAGCCGATCACGGGGCAGTCATGCACAGTAGAGACCTCCCGCGCCGCAGCTGATACAGAGCTGGATGCTCCTTCGGAGCATGACTGCGTTGTTACAAACTTTCTAGCACAGTATTTGTCAACTCCTGTCCTCAGGACCCACTAACAGGCCAGGACGTAGGGATTTCTCTGCTAGAGCACAGGTGTGGTGATCAGAGACTCATTCACATTGATCACATCACCTGTGCTCTAACAAGGAAATCATTAAATCCTGGCCTGTTAGTGGGTCCTGAGGACAGAAGTTGAGAAACACTGTATAGCGAATTATTATATAGGATATATAACTGAAACTAGTTTGCTGTCAGGGGGCATGGCTGGGAAATGCTCATTGGTTGAGGAGGAGGCAGGGAGCTCAAACAACCACTACTGCCTTTGTTTAACGTAACAAATAAAAAAAAAATTACCCATTGGTTTAGGAGGACTCATTTGTAGGTCTAAGAAAACATATAGATATTTTTTACAGAATTATTAAGTTATATAACCCCAAATCATTTTTCAGTGTTACTCTTCATTCACCTTCTCTGTTATTACCAACTCTAGCTCTTTCTTTTGCCATTATCGATGAAATGGTGAAGGGCTAAATGTGCAAGGAGATACTCTGACTGCCTTGTGTATTCTTTAATGCATGCCTCCCAACATTTCAAATGGTCGAAGAGGGACACATTTGTTTTAGGTGGTGTTGCTAGAGGTGTGGCTGGTGGTTGGGGCATTACAGCAAATTTGTAGGTTTCTTCATGACCTATTGACTCTTTTTGTATAATGGAACAAGACCAAAGTATATTATTAAGACAGTTTAATTATTTATAGACACATATATTAAAGTTTAAACAAACATCAATGTGAATTTTGCAGTTCTGGAACAATGTGATACACTTTATACACATACACTGCACATTCTTATTTCCAAAAAAGAGGCACACAATAGCAGGAAAGAGGAAAGGAGGCATTTGGGTCTCAAAGACACATTGTCCCTCCTAAAGAGGGACACAGGAGATATGTTAACATGGATGCATTTGGTACTCATTCAAACAAAACTGAGGGAGTACAAAGCACATGCAACATACCCATCCATCATCTTCAGGCTGGTGGGTCCCAGAAGTCTAAGGAGCAGACACAGACTTATACACTGTAAGAGGATATATATATATATATATATATTTGTAGATAGATAGATAGATAGATAGATAGATAGATAGATAGATAGATAGATAGATAGATAGATATAAGTAACAACGACATTTACTACATATTTTTCTTGTTTTTCCCAGCCACACATACTCAAGGCAGGCACATACATCAGATTACTGATGAATACCCAATGATATCTGTCAATGATCGAACAGTAGAACAACGCATTGGATTTGTGACTCTTCCTGCAATTTGATTAATTCTGGCCTTTGTGTTTACAGATAAAAGGCCTTGACAAATAATCAAATTAAGTGGAATAAAACATGTTATATGCCTGAGTGCTTTTCACCTTTTTTGAAACACCGTGTGTGCTAAGTGGGAATGCAACTGCAGAGTAATACAAAGGAGATGTTGAGACTGATCTGAGAGCAGGATGAGATTATTCATAATAAAACCGTGTCTTTGCTGTCACCTCCAGCTCTATATAATTAATGGGCCAGGGTATTACTTGCACATCTCATATCCCTGTAAGAAGCAGCTGAATGGTGCATTGTTCTAATATTTCTTAGGGTCATCCCTAGACCAGAAGAGCACACAGAAGCTATGGTGCTTGGACTGTAGATCCATATTCATTAAATGAGAAGGAATTCTGAAGCAAACCAACTGCACCAGAGGGTAGGAGTGCTCAAACCATCCCCTCATCCCCATCAACCAACAGTGCATGTTTTCAGGATATCCTCATTTAAACACAAGTGGATGTCATTATCTAAAGCACATCCTCAGAATGATTCATTCATTCATTCATTCACTTGTATTCGTGTGAGGAGATCCTGAAAACCTGCACCATTAGAGGTGTCTGAGGATAGGTCAAACAGACCGTTTGATTCAAGTCGTGCTTTTAACCCCTTGCATGCTAGAAAGGTCTACAATGCATCTCTAGCATTAGAAGGGATTAAAAGTCCCATTTAAAACAACATATTTTCAGGTATTTGTATTTGTCCCCTATATTTAAGGTGACCACATATCCATTTAATTTATTGTTATGAACAAAAAGCACACAATGCAGGGTTCCTCTGATACCCGTGCAGCCTTGCAGAATGAAGTGTTCACAAGAATCACTGATTTAAAGGGATATGTAGTCACTTTATCTATATTGCTGTTGGATTGCCAAACAATTGCAGCTGTGATGATTTCTAAATATGCCAGCAGAATGATAAGAGGATTATCCATATTCAGTAAACTGAATATTATACAAAATCACTTTATTTAAAGGGGCAACATACATCGGAGTTCTCGCTAGCATTCAAGGGCTTAAAATTCCATTCCTCCCAAGTGTTCCCCTTTAGGAGGGACAGACCCTCTTGGAGACCCAAATCCCTGTGTCCCTCTTTCCTACCCTGGTGTCCCTCATTGAGACCCAACTCCCTCTGTCCCTCTTTCCTACCCTGGTGTCCCTCTTTGAGACCCAGTAGAGTGTAAGATCACTTTAGTGCATACCTACACACTCACTCCACCATTGTTAAGAATTTAATGTGAGTAAGCCCAGGCTGTCTCCTAAATAGCATGTGCAGGGGATTGGAATAATGTAACGCCACATTCTACTGTGCCTTGTTAGTACTTATCATTACACAAAGAGCAGAGGAAAGTACCAGCCAAAAATGCAACTTTCTCACTGCCCTCCTCATAGAGTAATTGACTTACAGAGGACACCATACCTCCCTAGTGTCCCTCTTTAGGAGGATCAGTCCCTCTTCCAGGGCCAAATCTCTCTGTCCCTCTTTCCCACCCTGGTGTCTCTCTTTTTACGAGATCAGACTGTGTTGTGTGTATATAAGTGTATCATATTGCTACACAGCAATAAAACTCACGTTAATGTTTGTATAAACGTCAGTATATATGTTTATAAATTATTCTGAGTAAATAAAATAATTTGGTCCTGTTCTAAATAATTTATTGAGTTAAATATAGAGATGTCAATAAGTTATGAAATAACCTAAAAATTAATGGTAACACCCCGCCCATCTGCCACACCCCAAGCAACACCACCTAAAACAAAAGCATCCTTCTTTCGCCATTTGAAGTGTTGGGAGGTATGAAATTCTCATTTAAATAAATTGGAATTGGTTCCCCCCCTACACCCCCTCTATGCTACAAAAAGTTTGGTCATCCAGGACTCGATCTCTGTAGCTTCCACTTCTGGAGAACACTAATTGCACCATAGGGGAGAAATAAAACTTCTCAAAATGTGCATTGATTTAAGAGACTCTTAACCCCTTCTATTCTAGAGAGGTCTCTAAAGCATTGTGTTTGAGGCCTCGAGAAGTTTAACCCTTTAAGTGACAGAGGGCTACACCACGCAATGTGTGGCGTAGCCCTCTGGTATTCAAAGGGTTAACATCCCATTTAAATCAACTGAAATTTGTATTTTTCCCCTATGGTGCAGTTGGTTTGCTCCAGAATTGCTGCTGCAACCTGAATACTATACTTTATTCCTCTACTGGATTAACCCTGACCCTGTGGAAGATATGCTTCTACAGGTAACATGACCGAGCAAATCTCTTTTTAATTGCTCAAACTGGATGAACAATAGGCTTCTGATAGCAAGAGGCAGCCAGCACGAGGCACAGCAGGCAGGTGGGAAGCAGGTGTTGAGCTCTTTAAACAAACAGAACAGTGTAAGCGATAGATAGATCGAGGGCTGACATGCTGCAACTGTTTACATCAGGAGATTTTAAAGGGAGAGATGTTCAAAAAGTCATCATAATGAAAAAATTGTTGGATCATGACTTGGTGGTAAAAGAAGGAAAATATTTTCAGAAGTAAATCGGTCACATTAGAAAATGTGTTTAAAGAATTAAAAATAACAGTAAGAAAATCTTGATGAACATTGCCTTTAAAAAATTCTGATGTTAAAAATGTCTTTGATTTTGTCTTTGAAACAAAAATGTTCAAAGAAAAAGACATTTTTTGAAATGACAAATTGCTTCTCACTTCTGCTAACAGTACTTTAATTTGTCTTCTCCAAGTTTAGACCATTTTTATTTTGTCGGAAAAAAATGACGTTAATCAGACAAAAAAGTGACGTTGAAATTAATTTTTTTTCTGAAAATCCCTTACAATATGATGGTAGATTAAACCACGCCCACTTTTAAGATAGCTTTTTCCCTTTGACGGAGTTGGCAGAATTGGATGCAATAAATGACGATAATATGTCTGAAAATTGACGGATCATGACGTAAGAACTTTTTTATTCTGATTACAGACCATTTCAATTACCACCACTTTCTGAACATCTCGCCCTTAAAGGTGATCCTATGTTATATTAACTGGATTGGGAGTAAAAAGCTTTCCAGTGATATGGGTTGCTTTCAGTGTGATTTGAGCTGGTACCTTTGAACTCTCCCAACTCTTTAAACAGATAGTGATATTTTGTTTTATCTTATTTTATTTTGTAGGCATTAAAAAAACATGAAGAACGATATGTATTATCTCTCAAACCTTTATGGTTTGAGAGATATTCACAAGCAACGTTTCCTCTCCCGCCCCTTTTACCTAGTGTAAGCCATCTCTTCTCAGATGTGGAATCTGGTTGTAAGATTAGACAGATAACAGAAGGGGACAATCTTCTTCCAATGAAAACAATGAAGGCCCTGCCCCCCCCTTGATAAGTGTTTCGGGTTTTTCCCTTATCTTAATTGAAGATTGTCCCTTTCTGCATTCTACCTGGGCACCTCCTTTCTGATCTGGCTGAACAGTGTTACATCAGTAAATGGGGCGGATACTTTGTCATTGAATTACTCTTGAACTACAACTCTGACAGAATTGAAATAACACTTTCCAAAGTCCAAATACTATGATAATTAATTAGAGCTGCTTTTATTATGAAACATTACTATCCCTTTAACAGGGCTTAAAATTCGAAGTCCTTTGCTACTAGCCAGACCTGAAAAGTTACTCGCCGCTACATGCCAAAACATACCCACCAGGGGTGAATTTCTACTCACCAGGGCTAAATTTTCACTCTCTATTGGCTAGTGGCGAGTGGAAATTTTGAGCCCTGCATTTAATGTATTACCACAGTTGGTGTGCTGTGCAATTTAGTACAGAATCAGGAGGGGCAATGTGGTAAATAATCAACTTAAAAGGTAAATGTTGATTTTTTTTTTTTTTTTTTTTTTAAGCAATTCCAAATATTCAAAACTTTGCCAGAAAAAACTTTACACAAACAACAGAAATAAACTTCGCACTATTTCAGTGTTTCTCAATGTTAGTCCTCGGGACACACCAACATTTCCGGTTTTCAGGTTGGTCCTGCTTAATCACAGGTGAGTAATTAGTGGCTCAGTCATTGTGATTGATTCACCTGTGATTAATTAGGGATATCTTGAAAACATGACCTGTTGGTTGCCCCGAGGACTGGAGCTGAGAATCACTGCACTATTTGCAGTGATTTCTTTTCCAAATGTTTATTATTGTGGTACCCAAAACATGCATTTTAGTGCATGCGTACACTGTACTATATACCATTTCATTCAGTGTATTTGTGCTGTTCGTAATGAGAGACAAGTGCTATTTCAGTTACTTTAGTGAAATGAATATTCATTACTCTTCTGTTCATAAATAGGGATGGACCAAAACTTTGACCCGCAAAGTGTGGAAATTTCCATGAAATGTGCATTTTTTTTTGTTTTTTGTTTTTTTTAGCTTTTTTTGCACCCTAATCTCCAACCTTGTTCCACTGCACTGCAACCAGATGATTTTAGGTGTTGCTGTTCCTTTAAATTGGGCTGTCAACAATTTGCATATTAGAGTGGTTTCTAACCTGTTGGCTCCTCTTGTTAAAAACATATATAAAGATCTGTTGCATCACTTACAAGAATTAGAACTAGGATACATGTAGAAAATTGTGTATACTTAAGATGTAAAAAAATATATATCATAGGGTTTATCCCCCTGAGTAAAAAAAAGGGGTACTACCAATGCTAAGAGGTGTTTTATTCAAAAGTTATTGCAGCTCAAACTAGAATTCTTTAGGTGCAGTATCACAGTGGCCTGAAATTGTGGCACTGTTGCTACACCATCCTATGGACAGATCTGGTTAATTGACCATAAATCTCCATAGGATTGTGCAGCAACAACGCCACTGTACAATTTCAGGTCACTGTGATATTGCACCTAAAAATGTCAAGTTTGAGCTCCATTAACCTTGGAATAAAACACATTTCTTCAGTGTGATTACCCTTGTTTTAATCTGGGGAATAAATCCCTCAACATATTATTTTTTACATTTTATGTATTATTATTCCTTTAAGAACCACTGAGCTTTTTTGTGTGTGTGTGCAATGAATTCTGGGATGTCAGAATGGCACGTAGTCGAGCTGCCATCTCAGAATTATATGATGTACTGGTCCTTAAAATGCAAAACCAGTGTGACGGTCCTGGCACATTGTGTCACGAAGGGGTTAAACAAATTTGTGGTAAAGGCTGACTTTTTTGCTTACCCTAAACCAAAAGGACATGACCCCTGGTCCCATGCAGCTTTAGAGACTTGTTCTGGAAGCAAAATATGAGCAATTCTGGAGCAAACCAACTGCACCATTGCATGGAAATCAACATCCTTATTGATTTGCTTGGCGCTTTTAACCCCTTGAATACTTCTCAGTGTGATGACACCTCACTAACATTCAAATAGTTAAAATCCCCAATTAAATTGGTGCAAATATTCCAAGTTTATATAACCAGTATGGTTCAGTTTGTAAGTAAGGTTGCCACCCAGCCAGTATTTTACCGGCAGGCCGGTAAACAATTGGCTTCTGTCCAATGTTAAGTCTATGGAGGGAATGCCATGGCCGGTATTTTTTTTAAGAAAAGGCGGCAACCCTATTTGTAAGCTCCAGAACTGCTCAGTTTTGGCTTTCTTTTTAATGAGTTTAACCGTGTGAGTGCCCCTTGAGTGTGTTGCAATGCATTGGATACATACCTGGCACTCAAAGGGTTCATTTGTACAAAAAAAGTGGAGGGACAATGATTGCAAACAGGAGAGCTGCCAAACAAAAGTAACCTAAGCAGTCACAGAAGCCATAAACAAAATCAAGAGGCAGATTCTGATTGTAACATCCAACACCCAGTGAAGGTCCCATTGGGATCAGAAACGTTGACCTAAGTAAACCAGCTGTTCTAAGTGGCTATTTCCTATGCTTGTTTTTGCTACTTGGTGGGAGGCTGATCAGCCCTTGTTTTTACTATGCTCTATCCTGTTTTGTAAATGGACTGTCTAACACTCATAATACTGTGTAAAGAATGTCACAATAACACTTATAATCCTGTGTAGACAGTTGGGATCTTCTTAAAAAAATAAAGGTACCATTTTGCTATTGTTTTAGTATGTCATATTTGGTGTACTTATAATCGCAGTATGTATATATGTCTGTTTTCTTCCTGATGATATTAAAGGGGTAGTAATACTTAGTTTTATCTTTATTTTATTTTGTAGGCATTAAAAAAACATGAAGAACGATATAAGTCTTATCTCTCAAACCATTATGGTTTGAGAGATATTGACAATCAAAGTTTCCCCCTCCCGCCCCTTTTACCTAGTGTAAGCAATCTCTTCTCAGATGTAGAATGCAGTCCATAGACCAGACAGATAACATCAAGGGACAATATTCTTCCTATCAGAACAATGAAAGCCCTGCACCCATTGACAAGCTTTTCAGCTTTTTCCCTTATCTTAATTGAAGATTGTCCCTCTCTGCAGTGTACTTGGGCACCTCCCTTCTGCTCTGGCTGAGCAGTGTTACATCAGTAAAAGGGGCGGGAGGGGGATACTTTGTTATTGAATTACTCTTGAACTATAACTCTGACAGTATTGAAATAACACTCTCCAAAGTCCAAATACTATGATGATTAATTAGAGCTGCTTTTATTATGAAACATTACTATCCCTTTAATTCATTTACACTGGCTTTTTTAACATCTGAAATCCCTATTTAAAGTATATATTTTTATTGTATTTCTGTCATGACGCAATAAAGCTTTTAAAACGGAAAAAAAAAACAGGTCACCTTATTTTGGCAAAAAACATACAGTCACTGAAACACATATCTTTGGGTCAACAACCAAACATACTAGGTCACCGACAAAAGGTACAGGGTCACTGACCTGGCTGAAAATCCCCTCTGTATGTGTACACCTGGGATGATCTTTGAACTTCATCTTTCTTTTACTCTTGAGCTGAGATCTGAGTCTATAATAGAACTGAAGGAAAAGATTAGATGTTCTTTAGCCTTCTGTGACAAGCCTTGGGTATATTTATGAATTGACCCAAGGAGCTAAGCAGTGGTTAAATCAGTCAGCAGTTGAAGAAACCTCATGCTTACTAGTTGATCCATTGTTACAGCTGTTCGGGATTAGCATTCTGATCACTAAAATGGCTTTAAAGGTTCCCACAAGATCTCCCATGCAGTCCCTGGAATATAACTATGGCTGCTTCTGCAGAAGCTAATTTAGGGGACATGTATGAATGCACATTTGATGGAGCTGGACCTTTCAACCATTTAAGGACAGCACAGACATCCGGTTCTTAAAGAGTTAAAATAGCATGTTTCAATGTTCACAGTGTATGACACATTTTCATACATTGCAACCTGATGTGACAGCATCTTCTACACCAGGAATGTGATGAAAGTTTCTTGTGCAGTAGGAGCAGGGTATGTATTGTGCCGCAATTAAAATTACAACTAAGCACTTTGTGCATTTGATCCCTGCGGCACAGTGGTCAAATATGATCTGTTGCAATGTGAAATAGTTGTTTTCCTTTAAAGGGATAGTAATACTTCGTTTTATCTTTATTTTATTTTGTAGGCATTAAAAAAACAAGAAGAACGATATAAGTCTTATTTCTCAAAATTTTATGGTTTGAGAGATATTCACAAGCAAAGTTTCCCTTCCCGCCCCTTTTACCTAGTGTAAGCAATCTCTTCTCAGATGTGGAATGCAATCCATAGACCAGACAGATAACAGAAGGGGACACTCTTATTCCTGTGAGAACAATGAAAGCCCTGCCCCCCTTGACAAGTTTTTCAGGTTTTTCCCTTATCTTAATTGAAGATTGTCCCTCTCTGCAATCTACCTGGGCTCCTCCCTTCTGCTCTGGCTGAGCAGTGTTACATCAGTAAAAGGGGCGGGAGGGGGATACTTTGTCATTGAATTACTCCAGAACTACAACTCTGACAGAATTGAAATAACACTCTCCAAATACTATGATGATTAATTAGAGCTGCTTTTATTATGAAACATTACTATCCCTTTAAATCCTCATCTGTTAGGAGTTCCTTGATGACTGATGTAGAACCTTTGGCTTAACCCTATATTCCTGTAACCGCTACTGTGACATTCTGCCTGCTAGCAACCCTATGGATCCTAGAGACAGCTCCAAAGATTTGGCGACAACTTTAACATCAAAGCGGTTAACAATGATGCTGTGGGTTAACAATGTAAGGTAACAATGGCAACTAAGGAAAATGACAGATTGATTAATTTATTGATCTTGAATGACCCATTGATGTGACCTTGTTAGAATAATTAGACTTGTATTAAAAGTAGAGTGTCTCACACTAGGCCACTTTACTTATATCTCCTAAGTTTAGACTACTGCACCATGGAGTTTATGCACTAAGGCATGATAAAGAGGTGATAAAGCAGAGATGACTTCTCCAGTGGTATCACTTCTCCATTTCCTGTGTTATTCTATGAAGCCAATGCACTAAGATCTCTAAAGCTGGAGAAACCTTAGTGCATTGGCTCTGTAGAAATTTTAGAACACTAGAGAATTCATCTTGACTTTTATCACCTGTTTATCACACCTTAGTGTATCTCCTCCTTGTCATGATCCTATCCTTTTCAAGGGCAATAATGGCACAGTTTTCCCTTCAATGGACTACAATTGAGCAAAACTTACATGATTCTGTTCACTCATTGCTTCAACGATTATAGGTGAAATTGAGGTTCCATCTTAATCTATTATGAATTAAACTATTGGGGGACATAGTTTCTGAGAATAAGCAAACCTATGCACTAAAGTTTGATAAGGGCTTAGGACAGTGGTTCTCAACTCCTGTCCTCAGGACCCACTAACAGGCCAGGATTTGATGATTTCCTTGTTAGAGCACAGGTGAGTTAATCAATGTGAATGAGCCTCTGATCACCACACCTGTGCTCTAGCAGAGAAATCCCTACATCCTGGCCTGTTAGTGGCTCCTGAGGACAGGAGTTGAGAACCACTGGCTTAGGATGACAGTGTTGTGGTAGATCTGTGTTGAAGGCACATAGCCATTATGCACCAAGCTGTCTTCACCTTCCCATCCCTGTCAATCCACCACCAATCTGCTATCATCACAATGAATCTGCCATGCCTCCAATAGGGTTACGATTTTACACTTGACACATTGACAGTGTCTCATTTCCATATGGAAATGCATATTAATGAGAAATTGGAGGTTATGATAAAAAAGTGATAAAGTGGAGATGACCTCCAGTTCCGCTGTTATTCTATGGAGCCAATGTACTAAGGTCTCTCCAACTTTGGAGATGTTAATGCATAGGCTCTAGTTTATAGAATAACATAGGAACTGGAAAAGTCATGTCATTGGAGAAGTCATCTCCACTTTATCACCACTTTAGTGCATAACCCCCATTGTAGTATTCATGTGGGTGTGTTTATATGTTAAAGCAGAACTATCACCCCAAATAAAGTCCCTCCCCCAATAATTATTCATATAGCGATAAACTTAGAAATAGTAGTACTATCCAGCATAAGTACAACGTTATTAAAGGGATAGTAATGCTTCGTTTTATCTTTATTTTATTTTGTAGGCATTAAAAAAAACCATGAAGAACGATATAAGTCTTATTTCTCAAACCTTTATGGTTTGAGAGATATTCACAAGCAAAGTATCCCCTCCCGCCCCTTTTACCTAGTGTAAGCCATCTCTTCTCAAATGTGAATCTGGTTGTAAGACCAGACAGATAACAGCAGGGGACAATCTTCTTCCTATGAGAACAATGAAAGCCCTGCCCCCCTTGACAAGTTTTTCAGGTTTTTCCCTTATCTTAATTGAAGATTGTCCCTCTTTGCAGTCTACCTGGGCACCTCCCTTCTGATCTGGCTGAGCAGTGTTACATCAGTAAAATGGGGCGGGAGGGGGATACTTTGTCATTGAATCACTCTTGAACTACAACTGTGACAGAATTGAAATAACACTCTCCAAGGTGCAAATACTATGATGATTAATTAGAGCTCTTGTATTATGAAACATTACTATTCCTTTAAGAAATCCTACTTACATTGTTACATAGTAGTTTAGGTTGAAAAAAGACTTTCATCCATGAAGTTCAACTCTTTTCCTATTCCTGTTTACCATCCTTGATCCAAAAGAAGGCAAAAAACCCTCAATACAGCAATTTCAAATTCTGCTTTGAATAGGGGGGGGGATTCCTTCTTGATTCCAAATGGCAATCAGATTTCTCCTTGGATCAACAAGCACTGCACCGTCAGTCCCTTCTTGTTACCTTACAGTACAGTGCATCGCCTCCTAGAGGAGATTGGGACGGACAAAGCAGGTGCTCAGATATCTCTAAGGCAAGATGTCTGCGCTGATGTCTGCCTGTTCTTCTCGATCAAGTAGTATTTCTTTATAAAGCTGTAATTATGCAGGATAATACTACTAGTTCTATGCTTATTGCTATACAAATTATTATTGGGGGGGATTTTATTTGGGTTGATAGTTCAGCTTTGAAGTGGAACATTGTCATATGAACTAAGCTCTGATATATCAATTAAAGTAAAATAAATCTCACAAAACGTTGGGCTTCACACACCAGTGCAGTACAATGCAAAAGCTGTAGTAATTGGATGTTTGTTGGAAGTTGCATTAACCTTTGCATCAAGAGTTCTTTTCCTTTAAAGATGTCAGTTTTATCCTGTTGCTTTTCAGGTTTTGTAGAACAGCCAGAATTCAACTCATCTCTACCTTTAACCTTTTGAGTGCCAACGGGTGGTTGATTACATTGCGTTGGACTCCTCCCTGGGGTTCAAAGGGTTAAAACATCTCTTGTTTTTTCAAGGAATGAATGCTTACATCAACAATGCTGTGTTATGCTAATCTTTAAAAAAATGTAAGTTGTTCTTTTATTACATGATACTAGGAAGGCCGTGTTTTTCATCTGATCAGTCTCTGCATCAGAGATCCTATCTACATCTGGTGAATAACTTAAAGGGATAGTAACACTTCGTTTTAACTTTATTTTATTTTGTAGGCATTAAAAAAACATGAAGAATGATATAAGTCTTATCTCTCAAACCTTTATGGTTTATGAGATATTCACAAGCAAAGTTCCCCTCCCCGCCCCTTTTACCTAGTGTAAGCCATCTCTTCTCAGATGTGGATCAGGTTGTATGACAGGACAGATAACAGAAGGGGACAATCTTCTTTGTATGAAAACAATGAAAGCCCTTCCCCCCTTGACAAGTTTTTCAGCTTTTTCCATTATCTTAATTGAAGATTGTCCCTCTCTGCAGTCTACCTGGGCACCTCCCTTCTGATCTGGTTGAACAGGGGGGGGATACTTTGTTTGTGAATATCTCTTAAACCATAAAGGTCTGAGAGATAAGACTTATATCATTCTTCATGTTTTTTTAATGCCTACAAAATAAAATAAAGTTAAAATGAAGTATTACTATCCCTTTAAAGGAGCCTTTGTTCTGTAGAAAACATATTCAGTCTGTCCTGGATGTAATGTTAATGGAACAAATTATGCAAACTGATAATCAGGGTTGCTACAATCTTCCTATGTGTATATAGACAATCACTCACCCGGCCACATGGCCTTATGGATCCGGAGCTACCCCTGTACACCACGGCAGGTATCAACGAACTTCAGGACAACATAGGAAAAGGAGCGGTCACGGACCCGCAATAAAGCATCAGCCAGTTCTCATAATAAAAACGATTAATGTTTATTGGAAATCCCTGTGTTTCTAATGTCTGTGTTTGTACTCCGAAGTTCCTGTATGGGATTCAAGATGTTTTAAAGGGATTTCCAATAAACGTTTATCGTTTTTATTATGCGGACTGGCTGATGCTTTATTGCGGGACCGTGAGCGCTTCTTTTCCTATGTCGTCTTGTGATGTTAATGGAGGTGGACATGACAGCTTCTGGAAATTTTTTAAAGCGGAAACAAGCAGAGTGCATGACTCTACTTAAAGGGGAACTACCACCCCGCAATAACTTAACATGCATTCATTCTTCATCTGGCGACTAGCTGCTTAGTAGCGCTAGTCGCCAGAAATATTACCTGGTTCCAAAGATTTTGCCGTTTTACCTATGCTTACTGGAGCAGGAAGCACGGACATCTCGTCACAGTGACGTCCGTGCGCCTGCGCTGTCAGTCCCTTTTGGAGGGGCTTAGTAGCGCTAGTCGCCAGATGAAGAATGAATGCATGTTAAGTTATTGCGGGGTGGTAGTTCCCCTTTAACCTTTATGCAGTCAGAGGGGTGCATAACTTCACAACGCATTGCCCACCTCTCTGGTTGTTAAAGAGTTAAGATTACCATGATCAGTTAAGAGTGAGATCCTGTGGTCCATGAGCAACTGTCATATCTGCCTCCATGGAAATGACATCTAGGACTGATTGAGTATGTTATCTCATTAGCAAAGACAGAAGGGCAGAATTATTGGGGGCCGTTATGATTTTCTGGCCATTGTAAAGTAGGTGTGGGGTTATTATTAACAAAAGCTGGGCAAAAAAAAGCAAATTTATCTAAAATGTTCAGGACAGAACACCGTACAATATGTTCCTTATAACAAGGTGTTTTTCCACGTCTTGTATTCAAGAGGTTAACCCATTTATGATTAAACTGCACATTTTGGTATCATTATGCAAAAAAAAAATCCTAAACAATTAATTGATTACTGAAACCTGATTCTGGGTCACAAATGGCACAATATGAATAGCTTACTCTTATAATTGTCTGCTCAAGTTATTAGCTCCTCTAACATAACCAGTGCCTGCATTCTCCAGCAGAAAGTGATAGGTATATAATTACATTAATAACATGCAGATCGGATTTTGGTTATTTTTCCAGTAATGCTCATTGCTAATTACGTTATGCGGAATGGCTTTTATTCAACATCCCAGTAACACTACCCAAAAGATATATTTTCCAGGAGTTTCAAGGACATTTTGTGGATACATCTAATGTACAGTAATTAATAGACATTTCTTGAGACGTGTAAGTGATGTGGTAGAACGCATTGCGCGTGATACCTCTATGGCACTCAATGGGTTAAACAAGTCTCTAATATTTGGGGTATAAAATCTAACTGAGTGGAAGTCTCAGTGATTTCACCCTTTAACCCTTTGAGTGCCAGAGGGGTACGCTACGTATTGCTCTGCAATGTGTTGTGTAACCCCTCTGCACTCAAAGGGTTACAGAGTAGACATTTGTGCAGTGCATTGGTTTGCAATGTATTGCACACTCTTCTGATACTTAAAGGGATAGTAATACCTTGGTTTAAAAATTTCTAATATTGTAGATATCAACAATAGAAATAGATGAACCTACCTCCCATCTCTGACATCTCTGAAAGGGGTGGGAGGGGGACTTTAAATGCTACAAACCCAAAAACTATAACGTTGTCAGAGATGGGAGGTAGGTTATTCTACTTTTATTGATAATATCTACAATATTAGACATTTACTATCCCTTTAAAGGGTTAATTGGCCATGTACAGCTGTCATCTGTTTCATGATTTCAGTGTTTTGATAACAAAGCCTCAAGTATGTTGGGGTGATCTAGAACTCTGTTATTGTGTATGGATTGACAACCCTTGCACCTCTCAAATATTGTCTATGTCTTTGAAACATATCCAGGGCTGTATTGCATTTGGTGGATCTTATTTTAGAGCAGATGTTTTCATTTTCTTGAAGTTTTCAAATGTCGTGTGTTGAACGCATAAGATAGTGGCTCTCAGCCAGGGTGCAGTGACATGTGGTGCACTGTGAACATCCATTGAAGGTGCCACTAAACTTTAATAAAGATGGGAATGCTGATTTTCAAGCATAGACATATGGAATGCATAATATAACCTGAATTGTTTTGCATAATATTCACATTTTTGTCATTATGATTGTGAGACCAAAGAATAACTGTATATTTATGTATATGTAACATTCATTACACCATTGACAAACAAAATTATAAAATGTTAGCGGTACCCTGAAAATCCTAAACGTCATGTTAAAGGTGTCTCAAAGGGATAGTAATACTTCGTTTTATCTTTATTTTATTTTGTAGGCATTAAAAAAACATGAAGAACGATATAAGTCATATCTCTCAAACCTTTATGGTTTGAGAGATATTCACAAGCAATGTTTCCCCTCCCGCCCCTTTTACCTAGTGTAAGCCATCTCTTCTCAGATGTGGAATGCAGTCCATAGAACAGACAGATAACAGCAAGGGACAATCTTCTTCCTATGAGAACAATGAAAGCCCTGCCACCATTGACAAGTTTTTTAGGGTTTTCCCTTATCTTAATTGAAAATTGTCCATCTCTGCAATCTGCCTGGGCACCTCCCTTCTGCTCTGGCTGAACAGTGTTACATCAGTAAAAGGAGCGGGAGGGGATACTTTGTCATTGAATTACTCTTGAACTACAGCTCTGACAGAGTTGAAATAACACTATCCAAGGTCCAAATACTATGATGATTAATTAGAGCTGCTTTTATTATTAAACATTACTATCCCTTTAAGCAAAAAGATTGAGACCACAGTAACCATGCGTAACTGAAAGTAACAACGCTGTATAATGTATCTTCTGCTTCTACAGTACAATGAAATATAAAATCACCTTATTCAGTGCTGTGGTTGTACATAGATTCATAGTTTAATAGAGATTTATCAAAGTGCAATAAAGTTTTAGTTTATAAAGTTGGTGGCTGTCTTCTGTACAACTTTTACGTCTCTGATATCTCTACATGTGTGTCTTCTATGCCTATACTGAAATCTTGCTATTGACATAAAGGAAGAAATATACAATTCCACTAGAATAGGTCCTTTTCTGTTCTTTTTCAAGCAATAAAAATCATGCACCTACATTTCATGATGTATGACTGCTTGGGGATTATGGGAGTTGTAGTCCCCAACTGCTGGATGTTCAACAACAGATTATCCCTGTATTCAAGCATACTTTATGATAGCTTTATTACATTACCATTGTCTTGTTTTCAATTAACAATTACTTTTAGTAAGAATTTTCCCATTAAAATATATGTTTGGAATGAATAATACTGATGTTGCTAGTTTGCCCTCATGAACATTCATATATATTTAACTATTTGACTGCCAGAGGGGTATCCAATGCGTTGCAAAGCAATACCCCTCTGGCACGTAAAGCATTAACATATATATATATATAGAGAGAGAGAGAGAGAGATAGATAGATGGATAGATAGATAGATAGAGAACATAAGCATCAAGGCAAAAAGGCAACTTTATTTAATGACCAAATAATGTTGCCTTTTGCTTTGATGCTTAAAGCCCCACTGGTACTGCCTATTTGTCTTGGTCCTTAATAAAAACTTAGGATTGTGCACCAGGGCATTAAACTGTTAAGTGTGTGCTTCCATTACTCCATTGTAGATAAATAGATAGATAATATGTATGTGGTAAGAGCATTAAGGGTGATTTTTACAAATCGATAAATTCTACAAATTATAGGCTTGTGATTTATTTTACATTTGGAATGGGAAGATCAGACCAGAGGGGGGAGAAACTCATTGTGAAGCACTGTGTTGTACACTGTCTGGTTCTCATGGGGGTTAACATGCCTCGGCTGCAGTAAAACATGTGCAGAAATGTGAGTGAAAAGCAAAACATAAGTGATTAACACTTTACAAACGACTGGAAATTTGCGGAAGACATCTGTAGAACCCGTTTTGGTGTATGAAGTTGAGTGTAAGATCATTTTAGTGCATACCTACACATTCACTCCACCATTGTTAAGAATTTAATGTGAGTAAGCCCGGGCTGTCTCCCAAATAGCATGTGCAGTGGATTGGAATAATGTTACACCACATTCCACTGTGCCTTGTTAGTACTTATCATTACACAAAGAGCAGAGGAAAGTACCAGCCAGAAATGCAACTTTCCCACTGCCCTCCTCATAGAGTAATTGACGTACAGAGGACACCATACCTCCCTAGTGTCCCTCTTTAGGAGGAATAGTCCCTCTTCTAGACCCAAATCCCCTGTCCCTCTTTCCCATCCTGATGTCCCTCTTTTTAGGAGATCATACTGTATATAAGTGTATCACATTGCTCCACAGTAATAAAACTCACATTGATGTTTGTTTAAAATTCAGTGTATGTGTTTATTAGTTTATTATGTAAATAAAAAAGTTGGTCTTGTTCTAAATCATTTATTTAGAGACACTGATTTTTGTAAGTAGGTCATGAAGTGACTTAAACATTTTCAGTAATGCCCAACACAATCAGCCACACCCCTAGAAACACCTCCTAAAACAAAAGTGTCCCTCTTTGGCCATTTGAACTGTTGGGAGGTATGGGACACTTTTTGACATAAGCACCTTAGTAAATTGGTGTTAGGTAAGCATAGCACTAAGAAATCACTTCTAGAACCTACCGTAGAGCAGAATCATATCCCCTTATTATGTTCATTTTCAAAAAAAAGTTATCACCAACTACAAATGCAGGGGCTGTTCAAAAGAAAATTGGAGGGGTTCTGGGACAAACCATTTACACTACAGGAGAGAACTAAAAATTCAAAAACTTAATTTATATGGGGATTTTAATCCCTTGAATGCTAGAGAGGTCTCCAGTGCATTGAGAATCAATGCTTTGGATACGTCTCTATCATTCAAACAGTTATAATCAAATCAATGGGAATTTTTATTTCTCCCCTATAATACAGATGGTTTGCCCCAAATCTCCTCCAGTTTTCTTTTGAACATACGGCTCTTGGCGTTCTTTTCCAGGACCAGCTGGTCTGTTGTAAGCTATATAGTTACCTTACCCATGTTATTGTACTGGATGTGCATTCACCAACACTCCTGCTGTAGTAAGAAATCTACATATTGCATTCAGGCTTTTTACCTTTTCTCGATGTTGATTTTTTTTTTCCTTCTAGACCAAAAAGAAATGCTAAATCACAAACAATCATAACAAATACGTAGTTCAACCCCAGAGCCATAAATCTTCCACATCTGGCTCCCAGCGGGAGGTAACCTTGTATCACCCAGCTGTCAGGATCTGCAACTATATCTATTCCTCTCCTGTTTGTGTTCAGTAGACAGCTTCAGTCCTAGTTACATGTCAATTTATATTATTATTATTATTCTTTATTTATATAGCACCAACTAATTCCACAGCACTATACAATATATGTGTATATATATATATATATATATATATATATATATATATATATATATATCCCCAACTACTAGACCAGTGATTCTCAACCTGGCACTTTGGTGTACCATATACATGAAAAAATGTTAATATTGTCTTTTTAAATGTAGCTATATGGAAATTGTTATTCACAATAAGTTTAGTTTTATTACTATGGTTGTGAGGCCTAATAATATCTGTATTTTTATTAATTATACCCTTCATTATGCCCTTGATAAATTACATTAAACATGTTAGGGGTGCCCCAAAAGTTCCACATTGCGTGTTAGGGGTGCCTTGAGGAAAAAAAGGTTGAGAACCACTGTGCTAGACTATCGTCTACAAGTAACCAAATAAATGTATTTAAAATAATAAATGATATAAGTACACTTATAAACTGCAGTAATAAAAACAATAATATGCTCCCGAGTGGAGCGGTAAACTAAATATCCCTGTGTCCGCAATATATTAATATAGGTGACTGCAGATATAAAATATGAAACGCCGTCTTGATAGTAACACAGTCAATTCTTTTGTGATAGTTTTTTCAAATAGAATAATTCTTCTACCTGATGACTCACAACTGTTCCTAAAGGCAATAGGATAAAGGATATTATTAACTCTTGAAAAGCTGGTACAATGCGGGCAGGTCTTTTCCTTAGTATAAAGTTCTTTATATGACTTGGTATACTTGGTATGGTATATTTTTTGTAAATCAACTTATAGAAAGATGATATGCAGAAAGATAACTCAACTACCTTAGGGCTCCTCGATGCTCAGACCGATATCCACCTTGACCTCGCGGAATCTGTGGGCAGCCCAGGCTATATTCTCTCCGTTTGTTTCAAATTATATTGATCAGTTATATTGTTGCAGCCTCGCTCTGTCCTTCACTTCTTTTCAGACCTCCCATCCTTTTTCAGGGCAATATAAGCCAATATGCCGATAAAAGGTGTAGTCACCGAGCCTATGCTGAAAGTCCTTATAATTAAAGATATCAATAGTCCATATAACTGGCTGAATCTCCAACGCGTTTCATGCCACCTACTGGCATTTCTTCAGGGAGCTTTATGTGTGTGTATATATATATATATATATATATGTATATGTGTATATCTGTATATGTAAATACAGAAATACAGTGGATAAATATTGATTTACCTCTTAGATTTTACAGTACATTTACAATTTCCCCACTTCCTGTCAACCTCCCAAAACATTAGACTTCTGTACCAAGAAGAACTGGAGCAGCCAAATTATAAGGAATAATAAAAATCCAAATTAATTTGAATAAGAACTAAAACTTTATAATGACTTGAGTGATGTTTTAAACAATATTAAAAATCACCTATATTCTTGTTAGCCGTTTCTGATTTAAAACTATAATGTACCTGATATTTTACTGTTTATATCTGTCAATTTATGCAGATTAGGCCACGCTGGCCAGTACAGCATGGAGTGTCAGATATAACTATTCCACTCTCCCTCCCAACTGCCCATTCCTAACAATCAGTACTGGCAAATTTGCATGAAATGACTAATTAATAAATAAAGCTAAATATCTCACTCTGCAGTTTTAAATAATGATTGGCTAATATAAATATAGGTGACTGAGAGTTTTTTCAAAATCACCCATGTTGATATCAAGTGATAGATACACTTTAGGTGGGGTCTAAAGAGGTCTCTGACTCATTACAAAACCTCACTATTTACAGTAGGATGACACAATTACTTAGGACTGCACAGTGCAATGGAGACCTCTCAGGCATTCAAGAGGTTAAAAGCCCTATTTAAAGCAGAACTATCACCGTTCTTGAATACCCGCCCCTCCCCCCAATGTTTTTAAAATGCTGTAACAGTCCTAAACGGACTGCGTTACACTCAGTAAATGTTTCTAGTCTCCCGTAGTCGCTCTGATTAAACGTTGGATTGGCAAGGGAGAGAGCTGCCATCTTGACTACGTACAGCATAATTGTCAGTGCTCCCCTGTACTAATCCCTGTCTGTGCTTGCCCATTCTCTCTAGGGCCGGTGCTCAGCGTGCAGGAACAACACATTCTGTATTGGGTGGTTGGCAGGCGTACCAAGCTAAGCTAGTGGTGTCAGCCAGCATTGCAATTTGATGTTTTCAGGACTTTTTTTTATGAAGCACAGTAATAGCCTTTAAAAAAAACAAAACAAAAAATATGAATACTTGATTTAGCTTGTTTATTCACATGGGAGTAGGAATCTCACAGGTGAAAGTTCCACTTTAAATTAATAGTAATTTTTACAGTATGGTACAGTTGGTTTGCACAAGAACTGCTCCAATTCTTCTTATTAAAGCCTGGATTCCATTGTAGAGTTTTTCAGTCTACAGATTTCACCATAAACTTAAATGGGAATCTGGCCTAGGCTACATTGCAGTGATAAGTGTTATCAATGGATTTATCTTAGAGGTTCCAATTGAAGTCTATGGAGTAATTTGTAGATAAATCCCTTGATGTATTATCACCTGCAGTAGGGTTACAGAATTTGTAAGATAAAACAATTGAAAACTCTTATCTAATGCAATGTAATCTAGGCCTAAGATACGGGAAAAACCTGAAAAACTTGTCAAGGGGGGCAGGGTTTTCATTGTTCTCATAGGAAGAAGATTGTCCCCTTCTGTTATCTGTCTGGTCTATGGACTGGATTCCACATCTGAGAAGAGATGGCTTACACTAGGTAAAAGGGGCGGGAGGTGAAACTTTGCTTGTGAAGACTTGGAAGACTTATATCGTTCTTCATGTTTTTTTAATGCCAACAAAATAAAATAAAGATAAACCTAAGTATTACTATCCCTTTAAATCATGAGTGTAATAGAAAGTAGCCTGTAGAATAGTTTGCAATCTTACATACTAATCATGAAATGTGTCATATTAAACCTCTTTATAAGCCATGATGTTGAATAAGACATAGCCTATTGACTAAGTTTTAAATCTTGTCATCAGCTCTTTATTTGTACATTCTGATACCTTTGCTCAGAAGTGTGGAGTCATTATTAAGCCTGGCCTATGTTACAGTATACCACCACTAGCCGGATATTATTACTCTCAATCAATACATTCCCACTGGGGATGTTATTTATTGATATTATGCCAGGTCTCATAGATATATGCTGATGAAATACAATTTTGCAGCAATGGTCCGAGCCATCACTGGCCTTGCTGTGGTTGTCACTTCTCTATCTCTTTCCGCAAACTAAATAGGAGGAGCTGTAATAAATGCAAGCCTGGAAGCTGACAATTAATAAGGGGAAGCGTATTTATATTGATTGAAATGTAACATGATATGGAGGTTGATGAGATGTACAGATTGCAATTTATATTTTTTCTCCCTTTTTTTACAGAAGTTGAGCAAGATGAATAAAACTTTTAGTTATTTTATTTTCTACATTATAGGACATGATCAATTTATTATTGCATAAAATAAAAATGTGACAAGTAGAGTGAGAAAGAAACTTCAGATTAGTAGACACAAACACACAAATAACAGATTCAATTTCATAATATGCTAAGTAGGTAAATGACTATGGCCCCACTTTTTGGAGGGTGCCTCATGTGTGCTGACTACATCCACATACTGAGTTAGGGGTGTGGCCAGAGCAATCTTAACTCTTTGAGTACCAGAGAGATATCCAACGCATTGTGCATACTTTTCAATGTGTGGTGCTCCAGTCTTGTCCTTAGTGGGTTAAGTAGGCTCATGAACTCTGTCTGTTCCAATTTAACAAAACCTCCAGCGACTATCATGTCTGTCTCCATGGACATGACATCCAGGACTGAATGACAGTGTTATCTTCTGAATAAAGGTTCAAGGGCAAAATTCATATGGGCCATTAAAATGTGTGTGTTTGGGGGGGGGGGTTATTAGGCGGTGGTCTCCTTAAAGGTGAGACAGTGTACTAACATTGCATCCTTGAAGCAGAAAGGTTGTTTCAAGGTCATGAGGACATAAATAGTCCAGGTCACGAAGATATGAACATTATTTGTAGATCTGTATCAGGCAGTTGAGCAATGTTATCATGTGTATTGTGTATTTATTTCAGTTTATCAGAACAGTATTGCAATTTTTTCATATTCACACGTTTATCTCTGTGTTTCGTTTGATAAAGCCTTTGATACTGTGCCTCACAGCAGGTTACTGCATAAATTAAAAGGCTTCGGCTTGGGAGGTGACATTTGTTCATGGATAGAACTGGTTAAATAATAGATGGCAGAGGGTTGTTGTTGAAGGAACCTTTTCGAGTTGGTCTAAAGTTGTAAGTGGGGTCCCACAGGGTTCATTCCTGAGCCCAGTGTTTTTTAATTTGTTTAATAATGATCTATAAGTGGGAATTGAAAGTATTGTCTCAGTCTTTGCTGATGACACTAAACTGTGTAAGGAAATGTATACAGAGTAGGATGTTCTTTCCATGCAGAAGGACTTAGATCAGTGAAGATAGGATGTTGATCCAGGGAACTATATGACTGCCCTTTGGAGTCAGGTAGGAATTTTTTTACCTACTTGGAGCTTTATTGGAAATGGCTTCAATGGGGAAGGGGAAGTGTTTGCCTTCCTCTGGATAAACAGGGGTGATTTGGCATGGGCTGGACTTGATGGACGAATGTCCTTTTTTAGCTTCGTCAACTATGTTACTATGGTCCATGATGGTTTAAGAATTTGGTAAATAGTTTTGGATACGTTCATATGGAGCTCAGGCAATAGAAAGATACCAAGAGAAACACAAAGATGATTCTGCACTGTGAACTGGGGGATGATAAAGAGGTGATAAAGCGGAGATGACTTCTCCACTGATATCACTTCTCCAGTTCCTATGTTATTCTATGGAGCTAATGCACTAAGATTTCTCCAGCTTTGGTGATCTTAGTGCATAGCCCCCCTGGAGTAATTATGTGGCAAATCAACTGCACTATAGATAATCAATTACAAATATTCCAAATGTCTATTGATGTAAATGAGACATTTAACCCCTTGATTACTAGGAAGATCTCAACTGCATTGGAAAAGCAAAGCATTGGAGGCCTCTCGAGAATTCAGATGCTTTAAAATCCCTATTTCTGTAAGAAGCTGTGATGGAACAAGTGTAGAATAAACCAATTATCATGGAGTCAAATGGGGCTTATAAACCCTCTGAATGCCAGAGATGTCTCCAATCAGGGGCGCTTATAAAAAGTGCAAACTGTAGGTTTACCAGATTCCTGTGCAGTCCTGTAGAATGAGGTTTTCATAAGTGTCCCTCATTTAATGGGATATGTGGTCAACTTAGTTGGTGACCTTTGTAGCAGCATACAAGGGGTAAAATGGACAATTTAAATTAATGAGTATTTTGGGAAGTTCTATTTGTCCTATGGTTCCGTTGTGTTCTCTAGCGCTATGTGTCCATCTGCAGAATTTGTGCTAGGGTGACCACTCCTACCGGAATGCCCGGGACTGTCTCTTATTGGGGGTCTGTGTCCTGTGTTCCAGGTCACCCCCCCCAACCGGGACCACAAAGAGTCCCGGAATTAAGCAACACGCGCCAGTCCAGCCAGCCAATAAAATGTATTTGCTATATGGTCCTCATATAGCAAATACATTTCATTGGCTGGCTGGAGTGGTACGTGTGAGACAGCTGGGGTGGAGCAGGTATGCTGGTGCTGCAAGTGAGACCCGCAGTTGAGGCTCCCACTGGCGCTGACCATCTTTCTGAGGCTGACAGAGAGTAAGAGTTCCCAGTGGGAACTCTTACTCTGTCAGCCTCAGAAAGATGGTCAGCGCCGGCGGGAGCCTCAGCCGAGGGACTAGGGTGACCACATGTCCCGGAATGGCAGAATGGAAATGTGGCCACCCTAATTTGTACCTTTTATGTTGATGTCATGCAACTCATGAATGCAAACCATGCGTTAGTAGCTCTTATTCCTCTCCCCATCTAAAGGCTCATACATGGGATATGACCCAGAGTCTCTGATTTTTATACTTAATACCTGGGACCCCGGGTACAGAGGCTGATTCACAGGGCCAACTTTAAAGGGATAGTAATGTTTTCTAAACATATGAACACCGATTACTCTTTATAGTATGTTGGCAATATATCGCTGTCCCAGGAAGGTGCGCAGAGAGGACTCCGGTCTGAATTTGGAGTGCAGAGAGGACTCCGGTATGAATTAGGAGTGCCCCGCTCCGTATCAGCCGTTGCGCGTTCAGGCATTCAGTACTGCTCATGACTGCAGAGAGGGCAGTCTCTACTGTGTATGGCTGCAGCACGTGCAGCAATCTCTACTGCGCATGACGGCTTCTGACAAACATCATAGCGAATTATAACATAGGATAAGAAGGCACGCAAAGGAATACATTTATGCTATTTCAATAAAAAGGTTGGTTGAAAAGGGAAAGAACCATGTGAAAACGTTTCAGAACCACTGCCATAGAGTAACACAGCAAGGGTGTAACTACACGGGGTGCAGTTGAACCAGAGCCCAGAAACTAGAGGGGCCCAATCTGACTCAGTATCCAGTAGGTTCTGGTTATGCCTCAGTGAAAAACAATTGTGAACAGGGCCCCCCAAAAATGGTTGAACAGGGCCCTCCAATGACTAGTTATGCCCCTGTAACATAGGCTACACCAGCCAGCATCTAACTCACTATTGATAACCTGGATAATTGGAAATCCACCATAAAATCAACATATTCTGTGAACTGATCTTTTTGTCTCTTTGTTCTGATTTAAAACCTCAGATTCTGTTTTTGTGCTTCTGTTATGTCATGTACAGCCTTTTAACATGGGTAAGAATGATTTAATTCCCATGCTATAAAGTTCTGTTGGAGTCATTTAACCCTTTCAGTGTAAAAGAGGTATCCCACGCATTGTATGGGAACTACTGCCATAGAGCAACATAGCACGTGTGTAAGTACACGAGGTGCAGTTGAACCAGAGCCCAGAAACTAGAGGAGATGAATCTGACTCAGGATCCTACAGGTTCTGGTTATGCCAGAAAAAGCTGTGATCAGGGACCTCCAAAAAATGGTTGAACAGGGTCCTCCAATTGAAGATTCACTTACGCAGCTACAGTACACTAATTATATTGTGCATCTGGCTTCCTCAATCCCACAGTTCCTTCTTCAATTAATGCTTGAACTTTCTGTGAAGCCCATTTTTCTTTTCAAATGAATGGGAGTGTAATTTATAGTGACTCCTTGGAAAATAAAATGTTCATTTTTTTTTCTTTTCTTTTGTTACAGTTAACCACTCCATTTCCAGTGTGTTTGCAACCAATTGACCAACAAGGCTTTTCAAACTACCTTTTGCAGTCAAGGGTGCCTTTTTCCCAGCTTTAAGCTGCCATGCTTGGGAAGGTCTCTACAGCTACAAAGGCCCTTCTGCTACACTTTAATATCAAAATGGCTATTGGCAATGTTATATTGGGCTGTGAGGGCCTGATTTGCGAATTGACAAATTCAGGATACATACTGGCAGCAAAACAGCCATTTTCCTATGCTTTTGCTAGCTGAGATTACAATCTATTGTAATGGGATCAAGGCATATATTTCAAAATAAATACAATGCAAATCCTATATAATAATTTGCTAAGTGCGTGTTTGTCAGAAGTCGTCATGCGGAGTAGAGATGGCTGCGTGCACTGCAGTCATTCGCAGTACAGACTGCCTGCGCTGTGGCTGATAATGGAGCAGGGCTCAGAATTCAGACCATAGTCCTTCGGTGCGCAGAGAGGACTATGGCACCCCGCTCCGCTATCAGCCGCGGCACGGGCAGTCTCTACTGTGCATGACTGCACAGCGGCCCTTGCTGGGTGGCACTGTGGCCCATGTACATGGGCTCTTCAACTAGTTATTTACAATATAAGAATGCCTGCAAAGGATACATTTATGTTGTTTCAATAAAAAGGTTTGGTGAAAAGGGAAGGGACCATCCGAAAACATTTGGGAACCACTGCCACAGAGTAAAGTAGAAAGGGTGTAACTACAGGGGGTGCAGCTGAACGGCATACCTCCCAAGTGTCCCTCTTTAGGAGGGACAGTCCCTCTTTTAGACCCAAATCCCTCTGTCCCTCTTTCCCACCCTGATGTCCCTCTTTTTAGGAGATCAGATTGTGAGGTGTGTATATAAGTGTATCACACTGTTCAACAACAATAAAACTCACATTAATGTTTGTTTAAATGTCAGTATATTTGCTTTTAAATGAGTCTGTGTAAATAAAATACTTTAATCTTGTTATAAAGCATTTAGTAGGTTACACAAAGAGGTGTCCATAGGTCATGAAATAGTCTAAGAATTCTCGGTAATGCCCTGCCCACCAGCCACACCCCCAGCAGCACTCCCTAAAACACATGCGTCCCTTTTTGGCAATTTGAAATGTTGGGAGGTATGGAATGGTATCCTTTTAAAATGTAGCATACAAAAATAATGTACGGCTATATGTCGCAGTGATGGACCAGTTGAACCAGAGCCCAGAAACTAATGGGGCCCAATCTGACTCAGAATCCAATAGGTTCTGGTTATGCCTCTGTGTAAAAATGCTGTGATCAGGAGCTCAAAAAAATCGGCTGAACCCAGGTCCTCCAATGACTAGTTGCACCCCTGTAATATAAGTTACACCAGCCAGTCTGTAACTCACTATTGGTAAACTGGATAATTGGAAATTCACCATAAAATCAACATATTCAATAAATTGATCTTTTTGTCTTTGTTCTCATACTCTGTCCTTGCTTCTGTTATGTCAAGGAGAGCCTTTAAACATGGGTGAGAATGATTTCATTCCCATGCTGTAATGTTCAGTTGGGGTTATTTAACCCTTTGAGTGCCAGAGTATCCCAAGCATTGTGTTGAATGCCCCTCTGGCTCTCAAAAGGTTAATGCACTCTCCCTTCGGATACTAAAGGCCTGTTCAAGGCATTACAAAGCAATTTGCTGGAGATGTTTCAAGCATCTGAAGGGTTAATAATCACCAGCCAGATAAATCCTAAAATGCTGGATCAGTTATTATCCTAAAGCGGAACTACCACCATAGGTAAAGTCACCCTGCAATAATTAGGCAGGTGGCAACTAGCTTAATAATAGTTATATTACCTCTCAGCACTACACCATTCTACAGAAATCCTTAACCCTTTGAGTGCCAGAGAGGCACGGAACGCATTGCAAAGCAATGCGTTCCATATCCCTCTGGCACTCAAAGTGTTAATCTTCCGAGACTGACAGCCAGGTTAGTGCAGTCTGCGCTCCTGCTCCGTCAGTCCCTACCAGTGCCGTCGGGGCCAATGCAATGCTTCTGAAGAGAGACTGTACTGACAGCGCAGGAGTGCAGACAAGATGTCTGCGCTGATACCTGGCTTCCGGTCTCGGAAGATTAAGGATTTCTGTAGAAAGGTGTAGTGCTGAGAGGTAATATAACTATTATTAAAGGGATAGTAATACTTAATTATTATTAATCCCTATATTAAAGTCATATTAAAAATAAATGTATTGCCCCCAGTGTCATCTCTCAAACCTTTATGGTTTGAGAGATAATCGCTCCTAAAGTTGCCCTCTCCCTCCCACTTCCCCGAAGTCAGTTAAGTATTACTATCACTTTAAGCTAGTCGCCACCTGCCTAATTATTGCAGGACGACTTTACTTCTGGTGGTAGTTCCTCTTTAAAAGTATTATAATTCTGGCCAATTTAACATTTAAGATGTCTTCAAAGCAATGCAATCTGTAGCTCATCCAGGGTTAAGGAACATATATCGATTTTTTTTTTCATTTTATGACTTTGCTCTGCCCATCATGTGACACTCAGTGTTACCTGCCTTCAAGGGAAAACAATGGAAGGCTGATACACTATCAAGAACAGGAGCAATTGTAGATCAAACCAACTACACCATAGGGTAAATTCCTATTGATTTAAATTAGGTTTTAAACACTTTGAATGCGATAAAGGTCTACATTACAGTGTTTTTTCATTGTTCTCAAGGGTTTTGAAAGCCTGATTTAACCCTTTGAGTGCCAGAGAGGTATCCAACTTATTGCAACGCAATGCATTGGATATCTCTCTGGCCCTCAAAGGGTTAAAACAATGGGTAATTTTATTTATCCCCCATAATGCAGTTAGTTTACCCTAGAATTTCTCATCAGCCTCTTTGAGAGTTTAAAAGTGTGTGCACAGTGACCTCTAGTGGTTTATTTGTTATTGCATAACGTAAATCTGGCAAAGGTTGAACTGAAGTTGCACACTAATTTTATTGTGCATCTGGCTTCCTCAATCCCACAGTTCCTTCTTCAATTAATGTTTGAACTTTCTATGATGCCCATTGAATGGGAGTGTAATCCACACAAGGGGGGTTATGCAGTAAGGTGTGATAAAGAGGTGACTTCTCCAGTGATATCACTTCTCCAGTTCCTATGTTATTCTATAGAGTTTATGCAAAGCTGAAGAAATCTTCAGCTTTGCAGCTTTGAATTGGCTCCATAGAATAAAGTAGAAACTGGAGAAGTTATCACTGCATTATCACCTCTTTATCACACCTTAGTGAATCTCCCCCAGGGTGTCATTTGTAATGACTTCCTGGAAAATAAAATTCTTTTCATTGTTTCACATTGCATTGGGAGTAGGGTTGCCACCTTTTCTTCAAAAAAATACTGGCCATGGTATTCCCTCCATAGACTTAACATTGGACAGAAGCCAATTTTTTACCAGCCTGCTGGCAAAATACCGGCTGGGTGGCAACCCTAATTGGGAGAGGTTACCAGCATTCAAGGGGCTAGCAATCCTTGAACCTCATTTAAAGCACCATTGATTACATTGTGCATTATTGATCATTCATTCAAATGTATTGCCATGGACCGGGTGATCATCTGGAAAATATAGTTGGAGCAATGTTGGAGCCAAATAATTGTGCCATAGCAGTCTTAACATTTTTGTTTGATTTAAATTGGATTTCTAACACCTTGGGGGAAGACTCACTAAGTTGTGATGAAGAGGTGATAAAGGGTAGATGACTTCTCTAGTTTATCACTTCTCCAGTTCTGATGTGATTCGGTGGTGCCTATGCACTACAAGCTGTGATTATGAGGTGATAAAGGGTAGATGACTTCTCCAGTTTATCACTTCTACAGTTCTGATGTTATTCTATGGAGCCTATGCACTAAGATTTCTTCAGCTTTGGAGATCTTAGTGCATAGGATCTATAGAATAACAAAGGAACTGGAGAAGTGATAAACTGGAGACGTTATCTCCACTTTATCACCTCTTTGTCACAACTTAGTGAATCACCCCCCTGGTTTCAGTGCTGTAACTAGTCATTGGAGGGCCCTGGTGTAAATTTTTTTGGGTCCCCTATACCAACATTTTTTTCACAGAGGTGTAAAGATAACATATTGGACCCTGGGGCTGATGGGGTTATGGGCTCCAGAACAACTGTCCCCTATGTACCTCCTGCCTTTATGCCCCTGGCTGGTTTCCTCTTCATCCTGCACTTTTTTCCACATTAACCCAGAGAGGTATCCGACACATTGCATTGTTAACCCTGGCATACTGCAGAAGTCTATAATCTCTCTAGCATCCAATGAGTTGAGATCTTTTTTGTGCTTGCTATAAACCAAGGGCATTTTTTTATATTCTTAAAGAAGAAGTAACAGCGCTTAATAATACTCCCCTTTATTCCTCCTCCCCCATGCATTTTACTATTGTGTCTTTTTTTCAAAACATAACATCTTTCCTGATGTGATTCTATAGAGCCAACGCACTAAGATTTCTTCAGTTTTGGAGAGCCTAGTGCATAGGCTTTATAGAATAACGTAGGAACTGGAAAGTAATCTCCACTTCATAACCTATTTATCACTGCTTAGTGATTATCCCCCATTGAATGCTAGAAAGAAACTGATATTTTTGTTGCTCTTATGATTATTTCTGTGTCAGAGCAACCTGTGGCCACCCTGCTGTTGTTGGACCATAAATCCATCGTCTTCAGCCAGACATCGGCCAGCTGAGGATAATAGAATCTGTAGTCCTACAACAGATGGAGTACCACAACTAACCAACCTCTCTTCAATGGTCAGGTAGCTGCCATGATTCTTCCTGAAAGGCACATTAACTTAAGAACCAGAGTGGTGAGCAGAACATTGATTCGTAATGCATTGGTCCTCAAAGAGTTAAATTAAGTGCATAATATGTAATATGAAAGTGCATAATATGTAAAATCAAATTTGTCTACCTATCTTTCTATCTTTGCCTTTTTTCTTACACTTTTATGTCCCTGACATAGAAGTTTGTCTAGACAGCTTTCTGTCAAGGACTATGAAAGCAGGTAAAATCATGCAATTAAAAAAAAAAAAAATCAATGTAAAACTATAGCATACAGCATGCAGAGCACTCCAAGCTATAGGGACAGCATTACATTGTTTCACTGTCTACTTCGATGTCAACTGGCCAGAAAGTTCTCTGGAAAGACAAAGCCAGGTAGCCTACTGTCATGAACATCAGACAGTTTATTAAGATAAAAAAATAAATAATGAAATGTATAAGTAATTGGACTCTACATAAGATGCAGTTGCAGCATATCTAAAATCAAAATAAAAGGGTACTATTTCTTTAATGCCTGGCCTTACACTTGTTATTGAGGACCAAAGTTGAAGACCACTAATATGTACAACAGAAAAAATTGTAATTGTCATTTTTCTGTGGAAATGAAAATAAATATCATTGGGATATCATGCTCAAAAGTGCTTTCTATTAACCATATTAACCCCTTAAGGATCTGCAGGGTTTGCAATGGTTTTAATATTAAAGGAGCACTAAACCTTTACTAAAAATACACACACAAATATATATATATGGGAGTTGCTTCATTCAAAATGTATTACAGCTCAAGCTGTTTTTATGTATTTATTTACTTTAATGCCTCCAAGAATCCAGGCAGTTCACTTTGTTATTCTATTGAATGCTATGGTAGAGTAGAGCCACTGGCTACACTTCTACATAGAATGTGATAGTAACAGCTCCACCACTTTGTAATGGTTTGAACTGGAATAATTATAGAATGATTCATCTCACAAAAGTGGAAATATCTTTGCTATTATCTTTATCTCTGTGTTATATGAATTATTTACTACAACACCGAGGATATACTTTCTGATACATACTAGGAATGCCCATTATAAACTGTAGCAAATAATGTATATGTATACAAATATGTGTGCTCACTCCTATTTTAGCCCATAGCTAATATCCACAACGATATTCACCAGATGTAAGTGTTGCTGACATCAAACAGCTTTAGTTCTCAAATGGGTGCAAAAATGGGCATCCCCCAAAAAGATCCCATATTATAACAGAACAAAAAACAAAACTTTTGCATCACCATTAATGAGAATACTCAAAGCTTTAAAATAAAAACATTTCTTTATTCAAATGCTGTAAAATACCTCCAAACAGTGAATGTTGAATCTCATAGGAGAATATGCAATAGTCCAGCAGCTGTATCCAAGGGGGACTCTACATAAGATCAACGCGTTTCGCGTACAAGACGCTTACTCATGATCATGAGTAAGCGTCTTGTACGCGAAACGCGTTGATCTTATGTAGAGTCCCCCTTGGATACAGCTGCTGGACTATTGCATATTCTCCTATGAGATTCAACATTCACTGTTTGGAGGTATTTTACAGCATTTGAATAAAGAAATGTTTTTATTTTAAAGCTTTGAGTATTCTCATTAATGGTGATGCAAAAGTTTTGTTTTTTGTTCCGCAAATAATGTATATAACAGGCTCAATGATGAAGCAAGCTAATTGAAAGCAAGCACTCACAGGTCTTCGTATAGTTGCCAAGTGATGGGTTATATTGGAAGCCTGGAAACGTTACCCTTCGAGTGCTAGAGGGTACATAATGCATTGCTAAGCAATGCATAGTGTTCCTCTCTGGCATTCAAAGGGTTAAGAAGACCTGTGAGTGCTTGCTTTCAGTTGGTTTGCTTAAAGGGATAGTAATGTTTCAAAATAAAAGCAGCTCCAATTAATCTCCATAGTATTTGGGCCATGGAGAGTGTTATTTCAATAC
Source organism: Rhinophrynus dorsalis (assembly GCA_037306005.1). Lineage (NCBI taxonomy): Eukaryota > Metazoa > Chordata > Amphibia > Anura > Rhinophrynidae > Rhinophrynus > Rhinophrynus dorsalis. The sequence goes on from CM074724.1 coordinate 130,403,322, forward strand.
TGTCAGAGTTGTAGTTCAATAGTAACTGAATGATAAAGTATCCCCCCTCCCACTCCTTTTACCTAGTGTAAGCCACCTCCCCTCAGATGTGAAATCTGATCTTAAGACCACCCAGCTCACAGTAAGGGACAGTCTTCTTACTGTGAGAACAATGAAAACCCTGCCCCCTTGACAGGGTTTTCAGCTTTTCCCTTATGCTAATTGAAGATTGTCCCTCTCTGAGATCTATCTGGACACCACCTTTCTGTTCTGAGGTGAGCAGTGTTACATCAGTAAAAGGGACAGGAGGGGGATACTTTATCATTCAATTACTCTTGAACTACAACTCTGACAGTATTGAATAACACTCTCCATGGGCCAAATACTATGAAGATTAATTGGAGCTGTTTTTATTTTGAAACATTACTTTTCCTTGCAACATGCATTGTTTTTCTTTTCCTAATAAAACTGTACTAATCTTTTAACACTTTCAATGCTAAAGAGATATCCCACGTGTTACAACACAATGTGTGGGATACCTCTTTGGCACTCAAAGGGTTAATATATGACACTTTCAACACTTTTGGAAAATTCAAAAATATGGTTGACTTTAAAAAAACCCTGTCTCTTTCTTTGACCCCATGACAGCTGTCTCAGGACTTTACTTTCTAAGAAAGGAATACAGTGAGAATGTATACGTGGATCAACCCGCTGGCACACTGCTCCTACAGGTCCATGCCATGAGGGACTCGCCACTGGAAACCCCTCATTTCCGACTCTGTCAGAGAAGCATCTTTAGGAACGATTACCTCCATTGGTTCAGGGTGGATGAGCGGACGGGAATCCTCTACCTCAACCGTAGCCTAGAGAGAAGTGACTACAACCGCTTCTGTAAGTTTGGGATAGTACATCAGACTTCAACATGACAATCATTTTAAGGACATATGCACAAGGAGGAAACTGCAGCAATTTCAAGGCAAACCAGCTGTAGCACAGAGAATAAAAATTCCCATTGATTCCCAGTGGCCAGAGATTGGCCAATCCCAGTGTCTCAATGGTCTCAGTGGCCAGAGATTGGCCAATCCCAGCATCTCTGTGGTCTAAGTGGCCAGAGACAAATCCCTGGTCTATGCTGCCCAGTGTATTTACAGTTAACATGCCCATTTACTGGCTATTATTTAACCCCTTAGATGCTCAAGGGGTTTCCAAGACATGGCAAAGCAATACACTGGATACCTCTCTTCAAGTCAAGAAATTAACCCTTTCAGTGCCAGAGGGGTACACAATGCATTACATACCCCTCTCGCACTGAAAGTGTTAAAGAGATTTCGAGCTGTTGTTGTTTTCTTGAATATTATAAGCTAACAGTTCCTTGTAGGATGTTAGGGATGGGGCTAGGGGTGATGTCCTGTGAAGAGCCGATTCGGCTATGGGCAAAGGCTTCTGGGATCCATTTATTTTTAAACCTTAACCCTTTGAGTTTTGGGGGGTTGTTCAGCGTATTACAGAGCAATGCATTTCATGCCACTCTGGCATTCAAATGGTAAAATGCCAGAGAGGTTTCCAGTACATAACTCCCAACTCTCCATGTTTAGGATGGACAGTCCCTCTTTGAGACCTAAATCCCTCTGCCCCTCTTTCCCACCCTGGTGTCCCTCTTTTTAGGAGATCAGACTGTGTGGTGTGTATATAAATGTATCACATTTCTCCACAGCAATAAAACTCACATTAATGACTGTTTAAACTTAACTATATGGGTTTTATACATTAGTCTGTGTAAATAAAATACTTGTGTCTTGCTCTAAATTATTTATTCAGTCACAAAAAGAGGTGTCAGTAGGTCATGAAATAACCTAAAAATTCTCAGTAATGCCCCTCCCACGAGCCCCACCACCTAAGGCAAAAGTAGCCCTCTTTGGCCATTTCAAATTTTGGGAGGCAAGCCAATGTGTTGCTTCACAATGAGTTAGAGACCTCTGTAGCAATCAAGGGGTTAAAAGCCTCATTTAAATCAATGGGAAGTTTACTGGTTGCCCTGTTTTGCTTTACTCCATAATTTCTTCAGTTTTCTTTTGGATATAATACCTAGGGAGCCAGATGTTCTAAGAGGAAATAGATTAATTCTGGAACAAACCAGTAGAACAAATTCGAATTCAGATTCCCATTTATTTTAAAAGGGGGCTTTTGACAGTACGTGTGAGTTTCTAACATATTGTTTATTGCAGCATTGGAGACCTCTCTAGGGTTAAGAAACCCATTTAACTCTTTGTGTGCCGGAGGGTTATGCAACACATTGTGTTGCATACCACTCTGGCAATCAAAGGTTTAAACAACCTCAGCATGGTTGCCATCTCATCCCTTAGTAAATGAACATATTGAAATGTCGCTGTCTATTTGGCGACCATCAAAAGGGCAAGATCATAATGTCTTCTGCACCAAAAGGGCGACATTCTGATGTTGCACGCTTAAGAGTTGCCCTGCATGGCTCTGTAGAACTTTCCATACAGCATGTTCTGTTTTAAGCTTTTGAGTGGCATTGCGTACCCCTCTGGCATTCAAAGGGTTAAAGGGATGATCTGACAAACCCTACCAATGGCTGACTAGGAATGATGGGAGTTGTAGGTCTCAAGTTGCCCATCACTGCTTTAAAACATTACTTATTTTTATTTTGTAACTCATAAGCGGTTTTCTAAAAAAAAAAAAAACTGCTGATTAATTACTTTTTGCTTTCTCTGCAGCCCAAGGGAACTCCTTAAATAGTCAAAGGATGACGATCAAGGTGTCTGCAATGCCGCAGCCATTTCTAGATAACGACTGTGATGGCGCGCCCCACACTTTGGTTCATCTTTCCTTCATAAACCTAACATCCGCCTGCTGCTCATCTCTTCAACCCAAAGACCTCTGCTTCAATGACAAAGACCTCTCTTTGCACATCAAGGAGAACAAACCTCCTGGAACATTATACACCTTTCACCCTCGCCCCGTGGTGCAGCCATGTCCAAACATAACTGTGAATTATGTGTTACTATTAGGTAAGGAACCAACGTGTTTGAAAAAATAACAATAATTGAGAAGAGTTGTCTACAAAAACAGTGGCCACCTGCAAACCACCATCTTCATATACCACAAAATCTCAGGTTTAAATTATACCCAAAATTTAAGGGGAAAACAAGAGTGTCTATGTATAATATGCACCCTTGTTTTCCCCCTCTACACAAAAAACTAAATTAGCGATTGGGGCCCTGATTCCCTCCCTCCCCCACCACAATCTGCTCCGAGCTTGCCCTCCTGCTCCTCACACCCTCCGGAGTCATCTGTGATAGCTTCACAATGGGTGAAGTGCTTGCATTTGCCTCCCACTTCTAGCAATGCCCTGTGAGGACCTTTTAACTTAAGGCAATGATAATGCCCGTTGAGAACCTCAAGGTTCTCTCAGGGCAATACCAAAGATCCAATGCACAGAGATCTATGCATTAGATCTATGATATTGCCCTGGGAGGACCTTAAGGTCCTCAAAGGGCATTACAATTGGCTTAAATTAAAAGGTCCTCACAGGGCATTGCTGGAAGTGGGCGGAAAATGTAACTGAATGAATATATTTGGAAAGGTATGACCATACCTGGGAACTTCCAGTTGAGGGCTACCAGGAGGGGAGTCCTCTGTTCAGCAAAAAGGGACGGGACTTGACGCGACGTGGGGGGGGGGGGCAGGGCTTAAAGGTGTCACACAGAAGGCTGGGGAAGGAGGAACAGCGGGAGAAAAAGCAGATGTGGCAGAGTTTCAATAGAAACTCCCCACATCCGGAGGAATCAGCCTCTGCCCCGGAGACCCGGTAATGCTCTGTCAGAACCGGAGTCTCCAGGGTAAATCCGGAGAGTTCCCAGGTATAAATATGACACATTAAAGTGGAATTATCACTTTGTAAGAAAAATATGATTTTGGCTTTAATTGTCAAGATTATGCATCTGTGCTAGTACTAAGCAACAGGAAGTGGCAGTTGTTAATGTAGAGCAGTGCAGAATGTTAGAAACTGCCAGGCATACATGCCAGATTTGCAATAACTAACAAATAAAGCTAAATATATGTATATGTATAAAAAAAAAGTCTAAAATACATATAGGTGTTTTTGAGATATGTTTTAAAATCAGGTATGTGTTACAAAGTGACAGTTCCACTACCCGTCACCCTAAGTTTAGTTTATATAAAGATAAGTTAAAATGCCATTGTGTTGTACAAGCTATTTCATTGCAAAATAAATCAATTTTAAGAAATTAAACTTTATTTGTTGGTGGCACGATGGGGCCCTTTTTGCTAATTATCTGAACTGGACCAATATTACCACATACTGTGATATGACTGAATCTAGGCATAGGCAAGATTGGTCTAGAGAAGAACTAATTAGGATACTGTGGAGGCAATTAGCATAAAGTGCCACCAAAACATAAAGGTTAAATTCTCAAAGACTATTAACCTGTTGAGTGCCAGAGGGGTACCCCTCTGGCTCTCAAAGGGTTCATCTCCCCCCCAAATAAATAAATAAAAATAGCTACTACAGCGTATGTGAAAATTTGAATCACTGTAGAACAAACTAAGCTTGTCTTTAGAAGACAGACGCACCTTAAAACTTTGAATGCTCGAAGGGTACACAATGCATTGCAGAGCAAAGCGTTGTGTACCCCTCTGGCACTCAAAGGGTTAAGGTTGGTTCTATGACATATAAATGTGTCATGAAATACCTGTTAGGACCCACTGCTCTAGGACCTATTTTTTTCCACCTACGTAATGAGAAATGCAATCAGTTCCAAAATATATTCTACCTTTGTACTCAAAGCCACAATAGAAATATAATGTACCTACTTCCAACTTCCTGTGCAGATCATGGGCTCCCATTCCACTATAACCGTGCTATTTCTCAAGTGAGCTTGTCTCAATCTCTGGACCGAGAAGAGAGGGAGAATTATGATCTTATGGTGAAGTGCATTGTGAGGGACAGTACTTCAGAGGTGGAGGTAGAAGAATCGTTCAGAATAAAGGTGGACGACGAGGATGACACTGCCCCATTTCTTCCCAATGGAACTGACACTGCAAGTGTTGTTGTTGAATACAAGAGAAAAAATGTGAGTATTCTCTCTCTCTTATCTAATGTTATTCGGATATGCATTTCCATAATTATGTAACGTGATGAACAAATGTGATGAGCAACCTTTTTATTGGGCAGACCATGCAAATTGATTGGACAATATAATATATAATGTCAATTAAAGGAACAGTAAAGTGTAATTATGAAAAATGGTTACAATTTAATTACTTTCCTTCTGAGTAAAACAACATTTATGAAATCTCAAACCTTTTTATTTCAACTGCATTTCATTCTGTGGTCAAAAGGTGGCAATGTTTTGGTCTCTTCCTATGGAGGCTCAGGTTCTCTCATACAATGCATTATAACAGAAAAAATCACCTTCTGGTTATTAGTGGGAGCTGTGACTAACAAACTGAACTGTTACAACTGTTGCAAACCAGGCACACGTTGTAGACCGTTCAAATGAAGTATTTCTGCCTAACTAGCGTGATTACGGCACTGCTGAAGAGTGCAGGACGGTCTGTTGAACGGGATCTCCTTCTCTAACACAGAAAGATGACATCAGAACATGGGGAGGGAAGGTGGGATTTTGAAAGTTTATATCTCTCAAACCATAGAGGTTTGAGAGATAGGACTGGGTGCAATTGATTGAGTTTTATAAAGGGATAGTAACCTCGAAAAAAAGTACAGGCAAATTTATAGGTACAATTAAAACACTTACTGCCCTCATTCCCATCTCTCATGGTTTGAGAGATATAATATAATAAAGGTCTCCGTTCCCTCCCCTGTCTGCCTGACGAGCTGTAAAGCTGTCAGAGGCAGAATCCGGTCAACCAACTTTAGGCGGCTCTTCAGGAGTGCTGTCATCGGGATATCTAACTATAATTACTTCATCGGAATGGTCTACAACGTGTGCTTGCAAGCCAGGCACACGTTGTAGACCATACCGATGAAATAATTCGCCTGTACTTTTTTTTCGATGTTACTATCCCTTTAATACCTAGAGCATTAAGTTACTTTTATGTAAGTATTACTATCCCTTTAAATATTACATAAATATATTCTAAAAATGTGGCCAAATATAGTTAATTCATTTTGGAATAATTGGGGTGGGTTTATAAAAAAAACATTCCTATTATTTTATTAAGAATTGTCCTTAAGTCACAGTAACTGACGATAACGTCAGGTCTTCTTTATAAATGAGTAAGGGCATTGTTATAAATATGGAGTTAGTAATCTGATGTTAATGCCTGGAATGCTTAAGAACAGACTATACCTGACATTAAAGGGATAGTTTCATAAAAACAGCAGCTCCAATTAATCTTCATGATATTTGAGCCATAGAAAGTGTTATTTCAATACTGGCAAAGTTGTAGTTTAAGAGTAATTGAATGCCCCCTCCTGCCCCCTTTACCTAGTGTAATCCACCTCTCCTCAGATGTGGTATCTGGTCCACAGACCAGACAGCTCATAGCAAGGGTCAATCTTCTTCCTATGAGAACATTGAAAGCCTTGCCCCGTTGACAAGGTTTTCAGGTTTTTCCCTTATGTTAATTGAAGATTGTCCCTCTCTGAAATCCACTTGGACACCACCCTGCTGCTCCGAGCTGATCATTGTTACATCAGTAAATGGGGAGGGAGGGGGATATTTTATCATTCAATTACTCTTGAACTACAACTCTGACAGTACTGAAATAACACTTTCCATGGCCCAAATACTATGAAGTTTAATTGGAGCTGTTTTTATTATGAAACATTATTATCCCTTTAAGATTCTGGAGAAAAATCTGCCTCTAAATTGTTAACAACATTTCTTTATTAACCCCTTAAGGACCGGCGGTCCTGGGACATTTCCGTCCCATAATGACCGCATAGGAGCACTTGGACGCGCCGGTACACGTGACCTGTCACGTGTATCGGCGCGTCATTATGGGGCCTGATAGAGATCACTCCGATCTTGGAGCGGTCAATTTCAGGCCCTATTTTTACTTACAGCGCTCCCGGTAGAGCGCTGTAAGTAAAAAGTAGGTGACGTACTATGACCGTCATCGGTCCTTGAGTATTTCAAGGACCGTGACGGTCATAGTACGTCACATGTCGTTAAGGGGTTAATTTGCTGAAGAAGAATTTTCGCTAGGTATACTGTCACTTTTCCAGAACAAAACTATGTCACTTTAAGGCTTCCAAAACTGGCATAAATTTTTTTTGAATGACGACTTTCAGTTTTATGCCACTTTTACTCCACTTTTTTATTAAGGCATTTTTATAAATCTCCCCTATTGTTCCTTATTTTACTTTGAAGTTACAATTTTCTTATTGGATGTTTGGAAATCTGCTGCCATCTAGTGTTCAGATAAGAAATTCCTTATACCAATAAAATACACACCAAAAATTATGGGGAAAATCAATGTATTTGCCAGTGCAGCCACACCGCATTGGCCTCTTATGTCAGTGACTGCACTCCAAGATATACACTACAGCGCATGACCACTGTAGTGTATATCAGAGGTCAATCGCTGCCATTGTTAAGCCTTTAATGCTAGCAATCCCCGCAGGACTGCACCATACCATGTTAAAAGTAGTGTACATTAACACCATTCCCTCTACTCTTTGCTTAATACATTAGCCAAGGTAAGGCATAGATGAAAGGACTGCACTGATATTCCTACAGACTACCCCATTGTCCTCCTCTTGGTTCAAGAGACAATAAGGGGAGGATTTTAGGTGTGTGTAGCTTAGTAAATTGATGTTCAGTGAAAATGTCTTCCATACACAGCAGTAGCAACAGTACCAACATACAATGGCATAGGTAATTAAAGTACTACACCCAGAAATGCTATCTGCTCTGTGATAACTTGTGATTGAGGCATGTTCCAGCAGTGGGAAGTAGTACTCTATCGTTAAAGTGTTACTGACTACTGCTATCCCAGTCCGATAGTTCAGGGTGTTAATACTTGCCGAGTTGTTCACCTAATTCCAAGCAAATTCATGCAGGGTCTGGTGAATGCTTCCATACCTCCCAACATTTCAAATGGCCAAAGAGGGACACTTTTGTTTTAGGGGGTGTGGCTGGGGGTTTGGATAGTAGGCAGGGCATTACAGATGATTTTTAGGTTATTTCCTGACCTATTAACACCTCTTTGTGTAGCTGAATAAATGATTTAAAACAAGACCAAAGTATTTTATTTACACAGACTAATTTATAAACACATATTCAAGTTTTTACAAACATTAATGTGGGTTTTATTGATGTGGAGCAATGTTATATACTTATATACACACTACACAGTCTGATGTTCTAGAATGAGGGACACCAGGGTGGAAAAGAGGGACAGAGGGATTTGGGTCACAAAGAGGGATTGTCCCTCCTAAAGAGGGACACTTGGGAGGTATGTTCTTCCTCTGCTTCCTGCATGTTCAGCAGCTGGCTAATATGGCATCTGGGAAGGATGACTTTCCTGACTTCTCAAACTAGGCTAACCAGATCTCACCTTTAACCGGGGACACATAGGAAATAGGCATATTTCAGTACTTCACTGAAATCAATGCAGTCCTGCAGTATGCGTTTCTCCTATGCGTCCCCGGTTAAAGGTGAGGTCTGATCAACCTATCTCAAACCCCATGTTATTTACTGAGGTTGTGCAGAGCTGAAATCCCCATTTATGTGCAGGAAGTTTGTTCTACTCAGATACCATATCAAGCCAGAAGAAGATGAGGCCTTCACCTGAACCTAATGGAACTGGCATGGGATCATGTGAGTGACTTGGTAACTATTAACCCCTGGGCTATCAGACTAAGATAGCAATATCAGGGATGTTAGCTATTTTGTTTTGTTAACTAGCTCATTGATATTTTGGGAACGTTGCACCAAAGTGATAGAAATTCTAGGCCAAACCAACTGCACTTAACCTTTGAATGCTAGAGGGGGTACGCAGTGCATTGCAAAGCAGTGAGCTGCAAACCCCTCTGCTAGCAAGGTCTCCGACACAATGGAGACATTCCTATCATGCAACTTTCTGAAATTACTATTTAAATTCATGGAAATGTGAGGAATTTGAATGTGTTCCCTATGGTTCGTTTGACTTGCTCCAGAATTTCATCATTTTTACCTTGTTCCTATGGCCCTCCTTGATTATATTTCTCCTCTTTCCCCCCAGGGAACTGTTCTCGGGATGCTGACTGTATGGGATGCTGATTCCACACCAGCCTACCCTGCGGACGCCAGCCGAAAAAAGTACACTAAGACCATTATCAGCAATGATCAGTTCATACTGGATAACTTCCGGGTGGAGCACAGTTTCCAGGAGAATAAATTCCAGGCAAAAGGCAACATCATCCGTGGGACTCTTCATGAGTTCAGTAAGAAGATTGTGGAATAGATTATTCACCCACTAGTGTTTTCAAAGCAATGTGGATATCTCTTACATCCAAGAGAAAATGAGCATAAAGGAATACGTGTCTTTTAAACCTTTGAATGCCAGATGGGTATCCGTGTTGGAATACCCCTCTGGCACTCAAAGGGTTAACACTTTAAGAACCAAAGAGGATTGCAAAGCATTACTTCAGTATGCTTTACAGACCTCTCTGGTCCTTAAAGGGTTTATTTGTTTACCTAGGTGTGTCCCATATAATCAACAGTCTGCTATATCTGTATGCTGTATTTTTGCATTGCAACTAATTTAGTCTATAACTGGACAATGGTATTTTACTATCTGAAGATGTTTACATTGTTCTGCTGAATGTGGGTGGAGCTGATTGTTCAATGTGACATCTTATTCAAGGAATGGATAACTATTGTCTATTATGAGGTGTGAACTAAATTCTGACTTAAAGGGATAGTAATGTCCCAAAAAAAGTATTCGGCATATGGTAGATACATTTAAAAAAATGATTTGTATCTCGCAAACCTTTATAGTTTGAGATATATATAAAAATAATGTTCTCTGCTCCCTCCACTTTCTGCTTGATGAGCTGTACAGCTGTCAGAAGCAGAATCTGGTTGCACGACCAGAAGCGGCTCTTCTGCAGCACCAACATATCAATATCTAAAAGTAAATACTTAATCGGAATGGACTACAGCATGTGATTGCAAACCAGGCACACATTGTAGACCGTTCCGATGAAGTATTTATTTTTAGGTATCGCTATGTCAGCTCTGCTGAAGAACCGCTGTCTGCTCCTGCGACGAGGAGCTCATGCCGTCAGCTATACAGAAAATATATATACAAAAATAAAGCTCTTGTTCTTTTGTTATGAAAATAAAAAAGGTACCCCCACAACTGGGAGATTTTTTTATCCAAAATGTTTTGCAATTCAAACTTGTTTTAACTTTTTCCATTAGACTGAAATTTTCTATAACAGGAAGGCCTCCATTTTATTCTTGTTCCATAATTCTATATTTCATACACAGGCAAAGACACATAAACACATGCGCACACACACATTTATACTCAGATGCACAGACATACACATGTACACACTCATGTAAACACACTGCTGTTTTGAAGGTTGAACATGGACACATCTTATTTTTTCAGCCTCCTCATCTATATTACTTGCATGCACACTCAAACCCACATACTTCATTGAAGGCAGGGCTCACAATTTCAAGGCCTGAGCTACTAGCCAGGCCTGAAAAGTTACTCGCCACCAGTTTCCACTCCTAGCCCCACCCATATCCCCGCCTTTAACCCCACCCATCAATGTTAAATTCAGTTTGTGGCAATATAATGAAGGGGCATTGAGAAGTTAGAGGAGGGCCCCACATGACGTTGGAAGATGCACACCAAGATTATTAATGGTTAATTTCTTGGGCGCCTGTTACTGCTGGAATTTTCTTACCTGAGCTGCAGCATTTTGGCTTATTCTGGGTGAGACATTTAGGAAAAAATGGGTATAAGTAGAAGAGGGTTTGGTATTGGTCATTATTTTCTGATCCATCATTAGCATTAACCATTAACGCCATTAACTACATGCCCTCCTTCCCATCCCATGGATAATATAGCCTGTTTTGGTTATGCATTTCATAGTATTTGTAATTATTAAAACTAGGGAAAATAAAACAATAAAATATATAATAACAATAACATTTAAAAAAAGAGAGAGAACGTAGAAGTGGTCTGTTTATCACAGTGGGTGGTTTTATATGAAGAGGATTTAGATTCTGGCTTTCAAGGCTGAGCCATTGTACTTCACTCCCATTAGGCTTTGTTGGGCTAAGAAGGTAGTTGTCTCAGTTAATTAATGTTCAGGAGTTTTTAGGCTTGGAATCATTTAGTAACCAATTTCTGCACCTTACTACCACCACGTTTTAGTTTTTGTAACTTTTGTTTATTGTCAGTATAAGCTGATGTGTTTTTCTGTTGCACCACTTCAGTCAGGGTCTCCTTCAGAAACCATGGGGCCCAGGATAAATGTGATTCACAAGGCCTCTCCCCCTTTTAAATACAAGACCTCAAGAAGCGAATATAGCTGGGGTGATGAACCTGCACATTAAAGGGATAGTAATATTTAAGTATTACTAATCCCTATAGTAAAGTCCTTTTACAAATACATGTATTGCCCCAGTTTCATCTCTCAAACCTTTATGGTTTGAGAGATGATCGCTTCTAAAGTTACCCTTCCCCTTCCCCGTAGTCAGCTTTCTAGCTGACTGCAGGGAAGCAAGTCGTATGACTTTCAGGCGGCTCTCCAGCACAGCTGCGATCTCGTTAATAAAAAAGAAAACTTTCACTGAAATGGTCTTCTACATGTGCTTGGTTTGCAAGCACACGTAGAAGACCGTTTTAGTGAAAGACCATATTTCCCTTCAGTCAGTTACAGCACTGACTTCAGGGAAGGGGGAGGGAGAGGGCAACTTTAGGAGTGATTATCTCTCAAACCATAAAGTTTTGAGAGATGACACTGGGGGCAATACATTTATTTTTAAAAGGACTGTACTATAGGGATTAGTAATACTTAAGTATTACTATCCCTTTAAGAGCCAAGGGTTACACACCCCTTATCTACAGTAGTAGCAATCTTTTGAGTGCCAAAGGGATGCCCAACCCCAAAGTGGTTAATGTGTGTTAACCCTATAATCCTTTGAAAACTTTAGCCCTTTCAGTGCCAGTGTGTCAGGACACCTCTTTGGCACTGAATATGAGGCATGTTCAACATGTGACTTTTTAGCTGTTGCTGGCCAGGGGCAGCAGGCACTGCACAGAACACTTTCCCTTAGCAGCAGAGAAGGGAGCTGGAGAAGCTCCAGGCAAAAAAAGCAGTTTCAGCTCTCAGCCAATGCATTGAGTGCTAGTGTAGTGCATTGCATATGCTTTTGGCACTCAAAGGGGTAATGGACTTGTCCTCATGCTTATAAACTGAAGGTCAGAAACAAGGTGATGGGCACAGGGACCAAAGCCAGTCTCTTCTCACTAATGAGAAGAGAAAGAGACAAGTCATTGTCGGAGAGTGAATAGGAGGCAAGCTGGGGAGATATATAAAATCCAGTGTCAGTTCATGCTAGATTCAAACATAATATTTGTCTAATATGGGAATATAGCAAGCACTGACAGCGAATTCTGTATATCTCCCCAGGATGCATCATTTTTCACTCTACAACAGTGGCCCGTCTCTCTGCTCCTGTCATTAGTGACTGGAGACAGACAACTTACATGTCCGAGTTAGGAGTTGCTATTCTTTGACTTGTCCTTTTGTAGAACCACATGTTCCTTACACATTGGTTAAAAAAACAAACGATGCACTAGCGCAACTCAGAGCTCTAGCTCATTTACATTGGTGAACATTAAAAAGTATACTTTCCTGTGATCATTTCTGTGTGAGCGAACTAATTTTAATAGGCAATCTTGCAATCCAGTGATATTAGTCCTGCTGGATTTCTATAAGGTTGCCTCCTCATCCATTTAATACTGACTAGTTATAAAATATATAAAGACATTTCTGCCTACCATCACATCCCACTACTGTGCCCAGTAAGATGTGGTGTGGCAACGTTATGCTGCTGCCTCGGAGTCTCTGAAATTGAGGCAGTAGCAAAGTGTAAAAGCAGCATTACTGTTAATCAGTGGAGGCGGGCTGTCGGCTGACACCTGCTTAAAAAACAAGCGGCGGGCAGCTCAAGAGACTGGGTCCCAGAGTCTCTATTCGTGGTTGGCCACCGAAACACTCGGGGCTTCAGCCCCCCTAGCGACAGCCTGGCTAAGAACACAACTCAACAGATGGGACACACAGAGCCAAGTTCCTGCCCGGCCTGGTACGCGGCGCATGTGCACAACGTGTTCATATTCCCCCTATACAGGAAGATACGTGCAAGTGTTAGCTATGCACGCGGGGTCATAAGCATAAAAGGCACAGGAACACGGGCTTGCAGGGAAAGCGCAATTTTCATACAGGGCTTCAATTTCCACTCGCCCTCACTCAATTTCTCCTCGCCAAATGCAAGGAGGTGAGTGGAAATTTTGAGCCCTGATTGAAGGCATAGTATCACTTAAAATAGGGGGAAAATATATTTATATTGCAGGATTTATCATGCCGTTAAACTAATACTGCCACTACTGACAGATTTGTATTCAAAAGTTATTTCAGCTCAGGCTTGCTTTTTTGGGTGAAATACTTAAGTGCCTTAAACATTTTGGTTGTGCTGTCTCCATAGCACTCTATTGACAGTGACACTAACCATTCATATTTTCCTATAGCAACAGCACCACTGTAAATGCCCATGTTTACTGTGCAAGATAAACCCTACAATATATATATTTTTTCCATATTACACAAAATTATCCCTTTAATTACTTACCTCTCAGCATCAATGCAGGGAACAACACCTCCAACAAGCTAACAAAGCATTTGCCAGTTGACTGTTTAATATTTTCACTGTTCTTCTCTCTGACAGAGCTAATTCTGAACAAAAATGTATCTATTACAAGAAATGGATCTGTACAAGTCTGTGTTCTGGTGAATGACACTGAGTATCGAGGGCCGAATGGAGACGTGATGTTGTACTTCAATGTCACAATTCTTCCTGTAGAAATTAGATTTCCGAACATCTCCTACCAGTTCACTCTCAACCGCAATGCAGACCGCTATGCCCAGGTAATTGTACCACGATGCATACTGCTTAACATAGATGTTCTCAAATCCAGTCATCAAGACCAGCAGTGGTAATAGAGAAGTAACACCCAAAAAATTCTCATGACCTCTATGAATTTTGCCCTTTCACCATAGTTCAAGAGATAACATCTTCAATCAGTGTATATCCATGGAGGCAGACATGACAGTTGTGGACATTTTTTCAAACTGAAGCAGGCAGTGTGTACAAACCTACTTGATCCTTCTGAGCACCAGAGGGGTATGCAAAGCATTGCAAAAGGCTAGAAGGATGAGCATCGCTTTATAAAACAATGCATTGCATGTCCATCTGATTGTTAAAGGGTTACAATTACCATGACACTGTGTTAACTTTGTGGCCTGTGGTCTTGCTAGTAAATGTCATGTCCGCCTCCATGAAATCCAGGAAAGATGTTATGTTTTGATAAAAGGCACAATAGTAAAATGCATGGGGGAGGAGGAGTAAAGGGGAGTATTATTAAGTGTGGTTACTTCTTCTTTAAGAATATCAAAAAATGCCCTTGGTTTATAGCAAGCACAAAAAAGTTCTTAACTCATTAGATGCTAGAGAGATTATAGACATCTGCAGTATGCCAGGGTTAACAATGCAATGCGTTGGATACCTCTCTAGCACTCAATGGGTTAATGTGGATAAAAGGGCAGGATGAAGAGGAAACCAGCCAGGGGCATAAAGGCAGGAAGTGCATAGGGGACAGTTGTTCTGGAGCCCATAAACCCATCAGCCCCAGGGTCCAATAGGTTATCGTTACACCTCTGTGAAAAAATTGTTGGTATAGGGGTCCCGAAAAAATTTACACCAGGGCCCTCCAATGACTAGTTACAGCACAGAAACCAGGGGCAGTGGTGTCCGTAGACATTTTTCCAGGGGGGGGCAAAGCCATAATATGACCCCCAGGCCAGCCCATCTAGCCCCTTTATTTATATGGAGGAGGGTAATTGTAGGGGGGGGCAAGTGCCCCCTTTGCCCCCCCCTCCGGACACCCATGACCAGGGGTAAAGGTGATTCACTAAGTTGTGATATAGAGGCGATAAAGTGGAGATAATGTCTCCAGTTTATCACTTCTCCAGTTCCTATGTTATTTTATGGAGCCTATGCACTAAGATATTCGAAGCTGAAGAAATCTTAGTGCATAGGCTTCATAGAATAACATAGGAAATGGAGAAGTGATAAACTGGAGATGTCATCTCCACTTTATCACTTTGTTATCCCCGCTTAGTGAATATCGCCCCAGAAAAAATTCAGATAATGATGAAAATATCAAAAACAAATTGCACATTTTTTTTACAGTGGAACTGTCACTTTGTAACAAATAGGTAATTTTGAAATATCCTTCAAAACCACCAATATTTATATTATCCGTGTCTTTTTAAAAGCAATAGTAAATAAATGATTAGCTTTTATTATTTGGCAGTTTATGCAAATGAGGCAGTATTGTCAGGCATGTCTGCCAGGTGCTGCTATTCCACAGTCTACTTGCCATCCCAACTGCCACTCCGACAGCCAATACTAGTTTATTTGCCCAAACTGTCAAATAAATAAAGCTAACTATCTTATAAACTACTAGTTGAAGAGCCCTTGTACACGGGCCACAGTGCCACCCAGCAACGGCCACGGTGCAGTCATGCACAGTAGAGACTGCCAGTGCCACGGCTGATACGGTGCGGGGCGCTCCGAATTCAGAACATAGTCTTCTCTTTGCAGACTCCGGTCTGAATTCTGAGCCCCGCTTCATTATCAGCAGCAGCACGGGCAGTCTGTAGTGCGCATGACTGCACTGCTCGTAGTCGTCTCTACTGCACATGACGGCTTCTGACAAACATCCTTAGCGAATTATTATTTAGGATTATTTGAAATAAAAATTTGTCTGTCTTAAATAAAGGTGATTTGGAAATCTCTATCAAAATCCCATATTAGTTTCAAAGTGACAGTTCCATTTTAAGTTTGTGAGGCCACTTAGGGGAGTCAAGGATAAACCCCCTATGCAATATTTATTAAGACATGAATTCTTTTCTGTCTAGGTAAGTACTGTTCCTTTACAATCTTCTTCTTGTGTCACAGATAGGAAAAATCTGCATCGAAAATTGTAAGCTTCTGGACGGAATCAACATCAACTACAAATTGCCGATAATAAATTCCACCCATGTCATCTCCTTGGTTCAGGAACGAGAGAGCACATTTGCCACCCTTATTGTCAATGACTCCAATGCCCTGGCAACCCATGAAGGCAAAGAGATTGTTTGTACTGTGTTTGCTTTAAACAGGCACCTGAAAGATCCAGTCAAAACACACATCATTATAAACATAGAGGGGACACGTAAGTATGCTTGTTACATCGGGATTATGGCCATATTCGCAAAGTAAGTGGTACAGTCCTGGAGCAAACCAACTGTACCAACAGGGAGAAACTGAAAAATGCCCTTTGGTTTAAATGGGGTTATTAACCCCTTGAATGTTAGAGTAGTCTCCAACACATTGGTGTGTTAGAAACATATTTAGGATTCGTGGGTGTTGAAATCCCAATTTAAAGGGATAGTAATATTGAAAAAATAATAATAATGTAAAATTACAGACAATTTCAATTACCACTACATTTCGAACATCTTGCCCATGGAGTGTCACTAAATGCCGACTATTTCTCTTATGCATTTACTAGTGTAAAAGCCAGTGTACACGGGTCAAGGTCTGGGTGATGTTAACCCAATGTATTGCGTACCCCTCTGGCACTCAAAGGGTTAAGAGGCCGGTCCTGCTCTGCTTCCTGTCGCCAGCGCAGTCATGCACTGTAGAGACTACCGGAAAGCACAGAATGCTCCCAGCACAGAACTCCAGCATTCTGTGCATTTGGGCAGTCTCTATTGTGCATGACGGCTTCTGACAAACATCCTAGTGAATTATTATATAGGATATTGTCCTTTTTAGTCCTGAGGAAAAGGTCATTTTTGGCTATTCAGTTCCTGCTTATCTTTTGCTGGTTATTCTGGTTTCATCTATTGAGCTGTCTCTGAAGGCACCTGGACAGGGGTGAGTAACCCCCTTTTGCTTATTAGCTGGTAAGTACAGGACAGAGACGTAACTAGAACCCTCCGGGCCCTGGTGCATGAAGTGCCATGCGCCCCTCCACCCCCTACCACAATGCCCCCATCTCCTACCTCCCAATCCTTGGTGGTCCAGTGGAGTGGCAGGAGAGACAGGTTGGTGTGTTGAACTCCCGCACGGTCCTCTAAGTAATGCAGAGCACTGGGAGATGATGTAATCTCCCAGCACTCTGCATTACTAGAGCGCCAGAGGGAGATTGCAAGCGACAGGTGGAGGGGTCGCAGGGGGTGGCCGGGCCCCTGGAGTGACGGGCTCGGTCGCAGGTGAGACCCCTATAGTTACGTCACTGGTACAGGAATACTTTCCGCCTAAATTCTCAAGAAATTGAGGTTTTTTGACTTCCTTACCATTATAAGAATTGAATTTTTAGCATCCATTTGAGATATTGATTTAAATGGACCATTTAACCCCTTGAATTCCAGAGAGGTCTCCAAAGCCCCATTAAAATAAATATCCCAAAAGAAAATGGTGGCACTATAGTTCAATCCATATACAACAGATGAGATGAATTTTATATATATATATATATATATATATATATCCTATATAATAATTCGCTAAGTTGTGTGTAACGCCCGACATGCGCAGTAGACACTGCTGCGCGTGCAACAGTCATGCACAGTACAGACTGCCCGCGCCGCGGCTGATACAGAGCTGGGTGCTCTGAAGGAGCGTCCAGCTCTTTATCAGCAGTGGCGCGGGCGGTCTCTACTGCGCGTGACTGCCCCGTAACCGGC
Organism: Rhinophrynus dorsalis; assembly: GCA_037306005.1. NCBI lineage: Eukaryota > Metazoa > Chordata > Amphibia > Anura > Rhinophrynidae > Rhinophrynus > Rhinophrynus dorsalis. The sequence goes on from CM074724.1 coordinate 130,421,341, forward strand.
TGCCAGAGGCACTGTGGCCCGTGTAACGGGCTGTTCAACTAGTATATATATAAAATACAGAAGTGGAAGCACTCTCACTTAAAGAGATTGTGCCTGGGTGCTCAAAAAATGACTAGGTATTTATCATTGATACACAAGATTAAGCACTCTCAGGACTTCCATAATAGGGTAAAAATGTGTTTAATACAAATCAACGTTTCGGCCAGACTCAGCTGGCCTTCCTCAAGGCCTTGAGGAAGGCCAGCTTGAGGAAGGCCGAAACGTTGATTTGTATTAAACACATTTTTACCCTATTATGGAAGTCCTGAGAGTGCTTAATCTTGTGTATCAATGATATATATATATATATATATATATATAAAATAATAGAGAGAGATAGAGTCAGTCAGTGAGTACCAAAGCACAGAGCACAGATGTGCTGAAGCAACAGAGGATATCCTGCGCTGTCCAGGTGCACAAACAGGGCCAGTTTCTTAACAATATAATCATTTTTTATAAAAGAGCAAATAAACCTGCTAAAATAAGCCACTGCATTTCTAAGCTTGTAAGGCCTTTTTCTGTGACCTTGTAACAAACTCAGGCACAACAGGCACTTAAATCAATGGGAATTTGTATTCCCCTGTAATGATGTAGTTGGTTTACTTCAAAATTGTACCTCATTTCCTGAATTACACTTTTTAATGTTTTGTCTTATTGGTCTATAACACAGCTACAAGCAATGTGAAGGAATGTCCTCAGTCCTGTTCAGAAAGCAAACACCGGTCTGAGTGTGAGGAGTGTGGGGGATTGGGGTCCCTCACTGGAAGATGTCAGTGGAGACAGGGTCATGGTGAAGGTATGCAGTGGCCTCAAAATAGCATTTCCTGTCCTTTCATAACTAGTGGGTTAACACAATCTGCAAATGAGTCATACTAGTATCTTTTAAGCACAATACATTGTAAACAAAATGTAGAATTCAACATGTCAATGATTATTTTACTAAGATTTACTTTTCCAATATTGGAAAATTCATAGTGTAGGAGTATCTTATTTTTCATATTATGTTACATCTAATTCTTTAAAGTGGATCTCTCACATAGTTATAAGTAATGCTCATTAGTTAGAGCATTTAGGGAAACATTTAAAACGTTCATTTAAAAAAAAAAAAAAAAAAACTTTATCTGCACAAAAATTAATGTTTAAAAAGTGCCCGGCAGCCTGCTTCCAGCTTGCCGAAGTTTGCCGAACTGCCTCTGCTCCCCTCCCTCCTCCGATGACGGAGACTGTCTGTCTGTAAGCTGGAGCAATCTCACTGGCTAGATATCCATCTCTGCCAATGAGATCGCTCCAGCTTAGAGAAAGAAAGCATCCGTCATCAGAGGATGCTGGGTAGTGGGACGGGAGCAGACGCAGTACTGCAAGCTGGAAGCAGGCTGCCGGGCACTTTTTAAACATTAAGTTTTGTGCAGATAAAGTTTTTTTTTTTTTTAAATGAACAACGTTTTAAATGTTTTCACTAACTGCTCTAACTAATGAGCATTACTTATATCTATGTGAGAGATCCCATTTAAATATCAAGTAAAAAAATGAGAGAGGGCCACTGGTAACAAACACACACAAAACCTGCTTGTTCTTTGGCTAGTCAGGAGCATCACATTTTAGCCCACTAGTAGCTTGTATATGTCAGTCTAAGTGCACCCTAAAGGGCACTCCACTTACAAACTGACAGACAAGTCTCCTTTGACTGGAATACCAGCTAACTGGAGACTTACATTATTGACTTCTTCTGTAAGTTGTAGCTGACTTCCCTATGCACCAAGATCAAAAGATCAATGACTGGATTACCTTTCACTCATAGCAAAACATCCTTAGGGTTTTTCAAAATAAAGCTAAATATGTGAGAGACTCATTGGAAAATTATGTAAAATGTACTTGTTTTTCAGCTAATAACCACTAAGGAGTATCACATTTTAGTTTGTTCTTAGAGAACTCATATATTTTGTATTTAATTTAAAAAGTCTTGTGTCTCTCTAAGGGCCGTATGTTCATAAGAAAAGTGGAGGCGTTCTGGGGCAAACCATTTGCACTATAGGGGAGACCTAAAGTTCCAAAAATGTACCATCGATTCAGATGGAGATTTTAACCCATTTAATGCTAAAGAGGTCTCCAGCGCATTGCTGCACAATGAATTGGAGACCTCTGTAGCATTCACTGGTTTAAAACCCCATTTAAATCAATGGGACTTTTTAGCTGTCCCTTATAATGTGAATGGTTTTCCCCAGAACTCTTCTTTTGAACATATGGCCTGTCGGGTGAAGAGCAGTCCAGTTGTGGATCCCTTGCTCTGAGTGCTTAGGGAAGACAGCTGCACTTCACTGAAAAGTCCCAAACAAGGCTGTAACCTGCATCTGGGTTTAGCTGGGATTCTCAAGCGGGGGGGGACTTGTCTGTCATTTTAGAACCCAGCCACCCTTTTGGGTGTGAATAGTCTGATATTTACAAAGATATTTCTTCTCTGTAATGGTACTAGAGAGCTAAAATGTGATGCCTCTGAGTGGTGACTATCAACATCTGCTTTTATTCGTGTCAGTGAGCCGCAACACCTTTGCAAATCATTAAGGGTTAAATACAGTTGATATCATTGACAGACTGAATGAAGTTTTACCAATAGCAAAGGCCCACTGACATCACTGTTATCTGGGTGAGTGGGTCAGTGATGGAATCAGTCACCTCTTCTGATTGGTTGGAAGTGGTACATAAAATTCCAGTGCAATAAAATGTATGTGTGATATTAGATAGATAGATAGATAGATAGATAGATAGATAGATAGATAGATAAATTATATTCACCAGTCTTAGGAAAACTGGGTAATAAATTTATGCTATGACTCTCACTCATAACTGACATCTCACATGTAGTCGGGTTCCCTTATTATGAGTAAATACTAAACATAACGGCTCTCAGATAGAGCCACAAAGTAACATTTCACTATCCTACAATAAATCTACTATCTAAATCTTATGTGGACTCTTTCCCACGAAATGATAGTTCACACGTGTTTGAAGGACACCCGCCTATGTAAGTTCTTCAGTTAAACAGACATTGAACATAGTTCCCCTTTAATGCCCTACTTCTTTAGGGTACTTACATAATGAGAAAATCTGGTTACATGCATGGCAAGCAGCACCCCATGGCAGAGCTCTTTGGTAACAAATGGGTTAAAATGAATAAACCGGTTTATTGAATGTATTCTTAAGTGTCAACAATTCCCAGTATGAATTATATTATTGGAACACCCAATTTTTCAGGACTGATATTACAAATGTTTATCATTTTCCTCTATTTTTGACAGGGATCACTACAAACTATTCCACGTGCACCCCAAGCCTTCTGACGTGCCCTGACGGAATCTGCGATGCTGTAGAAAAGAGAGATGCAGAAATATGCCCTCAGGACTGTACCAGTACGGACGCTTTAATTCTGTGGGCTGGTGACCTGTGGCTCTTCATCTGTTTTTGGACTACATCTAGCATCAACAGCCTGTGTTGCTGAGGATGATGGGTTTTGTCATCAATAACAGTGGAGCAAAAGGTTGCCAAGCCCTGTTTTAACCTCTTGGGTGCTAGAAAGGTCTCTAATGCATTTCCTTGTAATTCATTACAGATGTCCCTAGCATCTAAGAGATTAAGGGAACACTAATACCAAAAAAATGAAATGGGTTGCTATAACTTTAAATATCACCTACTTACGGCTGGCACATGTAAACACCTATGTAAGGTTGTCTGGACTGTTTGTATTGACATGTGCTAAAGTCAGTTAATTGGATGGGATAAATGCCCATGGTCTTGTATTCAGAAAGACTGTTATCTCAGCCCATTTACAGATAATCTTTGATAATTGATGGGAAGCTTTGGATAAGGCAGGAATGTCTGCTCCTTTGGAGCATATGTAAGACTAAATTTTAGGCCTCTGAAAACAGAGAATACTTACAGATGCTAGCATGAAGTATAGGATATTTGACCTTTTGAGTGCCAGAGGGGTACGCAATACATTGCAAAGCAATGCAATGCATACCCGTCTGGCACTCAAAGGGTTAAGTGTGTGTAACCCCAGTTCAGTTTAGATGTTAGTATTCCTTTAATTTGATATCCACAATAGAAAGACTGGTTTGCACTCTTACTTGATTCCCCAATAGGTTTCAGCCCTATATCTATTAAGTGATCATAGATGAAATTAATAATTTAGGAATGAAATTCATTGCAGAATCCCTAGTGTTTAGCAATCCAATGAGGATAGTCACCGAAATGCATTCTTATTACAGGTGATTGTGCTGTCTAGCATTACAGCTGACTGATACTTTCCTCAGCAGGGTGCAGATTTCATGGGAATGTCAATGAAAGCTAGGAGTAAAATGTCACTTGTACTCTGAGAGCATGTGGAGATAACAGTCATTAGCATGTCCTCGTTTAATGGGGTAGTTTCTGAATAATTTCCCTATCATTTACCCAATGAATAATTGTGTCCTAAAATAATGTGTTGAAACTAATCCAATCTCTAAAACAAAAAGTACAGAAGAACTAAAATTCCCTAATAATAATCCCCATTTACTTTACTATGGCCGGAAAGTCCTAAGGACCCTTAAGATTTTTATCCTTGTGCCTTCTTTCAAGAGAAAACATAGTATTGGATGTCTGGACCACAGAGGCGGACATGACAGTTACTAGCAGAACCTTGGGACTTCAGACTCTGTTCACTTCACATGATAATATTAACCCTTTTTAGACCAGAAGGGTGTGAACTGCACTTTTGCATTGAGTTGCATACGTCTCTCCTTAACACCTTAAAGGGATAGTAATACTTAAAATGTAAAAAAAAATATGTTGTAGGGTTCATCCCCCTGAGTAAAACAAGGGTACTCCCACTGCTGAAAGGTGTTTCATTCAAAAGTTATTAATTTTCAAAGTTGAATTTTTTAGGTGCAATATCACAGTGGCCTGATATTGCACAGTGGCGCTGTTGCTACACCATTCTATGGAGATTTATGGTCCCGGGACCAAAGCTGTCCATAGAATCGTGTAGCAACAGCGCCACTGTGCAATATCAGGCCACTGTGATATTGCACCTAAAAAATTCAAATTTGAAAATTAATAACTTTTGAATGAAACACCTTTCAGCAGTGGGAGTACCCTTGTTTTACTCAGGTGAATAACCTCTACAACATATTTTTTTTTTACGTTTTAAGTATTACTATCCCTTTAAGGACTGTTGATGGGCCAGGACCGTCACTGGTAGATTTACGTTAAGGGCCGATGACAGTTCTGGCACGTCATGCAATTCTGGGATGGCAGCACAGCTGCATCCCAGAATTAATCACAAAAAAGCACTGTGGTCATTAACAGCCCCCCCCCCATCAGGCAGTTGTTAAGGGGTTAAAGGGTTAAGTAGGCTCATGCACTCTGCCTGTTTCAGTTTGAAAAACTGCCTGCAACTGTTATGTCTGTCTCCATGGACAAGACATCCCAGCTTAAGATGTCGGGGGTTTATGCTTATGTTGTTGAGGGTTTATGTTGGGGGTTTATCACACTAAGGTGTGATAAAGAGGTGATAAAGCGGTGATGACTTCTCCATTGATATCACTTCACCATGTCCTGTGTTAGTCCATAGAGCCTATGTACTGAGATTTTCCAGCTTTAGAGATCTTAGTTCATAGGCTCCATAGAATAACATAGGAAATGGAGAAGTGATATCACTGGAGAAGTTATCTCCATGTTATGACCTCTTTATCACACCTTAGTGCATAACCCCTGTTATCTCTTGACCATGTCAAGGGGACATTAGGATTTTGTAAGAAAGTGGGGGATTATTACTAGTAGGTCTTAGTTCTCCTTTAAAGTGTAACTTGCCCCTGTGACAGCTGTGGCCTTAAAGGAGCAGTACAGAATCAGTATGAAAATACTTATATAGTGTAGTGCTTTTGTTGCTGAGTCAAACAAGATCATTGGGAGATGCTTTGTTCAGGTTTTAACAGTTCACATTTGTTTTTTTTTGTATAAACTATTTTTATTAACTATTGGACATTAGTTGGAACTGCTTATAACAGGGTATATATGTATATATATTTTTTTCATCAAGCTTTCCATGAAAAAAGTTTGAGATTTAATAGATTTTGAAAGAAGCGTCTCATAGCAGTGATGGTCCCCATGTTTTACTCTGTTGGGAAATCCCACATGCATCACAATCCCATATTACTGATACTTTAACCCTCTGAGTACCAGAGGGGTATGCAACGCAATGCTTTTGCAATTTGTTGCATACCTTTCTGGCACTCAAAGGGTTAACACTTTAGTTGTCTGTTGTCCAGATGCCATAGGGTTAATTAATATAGATGGTCTGTGGGAAGTCTGTGACTCTGCTACTGTTATCTTGTCTGCTGATAATAGTTATTGTCAAACAGCCGCAGGTGACAGGGCGCATCCGTCTTAGTCTATAATTAGATGTAGTGCATATATGTCTAGGTGATAGATTTTGACTTGGCTTTTTTGTTTTGGATCAGAGGCTGCTATCATTGGTGGTCATGAAAAAGGATTTCCCTTAGGAATCAAAGCAGGCTATGGGACCTGTTACTGTCTCCTGCCTGAGAAGTGCTTCTGTGAAAAGAATGTTGTTGAAGGTAAGGAGTTTAATTGCAGTACATCACTAGCCTCTACCTCTCTGGATACATGTGTGTTTTTTTGTTTAGAGTCAATTGAAGGCTGTAATTCTAGTGTACTTTGTATAAATTGCTAATATTCCAGATAGAAATTAGGATCTCTAAATACGTTGGTACTTTGAGCCACAAGAAATAGAAATGTTTTGATATGAATTCATCAGTAAGATGATGAGAAGATGCACTTAAAGGGATAGTAATTTTTCATAATAAAAGCAGCTCTAATTATAGTTCAAGAGTAATTCAATGACAAAGTATCCCACTCCCGCCCCTTTTACTGATGTAACACTGCTCAGCCAGAGCAGAAGGGAGGTGCCCAGGTAGACTGCAGAGAGGGACAATCTTCAATTAAGATAAGGGAAAAAGCTGAAAAACTTGTCAAGGGGGGCAGGGTTTTCATTGTTCTCATAGGAAGAACATTGTCCCCTGCTGTTATCTGTCTGGTCTTACAAACAGAGTCCACATCTGAGAAGAGATGGCTTACACTAGGTAAAAGGGCGGGAGGGGAAACTTTATCCTTCAATTACTCTTGAACTACAACTCTGACAGTATTGAAATAACACTCTCCATGGCCCAAATACTATGAAGATTAATTGGAGCTGCTGTTTTTTGAAACATTACTATCCCTTTAAGTAAGACAAACATGGAAAGAAAGCTATCCAACCTATATGTTATTCCATAGATACTATTAACTAAGATCTATCCAACTTGAAAAGGATGCTTCATTGAATAACATAAGAACTGGAGAAGTTTCTATAATGGGAATGACTTCTCTCACCTTAGTGCATCTTTACCCCATCTTCTGTGGAATGACTATACAACCTATACCTGAATTCCACTGCATACGATAACTTTATTACTGTGTTTATATTCAGTTTCCCCCATAGACTTCACCTGGAATCTGTGCGATAAAACCAGTGATAACTAACGTATAACCTGGAATGGAACCAGGCCTATGTTAGTCTAGCTCAGTTGGTACAACAAATATCTCACAATGTAACATATATTTCCTTTCCTTCTCTAGTTCCACTGTGTGATGACACCTGCAAGACTGTAATTGCATGTGGCGTCTTCCTGTCCTTCATCATCTCTGTGCTGCTGTCTTCTTATTTCATTCACCGCTACCATAAAAACTCACCAAAGCCACCTATCGCTTCAGCTGAGATGACTTTCCGTCGCCCAGCCCAGTCCTACCCAGTGAGCTACTCTTCCACCAATGCACGGCGCCCCTCCTTGGACTCCATGGAGAATCAGGTCTCAGTGGATACATTTAAAATACCGGTAAATTTCTATTATACAAAGTGTCCACGTAAAAACAGATTAAAAGAACACTAACATATATAAATGAAACTGTGGTATAAAATGTCAAACATCATGTACTTCCGTCTAGCATCTATAACATTTTGTTATTTTGTTAGATCCCGACAATCTATTCATAAACTTGAATTTGTAATGCATGTGTCAGCTGTCCTATAGAACACAATTTGGATGTTTGTGCAGTGCTAAAGCTGTTACTGTATTAAGAATAGTACCAACTGCTCTTCAGTAAAGAAAGGGTGTTACATTATCACAATTCCATTTATAAACAATGAAACCCTATCACTTCTGAGATACCTATAAATATGGCTATGGTAATGGGAACCCTGTTACGGAAAGAAATAGGATCCCGCAGAGAAAATATATATAAGACTATATTTTAAGCTTTGGGAAACACATAAAACATTTTTGTAGCTAGCATGCCGTGCAGTGTATATAAGTGTGTAAAACTTCAGATCATTTTTAGATAATAATGTTCCTTTAAAGGGCAATAAACTTTTTTTATGTAAACCTGTATGCTATATGGCTTTTCTGCTAAATTAACAAGGGTACGCCCACTACTTGCAGTTGTTTTCTTAAAAAATGATGACAGTTCAGATTGTCAGGAATTGAGAGACAGCATGACTCAGCACTTTCTATCACATTCTTTGAAGAACTGTTTGTCAGTGATTCAACTCTCCAACAGAATGCAACAGAATAACTAATAGAAACATGACCACTAGAGGGCATTCTTAATGTAGAATAGTACAATACAATAGTTTAAACTGTAACAGCTCTTCACAATGTGTTGCACACCCTGCTGGTTCTCAAAGGGTTAATTGAACATTGACAAAATATAATAAAATCACATTTATCTCTGTATATAATTTCGGCAATACCTTTGGTGGATTATCCCGTTCAGTGCCAGAGGGATGTATGCAGTGCATTGCTTTGCAGTGTACGATCCAGGACACAGGTGTTCAAAGGGTTAAGTATATATAACCTCCAGAAACCTAATAATTTTAGATGCTTTATATTTTGACTGTTTTGTTGAAGACTATTTTCTTCTTTTTTTCTTTGTCTCAATGAAGGAGGATCCAAAGTGGGAATTCCCTCGGAAAAACCTGGTTCTGGGAAAAACGCTTGGTGAAGGAGAGTTTGGTAAAGTGGTCAAAGCGACAGCATTTAGACTAAAGGGAAAAGCTGGTTACACTACAGTGGCAGTGAAAATGCTGAAAGGTGAGCAATGAAATGTGTCCCTCCTAAAGTGTCCCGCTTTAGGAGGGACACAGCTGTTTCAGACCCAAATCCCTCTGTCCCTCTTTCCTACCCAGGTGTCCCTCTTTTTAGATCAGAATTGTACTGTGTGTGTATATAAGTCTATCACACATTATTGTATATGTGTTATTAATAAAATACTTTGGTATTGTTCTAAATAATTTATTCAGTTACAAGTTACCAAAGTATTGGTAATGCCCCTCCCGCCAGCCAAGCCCCCAGTAGCACCACCTAAAACCAAAATATACCTCTTTGGCCATTTGTAATGTTGGGAGGCATGCTATAATGTCTTACGGATAAGGTGAAATATATTGTATCTAGATGTCATCCAGCTTATATAAAATAGAAACTTGCAGTTACACTTCCTAAGGGATAATGTACTGTCTTAAATGTGTTGGATACCTCTATGGCACTCAAAGGGGTCATAATAATCTTTGGACGCACACACATTGTTGAATTATCTATATTTAAGATGGATCTATCACTGTAAGGTCTCTTTCACGTGAGCAACACCAAAGCAACAATGCTGTTGCTGTGAAAGTTCCTATGTTGGGCTATGGTACCTTTCACACAGCGACTATCACCTTGAATGAACACAGCAGAGTCCAGCAAGCAACAACTTAGGAACACAGTAAAGTTGGAGTAAGGAAAGTCTCTATGGCATCCTATATGGCCACCTGCAGACCTTTTACACCACCAGCTTTGTAGGTTGTGATGTTTATCTCAACCTCAAATGAATGGTTGGCCAATGAGAGCTCCATCCAGCTAGTAATATTGTCAGGTGTTCACATGAGCCATTCATCAGACTTGCCTTTCCTGCATCTGGATCATCAGTTCAACACAGGAGGGAGGTGACTTTAACAACATGGGTGACACATCTGTTGCAGGGTCTGGAACAATTATGTCACCCATGTGAAAGAGGACTAAAACAGGTTGTAACGGAAGGTGGGGAGGGCGCCCGGACAGCCTTCCGTCGTAGTTCCCGGGTCTCTCCTTCTCAACGCCGGACTGGCACCGTCGAGTGCACCGGTCGAGCAAATCAGCGTTCCGGAGGGCGACTCAAAGTGGCGTCGAACCTCGGGAAGACCGACTCTGCTCCGAAGGATGCGGCTACCGGAGGGGTCACGGCACTCGAGCACCGTCGAACCAGCACAGGAACGAATCAGGAAAAGTGTAGCAGGAACCAAAGTGGCTGTATCCCCAGCCGTTCGAGCACTCCGGTGCTCGACTCGAAGGTTGAAGCTTCAGGCAGGAGAACCACAAGGCAGAGTCCACGTTGCCGCCTGACAGGATACGAAGTTCGGTAGCGGGATCCTGGCAGCAGACAGACGAGCGTACAGGAACCTGTTTCGAATGGGCGGCAGAGTGGCCACTTTAACCATGGGAACAAACAGACTCCAGGACTCTGGTTCACTCCAAATGTAACACGTCACACACTTTATTGAACACACAACACATCTTTTATACAGTTACAGCATGATACCACAATAGGGAGGGGAAGGGCCAGGCATTCTAATGCAGGCTTGGCCCAGGGACCAATCCGACACAATGGGCATATGACACAGAGCGCAACAGACCAATGGTGACGGGGAACAATGGACCAATGGCAGGGGGAACAAAGGGACCAATAGTAGCTAATGGAAACGGGCCAATGGCAGTCGAGCTACTGAACACAATGTTGACAAGGTTATGGTTAACACGCTTGATTAATGTCTGGACAAAGACAATGGATTGATTAGAGGGAATACACATTTGAGAACTGGGCCAGGGGTTGAAGCACGTACACACTAGTTTGAAAATGCGGCTTCAACCCTGGCCAATCAGTGTGTACAGTGAGTCATACGTCGGCCAATCCGGCGTCGACTCACTGCCACCAGTTTCCCGCGTTCGAGATGGCATTGATGCCTCGAACAAAGGAACCGGGGAACCACCGGCTTCGGTGTTCGTGTATCCCTCGTACCTTATACTATACAATACATTAAACCTGCGATATTCGACACTCGACAATATACAAAACGTACGACATTCGACATAAAATCTTTTAACATAATACTAGTGGAACCCCTATCAGAGTTCAAATAAGGCCACAGGGCCATAGTCTTTGAGAAAACTGTTCGTGGTCCAGACAAGGGCCCAAGTAACGGATAACATCCGTTACACAGGTCTAGTTTGTTCTACTCATTATTAAAGTCCGACTATGTTGTACTAGCAATTTTTCAGTAAAATAAATAGTAATTCTTGCTGTTCTATTATAAATGCCCCAGTTGTATGGGTTCTTCTTAGATTTATTAATAGTATAGTGTGAGATAGTATTGGCCCAGTATAGAAGCAATGTACCATAAGGTATCACTCTGTGCCACCAACAAATAAAGGCTAATGTCTCAAAAATGTATTTATTTATTTTTTTTATAAACAACCGATTAGCATGACATATAGGTAGTTTTTAAAGGGATATTAATGTTTCATAATAAAAGCAGCTCTAATTAATTATCATAGTATTTGGACCTTGTAGAGTGTTATTTCAATTCTGTCAGAGTTGTAGTTCAAGAGTAATTCAATGACAAAGTATCCCTCTCCTGTCCCTTTTACTGATGTAACACTGCTCAGCCAGAGAAGAAGGTGCCCAGGTAGATTGCAGACAGGGACAATATTCAATTAAGATAAGGGAAAAACCTGAAAAACTTGTCAAGGGGGGCAGGGCTTTCATTGTTCTCATAGGAAGACGATTGTCCCCTGCTGTTATCTGTCTGGTCTATGGACTGCATTCCACATCTGAGAAGAGATGGCTTACACTAGGTAAAAGGGGCGGGAGGGGGAAACTTTATCCTTCAATTACTCTGGAACCACAACTCTGACAGTATTGAAATACACTCTCTATGGCTCAAATACTATGAAGATTAATTGGAGCTGATGTTTTTGTGAAACATTACTATCTCTTTAGTATACTTTAAATTAACTATAATATCTTAAGGTGATAGGTCCATTTTAAATTGAAAAGAATGTTAAATACAAATTGCTCCTATAGCGACACAATAGGTTGTCATCGATGAACGTATTAAATAGCAGTGTGTGTGTGATATACTCATTTTTCCACTGCTTCATAGATTCACCTAGGCATTCCATTTGGGTCCCATAGTCTACTATGAGGACAATCAGATAATCTTTAAAGGAGCAGTAGTGTTTCATAATGAACAAAATATGTTGAGGGCTTTTCCTACAAAAACAGGCACACCTCCCTCTGGTAGAGTTTTCAATCAGAAGTTTTAACAGCTAAGTTTTGTGGGGGGATTTATTTGTATTTAAACTAAATATCATTTTTTTCATACTTAAACTGTACTGCTCCTTTAAGTCTAGTTATAGTGTTTGGCTTCTTGTCAGTGCAGTCGTTAACCTGGATTCCTTTATGTAATGATTTTCCCAGAAAGTGCCTCCCAGAGTGAGCTACGAGATCTTCTGTCAGAGTTCAATCTCCTGAAACAGGTCAACCATCCACATGTCATCAAACTTTATGGGGCCTGTACACAGGATGGTAAGTACCAGTTATTTATTTTACCACACACACAAGACTAGACTCTGAGCAGAGATTGGTTTAGCAGAACAGAATGCCATCAGCATTGTAGAAAATTCAAAATGGAATCTGAGTGACAGTATGGAATGTGAATTTTAAATCCTTTGGGTGCCCAAATGGCTAGCTGTGGCTAATACTCTACTCTGGTGTATTTGTTTTGTATGTATGTGCAGCATTAATTTTTACTTTTACGTTCAACATACCAGGTTGTACTGTAAGTCTAACTCAACAGATCCTAATTAAACAGGAGTGCAGAGGCCAAGGAATTAATTTTTGTGAGATGGAGATACACATGGCCACACATTGAGCCGGCCGGCTCAAAAGGCACTGACAGCGCAGGCGCACGGACGTCACTTTGACGAGACATCCGTGCTTCCTGTTCCAGTGACCGTCAGAAAAAGGCCGAAATCTTCAGAACCGGGTAATATTTCTGGCGACTAGCGCTACTAAGCACCTAGTCGCCAGATGAAGAATCAATCCAGGTTAAGTTTTTACGGGGTGGTAGTTCCCCTTTAAGAACTTCTTCCATTCTCCTGATAAGGTTCTCTTCTCATTTCTAAGTAGATATTAAAACGAACTTATATGACAATGTCTGTGGATTGGTGGCAGATTCACAGGGGCATAATGGTAAATACATCTCAGTGTATCCTGTCAATATGCCATCAGCACAAATTCGTCACCATATCACCAGCCTGGACCCTTATTGATTGATACTTCTGAGATACAAATAACTCACATCATACATATTTATAGAACTTTACTAATGAAAATGCTTACAGATATATAATTTACATATACACACACACACATACACACACACACACACACACTTGAATTCCCCATGTTCTTCCTTTTTTCCTTCCAAGTGTTTATCTTAAGCAGTGATTGCCAACAGGGTTCCATGGCCGCTAGCTTAGGTTGCCCCTTTTTTTCTATGAAAACGTTAACAAAATGTGAATGTTTACTTTCAAATGTATATTTCTGGAAATTATTATTCATAGTAAGCTTGTTTTGTCATTCTGATTGTGGGACCACAGAGTAATTATATTCACGCATTTGGAGCCTTTATTACACCTCTGTCCAATTACCTATAAAATGTTAGGAGTTTCCTGAAGATTTCAGACCTTGTGTTAGGGTTGTCTTGAGCAAAAAAACAAAATTCAGTACAGCAGTGAAATAGGAACTTTGGTTATGACGTCCACCATCAAGGACAGCTACCAACAGCATCTCCTCTGTGTGTTTATCTGCATATTTAAGTGTCTATGGGGTGAATGTATGAAAAATCAGGCACTAAAATTGATTTTCGGGACCTATGCTTGCTTTAACCAATTTTCTAAGCAATGTTGACCAAAATGTATCCCATTAACCCCTTAATGTCTGGTGATGTGCCAGAACCGTTATTACTGGTGATGGTTCTGGCATGTAATTACTTTTTTCAATCCCAGCATGACTACAAGGCGTGCTGTGATCAGTGGGAGAACCTAAAATTGACTGCTCTGATCAGGGACCCGGTGATTGTGATCACTCACACGTACCAGCACGCTAAACACGCGCAATGTCATAGAGGAAATGGCTTGGTTTTATGCTATTTTCCTGCGTGTGGTAATGGGCAGGGTTATGAAACTTGCTGGGACCAAAGTCCTAATGATGGTGGAGTTTGTGCGCCTGTTTTTACTACAGTGTTCATACCCTGTAGTGCATACCCTGAAGCACAGCCACTGTATAGATACACACATTATCAAAACCAGTTTGGTTCTTTAACTCCAGCTTATATTCAAGTTGCAATATGACATGTCCTAGGTCTGCAATAAATATAATGAATTGGCTTAGAGAGAAGAGGGACCTACATGAAGTCTTTGCTACCTAATGTTTCATAACTTGTAATGTTCCTTTTCTGTCTTTATTTAGGTCCCTTATACCTTATTGTGGAATATGCAAAATATGGCTCCCTGCGCAGCTTCTTAAGAGAGAGCCGCAAAGTGGGGCCTAGCTCTCTAGGAGGTGACTCCAATCGTAACTCCAGTTATCTGGACAACCCTGATGAAAGAGCTCTGACTATGGGAGACCTAATCTCATTTGCTTGGCAGATATCAAGGGGAATGCAATATTTAGCTGAAATGAAGGTTAGCATAATCAAAACGTTTTTGCATGTTATATTCTATTTCAGAACACTTGAGTTTATTATCTGAAATTCAGGGAAAAGGTAGCATGTATTCCTGTTTCATTATATTCAAAAATGTTGCTTTAAATTTATGAAAGCCAATGAGTTAACCTAAGTTCAGACTATATAGACTGTAGTGTCCTTCCTATTGCATGTAAAGTATACACGTTGTTATACATAGCTAGGTATGTTTCATACAGTATAGTAGAAAAGAAATGTCACTAACCTTTTTAGGATCAATGAGGTGTGCAAAACATTGCTTCAGAGTATGTTGCAGAACCATTTGGTCTTTAAAGGGGCAGTAAAGCTTTAGAACTCTAAGAACATACTTTACAGCTATGGGAATCAGGGACCCATAGCTTAAAACTGGCATACTCTCTTAGCTGGCCCTATATATCTATGTGATCTGCAGGGCTTAGTGACTTCACTGCTTCACTCTGCATTTCCAGGCGACTTCTGTATTTTGCATTGAAACCATTTATTGGTGAATTTCCCTTCAATGGAGAGGATATGATGCTATTTTCTATTCCAGAAGTACTGAGAGAAGCTCTGAGTTCACCTAACCCTGCAGATCATTGAAATCTGTAGGTGAAACAAAGAATATAGACGAGAGTTGATACCAGGTTAGCTGTAGAAATACAGGAGGCAAATATAGTCAAGTTGATACCTTTATTGGCTAACTAAGCAGATTTATGATGCAATGTTTCAAAACCTCTTAGGTATTGCATGCCTGAGGAAGAGACCTAAGAGGTCTTGAAAGCTTGCATCCAAAATCTGCTTAGTTAGCCAATAAAGGTATCAACTTGATTAAGCAAAGAATATGCAAGAGTTTTAAGATATGTTCCTGCAGTTATAAAGCCCCACCTACTCACAATTTGCTGTCCCTTTAAAAGGTTAAACTTTCATATTTATATTCCAAAATATGTGTAACGATAAATTATTATTAAATAATAATTTCATGGTATGTAATAATATTATTAAAACATTGATAAAAAGAATAAAACATAGTTGTTTTCTAACTAAAACACTTAAATGAAATTATTTTGTTATTTTCATAACATATAAAGCTATACCATTAGAAATAAGTGGCTCTAAATTTAACAGATGTTCTTAAAGGGATAGTAAAGTTTCATAATAAAAGCAGCTCTAATTAATCATCATAGTATTTGGGCCTTGGAGAGTGTTATTTCAATTCTGTCAGAGCTGTAGTTCAAGAGTGATTGAATGATAAAATATCCCCCTCCCGCCCCTTTTAATTATATAACACTGCTCACCTCAGAGCAGCAGGGAGTGTCCAGGTAGATTGCAGAGAGGGACAATCTACAATAAGATAAGGGAAAAAGCTGAAAAACCTGCCAATGGGGACAGGTCTTTCATTGTTCTCACAGTAGAATATTAACCCTTGATGTGAGCTGTCTGGTCTATGGACTGGATTCCACATCTGATGAGGAGGGCTTACACTAGGTAAAAGGGGGCGTGAGGGAGATTCTTTGTCATTCAATTACTCTTGAACTACAACTGTCACAGAATTGAAATAACATTCTCTATGGCTCAGATGCTATGAAGATTAATTGGAGCTGCTGTTTTTGTGAAACATTACTATCATTTTAAACACATTAAGAGCCCCTCATTGGTATAGTTCTAATACCTATTAAATCCAGAGGCCTTGTCATGTGGAACTGCTTACAAGCTCTTGTTTTTTTTTTTCTTTCACTAGTTTATTCATTGTGTTACATTTTACAATCAAAATAATGGCAGATTTGTCCCAATGTTCACAGTTTATTTGTTCTCATTGAGGCAGGGTTATTGTAGGAGAATTGTACTCCACAGTTTACCCTTCCCAAAAAAACACAGGTTTGACAAGCTGGGGGAAGGGGGTCCGCTGATCAAGTGCTTCTTTCATTCCATTCAGTCCTCCTCGTCACCCCATAAGTTTCCAGATGTAGTTCACATGTGCTTAGTAAATTAGAAGGTGAATCAAATGGCCTATGACAGGGGCATCCAAGTTTCTTCAGTCATGGGCCAGATGATCAGAAAGCCTGAGGGGTTGTGTTATTTTTTTATTGGTCATTATGGTGAACTATAGCTTGTCAACTATTCCAAAAATATGGATGTATTAATTTACAGGTATTTAACAGACATCTGTTCTTGAACTGTGGGGTACTGGCAGGCAGGGAATTAGGGGTTACTGTCCTTCTAGTTTGTGTGCTAGTTAATTAGGTAAAAAAAAGTTTTAAAAATCTCAAGTGAGCCACTCCCTGGGGTCAGGAGGGCTGCATTTGGCCCATGGGCCACACGTGCGTCCATGGCCTGTGAAGATGCGTGAAGGTTGCCACAGCCCCACAATGCCAAATCTATTAGAGTAAGTTAACCCCTTAACGACCAGTGGTCTGGGGAAATTATCTTCCCCTAAGGACAGCTCTGATCATCTGGCACACTGACTGATGACATGTACCGGTGTGCCCAACAAGGGTCAGAGAGAGAGAAACCTCTCCAGTCTTGGACAGGTTAATTTCACACCCCATTTGTGCTTACAGCGTTCCTGCAGGGACACTGTAAGCACAAAGTACTTGTCGTGCCAGGACCGTCACCGGTCCTTCAGGGGGAAAAAACGGTGACGGTCATGGCACGTCGCCAGTTATTAAAGGTTGAAGGGTCTAGGAAGGGGTATAGTTCCCCTTTAAGTAAAAAATACCAACAGCATGAATTTATGTTTTTGCCTCTCTTTTTATATCGTTTTTGACTCATGGTGACACCCTGTGTAATATAATAGCATACATTTATTTTCATTCATGTTTTTGAACTTCATTGTTCTATCTTCTGTTACAAGCTTGTTCATCGAGACTTGGCTGCCCGAAATGTGTTAGTGGCAGAGGGACGCAAAATGAAAATATCAGACTTTGGTCTCTCAAGAGATGTATATGAAGAGGACTCATATGTAAAGAGAAGCAAGGTAATATACACAAATAGGGGAAGACTGAGAGAGTGCTTAGACATCAACCATCTTCAGAGTTTGCTAATGAAAATATAGGAGAGGGTATATTCAAGATTCCTAGGGCTACTTGCTGTTGAATTACAGAAACAGTAATGTTATGATTTATTATATTGCTTTAAATGCTGAGCAAAACAATAGTACAGCTGCTGGCACAAACTTGTTTTAATTCATTTATTTATTTGTCAATTATCAAAATAATTTCTGAAAAGTACCTACTTGATGGCATTGATTCCTATTGAGAACTACAGTTCGGGACCAGTACTGCTGCAAAGACAGCAAAATAAATATTTTTTGATTTATGTAATAGCGTTTACATTTACATAGGCCTGTTATCAAGTTTAATTTATTTAATTTTAAAGAAAATAAAAAAAACTGCATTATGTTGTACTAGCAGTTTCTTTGTAAACTAGATTGTTTTTGAGAAATGGATATTTATTTGTTGGTGGCACATTATGGTATGCTATGCTAAATTGTTTAGATGCTAGACCAATATTACTACACTGTTTGCTGTTAAAGGGATACTAATACTTCCTTTTTACTATCCCCCTCTCGTAGCCCTTAAAATTCTGAATTCAATGATACCAGCAGCATCTCTCAAACCTTTATGGTTTGAGAGATATCCACTTTCAAAGTTCCCTCTTTTTGACTGACGTCAGCGTTCTATATGACAGCAGGGGAATCCAGTCCTGGGACCAGCGGCGGCTCTGCAGCAGTGCTGAGATCTTGTTATTGAAACAGAAATCCTTCACTAAAATGGTCTTCTACGTGTGCTTACAAACCAAGCACACATAGAAGATTATTTTAATGATGGATTTCTGTTTCTATAACACGATCTCAGGATTCCTGCAGAGCCACCGCTTACTCACTGACAGGATTCCCCTGCTCTCAGACAGAACGCTGACATCAGGGGAAAAGCCAAAAAGAGGGAACTTTGAAAGAGGATATCTCTCAAACCATAAAGCTTAAGAGATGCCACAGGTATCGTTGAATTCAGAATTTTAAGGGCTACAACATGGGGGATAGTAATAATGAAGTATTACTATCCCTTTAATGAATCTAGACAGAGACCACACACTTTCTATTAGAACAGTGAGTGGTAAGTTTCTCCTCAAACAGAAATTATTAGCATACTGTGCAGAGAATTGGCATAAGTAGCCATGCTGCAACAAAAACATAAATATTAGTCTCGAAATGACTTATTTTTCCGAAATATGGCAACTAAATTATGTAGGCAGATTTTAATTTTATATTAAACAAATTAAAGAGGAACTATCACCCCAAATAAAGTTTCCCCCCAAGAATTACCCATCTAGAGATTAGCTGAACAATTGTAGTATTTGCCAGAATAAATACTGCATTATAGAGAAATCCTACCGCCTCAGAGAATGACGGCCAGGCAACAGAGCAGACATCTTTGCGTAGAGACATCTGCATGCCTGCGATGTCAGTCCCGGTCTCCTCTAGGTGGCATTGCATGGTACCTTAAGGTACCAGAAGGGAGTGATGGTGCAGGCTCACAGATGCCTCTAAAGCATTGTTGCCTGGCCGTCAGTCTCTGCAGCAGTAGGATATCTCTATAATGCAGTAATTATTCTGGAGAATGCTACTATTGTTCAGCTAATTTCTAGATGGGTAATTCTTGGGGGGAAACTTTATTTGGGGCGATAGTTCCCCTTTAAACTTGTCTTGGATGTCTGGTCCACATAGGGGAGCTATACCTTATAAATTAATGGTTTGTATTTTGTTTAGCAGAATAACTTGCTGGAGCATGTGTCTTTCAAACATTAGTCAGGTAAACCTATCTATGATGCTTATCACACGGATGACTATAAATCACATGAATGCCCCAGAGTCCAACATGCATCAACTTTACTGTGTTCCTCTGTATGGAAGGTCTGCATGGTGGCCTATGTGGCTCTCAGCAGGCTTTTCACACTAGCATCAGTGGAAGCACATTGAATGAATGGTCAACCCATGTGGTCTACAGCCAGTGATATTTGCTGGTGCTCATGTGGGCTGCCTTTCCTGTGTTCTAATCAGTGGCAGAATATAGGTGAGAAGTGAGTGAAAAGTCAAGGGTGACATAGCATGGGGATACAACAGTTCTGTCCAGAGGCGTAACTAGAAGCCTCCGGGCCCTGATACAAGAAGTGCCACGGGCCCCCCCACAACCACATTAGCCCCCCTGACCACATTGACCCCTCCACAATGCCCCCAACTCCTACCTGGAGCTCCCACGCCATCCTCTTAGTAATGCAAAGTGCTGGGATATGATGTCATCTCCCAGCACTCTGCATTACTAGAGCGCCGGCGGGAGATTGCGGGCCCCAGGCGGAGGGGACACAGGGGGAGGCCGGGCCCATGGAGTGCACCCCTATAGTTACACCACTGGTTCTGTCCACTGAGTGAAAGAGACTGCAATACATTCAAGTCCACAGATGCCTATTGTTTGTTTTGTCAAGATGTGACCTAGAGATGTACTTGAATACGGATCACTGTTTACCACAAACTGCACATATAGAGCAAAATACAAATGACTGCTGTATGAAAAGCATTTAACTAGATAAGTAAATTAAGAACCACTTATTTAAGCATCTTCTAGTACTAGCAGTAGTTCATCAGATATGTACAAATACAGTATCTTACAAAATATATATTTTTTCATAAAACATTACAATTTCTTGAAGAGTAGGTAAAATGCAGCCCTACATTATTACTGTTGTAGTCTAACAGCAGATGGAGAACTAAAAATTTCCTACCTCTTCTCTAAATGTTTCCAACATGCTTTATTTGTGACATATAGATTGAGGCAGGTTAGAACTCACGTGTAAAATCCATATTTAGCTATGAAAATATACACCATCTGCTACGACAAAGGAGCCTTGTTACGTAGTTCTGGAGCACTGACAGTAAATATTTGCCAAGTGTAAATACCGTGGTTGCAGTGAATTATTATGCTGAATACTCAGATGTTAGTCAGTCTGAGATTATATTAGTTAGTTATTAAACAAAAATAAGCTTTGAGCTGCAGTACCCTTATCACTACATTACAATTTGTAACAAGGCTTGTGATCTGCATAAATTATTTAATGTTTAGAAGGTGACATTAGCAAACTGGTAGAAAGGATATATAACTGCTTTAAAGAATAAGAAAGTCAGAACACTGGAAATGCAAAAGAAATGTGAGAAATTTATAAAAAAAAAAAACAGTCTAAAGAATTGTCTTTCAGTCAGGGCAATTGGCAAAAATGCCATTTCTTATTTACAAATGAGTAAGTGCACCTTTATAAATATGGCTTTAACAATCTGATGTTAATGCCTGGAAAGGTTAAAGGGATAGTAATACTTTATTATTACTATAGCCCATTTTGTAGATATTTGTAAAAGAATTTAATAGCCCCCAGGTTCATCTCTCAAACCTTTATGGTTTGAGAGACAACCGAAGGCAAAGTTCTCCCCCTTTCCCGAAGTCAGCTTTGTACTGACTGCAGGGGAAGTCTGTTGTACGACAGCCTTGCGGCTCTGCAGCTGAGCCGGGATCCCGGCACATGTAGAAGACCGTTTCAGTGAAATAATTCTTTTTCTGCTGCCGAGTCGCATGATGAAAGTCAGAACGGATATCCCTGCAGTCAGCATAACGCTGACTTCAGGGAAGGGGGAGGGAGGGGGGAACTTTGCCTTTGGTTATCTCTCAAACCATAAATGTTTGAGAGATGAACCTGGGGGCTATTAAATTATTTTGCAAATATCTACAATAAGGGGGATATTAATAATAAAGTATTACTATCCCTTTAAGAACATCTTATACTTGTCCTTAACATTCTGGCAAAAATTATGTCTGTAAATTGTCGCAGTTAGCGACGTTTCTTTATCAATTCCCTACACAACAATTCTTCCCAGCTTTACTGTTACTTTTACAGAAACACAACTACGTTTTATTAAGGTTCAAAAACTGCAGCAGGCTTATTTTTAAACACCAAATTCAGTTTTAACTTTTACTACATATTTTTTCATAATGCCAAGCCTAGAAATCTCCCTCTGTGTTACTTATTTGTAACAGTGCTCCCTCCCTCTCTCTCTCTCTCTATATATATATATATATATATATAGAGAGAGAGAGACAGAAAGAGAGATAATTTTTAAGCATTTTTCACGTGTCCTATAATATAATAGGCCAGAATGTTTGTGTGATGCAGTCATGCGCAGTAGAGACTGTCCAAATGCACAGAATTCTGGGAGCTTTTACACTACTTTAACATTAAAGGACAATGTATGGAAAGCAAAACAGTAGCCATTTTGGATGTATGATGTAGTTGACTGGCCACTGAATTGCTCCAATCCTTATTGGCACATCAGCCTTATTGTGTTAAATGCATTCATTTTTTTCCCTTACTTCTTGGTTTCAGGGTAGGATACCAGTCAAATGGATGGCAATAGAATCCCTGTTCGATCACATCTATACAACACAAAGTGATGTGTGAGTATTTTTATTTTGACATCCCCCCAAGGCATTACTAATCAGTCTAATAACCTTTACAGCTTTCCATGACACACTTATTACATCATGGAAACTAGAAAGCTCGAGGAACCATCCTTGCCTTTCTTCATGCAGAGCAGCCGGCATGAGCTGAATTGAATTTTTTCAGATGAGCTGCATACAATCTGATTACAAATACTTTTCTGAATGCTGAACACCACTAATTAAACCCAATACCTTATTGCATTTAAATGCACCCTATAACCTAAAAACAACATTGGTGATATTCAATGAGCTTTCAAAATCACCTATATGTTGTTTGTATAAGCAATTTTTATTTAGAAAACTAGTTTTTAAATTAATTCAACTTTATAGATTATGCTAATTAAGGCATGCTGTTCAAGCACTTCCTGTCTTAACTCTTTCAGTGCCAGAGAGGTATCCAATGCATTTCAGCGCAATGCATTGTATACCTTTCCTGGCACTCAAAGGGTTAACCCTACCCTACTTCCCCGACTTGTTAAAACAACCCAATACATTGGTCACCCCTAGCACTGAAAGGGTTAAGTGTCAATGACTGGGGAAGGTAATACAGGGCTACGACAAGGGGGAGATGCACTAAGGTGTGATAAAGAGGTGATAAAGTGGAGATGACTTCTCCTATCATATCACTTCACCAGTTCCTATGTTATTCTATGGAGCCTGTGGACTAAGATTTCTCCAACTTTGGAGATCTTGGTGCATACCCTCTGTAGAATAACATAGGAACTGAAGAAGTGATATCACTGGAGAAGTCATCTCTAATTTATCATCTTTTTATCATACCTTAGTGCATAACCCCCAAGAAGTGACTACATGGCATGCCTTAGCATAATCTATACAT
The DNA here is from genome assembly GCA_037306005.1 of Rhinophrynus dorsalis. Taxonomy (NCBI): domain Eukaryota; kingdom Metazoa; phylum Chordata; class Amphibia; order Anura; family Rhinophrynidae; genus Rhinophrynus; species Rhinophrynus dorsalis. Next base: position 130,444,685 of record CM074724.1, read on the forward strand.
CTACATGAATAATAATAAACCAGCTAATACAACATGCATGTAATTTGGAACACTCATTTAATATCAACAAAATTATTTTAGGTGATTAGGGTCCTTTTAACCCTTTGAGTGCCAGAGGGGTACGCAACGCATTGCTTTGCAATGCGTTGCGTACCCCTCTGGCACTCAAAGGGTTAAAGAAGTAATATTTCAATCCATAAAATGTATATTATAGTACTTTTCCTGCTCAGTAAAACAAATGCGCTCTAATTGATGGGACATGCTTTATTCAAAAGTTTGTAAATCCCAAATTTTTTCTCGCAAACAGCACCAACTGGCAACCGGAGGACAAAGTTGCATTTTTGTGTAGCCATGAATCTGAGCGTTTGTAGTCTTAGACTAAAGTCAACCGATTGCAAAAAAAAAGTCAGCCCTCATGGTGGGGCATCAGGACCCCTCCTAATATCCCCACAGCTACTGATCTCCCAACCAGTTCAGCTGGGAGATCAATAGACACAACACAGGGGATCAACAGAACTCTGCCAGGAGTACCTGGGTAGGAGTGTGGGGGGGCATAGAAATACCCTGTCATGTAAGTGAGGGAAAGACTCCCTCATTGACATAAGAGAGTTTCCCTATCCCACTTACTCCTACCTGGCTCCAGGTAGAATGGAAGCAGGGGAGCTCTGTTTCTTCCCTGCGTAGCCTCTATTGATCTCCCAGCCGAGTCGGTTGGGAGATTAGTAGCTGGGGCGCATTAGGAGTGGTCCTGATTTCCCCCCACTAGGTCTGACTTTTAATACAATTGAACCATTTCAGTGTCAACACAATGCGTTAGACACCTGTTTGGCACTCAAAGGGTTACAAAAAAAAAACAAGGTTTGCCGCATGGGCAAAGCCATGCCACACACCTGCTAAATCATTATTATGAAATACTTTTCATAATATTTTAGGGTACTTTTACTATGGAAACATTATTCATTCAAGAGTTATTACAGCTGTAATGTGCATTTTTTAAATCAGAGTGCAATTTCTGAAAGTCACCAGGTGGCGATGTTGTTATAGCTGTCTGTAAAGCACTTTTCATTCAAGTAGCAGTATAAATATCCATATTTACTAAGCAGAAAAAATGCTTACTAAGCAGAAAATGTCCTACATGATATAATTTTCAGATTATGGGTGTATTCTTTTAATCAATGAAAACATAAAATACCATACCAACACTTTTCTTCATAAAACCAAATCCATTGTTTGAAATTAAAACGGATACCACTGACCACTGTCAGCTGTTGGCTGGGAATGACCTTCAAAGCAACATTTCAATAATATTTCTGAGACCACATGTCTGTTTCTGACTTGAGGATGAAGATCACATTTAAATGTTATTAAAATACACCTTTCATTGATTAAAAGAACAATAAGGGTTGTATTTATCAATAGGCTTATAGAACTTCAGATATTTTGAACGTCGTGCTGTTTTTCAGAAAATAAGAGGAAACTTTAATTTTCTTGTTCACTCTTATGGTGGCATCCTGTTTGATTTAATGCACATGGGCTGCTACCTTGATTCCTAAAGCAGACATGCTTCTTGGTTTTATGGAAGGTAAATATATTTAAAATAGAATTGTACTGTCTGGGCTAATTTTGGTTTATTTAGCTTACATAAAAAAGGGATATAGACGTCCCGGAAAAAAAGTATAATTTTGCCTCTGTACAAATCCTTGGTAAAACTTCACTTTCAGTATGAAGAAAAAGTTTGGGCATCAGTCTACAAAAGGAACATTCTAGAACTGGAAAGAGTTTAGAAATAGTCAACAAAATTAATAAAGTGAATAGAAGACTTTAGTTATGAGGACAGACTTTCCAAATTGGGATTGTTTACTCTGGGGAAAAATGTGCCTACAAGGTAATACAATTATGCCTTACAAATTTTTGCAGTAACAATACAAAGATCTCTCAAAGAACGTATCACAGGGCTGTACAGATTACTAAGATCAGAGAAAAGAAGATGTTACCTTCTGTATAGCAACAGGTTCTTTATGGAAGAGCAGTAAACATGGAATTTACTACAGAGACAGGTTTTGTTGGCAGATACAGTAGAAATGTTCAGCACAGGCTTGGATTACTTTTTAGAAAATCGGGTTATACAAGGATAGTATATTAAATGAAAAAAACTGATAGATATCTTTTTTTATCCTCAGTAACTCAGTAATGATTTAAAATCATAGTTAATATGCACATCAGTCTTCTCTTTCACAAGTCAAAATCAGGGTTTACTACTGAAATATCTCCCTTTATTTGCCGACCATCAAAAGGGCAAGATCATGTCCCCCGAACCAAAAGGGCGGCATCAGTATATCACCGACATTAAAAGGGTGGCATTTTGATGTCATAGTCTTAAGGGTTGCCAAATAGACGGTGACATTTCAATAACTGGAGCGACAGAAAGTGTTAATAGCTGTTAATAGCTGGAAAAACGTAATCCCTTTATCTCATAAGGCATCATCTCCAACCAACTGGAGTAATAACACCATAATGATGCACAAAAGGGGACTGTACCTCTTAGCAAGTGCTTGGCTAGGAGTGCTTTTCACAGACAAGATAATCTCTTCTAGCCGCCTCCTCTCTGCTTCCAGCCGCTCCATCTTGTGTTTCTATATCCAGAGCCCCAGGCCAGGTATCGCCGCCTCCTCTTCGCTTCCAGCCGCTCTATCTTGTCCTGAGTGCTTTTTCTGGTAGTTACAAACTGCAGTTCTTTCAAAAGCTCCTCCTTTGCTGAAAAGAAAACCCTGATCACTGCTGTACTCACTGTTCCTTCCCAATGCATCATCCGCTAAACCCAGTCAAACCACTCATATTGCCCCACACGCTGAACTGGGCTGGTACAGATTTACATCTCCAGAGTTCTACAGCTCAATTCAGAGTGTTGGCGCGGTCTGAGTGGCTTCACCGGATTTAGCGGATGATGCATTGAGCAGGACCAATGAGTACAGCAGTGATCAGGGTTTTCTTTTCAGCATGGAGAATGTTCCTATAGAACTTGTAAAGTTGGCCTGGAGATCTGGTCATAGAAAAAGAGAAACTTATGCTGATCAGTGGAAAGGAGGAGCTTTTGAAAGAAATGCAGTTTATAACTACCAGAAAAAGCACTCAGGACAAGATGAAATAACAGGAAGCAGAGAGGAGGCAGGTAGAAGAGGATCTCTTTCTGTGAAAAGCACTCCTAAAAAAACATTTGCTGAGAGATGCAGTTCCCTTTTGTGCATCATTATGGTCTTATTTCTCTAGCTGGTTGGAGATTATGGGAATTTGACTAAGCCTTTTGTGATATAGGGATTAAGTTCTTCCAGCTATGAACACCTTTTGCCTCTCCAATTATTGAAATGTCACCCTCTATTTGGCAACCCTTAAGCGTGCAACATCAGAATGTTGCCCTTTTGATGGTTGCCAAATAGAGGGCTACATTTCAATAGGATACTAAAATCAGTTCCCCATAACTCCACCCTCCTGCTGCCCTGGAGCATGGCTGGCAGTGAATCAGAATTGTTTTTAACCATTTGCTCTTGCTAGCAGCTGTAACGTCCTCCACTATGGACATGAGATCCAGAACCATGGCTGAAATTCTCGAAAAGCAGAGTAGGCAACTGCCTAGAGCTACAAATTTAGAGGGAAGCCTTAGCGGTGGTGGAACTGGACACATCCATATTTTGAATTGTGGAAGTGGCCATAGCAACCTCAATGTCCCTGTATGAGTTTTAGAACCCTTTACAGGCTATTATTTAACCCCTAGGTTGTTGGAGATCTCTCTAAAGCAACCAAGGGGTTAAAGCATTTTTGTCCTTGCTTGTTATAGGCCAATGATATTTTCTGTGCCAGGATGGGACTGGGAGTGTGGTCAGGTGAGGAATGGGGGTGTGGCCATGGGGAGGAGCTAAGGGCACCTAGAAGAGTGCCTTGCCTAGGGACACCAGAGTAGTAATTTAGGTTTTGTCCAAAACCGACTGAAGAAGTTGTAGGTAAAATTCATTGGGAATTTCTGTCTATAGTGAGATTAGTGGGTGGGTTCTTATTATTATTAGGAAGTGTTAATTCTCCTTTCATTGTTTGGCTATCTAAGGGTAGGTAGAACAAATATAAATAATGTCTAATTTAGAATATTTTCCCCTTCTGTTACTAATGTTTTTCTGTTATCTTCCTAGCTGGTCCTTTGGTGTGCTTCTATGGGAGATTGTAACATTAGGAGGAAATCCATATCCGGGTATTGCTCCAGAGCGACTTTTCAACCTCCTAAAAACCGGTTACAGGATGGAGAAGCCAGAGAACTGCAGTGATGAGATGTAAGATGAGTTCTAGGTTGTCATCATTCCTCACATAAGTTACATACAGGGAGAAACTTGGCTGCAGAACCTTTGGGGGAGATTTATGAAAAGTGTTTTTGTTAGTTTTTGAGAACGTATCTTTAACCCTTTGAGTGTCAAAGGGGTAAGCAAGGCATTGCAGAGCAATGTGTTGCAAACCCCTCTGGCACTCAAAGGGTTAAAATGTACTTATTTCTTATTATGAGTGTTGTTTTTTTTATAAAGTATTCTAGGTACGTTTATAAATGTGGTGACCATAAAGAATGAGAATTGGTCAGAGATGGCCTTAAATATTAGCAACATTTCTTTACAAATACTCTGCACCACTTTTTACAAATGTTATGTCCTCCGAAACTGTCCTTAAAGGGACAGTAATGTCCCATTAAAAAATATTTTTGTTTTGTAGAGGTTAAAAAAATAAACTATGTGTCACAAATCCTATCTCTCAAACTGCTATGTTTTGAGAGATATTCGCATTGAAAGTTTCCCTTTTCCTGCTGTCAGCTGTAAAGCTGACAGCACAAGATTCGAGTCGGCCGACTCGAGGAGGCTCTTCAGCAGAGCCGAAATCTCATTATTTAAAAAGAGCTACTTCATTGGAATGGTCTACAAAGGGTGCTTGCAAACCAGGCACACTTTGTAGACCTTTCCGATGAAGTAATTCTTTTTAAATAACACAATTTCGGTTCTGCTGCAGAGCCGCCGATTGGTACCCGGACTGGGATCTCCTGCTGTCAGCACAGCGCTGACGTCATGAGAAGGGGAGGGATGGGGGAACATTAAGTGTGAATATCTCTCAAACCATAGCGGTTTGAGAGATGGGATTTTCTGCAAATAATTTATTTTTTAACCTCTACAAAACTAGAAGAATTTTTATGGGATATTAATGTCTCTTTAACCCCTTAAGGACCAGCCACGCAGCCGGCACTTAAGGACCATGGGGCATTCTCTTTTTTTTTACATAAATGGAGTCGGGGTCTCCAAACGGCATGCAGCCGCTCGGAGACCCCTGAATTCCATGACGTACATAGATACGACATGAGTCCTTACCATAAGTTTTCTCATGACATATATGTATGTCGTGGGAACCACCAGTGACAATCATACAGCCATTATAACACTTCTTTTCCATTAAGGGATAGTAATACTTAAAATGTAAAAAACTGTATGTTCTAGGATTTATAGCTCTGAGTAAAAACAAGGGTACTCCCACTGCTGTAAGGTGTTTTATTCAAAAGTTACTATTGATCAAACTTGATTTTATTAGATGCAGTATCACAGTGACCTGAAATTGTACAGCGGCACTGTTGCTATGCCATCTTATGTACAGCTCTGGTCAGTTGACCATAAATTTCCATAGGATGGTGTAGCAACAGCGCCACTGTACAATTTCAGGCGACTGAGTTACTGCATGTAAAACAATTTGAGTTTGAACTGTAATACTTTTTGAATAAAACACCTCTCAGCATTGGGCATCCTCTTGTTTTACTCAGGGGGATAAACCCTGCAACATATTTTCTTTATATTTTTAAGTATTACTATCCCTTTAACTTACCCAAAGTTCTTAATCTCCTTGATGCTGAGAACATCTCTAATTAATTGCAAAGTTGTTACTATTATAGAACCCACATTTAAGCCTTTGTGTCATAGGCACTCAAAGGGTTAAACCTCGAAAGCCACCCTGCGTTGGTCAAAGGGAAAGTTTATGTCCAAAATCAGTTGGGCTTAATAAATTTAAAGTGGACTTGAATCCTTTAAAAACATTTGCATACTTGAAAGCTTAATTAAACTCAGCTAATGCAGCATGTTAGTTAAAAGACCATGAAGTACATAGTGTATGATATATGGATACTTTCTGGTTGTGAAAAGCAGTGTCTCTGAATGCAGAACCGTATACTAATTAAGGCCTGGATTCCATTGCTATTACATATTTATCACAGGATTTATGTACAAATTACCCTATAAACTTCAGTAAACCAGTGAAAACATTTATCAACTACAATCGAACTGATCTTTAAGCTTTATGCTGAACTGACAGGCTAATTAGTATATGGCGCTGCACTGAAAGTGATTACATTACAGATATAAAGGTATCAGTACCATCTAAGCTATGCATTTTCTGGTCTTTTGACTAACATGATGCATAAGCAACTTGTATGACCACAAGCTGAACAAAAAATATACATACAGTGTTCCAATATAGTCAGATGTTTTTAGTTTAGATGTCCATCAATAATTAGACATACAAATGTATTCTTGTCTCAAGGCTGCAGCTTCTATAGTATACAGAACTGTATATAAATATATATATCCTATATAATAATTTGCTAGGATGTTTGTCAGAAGCCGTCATGCGCGGTAGAGACTGCGCTCATTCGGGCAGTCTCTACTGCGCATAATTGCACTGCGTGAGTGAGACGACGCAAGACTGCATAGCGTGAAGCAGTCAGGTAGTGGCCTCTTAACCCTTGGAGTGCCAGTGGGATACGCAATGCTGACACTCAAAGGGTTAATATTACCCGGATCTTGACCTGTGTACACGGGCTTTTATACTAGTATATACATATATTATCCCTCTATGCGTTTCATGATGAGTCTCACTTCTTCAGGGGATGTCAACTTTGTATGACCTTTTCGAATATCCAATCTTAATTCAAGGTGACAGGCCCACTTTAAATCTTTGAATGCCAGATGGGTGTCCAACACATTGCATATCCCTCTGGCAATAAAAAGTTTTAAAGAAATGCTTTATTTTTTTATTGCTAAAACGTAAAACCCAGGAAGATAGTGAACTGGAAAAAGCCATTCCCATTTAGCTGTTTATTGCTGTATTAGTTGTGCTGTTATTATCAGACAAACACTATATCAGAAGAAAGGCAGATCAACTACTTCAGTGGTTACTGATTATATATCACAAAAATTTTTCTAAAATAAATAAATTAGTAGATAGCACGTTTTGACATGTACTGCAACTGGTGCAAGTAACTGGGTCCACAGCAGGTTAGTGAGGGATAAGAGCCTTCAGGTAAGGTGCATAAGCAATCCATATTCTATAGGCCAGCCACTGGTGGTACAGTTAAACCAGATATATTCTGCAGATATTAATTCCATTCTACTTTCCAGGTACAATCTTATGCTGAAATGCTGGAAACAAGAGCCAGACAAGAGACCAACATTTGGTGAGATCAGCAAAGAACTGGAGAAGATGATGGTGAAAAGCAGGGTAGGTTTGAGGATGGGGAAGGTATCTGACCCCATAGTCCACAGCCATTATTTTCAAGTCCTAATTAAATATAATGCAAATGTACAAGTATGTACTTTTTATTGTTACTGAATTATAAAGACCTATAGACTTCAAAAAACTGGAACACCATGGGGCTTAAAGGGATAGTAATGTTTCACAATAAAAGCAGCTCCAATTAATCTTCATAGTATTTGGGCCATGGAGAGAGTTATTTCAATATAGTCAGCATTGTAGTTGAAGAGTAATGAATGATAAAGTATTCTCCCCCCACGCCTTTTACTGATGTAACACTGCTCACCTCAGAGCAGCAAGACTATCCAGATGGATCTCAGAGAGGGACAATCTTCAATTACCATAAGGGAAAAACCTGTCAAGGGTGCAGGGTTTTCCTTATGTTCACAGTAAGATGATTGTGACCTGTCTGGTCTATGGACTGGATTCCACATCTGAAGGTAGGTGGCTTACACTAGGTAAAAGGGGCTGGAGGGGATACTTTATCATTCAATTACTCTTGAACTACAACTCTGATAGTATTGAAGTAACACTCTTCATAGCCCAAATAATTGAAGCTGCTGTTTTTGTGAAACATTACTATCCCTTTAAGTAACAAAATATAATTTATTTAAAGGGGCCTTTTAAGCAGCTGAGTGCTAGCGAGGCCCCCAGTGCATTTTGAAGCAATGTGCTGGACATCTCTCTAGCATATAAGGTATTAAATGCCCCATTTAAATCAGTGGCCATTTCCATTTGTTCCCTATGGTATAGTTTTGTTTACCCTAGGAGTGATTCATTTTGTCTTGGTATATAAGCCTCAGTAAACCCTATCCACTATGTTGTTACATCAACTTAATCTATTAAAAAACAGTTGTATTCCACTCCTATGAATCCAAAAGAAAATGTTGCTTCTGAACATCACATAAAAGGGATAGTACTGTTTCTGTTAAAGTGCAGCTCCAAGTCTTCTTTATGTTTTTTTATAACACATAGTGCTATATTTCTTTACTTACATATTTGTAGTTTAAACACTATTCAAGCCAAAAGGATACCCCTTCCAACCCTTTCCCTGCATCACTGGTCCTCTCGTGATGGTCCGGATGGAGAGCGGTGAGAGGCAATCTTCAGTAAGCAAAAGGAAAATCCTGCCCACCTTCGTCAAGGGGGCAGGGTTTTCCTTATACTTACTGACTGAAGATTGTCCCTCGCTGCATCCGTCCGGTCCCGCGACCAGATTACAGATCTAAGGGGAGGCAGCCAGAAGGGGCGGGAGGGGGATCCTTTCAGCTTGAATAGCGTTTAAACTACAAATATGTAAGTAAAGAAATATACTACACATTACTATCCCTTTAAGAGATGATTAACTATGCCCCAATATTTAAAATATATGAGGTGCATCTCAAGTTAGTAACACATATATATATATATATATATATATATATATATATATATATATATATATATATATATAAAATATATTTTTTTAATCTATTTATTGAGTCACAGCACCTTACAATTTAGTGTTTCTTCCTCTGAGATGGTTCAAAATTCATAAACTTTGCTCAAGATGCATCCTATATTCTCTTGCATTATAAAATATGACCTCTTTTAATTGTAATACAAGCAAAACCTTCCAGAGTGGGGAAGAGGCACAATCTCCACAGAACATATATTATAGCAGAATGTTAGCGTTGCCTTGGTTATAGTTCAAATGAGAGTTCTATTTAAATTCTGGTTCTCATACTCTTACACTGTTTGAACGGTTTGTCAAATAAAAGTAAGTCAGTGCAAGTCTCTGCAAACATTCATCTTTTGGTCTAAATGTGTTTGATAAAGAAACTGCATAGATCAGCTTTTCGTGTCATTGTAAACATTTAGACAGCGCTTACAGCCAAATCTACTGAACAGATATATTCTAAATTTGACACATAGGTCTTACTGGATACTATTCTCTTAACTTACTGCTTAAAAATCATTGCTTCCCTTCCCAAGATATTTATCAGCAATATTGCCATTTTGCTTGTGTGCAGTCAATTTTTACACAAGTGGTTTTGTTTATCCTCCACATTCGCAGTGCAAACTTTGACTCATACCCGTTCTTATCAAACTAAATGTATGGTGGAATAAGTGCATACATACATAAATGTGTTTTAAATGATTGATTCAAACTAGATTAAATACAAAAAAAAAGTTAAAAAAATAAAGGAATTGCTTTCAAGCAGGCAGAAGACAAATATTACATATATGTGCTGTGTTTTAATCAGTATACTCAAGCTTCAGTGGATCACTTTAACGCTTTAATCAAGATAAAACTTTGTGCAAAAATTAGATAAAAATGATCGTCAGTCAAATACTTTAAAAAAAACTAAAATTTTATTAAAAAACTGTTGTTTTTAAAAAAAAAAATTATTTCGGCCATTTGAGTTTGCAAAACTCACTAAATAAATCAAAAACATTTAGATCAAGCATGAGAAGCACTGAATCAAACTAAAAAATTAAGATTAATAAAATTACTTAGAATAAAAAAAAATGGAAATTAAAATGCAAAAAAAATTGTATGGAAACCTACATTATAATTCTCACTTAAATGTACAAAAGCATGAAATTCAGAGCTATAATTTCTCAAATTGTAACTCTGTTACTCAATGGTTTTGTTTTATTCTGTTAATTCTCATGTTATATTTGATGTCACTGGCAAAGAAAAAGGGAACTGGAGTTAAAGATTAATGAGCTTTAACCCTGAATTTCCATGATTTTGTGTGACTAAATGATAAGTACGACACAGATATTAACATAAGTTGTTTGCCTTTTAATTTTATTCATTCTGTGAATGATCTTGAGTTTCATAGAAAGCGTTTCTTTTGTAGTGCTGCATTACCTACCAGACTGTGAGCGAAACAATGTCAGCAGGAATTGATCACTATTCAGTATGATGGTGACATTCTCCAATCTTCTAACCATGTACAATGTTGTCTTCATCGTTTCTCAGGATTATTTGGACCTGGCTGCATCCACACCTGCGGACTCCATTCTTTATGACGATGGCCTTTCTGAAGAAGAAACTCCTCTGGTGGACTGTAATAATGCGCCAATCCCTCGAACTCTCCCTTCCACCTGGATTGAAAACAAACTATATGGTAGAATTTCCCATGCCTTTACTAGGTTTTAGCTGCTCTATCCAGTAACATGAGCGATAATTCTCTCTCCGTGCCTCTTGCACTCTGCTTCCCTTCCCTAGGGGCTTGTGTCTGAATGAAATCAAATCAAACTTTGCTTGAAAAGCTGTTTTATTTTTATTTTTTTACAAATTATTTTTTTATTCTTTTGCGTAGTGAAAAGGCAGTGTTTGCAGCAGAACTTTGCAGTGGTTCAAATGAAGCAAAAAAAAAAAATCCAAACAAAAAACAGCAAAAAAAAAAATAATACACTGTATGTAAATGTATACAATACTATAAACCAAAAACTTCAAGATACTATAGCCAAGGAACACACTCAACCCTTAGGTGTTAGACAGATTGCCAATACTTTGCTTTTGCAATACACCAGACAAATCTCTAGCATCCAAGAGTTTAATGGAAACATTAACAGGCTCTATTCCTAATTTATATATGCTAATTTGCAGTATGAGCACTTATCCTGTATAAAGTTTATATTTTCATTTTTTTTGAGCAGTCACTGGGTACAGAAGTCCATGTTCAGGAAGCTGAAGCAGAACTACCACCCAAATTAAAGTTACCCCCAAATAATTATGCACATAACAATAAGCATATCCATACTAGTATTATCCAGAATAGTCCACCGCTATAGAGAAATCCAACTCATTCAGAGACGGTCAGGCAGACATCAGAGCAGACATCTTGCCAAAGAGACATGTGCGTGCCTGCACTGTCTGTTCCGGTCTCCTCTAGGAGGAGTTGCATTGTACCTTAAGGTACAGGAAGGGACTGATGTCGCAGGTGCGCAGATGCCCCTACAGCAAGTTGATTGCCTGACCATCTCAGAATGAGTTGGATGTCTCTACAACAATGGACTTATTCCGGATAATACTAGTATGGATATGCTTATCGTTATGTGCATAATTATTTTTTTTGGGGTAACTTTAATTTGAGTGACAGTTCCTCTTTAAAAAAGAGCAATTCTGGAGCAAATCAACTGCACCATAGGGGACAAATAAAAATTCCCATTCAATTTTATTGGTCTTTTAATCCCTTGAATTCTATAGGGGTCTCCAACACATGGCTTTGTAATGCATTGCAGACCTCTCTAGCTTTCAAGGGATTAAATGCTCCATTGAAGTCGATAGAAATTTGAGGAAATTGTATTTGTCCCCTATGGTGCATTTGAGTCGTTCTAGAATTGTTCCCTTTAATATTTTTCTGAATAAGGCCCATAATGTTCAAAAAGTTGTGAAAGGATTCAGGGAGTGAACTTCCTTTTGGTGTAAACATATCATTTATTATTTTCCTATCTGGGAACTCTCGAGATCTGCCCTGGAGAATCTGGTTTTCAGAATTACTGGCTCTCCAGGGACAAAGGCTGAATTCTTCTATAACCCCACACATTTTCTGGTCCATTAAGCCCACTCCTGACCCATTTGTCTACTTTCCCATCCATTTCATGACAAATGCCTCTTTCAGCTATCTATTCATGCTCACCAGATTATGCCTCACCCACAATGTAATCCAAGATATAATTTGTATCTGGGAACTTGGGACAAGAAGGGTCCCAGGTATGAGTATTTTACTCACATTTATTCTCAGTCAGAAAACACACCCAGACCAGATAAAATGTATCTACTACAATAGAAATGTAAATACATTTCCCAAAGAAGAATATTTATTAGTAGACTGATATAGAAAGGTAACTGTGGAGATGACTAGCATACGCTATATATGTTGGCATCTTTTAGACTCATTGAGGAACAGTTTAAAGAGAATAGGAGTAGTTGGCTCTTAAAGGAACACTAACCCCTCTCTTACTTTCATCTGGGCAGAAATATACCTAGGGCCATTAGTAATCATCTCTGCATTGATTGATTCTCCTGGATTAATCTTTATTTCATACTAATTATAATGTCCATACCAGACATAATTCTGTTTACTGGACTCCAAAGCCTCACTCTGAAGTCTTCTTCTGAAACCTTCATTAGGAGGAGCCTCTGTAGACTTGATATCCGGTATTAATTGAATATTTATTTTGGAAAGCTAATCGACACATAGTTAATTTATAGTGGCTATTAGGATTCTCTATCCAGATTAAGGTAAGTGGGTAGTGCTATGAAACGGTAGTGTTCCTTGAACTTGTCGAATAGTATAACGTCATATACTAGTCAGGTACATCTATATATATTCTTTTTGTGTGTTTAATCTCTGTTGGTGTCTATAGTGATTACTTTAATTTCGTAATCTAATAATTTACATACCAGCAGAGTCATAGGTATAGCTATTCTCTTTTGGATTTCATGTTCAGAGCTTTAATGCCTACTGTCTATTATGATGAGGTAGGAACTTATTGCATACCTTAATGAAGATAATGTACAGAAGTTCGACACCAGCTCTGACTTCAACTGATTGCCCGAGTTTGACCACAATCATATATTCCAAAGCATAAGCAGGCATTCACAGGACTTAAATTTAGCAATTTTATATTCTGAAACAGCACAGAGATCTCTATCATGACAAGTGAATCAATACATAACTGGAATTACGTTCCTGCTCCAAACAAATTGTGTAGGGCCAAGTCTAAATAGACTTCTGGGTCTCAGAATGCATACCATCCTAGCACCAGCCACCTGGCAGATAGCGGTATTCATTACAAATTCCTACATGTTAGTATGTGATATATCCTAATGAATTATATAGGATATCAATGTGCATCATCCTTAATTGGTGGTGAGACAAGTGAGGTGTCTAATCACAGAATAGTCAATAATTAAATACGAGTAAATGTGAGAAAAATGCAATAAAGATCACTATAAGTACTAATAATTAGAACATGCTTGTTAGTAAAAATGTTTGCTAGAAAAAGTGAATCTGAAGAACAAATCTTAAAACAAATTTCCATAACAACATCATTTTTTGTGATTCACTGTAATTAACACTAGGTAGTTGATGCTGGAATGGTATACCTGTTGATCCCCAGAAGTCTGTTCATGTGTTATCCATTTTACTTGTTCCTCTATGTCTTATTTAGTTTATGCATATATTTCAATATTTTGACACACTTGTCTTGATAAAGGTTCATATAGGATCAAATTGTTGATTGCTGTTCTGTTTTCAATACAGGACTGCTGTTTTAAGGACTTCTAAATAATTATGTCCTTCTGTTTAAAAAATAAGGACCATTTGTACTAAAAGTCATTGTTTTCCATGCGATAGTAGTTAAATATTTCCTTAAAAACTGTTCGTAAAGAAGAATAAGAAGCCTGTAACATATAAACCTTATGTACGCTATCTGTACTATCATGTTGCACAAAATGTATTACCATCTCCTACCAACTGTCTTTTCTTCAGGACAAATACAGCACTGAGTACTGTATCATAAGTGATAAGTACTATGAATTTTCACCACTGCTTACATCCATTGAGAATATTATATGGTCATTGCAGGGGCGTGCAGGAATTACTAAACCTTTATTTAATGATGTTTCTGCTGCTTTTGGCAGTGAAGTAGAATGATACTTGTTGTATGATATTTGTGAAAAGACAAAGATATAGGTGTAGGGATTAAATCATATTTATAGTCATGACTAGTTGTAAAGTATCATAACATTTCTCTGCATTGTAATATATAGACACATAACATAAATACTTTCCCTGGAGGTACTGTTTGTCAGACATTCAGAAATCTATACTCTGAGTATTGTTTCTTGGTAGTGATATTCCAATGCCTTATTCATGTGTAATTCTAGTTGGCTATTTATAAATGTGTCTGTAGTTGGGATACCATAAGGACAAGTTTCCAAACACCTACAATTATTAAGTTTATAGAAACTTCATTAGGAAACTAATGTGGTATTGAACTCATCAGTAGTCAACCTAGTAAGGTTATTTCTTCAGTTTTATCATTAATTCCTATCTTTTCAGTCAGTTTTATTTGTGCAATTTCCCCACCCCTTGCTGCAAAGAGATATCCTATTGAAATGGCGCCCTCTAGTAGGCGACCATCAAAAGGGCAAGATCATAATCAACTGGGCAACATTCTAATGTCGCATGCTTAAGGGTCGCTAACTAGAGGGCGACATTACAACAGGAAATGTGCAGATCAATGTTCCCCTGGCTTGCTGTCTGTGTGCAGGTGTTTGAGTTGTGCTTAGCCCTTAAACAGTTAAGATGAATCTGGGAATGAGCACTGACACTTAACCCTTTGAGTGGCACAGGGGTACGTAACACATTGCTGTGCAACGTGTTGCTTACCCCTCCAGCACTCAGAGGATTAAGTGATCAAAGCAGTACCTTGTGTGGCAGGTCAGTGGTGTCTATAATGCGTTAACAGTTGCTGTTGTGTACTGGGATGTGGAGGAGACAGACAGCTCTCAGTCACCTCTCAGGTCCACCTCTTAGTCTCCTCTCATCGCAAGACAAGCAGACCAGAGAGAAGACTGAGAGGCAGACCTGAGAGTAGACTGAGAGTTGTCTGTGTCTCTTCCACATCCCAGTACACTACAGCAACTGGTAACACATTCCAGACACCACTGACTGCCTCTACTGTCCCCCTATAGTTGGTGACCCTTAAGCATGCAACATCAGAATGTCGGCCTGTTGATGCGGGCGACTTTCTGATGTCGCCCTTTTGATTCGAGCGAAATTATGATCTCGCCCTTTTGGTAGTCACCAACTAGAGGGCAACGTTTCAAAAGTAAACCCTGTAAAGCATAGGGTAGAAGGTGTCATTTTCTGGAAAATTACAAAATGCCTCCCCCCCAACCCCAATATGACCCTAAAGAACACTGATAAAAATTAGCCTATAGTCCCACTCTGACTTTAATGTACAGAGATTCTTAGACACTAGTTGGGGGGAGGGGGGCAGAAAGTGATGTGCATGAGGGCCTAAGTTCCACAGATCATACGCAAAAGGTACACAACATTAAAAAAAAAAATAAAAAAAAAAATAAAACTTGTTTCTTGGTGAAAGTTTCCCCTTAAAACCCATCCTGTACATTTGTCAAGGCCAATGTGACCAAGATTGTCACTTGGCTTCACATCTACTGAGGAGTCCATTTTTACCGCTTCTATTAAGAGGTTTGAAGTGATGAAGGCTCATATACCAAAGCAATTCAGGGGCAAAATAAACTGCACCATCAACCCCTTAATGACCGGCCGTGCAGCAGGCACTTAAAGACCACAGAGCATTTTTTTTTTCCATTTTCAGATTCAGCTCTCCCCGAACGGTATGCAGGTACGTGGGGAGACCTGAATTCCATTATATGCCAGGACTGTCACTGATCTTTTAGAGAAGTTTTCCCATGACGGTCCTGGCACGTAATGGGTCCTTAAGGGGTTAAGATTAAAAAAAAAGACCATTGCTTTAACTCTTTGTGTGCCAGAGAGGTATCCAGCGCATTGCGTTGCAATGCGTTGAATACCCCTCTGGCACTCAAAGGGTTAATTCCTTGAAGAGTTGGAACAATTATGAAGCAAACCAACTGCACCATAGGGGACAAACAAAAATCACCACAAACGTAAGCCCTTGAATGCAGAGAGGTATCCAACACATCCTATATAATAACTCGCTAGGATGTTTGTCAGAAGCAGTCATGCGCAGTAGAGACTGCACACATTCAGGGAAGTCTCTTCTGCACATGACTGCATTGCGTGAGTGAGGCAATGCAAGACTGCATCGCGTGGAGCAGTGAGGTAGTGGCCACTTAACCCTTTGAGTGCCAGGGGGTACGCCATGCATTGCCCCTCTGGCACTCAAAGGATTAACATGACCCGGACCTTGGCCTGTGTACACAGGCTTTTACACTAGTTGATTTATAATGCACTAGAGACCTGTTCTTGGCATTCATGGGATTTAAAGCCCCATTTAAATCCAGTGGAAATTTTAGTTGTCCCCTATGGCTCTGGCAGTTTGCTTTAGCATTACTCCTGTTCTCCTCTTAGTACATCAGCCTGACTGTTTCATGCCTCTTTGAGTGCCAGGGGTGGTGGGCAACCCTTTGCAGAGCAATGCTTTTGACACCGCTCAGGCAATCAAGGGGTTAAGTCTAAGCAATTTTTTTAAAATCATATTCAGCTTTAAAGCCAGATGCCAAGCTTTAAGCAGTGTAAGATATTTTCCTAAATAGTTATTTTCCAGTCCTTCCTGTCATATTGTCTCTTGAGTTTTTGCTATAAATGTCTTCTTGTGGTGGTGACATGAGACAGTAAGCGTAGTTCTTGCCAAAACTCCTTATTATTTTTTTCCATTCACAATTCTCAAATATTGTACAATGATGAAAGTGGCCTGGGATTTTCCATTATTCTGTGTTTCAAATTTAAACAAATTAAGGGGGAACCAATATGATTAATTTATGGAAAACTGACAATTTGCTTATTTTCCTGGGGTTTATCACATATTTTGCATTATTGTGAGTTGACCCTCAATAAAATAACTCGCAACAAATAAGACTGAGCTTAGTTGATGCTGAAGAGGCCAGCAATGTAATAATATGGTGGACTTCCTCTTAGTATATACTGGTTAACTTCCTGTTTCAAAAACACTTCTCCTTTCACAGACATTAGCCATTGATGTTGCCATAATGTGTCATGGAAGCTTTATTTACAACTGAAAGCTGACACATGACCACAAGCAGATGTGTGTATCTGTGATTCCTGTAGTAGTTTTTATTAGCTTTTGTAGAAGAAGCGAGTATCTATGTCTAGTTTCATATTCTGCAGGATACATTTTATTGAAAATTAATGAATTTCAGGTTATCATGTATCCTGCATCTCACTTGATGTAAACATATCAGTAGCTATTTATTCAATCATTAGCTCAGTCATTTTGACAGCTCCAGCTATGCCAATCCAGGGGTGACTCTCCTGTTAAGGGTACTTGAGAACTGATGTTAAAGGGATAGTAATACTTAAAATGTAAAAAAAAAAAAATGTTGTAGGTTTTATCCCCCTGAGTAAAACAAGGGTACTCCCACTGCTGAAAGGTGTTTTATTGAAAAGTTATTACAGCTCAAACTTGAAATTTGTAAGTGCAGTATTACAGTGACTTGAAACTGTACAGTGGAGCTGTTGCTACACCATCCTATGAAAAGTTATGGTCAACTGACCAGAGCTTTCCATAGGATGGTGTAGCAACAGCACCACTCTACAATTTCAGGCCACTGTGATACTGCACCTAAAAAAATCAAGTTTGAGCTGTTAATAACTTTTGAATAAAACACCTTTCAGCAGTGGGAGTACCCTTTTTTTACTCAGGGTGATAAACCCTATAACATATATATATATATATTTTACATTTTAAGTATTACTATCCCTTTAAAGATCACTGATACAAGTAAAAACATATTGCATAACAACAGAAAAATGTTTAGATATAATAAATCAATGACGAAGACATGGGGTATGAGTACATAAAAAAAGGATAATAAAGGCACAAAAAAAACCCCAACATATTATAGTGAAGAGAGTGATCTGGAAACCAAGTTAAAAGCATTTTAGTACTAAACTTGTGATTCTCTTCTTCATCAACGTGTTCCTGAAGGGCTGGGTGATGGCATTTTTATCTTTTTTCTATATATCTCCTGAGAGACATGTGACCTGATTCAATAAAATTGAGCTTTGAAAAAGCAACACAAAACAAATACTGGTTAAGATTGTGTCTATCATATTTAATATTTACAAAGCAATTGCTTGTCTTTAAACAGAGTTTAGCTTTGCTTATAGAAAATTTGATTTTTCACATAAAAATTTACATGGCTAATAAATACTTTTATTGGTTCATTAACAAAAACATAGCTGGTATTAAATACAAAAACATATGTGGGTTATTCAATAAGGCTTGGTAAAGAGGTGATGAAGTGGAGATTATTTCTCTATTAATATAACTTCTACAATTCCTATGTTATTCTATGAACCAATTCACTAACCTTTCTTATGTTTGGAGTGCATACCATAAAATCTCAGGTATAATATGCACCTGTGTATAATACGCAGGTGTATATTATACCAAAGATTTTAGGGGAAAACAAGAGTGCCTATGTATAATACGCACCCTTGTTTTCCCCCTTGCTAAAAAAAAATGTTAAGGCTTCCTTCCCTCGCCCAGGCCAAAACTGCTGCCAAACCAAGACTTACTTGGTTCAAATTTAACTCCCCACTGAAGTCTGCAGCTCTTAAATTTATGGAAGAAAAAAACAAAGCTTCCCAGCGGGCGGCATGCTTCCATTTGCTGCCCACTTCCTTCAGTGAGCTTTCAGGACCTTCCGCCTCCAGCCAATAGGATGGAGGCAGAAGGTCCTGAAAGCTCACTGAAGGAAGCGGGCGGCAAATGGAAGCATGCCGCCCACTGGGAAGCTTTGTTTTTTTCCTTCAATCAATTCAAGAGATGCAGACTTCAGTGGGGAGTTTAAATTTGAACCAAGTAAGTCTTGGTTTGGCAGCGGTTTTCGCCTGGACGAGGGAGGGAAGGTACCAGCCAACCCTAACTTTTTTTTTTTTTTTTTACTCTTATGTATAATACTCACCCCCCACTTCACATAAGGTGAAGTGGGGTAAAATTGTGCGTATTATACCCGAGATTTTACGGTATGCTCCATAGAATAACATAGGAACTGGAGAAGCGATATCACCGGAGAAGTCATCTCAGCTTTATCACCTGTTAATTACACCTTGGTGCATAACCCTCCTTATCTCTTTGTCCTATTAATTTCAGGAAAAATTTTATTAAATTAACACCTTAGCATGGTATTTGATCAGAGACACACATCATCTCTGCTCAGACAATATCCTTAATCTGTGCAGAGGACATTTGTCCCTACTAAAACCATATAGAATCTGATACATCAGGTGACTGGAGAAAGAAGGTGCAGCTATCAAAATTTAACCCTATCAAAGAAAAAACAAATAAATAGGAGAAATACAAGTTAAAGTGGCCTGTCCCCTTGAATTCAAATTTTCTAATTTGAAAATTGTATTAAAAACTTCATATGTTTCATGTTAATCCAAAAACCATCAGAGAGATCGTTTAGGTGTTATTCCTACTTTTATTTCTGAAAAAAGTGAATCCAAAAGTCTCTTTCAGTGCAGCACCATATGAATGCACTAATGAAGCACTGTGTGGTGCTGAGAGCTTAATTAACATATGGTGGCATACTGAGAGAGCTCCCCATACAGAAATAACAGTATCATTATCTCCCAAACTATTACTCTTCTGATCTTTTAGTAGTGTGATGCATAGGCAGTTACCTTTTTAATATGCAAATTTCAATTCAAGTTGACAGGTAACTTTTTTAATTCCTTTAACAGGCTGCCATCATCAGGTCAACATGTCTTTCATTCTCATATATATTTTTGTGCTTTTACTATTGCTTTAAATTATATTGTTATTAATCCTGACCCATTCAATCTTTAATTCCAAATCTGTTTAACCCTTGTCTCTTTAAAGCGGAACTTTTACTCAAATTAAAGTTCCCCCAAATCATTATTCACAAAATAATAATACGCATATCCATGAAAGTATTGTCCTGAATAAGTCAAGCGTTATTGAGAAATCCAACTTCTTCCAGATTCACAGTCAGGCATCAGCACAGACATCTTGCCGAAGAGGCATCTGTGAGTCTGCACTGTACTTCCTGTTGTCCTCTAGTTTTGGTGAGGGGGAGTTGCATTGTACCGTAAGGTACAGGAAAGGACTGACGGAGCAGGAGCACAGATGCCACTACAGCAAAATGGGTGCCAGTGAGTCTCAGAACAAGTTTGATTTCTCAATAATGCAGTACTTATTCAGAATAATACAAGTACTGATGTGCGTATCGCTATGTGAATAATGATTTGGGGGTATCTTTAACTTGAATGAAAGTTCTGCTTTAATCTCTTGGTTGCTAGAGCATTTTTCTAATGCTTTACAAAGTGTTTGATAACTCAAAAAATGCAAATTAGAGAAAAAAAATGAATTCTTATTTGTTAAAATGCAGATTAAGCCCATTCCAGCAATCAATTTAATGTAGCTTGTAGCATGTTTAGGAGAATGTAAGGTAGATTTATCTTCACAGTTATTTCTCTAACCAAAACCCCTAAAAGCTCCCCAAAGCTTCTCTTTAGCAAAGAATTTGAAGCCAACAATTTTATTGGATTAACCAAGAAAGCCCTTCCCAGCTATTCCTTGTGCTCTTCTACTGATTTGGTTGTTTGTCTCTGTAGCTACACCAATGGCTCGTCTTTTTACTTTAAAGGGAGTTTTGCCAAGGGCCTTACTGTCTGCACGTGAAGCTATTACTATATATTTTTGGGTTCTTCAGTGCAGAACAAATGATCTCTTTTCATTTTTAGGCATGTCTTATCCGAACTGGCCTGAAGAAAGCCCCGTTCCAATACCGAGATTCGATGTCAATAAGTCTGTTTTTTCAAGATATGCCAATGACTGTGTTTATGCTAATTGGATGATTCCACCCACAACGGCAAAATTTACGGACAAGTTTGATAGCTAAATTTTCTATTTTTTTTCCCCGGAAGGTAACAAAATTGTGAAGGGGGAGAAATGCAAACACGCAAAGAATGAATGGAAAGTCCATTGGCTGGTTCTCTGTGCCAGTGACAAGTGGTTAAATCAATGTTGCTTTTACATGTCAAATGCGCCAACATTTCTTGGCTTGATCTACCACTTGAGCTGATGGAGGGGGCTGCATTATGTTTCCTCAAAATACAACATGATGACCCCCCTGCAGCAGTGGAAAGGGACTATGTAATTCCTCCAAAACATATCAAGTCTGTAAACGTAAACTCAGAAGAACCTTTTGTATATGCTGTTCTTGCACAAATATTCTGTATTCAGTACACTCATGTATGTGTTGCTGTGAAAGAAACTCTACTTTTTTTTCTTTTGATCATGTGTTAATTTAAATTTTTATTTTTAAGATGTACAATTTCTCTTTATTGCAAAAATGTTTATTTTGAACTGGTACCAGTGGCAGCTAATAGCCGCATAACCTACTGGTAAAGTATACTGACAAAATTGTTCATATGTATGTACATATATTATCTGATGTATATTAAATTTGCATTCCTACATATAGTACGCATCAGACATACACAGTTACACTCTGTATCGATTGTGTTATCGATCGCTGAGATTTAAAATGTTTTGAGCTTCATCCCATGAGAAGAGGACACAGACAACTGAAAGCTCATTAACCTTGTAATGGCAACGGAAGGGAACAATAAGAACCTTCAAGACCTTTTAGGCGGTAACCTGGAAAACTCAACCACCTATTTCCTGCATTTGCATCGTTTCTTGAAGATATGTTAATTATATTGAGTGCGTGTGTGTGTAGCCATATAGTCATATAGGGCGGAATGCTAGAAACATACGGAATTGCTATTTTCAGTTTACTTTTGATGGCAAAATGATTAGCACCAAAATGATACTGAATTGCGCATGGTTTTTCTGAATTAGCGAATGTGTGCGCTTTTTTAGCAAATGCATTTTAACCCCTTAGTGACGGCCGCGTGCAGACGCGGCCGTCACTTAACGCCCGTCTAACATTTTTTTTTTTTTTTAAAAAGAATCCGGAGTCCCCGAACGGCGTGCAGCCGCGCGGGGAGCCGGATTTCCGGGACGTACATGTACGTCCTCTGTCACTAAGTGACAGCCACACAGGACGTACATGTACGTCCTGTGTCGCGAAGGGGTTAAAAAGTGGGCGGGCCGAAATGTCCACCATTTTGTGAGATTAGAAATTGTGCCTATTGCAACTTACACATATTTTCATACGACTGGCTAACTTTACCATTAATTTAGGAGCATATGATATTCAGCATCAAGGAGTTAGTATGACTCATGCATCAAAACATGAGCAATCACCAACAGAGCATTCATTTATGATAGCAATTGCTTCACTTTCTTGCATTCTGCCCATAGAACCATAACTCCTTCATTGCAGGAGTGGCCAACAACACATTGCTGAGTAATGAGTTGTTAGAACACCTGTACCAAAGGAGTTACATACAATTGCATTTTAGGAGCAATGTTGAGTCAACTCAAAATGTGTTTCATTAGATAGAAACAAAATGCCAAAAAGAAGCTGTTTGCAGGATTTCAGTTTCCAGATTTATTTATCTCATTACTTTGTATATGTATTTTTTTAAGTACAGAAAGTGTATATTTTGGATATTGTTTGAATTCCCTACAAGCTCATAGCACTGATGTTTTCTGAATTAAATGAAGTATTTGGGTTGGCTGCCCAAGGGAGGACTGATGGGAAAATGCCTAATGAGGCTCATTATGGTCTACATGTATTGCTGTAAGACTTATTAACTTTGACAAGATCTAGACCTACTCTATATGTGCTTGTGTGTTTTTTTTATCTATATAAGAATTATGAAGAGTTTAACTCACAGATATGAAATAGAGGAAAAGTACATTTAGTGATATAATGCTCTCTAATCTCACTCTCATTCTATGGAGCCACTTTTTTAAAATATCTGAAAAGCTTATCAGATTGAAAAGGTATCTCCACAAACGAATACAGGTATCGGAGTGTTTTCTATCGTGGTAGAGGTTGTTCCCTGTTTATTCTAAATTTTAATTATATTTCAAGCTTAAAGCGGAACTAACACCCCTACAAGATGTAGTCTCAATTAAAGTGTTATCATCCGTTATAACGAGCTGTGTAATTTTTTTTTTTTTAAGTGTTATTAAAGAATAAACCGTAATTGCAAAAAGTACCTGGTGACGTCTTCCCCCAGAAAAGGGCATTGCGCATGACAGCAACAGAGCCGAACGGCTCTCTTGTAACTCCCCCGGCTACACGAAAATATCTACGTCATCAGCTTTAGATTCTCGTGACCAGGCACACTCCTTCCTAATCCCAAAAGCGGTCAGGTCATTCTAGCATAGTGCGAGCGCGTTCATGTAAAGTTCTCACACTATGCTAGAATGTCCTGACTGTGTTTGAGAGTAGAAGCGCTCCTGGTCATGAGAATCTAAAGCTGATTACGTAGGTGTTTTCGTGTAGTTACACGGGAGCTACAAGAGAGCCGATCGGCTCTGTTGCTGTCATGCTCAATGCACTTTTCTGGGGGAAGACGTCACCAGGTATTTTTTGCAATTACTGTTTATTCTTTAATAACACTTTAAAAAAAAATAATTACACAGCACGTTATAACAGATGATAACACTTTAACCCCTTAAGGACCAGCGGTCCCAGGGTGTGCAGTTCTTTAAGGACCACACAGGAAATTTTGACGTGACATTCCACGTGACTGATCACGTGGGGCGGCACGCCGAAAGGGGGACTGAAAGAGATCGCTCTGGTCTTGGAGCGATGAACTTCAGTCCCCGGTATTACTCACCTCGCTCCTACAGGAGCGCGGTGAGTAAAGGTACGTGACGTGCCAGGACCGTCACTGGTCCTTAAGTGCCGGACCAGCGTGACGGTTCTGCCACGTCAATGGTCCTTAAGGGGTTAATTGAGGCTACATTTTGTAGGGGTGTTAGTTCCACTTTAAAGGAGAGGTAAACATTTTATATGAAAACTATATGTTATAATGCTTTTCCTGCTGCGTAATACAAGGGTAATCCCACTGCTGGAGTATGCTTAATCAAAACATTATTACACCTCAACTTAGTTTATTTAAATTAATCTGCAGTTTTCTGCTCTGGTCTCTAGGCAGTGCTGTTGCTATCACTTAATATGAGGGGGCTTAGTCAGTTACTCAACTTCTCCCATAGTATGTATTATTAAACAATTTTCTTTAAGGTGTGAGTGGTAGCTGTTGAAAAAAATTAGGATTCAGTTGTAATAACTGTTAAATGAAATATCTCTGGGAGTACACTTATTCTACTGAGCAGGAAATAAACTTTTGTCATAATAAAAGTATACTGCTCCTTTACAGGGATAATATCACCAAAAATTAATCACCTTTTAAATATTATGTATTCCTAGCTAGCATTTTTTAAAAATATATAATTATTAGGGTTATTAGTCATAAACGTGATAAATGTGTTGTGTCTATGTATGTACATTCAGCTAAGCATGGCAATTTGCCCCGTCTGCTTATCCAAGCCCCTAATAAATGCAGTGCATGTTATAAATGGGGTAAGCAAGCAAATAGAAGATGTGTCTGTGAACTGAAAAGGAGAGAGTTGTAATCTCGAAAATCTATAATACAAAAACTAAAGCTTTGGTCCCCCACCTATCTTCAGGGTCCCCTAACAGATCTTGTCCTAGGATTTCCCTTCTTGCGAACAGGTTGTTAATTAAAGGATTCTCATCATATTAATTCACCTGTTCTCAAGGAGTGATAAGAAGGCGATAAAGAGGAGATGACTTCTCCAGCCATTTCACTTCTCCAGTTCCTATGTTAATCTGTGGAGCCTATGCACTAAGATATCCAATGCCTAAGAAGTATTAGTGAACTGGGAGCCAAGTGTTGGAGATCTTAGTGCATCTTAGAATAACATAGAAAATGGAGAAGTGATATCACTGGATAAATAATCTCCATTTTATCACCTCTTTATCACGCCTTAGTGAATAACCCCCATGGTATGTTCGAGTTCCCTGAGGAGAGGGTTAGGAAACACTGCTATAGAGCAGGGGTTCTCAACCCATGCCCTCAGTGGCCACTAACAGGCCAGGACTTAGGGATTTCTCTGCTAGAGCACAGGTGTGGTGATCAGAGGCTCAGTCATATTGATTAACTCACCTGTGCTTTCACAAGGAAATCCTCAAATCCTGGCCTGTTAGTGGCCACTGAGGACACGGGTTGAGAACCACTGCTCTAGAGCATTGTTAATCAACTTTAGTCTGGAGGGCATACCAAGGTGCATGTTTTCTGCTTAATCACAGATGAGTAATTAGTGGCTCAGTCATTGTGACTGGTCCACATGTGCTTAATTAGGGACATCTTGCAAACATGACCAGCTGGAGTGCCCAAGGACTGGAGCTGACAGTCACTGTTCCAGAACTTGATAACAAGCCTCCCTATGCATATGAATGAACAAACCAAAGAAAACATTTTCACAGTAATTTTCACAAATGCTGGCTAGGAGTAGACAATATTTCAGTGAAAAGGAACCCTTTTGATTGTTAGCTGATAATATCCCTTTAAGACCATATGTACTTTAGAAAAAAACAAAAAAAACTTTAACCTATTGGATGCTAGCAAGATATTTCTATCATCCAAGGGGTTACTATGTATCTACTCAGAAAGCCTCTTATTTATTTAGTGTGAAAATCTAATATTTTTAAGGAACCGTAAAGGGTCAGTATGAGACCCTTTTAAACTATAGGCAGTGTGCTGACAGCTATGGGAACCAAACTCCCATAGCTTAAAACTTACCCGTTCTTTCTCTATTACCCTTGCAGTTCAAGGAGATATACAGCCTTGAATGACTTCATAACATAACATAACTGCGCTTATGGGAGAGGAAACAACATTACAGTCCTTTCCATTGAAGCCCAGTGTCTACAAATCTGCCATCAATGGGCTATTGTGGCAAGATAGAAACCTCCCATAAGCACCAAGTAAGGAGATGACGTCACCCAGCCTGATGATCTCCGTGACTGTATGGGGTAACATGAGGGAATGGGTGACTTTTAAAGGGGAACATTCACCTAAAATTAAAATTTGACCATGGGTTTTAATCATTGAAACAAGATTAACGCTGGGTTTGTTTTTTTTAACTCACCTACTAGTAGAGATATTTAGCCATCAAATCAGGAACTTCTGCGTTCTATGGGACTCTGTATGTCCCGCATGACGCCTCAGGACTTCCCAGCTGCCCCATGGAGTTCATTCACGCTCCCCTTTGTAGCTGTATTTCTGTGGGCTAACATTACAGCAAACTCCTTCTACCATGCTCCTGAGGTCCTGTGGCCTTATGCCAGACATACAAGGTCCCGCAGACCACGGAAGTGCCCTATTTGAAGGCTAAATATCTCCACTAGTAGGTGAGTTTAAAAAACAAACAAAAAAAAAAAAAAACAGCGCTAATCTTGTTTTAATGATTAAAACCCATGGTCAAATTTTTTATCTAGGTGAATGTTCCACTTTAAGCTATGGGAATTTGGTTTCCATAGCTGTAAGCACTCTGCCCGTCGTTTAAAAGGACCTTATGATAACCTATTCTGCCCCTTTAAGAAGACGTTTAAATAGATGTTTCTTAAAGGGGCAATAATTAAAGTTACACATTTGAATAGTTGCCAGATCATCCCTTTAAAACAAGGAAACATAGGAACCACCACAGCCCAATAATAAACATTGCAGCCCTGTAGCAGTAAGTTTTTAAGTGAATCCAGTTGTAACCCCTTAACGTCCAATGCCGTGCCAGGACCGACACGGCTGTCCGCACTGAAGGACCAGTGATGGTCCTGGCACGTCATGGAATTCAGGGCTCCCCGCGCAGCAGTGTGTTTTGCTGCAGCGATTTTCACAGGAGTGTACCACACCCACTCCTTCGAAAATCTCCACTTCTGATTCGCTGCATGCAGCCAATCTCCACTAAGAAATTTATATATATACATAACTCTACATTGCCTTTTTTAAGAAACATCTATTTAAAATAAGAATAGGTCAGAAGTCTGTAAAAAATACCACCCAGACACTATATAGCCTATACAATTTAGGAGCTGTATTTTAATACAATAAATCTGACAATAGAATGATGTTATCTGAGTTGAATTATCTAGAACTATTTATTTAGATCACTAAACATAATTTTATCATGAACAATATTTTGTGTTTTGTATGATTGAAAAAATGTGTCACTGCACTCACCAACATGCAGATGAAGACAGAGCTCTCTTGCACAAATTGTTCAGCTTGCTTTCATACCACAGGTTTCCATCATTCTTATAAGTAACCTTCCCAGTGCTTAGCAATGTATTTGGAGACCTACGTAACATTCAATGAGTTGAACCCCTATGTAAATCAGTGGGATTTTCTTTATGCCTTATAGTTCACATGGTTTGCACCAGAATTTCATCACTTTACTTAGAACACCAGCCTCACAGTTGCATTTTGTTATAATTAGCATACTTGGGAACCTTCTTGTCCTCAGCTCCTGGTGGGGGGGAGATGCACTAAGGTTCGCTAAGGGAGCTGGTTGGAGTTATTGTGGAGTATTTTCACCCATTCTATCTTGTCATATGCATTCTGATGATATCAAATCCATGTGAATATGCTATAACTATGCCACAATTGCCATGCATTTGCCATCCCTGTGCCGGGTTTATGATGTTACAATGTGTACTTCAACAATGTCTCATTTGCATATTGAAATGCAGCTTAAAGAGACATGGTTTTATTCTGCGGGTGTGTTAATATGATAATTTGGCTATTTGTCACATGCACTAAGCTCCAATAGCTCACTTTGCTGTTGAAGTTCACAGTCCCAAATATGTCAAACTGAGATGACAAATTTGGGATCTTTTCATAGCTTTCTAAGAGAACAGGGAAAGCAATTGCCCTCCCTTTACCCTTAGAGTGTCATAGGGATGTTCAGCACATTGCTGTAAAATGTGTTGCACACCCCTGTGGCACTCAAAGGGTTATAACTTACACAGTCAGCTGCCCCTCTTAGCACATGATTCAAGTACACACTGAACCAGCAGACCAGCTGTCACATGTAGCAGCTCCTCTGCTGGGTCTGTGTTTACTTTAACCAGCTAATCAGCTGTTTCAAGTTCACCGTGGACTATCTGCCTATCACCTGGTTCATGTCAACTGAAAAGATTGCTACACTTCACAAACAGAGTGCCTTGCAGAGTGCAGCAGATTCTTCTGTTTATATAAAATAGATGAGCAGTGCTGAGGACTTGAAACAGCTGATCAGCCAGTTTAGGTAACACAGAACCAGTAGAGCAGCTGTTACATGTAACAGTTGATCTGCCAGCTCTATGTATATTTGAATAATCTGTTAAGCTGGACAGGGAAATGTGTATGTTAAAAGGGAGGACTGTTGGTGTTATTGGTTTAAAAGTATGATTGCATCCTCTCCGCCCACTTGCCTTTCCTAACAGATTGACAGCATTATGCCAACCTCATATGCTAATGATAAATGTCTCTCCCCTACCCTTGCATAGATTATTCTTATTCCATTATGGTCATATTCACCATGGCAATGTGATCACCACACATCACCAAACACATTTCTTAATTGCATCAAACCTTAGAGCATCTCTCCCCATAGTACTAAGAAGGGCTGGGGTTGGAAGTGTCCAGAAATTGAGATTCACATCATAATGTGGGCAGACTTAATTGGTAGGTGGGATTGGGAGGAGGAAAGGTGGGGTTTTCCCCAGAGAGTGGGAAGAATAAGTCAGGAAGTGGGTGGAACAGGCTGGGAAAATGGGCAGGTTTATCAGGGAACTCACCAAGCTGGGGAATCAGCCTTTGTCCCTAGTGACCCAGTAATTAACTTTGAAAACTTCAGTTGCTAGGACAGATTCAGAGCATTTCTAGGTATAATAATTAGTAATGGAAAAGAACATATTATGGGAAGTGCCTTATAAGCTGAGAAAAATATTTTTCTTAATAAATACATTGTTGAGGACATTATCTACAGCATTAGCACGGGTTTCTGTATACTTTAAAGGCCCTTTCACACAAGTGACAAAAATACACCACCCGGCTGTATTTCTGTTGCTCATGTTTTTACTCAACTTATCCCGTATTACTCCACCAAGCCAATTGCAAGGAGTCTCTGACAGATGGCCCATGTGAGCATCAGCTGAATTTTAATAGCAGATGCTCACATAGATTGGTCATTCATTGAACGTTACATAGAGCATCACAAACCTCCAGTGTTACGTGTGTGCAGATCTGCCCTGCTGTACTTTGTGTTGTTGCATGATTGCAATAAAGTTGCAGGCTGTTGGACTTTGGTGTGTTCATTAAAGGAATGAGTCGCCCTTTGAAAGGCACCATAGTCCAGCAGTATATCTTTCTGCACAGGCAACATAACAAAAGAATCATATCTGCACTGCCCATTCTTTGAACTTGCTGGGTCCAGTAATTTCAGCTTAATCCTCCGCCTGCTTCCTCTTTCTTCTATAAGGTTCTAACAATGGTCTTGCCTGACCAAAGGTATGTAATTAGTTCATCTTTGACTCTGTGTTTAGGCAGAGAAATCCATAAAATCTGCACTGTTAGTAGTATATGAGGACCAGGGTTTTAAACCCTCAACAATGATCAAAGGCAAGCTGAAGGAAATGTAAAGGACCAGCATGAACTGAGAAGGCTGTTGGGTTTTCGGGAGCTGTCGTCACCAGTGAAGGAAGAAGAGGCTGAGTACAAGGACTCTCTCCTGTTGCCACAGCAATACAAGAAGCTTGCTAAGCAATTTAAAAAATATGTTTATGTGAATAAGAGATTTGCAAAAGAAGAGTGAAAACAAACAAAACACACAGTTGTGTTTTATTTCCTTCACATAACATGCTACTGCCCTTATCTCATACCATGATGCATGTTACCATAACTAGCGATCAAGCTTATCATTCATAATTATAAAGGGATGAAAGACAAACCAGCGCTCCTCTGTATAAAGAACAAGTATGTGTCTTGTGTTGGGCATTTATAATATTTCTTAGTAAATAAGTGAAATTTTGGTTTCACAGATTGGCCAAGTTGTAGGTAAGCTTGCCACCCTGTCAAGGTATCTCACTTTAAGGCAAGTTCTACTCTAATACACCTATAAAGCCCTATCGAGATAAAATTAAAATCAAAAATCCCTGCAGAGATTTTAAAATAAACGCGTTGGAGAGCAGGGAACTCTTTAAATATGCTCTTTATAGTATCTGTGGTTCCCAGTGTCGTGTAATTAAACTCAGAGGACATTCATTGTAATAAAAAAAAAAATGTAAATAGAGGACTTACCTGAAACAACAAACCTCAATGGGCCTGCAATATGTGGGTATAGGAGGATTGTGCATGTAACAGTCCTCTCCATAAATGAAACATTTTTATCACCCCCCCACAGGTCATGTGAGGAGTAATTAATTACAAACAGACAGGGTGCATGCAAGCTTTGACAGGCTTGAGACTTATGGGTTTATGTATAAAAAGCCTTCTTAGTGTATTCTTAAGAATTGTCGCTAAAATTCACAAGGCCTGGTCATATTTATAAAGAAATAAAGTCACGTTTATAAATATGTCTATCTGAGAATATTCTGCGAATATATATATTCACACACATAGAGGTATAATATACTTCCAATAAGAACAGGTTTTACCTGGCATTATGATTTAATCCCTAAAAATGGCTTTATTTTTGGCACAATTAGTGAATTTCTTTATAAATATATTGGGACACAATTCTTATTTGGCCAAGATCATTTCTACTCCACTTTTCAAAAAAGTCAATTAACTGGAGTTAGCACTTAGCAAAATGTTGTTAGATGTTTATACATTTACTTATGTGGCTTTGAGACATGTTTACAGACACTTTCTTTGTAACTCCAGTTTTATACATCTCCCCCTTCAAGCTCACAGCACCAACTCACCATGACATTTCCATATAATAAATACAATATATTGAAGGCAGCATGGAATGAGAGGGTTCTCCAGTCACCCAAAGTGCAAACACAGACAGAAAGACAGACTTGTGCTCCTCTATATAAAGAACGCGTGTGCCCTGTGTTAAGCATATATAATATTTCTTAGATTGGCCAAGTTGTGGGTAAGCTTGCCTCCCCATCAAAGTATCTCACTTTAAAGGGGAACTACCACCCCACAAAGTCTTTATCTTAATTCAGTCCCCATCTGGCGACTAGCTGCTTGGTAGCGCTAGTCGCCAGAATTATTACCTGGTTTAACTGATTTACCACTTATTCCGAGGCTGACACCTCGGAATTAGTGGTAAATCAGTTAAACCAGGTAATAATTCTGGCGACTAGCGCTACTAAGCAGCTAGTCGCCAGATGGGGACTGAATGAAGATAAAGATTTTGTGGGGTGGTAGTTCCCCTTTAAGGCAAGTCCTACTGTAATACACCTATAAAGCTCTATCTAGATAAAATTAGAATCAAAAATCCCTCAAGAGATAATAAACGCGTTGGACAGCAGAGGACTTTAAATATGCTCTTTATAGTATTTGTTGGTCCCAGTGTGGGGCGATTAAAAACAGAGGACATACGTTGTAATAAAAAAAGATGTAAATAGAGGATTTACCTGATACAACAAACCCCAATGGGCCCTTTAAGGGTCACATTTCCATTTATAATCAGTGCCCTTTTTGGCATATTTAACCAGGGTGCTGTTTATGAACTGAGTGCCCCTTTAGATTGATTAGAGTTCTGTCAGCAGTGGCATTGCTCCCAGTTAGTTACGTCAGCTAGTATGAGACTGAAGCCAGCTATACTTTAAAGCTGGAGCCTAGCAGAAGAGACCCAATTTGATCAGTTTTCTAGTTAACTGTAGTACAATGGATCACAGTAAAGATCGAGTGGTGTGCTCTGTCAGAAGTGACAGTGCACTCCGGTATGAGCACATGTGTGAATAGTAACAGATCACAGGCTGTCCAAAGACAGCCTGGAATCCCTTCTTACACTTGGAAACCATTCATGGTTCTCAGTATTAAGATTAATAATGGGATTGACAAAAATGTGAACCACATTTAAAGGGAAGAGGTATAACACATTGCATGTTCCAGATTAAGGGATACAGACTTTCAGCTAGCCTCATGACCATAAAGTGTAATAATAGGAAGCAAATATTAAAATAATAAAAATACAATTAAAGTATGTTTAGAAAATATAAGGTGCTCCTTGGACATGGACAAAATACATAGAAAATACATGTAGGGTGTTTCTGTTATCGGAAGGACTAGCTACATTTTTTAGGAATATTTATAACTTCTTCACTGTGTGCAATCAACAAGGGGTAGAATTCTCAAAACATTTTTTGCCTGTTGTCATATATTTATCAATAACAAAATAGGAAATGTATATTTGTATATGTAGCAAATGAAAGCTTATTCTATTCTAAAAAAATATATATATCTATATATACTGTTTGCATGGGTGCCCTAAACAATAAAGCTGGGAAACCTCATTTTGGAAACACATAGCAAAAAAAATTACATTTGGTGTGGCACTTGACCCATTAAGGATCAGAGGGTATGTAACCCATGGTTCTCAACGGGTTAAGGTCCTAGTCCGTGACGGAAAAATAAAACCTCCTGAAAACCCTTCACTTATCTAGCTATGTCCAAAAACCCTAATGGCCCCTAGGAATTTTGCCCTTGTGCCTTTGTTCAAGAAATAACACCTTCAGTTAATCCTTGATGTCATGTCCATGGAGGCGGACATGACAGATGACAGAGGGATGACCATTGCACAGGCGTGATTCTCTAAAAAGAAAGGTCCCAGGTCACCTTACTCTTGTTGGACAAAGTGACCAAAACAATTGTCACTGATAAAAGGTACTGAGTCACCAACAAAAAGGAAATAGGTTACTGACAATATGGTCACTGAACTTGCAGAAGATCAGCCCTGGTTGTTCACCCCTCTGGTCCTTAAAATGATTAAGGCGATAGTAATGCCAGAAATAAAGTTTATTCAGTATGGTAGATTTTACAAAAATAAAGTATTTGGAGAAAGTCCTATTTCTCAAACCTTTACCATTTGAGAGATATTCACCGCTAAAGTTCCCTCACTTCTGATGTCAGCTGTAAAGCTGACAGCAGGAGATTCGAGTCGTGCAACTCGAAGAAGCTCTTTAGCAAAGCCACAATAGCGATATTTAAAAATAACTACTTTATTGGAAGTCTACAAAGTGTGTTTGCAAACCAGGCACACTTTGTAGATCTTCCAATGAAGTAATTATTTTTAAATAATGCTATTTCGGCTCTGCTGCAGAGCCTCTGGCTGGTCGCAGGACCGGGATCTCCTGCTGTCAGTTAAACGCTGATGTCAGGAGAAGGGGAGGGAGGGGGAACTTGGGAATATGGTTTGAGAGATGGGATTTGCGGCAAATAATTTATTTTTTTTCATCTACAATACAAAATAATACTGTTCTTTGACATTACTATCACTTTAAAAGTAGGCTTGCCTTACTTATAAAAAAACTGCTAACAACTGTCATGTTTTCCTCCGTGGACATGACATATAAGATTGACTGAAGATGGGGTTTTTTTCTGGAACAAAAGCACAAGGTCAACATTTATAGTTGCCTTTTGGCTTTTCTGGCAAAAGTAAGGAAAGTGAGAGTTCATATTAGGAGGTGTTACATCTCCCCTAAGAGGTTATATATTCTCATGAACCATTGTACCTAATAGTCAAAGTGATACAGATCTGCTTATAATAGTGTCAAACAGTTTTTTAAGGAACTCAGCAGGTAGGTTGTTCCAAACATCTTGGAGAACTATGAGATACCATGGTTGATTGAGAATTATTCTCTCAACAAGAGATCCAGATTACGCACTAGGTGAATTAGACAAACGTGAGCACCCCAGCTACAGCCTGGCCAAAAGGATAACTGATTGCAGCTGCCCGTCTAGCTTCTCTTTAGCATATAAATAACATGTATGATCACCCTGGCTGATAGGGTAAATGCTGCTGCAGAGCAATTGAAATATGTGTGTGTGTGTGTGGGGGGGGTTAAAAAAGATAATTCCACACACTCAGCTAGTCAAAGTCTGTCACATGGTGCTGAGAACAGGAGCAGTGAAGAACTGCAGGCTGCAGTAGAAGACTGTGGAGCACCAAAGAGAGTGCACCTCCTAACTCCTTGTCCAGATGTCCCTACAGGCACCTGAAACACAAAAAACCAAGTGCACTCTCTTCTTAAAGACAAACTAACTAGTGATCCTACTAAAGGAATCCAGAAAGCATAGGAGGTGGTGCTACACGGGAAGATATACAATATAAAAAAACAAAAACAGGGAAACCCTGCCTAATTTGCATTCATACAAAGACAAAATGGAATCCTGGATATGAGAGTTACAAGGATAAAACTTAACCTTTATTGGTATGTGATAAAAAAATAAAAAAATAGAAGAGCAAAACTAATATGTAGAATTTACTACCAGGCAAAAAGTCAGAAAAAATTGGCAATGAGATTCAAATAATTGTAATCCAGGTTAGTCAAAAAGTAGTAAATATTGAAAGAAGCAGAGGCAGATGAAGCAACTGCTGCCTAATTTTTCTTCTGGGCGTCCAGTTACATATTCATAAAAAAAAAGAAAACCAGTTTAGTATTTTTCTTGTATAGCCCGTTGAAGTGTCACTAAAACCTAACTTTTAATCAATTTATTTAAAAGTACATCATAGTTAGATCGCTTATTAGCTTACATTTAATTGAAATCATTAGATCAGTGTCACGTCCTCAGATGGACATCGGTCTCTAATAAAAATAATATGGGCATGAAATCATTTGCAGTTAATGACCTGTTTCTTGCTGATATGTAGGTTTTAGTGACACTTCAATGGACTATACGAGAAAAGTACTGAACTGGTCTTCTTCTTTAGATGAATATGTAACTGGACACCCAGAAGAAAAAATAGGCAGCAGTTGCTTCATCTACCTCTGCTTCTTTCAATAATTCATATTTAATTAAAACCTGCAGTACAATATTATTTAATGTAAGTTAAACCCAATCATTAAATATATAGTCACAAAGTAGGACTGGACGTAAACAAACATGGGTCAGAAACATTTGAGAATTTCATAAAAAAATGATGTGAAAAAGCCAAAAATCACCACTAAATAAAAATCATTATCATAGAAAAAGATGCCTTGATCGGTGGCAAAATAATCCTATTGTCTCGAGAAAAAACCTGAACATGATGGTCAGGATAGTGTGAGCAAAAATTACCTGCCCTGACAAGGGCTCTCAATAATAAAGATAAATTCAAAGTTCACTGATAATGGAGCACAGAGTAGAGAGACTAGATCACAAAATCAGGAAAAAATCAAATAACAGAGAACAGCATCTCCAAATCCTGCCCAACACGTGTTTCACTGCACGTTTCTTCCAGAGGCAAAAAAAAAAAGAAAAAAACAAATAACACTGTGTAGTGGAACTTTCACATGATTAAAAAAGCTCAGCAGAGCATAGTTACATTAGCGATATAGATTTATGCTTCAAAATAAAACAAATTGCTTCATTAACAAAAAAATCACCTTTTAACTAGACAGGCACTGAGGGAACAGCACAGACATCTTGCAGAGCCGGCATCCCTGTGTCTGCGCTGTCCGTCCCCTTCGATTGGCGATTGACTGCCACTGTACAATATGGTACGGGAAGGGACATACAGTGCAGGTGCAGAGAGCGCTTCCTGTAAGATCCCTGCTGGTGACTACCTGGTTAAAAGGTTATTTTTTCGTTAAGTAAGCAATTTGTTTTATTTTGAAGCATAAATTTGTCTACTGTAACTATGCTATGTGGAGCTTTTTTAATCATGTGAAAGTTTTGCTTTAAAGCAGATGGACCTCCCTTACTGTCGGAGTTACAGAATGAGTTAAGCCTGTAAAGGAAATTCAAAAAGGTTATAAATAATGCAACAGTGACACAGTTGTTCCAAATTATAGATTGGTTATTATTTAAAATAACACAGCAAAACAGCAATAACATGTAAGTGACGTACATACAACTTACAGGTATTCTGTATGAGAGCTCTCTCTCCTACACAATCGGGGACCCCTTTAATTATACACTAACTATAAGCCACTGGTAACCCACCCCCCTGTTATTGCCCAATCAGCAGCCTCCAGCAGTCTTCAGCAGTGCTATCTGGTCCTTCCAGCTGTCTGTCCTTGACGAGGGGCTATAGAAGAAAGCTCTATTGTTCTGAGGAAAAAAATGATCAAACTGACCTTGCAAACTAACTCTATATTGCAACTAATTTAAAACTCCTATTTTTCTATGGAGCAAAAGTATTCATGCATATGCACTGCTTTTAAAGGTACAGTACACTTATTAGAAAAAGATTATAGGATATAGCTTTTTCCCCAGTAAGCTAATCAAGAGAATAACATCCTGCAACAATGAAACGGAATTGGACTTTATAATAAAGATACATTTAAAGTTCACTGATAATGGAGCCAGAGTACAGAAACTAAACCACTCAAATAAAATCGGGAAAAAATCAAACATAGAAGAGTCTCCAAAGCCTGTCTAACACGCTTTTCACTGCAAGCTTCTTCCAGAGGCAAACCAAAACAAAAGTACAAATAACACTGTATTTAAAGTGGATGGACCTCCCATACTTTCAGAGTGACAGAACGATTTGAATCAGAGTTTGCTACTTGGCTTGTTTTTGCTTCTCGGTTGTCTAAGACCAGCAGGACCTGGGCCTGTCTATGTCCGGGTAGGCCGACCCTCTCTCCCTTATTCCCGTTCCCGTCCCTCCATTTCCTTCCCCACTGTCCTTCTCACTCCCTCTTGCTATCCCGTTTCTCTCTCACTTATTTAACTCCCTTCTCCTTCCCCTTCCCACCCTCTTACCTTAGCTTTCTGTACTCTCCTTTGGAGGTTCTGCTCTAAAGCTCTTTGAGGCATCAGTTGACATGGTCTGCTTCCTTTATTTGCCTTTTTTACAATAACGCCTTAAGGCTTGCAACGTATTTCTGTACATGAGTATGTAATTGTTTCCTTGGTTGTAACTTGTGCCATGTCATTGTAACCTGTACTTGATTTACTTCTCAATAAAAAGATAAAGTGGTCTGTTTAGTAAGACCTGAAGAAAGCCTTGTCAGTAAGCTAATGGATTCTGCATACCCAGAGACCAGAGTTAAAAGCCTTCTATCACAACTTTTTTTTTTTAATCCATTACAAGTTATTTTTAAATTACAGAAATATTAACCACATCCCAAATTGTTGTTAATAGTGCAGCTTTTAACCCTTTCAGTGCCGGGGGTAGGCACAGCACGGCCCTATGGCACTGACAGTGTTAATGGAGGGCAGCTGCTGTCTTTGCTTGTCT
Organism: Rhinophrynus dorsalis; assembly: GCA_037306005.1. Taxonomy (NCBI): domain Eukaryota; kingdom Metazoa; phylum Chordata; class Amphibia; order Anura; family Rhinophrynidae; genus Rhinophrynus; species Rhinophrynus dorsalis. Next base: position 130,482,341 of record CM074724.1, read on the forward strand.
GGCTCCACAGAGAGCTACAGGGAGATCCCAACATTGCAAACCTCAGGTAGGTGATGTTGTGACTGTGACCTCCAACAGCAGAGACTGCTATCGGTGTGATGGCCCCAGGTACCCACCCCTGTAGCTTAGGGGATACCTACCAGGTCATTTACACACACCTAGGCCTTTTGCCACTGGATCTAGCTGCACCACTCAGAGTAGGAGCAGTCAACCGGATTGGAAGACCTCCAGGTGCAGCCAGCCCAGATAGCACAGTGACCTGAGTAGGGACTCACATTTCTACCCACTGGAACAGGTCACTGCACTGACCCCCTCTGTCTTGCTGCTGTAGAGAAAGTACAAATTGCTCTGCTCCCAATGCCTCCTACAGGCAGGCACTAAACAGACCTTTCACAGTCTACATTTAACTTGGGGTGACACAACATGAATGAACGAATGAAATAATATGTTTATTTACATAGCGCCACAAGTGTATGCAGTGCTTTACAATTTCAGGGTTTAAACAATACAGGGTTACAGGTGCTTTGTAGAGTGAAACATTGGGTGCGAGGTCCCTGCCCGAAAGCTTACAATCTAAAGTGCATATAAAATATCATATACACAGAATACAAAACATATAACTATCATAAGAGAGTCTCATAATATTGGGGTGTTGGATGGGGGGATATAATTAAAGCATTGAACACTGGAGGTACAGGAATGCAACAGTAACCTATTTGCTTACTGCCTGGCTATTGGCCACTCGCATAGGACTCACAGCAATGTATGGCATCAACCAATAGGTGGCAGTGCACAGAATAATGCTGCTATGCATATCAACAACCAATAGATGACAGTGCACAGAACAATGCTGCTATGCATGTCATCAACAAATAGATGGCAGTGAACAGGACAATGCTGCTATGCATATCACCAACCAATAGATGGCAGCGCACAGAACAATGCTGCTATGCATGTCACCAACCAATAGATGGCAGTGCACAGAATAATGCTGCTATGCATGTCCTCAACCAATAGATGGCAGTGAACAGGACAATGCTGCTATGCATATCACCAACCAATAGGTGGCAGTGCACAGAACAATGCTGCCATGCATGGCACCAACCAATAGATGGCAGTGCACAGAACAATGCTGCCATGTATGGCACCAACCAATAGATGGCAGTGCACAGAACAATGCTGCCATGCATGGCACCAACCAATAGATGGCAGTGCACAGGACAATGCTGCTATGCACGGTTCAACCAATAGATGGAGATGTTGGGTTCAAAGGATTTAAGATGGGAAAAGTCCATAGCAGATGTACTGTCCGTAATGTCCATGTAATCCTACAGTCCTCACATATCACAGGGACATGAGAGTTTAACCACCTGTTTCTTCACAATCGGTGTTTAGTGCGTGAATACTACAATGGCTCATTATCCTGCATTTTCATATGGAAATGAGCTTCTGTCAATGTGTTCAGTGCAAAATTGTGGATTGATGACAATGAGAACGGATTGATGGAGATATGATGAAGAAGACATGGTAGTGCAACAATTATGTATGATGCATTGATTTATTGATGTATTGTCTTTTGTGCTCTGTGACAAATTCAAATGTATATATTATGATTTGATTTAAAGATTATTTTAAAACCATCTGTTATCATTTTAATCTGATATGTCCCCAGCTGCTGTAAAAAAAAAAAAAAAAAAAAAAAAGTTATTGATGAGGTGTAGAAGGTGGCAATATAAGTCTGTGAACAAAACAGCTGTCCATGAGTGGTTCACTGTTGCCTATTGCCAACACCTGGGGGAGATTAATGCTTGTAGTGGTTTTTTCAACTACATATCACCTGTGAGGTTAAAGAAGGACAGTATTCTTATACTGTCCTTCTTTCATCTCACTATTTTCCTGTGTTTTCTGTGGGACTGGGTCTCCATTCATGGTGGCTTGAGTAGGGGTCTGGACAAGTGGGACACACAGGTGGTCGGCCACTTTAAATCCAACCTTAGGTTTAACAACATGGACCCTTGTAGTGTTGATGTCCACGGGGGTGTTCATTTCTAACATCAGTGAGCATCGAGAGGTGTTGGTGGGCACCATTTTGGGTGATTCAACTCACATTTTGCAACAGTGTATTGCTTTTAACATTTTTAATAAAAAGTTTTGAAATTAGAGGGGTCTAAATAGGAGATTGACCTGCCATGGAATACTCCCAGAATAACGAAGATTCTGGAGTGTGTAGCTTGAGATCTAGGGCAAAGAGAAATGTCGACCACAAGGTCAAATTGCAGGTGCCATTTGAGCTTGTGTCCAAATCAGGATGGCTGTACACACTAACTGAGGAGGTAGCTAGGAAAAACTTTACCAGGACAGGCAAGTGTAAGTTGAGTAAGTATATCTCTAAACTCTACACTGCAGTACCCTCTGCTCATTTTGTATTCTATGTTATAATGGCACTGTTTATAGCCTGTTTTACATTTTGAACTGAAACTAATGTGAATAACCAAGGAGTGAAAAACCAAGACGAAATTGTCTCGGACTTGCAGAGGATGGAAAGAGCCACTGGGGAGAAATAGAGATGCAGTCAGGTCAAAGACTGGCCACTGGAGATAGCTGAGCAGAAAGAAGTGACACCAAAGACCAGGAAGCAGTGTCCACGGGGAAGCTCAGGAGAAGCAGCCTTGACAATATCAGCAACTGTGGCAGTGACACAGGTTAGAACTGCAGGAGGCAGGGAATAAGGAGTTCTGCTCAAGAGGTTCAGACAAGAGGTAAAAGGGGTTGAGACATCAGAAAAGTTGAGGCAAGCTGAGGACAGGGCAGGTAGCCTACATGAACAATAGTCAAACAGAGCGATCTTAAAGTGATAGTAATGTTTCACAAAAACAGCAGCTCCAATTAATCTTCATAATATTTGAGCCATAGAGAGTGTTATTTAATTACTGTGAGATTTGTAGTTCAAGAGTAATTGAATGATAAAGTATCCCCCTACCACCCATTTTACCTAGTGTAAGCCCCCACTCCTCAGATGTGGAATCCAGTCCATAGACCAGAAGAGCTCACATCAAGGGTCAATTATCTACTGTGAGAACAATGAAAACCCTGCCCCCTTTGACAGTTTTTTCAGCTTTTTCCCTTATCTTAATTGAAGATCGGCCATCTCTGCCATCTACCTGGACACTGCCTGCTGCTCTTAGCTGGGCAGTGTTACATCAGTAGAAGGGGCGGAAGGGGGATACTTTATCATTCAATTACTATTGAACTACAACTCTGACAGAATGGAAATAACACTCTCCAAGGCCCAAATACCAAGAAGATTAATTAGAGCTGCTTTAATTATGAAACATTACTATCCCTTAAAAACACACGGAGGCAGGCATCAGACAGGAGAAGGGATGAATGGGATGAAGTTACTAGCAGAGAACACAGGACACAAGGAACACCAGCCTTGGTAGGTAGCCACTATGAAAATGCATAGTGATGTGTCAAAAGAGGGATCAAATAGGAAAAGGAAGGAGACAAAGCCAGGGGTGCAAGATGGAAAGAAGTCCAACAGGACCAAGGACAGAGGCAAGCACCAAACTGGCCTTACTAGAATGGGTTTTTACAAAGAGTGCATTATACTTGTATGGCTCAGGAAAGTGTATGCAGATGGGCATATACTCTGGACATGATCCAAAATAGACATGCCTTTCTGCTTTATGAAGGGTCCCTACCTAGGTAATTTAATCTCTTAAATAAATTATTAGCCACTTATTCCTAGTATACATTTCCCCTTTAATGGATGTCCTTTGTTTTTCATAATCTTTTTTGAGTAAAGAGTTGAGCATCTCTGACTTCTTCTATCTAAATGCAAATTGCTCTTAGGGTTAGTCACCCTAAGGCTAACGGGGGAATCCAGACATGGACCCCTAGCTCACAAGTGTTTAGAGGAATCAGTTGCACCTCACTGATGAGGCCCAGTAAGGGTGAAATACATATCTGGGATTAACCACTTCTATTGTTCAGAAAAGTATTGTCTGGCATTTTGGAAGGACCTGTATGGTATGTTTCAGAATATTTCTTCTCTGTGTATGGCATTTGTGAGCTACAAAAGATTGTACTCTGGGTGTGAGGACACAGTTCCAGTGAGCTTTGGCATATCCTTGCAATCTCATGAGCCTAGCTGAGCATCTCTGACTTCTTCTATCTCAATGCAAATTGCTCTTAGGGTTAGTCACCCTAACGGTAATGATGAAATCCAGATGTGAACCCCTTGCTCACAAGTGTGTAGAGGGATCAGCTGCACCTCCCCGGCGAGGCCCAACATGCTGAAACGTACGTTTGGGGTTATCTGCTTTCCTTGTTCACAGAAGAATTGCCTGGAGTGTTGTAGCAGGACTGTCATTTGGCAGGACCTGTATGATATGTTTCAGAATATTTCTTCTCTGTGTATGGCATTTGTGAGCTACAAGAGATTGCACCCTGGGCACAAAGGCACAGTCCCAGTGAGGTTTGCATACCCTTACAAGCTCATGAGCCTAGCTGAGCATCTCTGACTTCTTCTATCTAATGCAAATTGGTCTTAGACATGGACCCCTTGCTCACAAGTGTCTATAGTGATTGGTTGCATCTCACCAGCGAGGTCCAACAAGGCTGAAATTTATGTCCGGGGTCCGCTACTTTGCTTGTTCAGAGAAGAATTGTCTGGCATTTTGTGGCTGGAATGTCATTTTTGCAGGACCTGTATAACATGCTTCAGAATATTTCTTCTCTGTGTATGGCATTTGTGTGTGCACCTGTCTCCTTCTCTTTCTCTTCCCCCCCCCCTCTGCTCCTTCTAACCTGGTGCACATGTATGTATTTGGACTGGATGTCACATTTTGGGTTTGAAGGAGTAAAAGGGGAGAGAAAGACAGCTCATGAATATGTGGAGCAAAAGTAGTAATCGCAATGGGAAAAAACACTGTTTTCCAATGTGATGAAGGTATTTCCAGCATCCAAGGGAGTTTAGTACCAGTGTTCGTCCTTTCCCACAGTCTGGCTGTGTATAGCAGTACCAATCGTGATCTTTAAAGAAGCGACATGACAATCTCACGCTGATTTGCAATGTGAGATTGTCATGTAGCCCTTTTGAACATGGCAACCTACTGAATGTGGCAAAAAAGCAGCACGATATAAAAAATGTGCTATTTCAAAAGTATACTGCTTTTGCATACCCTTGCAAGCTCATGAGCCTAGTTGAGCATCTCTGACTTTTTCTATCTAAATGCAAATTGCTCTTAGGGTTAGTCACCCTAAGGGTAATGGGGGAATCCAGACGTGGACCCCTTGCTCACAAGTGTCTTGAGAGGTTAAATGCATCTCATTGGTGAAACACAACAAGGCTTGAGTGGCATTTTGGCAGGATCTGTATGATATGTTTCAGAATAGTTTTCTCTGTGTATGGTATTTGTGAGCTAAAAGAGATTGCATCCTAAGTACAAGAACACAATCGCAGTGAGCTTTTGCATAGATGAGCATCTCTGACTTCTTCTATTTAAATGCAAATTGCACTTAGGGTTAGTTATCCTAAGGGGAATACAGACGTGGACCCCTTACTCACAAGTGGCTTGATGGATCAGCTGCACCTCACCAGCGAGGCCCAACAAGGCTGAAATGTATGTCTAGGGTTAGCTGCTTTCTATGTTCAGAGAAGAATAGTCTGGTGTTTTGTGGCTGGACTGTCATTTTGGCAGGACTTGCATGATATGTTTCAGAATATTTCTTCTCTCTATATGGCATTTGCGAGTTAAAAGAGATTGCAACCTGGGCGCGAGGACACAGTCCCAGTCCCAGTGAGCTTTTGCTTACCCTTGCAAGCTCATGAGCCTAGTTGAGCATTTCTGTCTTCTTCTATCTAAATGCAAATTGCTCTTAGTCACCCTGAAAGTAATGGGGGAATCCAGACGTGGGCCCCTTGCTCACAAGTATCTAGAGGGATCAGCTGCACTTCACCGACGTGACCTTGTCTAGAGAAAAATTGACTGGCATTTGGTGGCTGGACTGTCATGTTTGCAGAACATGTATGATATGTTTCAGAATATTTCTTCTTTGTGTATGGCATTTGTGAGCTAAAAGAGACTGCATCCTATGAGCAAGGACACAATCCCGTGAGATTTTGCATATCCTTGCAAGCTCATGAGCCTAGCTGAGCATCTCTGACTTCTAAATGCAAATTGCATTTAGGGTTAGTCACCCTAAGGGTAATAGTGGAATCCAGATGTGGACCCCTTGCCCAAAAGTGGCTAGAGGGATTAGCTGCACATTACCAGTAAGGCACAACAAGGCTGAAATGTATGTCTGGGATTAACTGCTTTCTTTTTTCAGAGAAGAGCTCTCTGGCATTTTGTTGCTGGTTTGTCTCTTTGGCTGGACCTATATGGTATGTTTCAGAATATATCTTCTCTGTGTATGGCATTTGTGAGCTAAAAGAGATTGCACCCTGGGTGTGAGGACACAGTCCCAGTGAGCTTTTGCATACCCTTGCAAGCTCATGAGCCTGGTCGAGCATCTCTGACCTCTTCTATTTAAATGCAAATTGCTCTTAGGGTTAGTCACCCTAAGGGTAATGGGGGAATCCAGACGTGGATCCCTTGCACACAAGTGCTTAGAGGGATCAGCTGCACCTTACTGACAAGACCAAAACATATGTCTGAGGTTAGCTGCTTCCCTTGTTCAGTGTCTGGCATTTCAGGGCTGGACTATAATTTTGGCAGGAGCATCTCTGACTTCTATCTAAATGCAAATTGCTCATGGGGTTAGTCACCCTAAGGTTAATTGGAGAATCCAGACGTGGACACCTTGCTCACAATTGTCTAGAGGGATCAGCTGTACCTCACCGGTGAGGTCCAACAATGCTGAAACGTATGGCGGGGATTAGCTGCTTCCCTTGCTCAGAGGATAATTTCTGGCATTTCGTGGCTGTACTGTCATTTTTGCAGGATCTGTATGATATGTTTCAGAATATTTTTTCTCTATGTATGGCATTTGCTTACTTACAAGTGGGTAGAGGAATCAGCTGCAGTTCACCAGCAAGGCCCAACAAGGCCAAAACATACGTCTGGGCTTAGCTGTCTCCTTTATTGAGAGAAGAGCTGTCTGGCATTTTGTGGATGGACTGTCATTTTAGCAGGATCTGTACGATTCAGAATATTTCTTCTCTGCATACAGCATTTGTGAGCTAAAAGAGATTGCACTCTTTGTGCAAGGATACAGTCCTAGTGAGCTTTTGCATACCCTTGTTAGCTCATGAGCCTAGTTGATCATCTCTGACTTCTTCTATCTAAATGCAAATTGCTCTTAGGGTTAGTCACCCGAAGGGTAATGGGGGAATCCAGACATGGACTTCTTGCTCACAAGTGTCTAGAGGGATCAACTGCACCTCACTGATAAGGCCCAACATGGCCAATACTTACATCTGGGGTTAGCTGTTTCCCTTGTTCAGAAAGGAATTGTCTGGCATTTTGTGGCTGGACTGTCATTTTTGCAGGACCTGTATGATATGTTTCAGAATATTTTTTCTCTATATATGGCATTTGTGAGGTAAAAGAGATTGAATCCTGTGTGCAAGGACACAGCCCCAGTGAGCTTTTGCATACCCTTTCAAGCTCATGCGCTTAGCTGAGAATCAATTACTTCTTCTATCTATTGAATATTTCCCCCAGGTATCGTAGCCCCTCTCCCATCCGTAACACTGATAGTGTTCCAGCACTTGTCTCACTGATAAGGCTATTACTGGATACACTGTAGCCAAACAAATGCACCTCCCGTCTATAGCGATAAATCAAGCTGTGTATTGGTTTCTCTTAAAAGATGCCCATGATGGGGGTCCCTCAATCCTACGCGTTTTGTATCCTTGGTAGACACTTCCTCAGGGATATAATGGAGTATAAATTAAAGTGTATTTTTATAGCTAATTTTTCAGTAGTATCACTGGGTATTATTATTATATACATTATTGATATATAACTACATTGGGGTGTTTTATACAAAACATTTTTTACATGATAATAAAGATTGCTATATCTTATATTTTTGTTTGCGTATACTGATTTGATTTTTTGGGGGTCAGCCTGGCGCTCTCTCGTTTTTCTTTTTGTTTCATATTCTAGTTTTGCCCTGCACACTACATACTTATAAAATATTGAAATTATATACAGTTACACACTGTTTTTAGATCTAAAGAAGCATTTACTTTTAAGGATTTTAGACTGGGAGCAGATTTGATTACTTCAGGCAGATTTTTCCAGATTTTTGGAGCTCTGAAGGAGAAGGCAGAACTTCTTGCTTCTTTCTTGTATTGCGGTATACGCAAATAGTTGTTAGTAGTGCAGTTAAGGTTATAGTTAGTATGGAGAGCAGGAGTGAGCATACTGCTCAGGTAGTCTGGTAGTTTTCCAGAGAAGTGGTTGTGTACTAATGAAATAGAAAAGAAAAAGAAACCGGATCTGATCATTAGCGTGTTAGCTTCATCAGAACTAAGAGGCTTCAAGCTTTTTTTATTTCACTCATGGTTAGGTTCTTGAGGATAGTGTATATACAAGTTTGAAGCCGGATCTGATCATTAGCGTGTTAGCTTCATCAGAACTAAGAGGCTTCAAGCTTTTTATATTTTACTTGTGGTTAGGTTCTTGAGGATTATGCATATATAATAGGCTTGTTTACTGGGGATATTTAGCTTTATGCTACTTATACTATATTTCGATTGATTTATTATAAGACATTCATATAGATATCTGCAATCGTACACCGACGGTCGTCATGTTTAGAACTACCGGTGTTTGAATAATATAGATAGATCTCTGAAGGCTATATGCTTATACCTTACACCGGTGATCTTATGCTGACGACTGTTTTAGTCTTTTTTTTATCTATCATAAGAGACAGTATGATGCAACAGATTCTTTGCCTAGTATCACATTGAAGAAGCAAGTCGCAACTATAATATCGCTTTCACATGAGACATTTAGATTGCTACAAAAGCGGTTATTGTGTCTTTTGTTTATAGTTGCTAAAATACAGAGATATTGTATCTGACTTGTTACATATGTTATTTCTTACAATAGATTGGGATTCATAGGTCTCTATTACTTTCAGTTCAAGCCGTATACGATGAATAGCGAATTTAACACATTAGAGTTAAGAGGCTTTAACCCCTTAAGGACCAGCGGTCCCGGGGCGTGCTGTCCCTTAAGGACCACATAAGAAACTTTGACGTGCCGTCCCACGTGACTGATCACGTGGGGCGGCACTTCAAACGGGGCACTGGAAGAGATCGCTCCGGTCTTGGAGAGATCAACTTCAGTGCCCGGTATTACTCACCGTGCTCCTACAGGAGCGCGGTGAGTAAAAGTATATGACGTGCCAGGACCGTCACTGGTCCTTAAGTGCCGGACCAGCGTGACGGTACTGCCACGTCAATGGTCCTTAAGGGGTTAAGCTCTTTTGAATATCTATATGTTTATGAGCCCGTGTTTGATTAGGGGGATGAACCTCAGTGAAATATATGAACACTATTTTTCTTTTAAATTCGCTGATTTTATAAAGATTTAATAAATGTTCTATTTTATTTGACTGTTCCTTCCATGTTTATGTGATCCCATTAGGGGGAGGTGAGATTGGAGATTTATACGTGTGCTTTATATACAGGGTTTCTTTTTCTTTTCTATTTCATTATTATTATCAACCTGTGAGCACTGTTTTCCTCCTATTACCATTGCCCCTTCTGGTAATAATATATTTCAGTGTGCACTGGTCCCTTTATTTGTGGTTGTGTACTAAGCAAGAAAGGTGAAGGCTACGTCTAGATTTGAGTGTGAGCCAATTTAGTTCTTTAAGCATGTCACAGTAATGGGTAGTGCAATTACATTGGAGGATAAAGCGGCATAATGAATTATATAGAGTGTCAAGTTTACTAAGATGGATTTCTGGAGCTGGAGCATATACTACGTCACCATAATCTATGACTGGCAGCAACATCTGTTGTTGCCAGTCATAGGAAACAGTGCAGGCACCAGGAAACAGTGCAGACATCTTTGCATATTGACATCTGTGCACCTGCGCTGTCAGTCCCTGCCGGTACCTAGCAACGCCTCCTAGAGCAGACTATGCAAAGATGTCTGCACTGTTTCCTGGCTGTCAGTCCCGGGAACAGCAGAATTTCTCTATAAGGAGGTAATAATTCTGACGACTATTGATCAGCTAGTCGCCAGATGGGTAATTCTTCGGGGGAAGTTTTTTGTGGGGTGGTAGTTTCACTTTAAGCTTGCCAACCCCATCAAGGTATCTCACTATATGGCTAGTACCTACTCATCCCTGAAGAGATGCTATAATAAACGCTTTGGAGGGGGACTTTTTAAATATAGTGTTTTTGATGCTTGGGGGTCCCAATGTTTGCAATTAAAAACAAAACACATACAACAGTTTAAAATGGTGTCTTTTGTTTTTAATTGCAAACATTGGGACCCCCAAGCATCAAAAACACTATATTTAAAGGAGCAGTAAACTTTTTTTATGAAAACACATATTTTACAGAGCATTTCCTGCTGAATAAAACAAGGCCACTCCCATCGCTGTCAGATGTTTTATTCACAATTTCACATTGTATGGAGAACTGTATGTCTCTGAATTTTCTGATTTTCTTCTCCGTTAGAATCTAACAGGAAATCTAATTAGAATTTGACCAATAGAGGGCACTCTATGTGCGTCTTGTATAGAGAAGTGCAGGTTTGTCTTTTTGTCTTGCGTTTGGTTTCTGCCTAATACTTGGGGGACTGGGGAACCCATTCATTCTCTGCTGCTATCTATACATTCACAATCATATGCTTATCTACACTTTATTAATTATATATACACTAGTTGAAGAGCCCGTTACACGGTCCACAGTGTCACTGTCAGCCTGTCGCAGGGCAGTCATGCACAGTAGAGACTGCCCGCTCTGTATCAGCCGTGGCACGGGCAGTCTCTACTGTGCATGACTGCAGCAAGCGCAGCAGTCTCTACTGTGCATTACTGTGTTGTTACACACATTTTAGCAAATTATTATATAGGATATTATGGTGAGTTAGTGCTGTGAGCTATTCTTTTTTTCTTGATTTTATAAAACAACAATGATACCTTAGTTAAAGGATAGAATGAGGGGCCATTCCACACTTTACAGAGCTAGTTTATAGACTACATGACCACAGTTAATGTGTAGAAAAAACATATACTAGGGCTTTTGTCACAAGTAAAATAATACTGCAAAAATGGCTGCCTGTTATCTTAAAGCTAATAACTCCCCTAGAAATGTCTCTTATGGAATGCTAGGAGCAGAATCAAATTCAGAAAAAACATTGTCTGAGATAGACCCTATTACCAGACCTGAGAAGAGCTGTTGGTCCTACTCCAAAAGTACTAATTATTTTGCAAACTATATGTTTTTATTGCAATTCGATAAGCATGCCTATCATCAATCTGGCCTGTAGCAGTAATTGGAAAATTAGAAAATCATTAGGAAACAGAGAAAAGATAATTCACTCTTCAGGATGACACATGTTTTGGGCACTTTTCAACATGACCGATGAGGACACCAGCTCCAGTGGACAGTTTTTACATCCTTTTGCATCACTCTCCTGGTAGGATGTACCAGTCCCTAATCCAATCACCCATTTGAGATCTGACAACAACCACAAAAGATTGGGTGGGCAGTTATACACATCTGAAATTTTGCCAGCACTGAATCCTAGTCTCTGGCTATCAATTGCAAGATGAAACATATTCCCAGCCAATCACCATGTAACAGTACATCTCAGACATGTTTCTTCTTATTAGACATCAAAAGTAACTAGCAACAGCTGCTGATGTGTAAAACTCAAAATTGTTTACATTTGGAACATTTTTATCTGTAGCTCCAAGATCATTCGTCTGACAGATGTGCTACAAAAGTAAACAAAGCTCTTGCTTATTTCCTCAGAAAAAACATATGAGCAGCAAACATGTCTCAGCAGTTACATGCCAAAGTAATGCTCAAGTATTAAGCGAACTACATAATGTAATACATCCCTACAATAGTAGCTAACACAATATTTATTCCCATATTAATTATTAGTCAATTCACACATGGCACTATTCTTCAGGACCATTAATTATACCCTTTACAAATTACATATAAAAGTTAGGGATGCTCCCAAATTCAAGATTGTGTGTTAGGGTTGCCTTCAGCAAAAAGGAAAAAAAGATTGGGAACACCTTTTATTCAAAAAGAGATTTTTTGAGTTCCCTGTAAAGTCATGAGAATTAATATTTTTTGTTCCATGACGTGCTGTGGAATTGGTGTAATTTGTTTATTTGAGTTCTTCGGCTCTTGTAAGGCATTGCTGATATTGCCCACATATTTGCCTTTACCTGTTTTCAACTTACTTGGCGTCTTGCCAATATACCTCAGATCATAAAGACACTCAAAACATAAGATTACCCCTATGGTCTGGCATAATGAAGCCCTTAATCTTGAAGATATTGCCAAATCTGTAGGTTGATTGCCTAATAGTGATCATGTGTTGGTACCCGACAAAATGGCCACAAGCATTTAAGCCACTAGAGACAAATAATCTACGTGGAGTAAAGTGACTACATACCAGTTTATCTTTGAGGTTTGGAGCTAATGATAACACATTGTCATCTGTCAAACAATCTATCCTTTATGTCATCATCAGCAAAAGAGGCTCCTGTCTTTTTGGATTAAGGTCAACGTATCCCACTAGCTATTATATGTGGAGATTATGCAGATCTTATAATCTTTTTGCACTTAAAGGGATAGTAATACCTGAAAATAAGTTTATTTTATATTGTAGCCCTTAAACCTTTATGGTTTGGGAGATATTCATATGTAAAATATAGTATAGTTGACTTTTCCTTGCTGTTTCAGCCAAGTCTGCCATCTAGTGGACAGATTTGGAATTCGGTCCACATAGCAACCGGCAGCTCTTTAGCAGTGCCGAGATCACGATCTTTGAAAAGAACTACTTCATTGGAACAGTGTACAAAGTGTGCCTGGCTTGAAAGCACACTTTGTAGACCATTCCAGTGAAGAAATTCTTTTTAAAGATCATGATCTCAGCATTTCTGGAGAGGCACTGCTGGTCAAGCAAACAGATTCCAAATCTGAAGGGTGGAGCAATGACATTGCTCCAGGGGAAACTTTACTTCTGAATATCTCCCAAACCATAAAGATTTGGGAGATAAGACTTATATCATTTTTCATGGTTTTTTAAGGGCTACAATATAAAATAAACTTATTTTCAGGTATTACTATCCCTTTAAGAATGTGAGGTGTTAAGTGCACACTTATGTGCTTTCTTAAAACAGCTTTTGCTGGATTCACATGCAAAAAATCTCTTTCACAGTTCCTCAGACCATATATTTGTAAGTACTGACATTGCTACAATTGTTCCTCTTCATTGAGTTGGGTGATGGCTCTCATAGTGAAGCGTACTATTAGTTGCTGTTTATTGTCTAAAACGACTAATTCTCAAATCATCATTATGTCCACCATAATAGTAATGTCCATACCTGGGAACTCTCAGGGTTTCTAGTTTCTAGTCTGTTGCACCGCGTGGCGCTATTACTTTGCCGACCGGCTGCTAGCAATAGTGCGGTAGCTACTCTTTGACCACCGGTTGGCGGTGTGCACACGTGAAGTACCGGTACAGTGTTCTAGCACTGACTGAGTTACTCTGATCTCTTGGTGTCTACCTCCCTACAGCGCTGGGCTCACTCCCTTTTGGAGTTGCAGATACATAGGGCGTTACCTATTGACCCTTTGCGTGCCTGGTCTCTCCAGGTAGAGTCGTGCTATTTCCACTCTGCAATAGCCTTGGGCTCTAGAGCCAGCGTTGCGCTATTACCATCCTCTGTGGAGGGGACACTGGTTGCCTAGATATATATATATTCCACTGTGTTACGATCCACCCCAGCGTTCTAGGGCCCGCTTGAGAGTTGTCTCGGTCCATCGGCACCCGGTGCCAGCCGTGTTGCCTCGCTCCTCTGGGTTCAGTTCCTCCAAGGAGTCTGGGTGGTGCCAATCACTTCCTCCTGGACCATCTGTGCCAAGGTCCTGTGGTCAGTGCTCGGACTGTGTTACCTGCCACCTGCTCAGTTCCAGTTAGAACCTTCTTACCTGTGATTGTATCATTCATACAATTGTTCTTGTCACTACTTGCTATTTCTGTAATACCTGCCTATATTACTGTCCTGTTGGTTTGGGCCTAAGGCCTATTTACGTTTGTGACCTTATTTTCAATAAAGTCATTTTAACCTTATCAGTCTGGTCTGAGTGTTCATCAAAAACCGTGACATTGTGATGACAGAGTTGGAGGTTTAGCAGGTGAAGTTTACACTTAAAGGGGCATGAAAGTGGGCAGAACAGTGTGGGAGTGGGTGGAATGAGTGGGAAAGTAGGTGGGGTTACCATTGAACTCACAGAGTATGAGAATCAGCCTCTGTCTCCAGAATTCATCCTGAAAACTGGAGTCTCCAGGGCAGATCCGGATAGTTCCCAGGTATTTTTGGAAAACAATGGGTAGTGGAAACAGAATGGGGTGTCAGACAGCATCAGGAGATCTGTGACTACCAGGGGGCAGTGGAAGCAGGCTGGGGAAGCAGGAAGTGTGGGCATTCTTTAGGGGTGTACAACACACAGAGCTACTTTTTTAAGTTTACGTCTCGTTGTGGGGGCATCAAACCCTCCTAATGCTCCCAATATTGATCAGTTACATGATAATTTAAGCAATTAATAGTGGTGACAGGAAGAAACTACTTGCCTTTCTTCCCTATTCAAGCTGGGACTCCCTGAAGTCCCAGCTAAATTTTGAGGAGAATGGAACTCATGGCGTCATTGCAGATATCAGCGATGATGCAACTGGGCATTTCTGCTTCTTCCATTCAACCCGGAAGTTTGGGGAACTCTGGATTTAGTAGGAGGAAGGGAGAGAAGGCAGTGATTGCCTTCCTTATGACCAGTATTGATCACCTGTGGTGATCAGATAGTTGATCAATAACGGGAGATGAGCCATCAGGCTGAGAGAAGAAATTTGTCAGGTCAGCATTGCCACACAGGCTTGGCAAAACAAATAGCATATGGTCCTGGCATTGAGAGTGCTAAGCTGTGTGTTGGCTTCAGCCAAGTACATTGCACTAGTCTATAAAACAATGGTGCTCCCCTTATTGGAAGGCTTGATGACAACATTATCCCATACTTAGAAAGCTGAGAGCGCCTTCATCACAATGAAAAGTTTCTGTTGAAAATATTGAGGGATTTCAAAATATACTTCAAAACAGCATTCTGAATGTCTGTACAACCAGACATGACGATTTTTTTTTACATAGTGCTATAGACAATCTGTGTGCAGAGATTTCACGGTCACGTGGGAGTACTGCCAAAATATCTAGGTTCTCAATATCCAAACTTTCAGTGTCAGATTGTTTTTTTTACATTCTCCCCTTCGCAACTACATTTTTTCTTTATGAAGAATGACACAGAAGTAATTTATGTTTAAATGTGAAAACATCAAAGGTAACCTCGAATTTATTCATACTATTATCAGGAAATAAATTTAAACACTTTAACAAAACCCAGATCTGGAACGTGGACAAAATGTTTTGTAACGGATCAATTATCTGTAAACTGTCTCAATGGCTTATCTGCAAACCCTGTAGTTTCAGTTGATCTGCCTGTATGTCCACTTGTACTGAAAGGGATAGTAATGTTTCATAATAAAAGCAGCTCTAATTAATCTTCATAGTATTTGGGCCTTGAAGAGTGTTATTTCAGTTCTGTTAGAGTTGCAGTTCAAGAGTAATTGAATGATAAAGTATCCTCCTCCTGCCCCTTTTATTGATGTAACACTGCTCATCTCAGAACAGAAATGTAGTGTCCAGATGACTTGCAGAGAGGGACAATCTTCAGTTAAGATAAGGGAAAAAGCTGAAAAACTTGTCAAGGGGGGCAGGGCTTTCATTGTTCTCACAGGAAGAAGATTGTCCCCTGCTGTTATCTGTCTGGTCTATGGACTGCATTCCACATCTGAGAAGGGATGGCTTACACTAGGTAAAAGGGGCGGGAGGGGGAAACTTTATCATTCAATTACTCTTGAACTACAACTCTCACAGTAATGATATATCAATCTTTATGGCTCAAATACTATGAAGATTAATTGGGGCTGCTGTTTTTGAGAAACATTACTATCACTTGAAGCCTTTGTTTTCTTTGTTCCCCTCTTGGTACGTTTCTTTGATTGTGGTTCTGTCTGTTTCTCCTCCCTTATGAACCTAAAAAACACTATGTTCTACAACCAGGGAAGGATGCTCCTTCTTTTATTCTTACTCAACTGCTGATGACTTACTCAAACCTTTTAGTATTGCTTTTAGATGTATAAGGTGATTGCCTCCTACACCAGGGATATATATAACCTCCTTACAGTCTTTTGGTCATGACTGAGCTTTAAGTTTTGTCTCAAAACTGTCACAGTCTTGGAATTCAGTTTTATCAGGGTCATATTTTACTTATATCCAAAGTCTCACACATTTTGGGTTTTTCCTCTACATCCTTTATTGTTTTCTCTTGTTAATGAGGTAATGACTTTCAAAGACTGTTAATATGCAGAGAAACCCTAGTTAACCAGAGTTTTAGCATTCAACCCATTTTTTTATGAAAGATGGATCAGTACAGCTGAATGTTGAAAACACATTAACCCCTAAGCTCCTAGGATATTATCTTGTCATCCCTATACTTCTAATAAATGGTTTTGCTCTCATTCTCCCTCTCTCTGCTCTTGTGACAGCTCCCCATGTCTTCCTCACCCATCCCTCTCCTCCTATGACAGCTCCCTATGTCTTCCTCACCCATGCCTTTCCCCCTTTCCTCCTGTGACAGCACCCTATGTCTTCCTCGCCCATCCCTCGCCTCCTGTGACAGCTCCCCATGTCTTCCTCACCCATCCCTTTCCTCCTGTGACAGCTCTCTATGCCCTCATCCCTCCCTCTGCCCAGTCAAGGCTTCCTCTGTCCTGTTGATCTCTCCTTTCAGATCAAGTGCCAGAGAGGTGCCCAACACATTTCTATGGCATTGCAAAGCAATTATACCCCTCTGGAGCTGAAATTTGTTGGTGCCACTGAATAACAACCACTCCATGAGGTAAATTTCATACACGCCTACTTTCCCTTATTTCCAGGGGCAGTCCCTGGCTTTCGTGCTCTCTCTCTCTCTATCCTTTTGTCCCTGGCTTTACCCCAGGTTTTAAAACTGAATCTCAACCCCATAGTCTGCACGACTGTTGAACAAGGTTTTTTGTTGCCATCAAGCTGCATCCTACTATGTACTACTAATGATAATCTGTAACATAGGAGACTTGTAAAGTAAAAATGATACCTTTATTGAATAATTAAGGGGCTCTAGGATGGAACCTTTCAAGACAACTAGGCCTCTTCTTTGGGTATAATAAAAATGAAGTATGAATGCACAATACACTACATTAAAACTCATACATATAATTTTAACATCTAACTCCTTGCACTGGAACACAATGCATTGTGTACCTCTTTGGCACCCAAATGTTCAAATTCTTCTAGCAGGATATTCTTATCAGCGTGGACCATAAATTGTACTCTAAGCTGTAGTAAAGTCTCTTTGAATTGGACAAGAGAACATGACTGCCCAGTGGTAAAGAGTGGAACAAAAAAAAGACAGAAAAAAGAAAGAGCACCAGAGCTTCTAAGTGTAGTAATTTAGATATACAATATAGATTACTTTTTCCCGTGAAGTGAGTGACTAATATAAAATTCTGGTTGATGGGGAAATAATATTCTAAAAGTGGACAGTGGTAGTTAAAATCAGAAGGTGCACCCCAAAGGTAATGCAGAAAAGGATGAAAGAGATGGACGTACAGTGTTTGTGGAGTGTGGCTATTAGAGAGTCGTATAGGTTGGATAGGACCTCTTGACTAGTACTGAAACAGAACTATATTGATGTAAGTCCCAGAAAAATTCTACTGAATCGGCTACTAAGACTATCAATACCATTGGCAATGATATTGGCAAAATGGCTCCTGGCAGCAGTTCAGCTGGCAGCAGGTTAGCATGCAACCTGGAATATCTGTGGCTCTCTGTCACACACTATGCGGATTGAACAGGCAGCCACTACACAACCTCTTGGGCTTTCAATTGGATTTCAGTTTTGCAGTTCAGTTTCTCTCTCAGGACCATCAAGTGTGCTTTGGGATTCTCTTTTCAGAAGCCTGTCCTGTTATCCTGTTGTTCCACCAGGACAAAGCAGCCCCTAGCAGACCTGTCGATATTGAGCTGTCCCCATGATAGTGAGACTTTAAAGGGATAGTAATATATGAATAAAAATGCAGCTCCCATTGTTCCTCCTATAACGTTGGTCATATAGTGCTATACTTCAATATTTTACATTTTGTAGTTCAAGAATAATTCAGTTCTAAAGGATCCACCCTTCTTCCACTTTTACCTATCCTTAGCCACCTCCCCTCAGATGGAAAATCTGGTCCTGGGGCCGTACAGCGTGCAGCGAGGGACAGTCTTCATCTGCTGAGTATAAGGAAAACCCTTGATGAAGGAGGGCAGGATTTTCCTAATGTTCAGTGAAGATTGTCCCTATCTGCGCTCCATCCTGCTGGCTTAGAGAAACAGCATGACGTAAGTGAAACGGGAAGGAGGGGGATCCTTTAGAATGGAATTGCTTTTGAACTACAAAACATAAAATATTGAAATAATAATATTGAAATACAGAGCTACATGACCAACGTTATAGGAGAATCAATCGGAGCTACATTTTTATTCATCTATTACTATCCCTTTAAAGAAATCTCAATAAGGAGTTGATATATTCATAAAAAGGGAGCATAGTACAACATATTTTGATCCTTAACCCTCTGAGTGCCAGTGGGGTACGCAATACATTGCTTTGCATTGTGGGGGTGGGGAGCTCTAGCTGACCACAGCACTTTTTTTTTTTCAATGGCTGTGTTCTGTGATCACGTTGCGGCATGCAGCTGCACTGTGATCAAAAACTGCTGTGATGTACCCTAACACCCGGACAGCTGTGACGGTCCTGGCACGTCATTGGGCGTTAAGGGGTTAGAAACCAGATCAAAGTAGTTTATTTACATAAATTAACGTGTAAACACACATACTGAAGTGTACCACCTTAACGACTGCCATATCCTGCAGGGGACAGCCATTAAGGACCAAACCACTTTTTTAGCAATTAATTCTGGAACCACTCTGCCAACCCAGAATTCCATGATGTGCCAGGACTGTCACTGGTCCTTGATGCAAATCCACCGGTGATGGTCCTGGCAAGTCACCAGTCTTTAAGACGTTAAACAAATATTAAAAAATGTGAGTTTTATTGCTGTGGAGAAATGTGATACACTTATATCCACACCACACAATCTGATCTAAAAATGAGGAACAACAGGCTGGGAAAGAAGGGCAAGGGGATTTGGGTCTCAAAGAGGTTCTGTCGCTACACTCATTCTGAGGTGGGTGACATTAGGAACGCTCCGTTATAAAGCTCGCAATTCAATAGTCTTTTATTTAATAGGATACCACACTGTTCAAAAGTGGCAGAGGGGTGCCAATAGCATTTCTGACCCTATTTTTTTTTTCTTCATGGATTTAACCCTTTGTGTGCCACAGAAGCAAGCAGCAAGTTTTGACTCTTTACATTTACTTTAAATTGTATTTAAAAATACAGTAATTTCTATAAAAATAGGTAACTACTTTGACTAATATCAGGCCCAAAGATTTAGGATAGATTTTCTCTCACTTTTACAGCCAACCTCCTTTGCGGAAGACATCTAGCAAAATATCATCACAGTGGTTATATCCCACTGTGTAGCTGCCACCTCTCTGTAGGAATTGCTTATGTTTGTATCTGGGTGCGGTTGTCTGTTGCTGTTTAAAGATTAATTAAATATACACTAGAAATAAAATGCTCTTACATATGTTTAACAGATAGTCGCAGTTCAAACAGCAGCTATATCTAGATATTCTCTTAGCAGCGTTTCATCACTTGTAGTCCATTACGTTTAAAATCGGATGCATTGGTGCAATTAACCCTTTGAGTGCCAGAGGGGTATGCAACGCACGTACTCAAAGAATTAAGAGTGATTGAGGTCGGTCGAAACCCACTGTTTATTAAAGTCCATTGTTTGCTACAAATAAGCGTGCCATAGAGGCTAATTTAGTAGAGATGTCTAAACACAGGAAACTGCAGATAAAATGCAAATAAGATACAGATAACCGCACCCGATTGTTACATGTAAGATAACTACCTAAGTAAAATAATCTGCTACACAAATTAAGAGCCATATATTCCTAAAATCCAGTTCATAGTAAGAACGTGTCTCTCCCTTTGCTACCCTTTCTACCCCTGATGTCCCTGTCTGTAGCGCAAAACTGAGGAACTAAAGCTGTTCAGGACTACAATTCCCATTATCCCCAGCCATCCATTGACTGCAGATTAAGGGAACTGTAGACCTGAACAGTTAGAGGGGCTCAAGTTGGCCACCAATAAACTAACGGCTTTGTCTACAGCTGAGCTCTGTCTTTTACAATGTGTACTCCCTCTACCTCCCGCCCGCCTTTCCCAGAAGCTAGGGCTGTCTCTCCAGCTGCCGCCTCCTCCTCTCGTGTCTCATTTCCTTGGTCACAGGAAGTGTTGTGTCTTGCACATCGGGGCAGTATTGTGCAGTGTGTGTGTCTGTATATGTATAATACGGATTGTGCTGGAGCTAGTCACACTGTCATCATATGTTACAGCGCTGGGTTCAGACACTTCATTCCAGGTAAGACCTGTTTACTAATCTGTACAGAATATAAAGAGATGTGACAGACATACGGAGAAGCTAACGTGCTAAGAAGGACAAATAACAATATTCATTGATTGCATTGGCATGCGTTGCATACCTTTATGGTCCTCAAAGGGTTAACCCCTTGAATGGTACAGTGGCTTCCAGCGCGTTGCGAAAGCCCTCTCTAGCCTTAAAGGGTTTAAAACCCCGGTTTAAATGGGATTATTGTGAATTGTTGTGTCTTGTTGTCTCAGTTGGATTTATGTACATTTTAAAAATAAAAGTGTAAGAATTCTGGGGGGAAATTAAATGTGCCATAGGGAACGGATTACGTCACATTGATTTAAATTGGCTTTAACCCTTTGAGTGCCAAAGGGGGTACGCAACGCATTGCTCTGCAATGCGTTGTGTACCCCTCTGCCACTCAAAGGGTTAATCCATTGAATTCTTTGGAGTGCATTGGAACCCTTGCTAGCATTCAAGAGGTTAAAAGCCCAACTGAAATACATTTGGAATTTTATTTGTTGGCTGTGATGCAGTTAGTTTGTTTCAGAATTGTTCCTCTTTTGACTTTATACATATTCAGCAATGTGTGGGTACAGTAAGCCAACCAGATCTCCTATTTAAACAGGGGAATATAGAAAATAATGCATATTTCAGGGCTGCAGTGAATTCAGACCATCCCTGCTTTGTGCGTTTCTCATAGATATCCCCAGTTAAAAGTGAGGTCTGGTTAGCCTGCTATAGGGGGTACATTCTGCCTGTATATGTTGTGTTCTTCTTGTTTGTGTAGCATAATGTGTGGTTTGTACACAATGGTCTGGCCATGGTGGCGTCTAGTCATAATGAGTTCTATTGAATTAGCTGCAAATTAACTAAAGATAAAAATGGATGTGTAACTATATATAGAGAATGGGAACCAGTGTGTGCATGTTTCTGCATATAGGCCCATATTCAATAAGAACAAGTTTGGAGCAAAACGACTATACCAAAGAGGACAAATCCAAAATGTCATATGATTTAAATGGGGCTTTTAAAGGGATAGTATTAGCTGTTTTTAACAAAGTTTAATATTTTAGATATTAAACATATTAATGCAATGAGGTATGTCCCATCTCTCAAATATGTATAGTTTGAGAGATATAAGCATCTAAAGATCCCCTCTTCCGCCCCGTCAGAACTCTAGCTGACAGAAGGAGTTTGCAAGCACACTTTGTAGACTGTTCCAATTAAGTATTTTTCTATATATAATGCTATTTAGGCTTTGCTGAAGAGCTGCCGTCTGGTCCCCGGACCTTCTGTCAGCTAGAGCGCTGATGTCTGTGATAGGGGGGAACATTAGCTGAGAGCCTGCATGCCTTTCGGGGAGCCCTGATTTGGATTGCAAAAAAACAACACAAACAAAAAAAAACAACCACTCTTAGTATACATTTAACCCTTTGAGTGCCAGAGGGGTACACGATGCATTGTGAAGCAATGCATCGTGTACCCCTCTGGCACTCAAAGGGTTAAGAACTGTCTGAGAATATTCTGAGAAGTCGCAGAAAATGTGCAATTGAAAATATTTTTGTTGCATACATAGCTGTCTCTATATATACTTCCATTAAGAACAAGTTATACCTGGTGTTCAGATTTAAAGGGATAGTAATACCTAAAATGTAAAAAAAAATATGTTGTAGGGTTTATCCCCCTGAGTAAAACAAAGGTGCCCCCACTGCTGAAAGGTGCTTTATTGAAAAGTTATTGCATTTCAAACAGGTATTTTTTTAGGTACAGTATCACAATGGCCTGAAATTGTACAGTGGGCTATTGCTACACCATCCTATGGACAGCTCTGGTCAGTTGAACTTAAAGCTCCATAGTATGGTGTACAGTGGCGCTGTTGCTACAATTTCATGCCACTGTGATAGTGCACCTAAAAAAATTCAACTTTGAGCTGTAATAACGTTTGAATAAAACATCTTTCAGCACTGGGAGTCCTCTTGTTTTACTGAGGGGGATAAACACTACAATATGTATTTTTACATATTAAGTATTACTATCCTTTTAAATACTAGGTAGGTCTCCAGTGCATTGCATTTTTATTTGTCCCCCTATGGTGCAGTTGGTTTATTCCAGAATAACTCCAGTTTGCTTTTATAAATATGGGCTATTAATGTTGCTAAATATTTATAGGCACTTTCTTTATAACTCTAGTTTTATAAATCTCCCCCTGTTGACATTAATGGAAGTTTTAACCCCTAGATTGCAAGATATTTCCTCAAGACATTGCTTTGCAATATATTGGAGACCACTTTTTGATTCAAGGGGTTAAAATCAAATAAGAGTGGAAATTTGGGGAATCTTTATTTTGTTCCTTACAATGCCATTGTATTGCCTAATAGTTAAAGGGATAGTAATACTTAAAATGTAAAAAAAAATATGTTGTAGAGTTTATCCCCCTGAGTAAAACAAGGGTACTCCCACTGCTGAAAGGTGTTTCATTCAAAAGTTATTAATTTTCAAAGTTGAATTTTTTAGGTGCAATATCACAGTGGCCTGAAATTGTACAGTGGCGCTGTTGTTACACGATCCTATGGACAGCTCTGGTCAGTTGACCATAAATCTCCATAGGATGGTGTAGCAACAGCTCCACTGTACAATTTCAGGTCACTGTGATATTGCACCTAAAAAATTCAACTTTGAAAATTAATAACTTTTGAATGAAACACCTTTCAGCAGTGGGAGTACCCTTGTTTTACTCAGGGGTATAAACCCTACAACATATTTTTTTTTATATTTTAAGTATTACTATCCCTTTAAATCAGTTTTACCTTCATATATGAGGCAATACTATTTTTAGGACCCAACCTTATTACAACATAGTAACCCGAGGAGTGTGCATTGCATTGGAAGAAATGCATTGCTCACAATTCTGGTCCTGAAAGGGTTGACAGATTGCAATTTCTTTCTCTTTCCATAACTCCTGGTGTTAAATGAGCATGTTGAGAAACCTGTCAAAACATTTAATCATTTAAATGGGGATTAATGTAAAACAACTATTCTTCGGTCACTATTGACATTTTGTTTTCTTATTCAAAATAGCATTGTGTATGCTGGGGATTGTGGAGGAAAGAGCCTGCCATTGGAGACTGTCCATAGCTGGCATGAAGAATCATTGCGTTTCAGAACCTTCTTCTGAATGGTGAGTGCAAAGTTGGTCAGAGCCATGTCCTGGGAGCGATTGTTGTTCAGGTTAGTGACTAGTGTAATTCAACAGGTGGACTTTTTTCCTAACAAAACATAATATTTTAAGGTGACAAATTAAAATACTTCCATGTTTCACAACCTGCTGAAGGTCTTTGCCAGGGATAGTCAGTTGCTGGACTTCCATCTATTGGGACTACAACTCCCATCATCCCTAACCAGCCAATGGCTGGTTGGGGATGATGGGAATTGTAGTCCTCAACAGCTGGAAGCCCAACAATTGACTAGCCCTCTCACAGGCCTATTGCACCTGGGCTACTTGGCTGCACTTTGTTTAATGCGTGCCACACCACCAATGTTTACGTCGTGGAGGCATGTCAAAAGGCCAGCACACACGGGTGTCAACCATATGTTTTTGACTGATGACCGAATGGTCGAACATTCTTTGGAGGTCGAGAACAACATTGCAAGCAACTTCCAATGCATCTCTGTGAATGGTCTGTGTGGTGGTTCATAGACAACTACAAATCAGGCAAGCTGAATTTTGGATGGGCCCAAACACATGAGTTGCATATAGCAGCATGCTATGTTGTGCAGGGCGCATCGCAGGAGATGAAAATAGTCTCTGTGAAAAGTACCAAAGGGGCATTTAGTACAGTGTTAATAACCCTACTGAAAAAAATTACTATTGACTTAATGAGACTAGACAGGTCTCCATTGCCTTTAGAAACCTCTCTTACATTCAACTGGTTATGGATGTAAAAATGCTCATTATGGAAAGAAAAAAGCATATCTCAGGTAAGTAAAAATGGTATTGTCAATGCTGAGATATTTTATTCAAGTTATTGCAGCTCAAACTTGCATTTTTGGGGTGTTCAGTGCTTGCATGGTCTGAAATTTACAGTGGTGCTATTGCTACAGCATCCCTTGGTGGTTTATTGTCATCTGACAATAGCTGCCATAGTTAAATCATACAAGGAAGAGAAAAGAGAGGACTAAAAAGGGAAAAAAAAACCCTCAAACGCTAGTTATAATATTATAAATGAGTTATACCCTTTAGTGTGTTCCTATTAGGCCAAAGTGGTCCATTTGGTGCATCGTCCAATTTGGAGATTAATGGACTGTTATAATATTACAATAGCCTCAGAATGTGGCAATTGTCTGAGATTAGACCAGGGCTTAAAGGGATAGTAATGTTTCATAATAAAAACAGCTCTAATTAATCATCATAGTATTTGGACTTTGGAGAGTGTTATTTCAATTCTATCAGAGTTGTAGTTCCAGAGTAATTCAATGACAAAGTGTCCCCCTCCCGCCCCTTTTACTGATGTAACACTGTTCAGCCAGATCAGAAGGGAGGTGTCCAGGTAGACTGCAGAGAGGGACAATCTTCAATTAAGATAAGGGAAAAACCTGAAAATCTTGTCAAGGGGGGCAGGGATTTCATTGTTTTCATAGGAATAAGAGTGTCCCCTTCTGTTATCTGTCCATTCTATGGACTGCATTCCACTTCTGAGAAGAGATTGTTTACAGTGGGTAAAAGGGGTGGGAGGGGGAAACTTTGCTTGTGAATATCTCATAAACCATAAAGGTTTGAGAGATAAGACTTGTATCATTCTTCATGTTTTTTTAATGCCTACAAAATAAAATAAAGTTAAAACGAAGTATTACTATCCCTTTAAAAGTCCTTTGCTACTAGCCAGATCTGAAAAGTTACTTGCCACTGCAAGCCATAACATACCAACCAGGGCTGAATTTCCACTTGCCAGGGCTAAATTTTCACTCGCCATTGGCTAGTGGCGAGTGGAAATTTTGAGCCCCGAAATAGACTTTGGGATAACTACCATTTTTCCATATGTGGTTTCAGTAGCCTACACAGTAGACAGCGTTCTCTGAATAAACTGTTGTCTTACTTGAGATTAGTAGTTTATTATTATTTGTTAGGCTGGCATATGTGCAGACAATACTCAGTATTAAGTCCTGGTAACTTATTGATATTGCATATAAGACATGGATAGAGATCAGATATATAGTGCTACTATTTTACTAATAGAGTAGAGTGCCTTGAATAATTGTGACACAATTTGGGAATATTGCATGAAGTTACATTGTGAAAACCTTGGCAATATTAAGGTAGCCACGTTTGTCTCACTGAATTTAAACAAGTCCTGTGTGGTAATACTAGCATTACACAGGTAATCACACTCCTGTCTGGCAGCAGTACAAATCTCACTGAATTAAGAAGAGGTCTGTCGCATATATTTCTGATGCGGCTAACAAAATAATGAAACGCAATTAATTAACACAATTAAATATCTTTATCACTAGAGATATTGATATTATATCTCTTGTACTTAGAGCATAGTTTCATCAGATAGAACTTTCATGTGATTAACCAACAGCAGACCACTAACATAGAACTATATTACTGCACTTTAAACTAATTACAAAACTCATGTAGTAGGGCATTTACCTTCAATTCTTGAAGGGAAACTAATGTCCCATAAAAAAATATATACTTGTTTTGTAGAGGTTTAAAAAAAATAAATTATTTGGCACAAATCCTTTTTTGAGAGATATTCGTATGTAAAGTTACTCCCTCCCCTTCTCTTGACATCAATGTCTAGCTGACAGCAGGAGATCCTGGTTGGAAAGGTCTACAAAGTGTTCCTGGTTTGCAAACACACTTTGTAGACCGTTCCCATTAAGTAGTTCTTTTTAAATAACGCGATTTCGGCTCTGCTGAAGAGCCTCCTCGAGTCGGCTGAGGAGCTTTACAGCTGACAGCAGGAAAAGGGAAACTTTACAGGTGAATATCTCTTAAACCATAGTGGTTTGAGAGATAGGATTTGTGCCACATAATGTATTTTTTTAACCTCTACAAAACCAGAATAATTTTTTCATGGGACATTACTGTCACTTAAAATGAAAAAAGGCTATGTTTAACCCTAAGAGTTGATGTTCTGATAATATGAAGAGGGGGAGTTGTTTTAATTTCAAGCACACATCTAATATTTTTGGAGATTTTGTGCCTTTTTAATATACAAGGGGCAGGAGGGGGATACTCTATTCAATTACTCTTGAACTACAACTCTGACAGCATTGAAATAACACTCTTTATGGCTCAAATACTATGAAGATTATTGGAGCTGCTGTTTTTGCAAAACATTACTATCTTTTTAAAGAGATAGTAATGTGTGGATATGAAGTTAAGGTTAATTTTTCGTCATACATTTTTATAATGAACTTTAACTTTGGAGTGTCCATAACTTTGTATTCTTCATGTAATTTTATTTTAAAGCTTCCCCCTCCTGCCCCTTTTCCTTTCGTCAGCAGAGTTTCCTCATATCTGAAAGCCGGTCGCTTGACTGGACAGATAACAACGAGGGACAATATTGTGTCTATCAGTATAAGGAAAACCCTGCCCCCTAGACTAAAGGCAGGGTTTTCCTAATGACAAAAAAAGGTTGATGGCACTTCCGAAAACTTTCTTTAAAGCATTCAGCTTTATTAGTACTCCTTAAAATAGCTTGTCATATAGCTGGACAGAGATGAGACAGTCAGCATACACTATCCGACAGGACCTCCATAACGGTCTAACGCATTTCGCACTAAATTACCGCTTAGTCATAGACACAAGCATTACTATTTGCCATAGCAATATATAAAATGTTGAAAATCAAAGTTAATCAAATTTGAGATTTGAAACAGCATCCACCAATGGAAAAACTGAGGCTGAACATTATCGTGGCTTTAATTGACTCTATCGGGAGAGAATAAAAAAGTTTTATTGGAGACCAGATAGGGGGCCAACAATCATGACAAAAAAAACATAATAAATGTAATACTAGTTCATGAACTTAATTCAAAGAAAAATCATAAACCACATTATTAGCCCTCTATACCCCAGTATCCACAAAACAAAACCCGATAGAGTCACATTATAATATATCAAAAAGAGTGTAAAAACCATTACATAATGTGGCTAATGTCCCACTCTAAATTCAGTCCTGTAGGCACTCTGGTCTTTAGTTGAAAGATCCGGAAGGCCTCCCTTTTATTTATCAGTTGCAGCATATCTCCACTACGGGATGGTAAATAGACTCTATCTATGCCCTGAAATTTACATACATTTATATTACCCTCATGCTTTAAACATACATGTCTGGCAATAGCAGAGTCATTGTCCCCTTTTTGTATTTGATACAGATGTTCTCTAATTCGCATTTTCAATGGAAGTATAGTACGACCCACATACTGGACAGTGCACGCAAGACATGTAAAAAGGTCTATAACATTACAAGTATTAAAGTTTATATAACTACAAATTTCATAATTTTCTCCATCAATCGTATTATCTCTGTCCAGCTATATGCCAAGCTATTTTAAAGGGATAGTAATACTTGCAAATTACTAATCCCCATATTGTAGCTTTGTTAAAAAGAAACGTATTGCCCCCAGTGTCATCTCTCAAACCCTTATGGTTTGAGAGATGATAGCGCTCAAAGTTCCCCCCTCTCTCCCCCTTCCCTGACTGAACGCTGACTGCAGGGGAAGCTGTCGTACGACAGTCTTATGTGCATCATGTGGCTCTGCAGCTGAGCCGAGATCGTGTTTATAAAAAATAAATATTTCACTGAAATGGTCTTCTACGTGTGTTTTGTTTGCAAGCACACGTAGAAGACTGTTTCAGTGAAAGATTTCTTTTTTATAAACGCGATCTCTGCAATGCTGTAGAGCCACCTGATGCAAGTAATACTGAATATCCCTGCAGTCAGCGTTCAGTCAGGGAAGGGGGAGGGACGGGGGAACTTTGAGCGCTATCATCTCTCAAACCATAACAGCTTGAGAGATGACACTGGGGGCAATAAGTTTCCTTTTAACAAAGCTACAATATGGGGATTAGTAATTTGTAAGTATTACTATCCCTTTAAGGAGTACTAATAAAACTGGATGTTTTAAAGAAAGTTTTCAATCCTTTTTTGTCTAATTTTATTTATATATATACAGGGCTTAAAATATGAAGTCCTTTGCTACTAGTCAGACCTGAAGAGTTACTCGCCACTGCAAGCCATAACGTACCAGCCAGGGCTGAATTTCTACTCTCCAGGGCTAAATTTTCATTCGTATGCACACATGACTATATCTTTCAGCGTTGACGGGTTGGGTTATGCACTAAGTAGTGATAAAGCAATGTGTTGCGTCCCCTCTGGCATTCAAAGGGTTAAAGCAAACACTGTCACATGGGATGCAGCTGTTGTAGGCATCTTTGCTCCAAGAACAATTAATTATTTTCCAGTGTCTGTGCAACCGGTTAAGACCACAATTTCTCTGAACACTTCAGTTTATTTATAGAAGCCACCACTGAATTCTCCTTTATATCTGCTCTCATTAATTACAGCCTAGTGTGATCTGTGTTAACTGAGGGGTAGGCAATTCTAGTTCACTAAAATCCACTTGATTTTTTTTTTTTAATTTAATAACCATGAAATTGATGACACTAATGCAGTCTGTGAAACGTAGAACATATTTGCATCATCTGTTGCAAAGTGGAAATTTTAAGTAGGTACAAGTAATCTATAAAAAAAAAATACAAATTGAGACCTAAATTGTAGCAGATTGAGCCCAAATAGTTATGCCAGTGTAAAGGTTGAAGCCATACATATAATGTATAAAAATGTTGGTCACTACTGTAAATTTCACATTATGGGCAACTTTTTTTTTGCATATTTCTCTAGGCCACTTTTACACTCCCCTCTCCCCAGAGACTAGAGGATAGACACAGGAATAGGGAAGAGATTCAGATGCAGGGACCAGGGGGCCCAGATGTAGATGAAGGGGCCCTTTGGGAGGACACACACGCACACACACACCAGACAGACCACGCACACACACACAAACAGAGACAAACGCAAATAGTCAGAAGCACAGACAGAGTTGGGTGATAGAGACACTCACAAACACAGACTGTGTGATAGACACACAGGTTAGCTGATAGACAAACACACAAAAACTGGGGACAGACGCACACAGACAGGCTAAAGGCAGACTCAATCACACACACTTTTTTAGTTTGAGGATGTGGCAGCTGTTTCTTACTTTTGTAGCTCCCTTTCAGGGGCCAGATTTTTGTGTTACCATGTAATGTTCTTGAGAGTCCTGTAAAATGTGCTGTGAACACAGGGCAAGCAGTACCAAGGGAATACTAAAGATGCCATTCATATCACATGATGTGATGTGAAAGGGTTCTATTTGGATATTATCCCCTGAGTACAAGGCGTTGCACACCCGTCTGATTCTTAGGGGGGTTAAAATCCACTTTGTACCTTTGTAGTGCAGGGGAAGACAAGTTTTGGCTCTCCAGATGCTGGTGGCTGAATCTCCTACCATCTTTAGCCATCTATAGGCATTATTTGCTGAGCGATGCAGTCTCCACAGACTCTCTCCAGGGGCATAATTCCAGGGGGCACAGAGGGTGCAGTTGTGCCAGGGCCCAGCATCCAAAGGAACCCTGTGTGACCTGGGGTCCAATATGTTCTAATTATGCCTCTGTGAAAATATTTTTATGATGGGGGGGGGTCTCAAAAAAAGTTTTGCACAGGGGCTTTCCAATGACACCACTGATTCTCCTTCGGGTTTTGGATTTCAAAGGCCAACATAAGAGGGTCTGTGGAGGCTGTGCACACAACCTGTGTAGCTTGTGGCTGAGAGTCAAATACGCTGGGGTTTGTGTTGCAGTTGAAAGGGTCAGTATTCTCGAAATAACAATAGGAGCTGTATGGGGGAAACTTACCAAAACATGATGATTGCCATTTTAAGGGTTTTAAGTAGTTTAAGTAGAAAACATTTCCCACGCCATACAGAAAAAAACAATTTTTTGAGAAATCCTTTCCCCGAATGTGAGAGAACTTTCATGTCTCCTAGAGAGTTATTGGATGGAAGTCATGATAAACACATACTTTAAATAGAAATGCCGCTGTCAAAAGAACAGACAAAAAAGTACTGTGCAGCCAGACCGGTTTTAGTGAAGAAGCAGTCTATTGTATGGGTGCTTTAAGGAAGTCTGATTCAAATGTTTATAAAACGGATTTTTTTTTTTTCTGTATATTATCAGACATGGAGAACCTTGATGACCTTTGTGCTATGTTTATATTCTAAAAGGTCAAGGAATTGTTAGCTCTTTCAGAAATGAGTGTGTTTTATAGTCCTGTTAAAGGGATAGTAATGTTTTATAATAAAAACAGCTCTAATTAATCATCTTAGTATTTGGACATTGGAGAGTGTTATTCCAATTCTGTCAGAGTTGTAGATCAAGAGTAATTCAATGACAAAGTGTCCCCCTCCCTCCCCTTTTATTGATGTAACACTGTTCAGCCAGATCAGAAGGGAGGCACCCAGGTAGATTGCACAGAGGGACAGTCATCAATTAAGATAGGGGAAAAACCTGAAAAGCTTGTCAAGGGGGGCAGGGCTTTCATTGTTTTCATATATAGAAGATTGTCCCCTTCTGTTATCTGTCTAGTCTTACAACCAGATTCACATCTGAGAAGAGATGGCTTACACTAGGTAAAAGGAGCGGGAGGGGAAACTTTGCTTATGAATATCTCTTAAACCATAAAGGTTTAAGAGATAAGACTTATATCGTTCTTCATGTTTTTTTAATGCCTACAAAATAAAATAAAGTTAAAATGAAGTATTACTATCCCTTTAAGTTGAAGTGAAAAGAGACAATGGTTTGTTATCTACAAACCAGCTGTAATAATCAGTGTACTGCTTTGCATCTTCCCGAACCATTTCAGTGCCAGACAAGTGCCCATCTCATTGCTCTGCAATGTGTTGGGCACCCCTCTGGTACACAGGGCTTAATATAATCTCACATCTTTCAGTGGTCATAAAATCCTAATGACCATCATGAATTTTTCTTTGATATTCAAATTGTGCTGCATGACATGTTCCTGAAGGCTGACATGACAGAATTCAGTGATTTGGCAGGACGATCCTTAAGTGCCAGAACAGATGTGATGGTCCGGGCATATATCATAGGTCCATAATGGGTTAAATACCTTGTAATGTTTCACAAAAAAAGCAGCTCCAATTAATCTTCATACTATTTGGGCCATGTAGAGTGTTATTTCAATAATGTCACAGTTGTAGATCAAAAGTAATTTATTGATAAAGTATCCCCCTCCCCTTTTACCTAGTGTAAGTTACCTCCCCTCAGATGTGGAATCTGGTCTCTAGACCAGACAGCTCACAGCAAGGGACAATCTTCATACTGTGAGCATAAGGAAAACCCTGTCATCCTTGACAGGTTTTTCCGTATACTCACTGAAGATTGTCCCTCTCTGCGATCCATCCGGGCAGTCTTGCTTCTCTGAGGTGGGCAGTGTTACAGCAATAAAAGGGATGGGAGGGGGATACTTTATCATTCAATTACTCTTGAATTACAACTCTGACAGTACTGAAATGACACTCTCCATGGACCAAATACTATGAGGAATAATAAGAGCTGCTTTTATTATTATTTAAAAAGAATTACTTAATTGGAAAGGTCTGTTTTGCAAGCACGCTTTGTAGACCGTTCCAATGAAGTAATTCATTCCGCTCTACTGAAGAGCCTCCTAGAGTCGGCCGACTTGGATCTCCTACTGTCAGCTTTACAGCTGAAATCAGGAAAAGGGGAGGAAGGGAGGAACTTTCAATGCTTATATCTCTCTAACCATAGTGGTTTGAGAAATGGGAGTTGCTTCAAATAATTTTTTATGGGAGAATAACATAATTTTTTTATGGGACATTGCTGTCCCTTTAAATGTGCTGTGCTTGCTTCAGTTAAAGGGATAGTAATACTTCGCTTTAACTTTATTTTATTTTGTAGGTATTAAAAAAACATGAAGAACGATATAAGTCTTATCTCTCAAACCTTTATGGTTTAAGAGATATTCACAAGCAAAGTTTCCCCTCTTTTACCTAGTGTAAGCCATCTCTTCTCAGATGTGGAATTCAGTCCATAGACCAGACAGATAACAGCAGGGGACAATCTTCTTCCTATGAGAACAATGAAAGCCCTGCCCCCCTTGACAAGTTTTTCAGGTTTTTCCCTTATCTTAATTGAAGATTGTCCCTCTCTGCAGTCTACCTGGGCACCTCCCTTCTGATCTGGCTGAAGAGGGGTGGGATACTTTGCTTGTGAATATCTCTTAAACCATAAAGGTTTGAGAGATAAGACTTATATCGTTCTTCATGTTTTTTTTAATGCCTACAAAATAAAATAAAGATAAAACGAAGTATTACTATCCCTTTAAAAAAAACAAAAAAAAACTGTCATATCTGCCTTTACATGATTTCCATGATGGATTGAAGATGTTATCCCTTGAACAGAAGCAAAAATACAAAATTCATAGGGCCATTGGGATTTTCTGTACGGTAAGCAGGGGGTTATTCTTAGGTGTTGGCTTTCCTTTAAACCATTGCTGTGTGTTGCTAAGGGAAAAAAAAGTGAGAAATTTTACTCCAGCCCTTGAATTTCATCTGTGAGAATTGGTTCTTTTGTGTGTTCAGAGGGAGATGTGTGGGCTGTACAGTGGGTACTCCTGGGACACATGGTATTCAGGTATGAATCCTGATCAACACTCATCCTGGAGATTGTAGTCTGACACTGACTCTCTGATTCTCCACTTCCATAGTGTCTAATGTCCCTGTCCTGCCGTGGAACAGCCACAAAAGTAAAGCCATGGGATCATTTATCACAAGGTCACATAGTAGGTAAAACATATAAAAACACCATTCTCCTCCTATAATTAGAGAGGCAGTAAATGGTCAAGGGAAAGGGATTTATAACAGTAGATGTTTACCTGCCTGCTATGGGAACAATGTTTACATAGCTTAAAACCCTTCCATGCCTTTTCTGATCACACCTGTAAATTATCTGTGATCTGCAGGGCTGGATAATGTCCGTATTTTACTCATTGCCTATGGGAGGTTTCTCTCTTCTCCAATCAAGCTCTTTGATTCAAATTCACAGACACTGGGCTACAGTGGAGAGGATACCAATGTTGCATCCTCTTCCATATGCACAAAGTGAAGAGCCAGTTTCACCCAGTGCTGAAGATCACAGAGACCTGAAGGGTGATTGGAGAGGGAATGGAAGAGTTTGAACCCTTTGAGTGACAGAGGAGTATGCAACACATTGTGGAGCAATGTGTTGCTCACCCCTGCTCACCCTGCTGACACTCAAAGGGTTAAGCTATAGCTGTCAGGGAAGTACCTATGCTGAGAGAGCCCGTTCCCTGACCCTTTAACCCCTAGAATGGGGAGCTCTAGAGGACCACAACTCTCATTTTTAGACGGCTGCATTCTGTATGTATATAGTTATTTATATGTCGCCACACAGTGTACACAGCGCCCTACACTGTATGAAAATAAGAGGTGATAAAATAAGTGTTACATTCATAGAAACAATAGGAGAGGTCCCTGCCCCAAGGAGCTTACAGTGTAAGTGGGTAATAGGAGACAGACAACAGGGTATGGGGGTGTCAAGTGCTGAGATTACAAGTTCTGGGATCACAGAGCAGCATGCAGCCACAATGGGATCCCAGAATTCCATGACGTGCCAGGACTGGCAATGGTCCTTAACGTTCGGACAAGTGTGACAGTCCTGGCATGTCGTCGGTCGTTAAGGTATTAAAGCATTTTAGTTGGTATGCAAAGACAATCTCCTGCAACAAGGGGAACAAGTAATACAATATAACTATTCCAAAGTCTCCACTGATCTAAATTGGTCTTTCAACCCTTTGAATTCTAGAGTGGTTTACAGTATATCGCTAAGCAATGTGTTAGAGAACTCGCCAACATTCAAATGGGTAAAGGCTCATTTAAATTAATTGGAACTTTGGGAAATCTCACCCTCCCCCCATGGAGCTAGAATGGGCCAAATTTATCAAGCTAAAGTTCTAGCGCAAACCAGGTGCATAATAGGATTTTAAATGCAATTTTTAACTCATAGAGATATCAAATGCACTGCAGCGCAGTGCATTAAGAAACTCTTTAGCACTCAAAGGGTTAAATGATAGAAGTTACCAAGGTGTTGAATTAGATACAGCTAACATTAATGGGGTCAGAAGCCCCTTTCAACCCTTTGAGTGCCAGAGAGGTATCCAACACATCTTATATAATAATTCGCTAAAACGTGTGTAACACCACAGTCATGTGCAGTAGAGACTGCCCGTGCGTACAGAGCATCCAGCTCTGTATCAGCCGTGGCGTGGGCAGTCTCTACTGCACATGACTGCCCCGCGACCGGCTGGCAGTGTCACTGTGGCCCGTGTAAAGGGCTCTTCAACTAGTTGCTTCATAATGAACTGGATACCTCTGGCGCTCTAAGGATTAAATCAATGGGAACTATTTCTACTTTTATGGTGCCATTTTGCTTCAGAATTGCAGCTCCACTCTTTGTTCATATGGCCCTGAGTATGAAGAGAGGGGATCTGCAGAACGCGGCTAGGCAGCAGCATCCTTTACCCATTGGCCAGTTAAGGATGATGGGAAAGCCACTGTTGCCTGGCTCTCCTTTCATTTTTTGAGTTCCAGAGGCTTGCTTAAAACCTTTTTCTGCTTTTTGGGATAAATAATACGAGAGGGACTTTCAATGTAAAGCGCCAGTTCCTGGCACTTGATTGGTTAATAGCAGCCAATACAGGGGACAGTTGTAATAATGTGGTGGGATAGAAAACATCAAGGGCGTCTGTGGTATTTGGCAAGTGCCCAGTGCTGCTTTTGATTAAAC
This sequence comes from Rhinophrynus dorsalis, assembly GCA_037306005.1. Classification (NCBI taxonomy): domain Eukaryota; kingdom Metazoa; phylum Chordata; class Amphibia; order Anura; family Rhinophrynidae; genus Rhinophrynus; species Rhinophrynus dorsalis. Next base: position 130,518,170 of record CM074724.1, read on the forward strand.
TAGAGGTTCTCAAGCGTTTACTGTTGTGTATAATTACAAGAGCAGTCCTAGACTTCCACTCCACTAGCCTTAACCCTTTGAGTGCCAGAGGAGTACAGGACGCATTGCTTTGCAATGTGTTCCATACCCCTCTGGCACTCAAAGGGTTAACCTTTTGCATGCCAGAGAGGCATGCCACATATTGCAGAGCTTCACACAATTTGCCTCACTCTGCTTCATTGGATTCAGTCCCCCTTGGGTTTGCCGGTGCATATTTAATACGACGATGTGATGGTGGTAGCCTATATCAATCATCGTGGAAGGACTAGGAGTTCAGTTGATGCTCATTTGAGTGGTAGCTCACATGCAAGCTCTCTCCACAGTTCACATTCCAGGGATAGACAACATCATGGAAGAAGTTTTCGAAATCACTGTCTACATTCTGGGAATTGGGAACTCAGACAGATGGTGTTCAACTCCACAGTCCACGTGAGGGGGTCTTCTGACTGTTGCTCTAATATTCTCTTGATTTTTTTTTTGCTCCAGATCCCGGGATCCTCTTGCTGTGGACGCATTAGAAGCATAGAATTTAATGGCGGATAAGAAACTTATGTCTCATCTAGTCTGCCCATTTTCCTACTGTAAAATCCTCAGACCTTATTTGGCCCTTGGTATTGTCTTATGTTTAGAATAGCCTTATGCCTATCCCATGCATACTCAAATTCTGTCACTATATTAACGTCTACCACTTCTGCTGGTAGTCTATTCCACTTAACTACTACCTTATCAGTGAAGTAAAACTTTTATTTTAAAACTAAACCACTGTCCCTCTCGTTATTATGGCCTCGTGTCTTAACATTTTTACTCTTCATGTATATGAATGTTTCTATCATATCCCCTCTCTCTCTTCTCTCCTCCAAGCGATACATGTTCAGATCCTTTAGTCTATCCTGATATTTATTTTCCTGTAAACCAGTCACCATTTTAGTAGCCGTTCTCTGAATTTTCTCTAGAGTATCTATATCCTTCTGGAGATGTGGTCTCCAGTACTGTACACAATACTCTAGGTGAGGCCTAACTAGAGATCTGTAGAGTGGCATGACCACTTCCCTTTTTCTGCTACTAATGCTCCCCTAGTTATACAACCCAATACTCTGCTTACATTCCCTGCCTCTTTGTTACATTTCCTTCCTATATTTAAATCATCAGAAATAATTACTTCCAAATCCCTTTTCTTATCTCGGAAAGCAAAGGCTTTCGTCCAAATCACTCAACAGTCATGGCCCTCCTAAAAGTAACCAATGATATACAGACTGGAATGGAAAATGGTGAACTCACTGGAGCTATTTTCTTAGATTTTGCCAAGACCTTTGACACAGTAGACTATAATACTCTTATAAGCAAAGGTCAGGATTGGGTAATAATTATCTGAACTGGTTCCGATCCTGTTTATCAGGCAGAATGCAGTATGTGTCAGTTGCTGACAATGACTCCCTTCCGCTCAAAGTAACAAGTGGAGTTCCCCAAGGCTCCATTCTCAGCCCTCTTGTATTTTCTCTTTTTATAAATGATCTGCCCACTGTTTGCAAATCATCTTCAGTACATAGATGCAGATGACACCATAATATATGCTAAAAACACAAACATATCACAACGTGAAGCTATATTACAACATGATTTCTCTGAAGTTGAAAGATGGATAGCAAAGGACAGACTTTTCTTATACACAGACAAAACAGTCACAATGATATTTGGTACAAAGCGCAAACTGCGTAATCTCGAAAATGCCCACCTACCCATTGTAACAAAGTCTAATTGTAAATTGGCACCAGTTGACTCCTACAAATATCTTGCTATGTGGCTTGACCCCAACCTCACTTTTGGTCTTCATATTGATAAATTAACCTCCAAACTTTTCCCAAAATATGTACTCTCTTTAGAAACAAATCATGTTTAAGTACCCTGGTGAGAAAACATATTGTATAACAGATGTTGCTGCTTGTCATAGACTAAGGTGACATAGTATATGCTCCAGCGCCACAAATCCATCTTAGTAAACTTGACACTCTGCATAACCCATTATGCCGCTTTATCCTGCAATGTAATTGCAGTACCCATCACCGTTATATGCTTAAAGAAATAAATTGGTTAACACTCGACTAGATTTGCCCTTCACCTTTCTTGCTTAGTACACAACCACTTCTCTGGAAAACTACCAGATTACCTGTGCAGTATGCTCACTTAAGCTCTCCATACTAACTATAACCTATGCTCCACTGCTAACAACTCGCTGCGTATACCACAATACAAGAAAGAAGCAGGACAATCGGACTTCTCCTTCAGAGCTCCAAAAGCCTGGAATAATGTGCCTGAAATAATCAGATCTGCTCCCAGTCTAAAATCCTTGAAAGTAATTGCTTCTTTATATCTAAAAACAGTATGTAACTGTATATAATTTTTAATATATATGTGTATGTATATATAATGTTTCTCAATCTGTGTAAACATGTAACCCTTTACTGAAAACTATCCAGGACATACTTGAAAACGAGAGTAATCTTACTGTATTCTTCATGGTAAAACATTTTCTAAATAAATACTTTATTCTGCATTAGAATTTTTACATCCCAAGTGCAAATAGTTATTCCTTGACAGTTCTGGAGTAAAAGTATCCACCATTTCCTCTGATTTCCAGGGTATTGAGGAAAGTCAGGTTGAAGCAAGCTCATGTAGTTCTGATCGCCCCATTCTGGCCTTGTTGGGTCTGGTTCCTGGATATTTTGAATCTGCCTGCAGCAGAGCCATTTTGGGTTTTTTTTTTTTTTTCTTCAGTTTTTCAGAGTCTGCCACTATGATGAAGGCTCACAAACTGGTGTCTTCCAAGGCATACCATAGGATGTGGTCCTTGTTCTGTAAGTCATGCGAGGACCAGGGGTCACGGCTGTAGCCGTGTGTTTCTCAACTCCTGTCCTCAGGACCCACTAATGGGCCAGGGTGTGATGATTTCCTTGTTAGAGCTCATGTGAGTTAATCAATGTGAATGAGCCTCTGATCACCACACCTCTGCTGTAGCAGAGAAATCCCTAAGTCCTGGCCTGTTAGTGGGTCCTGAGGACAGGAGTAGAGAACCACTGATCTAGGCTATTCTTCAGAAAGGACTTGGTCTAATCTGTATTAATATTCAGATTTCTGCTCTGTTTGTGCTTTTACAAAGGCATATTGCCTTATTGCCAGGAGTGCTTACCCAGTCTTTCTGGTCCCACTCCTCAGTGGTATTTGAACTTGGTCCTTGAACTGCTTCATAAGGTCCCCTTTGAGCTTCTGTCTTCTATTTCCCTTCAGTCCATAATTCTTAAGATGGCTTTCTTGCTGGCATTTGTCTGTTTGGCGAGCTTCAGGTTTTGTCCTGTAAACCCCTCTTTCTGATTTTTCATTCTGTTAGGATGGTTTTGAGAACTCCTGTTTCTCCTTAAGGTTGTTTCTGAATCTCACACGAACCAGGAAGTTGTTGTTCCTTCTCTTTTTCTTGTTAGGTGTTGTAGCACTATGCGGTTCTGAAAATTGCACATGTTTTTGTAATTCCTGAGTGCTCTCCTGTGGCCCAAGCTGTGTCTAAATTGACAGTGACTTACTGGATTAGGGTGACCATTTGCCAGGCCTGTTTCCACCAGAGAGGTGGGTTCTTCCTGGGCCCATGTGTTCCACACATCTGCAGGGCAGCTGTGCAAGGCGGCAGTGGGGTTTTCTCTTCACATATTTCTTAAATACGATCATGTCAATTGTTTTGACTGGCTGAAGCCAGCTTTAGAAGGCAGATCCTAAAAGCTGTAATGCCTGTGTAGGGATCATTATGTTTATTCCCAGTAACCTGTTTTTTCCTGTTCATTGGCTTGTTTGTATAGTTGTCCATTTACACCTGAGGTTCATATTTGTTCCAGTTTCTCTGTTGGAACTGGTCTGTGTTTCGAAGTTTGAAGTTTTTTCTTCTATCCTTCTCTAGAATTTTGGTGGGATACATTTGGTATATCCCTATGGTTTCTGTGTTCCATGTTGGATGAAAGAGAGGAAAAAGAAAACTGGACTTCCCAGATGAAAATTAGTTGTTTGAGTTCTGGGCATGGTGTTCATCTGGGTTCTCTGGATCATTTGCACCCCTTCCTGCCTCTTCTAAGGTCAAACTTTTCTATTTGTTAAAACTGAGCAGGTCTGTAGGGGGTAACTTGGAGTAGGGGGGGGGATCTGTCTCTCCAGAGAGCCTTTTTAGGCAGGTACTCTGCCCTACTGGCCATATGTGCTAAGAGAAAAGGATTTATGTGTAAGTACACAAAAATTCCCCTTTTTTTACACTTATTTCCTTGACTGTAAACTGCATGGATCTCTGTTTCTAGAGACTTTTTCGGGCAATCGGCCACCAAGCAAGATAGTGATACAGTGTAACACTATACCTGCAGCACTTGAGTTCTGTGTATGAAATCTTAACATTGTATTGCTCTACCTTCTTTCGAATCCCTAATAGGAAGCTCTGTGGTAAGGATCTAGGGAGCTTGTTGGGTGAAGATGGGGGAAAAATGTGTAGACAATCTGACTTTCTATATGTATAGTTCAAAGTTGCTCAAAGGGGTAGTAATGTTTCATAATAAAAGCAGCTCTAATTAATCATCATAGTATTTGGACTTTGGAGAGTGTTATTTCAGTTCTGTCAGAGTTGTAGTTCAAGAGTAATTGAATGATAAAGTATCCCCCTCCCTCCCCTTTTACTGACGTAACACTGCTCAGCCAGAGCAGAATGGAGGTGCCCAGGTAGACTGCAGAGAGGGACAATCTTCAATTAAGATAAGGGAAAAACCTGAAAAACTTGTCAAGGAGGGTAGGGCTTTCATTGTTCTCTTAGGAAGAAGATTGTACCCTTCTGTTATCTGTCTGGTCTATGGACTGGATTCCACATCTGAGAAGAGATGGCTTACACTAGGTAAAAGGGGCAGGAAGGGAAACTTTGCCTGTGAATATCTCTCAAACCATAAAGGTTTGAGAGATAAGACATATCGTTCTTCATATTTTTTTAATACCTACAAAATAAAATGAAGATAAAAGGAAGTATTACTATCTCTTTAACATGGCCCTCTTGTTGAAAAGGTCACAAACTGACACATGCTGGTCATTTGTATAATTATTATTCTTTATATAGCGCCAACTAATTCCGCATTTCTGTACAGGGAATAGACATACAGAGGAATTAAATAGTACAAATCAAATGTGGAGAACAGAAGGATCAGAGGGCCCTGCTCGTGAAAGCTTATTATTGTGCTCTTTAAGAATAGCCTACAGCAAGAGAAAAGGGTTAATCTCTTTTTCCCTGCACTGGTCCCTGTGGTCATGGTCTGTGTGTTAGTAGAAATTCTTCACACAGCACTTTTTCCTAGTTTGCTGTAGGGTTGAGTTACAGAAGCAGCAGCAGCAGCTACAACTAGAGTCAGACTGCAAGAACGCCTCTAATACATCTATCTCCTCTATGGAACAAAGCTCTGATCTGCAGTGAAGGTAACACCAATAGGAGTCTTTCACAGCTCTTAGTAAATACGGAGGCTGAGGCCCTATTAAATCCACTGTGCTAAACACTTCTCCAATGCATTACTTTGGAGATGTCTTTAGCATCCAAGGGGATAATGTAGCATATTTAGGACAGCTGTCTATTACAGGGGAGGACAAAAGAATACAAACCTTGGAGGCAGATGAACTATCCATGTATATATAGATGTATATTAAATGCCTCAAGAAGTTCAATTTTAGGAGCCTGGACTTCTAGGCTCCTAGGAGTTTTCTACCCCAGTTCTATTAACCCTTTGAGTGCCAGAGCAATGCATTGCGTACCCCTCTCGAAGGGTTAATTAGTGTTCCCGAACAGGGTAACTTTTAATTATGGCTGCATTTTCTCTTTGTGCGCCGTGTTCTAGGTATTCTCCTTAAATAAAAGAAAAAATTTGAAAACCCATTAAAGGGGGAATTCTAACCTAGTTTTTTAGTGGCGGTCAACCCTTTGTGCATTAGAGGGGTGTGTAAACCAGTGCAAAACAATGTTGACAGAAGGACCTTTCCTAGGCAGATGTCCTTCATATAGCAGTCGGGTATATCTGTCTATGTTTGCATTGTATCTGCAGTTGTCTGTAAATAATCTGTCTGCTTGTAGGTCACACCTCCTGACTCCAAACAGTAGAAATCATTATAGTTCTCGTTCGGCTTGTAAAGGTCACTTGTCTATATCGGACTGTGAGCTGAAACAATTAGCAGTAGACTACTACAGAGTTCAAATGTACAACAATACGTTTTATAAACCTACCTGACTTTTGTATGAAGAACACCAGCTGACGTAAATCATTCCATTAACCCATTTAAAGACCAGAGGTCTGAGTTTCACCTTAACCCTTTGAGTGACAGAGGGGTATGCAACGCATTGCAAAGCAATGCGTTGCCTACCCCTCTGGCACTCAAAGGGTTAAACATAATAAGGGAGACATATTCCAAGTGTAAATTTCCCGTTTAATGCTTTTTTTTGCTCAGCGATTCTGTTTTCTTTAGAGACCCAAGTGTGAGCTCCCCCCCCCATAATTAGCTCATTTTTCTGTCAGAAAAAAGCGCCAATATACTGTAGCTATGTTTTTTGTTTTTCAAAGTGTTTAACCCATTTGAAGGTAAAGAGGTCTCTGATGCATTGTTTGTACTGTGTTAGAAACCTGTAGTGTATAAGGGTCTTGCAAATTTGGCACCCAAGTAGTAGTAATGTGTTCGCGTACTACCATGCTGCAAACTGTATGTTGGCAAGCAAAGAAGCCCAATTTGAAAAGATGGTGTTTTCGTAATGCCAAGAAACCATTCAGTGTTGTTGTAGTTAAAGGATCCCTATCATGGTAAAAACAACTGGTGATTTTGAAAGAGATTGTAGCATTTTACTTTTTTATTCAGAACATTTCTTTTTGATTTATGCAGATCTATTATGCTAATGAAGGCATGCCGTGCAGGAATTTCCTGTTCTAGCCCTAGATTACCCCCCTCACTCACATTTAACCCTTTCAGTGCTAGGGAAAGTAGAAAATGCATTTCCGAGTGGGTGAGGTAATTTAGGACGAAGACAGGACGTGACTGCAGCACAGTATGCCTTAATTAGCTTAATCTATACATCTAAATAATTCAAAAACTATTTTCCTAGTTAAAGGGACAGTAATGTCCCATAAAAATGTTTAGAGTTTTGTAGAGATTAAAAAAATAAGCTAAATGCCACAAATTCTATCTCTCAATTTATCCTCCGTTAAAGTTCCCCTCTCCCTCCTCTTCTCCTGACGTCAGCTGTAAACTAACAGCAGGAGTTCCTGGTCTGGAGACCGACAAGCGGTTCTTCAGCAGAGCCGCAATAGTGCGATTTAAAAAGAAATACTTCTTTGGAACGGTCTGCAAAATGTGCCTGGTTTGCAAGCAAACTTTTTAGTCCTTTCCAAAGAAGTAATTCTTTTTAAATTGCGCTGTTGCGGCTCTGCTGAAGAGCCTCCTCGTGTCAGCAAACACGGAACTTTAGCTGAGGATATCTCTCAAACCATAGTGGTTTGAGAGATAGGATTAGTGGCATTTAGCTTATTTTTTTAATCTCTACAAAACTCTAAACATTTTTTATGGGACATTACTGTCTCTTTAATAAATGGCTAATACAACGTTAAGGTGATTTTGAAAGTTTTTTTTTTTTTTTTTTTTTTTTTTTTCAAAATGTCCCTTTAAAGGTCTAGTAATACTTGAAATGTAAAAAAAAAAAAAAAGTTGTAGGGTTTATTCCCCCTGAGTAGAAAGTACCCTTGTTTTACTCAGGGGAATAAACCCTACAACATATATTTTTTTTTTTTTTACATTTTCAGTATTACTATCCCTTTAACATTCATTATTAATCTTTTTGCTTTTTTTTTTTTTTTTTTTTTTTTAAGGGTTCGTAATGTCTGTGTATATAAAAAAATTCATATTGCAGCTATTAGAAAAAGTAACTAAATGACCCCAGTCCCATCTCTCAAACCTTTATGGTTTGAGAGATATAGAAGGCTAAAGTTCCCCGCTCCCTCAGCTTTTCATATCCTGGTCCCGGGACAAGCAGGCGGTTCTTCAACAGAACCAAAATAGTGCAATGTAAAAAGAAATACTGAATTGGAACTCTCTACAAAGTGTGCCTGCAAACCAGGCACACTGTAGACCCTTCTGATTAAGTATTTCTTTTTACACTGCTCTGTTTTGGCTCTGCTGAAAAGCCACCTCGAGTCGGCCGCTTTGAATCTCTTGCTGTCAGCTTTACAGCTGACAGCAGGGAAAGCGAAGGGAGTGGAGAACTGAAGCCTTCTATAGATCTCAAACCATAAAGGTTTGAGAGATGGGACTGGGGTTGTTTTGTTTCTTTTTCTAATAGCTGCAATATGATTTTTCTAAGAGCTGCAGTATGATTTTTATATATATATATATATATATATATATATATATATATATATATATATATATATAATATAGCTCAAAATTTCCACTAGCCAATGGCGAGTGAAAATTTAGCCCTGGCGAGTAGAAATTCAGTCCTGGTGGGTATGTTATGGCTTGAAGTGGCTAGTAACTTTTCAGGTCTGGCTAGTAGCAAAGGACTTCAAATTTTAAGCCCTGAGCATGCACAAAACTACTTTGAAAACAGCATATTGTTAAAAAATAATAGAGTGGGTAGATTTTTTTTGTGTAAGCATTAGTTACGGATACAAATGTTGTCACAATTTTTTTTTTTTGTAAAGCATGAACATTGTACAGTGCTGTCACGTTTTGGCATACCAGTTACAAGGCATTAACATATAAATGCAGACTAGAATAAGCATGAACGCTTGCAGTCTAGAAAATTGGTATGCGGTAACTCTTTAATGGCTTTTGGAAAAAAAAAATTTTTTTAAATTAAATTCAAATGGAAGGTATGGTGGTTTTAATCATCTGTGTTCTTTATGTATACTACTTTTATTTATTTTTTTTAATACAGAGTTGTAAGGCCCTGAGTGTCCTATAATGCCCTCACTATTGTTTTTCCCTTCTTTTTGTCTGAAAGCTCTAAAATGTGTTCTAAATTCATATGGAAAGAAGCTACTATTTGTTATCAAGCTTGTAAAGAGCCTTAAACAGATATTATTGTTTCAAATTAAATCTTTTTCCTTTCAGTTCACAACTCTTATGTCCTGTATAGGATTCCACTCTGTTAGGGCTGTTTAAGACAGGTGATGCAACTTTCTTGATTGGTAATAGCTGCACCCCCCTGCAAGATTTCTGTAACCTGATTAGTTCACTCAACTTTCTCCAGAGGTCCACCTCTGACCAGGAACCCAGAAGTTCCTGTGTGACGTGTTCTGGGCAGACCACTGAGCACCCGCCAGTACTAATGGCTAGCGTCCATGTGAGTATGCCATTCAATGGGGTTTGCATTCAGCATTGCAACCTCCAACTTGGCTTGTATGAATGTTTAGCCCATGGCACCATAGGCCGCCGCACAGACTTTAGTTACTTTAGCTTTACTGCGTTTGTAAAGTTGCAGCATTCTGGACGTTGGTGCAGTCACAAGATGCAATAGTTGCCGTTTGAAAGGCAGCATAATTTAGCATGTTACCTTTCAAAACAGGCTACAGATGATGCCTGTATTGTCTTCCAAAGTATGCATGCTCCCTGCTAAATAATATGTTCAAATTGCTGATAGTCATAGAAATAAAATAGATATAGACAGTGATACTTTTTAGTAAACCAGCTTAATAAATCTTAATCTACAGAGCTTTCAAAACCACAGTGGATAACTTATTTGTGTATTAGAGCAGTGGTTCTTTACACACTGGTGGAAAACTTCAGTTTGAAGTGAAATTTCTCTGGAAACCTAATAATTAAACCCATTAAAGCAGAAGTGATGGGGATGATGTAAATTGTACTCCGGCTACAGCTGGAGGACCTGACATTGCCCGGACCTGATTTTAATACTAATATTTCATAATCAATTCTCCTCAGGCAAGAAAAAAATAATTTTTTTCTCTCCATATTTTAAAGTTGTGGTTTGTGAAACAAGCAACTTGCTTGCTTTTAACCCTTTGCGATGTTTTGTACACGTGTATAATTGAGTAGCTCACCACATGAAATGTTGATGTAGGGCCATATACGCAAAGAAAATACATAATGTAGCAAACCATCCGAACCTTTTGGGAATTTATGCCATTGAATTCTGGATAGGTCTCTAATGCCTTGCTTCACAAAGTGTAACTTTATCTGTGGTCGGGGCTTACAGAGTATCTGGTGTATTCAATAAGAGTGTAGCAGGTGTAATGAATTGTGGAGAAACCTAGGTTACATTGAGGTGGTAAACATGATTAGAGGCCCAAAAGAAAAGCCAGTAAATAAGTGTAAGCAATGGTTTATTTACTTGTGAAAAGACTGGTATAGTGGGTACATTGACATTAAATCAAATTAGTGCAGTGAGCTATTTATTCCAAGGCCTGATCAGGTGACCAGGGGATACCCCTTGAGATTAGAGGAAAGGAGGTTTAGACTTCAGCAGAGGAAGGGTTTTTTTTTTACAGTAAAGTCTGTTAAATTGTGGAATTCATTGCCCGAGGAGGTGGTTATGGCAGATACAATGGATATATTTAAGAGAAGATTAGATTCATTTCTTTCAAAAGGGAACATACAGAGTTATACTGTTTATCAGTAGGCAGATCAGGAAGGCCTGATAAAGACTAACTTAATTGGTAGCAGGAAAGCTATACAATTCTCAGTTACTGGGGTATGAGGGGAAGGTTGAACTTTATGGACTTGTGTTTTTATTCAGCCTAATTTACTATGTAGTGCAAAAGGCGGGAGAAAGACCGTTGAACTTTGTTTTTGGGATACATAATGTATTGGGAGAAATGGGAAGAGTTCTATTGGCATAATTTTTGGGTAATGAGTAGGGGTGGGCGAAAAGTGTGAAAAATTTCCCACGAAAAATTTTACGAAACAGTGCCGATTTTTCACTTTTCCCGCAAAAACTTTGCCTTACCGCCTATGCAAAAATGTCCTCCTTTTCACCTATTTTAGCAAGTTTTCCGCCAATTTTAACACATTTTTCGCCTGTATTTCCGGTAGGTACTACATTTTCTTCTGTAATATTACTTCTTATGAGGGCTGAAGTTTAGAAATAAGTGTCTGAAAATCAAAGTTGTGAGTCCTACAGCAACACATGCCTTGAAAATGTGGTAGCATGCAGAATGCATTTGTCCTTTGCCCACAACACTAACTTCCTGCTAAAGTGATGCTGGCACTCATTAATGATGATGTCAAGTATTATAAAAAAATAAAGTACAATCTACAATGTGGCAGATTTGTATTGTAGTGGTGGTGGTGGGGGACTGTCATGGTGTGATTTGTTTATGTATTTTTATCATTGTCATACGCTATCCTCCTTCTCAGATTATTGACACACATTACTTATCAGTCATAACAGTGGTCCCAAGTAGAGTAGATGGTGGCAACCCTTCTTCACATCCCTCCTCCACCTCCTCATCTGTGCTGTTAATATATTTGTCCTGGCTTTGTCTGTCATACCCCTCTGCAGCAGGAGCCATAGGTGTTATTTGGACTGAACTAACTGTTGGCACTGTCAGTAGCATACACTCTGACAAATAACTTCACTACTTCTTTTTTTCTGCCCTAGAGCCCTGGGAACATTTTAAAGTGCTTCTGATGCTGCTAGTTGTGGGGTATCCATTTGAAGGTTCGCATGTAAAGTTTCGCGTCATAAAATGACGCATGTATTTGGCTGCATCATTTAAAGTGTCGCAATTAAAGTTATGCGTCTTAAAGTATCGCAAATTCTACATTTCGCATCGTTCCGAATGGCGCTTCACCATATCGTGCGCTAACATGTCGCCGCATTAAGGACGCAATATGGATGCATTAATGAAGCAATTTGGGGTTAACATGTCCCAATTTGGGTGCAATATTGGTGCAATAAGGATGCAATATGGGTGCAATACTGACGCAATTTGGGTGCAATATTGGTGTGCAGTAAGGACACATTAAGGATGCAGTATGGGTGCATTAAGGACGCAGTATGTGTTGTTTTTTGTGGGGTTTGGGCTGATTTTGGTGGTTTTTGGGTTGGGTTTTCTGGGCATGTTTTGTTGGGTTTTGAGTTGGTTTTTGTGGGTTTTGGGTTGGTGTTTTGGGTTGGGTTTGGTGGGTTTTCGGTTGGGTTTTGGGTTGGTTTTCTGGGTATGTTTTGTTGGAGTTTGGGTTATTTTTTGAGGGTTTGGGGTTGGGTTTTTGGTTGGGTTTTGGTGGGTTTTTCATTGGGTTTTGCATCCGCATTGCACCCATATTGCATCCTTATTGCACCAATATTGCACCCAAATTGCGTCAGTATTGCATCCTTTATGTGAACTTACTGCACCAGTATTGCACCCATATTGTATCCTTATTGCACCCATATTGCATCCTTATTGCACCAATATTGCATCCAAATTGCATCAGTATTGCACCCATATTGCGTCCTTAATGTGACTTTATTGCACCCAAATTGTGTCAATATTGCACCCATATCGCGTCCTTAATGCACCCATATTGCATTCTTAATGTGTCCTTATTGCACCAATATTGCACCCATATCACATCCATATATTGCACATAAATTGCTTAATTAATGCACCCATATTGCGTCCTTAATGCTGCGACATGTTAACGCACGATATGGTGAATACGCCATGTGGAACAATGTGAAATGTAGAATTTGCGACACTTTAAGACGCATAACTTTAACTGCGACACTTTAAATGACGCGGCTGAATAGATGCGTCATTTTATGACGCAAAACTTTACATGCTACACTTTGATAGTAAACCAGTTGTGGCACCTTTGGCCTGCTTGACAGTGTGTCTTCCAGTCAGACCTGTGGTAGTGCTTCAGATGGGATCTCATAGAGGAGGTGTCTAGGTGTGAGCCTGCTTTCCTCCTTCTCACTGTCTTTTTGCATAGACAACATATAGCAACATACTTTAATTCAGGATCCTCAAGCTAAGCATCACCATACTATGGACTTCATGGAATGAGGGGTTCCTGAGGTGGTGCTGCTGCTGCTACTACTACTAATGGGTCTAGATGTTGATGCAGGTCTACTGCTGCTACTACTAGGTGTCAAAGGTGAAGCACTTGCAGCAGCAGAGGTACTCGTCATATCTAAAATTGTGAATTTTAACATGTGTTGTTGTTGCTGGGTACTCAAAACAGGTGTGTGTGGCTGAGTGGGACTTGGACTTTGAAGAGGCGATGATGCTTATGATGACTGATAGGGTGACTGTGTGCTTTTTGACATCTGTGCTTGTCCAGGGTCAGACTTTCCAATGGCTTTCTCGAACAGTTTATAGACAGGCACAGTGCTTATTAAAAGTTGTGGAAGATTCAGATTTTGGCTTTCTGCTAACCTTATAGCCCTGTCATCATCCTCACTTTCAACTTCATCTGTATCTGAACAAGAGAAGTATGCTGGAGGGATATATTCTAGATCTGCATCATCATCAGTCATCATTAGGTCATCCTCAGCAGTATCAGCATCACCTGCCACTTCTTTCCCAGTTTGTCCACCGCTGCCCTTTTATTCCCCTAAGCTTTTGGAGGTCTCAAACAATTTCTTTTTACTTTTACTGTAACAAAGTTCCCTACTATGGGTGTTTTAGTGCTTGTTTGTCTCGTTATCTGATGCAGCAGATGGTTCAGCTGCTATACCTTCCTCTGTTATGCTATTGCCAGCATCATCAACACTTGAATGTGACTTGTTGTAGTCTTCAGTGTTTTTCTTATATGGTTCTATATTTCTACTGGCACTGGTGGTGCTGGAACTAGTTTTTCTGGGACCTTGACAAACTGCATCCTCCCTTGGAGTAGAGGGATCATCATCATCACTGATTGCACATGCTTCATCAACCATTGCTGCAGTCAGTTTTTGAACTACTACTTTACTCTCATGTCCCTACACTGCTCCACCCCTCCTCCCCCTTCCCCTTGTGCGTTTGCTGGACATTACCTGTTTGTTTTTTTTTTTTTTACTGTTCGGGTACACAACACAAATGATACCTTGCCTAAGCCCAGTCAGCTGTCACTGTCACCTAATATATTTTAGTTCTTTATTCTTTTTTTATTTATTTTTTTTTAAGTTGCCCACTCTATTGTCTTATTACAGTGTGGAAAAAAAAAAAAAATTCTAACTGAAAAACAAAATCAACAAAGTCTTTCCCCAGACTTCCCCACACAGCACAGAGACAATTACAGCAACATCAGCAAGCAAATAGGTCTTGCCTGTCAGTCACATGGAATTGTGGAGTATTTGGGGTCAACCTCCTTCCTCCCTTCTTCTCCCCAGAATGCCCCACTGACTCTCCTAATACACACACAGAACAAATGTCCTACTAAAAGATTTCCTAAACTAAACTTCAATTCCCCTCTCTGTCTTGTCTACCTCAAACAAGGTGCTGCTCTCTCCTCTCACAAACACAGAATGGTATGCTGTGAGAGCCTGACAGCCTTTTATATGGCTGTAGAAAACTTTTCTTCTCATTGATTTCAATGGGCAGAAAAGGCGGGAAAAAGCAGAAAATCAGCACTTTTCACGGGAAATTATTCTCTAAGCGGAAAGTGCCATTATTCGCCGATTTCAGTTTGAGGCAAAAATTTTTGCCCATCCCTAGTAATGAGGGGAGGAACTTAATTTTTTTTGAGGTGGAGGAGGCAGCTCCTATGTGGACGGAATGGCCAGATTATAAGGAAGGGTTGGGACATAAACAAGTGAGGAAAACTTGGATATGTTTGTTGAAAATGATGGTTTTAAAGGGATAATAATACTTAATATGTAAAAAAATATATGTTATAAGGTTTATCCCCCTGAGTAAAACAAGGGTACTCTCACTGCTTACTACTACAGCTCAAAGTTAAATTTTTTAGGTGCAATATCACTGTGGCCTGAAATTGTACAGTGGCGCTGTTGCTACACCATCTTATGAAGATTTATGGTCCCGGGACCAGAGCTGTCCATAGGATGGTGTAGCAACAGTGCCACTGTAAAATTCAGGCCACTGTGATACTGCATCTAAAAATTTCAAGTTTGAGCTGTAGTAACTTTTGAATAAAACTCCTTTCAGCAGTGGGAGTACCCTTATTTTAATCAGGGGGTTAAACTCTACAACATATGTTTTTTTACATTTTAAGTATTAGTATCCCTTTAATAGGGCCATTGAACATAGAACATAGTAGAAGTTGCCTTGACTCTGGATGGTCAGCTAGAATGGAGTTAAGGAGTTGCAGGTTAGAGACTGGATACCACCTATCACGAATGGGATAGAATGGGATGTGGGTGCCTATACTTGATGGTTTTGGAATACGGAATAAAACAAGATAAACAGGATTTCTTGAGAAAGGAGTGCTATTTAGAGGATATTATATATTTGCTAGGTCTGAAGAATCTGAGAAAAGCTAGGTATGTAGCTGCCAGATGTATAAAGTTGATGCTTTATTCAAAGGGATGAGTATGTAATTAATCTGAATGTTGATGTAATATGTGGCTATCTATGGGGAGGTGGGTGCAGGGTTGAGGACAGGGTAATCTGATTAATCATTTCAAGAATAATTGGTGTGGTGAAAGGAAAGAATAGAGGGTTAGTCTAGGAAGGATAGGGTGAGATGGTACTGTATGCCTGATAGTTTGTTAGTGAACTGAGAATTTGAGTGACAGACGCAAAAGCCAGAATGTCCATAAGAGTAGGGATACGAAGGTTTAGAATGAAGGAGGAAATTATGGAAGGAAACCCAAGCTTTATTGTCTTGGAGAATTGGCCTTGGAGAGGAGGGTGTTCAGGGCATATACAGATCTTGGAACCAGGAGGGTCCAAAGGTGAGGGTTGGCTAATGGGCGAAGCATGAATACATGTTGACATTTAAATAGAGAGAACATCACCGGCTAAGTTCTGGGATTCTGGTAAAAAGCACAGTGAGTGTGAAATTTTTAGTACAAAGACAAACAGGTCAATATACTCCTAAGCATCAGGATAGAAGGAGAGGGGGATCTGCCTTTGGAAATCAGGTGGGGCATGACATGATTATCTGAAAAAAAAGATGACTGCTTGACTTGATCATAAGGGGCCCCAGAGGACAGTGGTTGCAACGATAGGGTATAAGTCAAAAAGTGTAGATATGATAAAAAAAAAAAATGGGGGAGGGCTAAGGCTCCTGGGTGGGGTAGGGTTCGGCACACCAGTTGAGATAAATTACTGCAAAACCATAAACTGCTGAGGCATCTGAGTAAAATGTGGAAAATGAGGAAGGGGTGGGAGGGAAAGGGAGAGACCATTCCAGTGTTGTAGAAATTGTATCCACATTGAAAATCTGATTTTGCAATTTGTTCAAGGGAAATGATGGAAGATGAGTCACTGGCAGATGAGAGAAGGTGGGAATTTAAAGACCTGCCTTGGGGGATGACCTCATTGAGAAATTAAAGTGGCCTAGGAGAGAATGGAGCTCTGCCTTGGTACAGTATGATTTAGAGATGAAATCTTGGATGAAGTATTGAATATGTGTAGTTTGCCTAGAGGAAGTCTTTAGTTTAGAGGAATCTAGAATGATACCTAGAAATTTGATGGATTTAGCTGGACAAGTTGTTTGCTTGCAACAATGAGAATGTTGAGATTGAGAAAGAGTGAAGTAAGCTTAGGGAGTCTAGATGGAGGTATAATGGGGGTTTTATGAGTTGAAAATCATCTACTTAGTGAATAGCCATGGGACACTTGGAGCTATTTGTAAGGAGACAGCTCAGTGTGTCAGAAAATATGTTAAATAATTTATGGCTACTTTGAGAACCAAGCGTGAGGCAGACTGCAAAGTAATATGATTGGCACAATTTTGTGCCATAAGTGAAGGGTGAATAGGTAATCATTTTTAAGGCATCTGAAATGTCTGCTTTGGAGAACCAGGAGCCATGTTTAACCCTTTGAGTGCCAGATGGGATACCCCACTAGCACTAAAGGGTTAAAGCGGAATTACCACCATCTTAAATAACACCCCATCTGGCGACTAGCTGCTTAGTAGTGGTAGTCGCCAGAATTATTACCTTATTAAATAGATTTCTTCCCCGGCTGACAGACAGGACGGAGCGCGGATATCTTGCCATAGTGACATCCGCATGCCTGCGCTGTCAGTCCCTTTAAGAGCCGAACGGCTCATAGCAACGGCTCCTAGACCCGGCTGGGACTGACAGCGCAGGCGCGTGGACATCACTATGGCAAGATGCCCACGCTCCATCCTGCCTGTCAGCCTGGGAGGAAAGGAGAAATCTATTTAATAAGGTAATAATTCTGGCGACTAGCGCTACTAAGCAGCTAGTCGCCAGAGGGGGGAGGGGGTATTTAAGATAAACTTGTTATGCGGTGGTAGTTCCATTTTAAATGTTTTAATGTGAAAAATAGCAACATCATTTTTGGTATGCTGCATGGAAAATTCCTCTGACAGCATCAGGAAGTTAATGCTAAGAGTTACTGAAGAAGAGAGGCTGAAAAAGTTGATTTGAGTCTCTCCCAGGTGGGACAAGGAGGGACTAAGAAGGGACATATGATGAAATCCTTCTCGTTGTTTAGCCAGAAGGGAGTCCACTAAGTCTGGTTCAGCCAGAGAGGATTGTAGATTGGAGCATTTGAATGATGATGAGAGACAGAAATTAAGAGACAGAGTCCTATCCAACAGTCTGACAGGGTCCCGGTGGATGGCAAGCTTGCATTTGCCGCAGGCTTCCTTTCAGCCAATCGTAATGCCGTGTGTGGACCACAAGACCTTACAGGGCAATACCATAGATTTAATGCACATAGCTAATATGTCTAGGAGTGGCATCACGGTCGTCATGCGGCAGTTGAAACCAACACCATGACTACCTTGAAGGAAAAGGGACAGCATGGAGTAGACTGAGAGAATGAGATGAAGGAGCAAAGAGACTGAGCAAATATAAATATAACCAATAACCAGAGAGAGGAAGAAGCCAGATCTAGGAGATGTACCTTAGCTGGGGGGGGGGAAGGGGGAGGAAGATAACTGAAACTAGCTGGGGTAGGTAAGGTAGACCTAACCTGGTCCTGGGGGAACTAAGAGTTGGTCACAATTGACGGCGAATAATAGAGGATGAGGGAACCTGCAGTACCACCATGTTTTTGCACTGAGTGAGCTTCCGGTTACTGAGCCCTAGGGGCATGAGTATAAATAGGCTTACAGCCCCAACCACAAATACAGGCAATGCTTTACACTTCTGTGGTGCAATTGTTTTTATTCAAAATGGCTCCTCTTTTGTTTTGAGCCTACAGCCCATAAATGTTGTATCATTTCAGATTCATAAATGCCGTATGAATTTTTGATTACTTATGAAAGTTTAGATGTACTTCAGATTCTCTATTTGATAACATTGCTATATTTAATTTTCTTCCATTGCTCACAGGAAGGACAGATAGCTTTATGTGTGCTTTGCACATAAAATTAATATACTTCCTTTCCTCCCTCCCTCTGCTTTCATTCTGAGTGAGTCACACCACACTGAGCATGGACCTGATATCTCCTGATGGAAACTTCATTCTTTCCCTGTAACTGCTTGTGCCTTCCTTGCCAGTACAGTACAGGGGAGACCTTTTGGAAAACTGCCTTTCCATCCAATGATTACTTCCCTGGGAATGGTGTGCAGGGGATTGTTAAATTACCCTTCTTGAAGGAGAACTTTTCCCTAGGACTAAGTAGTTCTTAATTTGTCTAACAGATTGACTTTAACGTCAAAGGGAAAAACTGCTTTAAGATGCTTGGAAATCTCCTCTTGCACTGCCTTGTGCTTTCCCAATTATTGAGAGACTTTACTTTCTGCTATTGAGAAATATGTGCTGCTGTCATGTATATGACTAGTTCAACAGTAGAGCAATGGTTCTCAACCAGGGTGTACTGGCATATTATACTGCAAGCCCCAGCTTACTGTGCCACTTTTTTCCATGAAGACTTTGACAAAAATATGAATTTGGCCAATACTTGTGAACATAAACTGGAGTAATTATTGGGCAAACCAACTTCACCATAGGGCAGAAATAAAACATCCTAAAATCCCTATTGATTTAAACTGAGCTTTTAAATGCTAGAGAGGTCATCAACCTATTGCTTTGCAATGCATTGGAGACCTCTATAGCCCTGTGTATATCAATGAGGAATTTTATGGGTGCCCCTATAGTGCAGTGAGTTTGTCTTAGAATGACTCCAGTTTTGTTTGTGCATAAGGCCCTTTAACCCAGATTTATGATGGCGAACCGGAGTTATTCTGAGGTAAACCATCTGCACCATAGGTGACAAAAAAAATCCTAAATTCACAGGCACTTGAATACCATAGTGGTTTCCAGTGCATTGGGAGACATGTCAAGCATTAATGCAGTTAAAAGCCCAATTTAATTTAACCCCTTAAGGACCCATGACGGTCCTGGACCGTCATAGTTTGTTATCCCCTTAATGACCCATGACGGTCCAGGACCATCATGGCTTAAATGATAGCAGCGTGCCTCCGTGCACGCTGCTATCATTAATTCCAGGCTGAGACTGAGCACTCTGAGACCGGGGCGTTCAGTCTCAGCCCTTCTTGCTTGTGCCGGTTCATGTGATCGCCATAGCAGCGATCACATGTACCGGCATTGTGAGAGACAGAGGCAGTACAGAAAGCATGCTGTCTCTGCGTGTCTCTTCTGCCTCTGTCTCCCTTGCTATCAAAGTAAGGGAGACAGGAGTAGAGAGGAAACACCTAGTGTCAAATAAAAATACAGCAGCTGGGGTTATTAACCCCTTCACTGCTGGTGATGAAGGTTTGCTAAATGCAGGTCAATTTCTGACCTGCAATACTTGTGTTAAAATTTTTTTTTTTTTTTTTTTTTTTACAAAAAGATATTTTATTAAAAAAAAAAAAAAATCTCATTAAACAATTTTGGAAGTGTGATTGTTGTGGAGCTATGTAATACACTTACACACACCGCCAAATGTCAGGGATAAAAAGTGGCAAAATAGAGTGGGAAAAAGGGACATGGGGATTTTCACCCAGGGGGGACAGTGGCCACTTTAAACTGCACATTTTGTAGGTATGACTGACCGGTTATACCTTTCATGCAGTCGCCATAGAAATGTAACCCTTTGTGCCCAATTGATCCCAAGAGAAAAAACAAAAATGGTGTTTTTTTTACCTTTTTTTTTAATTTTAATAAAGTAAATGGAGGGTTATCCATATAAGTAGGGTATCAAATGAAAGCCCTATTTGTGCTTAAAAAACAGTGTATAATTTATGGGGGTGGAATGAAAACGTAAGAGGGAAAACACTGTTGAACAAAGACATAGTCAAAAAGGTCAGAATTGCTCCGGTCCTTAAGGGAAAACGACCTCAGTTTTTCCTGGCCCTTGAGGGGTTAACAGGAATGTTTTTTTTACGCCATAATAATTCCAGTTTGCTTTTATAAATATGTTACACACAATATACTTTGTATTTGCCCTTCTCATTTCAAGTCCTAAGACTTTTAACTATATATATATATGTATACATTTGCCCTGCTTTATTGATCCCTTGTCAAATACCATCCTATAATATAAAAGGCCAGAATGTTTGTCCGATGCAGTCATGCACAGTAGAGACTGCCCAAACTCACAGAATGCTGGGAGGTGTAGGAATGCTGGGAGCATTCTGTACATTCGGGCAGTCTCTACTGCATATGACTGCATTGCGTGCGCCGCCAGTGAGGTGGCGGCAGTACACGGAGTAGGACCGGCCTCTCTACCTCACCGAACCTTGGCCCGTGTTCACTGACTTTTACACTAGTTACATATAAAACATTAATGGTGCCCAGAAAACTCCAGACTGCATGTTAAGGATTCGTTGACTGAAAAAAGATTGTGTTCCACTGAGCTAGAGGGATGCAGGTTGCCCAGTCATAGCCTCAGATATAAAATCTATAGAAAGAGAGAGCTAGGCAGATAGATATAATAAACAAGGTCTTCTTTTAGTTCATACCCCCTCGTGATAAACCAATCAAATGAAAACTGGATTAAGAACAGGGTGACTCATTCCGACAGCAGACTTGATGGTGTAGTTGTAGGAACAATGGTGGTGCCACTCATGAAGGGCGGTCACTTGCCAGGTCTAACGTAACTGAGAAATGTATGAACAGGTGTGCACATTCTCAACGCAGATGGAGTAACGATGAGTCTTTTATTGCTTTAAACCACAACTTCTTTATTTTTTCCAGACAGTTCATAAAGCAATAAAAAGACAGCAATAACATGCCCCACAAGAAGCCAAACGCGTTTTGTGAAGCAGCTCTGAACTTTATCTGCACCAGACAGTTTTGTGAACAGTAAAGTTGTTGTTGTTTCCATAAAAACACCTGTTTCAGTTTCTCACAAAACACTTAAATAATTGTGAATAGTTTGCATGGGTGAGTTGTTTTTATCAGATTGAAAACGAAAACTGTCTAGCAGCAAAACAAATAGGTAATAAGTTCAGTAACATTGCATACTTGTGGCATTCAATGGGTTAAATTACACGTCACATCAAGGAAAGGATTTTTTTTCTTGTTTTTTTTTTTTTTTTTTAAAATTTGAAAAATAATTTGAGAAATAACCTGGAGTTATTCTGGAGTAAACTAACTGCACTATAGGGAATAAACAAAAATATATAAATTCCCATGCACTTGAACCAAGTTTTTTAACCTTCTGAATGCCAGAGGGGTCTTCAGTGGATTGCATTGCATTGAAATGCATTTGAAGATCTCTCTAGCATTCAGTGGGTTAAAAGCCCAATTTAATTTAACAGGAACTTTAATTTGGCCCCTCTTGGTCCCTAGAGGGGACTCCTGTGGCGCCGCTGTGGGATATAAATTATGCGATTTGAGTCAAAATGGGGTGGGGCTTAATGGACATGTCACAAAAGTGGGCAGGAAGTGTGAGGAACTGGGTAGGGAAGGAGGAGACTAGGGAGAGAAATGGGAGGAGCAGGGTGGGAAGGAGCAGAAGTGGGGAGAGTTTCTTATGAAACTCCCCACCGCCAGAAAATTCATGTCTGTCACTGGAAACCTGGTAGTCGGCTGCAAACACCGGTGTCTCCAGGGTAGATCCGGAGAGTTTCCAGGTATGCCTATAGTATGCCTATAGTGCAGTTGATTTACTCCAAAACAACTCCAATTTGATTTCTGAATATGGGCCAGTGTGATATTTATGCACATTTTTTTCTTTACTTTGCCAATAATACCTCACTGTGCTATGAGTTAAGTTAGGTTGAGCCCACACACTGGGGACACCTAATGGCACATAGTGTTATAAGTTTGGCCTCCATGTGGAACATGATTTAATTTCTCTAAAACTTTATTTTAATGAAAAATAGATAGCAGACTACAATTCTCTGTAAAACAAATTACATTAATCTGTAGGTGACAGGTCTACTTTAAAAAAAAACAATATATTAATATAATTATCATGTGAAGTAGACCTATCACTTTAAGACAATGTTTGTTTGTTTGTTTTACAGAAAACTAAAATCTGGCTATGTTGCTTAGCCATGTTTCTGTAAAATACATTGTTTTTGTGAAATTAACCTTTATGTTTTTGGCGTCAGAGTGTAGCACAGTATGCTAACTGGATGTGTTCAAGACCAAACTTATCATTAGCTATGCTTTTAGAAATGACCCCAGTGTCTGGGCTGTGCCTAGATTCAGTCAGAGTACAGTGCATGGTAATATTGTCTCAACAGATAAATGAATTGGCATAAATTGCCAGACTGTGCCACCAGCAAATATAATTTATTTTCTCTACAGTTATTTATTGTACAATCAAATGGTTGGTATAACATAGAGGCAATGTTAACTTCTTTAAAATAAAATAAACTGAATCTTTTAGTAATGGGTTTACTTTAACCCCTTGAGTACAAGAAAGGTTTTCAGTGTATTGCTTTGCAATGAGGGATAATGGTGCTCTGTGGAGAAAGATCTTCCATGACTGCTATTGTTTTGACCCAGAGGAAGTCACATTATCACGTCAGATAATTTCTACCAAGTAAGCAGAAGATTATAGAAAATATTTTAACCCATTGGATGTTAGGTTTCCAACTCACTTTTTTTTCTTTTTGTGAAAGTATTTTACCAGGAAGAATACATTGAGAGATATGAAAGTATCTCACATTTTCAAGTAAGTAATGGACTCATTTTGTCTACCTCAGATGGGTGAAAGGCTGAACAGACCTTGCGAGGACTAGAACCTGTGACCTTGAGGCTTGAACAGATTCTACAGCTGGTGCCAGGGCCGGATTTCTAATTAGGCAGAGTAGGCATCTGCCTACAGGCACACCCAACAGAGGGGCGCCTGTCACTGGGATCATGTTGTGTGTGTGTGTGTTTTTTTTTTTTCTTCTAATTTGCCTGAGTTGCCTTCCCCGCCCAGTGCCGTGAAGACAGGTCTGTGCCTTCTTTGGCACAGACCTGTAGTTGCTGAGCTCCTTCATCAGCTCGTTGGTAATACAGAGCGCCGGGAGATGACATTTTCTCCCAGAGCTCTGCATTACTGAAGACCGCGCGGGAACTCCAGCAGCTACAGCTCTGTTCAGAAGGAGGAGGCACATACAGACCTCTCCTGCCGCTGCACCACCAGGGAAGAGGTAGGAAATGGACACTGGGGGGCAGTATGAGGGTGCAATGTTAGGGTATTATGGAGCAGATGGGGGCAATATAGAGCTGATGGGGGGGGCAATGTGAGGGCAATATGGAGATGATGGGGCAATGTGGAGCTGTTGGGGGCAATGTGGAGCTGATGGGGGGCAATTTGATTGAAATATGGAGCTGTTGGGGGCAATGTGGAGCTGATGGGGGCCAATGTGAGGGCAATATGGTATATGGAGATGATGGTGGCAATATGGAGATGATGGGGGGCAACGTGGAGATTAGGAGCATTGTGGAGATGGCCCATGGAGGAGGGGGGGGGGGGGCGCTTCAGATTTCTGTGCCTACAGGCTCCTGAGATGTAAATCCGGCCCTGGCTGGTGCCTTAACCAACTGAGCCATTTCACTGGCTTCAATGCATCCAAGGGTGTAAACAATGTGACAAAACTTCATGCTAAACAAGACTGAGGCACAAACATTTTTTTATTGTTTCCCTTTAACCCTATGAGTGCCAAAGTGGTGAACAGCACATTGCTTTCCAAAGCAGGACCATAGTAACACAGTAAATTAGGTTGAATAAAGACAAAAGTCCATCAAGTTCAACCTTCACAGTAGGGCATGTGTAAAAGAAACAGCACTGCAGTTCTGATGCATAGAGACCTTTCTGTCAATCAGAGGATTAAAAGCACTCTCTGAACCCTTTGCGTGCCAGAGGGGTATGCAATGCATTGCAAAGCAATGTGTTGCGTACCCATCTGGCACTCAAATGATTCAATCTGTACTGCTTTTTCCAGTCTCAGTAGTGGCTGAAATATACATTGGTCTGCAGAATAATGAATGCATTAAACGCTTTTAAAATGAGACTGCGTTATCACTTTAATGGGGCATTATCACCTAAAAGTAAATAGGCTTCATGCCCTTTTAAATATAATGTACTAGTGTAAAAGCCCGTGTACATGGGCCAAGGTCCGGGTGATGTCTCTCTGCTCTGGTCCTGCTCTGTGCACTGATGCCGCCTCACTGCTCCGGTCCTGCTGTGTGTACTGATGCCGCCTCACTGCTCTGGTCCTGCTCTGTGTACTAATGCCGCCTCACTGCTTCACGCAATGCAGTCATGCTCAGCAGAGATAGCCCAAACGCTGGCAGTCTCTACTCTCTGAGCATGATGGCTTCTGACAAAAATTGCTAGCGTTTTATTATATAGGATTCCTAGCTGCCATGGTGCTTTGCAATGCATTGCGTACCCCTCTGGCACACAAATGAATATACCTCAATAAAAAAATCCCTTTGAGTGAGAAACGGGTGTCCAGTGTATTGCAAGGTAAAATGTTGGACAACCCTCTTGCCCTCAGAGGGTTAGTGTGTGTGTTTGTATAAGGGAGGGGAGGTAGTTCCCATCACATGCTTCTTGTGGGATTGGGGCCTTTATCCTCACAGAGACAACTCTTTCTCTGCTTTTACAGTCTAGTGAAGGCAATAATTGCAAACAGATGCTACAGCTTACTTTTATGCTAGGCTGTTTTGGCCACGTATAACCAAGCTCTGCTACCAATAGACTATTACTCTCTCATGCTGAGTCACATTCTGTGTCTCCAAGGTGGGATTCTCATTTGTTGTTTTACTTAACTATTTTTCTGCCTATACTCTGAAGAAGCACTGGAGCAAATGATAAAATAAATAGGAACAAATAAAAGTTCTTATTGAGTTCCTTGTAGACCTTGTAGGTATTTAAGTGGTTCAGAGCTCCATTTGGATTGTGTTTGCCTCTTGAGGTGCAGCTGGTTCGCTCCAAAATAATTCCATTTTTACTTAGTACATCAGCGAGTGGCTAATTTTTGTAATGGAACTTATAAATGGACTTGGCACCAGCAATTATGGGACTACAATTGAAGTGATGGTACTGTTTCACAATAAAAGCAGCTCCAATTAATCTTCATTGTATTTTGGCTATGGAGAGTTTTATTTGAATAAAGCCAGAGCTGTAGTTCAAGAGTAATTGAATGATAACTTCTCCCCCTCCCCCCTTTTACTGATATAACATTGCTCACCTCAGAGCAGCAAGACTGTCTGGAGGGATCACAAAGAGGGACAATCTTCAGTGAGCATAAGGAAAAACCTGTCAAGGGAGGCAGGGTTTTCCTTATGTTCACAGTAAGAAGGTGGTCCCTTGCTGTGAGCTGTCTGTTCTATGGACCAGATTCCACGTCTGAGGGGAGGTGGCTTACACTAGGTAAAAGGGCGGGAGGGGGATACTTTATCATTCAATTACTCTTGAACAACAACTCTGTCAGAATTGAAATATCACTCTCCATGGTCCAAACACTATGAAGATTAAACAGAGCTGTTTTTTTTGTGAAACATTACTATCACTTTAATGCCATATTTAGCTGTTGAAGGATGATTGACATTGTCATCCCACAACAGATTGAGAGTCACAGATTTGTTGCATACAGAGAATCTTATGTACAAAAAAAAAAATAAATAGTAGCAATTCTGAATCAAACCAAATGCACCAATGAGGGTAAAATATAGAATTCCCCCAAATCCCATTGATTTAAATGGGGCTTTTAACCCACTGCATGTTAGAGAGGTCTCCAACCCAGTGAAGAACATTTGATCATTTAACCCTTTGAGTGCCAGAGTGGTACGCAATGCATTGCAAAGCTATGTGTTGTGTACCCGTCTGGCACTCAAAGGGTTAAATCAAAGGAGACATTTTAGTTCTCCACAATGACGCCACTAGTTCGCTCCCATAATTGCTAGTATTTTCTTTTGTGTGTAAGGCCTAGAGGTTAGATTTCCAGACTATAAAACCATACCATTCACCTCTGCTTCTTCAGTGCCTTTTCTCCCATACTAGGCTATTTTTAAACTGACAACATGGTCGGCCCCCAGCCATGTTATTATCTTCTGGCTTTTCCACATTGTTAGTGTACTGTATTTCCCTGTAATGTGATCTTACAAACTGTGTGTGTGTGTGTGTGCAGTCACTGCTGTGTAAATGATATATGTTTCACACAAAGAGTTCATCAGGGGTACTATTAACCCCCTGAGTGCCAGAACGATATGCAATGCATTGTGGACCCCTCTGGCACTTAAAGGGTTAAAGGAACATCAACATCTTACAGTAATATGACCCCCCAAGGCCACTCTGACATTATTCTGGGCAGAAAATGTTAAAGGGATAGTAATGTTTCATAATAAAAGCAGCTCTAATTAATCATCAAAGTATTTGGACTTTGGAGAGTGTTATTTCAATTCTGTCAGAGTTGTAGTTCAGGAGTAATTCAATGACAAAGTGTCCCCCTCCCACCCCTTTTACTGATGTAACACTGTTCAGTCAGATCAGAAGGGAGGTGCCCAGGTAGACTGCAGAGAGGGATAATCTTCAATTAAGATAAGGGAAAAACTTGTCAAGGGGGGAAGGGCTTTCATTGTTCTCATAGGAAGAAGACTGTCCCCTGCTGTTATCTGTCTGGTCTATGGACTGCATTCCACATCTGAGAAGAGATTGCTTACACTAGGTAAAAGGGGTGGGAGGGGGAAACTTTGCTTGTGACTATCTCTCAAACCATAAAGGTTTGAGAGATAAGACTTATATCGTTCTTCATGTTTTTTTTCATGCCTACAAAATAAAATAAAGATAAAACAAAGTATTACTATCCCTTTAAAGCAGAACTTTCACATAGTATAAAGTCGTTGTCTCCAGTAATTAAACACATGGCAACTAGCTTCATAATACTTCTATTACCTCTCAGAAGTGCCAGTTTCTAAAGAAATCCTTAATCTTCGGAGATTGATGGCCAGGTTACTGCCATCTGTGCTCCTGCACCATCAGTCCCTTCCAGTTACCTTGTGGCACACTGCAATGTTTCTTAGAGGAGACCAGAACTGACAGCGCAGGCTCACAGACAAGATGTTTACACTGTAATCTGGGTTCAGGTCTCCAAACGGGAAGGATTTCTTTAGAATCGGGCACTTCTGAGAGGTAATAGACTTATTATGAAGCTGGTATCCATATGTTTCATTATTGGAGGGCGACTTTATACAGAGTGAAAGTTCCACTTTAACAGTCACTGATCAGTTCTGTGTGGCAAAAAGCAATGTATAATTCGTACTGGATATCACACCCATGGAGGCAGACTATTCTTTCAGAACTATAAAGGGATATACTAAGGTGTGATAAAGAGGCGATAACTGCTCCAGTCTGACTGACTGCCCAATTGCTATGTTATTCTATTGCGCCAGTGCACTAACATCTCTCAGCTTGGAGAGATGTTACTGCATAGCCTGCATAAATTAACATAGGAACATGGGGTGTTCACACTGGAGAAGTTATCTCTTCTTAACCCTTTCAGTGCCAGAGGGTGCCCAACACATTGCTTTGGGGGCACCTATTTGGCACTGGAAGGGGTTTTCACTCCTTAGTGTATAACCCTGAAGTCTTAGGAAGCTGTCCATGGGAGGGTTTTGAGGTTCTGGAATTATGCAACAAATAACCATGTCTGCTGCTTGGATTTGATACCCAGTACTAATTAGATTTATTTGGGGAGCAATTCACTCAATTGATTCATTAGGCCTTATGTATAGTGAGAGAAGTGAGTGGATTCTGGGTAAACCAACTGCACAAGTAAAAACTGACGTCATGGAGTTCTTAACCTCTATAATGCTTGAGGTTTCCAACCTGCTGTAAAGCAATCATTTAGCATCCTCTAGCACTTGTTTGGGTAAAAGTCTAATTTATATTAACCCTTTGAGTGCCAGAGGGGTACACAATGCATTGCACAGCAATACATTGTGTACCCCTCTGGCACTCAAAGGGTTAATGGGGATTTTGTAATTTTTATCTGTTCCCTATGGTGCAGATGGTTTGTTTCAGAACTGCTCTACTTTTCTTTTATACCTGGGGCCCATAATGACAATAAGGGAACAGCTAAAAAAAAACTCCTATTGGTTTAAATGGCGATTTTAACCTCCTGAATGCTAGAGAGGTCTCAAACTCGTTGTCTCTTAATCCATTGGATGCAACTTTACCATCCAAATGTTAAAAAAACGCATTTAAATCTATGGAAAATGTTATTTTTCCCCTATAGTTATAGTTGGTTTCCAACAGCATTACTTGTTTTTAAAGGGATAGTAATACTTCATTTTATCTTTATTTTATTTTGTAGGCATTAAAAAAACATGAAGAATGATATGTCTTATCTCTCAAACATTTATGGTATGACAGATATTTACAAACAGAGTTTCCCCTCAGTGACCAAAATGGTCAAGTGTGCCATCTAGCTGTCAGATTTGGAATCCAGTCCACAGATCAACTGGTGGCTCTTCAGCAGAGCCGAGATCGCAATATATGAAAATATATAAAAATAACTATTCCATTGGAAGGGTCTAAAAAGTGTACTTGCATACCAGGCATACTTTGTAGACTATTCGAATGAAGTGGTGGTTCTTATAGCTTGCGATCTTGGCTCTGCTGCAGAGCCACGGCCAGTCCGCGGACTGGATTCCAAATCTGACAGCTAGATGGCAGACTTGACCGTTTTGGTCAGTGAGGGGAAACTTTGTTTGTGAATATCTCTCAAACCATAAAGATTTGAGAGATAAGACTTATATCGTTCTAAATGTTTTTTTAATGCCTACAAAATAAATTAAATGTAAAATGAAGTATCCCTTTAAGAGATTTGTTTTTTTTACAATATTGTGCATGATGTTTTAGTCCAATTTTATTCTGTACCCACCAAAGAAGCAAAGTTGCCTGTATGAGAAGAGCTATGGGGAAGGAAGAGATTCTGCAGACCTGCACATACTGGTATACACCTCAGCCTTGGTTCCCTGTCCCGTTGGCCATAGAGCCACACATACACTTTGTGAAACTAATGCCTTGTTCCATTGTCCTCTTATAGCCATAGAATCACACATACACTGAGTGACACTGACACTGTGGCTTTGTTCCACTGTCTGCTGGGAGCAATAGTACCACACATACACTATGTGAAACCCCAGTCTTGGTTTGCTGTCCATGGGCAGCCATACAACCACACATACACATATGCTGTGTGACACTCCAGCCTTGTTCCATTGTCCATTGGCAGCCATACAACCACACATACACTGTGTGACACTCCAGCCTTGTTCCATTGTCCATTGGCAGCCATACAACCACACATACACTGTGTGACACTCCAGCCTTGTTCTATTGTCCATTGGCAGCCATACAATCACTCATACACTGTGTGACACTCCAGCCTTGTTCCATTGTCCATTGGTAGCCATACGACCACACAAACACTATGACACTCCATCCATGTTCCATTGGTAGCCATAGAACTACACATACACTGTTAGAATGATCACTAAAAATGTAGAGCCCACTTGACAAAATCAAGCTGCCTCTGCCTTAGAGTCTAGACACAAGAGTTTGAATTTTAGTTTTGGCAAGTGAAGTGAATCAGTGTTGACTTATATCCAGTAGTTGTCAATAACAGCTGCATTTCTAGCTTAAATTGTGGGGTATATACACATTTAAAACAGATGGACATACTTAATATAGGAGAGTAGAGCTATGGATTGTCCATGAGAAATCTTAATGTCCATTTTCAACAAATAGGGCCTGTTTGTGTAAAGAAAGTGGAGCAAATCTGGGCAAACTAAATGCACTGTAGGGGAATACTAGACAGGTCTCCAATGCATGGCCAATCAATGCATTGGATACATTTCTGACATTCAAGTAGTTAAAAGTAATGCCTTACTTCTACATCACTACTTATTTCTCCTCCCTAGTTTTCACCATGTATCGCCTCTGCTGAGGGGGCAAGAATATCCTCCTTATCTCCCTCCTCATAGCATTCCAGGACCTTGCATCCCTACAGGGATGTCTCCATCACCTTCAATGTCTTCCCAAGAAGCTCTCCATTCCACCAATCGTTTTAGCCTTTAGTGTGTTAAGAGTAAGGTCACTGAACCTCTGGTCAGTTGATCAGCAAAGCAGGATGTTACACAATGTCCATACCTGGGAACTCTCCGGATTTGCCCCGGAGACTCCAGTTTTGACAGAGCTTTACCAGGTCTCCAGGGCAGAGGCAGATTCCTCCAGATGTGGGGAGTTTCTATTGAAACTCTGCCCACATCTGCTGTTTCTCCCGGTGTTCCTCCTTCCCCAGCCTTCTGTGTGTCACCTTTAAGCCCTGCCCCTTTTTGACGTGATTCACATCATTATTGTCACCACCTGCTGCACCAGAGGACTCCCCTCCGGGCAGACCTCAATTGGAGATTCCCAGGTATGACAATGTCACACTATCCCTGCAGCATTGAGTGCTTTGTATAATATTGGATATCTTTTTTTACATTGTAGCTTTCTATATGTTCTCAATATATGCTTCTTTCATAGTACATGAAGGAAAGCCCCCTGGAAACTGATCCAAGGAGCTCAGTCAGGGACATAGAGTAAAAAAAATGTGAAGATGAAAAAAGTGACTTTTAATATTATGCACGTATGTCTTCGGTTGCTGAGGTTTTGTAACAAACAGATTACTGAGTAGATAAATGAGAATGGTACTTATCTGGTGGTAACTCCTGTGTTTATGACACAACTGCATGTTGAAGAGATAAATCAATGAGAGGTGATGAAACTATCAGTTATGGTCTCTTCTTGCAAACACTGTAATAGATTTCCAGATTACTGAGTAGTTTATCTTTTCTGAGAATGTTCTTATTTCTGCTCTTTTGTTTTTAATCCAAGTTTCTTGATTCTCAGGTGTTTAATCTGATCAGCCTGCAAATCAGACACGCTGTAGGAAACTGAAACACATACAATGTAAGTGTCAGAGAAAACTGGCCTTTTTAGAGGGATCGTAATGTTTCACAAAAACAGCGGCCCCAGTTAATCTTCATAGTATGTGAGCCATAGAGAGTGTTATTTCATTACTGTGAGCATTGTAGTTCAAGAGTAATTGAATGATAAAGTATCGCCCTCCCACCCCTTTTTACCTAGTGTAAGCCCCCACTCCTCAGATGTGGAATGCAGTCCATAGACCAGACCGCTCACATCAAGGGACAATCTTCTTACTGTGAGAACAATGAAGTCCCTGCCCCCCTTGACAGGTTTTTCACCTTTTTTCCTTATCTTAATTGAAGATTGTCCCTCTCTGCAGTCTACCTGGACAGTCCCTGCTGCTCTGAGGTGAGCAGTGTCACATCAGTAAAAGGGGCGGGAGGGGGATACTTTATCATTCAATTACTCTTGAATGATAACTCTGACAGAATTGAAATAACACTCTCCAAGGCCCAAATACTATGAAGATTAATTAGAGCTGCTTTTATTATGAAACATTACTATCCCTTTAAAGGCACCCTGTCACTGAAAAGCAACCTTGGTAATTTTCAAATAACTTTCAAAGTCACCTGTATGTTCTACTAGCCATCTTTTATTTAGAAATATATTTAGGTTTATTGATTATGCTAATAGCACTACATTACCCCTATCACACACTGACACTTTGCCCACCTAACACTTTGGTCAAGATGTGCAAAAAGTTATCATAATGAAGAAATTGTCAGATCATGAGTTGGTGGTAGAAGGACAATCTATTCAGAAGTAAATCTGTCACGTTTAAAAATTTGTCTAAAGAATTAAAAATGACAGTAAGAAGATCTTGATGAACATTGCCTCTAAATATTCTGATGTTAAAAATGTCTTTGATTTTGTCTTTGTTTCTTTAAAAATTTTCATTTCAAAGACATTTTTGTCTTTGAAGTGACAAATTGCTTCTCAGTACTTTAATTTGTCTTGTTATTTTGGGAAAAAATGTCAGTTACGTTGAAACAAATATTTTTTTCTGAAAATACCTTACAATACGATAGATTAAACCACACCCACTTTTAAGACGATTTTTTCCTTTGACGGAGATAGCAGAATTGGATGTAAAAAATTATGGAAACGTAATGTGGTGTAAGAACTTTTTTTTAATTCTGATTACAGACAATTTCAGTTATCACCACTCTCTGAACATCTCACCCTAAAAGTGTCAGTGAGTGGAGGAGGTGATATAGGGCTAAGACAGGAAGTACCTGCTTGGCATACCTTAATGCTTTTGAGTGCCAGAGAGATATTGCTTTGGGTACCTCTCTGGAACTCATAGGGTTAATTAGCATAGTCTATGAGGATAAATAACTCCAAACTAGTTTCCTTTTTTTCCCCTCAAATTTAATAATCTTTTATTGAAAACAAATGCAAGACATATCAATTACAGGCATATGGTACATTATTTTTTAACAGTAATTAAAGGGATAGTAATACTTTATTATTACTATCCCCCATATTGTACATATTTGCCAAATAAATTAATAGCCCCCAGGTTCATCTCTCAGACCTTTATGGTTTGAGAGATAACTGAAGGCAAAGTTCCCCCTCCCTCCGCCTTCCCTGAAGTCAGCGTTGTGATGACTGCAGGGGAAGTCTGTTGTATGACAGGCTTGCGGCTCTGCAGCTGAGCCGAGATCCCGTTAGTGAAAAAGAATTATTTCACTGAAACGGTCTTCTACATGTGCTTGGTTTGCAAGCACATGTAGAAGACCATTTCAGTGAAATAATTCTTTTTCACTAACGGGATCGCAGCTCTGCTGCAGAGCCACATGATGAAAGTCAGACTGGATATCCCTGCAGTCAGCACAACTCTGACTTCAGGGAAGGGGGAGGGAGGGGGGATCTTTGCCTTCGGGTATCTCTCAAACCATAAAGATTTCAGAGATGAACCTGAGGGCTATTAAATTATTTGGCAAATGTGTACAATATGGGGGATAGTAATAATAAAGTATTACTATCCCTTTATATACAAGAGACAAGTGGCTATGAGTAGGAGAGGAACAACTGATGAGTTACTGTGACTTACAGAAAAAAAACTTAAGTCATTATATGCTGTGGATCTTGAGAGCTCCTTAGCCAAACTTACATCATGGGTAGCCGATAGTAAACCATGATTAGTGCCTTAGTACCTGATCAACTGAATTATTTTGGAGAAGAAATGATAGTGGGGGAAACCCCCCAAAAAGTAGAGTGTAAATAAGAAGAAAGAGTGAAGAATGGTGAAGAAAGGAAGATTGTAGGGCTTCCAGTCAAAGAAAAGGGGAGCAATCTGATGGCATACTGGGGGGGGGGGCTAGGGGAAGGTAAAGTAAGTTGTACTCAGTGAGCTCTCATCTGGTTCAAGTATGTATAGTTTCCATAGGGAAAAGCTATCCCATATGTCTAGGTATGTTGTTGTGCCTTGGGTAGGGTCTCGTAAAATGGGAGCCAAGGCTGCCACGTCTCAAAGAAACGGGGAAGCCTTCCCTGCATAAGGGCTGGGGGTTTTTTCTAGCCAAACTAGTTTTCTAAAGTAAAAAAAAAAATATATATATATATAGATAAAATATATAAAGAAATTTGGAAAGCTCTTTCAAATTCACTAAAGTTATTAAACTGTCAACAATCTGCTTCAAAATACATTGGATACCATTCTGGCATCCAGTTGCTTAAAAATTCTTTCCAGTGCATCTCATTCTGCTGTTGTGCAAAGTCTTAGCCCCATGCATACTAAAGATGTCAGACCCTAGCATCCAAAAGGTTAAAGTGGAACTTTCACTTTAATTCAAGTTTGAATATTTGAGAGAGACTTTGGGGTATGCCTAAAATCTGACCTGTGGTGTACCCTGGTGACTAGAGCTGAGAATCACTCCATCTGTACTTGCATGAGCGGTATGAGTGAGGCAAGGGAAAGGGGTGGAGGGGGGCGATCCTTTCAATTGCTCTTGAACTACAAAACTTTTAGTATTGAAATATAGCTCTACGAGCTCAAAATAGAATAAAGAAGACTCGGATCTGTATTTTATTAGAAGTATTACTATTCCTTTAAAGTGATAGTAATGTAGGGAAAAAAATATATACATTTTTATTTATTTATATGCAGGGTTTATCCTGTTGAGTAAAATATATATACATACTAGTGTAAAAGCCCATGTACATGGGCCAAAGTGAATGGCACTGAATGGGTTAACCCTTTGAGTGCCAGAGGGGTACACAACGCATTGCAGAGCAATGCTTTGCGTACCCCCTGGCACTCAGAGGGTTAAGATAGCCGTGTACCCACCAGTCCCTGCGACATCAGTAACAGCAGCTCGTGAGGTACCGGGAGAGGGTGTGCGTGCAGGAGTGTGCCTTGACCCAGAACAAGGGGTTCATGAACGCTCCTTGACCCAGACAGGGGGTTCATGAACACGCCTCACGCCTCTGGACTCAGCTAGACACTGCTTGACCGGGGCCAGGGCTCCCTCACACATCGGGGAGGACACCGGGCTCGCAGGGCTGGGAGAGCGGCTGGGACTATGGCGCGTTTTGTCCGTTCATGTAGTCTCTACTGAGCATGACTGCATCTGACAAACATACATCTGGCTTTTTATATAATGGTTTTTATATAATAGGATATATATATATAACATTTTTTTTTTTTTTTCCCCCAAAGTTTATTGCAGCTCAGATGTTCACGTTTTGAGTACAGTACTGCATGTCTTAAAATTTAACACAGACGCTGTAAAACCTATAGATGTTTATGGCCAAATGACCAGAGCTGTCATAGACTGGTATAGTAACTGTGCCACCTTAACCCTTTGAATACCCCTTCGGCACTCAGAGTTAAATGTCAGGACATGAAAGCACTGCACCAAAAACTGCAAGTTTGTACTGCAATAACTTTTGACTAAAACATGTCCGCAATGGGAGTACAAAATTCTGTTTTACATAGCAGAATACACACTAAAATATATATCTCTTTTAAATATTGATATTATTATCCCTTTAAACAGTACATTCAATTGTCTCATATTATAGAATCCTAATGTATTAGCACTATTTCATGATGACATATTTCCAGATTTCTTAAGAAAATGTTAAATGTTAATAGATAAATTTTCCCTCAAAAGACTTTTTATTAAAAAAAGAAGTAATTAAAAATTCCTGGTGGCCAGAATGATTTTCAAACCAAACGTTGCTGCCAGCAAGCTAAGCCCGTGGTCTATGCCATGGGTTTGCCTTGTTAAACTACCTTTCCTTCCAGTCGACAGAAGCTGGAGCCATTTCCCGTCTGCACAATGCAGCTTGAAGGATTTTGCAAAGTCTATTTCCATGGGAGAAGATTTAGCAGAACGTGATATTTGCCATTTGTTTTAAAAGCATGGCTTGGACCGTAACAGTTAATATAAAATCTGTTTAATGTAGTTGAAGCTATACATAAAATTGCCACCACAGCTGCATAAAACATTGAGGTTAAAAGACCAAAAGTATTGTTTCTTTGTGTTCAGTGAGTAATATGTTGAGAGCTTTCCAACATACTCATGTGCTGGCTCAGCAGTATTCAGCCTCAGTCTCCTAGCATACCACATTGCTGGTGTCATAAACAAAATGCAACTGTACACACTCACAAACACCTTCTTTAACATGTGCACAGTCCCACTTTATACAAAGCAGGGGCACTCTTATGAACAGCATTTTTTTTAAAGGTAAATTTAAGGGTTCACTACTCACAACTGTGAATCAACCCGTTGGGACAAAGACAAATGGTTTTCGCAACTGGGGATTGATAATCCTACCCCTGTACAGGCACTCCAAAGTTCCGTTCACAGCGTCCAATTTCTTTAACAAGAACAGCAAACCATCAGCATCCAAACAAGTTTGTTAAAATAAATAAAATTTGAACAAACAAAATGTAAAAGCACCAACGTGTTTCTGGATACTATGA
Source organism: Rhinophrynus dorsalis (assembly GCA_037306005.1). Taxonomy (NCBI): domain Eukaryota; kingdom Metazoa; phylum Chordata; class Amphibia; order Anura; family Rhinophrynidae; genus Rhinophrynus; species Rhinophrynus dorsalis. The sequence goes on from CM074724.1 coordinate 130,554,648, forward strand.
TCCTTACCACAGGGTGTCAGGCCTCATAGGTCTAATTCTTTCTTCCTTTCAAAGTTTGAAATACACACAGACACACACACACACTGTCTCTCTCTCTCTCTCTCTCTCTCTCTCTCTCTCTCTCTCTCTCTCTCTCTCACACACACACACACACACACACACACACACACACACACACACACACACACACACACACACACACACACACTCTCACTCTCTCTCTCTCTCTCTCTCTCTCTCTCTCTCTCTCACACACCCCACACACCTTCTCTCTCACACACCCCACACACACACAGTCTCTCTCTCTCTCTCTCTCTCACACCCCCCCCACGCACACACACTCTCTCTCTCACACACCCCACGCATGCACACACACACTCTCTCTCTCTCTCACGCCCCACGTACACACACACACACACTCTCTCTCTCACACACCCCACACACTCTCTCTCTCTCTCTCTCACGCCCCACTTACACACACACACACACACCCCACACACACTCTCTCTCTCTCTCACACACCCCACGCGCGCGCGCACACACACACACACTCACACACACTCTCTCTCTCTCTCTCTCTCTCTCTCACACACACCCCACACACACTCACTCACTCTCTCTCTTTCTCTCTCTCTCACACACACACACACACACACTCTCTCCCTCTCTCACACACATTTATTTGGTTTCTGCATTATCTACCCTCTACTGATTGGAGGTAAATAGATGCAGCCATGACCTGCTGTGAAGGAGTGATTCCTTGGTTAACCCCTATGACTGCCACCTTCCTTACTAAAAAGTTGTTCTACCATTTTTCACAAAACACTATACCATAGGAATAAGTGGCTCTTAATTTGTTTTACAAGTTAATTTACCTTCGTAGATGTCCTTCATGCACTGGTTGAGTTTATCTATATATTTTTTGCATTAAATCTAAAGTTTCCTGTATATGGTTATCACTATTGAAGTCATTGTTGCCTTTGGGTACAACATCCTCATTACAGATCAGAAGCTTCAGTAGCTCTGAATGGCTCTGTAGTGTTTAAAATATTTTAAACTGCAAGAATTGACAATGAACTGCAAGAGAGAAAATGCAAATAGATGAAAATGACTGCTGCATGAATGACACCTACCTAGTTAAGTCCTTCTGATAGACAAATTAAGAGCCATGCAGTCCTATGGAACATTTCCACTTTAAAGGAGCAGTAAACTTTTTTTTAATGAAAATGTTATAGAGCTTTTCCTGCTGAGTAAAACAAGGTCACTCCCACTGCTGTCAGTTGTTCAAAATGTATAGCACTTCAAATAATCAGGAAGTGAATTTACTGTATGTTTACTTCCTGACAGTTTCTATCATAGTCTGTCACAGAGGTTCTCAACCCGTGCCCTCAGTGGCCACTAACAGGCCAGGACTTAGGAATTTCCCTGCTAGAACACAAGTGTGGTGATCAGAGGCTCAGTCATATTGATTAACTCACCTGTGCTCTTACAAGGAAATTCTCAAATCCTGGCCTGTTAGTAGCCACTGAGGGCACGGGTTGAGAGCCACTGTTCTATCACTACTTGTAACCGAAACATTAATTAGAATTTGACCACTAGAGTGCATGGGTTTAAATTGTATTAACTCTGGAAATATACATCTCTCAGCAGTTGGAGCTCCCTTACTTTACTCAATAGAACACACCTACAATATATATTTTCATTAAAAAAAAGTTACTGCCCCTATAACCCCTTCACTTCAAAAGAGGCCACCAGTTAAATTCTTAGCAATGTGTTGTTGACCTCTCTATCCAAGTGGTTAAGTATTTATGAAAAGTTTCTATTGAATCCTCCCTCTCTCTTCTCTTTTCCAAGCCATACATAGATTAGTTTACGTCCATACATCCTTCCTTGTGTGTGTGTTCATTTCCTTTCAATCAGGCTGCAGAGAGTTAGGCACATTTTTCTCCACCTAGAACATGATGGTCAATAATCTGTCTCCTTCTCCTCCCAAGTGACTTAATCATTCCCTGCACGTGTCCCAGAGTGCATGAGCCCAACAGAATACTGCATGTCTGCATGTTATTTTGGTATGATGCCATGTTCTTACCAGCACAGCTGTCTGCGGAGACAATGACTAAATCTGTATGAACGTGGGGCTGGAAAGCAGAATGTAACAGTATAATTTGTTTTTAGAAGAGCAAGAAAAACAGACTCCATTATTGGGCTACTCCGTTTTTCCAAAGACACACAGCTAGCTGCCCAGACTTAATTTTTTTCATGAATAGTGCAAAAGGAAGCCTTGTTTTAACTCTTTCCTGCATAATGATCTTTCAGATGAGCCTTGCTTATAAAACAATACCTATAACTTTGTTGTTGGCATAAATGTTTATTTCACAGAAGGACTTCTGTCATCCATGCAACAGTCAGTTTTATCTGTTTACTGTTTTTAACTCTTAAACTTTACAAAAATGTTACCATCTCAAGAAGGTTTGTGTTGCCCTTCAGAATCTCTGTGGCTAGACTACAGCAGAGTCTGAATGTTAAAGGGATAGTAATAAAAAAAAAAACATGAAGAACGATATAAGTCTTATCTCTTAAACCTTTATGGTGTAAGAGATATTTGCAAGCAAAGTTTCCCCTCCCGCCCCTTTTACCTAGTGTAAGCCACCTCCCCTCAGATGTGGAATGTGGTCTTAAGACTAGACAGATAACAGAAAGGGACAATCTTCTTACGGTGAAAACAATGAAAACCCTGCCCCCCTTAACAAGCTTTTCAGGTTTTCCCCTTATCTTAATTGAAGATTGTCCCTCTCTGCAATCTACCTGGGCACCTCCCTTCTGATCTGGCTGAGCAGTGTTACATCAGTAAAAGGGGCGGGAGGGGGATACTTTGTCATTGAATTACTCTTGAACTACAACTCTGACAGAATTGAAATAACACTCTCCAAAGTCCAAATACTATGATGATTAATTAGAGCTGCTTTTATTATGAAACATTACTATCCCTTTAAAGGCTGTAATAGATAGATAGCTTTATAAATTATATTGTAACTGCCAATTTAAGTACTTTTGTTTAAAGGGGAACTACCACCCTATATAAAGTCGTCCCACAATTATTAGGCATATGGTGACTAGCTTGTTAATAGTGCTATTATCTCTCATAAGTACCCGGTTCTGAAGTAATCTTTATTCTTCAGAGACTGACGGCCAGGCTTCCTACTTTAGAGCCGTCTGCGATGTCAGTCCCAACTAGAGGAGACCGGGACAGACAGCGCAGGCGTGCAGACGTCTCTAATCCAAGATGTCTGTGTGCAAGTCTGGTTTCCGGTCTCCGAAGAATAAGGATTACTTCAGAAACGGCTACCTGTGTGAGACAGTAGCACTATTAAGAAGCTAGTCGCCATATGTCTAATAATTGGAGGGCGACGTTATATATGGTTGTAGTTCCACTTTAACAAATTAAGAGCCACTTATTCAAAGGGAATACTTTCTCCTTACAGGAAGGGTAACCTTTTATTACTTTATGTATTATGCACTTGCAGAATATGTCAAACTGCCTGTACCTTTTTAATTATTTTTTTTAATCTTCACCTATTTTCTAAAACTTTTATATCTCTGACCTTCAAGTAATTGGTTTTCTGAATCCAGGGCGTTTTCTTGACAGAGCAAGTAGGGTTATTTATACAGTGTTACAAGTCTCCATGAAGTACAGACTAATCTGTGTGGTGTAGAGGCAGTCTTCTACTTTGTTTCACTGTTGTTGTTGTTGTTTTACTTTGTGTTTTTTTTTGTTTGTTTGTTTTTGGTTTTTTACATTGTTGCACTCTCCAGCTTTCACAGCCCCACACAGAATGCTTTTTGAAAAAAAAATCAGGTAACCAAGGGACATAAAAGTGTAAGAAAATAGATGAAGCAAAGAAAAATAAAAATAATTAAAAAAAAAACAAAAAAAAACATAAAAACAAATATATACAAATTTGGCTTTGCATATTATGCACTTGCGGACTATATAAAGTCAGAATAAAGGGTTAATGTTCCCTTAAGATGGCCTAGAAAATAAGGACATTTAGGTATTTGCTATTACCTTTGTAATTTGATAGAAAACCGGTTGAATTACAGGGAACACTGTGTTTTTGTAAATTCAGTATTGTTATACACAGAATGGAGTACATCAGGGCTCAATACTCGGTCCACTTTTTAAGATGTTTATACATGATCTATAAATTGGTATAAAAAACAAAACTTTAACATTTGCAGATGACACCAAATTATGCAAACTAATAAACTCAGAACAGAATATTTGTTCTCCATGCAAGGATTTACATATAATAGATTGGGCAAAAATATGAGATTTAATGTAGAAAAATGTAAAAGTTATGCATTGGGAAGTTCAAATGAGCATATGACTTGTGAAATTAAAAGGTAGCATTCTAGGAGACGTATTGCTGGAAAAAGATATGAGTACTTGTGAACTGTAATGTTGGTCAGTGTCAAACAGTAGAAAAAGCAAGCAAAATACTCTATTGCATAAAAGGGATTATTGATGCAAGATTGGACAGCATAATTTTGCCACTCTACAAGTCATTGGTAAGGTCTTGCCTCTCCTTGAATGTGCAATGCATTGTTGGTCATCTAGGCAAACTAGTTTTGTTTACTATAGAGAAAAGATGCCTAAGGGGGAATTCTTGTTACACTATACAAGTATATGTAAGGGCAATACAAGTGTCTCCCTTGTGACCTTTTCATTCCATGACCTAGTAAAATAACTAGGGGCCAGTCGTTAAGGGAATAGTGATGCTTAATATTAGAAAAATTTATTTTTCTGTCATCCAATGCAGGTTACTGGTAACTTTGGGTAGGCGATCTGCCCATTTAAGTAGGCAGGAAAAATTCTAGAAGTGAATGCAGGGGGTGGAGCCTACCTTCCCTCTTTGGCTGCAGCTAGCCAGTCAGCTCCAGTAAGATTTCCTCCTTGGTGAAGACACAGGAAAGAGAACAGTTCTGCTATAGTTTTAGCTATTTTTTTATTTTTCTGTTAGATATGGAATATCACCATTAGGCGGATTACCATAGCTGACAATGCCCTTAGATGTGGCTAGCTCAGTATCCAAGTGCTTTTTGTGGACCTTAAGCCCTGGGGGGAAAATCTTGGGTTCAAGTTCTTTCCTCAGGAGTTGCCCACTGAGGCTTCTTCTTAATACATGGTAATCTGAAGAGAGAAGATCTGCAGGAAAGGTGAGCAACCCTTTGAGTGCTGTAGGCCCACATGTCCCACAATGCCCCTCCGCACAGGGGTTTTCCTTTGGAGTTCCTATTGCACACTCCTGCACTCATTGGGTTTATTTGTTTGTCTGTTGGGTGTTTTGGAGCACGTTTATATGGCATCTTAACCCTTTAGCTGCTGGGTTTGCATCTTTTGAGGGTTTATTGGCACTTTCCCTACTGGATTCAGTGTTTTTGGGTCTGCTAACATGTTCTAGTGATGTTTCATGTAATTTTAATTCACACTTTCAACTTTGCAAAATTTGTGAAAGGTGCGCTTTTACCGCATTGATGCCATTGCTCCATTCACTTCTATGGGACTGTACAGTTTGGGACATATCTCTGCAACCGCTCAACGTAGCGACTTCAGAGATGGCTCATTTTAATTGTCTGCCGTTGCTCTGTCATCCGGTCAATGTTTTATGTGTGTTGGGGGGCTCACGAGGCTTTGGGCACTGTCGGGATACTTTTTCTGGGAAAACTACATTTCCCATGAGCGCTTGCTTCGTGCACTCGTTTCTGATTGGCTCCCACCGTGGCAGCCATTTTGTGCTTTTCCTGAATGAGTATCCTACGTAGGGCTTGGACTCTCCTTCTCTCCTCTGCATATTAACCCTTCGCCTGTCAGATAAGTGCATTTTAGTGATTTCTGGGGTGAAATTTTAATCTTACACACTGTATTTGTGTGATCCCTTATACTTTGAACGTTTTGACACTGTGAGAATATCTAATCCGTTAGAGCTTGGGGCCAGGCCTAAGACTAAGGATGCTGGGGTCCCTGTGTCCCCTATTGCGCATTGCTCCTCATGTCATTCAGGGTTACCTAGAGAATTCTCAGGTCATTTATGCCCAGCATGTTCTGATGTCCCTGAGTCTCTCCCAGGGACCTCCATCCAGGTATTAGAGCCGGTTTGGGTGCAAGAGTTCAAGGCTTCTACTAGAGACCTCTGGTCTACACTGCAACTTTTTCCATCCCAGTTACAGGGAGTTTTCCACTCCTGGCAGACCCCTTTTTCCATCAGATCTTCCCTGCCCAAAGCACAGGGAGTACCTCATGTATCAGATTCTTCTGAGGAGGAACTGTTGTTGGATTCGGATGTTGAGGAATGTTCTGGTGTGGGCTCCTCTGAGTTTTTTTGGGGGACCCTTTTGAGGCTGATCCTGATCCCTCGGCTGAGGGCTTGATCAGAGCTGTCTTAACTACACTAAACATTCCCTTAGTTCAGGAGGTTTCTTCAGATCCCTCTGATGTATTTCAGGAGCCTAAAAGGCCCTATACTTGTTTTCCACCTAACCCCACTCTTGACCGCCTTGTGTCTGATGAGTGGAAGTCTCCGGACAGGAAACCTTCTGTTGCCAAGCTTTACCCCTTCTCTGAGGCGGTGCTTGCTCAGTGGGTTTCTCCCCCCAAAGTGGATGCTCCTGTCTTCAGGCTATGTAAGTCCACCGCCTTGCCAGTTGCTGATGCGTACGCTCTGAAAGACTGGGCTGACAAGAAACTTGAGGTCTCCCTCAAGTCTATTTTTGCCACAGCTGGTACTGCCATGCGTCCAGCGTTTGCTGCGGCATGTGTGAACCGGGCCATTGCAGTCTGGACTGAACAGCTCACCCTGGCTGTCAATCAGGGTGCTTCTAGTTCGGATGTGTTGCGGCTTCTTGCCAACATTTCTGAGGCCCAGCACTATGTTTCTGCTGCCTTATTTGATGCCATCCGTTTGGTGTCAAGGGTTTCCACCATGTCTGTGGTTGCCAGACGAGCTCTTTGGCTCAAGAGCTGGTCTGCTGTCACTGCTTCCAGGAAAGCTTTGCTCTCATTGCCTTTTCAAGGCACTTCTTTGTTTGGGTCAGATCTTAAGGATCTGATTAATGAGGCCACAGGGGGCAAGAGTACCCTTCTGCCTATGGTCCCCAGGAAGAAGATGCCTCTTAAGCGTAATCGGCTTTTTCGTTCCTTCCAGACTGAGATCCGTCTGGTGAACCAGGCGGTTCCCTCAGCTCTGCGTTCCTCCTCCAAGCCCAAACAGCAATGGAAGCTCAAGGTCTTCTCCATGCCTAAGGCTTCCAAGCCTCCTTCGGCATGACTCGCCGACCCCAGGTCCCACTCGTCTGTGGGTGGCCATCTGCATCACTACCACAGCGTCTGTGAGGATTCAGTGGTGGACCCATGGGTTTTACAGGTGGTGGCAGAAGGGTACAGGATCCCTTTCACCTCTCTTCCTCCCTTTCAGTTTTTCCCCTCTCATATGCCCCAGGGCGTAGAGAAATGCCGTCTGATCAATGGAACTATCCAGGCCCTTCTGGACAAGGATGTTCTGGAACCTATTCCAATTCGGGACAGAGGTATGGGTTTTCATTTACACCAGGAGTTCCTAAGGTCGGTGATTGCTGCTATGTCCCTTTGGGAATTCCTTGCCTCTCTGGATCTTCAGGAGCGTATCTACACATCACCATTCATCCAGAGAGTCGGCAGTATCTCAGATTTTCCTGCGACCAAGGGCACTTTCAATTTTCAGCTCTTTCCTTTGGTCTGAATACAGCTCATCAAGTCATCAACCGTGTCCTGGGAACTTTAGTATCCGCCCTCCTTCGGGATGGCATCAGAATTACTCCACGCAAGTACGACCTGCTTCTGAAAGCCCCCTCTGCTGAACTTCTTCATCAGCAGGTTCAGGACTGCATTCATGCTGTTGCTCATCATGGGTGGATCATCAACATGGACAAGTCAGATCTTGTCCCATCCCTGCGTCTAGTCTTCCTGGGCCTTCTCTTCGACACTCAGCAGAGCATGGTGTTTTTCATGGATGAGGTGGCTCACCAGATCGCCCACAGGGTTTCTGCTGTTCTGGCTCACGATCCAGTTCCAGCCAAGAAGCTGTCCTCTCTAGTGGGGAAATTCATCTCCACCATAGAAGAGGTCCCATTTGCCATGGCTCACACCAGGAAACTCCAGAGGTTTGTGATACAGGTGTGCAGAGTTCAGCCGGACCTGCTGAAGATGTCAGTGTCCCTCCCTCTTCATGTGGAACGAAATTTGTCGTGGTTGCTCGACCTCTCCAGTCTGCTGAAAGGCAAGTCCTTCCTGGTATCCTTCTGGACCACGGTGACAACGGATGCCAGTCTCTCCAGCTGGGGAGCGGTCCTGGGTCATCTGAGTGCTCAGGATCAGTGGTCTCCAGAGGAATCTCTCCTTCTCATCAATGTGTTGGAGCTTCGGGCGATATTTTATCCCCTTCGCCAATGGACACCCCAGCTGGAAGAATGCCCAGTCCGGGTCCAGTCCGACAACGCCACTGCTTACATCAACAAGCAGGACGGAACAAGAAGTCTTGCCGCTTGGTTAAAGGTCAAGGCTATCTTGTCCTGGACAGAAGAACATGTTCCTGCCATATCTGCAGTGCACATTCCTGGTGTAGACAACGTCATGGCAGACTTCCTCAGTCGACACACGGTGGACAGAGGAGAGTGGGAACTGCACCCAGAGGTGTTCACCCTCATTGTTCAGAAGTGGGGTCTTCCTTACATAGACCTGATGGCGACAAGACACCACCGGAAGGTTCCAAGGTTCTGCTCTCGCTGGAGGGATCCTCTAGCTCTAGTGGCGGATGTCATGTCCATTCCTTGGTTATTTCCTCTGGCTTACATCTTTCCTGTCCTCCAAATATTGCGCAGGGTGTTACAGAAATTGAGACTGGAGCTCCATTCGGTCATTCTGATTGCTCTGTACTGGCCTCGACAGGCTTGGTTTCCGGAGCTTCTGGATCTGCAGTGGCGGATCTGTCATCCCCATGTTGCACAGGGTGATAAGGAAACTGAGACTGGAACGCTGTTCAGTCATTCTGATTGCTCCATTCTGGTCTTGGCAGGCTTGGTTTCCAGGGCTTCTGGCTCTATCAGTGGCAGAGCCATCCCGGCTCCCTTGCCATCCGGATCTTCTTCTGCGGAGTTACCTGTGGAAGGAGGATGTTCATCGTCTAGCTTTGACGGCTTGGAAATTGAATCCTCGATACTGAAGAGAGGTTTTTCTTCTGGTGTGGTGGCTACTATGCTTAGTGCCCGCAAACCTGTTTCTTCTAAGGACTACCATTGTGTCTGGTCGACTTATCTTGGTGTGCTGATAGGGACCTTTCTCAGGATTTTGATCTGCCTACAGTCCTGGCTTTCTTGCAGGATGGTATGGATAAGGGCATCAGTTTGAGTTCCCTTAAGGTTCAGACTTCTGCTTTCTCTGTTTTCTTTCAGAGGCGCATTGCTATTCTTCCTGATGTCAAGGTTTTTTTCCAGGGTGTTGCTCATACTTGTCCTGTTTTCAAGACTCCTGCTCCTCAGTGGGATCTTAAAGGAATAGTAATACTTCATTATTGCTATCCCCCATGTTGTAGCCTATAAAATTCTGAATTCAACAATACCAGCGGCATCTCTCAAACCTTTATGGTTGTGAGATATCCGCTTTCAAAGTTCCCTTTTTTTGCCTTTCCCCTGACGTCAGCGTTCTAGCTGAGAGCCGGGGAATCCTCTCAGTGAGCAAGCGGAAGCTCTGCAGGAGTCCTGAAATTGCGTTATAGAAACAGAAATCCTTCACTAAAATGGTCTTCTATGTGTGCTTGGTTTGCAAGCACACGTAGAAGACCATTTTAGTGACGGATTTCTGTTTCTATAACAAGATCTCAGCACTGCTGCAGAACCACCGCTGGTCCCAGGACTGGATTTCCCTGCTGTCAGATAGAACGCTGAAGTCAGGGTAAAGACAAAAAGAGGGAACTTTGAAAGTGGATACCTCTCAAACCATAAAGGTTTGAAAGATGCCGCTGGTATAGTTGAATTCAGAATTTTAAGGGCTACAACATGGTGGATAGTAATAATGAAGTATTACTATCCCTTTAACTTGGTTTTGGGCACCATTCAGCTCCCTCCCTTTGAGACCTTGGCTACTATTCCTCTACACCTGCTGAAGTGGAAAATGGCCTTTCTCCTAGCAATCATCTGTTCGCCGTGTCTCGGAGTTACATGCTCTGTCTTGTAGGCCACCCTTTTTGGTGTTTCACAGAGACAAGGCGGTGATTCGCACTTCTCAGGAGTTTCTCCCGAAGGTGGTCTCTGAATTCCAAATTAATCAGGAGATTGTGGTGCCTTCTTTCTGCCCTGACCCCTACCTCTGACAAGGAGAGGGATCTCCACTTGTTAGATGTGATTCGTTGTCTCAAGTTTTAAGTACATTGCACTGAGTCCATTAGACAGTCTGACGCGCTGTTTGTCATTCCTGAGGGCCCCAGGGCATCCAAGCTGACTGTTGTGTCTTGTATCAAGTCCATTATTCGTAAGGCTTACGAGCTAAGGAAGAATCCTGTTCCCTCTCGGGTCACGGCTCATTCTACTAGATCTATTGAGGCTTCTTGGGCTTACAAGAATCAGGCCTCTGCTGATCAGTTGTGCAAGGCTGCCGCTTGGTCATCTGTGCACACCTTTTCGAAGCATTGCCGTGTTGATGTGCTGGTATCAGCTGTGTAGGATCTTCTTCGGTTCTTTGGTGCTTCCTTCACCTGTTGGCTCTAGTTGGCTCTAGTTCAGAGTGCTGTGTAACAGTTCCTGGGGTGTTGTTACCCCTGTAAAGTGTCTGTTGAGACTTCATTTGTTTTGTTGGGCTATCTCTGATCTGATGGTTCATATCTGCTTTGGTGACTTTGGGGGCCTTGCGCCTGGTCCTTGCCTTAGTTCCCGCCTCTGGGAAACTCAATGGTTGGACATCCCAAAGTTACCAGTAACCTGTATTGGACAACAAAGAAAAGAGGATTTTAGTCTTACCTGTTAAATCCTTTTCTCTTAGTCCATACAGTTTACTGGTCTCCCACCCTTTCAAGGGACCATGCTTGGCTCTCCTGTGGCAGACGTGGGTGGGGTCCTTCGGGGTCATGCTCACAGGAGTCTTCTTTCCCTTCTACTATCTAGTCAATAGTTAGTGTCTCAAATCTTACTGGAGCTGATTGGCTAGCTGCAGCCAAGGAGGGAATGTAGGCTCCACCCCCTGCATTCACTTTTAGAATTGTTCCTACCTACTTAAAGGGGCGGATCGCCTACCAGTAACCTGTATGGACTGAGAAAAGGATTTAACAGATAAGACTAAAAGCCTCTTTTTTCAGTGTTTATCTCTTAGTAGGCGTACCTTTGTTTTACACAACAAGATAAACTCTACAGTATATATTTTTTAATATCAAATATTACTGTCCCTCTGGGGTAGAGGAAAGAGGGTTTAAACTTGTGTAATTCTTTGCCTGCAGGTGTTCTGATGGCATATACAATGGATACATTTTATGAAAACATTAGATACATTTCTAGCAGAAGGGGACATACTGGTTTATACAATTTGTTAATCTATTTACCAAAATTCCCTGTTTAAACTACTAATACCCATATTGGAGTGGGAGGATTATGTAGTTCTCATTTTGTAGGACCTACTGTGGTATAGGTTCAACCTGATGGACTTTTTTCTTCTTTTCAGCCTAATTTACTATGTAACTCTGAAGAGCCTCCTAGAGTCGGCCGACTTGAATCTCCTGCTGTCAGCTTTACAGCTGAAATCAGGAAAAGGGGAGGAAGGGAGGAACTTTCAGTGCTTATATCTCTCTAACCATAGCGGTTTGAGAGATGGGAGTTGCTTCAAATAATTTTTTATGGGAGAATAAAATAATTTTTTTATGGGACATTGCTGTCCCTTTAAATGTGCGCATGTACTGTGCTTGCTTCAGTTAAAGGGATAGTAATACTTCGCTTTAACTTTATTTTATTTTGTAGGTATTAAAAAAACATGAATAATTATATAAGTCTTATCTCTCAAACCTTTATGGTTTGAGAGATATTCACAAGCAAAGTTTCCCCTCCCGCCCCTGTTACCTAGTGTAAGCCATCTCTTCTCAGATGTGGAATGCAGTCCATAGACCAGACAGATAACAGCAAGGGACAATATTCTTCCTATCAGAACAATGAAAGACCTACCCCCCTTGACAAGCTTTTCAGCTTTTTCCCTTATCTTAATTGAAGATTGTCCCTCTCTGCAGTCTACCTGGGCACCTCCCTTCTGCTCTGGCTGAACAGTGTTACATCAGTAAAAGGGGTGGGAGGGGGACACTTTGTCATTGAACTATAACTCTGATAGAATTGAAATAACACTCTCCAAAGTCCAAATACTATGATGATTAATTAGAGCTTCTTTTATTATGAAACATTACTATCCCTTTAATCACAACAGGCAATGGGCTTCTAATATAGATAAATCCCCTTATATAATTGTGGAGATATTTTTTATTTATTAGATTACATGCTGGAAGTGATCAGGGATAGATAGATTACTAAATAGGAAAGGCCTATATATGAGAGCCGTATGAAAGGCACACACGTTAGTTAGCTGTTAACAAATTAAGAGCCACTTGTTCCTGTTGGTATAATTCCATTGTAAGCATACACTTAAGCTTCTTAAGACCTTTTTAGTGTATGCCAATCTTTCCAGCCACTTTAGAAAACTGTCTTGTCATTTGTAGTTGAACAACTGACCGTCTAAAGGTTTGGGAAAACGTACTGGATCAAAGATTCATGGGAGTTGGGTTGTCACTAATTTATGTTGCAAGATTGTAACCAAGTCCTTTGAGTGCCAGAAGTATGTTCAGCACATTACAAAGTACCATTTGGCACCCAAAGATAAAAAACCCCTTTGGTATTATGTTCTGTATAAAACTGTACTTGTAGTAATTATTAACTTTGATTCTAATTATCTATTGCAGAAGAGAAAATAGTTGTTCTAAATGTAATCTTTTCTTTTTATCTAGAAAGAAGATAACAGTGTGGAATGGGTGATATTAATACACCTGAACACGGGATAAAATGTGTTGTTCACTGACATTAAGTGCTGGATGTCTTCAACTTTGCTTGCATGGTATCTAATCGTTTAACTTCTACTACAAGTTAAGATGGAGATTTCTGTTTGCTAATGTGATTTTCAGGTCACATTTGAATGGTGTGAGCATGGACACCTTTACAAATGCGCAACAGTATGATAAACACAAACGTTTTAATTCAGTGACGTGAAACAGAAAGGGCTCTGTTGCTGTGCAGAGTGTCATGAGTAGATAGACTGAGTTAATGTCCAAAGAACATCATTTTTCAGAAGAATGCCCAGGAGAGGATTATTTCTCCAAGCCAGAACCCGTTGGTTACTGGTTGGGCTGGCTTTGGTATTCAGTTTGATGCTTCTTATGTATCTGTTGGAATGTGCCCCAACACCAGAAGGAAATGGCTCTCTCCCAGGGGTTGTTGGGGAGACCTATGGCAAGGAATACTATCAGGCTCTCCTCCAGGAGCAAGAGGAACATTACAAGAGCCGTGCAACCAGTCTGAAGCGTCAGATTGCCCAACTTAAGCAAGAGCTTCAGGAGATGAGTGAGAAACTGAGATTGGCACATGAGAAGAAACTTTCCCTTGGCAATGGTATGGGGCATCAAGGCACCAAAGATCAGCCTAATGACTTGCTAGAGTTTCTGCACTCCCAGATTGACAAGGCAGAGGTTTCTGTGGGTGCCAAACTACCCAGTGAATATGCAGTGGTCCCTTTTGAGAGCTTTAATACCATGAAGATTTACCAGCTTGAGATGGGGCTGACACGCCATCCAGAGGAAAAGCCCATTAGGAAGGACAGGAGAGATGAACTGGTGGAGGTTATCGAGGCTGGCCTGGAAGTAATTAATAATCCTGATGAAGATGATGAGGAGCAGGAGCACAGAGGCGGTGACAAGGTGCTATACAGTGAAACAGATTTTGTGGAAGGTATGAACATAGTATAAGCAATTGTGATAATCCTTCCATACTGCAAATATTTTTACAGCTGGTAATGTTATCACTGGTTCTATTTCTCTGTAGACTTCAATAGTAATTTGTGGGATAAAACCAGTGGTAACTTGTCCCCAGCAATGGAATCCAGACTGTTGCATGCAAGGATTATTGGAACATTTTGGTAACCTTTTGCCAGAGGGGTGAGCAGTGTGTTGCACACCTGTTGGCCACTCAGAGGGTAATAGGGTTTGCAAGCAAAAAAAAAAAAAAGTTAAAGGCTGTTTGACTGTTACTGCTTATCCTGTGACTCTGTACTAGAATAGGGCTGATACTGATCGTGGCTGATCCTTGTGGACCACAACAGGGCTGCATTTGGAAAGCAATAGGAGCAATTTTAGAGCAATCCATCTTCACCATAGGGGAAAAATGAATATGCCCATTGATTAAAATGGGGCTTTTATCCCCTTGAATGCTACAGTCATTCAACAAATGTGTGTTGCATTGTGGTACAGACTTCGCTAACATTCAGGGGGTTGAAAGCCCCATTTAGATCAATTTGTGCTTATTCCCTATGGGGCAGTTGTTAGGTTTGCTCAGAATTGTTCCCGTTTTGTTTCCTAATACGACCAATAGTTGGAGCTGAAGTCAGAGTTTCTCAACCTCGGTCCTTATGTATCCCTAACAGCGCATGTTTTCATGTCTTCTCTCTGAGCACAAGTGGGTAATTATTAGATCATTCAATCTGATTAGGTCACTTAAAGACAGGAAAGTTACACTGAAACTGAACTGTGCTGTTGGTAGAGTCTTTCTTTTTAGATTCCCTCAGGAACACCCTAAAGTTGCAGTAAAGAACTATCACACATGCCTCTCCTGTATATGAATTTACTGGAGAGAGGTGAATGAAAGAAGATGGGTGACACAAATACTACCGGGGATGTTCTTGTGTCATCCATATGAAAAGCCTAAAAGTGTAGTAGTAAAAAAAATGGTATTCCTGACTGCTAAAAGTGTTAATTTAATGTAGCACTCCCCAAATGGACGTGTCATAAGAGTTAAATAATTCACATAAAGAGAGGAAAAATCTTTCATCACTTCAGTAGTGAGTGTTCCCTTGCTTTACTCAACTGGCGCTCAATAACATACATTCTTTCCATACAAAAGTGTACATCCATTTAATCCACCAAAATTAGCTTTGGTATCATCTTATATTAACCCCTTACGGACTAGCAGTCCAGGAAAGTTACCTTCCCTTAAGTATGATTTGATCCTTACCGACGCACCGGTACGCGTGACCTGTTAAGTGTACCAGCATACCGAGTTGGGGTCTGAGAGAGACAACTCCAGTCTTGGAGCGGTCAGTTTCAGACCCTGTTTTTACCTCACTTCTGTAGGAGCGCTGTAAGTAAAAAGTATGTGATGTGCTATGACCATCAGCAGTCCTTGAGGCAAAAACTGCGTTACGGTCATAGCATGTCACGTGAACCTTAAGGGGTCAAAGGGCAACTATCACATTTTACCAAAACTTCTCATCTGGGAGCAGACCTGGGAGCCATGTTCAGGCTTTTTGTTAAGTCATTTTGGTATTTTTTTTGGGGGGGTAACAATGACTGCCCCTCTCTGCTGGAATGCAACCCGAAAATATGAGGCTCTTTGCTACAAACCTTTAAAGTTGCGTACACAGATTCCATAACCTCTGTGTCAGGCTTTCAGACCCAAATTAGATGGTCTATCAGTGCAGATCAGTGCATGTTTTCAAGATATACACCAATTAAAGTAACTGAGCCACTAATTAATCCACAAGTGCTCCAGCTGGGATATCCTGTTCGTAGCTCTTGAGGACCAGGGTTGGCTGCCTCTGGTCTATGGAGAAGTATCTTGCAGGATCCCTCAGTTCAGTCTCTTTACACAGGACCAACGGGCGTATGCTAGGGGTCTCTTTTCAGCTCCCCTTTCTGCTTTCTTACTGGTCCACTGCTGCCCAGAGGGCAGCCCCAGCTTCAATGGCATTCCTGCTGCTGGCTCACTATCCTGGTAATAGCTGCCTATTAAGTGCAACAGTAAAACCAAAGGGATGGGTTCAGGGTTAATAGATGTGACACTGTAAAGCAAGACATTACAGCATGGTGCAGGGCATGCAAAAGTTACTCTCTTCTAATCTACAGTCAAAAATAGAACTATTGTAATAGAACTGACTTATGTGTTTAGGATATGGACACCCATTCCTTGATATAAATAGTGCAGACTAGGCATCTTTATACTTGTGCGCTTGAACACACTTTCTATAATATAGCAATAGTGTAAGAAAACTGTAAAGACTCATTGATACTAGAGGGCTCTCTCACATTGCTTTGCAATGCGTTGAAGCTGTCCTTCGCATTAAAGGCGTTAAAACGGTTTACAAAGCCAGAAAGATGGGACATACATAATAACAGTATAGACTATTTTGTTAGGTTATAAAGATGCAGCCCAAGTGCTTATTTAATTTCACTATAATTCAGTGTCCTTACAAATGCACACGAGGGGGGACATGCACTAAGGTGTGATTAAAAAAGGTGATAAATTGGAAATGACTTCTCTAGTGCTATAAGTTTTCCAGTTCGTATATTATTCTATGGAGTCTATGCACCTAAGATTCCTCAAGTGGGAGAATTCTTAGTGCATATGCTCCATAGAATAACATGGGAACTGGATAAGTGATATCACTGGAGAAGTCATCTACATTTTATCACCTCTTTATCATGCTTTAGTGCATAACCCCAAGCTCTGCTACACAATCAGACACTTATTTACATTGGCCCTAATGTATAAAGGCAATGTGGAGCAGTTATGGGGCAAACCTACAGCACAGGAGTGGACATGCAAATATTTTTTTAATCCCTTGAATGCTAGTGTGATGTCCAATGCATTGGTTTAGAAAACAAAAGAATGTGACGAAAGCACACCGAGAGAGCAAATGGAGTGATTTGCTCAAGGCATGTGTGGCCTCTCAGGTGCTGCTCAAGTCACGTTTTTCGCTCCCATGTGCCATTGCAGAGAGGAAATTTCCATATTCATATCAATCCGGTCCCACAGACAGTCCAGCTCCGAAATGTCAGGCACAATCCCAGACGTACGTTTCGGTCTGTGTGGACCTCGTCGGTGGGGTGCAGCTGATTCCCTCTAGGCACATGGAAGCAAGGGCCCATGCCTGGGATGCCCTTCCACTTACGGAGACTAAGAAAACAAAAGAATGTGACGAACACACACCGAGAAAAAGAGCAAAATGGAGTGATTTGCTCAAGGCATGTGTGGCCTCTCAGGTGCTGCTCAAGTCACATTTTCCTCTCTGCAATGGTTCATGGGAGTGAAAAACATGACTTGTAGCACCATTGAGGGGAATTTGTTCTCGATGGGTGCTCGTCACATGACTTGTTTCTTAGTCTCCCGAAGTGGAAGGGGATACCAGGCATGGGCCCTTGCTCTCCATGTACCTAGAGGGAATCGGCTGTACCACACTGACGAGGCCCACATTGGTTGAAACGTATGTTTTCCTGACGTTTTGGAGCTGGAATGTCTGAGGGAGGGACCAATCTGATATGAATATGTGAATTTCCTCTCTGCAGTGGTACATGGGAGTGAAAAACGTGACTTGTAGCACCATTGAGGGACCTCTATGCCTAAGAACTAGACACTTTATCTAGTTTGTTCTCGATGGGTGTTCGTCACATCAGTTATTTCCCAATGCATTGATTTGCAATTTTTAGAGACCTGTGTAGCATTCAGGAGGTTCCTTTTAAATGTGTTGGAATGCGGGGAATATTTACTTGTGCCGCACTGGGCAGTTGGTTTGCTCCAGAATGCCTAATTTTTCATTTATAAATAAACTCGTTGAACAGCCCGTTACACGGGCCACAGTGCCTCAGGCAGCCGGTCGCTGGGAAGTCACACGCAGTGGAGACTGCCCGCGCCTCGGCTGATACAGAGCCTCTGGCAGCCGGTCGCGGGGCAGTCACACGCAGTGGAGACTGCCCGCGCCTCGGCTGATACAGAGCTGGGCGCTCCTTCGGAGCGCCCAGCTCTGTATCAGCCGCGGCGCGGGCAGTCTCTACTGCGCATGACTGCCGCACGCGCAGCAGTGTCTACTGCGCATGTCGGGCGTTACACACAACTTGGCGAATTATTATATAGGATGATTGTTAACCTTTTGAGTGCAAGAGAGGTATACAACGCATTGCTGTGCAATGCATCACCTCTGGCACTCAGAAAGTTAAACCTCTGAGGAGTAATAGCCATTGAGGTCCTCCCAGAGCTTCTTTTCCCTCTCCAGACAATGCTGGTGCTGCTGGTGGCAGCCATATTACTATTGGTTTGCAGGTGACTGATATCACAGTGCCCAACAGGAATCGCTAGGTGCCAAACTATAGTCAAATAAGAATTGCCTCTTCAGGGGACAAGAGAAAAAAAACTGTGCATCAAGGGCTGTAAGTTTAGAATTCTGTTACTCCCACAGTTTTTGAGAACTGAGATTCTTTTTCAATGTCTTCTAGGTTATTACCGCACAGAAAGGGACAAGGGTTCACATTATGAATTGTTCTACAAGAAGCCGGACTCTGAGGAGTTTCATCATATCACTTTATTTCGACCCTTTGGACCACTCATGAAGGTGAAAGTAGAAACTCAGGACATCTCCAAGACCATGATCAACATCATTGTCCCGCTATCTGGAAGGACAGAGGCCTTTGCGCAGTTCATGCAGAACTACAGGTGAGATCGCCAGTGTGGCCTTGAGACTAGGAGGTCGAAAGCTTGGTGTTTCAGGAAGTGTTCGTCCATTCATACTAATAAACATGTAGGGTACTTGGTGCCTAAATAACACTGCAATAAGGCAAAAATACATTATACAATTATATTTGCTATGTTTGTAGCCCTTGAACAATGTACCAGGTAGTGCGCTTGGCTGGTTCCCTGTTCCATACTCATGGCAAATTCTGAACAAAGCATCAACTCGGCTAATGGTTAGACCATCTGCGAACGCTTTGTTTTCTGTGGGCTACAAGAAGATTGGATGGGCTATGTTTTCAATGGATATAGTGGAATCTGTCTCTTAAAGGGATAATAAAGTCTAGTAAAAATAAAAGCTAATATTGTAGCAACATTACCTGTACTCCCACCATTCACATATACAAGACGTTGATATTAAGTTAACCATTTTGATGTTGGAGAGGTATAAAATGCGCTGTGAAGGGGTTTGGTTTTTATGATTTAATTTGAAACTAAAGTGTTTTACGACTGTAAAAAAAAAAATTGAGTCGTAATAAAACATGCCTCTGCTAGTCTTGGCTAACATATCAACTAGCCATTCAGGAATTCTAATCTAACTTTTAAAGGGACAGAAATGTCAGAAAAAGAGTATTAACTATATGGTAGATACAATTAAAAGAGAGTACTTGCACGTATTCGTATCTCTGAAACAGTTATGGTTTGAGAGATATAGGAAAATAAAGTTCTCCGCTCCCTCTCCTTTCTGCTTGATGAGCTGTAAAGCTGTCAGAAGCAGATTCTGGTCCCTTGACGAGACGCGGCTCTTCAGCAGCACATATATAACTATAGCTAATGATAAATACTTAATCGGTAATGGTCTGCAATGTGTGCTTGCAAACCAGGTACACCTTGTAGACCATTCCGATTAAGTATTTATTTTTAGATTTCGCTATGCCAGTGGTAGAAGGGGTGGGAGAGGGAACCTTTTACACTGAATATCTTTTGAACTACAGAAAATAAGTTATTAAACATAGTGCAAAATGTTATGTTTACAATAGAGAAGACTCGGAGATTGACTTTATTGTAGACGTTATTATCCCTTTGATGTGGAACGTTGAAACAAATAGATGATTTTGAAAAGTGTGTCCAAAATCCCCCATATTTATGTTAGTCATTTATCATTATAAACAATAGTTTCTGAGATAATTAGTTTTCTTTAGTTGTCAGTTTATGCAGCTGAGCTAGTATTTCCTGGTAGGAAGTGGCAGTTGGTAATGCAGAGCAACGTCTGAATCCTCCAGGTATGTCTGGAGGACTAGCGCTAACTGACAAACAATTAAAGCTTAATATCTTCTAGACTATTGTTCTAAATAAAAATGCCTACTAGAATGGTTTTGAAAGCTCTTTCAAATCACCTAGTGATAGTTCCACTTTAAGTGGGGCTTTTAACATCTTGTATGCTCGGTTGAGTGCCAGAATGGTGTCCAAAGCATTTATTTGAGACCCCTCAGGCAATGAAAGGGTTAAGGATGTGGCTTATTATAGATGGATATAGCAAATACTTTTTTAAGCAGATTATTGTCTAGAAAAAATGAGTCACTACAGCAGCTTATAGCTACAGACATATACTTGGCAGGCTGTTCCTCTTGTTACATAGGACTGCACAGCACGGGATTGTGGGTGGGACATGTGTGTGACTAGGGAGGGTTTTTCTGTGTGTTGCATTTGGAGAGTGTGTGTGCATATATATATATATATATATATATATATATATATATAAAATATATGATATTTGTGGAGACATGAACTAAATGCGGACTGGTAAATGGAGATTTGCATCCATAGGCACCTACAGAATTATAGTGCAAAATATAGATCTACATATGCCAGGCTGCTGTATGAAGATCTTACACCTAACAAGTCCTACTGGTAAAGGGCAAGTTTACCGTAAGAATATGTGGTTCTTAATTTGTTTAACTTAATAAAAAAAAAAACGTATGTAGGTTGGTTTCCTTCAAACAGCAATCGTTTTTTTGCATTTAATCTGTTATAATGTGTTGCTTTACATTGCGATTATAATTGTATTGTTTTAGTTTACAGTCTGATGAAGACAGTTTGATATTGCAAGCCATTCAGGACTTTTGAGGCCTATTGTTTGTGGTGGAAAGTGAGATATAGAGTTGTAGTTCTCAACCCATGCCCTCAGGGACCACTAACAGGCCAGGACTTTAGGATTCCCATGCAGAATTGAACAAAGGCTCAGTCAGTTTGATGGTCTCACCTGATGTCGAACTGAGAAATCTTCAAGCCTTAAATAGGTAGTAATGTAAAAAAAGAACCTATGTATACGATTTTTCAATTTAATTTGTTATAATGCTTAGCATATTTTTAAATCTCTTTAACTTCATGTTCTTTGTCAAAATCAGTTTAAAAAATTCCCCCTTCCTCCCTCTTCCATCATGTCATTCACAGTTCCCTCAGATCTAACCAGACTGATAACGACAAAGGACAATATTGTCCGAGTCTGTATAAGGAAAACCCTGCCCCTCCTTGATGTAGCAGGCCAGGGTTTTCCTTATGCTAACACAATATTGTCCATCATTGCAATCCGTCCAAACTGCCTTTCGGATCTGAATGACATGATTGAAAGGGGAGTGAGTGGGGAATCTTTTAACTCTATTTTGATGAAGAATATGAAGGTAAAGAAATTTAAACATAAGCTAGATATTATAACAAATTTAATTGAACAATCCTATACAGGTTTTGTTTTTGTTTTTTACATTACTATCCCTTTAAAGGGATAGTAATACTTTGTTTTAACTTTATTTTATTTTGTAGGCATTAAAAAAGATGAAGAATGATATAAGTCTTATCTCTCAAACCTTTATGGTTTGAGATATTCACAAGCAAAGTTTCCCCCTCCCGCCCCTTTTACTTAGTGTAAGCAATCTTTTCTCCGATGTGGAATGCAGTCCATAGACCAGACAGATAACAGAAGGGGACAATCTTCTTCCTATGAGAACAATGAAAGCCCTGCCTCCCTTGACAAGCTTTTCAGGTTTTTCCCTTGTCTTAATTGAAGATTGTCCCTCTCTGCAGTCTACCTGGGCACCTCCCTTCTGCTCTGGCTGAACAGTGTGACATCAGTAAAAGGGGCAGGAGGGGGATACTTGAACTACATATCTGACAGAAATGAAATAACACTCTCCAAAGTCCAAATACTATGATGATTAATTAGAGCTGCTTTTATTATGAAACATTACTGTCCCTTTAAGGTACAGGTAGAGAATCACAGACATTATTCTATACATAGGCAACTGCAAAGCAAGATGTCTAGAAATAGTTATCATACCTACCAGTTGTCCCCGATTTCCATGGACAGTCGTTGGTTTTAAAATTAAATTTCAACTTCATATTATATATCCTTTTTATTAAAAGGTTAATATGATATCAACTTGTGAAATGTTAATATTGCTTATTTATATGATTCCTTGTAGTGTTTAGGTATTGGCAATGTCTGTTCTGCTGTACAAGTGCAAATTTAAGTCAGCTGTATGAGCTTTTCTGCTGGTGTTGCACTATATGGTATTATGAACCATTAGAGACACTCTGTAGTGTGACTGCCCAAGGACACCTTTTGTTATTCAGATTAAGTGATGTATTCATATTCTGTAGTCCTCCTTTAAACTAATGCAAGGTTATGTATTCCAATAGGTACAAGTTTACAATTGATGAACAAAAGGGCTTAATGATCTAGTTTAAAAATAAGCATGAAATATTCTTGTTCCATTACATGAATCTTCTTACCTGGATCTACATGTCCCCAAGAACTAACACACTTGCTAGAACACAGCATTACTGCAAAGCAGATTAAAATGACAGTCAATCTCCCTTTTTACTTTATCTGCAAGTGTATACTATGTGGTCAAATTGCCTATGTTTTTTTCCTTGTCCCTTGTTTTTTAATTGTTTACACTGACCGTAAGCTCCCTGAAAGTCTTTTGTCAGGGACTTTGAAACCGGGAAAGTGTTATAATATAACACTATGGGCCATATGTTCAAAGAAGTAGCAAAATATCTTTTGTTGTTTGTAACGACATTTCAAAGTATAGTGTGGTTGGGATCATTAATATTTTTAGAGAGCGGTTGTGATCGGAAATATGTAGTTTTGTCATTGAAGTACGATTCCTGACTGAAATTGTCATATGTAAAGACAAAAATGTCGTAACTATTGACAAAAATGTTGGTGTAAAGGTATGGTAATTGTGCTTTAGTTGTGTTTCCTTCAATCATTATAGGGTTCTCACATTCAGAACTTCATTCCTTCCACTTTTTTCTTAGCGTAGAAGTTTTGTCATTTGTAAGACATTTTTTTGTTGTATACAACAAAATTTCTTTTCCTCTATACGACACTGGAGAATAGTTTAGCCACGCCCTTGCCCCGCCCCTTTGCACAGCAATTCTGGAGTTGTGTACACACTGGACATTACTAGTTTTTTTGTCATATTCTCTATAGAAAATATGTCGTTCATACTACTTTTTTTGTCGTTACCCCTTTGAACATATATGGCCCTATGCTTGCAGCTGGAAAGACTGTCTCCTGTCCTTTAAATACAGCATACATATCACTCAGTGCTGCATGGATAGTGTTACATTGTATCACTCCCTGCTTTCACAGTCAACAGTACAAAGCTCTTAGGAAACAGAGACCCTGTGGTTCAAAAAAATAAAGTATAGGAAATCTGATTATACATAATGGATATTTACTGTCAAAGTTCATAGCTCAGTCTTCAATTGTGAGAACTGTATATTTAAAATAATAATGTAATTTTTATTCTATTCTGATGATTGATTGTTTTAGGGATGTGTGTATCCATGAAGATAAGAGGACTTACCTGACTGTGGTTTACTTTGGAGAAGGATTATCAGAGGTCAGAGAAATTCTAAAGGCTGTTGAGAGGTGAGCGAGCTAAATATCAGTCTCCATGGTGACACTGTTAATACTAATGTTTAGAAACAATTTAAAATGCATGACTGTGCATTCCATAACATTGGTTTCTTAAAGTGGACCTGTCACATTAAATGGACACTGGGGATATTGAAAGATCTGTCGAAATCATCTTTCTCTGTCGTCCAATATAGGTTACTAGTAACTTTGGTGATCACCCCTTTAAGTAGGCCGGAACAATTCTAGAAGTGAAAGCAGGGGTGGAGCCTACCTTCTCTCCTTGGTTGTAGCTAGCCAATCCGCTCCAGTAAGATTTGTTCCTTGGATGAAGATACAGGCAAGAGAACAGTTCTGCTATAGTTTTAGGTCATTTTTTATTTTTCTGTTAGATATGGAATACCACCATTAGGCGGATTACCATAACTGACAATGCCCATAGATGTGGCTAGCTCAGTATCCAGGTGCTTTGGTGGACCTTAAGCCCTGGGGGGAAAATCTTGGTTACAAGTTCTTTCCTCAGGAGTTGCCCACTGAGGCTTCTTGTTGATACATGGTAATCTGAAGACAGAAGATCTGCAGGAAAGGTGAGCAACCCTTTGAGTTCTTAGGTCCACAGGTCCCACGTTGTCCCTCCGCACAGGGGTTTTCCTTTGGAGTTCTTATTGCACACTCCTGCACTCATTGGGTTTATCTGTATGTCTGTTCGGTGTTTTGGAGCAAGTTTCTGTGGTAACTTGACGCTTTGGTTGCTGGTTAGCATCTTTTGGGGGGGTGTTATTGGCACTTTCCTTACTGGGTTCAGTGTTTATGGAGTCTAGTGACATGTTTTAATAATGTTTGGTGCAAATTTACTTCTTAATTACAACTTTGCAAAATTTGTGTTACACACCTTTAAAGCGCGCTTTTATCGCATAGACGCCATTGCTCCATTCACTTCTATGGGACTTTACAGTTTGGGACATATCTCTGCAACCACTCATTGTAACAACTTCAGAGATGGCTGATTTTGATTGTCTGCCTTGCTCTATTATCTGGTCAACTTTTGCTGTGTTTTGGGGGGCTAAGGGGGCTTCGGGCACTGTTGGGGTACTTTTTCTGGGGAAAGTACATTTCCCATGAGCTCTTGCATTACGCGCTCATTCCTGATTGGCTCCCATTGCAGCAGCCATTTTGTGATTTCCCTGAACGAGTATCCTACGCAGGTCTTGGACTCTCTTTCTTTCCTCTGCATATTACCGCTTCGCCTGCCAGATAATTGTATTTTAGAGATTTCTGGGGTGAACATTTTGACACTGTGAGGTGGCTCACCAGATCGCCCACAGGGTTTCCGCTGTTCTGGCTTACGATCCAGTTTCAGCCAAGAAGTTGTCCTCTCTAGTGGGGAAGTTCATTTCCACCATAACAGCAGTCCTGTTTGCAATAGCTTACACCAGGGAACTCTAGAGGTTTTTGATCCAGGTGTGCAGGGGTCAGTCGGACCTCCTGAAGATGTCAGTGTCCCTCCCTCTTCATGTGGAACTGAGTCTGTCGTGGTGGCTCAACTTCTCCAGTCTGCTGAAGGGAGGAATCTCTCCTTCCCATGAACGTGTTGGAGCTTCAGGCGATATTTCATGCCCTTCACCACCAGCTCCAGCTGGAGGACTGCTCGCTCTGTGTCCAGTCCGACAATGCCGCGGCAGTGGCCTACATCAACAAGCAAGGCGGAACAAGAAGTCTCACAGCTTGGTTAGAGGTCAAGGCTATTTTGTCCTGGGCAGAAAATCGTGTTCCTACCATATCTGCAGTTCACATTCCCGGCGTAGACAACATCTTCTCAGACTTCCTCATTCAACACACAGTGGACAGCAGAGAGTGGGAACTGCATCCAGAGGTGTTCAACCTCATTGTTCTTAGGTGGGGTCTTCCATGCATCGACCTGATAGCGACAAGACACAACCGGAAGATTCCGACGTTCTGCTCTCGCTGGAGGGATCCTCTAGCTCTAGCAGTGGATGACATGTCCATTCCTTGGTTATTTCCTCTGGCTTACATCTTTCCTCCCATCCCCATGTTGCACAGGGTGATAAGGAAACTGAGACTGGAGCGCTGTTCAGTCATTCTGATTGCGCCATACTGGTCTTGGCAGGCTTGGTTTCCAGAGCTTCTGGCTCTATCAGTGGCAGAGCCATCCTGGCTACCTTGCCGTCAGGATCTTCTTTTACAGGGTTACCTGTGGAAGGAGGATGTCCATCACCTAGCTTTGACGGCTTGGAAACTGAATCCTCAATAATGAGGAAGAAGGGTTTTTCTTCAGGTGGAGTGGCTACTATGGTTAGTGAACGCAAACCTGTTTCCTATAAGGCCTTCCATCGAGTCTGGTTGACTTTTCTCTCTTGGTGTGCTGATAGGGACCTGTCTCAGGATTTTGATCTTCCTACGGTCCTGGCCTTCCTGCAGGAAGGTGTGGATAAGGGCCTCAGTTTGAGTTCCCTTAAGGTTCAGACATTTGCGCTTTCTGTTTTCTTTCAGAGGCGCATTGCTATACTTCCTGATGTCAAGGTTTTCTTCCAGGGCGTTGCTCATACTCATCCTGTTTTTAAGACTCCAGCTCCTCAGTGGGATCTTAACTTGGTTTTGGGCGTCCTTCAGCTCCCTCCCTTTGAGTCCTTGGCTACTATTCCTCTACGCCTGCTGACGTGGAAAATGGTATTTCTCCTGGCGATCGTGTCCGTTCACCATGTCGTGGAGTTGCATGCTCTTTTAGACCACCCTTTTTGGTGTTTCACAAAGACAAGGCGGTACTTTGCAGGAGTTTCTTCTGAAGGGGGTTTCTGAGTTCCACATTAATCAGGAGATTGTGGTGCCTTCTTTCCGCCCTGACCCTACCTCTAACAAGGAGAAGGATCTCCATTTGTTAGATGTGGTGCGCTGACTCAAGTTTTATGTCCATTCGACAGTCTGATGCACGGTTCGTCATTCCTGAGGGTCCCAGGGCAGGGAGACCTACATCCAAAGTGACCATTGCGTCTTGGATTAAGTCCACTATTCATAAGGCTCACGAACTAAGGAAGAAGCCTGTTCCCTTAAGGGTCACAGCTCCTTCTACTAGATCTATTGGGGCTTCTTGGGCTTACAAGAATCAGGCCTCAGCTGATCAGTTGTGCAAGGCTGGTCATCTGTGCACACCTTTTCAAAGCACTACCGTGTTGACATACTGGCATCGGCAGATGCCAGCTTTGGGAGAAAGATCCTGGAGGGAGTCTTGCCTGTCTAGGATCTCCTTCGGTTCTTCAGTGCTCCCTCACTTTTGAGCCCTGTTGCCTCTAATTCAATGTGTTATGTAACAGTTCCTGGGGTGTTGTTACACCTTTTCAGTGTCCGTTGACACTTCATTGTTATTGCTCGGCTATCTCATATCTGATGGTTCATATATGCACTGATGACTTTGGGGGCCATGCTCCTGGTCCTTACCTTACTTCCCACCTCTGGGAAACTCAATGATTGGACATCCCAAAGTTACCAGTAACCTATATTGGATGGCAGAGAAAAGAGGATTTTAGTCTTACCTGTTAAATCCTTTTCTCTTAGTCCATATAGGTTACTGGTCTCCCACCCTTTCAAGGGACCATGCTTGGCTCTCCTGTAGCAGAATGTGGGGATCCTTTTGGGTTCATGCTCACAGGTGTCTTCTTTCCCTTCTCACTATCTAGTCAATAGTTAGTGTCTCAAATCTTACTGGAGCTGACTGGCTAGCTGCATCCAAGGAGGGAAGGTAGGCTCCACCCCTACATTCACTTCTAAAATTGTTCCTGCCTACTTAAAGAGGCAGATCAACTACCCAAAGTTACCAGTAACCTATATGGACTAAGAGAAAAGGATTTAACAGGTAAGACTAAAATCCTCTTTTTTTGTTGTACTAGCTATTTTCAATAAAAGATTTTTACTTTTTCTATGAGAGACAGACACTCCATCCCTTTATATTTGGCACAGTTTGTTAACCCCTTAATAACCCTTCGGACACATATATATTAGACTTGTGCAGACACATATATACACACACACTTGCAAAAAACAGGAAGAGACGCCTATTGTGTTATACTAGACTGGTAAATATATTGCAAATAGGCATACAGTAGATCAACTCACATTTAGAAATTGTTGACAATCAGGCATATACCTATCACCAACTATATACGCATACAGGGTACTTTACCCGTCCCTGCTTAGGTGTATATCGTCTGTATCAGGGGTGGGTAAAGTATCCTGTATGCGTATATAGTTGGTGACAGGTATATGCCCGATTATCAACAATTTCTAAATGTGAGTTGATGTATTGTATGGCTATTTGCAACACTATAGGTGGCCATTTCTTTTTTTTTTCCCTCTGTTGTTTGCATGTTGCATACTTCCACTTTGTGGATGATGATCTTGTGAAGTGGAGCAGCCTGAATACACTGCTAGAGGGGGGCGGTTCCAAACATATCCCCAAAGCAAGTCTAGCTGAGCAACACATAAGTGTTAGTTTCAGCCACTTTTTTTGTAAGTGCACTACATATCTGTGGTGGTTGGTGATTTATTTTTGTTGCGTTAATACACTAGGAACACCTCTTGTTTTTTTTATTTTTTCTCCTATATGTCTTCATACACACTTGCACACATTCACACCAAGTAATATACTTATTTGATGTTGGAGGTTCATCTCTGTCCTCATTGCCCTGGTCCTCCAGCATCTGTAACAAAAAATGTAACTGATAAAAAAAAAAAAAACCCTACTAGCAGACCTCCACCTATAAAGCCCCCGCCCCTTCTGCTGGGGCCTATTGCCCCAGCCAGAATGAGGGAAATGATTGGCCCACAGTCCCAGCCAGTGGGGGCAATGCAACTTATTTGACCAGAGATGGCCATATAAAAGCCATTCCTTGTTCATATTTTCCTAATTATGGCTCTGGCAATGGCCCAAGCAGGATGGGGGAGGGGTCTTTATTATATGCAGCAGATTGCTAGTAGGGTATTTGTTTTTTTGTTTGTTTTTTGTTTATTGCACTTTTTTGTTAAAAATGCTGGAGGTGGCAAGGACACACTAAACTGCCGACATCAAGGTAAGTGTTTTTACTTCTGGGGGACTTAGAATTTCTGTGAATTAATGTTATTTATTAATGAAAGTCTTCAATGAATTTCTGACTACCTGAATGGGGAAAGGGGGTCAATGACAGTAGTTCCATCCAAATATACATCTATATATATCCTAATCTCTTCATATTGCATGGAAATTAGTATACCATCTCCTTGTAATAATGTTTTTTTTAAATATTAAATTATTTTTTACCACTGATGGAGAACATGGGAGTGATCTGTCAGTGATAGCTTGTTTCCCCCTCTTACTGTTGGGAGCAGATTGAATCAGTTCCCATCTGTAAAAGAGTCAATGATTATCAACTTGTGATCATTAGGAAATGTTCCTGCGCATGCCCCAGGTTAAGGAGATAGGCTGTTACTGACTGCTTATACCCCTTAAATTAATTATATTTAAAAATAGTAAAAAAATAAATAAATAAACTATACACATAATAAATTATAAGGTTATTGACCATTTGTAATTGTGATCCAAAACATAAGGACCTTATTTGCCAAAATACATAGAACTTCTATACATCATACGAAGTGTTGTTTTGATAGTAGAACCCATGCTTTTCAGCTTTCTTTACCTCAGTCACATTGTACATTGCACTTCTCATTTGTTAGGTGCTTGTTTAAACACGGGTATCAAAAACATTTTTACGAATGCTGCCCATTCCTGTTTAAATAAACTGTATGAAACTTAATGTTTTTAAAGGGATAGTAGTGTCTCTTTTAAATAAAGTGTAATATTGTACATATTACAATAATAAACTAAACAATCCAAGTCCTGTCTCTCAAACCTTTATAGTTTGAGAGATATACGATGATAAAGGTCACCACTCCCCCCCCCCTTCACAGACATCCGCTGTAAAGTTGACAGAGAAGATTTGAGTTGTGCGACTCCATGGCGCTCTTCAGCAGAGCCGAAATACCGCTATCTAAAAACAAATACTTTATTGGAATGATCTACAAAGTGTGCCGCAAACACACTTTGTAGACCGTTCCAATGAAGTATTTCTTTTTAGATCGTGGTATTTCGGCTCTGCAGAAGAGCCGCCGGCCGGTCCCGGGGCCAGGATCTCATGATGTCTGCTAGAGGCTGACGTCTGTAAAAGGGGAGGGAGGGGGGAAGTTTAGCATTGTATATCTCTCAGACTATAAAGGTTTGAGAGATGAGACTTAGATCAGTTAGTTTATTTTTGTAATATGTACAATATTACATTTTTTTTTTTTATTAAAAAAGACATTACTAACCCTTTAAGTGAAAAAATCTGAGTAAATATAAAGAAAAAAATTTGGAAGGTGAAAAAATAAGAGGAAATCAAGAAGAAGAAAAACACAACAAATAAAAAAACAACAACACAACTTTATGTAAAGGGTGATATAAACATGGAACAGACTACCAGAGGAAGTGGTTAAAGCTGAAACTGTAAATGAATTGAAGAACTCCTTGAATATTCTAAGAATAAAAATAAGTCTGAGCTTTTTATTTAGATAAGGATTTAGGCAGACTAGAATGAGACAATTGGCACTTAGCTGCCTTCAAATGATATGTTTCTATGTTCAAGTGATAGTATTCCTTTAAACAGAGAGCTTCACATTTTATTAAGTTTTGTGTGTTTTCTTGCATTTGTGTGTCCAGAATGTTACATTTTCAGCTTCAGATGTGACAATATAAAGATGTCATTAGCAACTTGCATAGGAGACATAGAGGGTTTAGCATGCCTTCCATACTCTTCACTGTAATCATTACATTGTTTTTCCAGAATTGCACAGGGAGAGTTATAGCTGGGATTCTATAAGTTATTTTGCAGTTATGGGTTATTGTAATAAATACAAAGCTTAAAGGGGAACCCCAAATAAAGTCTCCCCCCAAAAATTAGGTACCTAGCAATAAGCTTAACAATAATAGTATTAGCCAGCATAATTACCACGTTAAAGAGAAATCCTACTTCTGCCGAGACTGGCCAGGCAACCGCCCTTTTATAGGCACCTGTGCCCCGGTGTCTTTGGTCCCTTCTGGTACCTAAAGGTACCATGCAATACCTCCTAGAGGACACCGGGACTGACAGCACAGGCACGCAGATGTCTGTAAACAAAGATGTCTGTGCTGTTGCCTGGCCATCAGTCACTGCAGAAGTAGGATTTCTTACTAACTCTGTAATTATGCTGGCTAATACAACTATTGTTAAGCATATCACTAGATGCCTGATTGTTGGGGGGGAGACTTTATTTGGTGTGATAGTTACCCTTTAAAATTATCATGGGTTAATTCTATAAGTGTAGACAATTGCTGATTGTGAAAAAAAACACAATAAAAAACAAAACCCAAAATGAGACCATGTTTAATAATTGTTCTGTAACTAAAACTTAGTAAATCAGAAACTCTGCGTCCTGTCTATTATAAGTATCAGTCATTGGCATTAGCTTGATGAGGTGTCTCACAATATCTTTAACTTTTGTCTGCTGTTGCAGTGAAACCAACTTCAACAACTACACCCTTATCCCACTAAAAGAAGAGTTCAACAGGGGGCGGGGCCTAGAGGTTGGTGCACAGGCCTGGGACAAGGGAGAGATGCTACTCTTCTTCTGTGATGTTGATATATACTTCACAGCTGGGTTCCTTGACACATGTCGATTGAATGCTGAGCCTGGTGAGTATACCTCATGTTCAGGACATAATTTATACACTATCTGACAACCCAGCTAGGTTGCACTTCCCAGTGTTAGCCACAGAATCACATATACACTGTTTACTTCTGTAGCCTTGATCCATCGTCCACTGGTAGCCAAAGAGAACTACACAAGCACTCTTCTTCTGCAGCCTTGTTTCACTGGTAGCCACATAACCACACGTACACTTTTTGACACCCAAACCTTGTTCAACTGGTAGCCATAGAATCATATGCACACAACCTGCTTCCTGGCACCCCCTACTTTGTCACGCCACACCAATGGGGTACCAGTTTTCTAGGGATGATATTTGATACTATATACGATAGGAAATTCCATGGTGTTAAATTGTATTAGTATCATTAATGTGATTTAAGTGAAAAAAGGGTTTTTTGATTTGTTTGTTTTTTTCCGGTTCCACCTTCTGGAATTAGCACTAGGTTTGCACCGATACTGGTATCGGTATCGGTGCCGATACCAGTATTGGTATCGGTGCCGATACCGGCATTTGCGTGAGTACTCGTACTCGCGCAAATGGGGCCGATGCCAGCACCGATACCCTGTGTCAGGGTCAATGCTGCAGAGAGTGAGCCCGGGGAGCTGCTCACAATGCTCCCCGGTCGCCTCTCTCCCTCCTGCAGAGTTGGAGTGTTGCTGCGGGTTACCATGGCAACGCTCCAACGCTGACCTCTGCCGGGGCTCTCAAGAGAACAGAGAGCACCCGGCAGAGGAGGGTAAGGCAGGCAAAGGGGGATCAAGAGCAAGTGGTGAAAGAGGCAGAGAAAGGGGGGTCAAGAGGGAGAAAAAGAGGTAAAAGGGACTAAGGGAGAAAAAAAAAAAGAGGCAAAAGGAGGAAGAATCAGGAGAAAAAAGGATGGGGGCCAAGAAGAGGGAGGCAAAAGGAGGGGGGATCAGGAGGGAGAGAGAGAGGCAAAAGGGTGGGATCAAGTGTCAAGGAGGGGGAGAAAGGGGGATCAAAAGGGAGCAAAAAAGCCAAGGCAAAAGGAGGGGTCTCAAGAGGGGGAGAATGAAGCAAAAGGGTAGAATCAAGAGTCAAAAGGTGGTGAGTGTATGTATGTGTGTGTGTGGATATATATTTCAAGTATTCACCGATACCAATTACCGATGTGTGTATATATATATATATATATATATATATATATATGTATGTATATGTATGTATATATATATATATATATATATATATATATATATATATATATATATATATATATATATACATACAATATAATATATTACTTTAGGTGCTTGGAAAACTGGCAAATGACTGCAAAAAAAAGTATCGGTAATTGGTATCGGTTAGTACTTGAAAAAAGTATCGGTACTCGTACTCGGTCTTAAACAGTTGGTATCGGTGCATCTCTAATTAGCACCAGTTTATTTAAATATTGGTGTATAAAGACAAACCACCCCCCAATTGATGCTGGTGAATGTCTACTTTCCATAATGGTATACCTTGAATACTTTACATGATTACATATATCTAATAGTTATGGCCATTTGAGTGTAGGTGTAGTTTAGTGCTTCCTCACCTACTACAGTAAGTCAGCCCCTTCCAATAAGGTAACAGTTTTCTCAGGTTGGCACTAGGCACTAACTGAAGTGATGCAGCTGGTTGTCTTCTTTACAAAATTCTTTGTCTTCCTTTCCTTACTTTTTTTCTAGTTGTTACAATCATTTTAGTACAGACATGACCTATATCTGAAAAATGTTTAGAACAATGAGAGATTGTAGTTGGTGTAGTTCTGTCCTTCTGACACCCTTTATATTATGTATGTCAATACATACCATTGGGTATGTAAGTAATGGAGTCAGTAGAGAATTCCATAATTTTCTAAGATTTCGTTAATTTTGAAGGAGGAAGAAATGTAAGAAATCTATTTTTTTTCTTTAGCACTATCTTCTGGAAAACACCTCATTTCATGTGGTGGGTTAACTTCTTTCCAAAATGGTATGCTTTGTCTACCTTGGTACACAAATTTTAGGACAGGAAAGTCATATGAAAAATATAGTTAAAATGAGAGATAGCAGTTTGTACATTTTGAATTCTGCAGTGGCTTCAGTGCTTTTTAACTTTATCATTAAAGGGATAGTAATGTTTCACAAAAACAGCAGCTCCAATTAATCTTCATAGTATTTGAGCCATAGAGAGTGTTATTTCAATACTGGCAGAGTTGTAGTTTAAGAGTAATTGAATGATAAAGTATCCCCCTCCTGCCCCTTTTACCTAGTGTAAGCCACCTCCCCCTCAGATGTGGAATCTGGTCAACAGACTAGACAGCTCACAGCAAGGAACAATCTTCTTACTGTGAGAACAGTGAAAGCCCTGCCGCCATTGACATGTTTTTCCCTGATCTTAATTGAAGATTGTCCCACGCTGCAATGCACCTGTACAACGCCTCCTACTGAACTGAGCAGTGTTACATCAGTAGAAGGGGCAGGAGGGGGATACTTTAGCATTCAATTATTCTTGAACTACAACTCAGACAGTATTGAAATAACACTTGCCATGGCCCAAATACTATGAAGATTAATTGGAGCTGCTTTTATTATGAAACATTACTATCCCTTTAATGATCTAGAAGTGGATATTTAAAGTAGTTTCTCAATTTTTGCTGATGACAATGTAAAGAAATACATTACAGAGCAGGGTGTTTTTTCTGAGCGGGTAAAAAACTGGCAAATGAGGTTTAATATAGGTAAATGTGAGATTGTGCATTTGGACTGCAGAAAAAACATGCTACATATACACCAAATGGTAATCTACTTGGGGACAGGGCCGGATTTGCCATAAGGCAAAGTAGGCACCTGCCTACAGGTGCATGCCACCAAGGGGCACCTGCATTTGGGATTTATTTTTTTTTTTTTTAAACTAGCCATCTCAATGGCTAGTTGATTGGTCGCATGCGCGCAGTGCCATAAAATGCCAACACAGAGTACCCTGTAATCCACCCTCATTGGTAGCATCAGTGAGTAAGCAATGCATGGTGAACTGTGCAGTGAGCAGAGAAGTTAAGTGAGTCAGTGCGGGAACTTACTTGTGCCATCGGAGACAGGCAGAATCTCTCAACAGGTACTCATGCGTTGCATGACTTGATTGACCATAGGGATTAGCTTAACAGTGGGACTGAGAGGTGATTTTTTAACAAGATGATGTGGCAGCATCTCGCTCCTTGTTGATCCTGCTTGCTGTATCCCAGGGTTAGATGTTTTTGTCCTGCAGCTGTCACACTATGCAGAGGCCAGATGATCACCACAGACACGGTGCAGGGTGCACATCCTGAGTGCTGGTCTGACAGGGAGCCTGTGTGCTGATCTTCTGAGGCAGAGACCATCCAGGAAACTATGGGGGGGGATTTTCAGATTTCTGTGCCTACAGGCTCCTGAGATGTAAATCCGGCCCTGCTTGGGGAATACTTGTTGGAGAAAGATTTTGGAGTACTGATAGACAATAGACTGCACAGTAGTGTGCAGTGTCACTCAGCTTCTGCAAACACCAGTAGGGCCTCATCTAGAATCTGGAATACAGTTTTGGGTACCATTTCTTAAAAAAACATTATTGTTCTGGAAAAAGTGCAGAGATGGGCAAAAAAAAAATGATAAAAGGATTGGAAGATCTGAATAAAGAGAAGCTAGCCAAACTGGGTTTGTTTACATTAGAGAATTGACGTCTGCGGGGGTGACATGATTACCATTTACAAATATGTTCAAGGCCAATACAAAAAACTCTGAGGAACTTTATTCTCAATGAGCTTTTTTGTGCTGTTTCCTATTTGGGATCCCAGGAAAGGACATACATTTGTTTGCCTATATATATTGAGTATCCGTACACTCAGAAGATGTGATATTCCTGTTTTTTCATGTTTTTTTGTGTGTTGTACTAACCATCCTTGAGATATAACACTGTCATTTGTGATTTTAGTGTAAAGTTTTGCATCAGAAATTCCCTTTCTTTATCATTCTGTGTAAGAAGACAATTCAGCCATTTACTGATTCGTAAGCTAGTCTACTCTTTATGTAGACTAAAAAGACTCCCAGCTCTAGAACACCATAATTAAAGCGGAACTTTCACCTCAGTATGATCATGTCTTCATCCCTTCCTGTGTGTCCGCTGGTTGTAGTGTTGTGTTTAATTTCGCTTAAAAATTCATCTAAGTTCAGCATTAGAGAAATTAATTTTG
The DNA here is from genome assembly GCA_037306005.1 of Rhinophrynus dorsalis. Classification (NCBI taxonomy): domain Eukaryota; kingdom Metazoa; phylum Chordata; class Amphibia; order Anura; family Rhinophrynidae; genus Rhinophrynus; species Rhinophrynus dorsalis. The sequence continues at coordinate 130,590,366 of CM074724.1, forward strand.
TTCCTGATGACGCAAAGTCTGGCTCAAGCTGTACCTTATGGTACACAAGACACTCCCACAGGGCTTGTCTCTGAATCCTCCGTCCAGCCCCTGAATCCTCTGTCCAGCCCATCTAAACCACATGACCTGGTGTGCTCCCTGAATCCTGCGCGTCCAAGTCATGTCTTAATTAATTTTCTCCCTCAGTAAACTACTCTCTTACCTGCAGAGTGCTAGTTGATGGGTTGTGTGCACGCAACAGTAGAGAGTATGGTGTGTGATCGCGAAGTGGAGGACCTAGTCGTCAAATAATCTAATTTGCATGCGCAGCGTGCACGAGCACGCTTCACGAACACCAGCCTCTCTCACTTTGAGTGACATGACACAGGGAGAGCTGATGCATGCGCATAAACACTTTTTCTGCAAGATGGCGCCGCTCTCCCTGGTCATGAAGCGAACATACAAGGTTCAGTTTATTAACTTAAAAGAATGGCACAGCAGTAATATATGTAAACATAGCATCCTATTACGCATAGCTTTCATACAAATTAAAGTTGTTGGGAGATGAAAGTTCCCCTTTAATACATGGTATATATACAAAAATAAAAATCCATGTGAATAAGGTATGGAGAGCAGCAAGGGATGAATGGGATTCTCACATTACCCAAAAGCTTAGAAAACAAAGTGTAGATTAAAAGCAAAAAACAAAACAAACCTGTGCGCCTTCATATAAATAAACCAGATGTGAACCCTGTAAAAGGCATATATCATACCAGATGTGTTTATTTTCTTATTTGAAAGTTAGGGTTTTGTTGCATAATTTGACAAAGTATGTTTAATCTCGCTTACCCTACCAATGTACTACATTTTAAGTGAGTCCTAACCAATATATAATCCCAGATCTTTCCAAACTAAAAATACTAACATTTAAAATGCACTTCTGATAAACTTATCTTTATATATTTTCCTGCTGAGAAAACAAGGGTACTATTATTCAAATGGTATAACTGTTCAAAAATGAAGAAATTAATTTACTGTGTGTTTACTTTCTGGAAAGGAAGCGAATCAACAGTTTCTGTAACAGTCTATGGAGAACTGCATGTCACTGACTTTCCTCTCCATTACAATGTAACCGAAAAACTAATTGAATTGAACCACTAGAGGGCACTGCTAATGTAAAAAAACATGGTTTTAAACGGTAATAACTCTGGAAATATGCATCTCTCACCAGTGGGAGTGCTCGTTTTTTACTCAACAGAAAAAGCCCTACAATATATATTTTCCATTAAAAAAAAGTTTACTGCTCCTTTAAGCAAATACTGATCTGGCATTGGTATTGTCCTTTTTAATTATGATTTGTTGAAAGATTACATGTAGTTTCTAGTGGGTGGGGTGGGATGGACCCATAAAAGGGACAGGTGGTGGTCTGGTCCTTTTGAGTCCTTGCTCATTCACGCACTGTGGATGATTCCTGTTGGAAAGTAGGTTAGTCTTATCTAGGGAGTTATTAGGTATTTATTTATTTTAAATGTTTTAACTAGGCCAGTTATGTGTTTCCTTAAATCTAAGTGTATCAAGTGTTTATTTTAAACGTTAGTATTTTTAATTTAGGACGTTCTGGAGGATATATATTGGTTATGATGGCTGAAAATGGGTACTTTGGCGGGATAAGCTAGCTTAAACATATTTTAGCCAAATTATGCAACAAACATTATTTTCAAATAAGTAAATAAACACATCTGATATGATATATGCCTTCCACATGGTTCACGTTAGATTTATTCATATGGAGCAGAGCAGGTTTGTTTGTTTCACCACTTGGAATGTGCATTTTGGTTCATAAAGCTGAAAATAACTTTAAAGTGATAGTAGGAACATTACATCATAACAATCACCTGAGGCTCTCATCCATAAAAGTTCTTTACCTGGTGACATGTCCATAAGCATGACTACTTAAAAGCCTGTTGAACCTGATTGTCATCCATTTTGCCATCTCCCTCAGGGTCTGTTCAATTGAGGTATGCGGTTCGCTATCTTCATCATCTTACAAGACCTTTTTAACCTGCTGATAAGAATCCTGAAACTTTCCTCTCGTCTGTGACATGAAGTAAATAAATGAAGGGGGTGGGCTTTTCCTTCTTTACAAGGATACTAACATTTTATTATGAATATATATAGATATATATATAAAATATGTCCTCATCTTCAGCCGTTGTCGATCCTCTGCAGGATGAGGACCTCCGGAGCAAGCCTCCAACAACATCGGTCCTGTACCTTTTTTTTGCCACTGTGTACCAACAATTAGTAATTTCATCTGCCCATCTTGGCTTTGGTCTTCTTGGGCATTTATTAAGTTTTTTCAAATGCTTGCCACCTCTTTTTTATTAGTCACTCAGTTTCCATAATGGTGTTTCCATCTGCTGACATTTCCTGTCCAAGGTAAACATACTTGTTCACTTCTTCTAGTTCTTGTCCATCTACTGTGATTTTCCTTGGTATGGAAAATTTGTTAAAACGGAACTACCACCACAAAACAACTTTAGCTTAAATAACTCCCCATCCGGAGACTAGCTGCTTAGTAGCGCTAGTCGCCAAAATTATTACCTTATTCAATAGATTTATCCTTTCTTCCACTGCTGACAGGCAGGACGGATTGTGGACATCTTGCCATAGTGACGTCCACGTGCCTGCTCTGTCCGTCCCTTCTGGAGCCGAACGGCTCCTAGCAACGCCTACTAGAGCCGTCTGGGACTGACAGAGCAGGAGCGCGGATGTCACTATGACAAGATGTCCGCGATCCGCCCTGCCTGTCACCCGGGGAAGAAAGGATAAATCTATTGAATAAGGTAATAATTCTGGCAACTAGCGCTACTAAGCAGCTAGTTGCCAGATGGGGAGTTATTTAAGCTAAAGTTGTTTTGCGGCGGAGGTTCCGCTTTAAACGTGACTTGCGTTTTGTTGATATTCATCTTCAGACCAAAATGTTTACTTTCCTTTTGTTGCTTTTCAGTGCGTTCTTGCAGTTCATAAGAACTACTGGCAAAGAGTATGATACCGTTTGCAAAACGCAAGTGATGTAGGTAGTCTCCATTGATCTTATGTCCTTTTTTGTGCCATTTTAGTTTGTGGAAAATTTCTTCTGAACAATCAAAAAAAATAGTTATGGGGAGATTATCTCCCATTGTCAGACGCCTTTTTCTGTGTTGATCTGGACTTTATCATTGTTGACCTGTGTTGATGCAGTTGCATTTTCATATTAATTGGCCTTTTTCAAAGGCCTTTTCATAGTCAATGACAGCTATGCATAATGGTAGGTTGTATTCATTATGTCGTTCTATAACTTGTTACACTGTCTGAATGTGGTACATTTTGCTGAAACCAGTCCTAAATCCTGCTTTATCTTTAAGTCGTCCGTGTTATGTATTGTGTCCATTCTTCTTGATAGTACCTTTGTGAAAACCTTGTAGTCCACTGGTACTTTTTAGATATGCCTTATCACATACCTCCCAACATTTCAAATGGCCAAAGAGGGACACTTGTGTTTTTGGTGGTGGTTCTGGGGGCGTGGCTTGTGCACGGGACATTACTGAGAAATTTTAGGTTACTGTGTGACCTATTGACACCTCTTTTGTAACTGAATAAAGGATTTAGAGCAAGAACAACGTATTTTATTTACACAGATTTATTCACAAACACATATATTGAAGATTAACTAAACATTTGTGTGAGTTTCATTGCTGTGGAGCAATGGGATAGACTAATATACACAACACACACTCTGATGTCCTAAAAAGAGGGACAACATGGTAGAAATGAATGACAGCGGGATTTGGGTCTCAAAGAGGGACACTTGTAAGGTATGTTATCATCTTTTTTTGTGCAGTAGGATGATTTCTGCATTTTTCCATGTTTCAGGCACTGCTGAGTAGCAGGCATTTTAAAAAGAGTTTATCTAGGGCTTTTTAGTAAGGGTTGACCTCTGCCTTTCACATTTCACTAGTAGCTTTGAGGTCCAGCTGCTTTGCAGTTTTTAAATGATTTTACTGCAGCTTATGCTTCTACCAAAACTTCTGGGATAATTTCAGCCTCTGGCACTGCGTTCATCTTCTGTCCTTCATCCTTATAAAGATCTGAATAAAATTCTTCCACTTGTTTTAGTATTTGTTGTTGAGTTTTTGCTGTTGTACCATCTTCATGCTTTAATGCAAACATTTGAATTCTATGTGTAGCCATCTTTTGTTTTGCTTTCTTTAGCCCTTGATTTTCATTCAGTGTCCTTTTCATAAGCTCTACTTCAAACTTGTGCATATCTTCTTTTATGAGCTTCCTTATGGTCTTGTACATTTCTACATATTGTACCCTGTTTATAATATTAGTATTTTGCTTAATTTGTCTTTGATGTTTCATCATAGCAACTGCTACCTTTGGTATTCTTCTAATTCCACTAAATCTTTGCCATCTTTGCAAGTCTCACATAAGCAGATAATGTCCCCTTGTACTAGTTCTTATAAATGTGAAATTTTGTGGCAGATTTTGGATTGATTTAGTTTGGTGTCTTAGGTTTGATCTATCCATCTTGGGTGACCCTGCCAGGAGTATATTCTCCTGATGGTATAATTTTTGGCTTCATTGACACACATAAACACTCCTGCCACTATAAGGCATCGACTCATGGGAGTGATATATACTGGGCCTTCTGCATAAAGGCAAAGTGGATCAATCCTGTAGCAAACCTACTGACTATAGGGGACAAATAAAAATTGTTCAATTTTTGCCTTCATACATAAAACCATAGTATGATAATTTTTCTGTTAAGTAAAAGAAAGGTACTCTGCTACCATGAGGTGCTGAAAGAAGCAGTGAATTTTATTTTATGAAGAAGAAAAAAATATGAAATAGGTCTGTTCTTCCTGAATAACGCAGTGGTACTTCCACTGCTGGAAGGATTAATCATTTCACATTTATTCAAGTTTAAATTGTTAAAGCGGAACTATCACCTAAAACCAAAGTTTTTCAGGTCGCCTGGTATTGGAGATATTTGCCCTGCAAAAGCGTGCACTTTCGAGTTCTAAGGTACCCTGTACCATCTCAGGACTTCCCAGCTGCCCCAGGGAGCACGTTCACACTCCCCTTCGAAGCTGGGTTTCTGTGATGTAGCGTTACAGCAAACTCCATTTACAATGCTACTGAGGAAATCCAGCTTCAAAGGGGAGCGTGAATGCGCTCCCTGGGGCAGCTGGGAAGTCCTGAGACAGTACAGGGTACCGTAGAACGCGGAAGTGCCTAATTTTGCAGGGCAAATATCTTCACTACCAGGCGTCTTGAAGAACACACACAGCACTAATGTTGGGTTAAACATTAAAACGCATGGTAAAACTTTGGTTTTAGGTGATGGTTCCGCTTTAAATTTTTTTCGTGGTGGCAAAGTTAACCCTAAGTTCCCCTGTTTTTCAGACCGTTATTTTGTTGTATTCTGTGGTAAGAGGCATGTCACTGACAACAATAAACTGAATGCATTCAAGAATGTAAGGAAGTAATGAAGCTAGTACTGACAAATTGAATGTTTATAACTTTTGCAACTACCAGAAGTAAGAATACCCTTGTTTTACACAACAGGAAATGCCCTATAACATATAAGTTTACATTTAAAAAATATTTATTCTATAAAGGGTAACATTACCCTAGGAATAAGTCACTCTTTATTTGTTTATCACATATATAGTTATCTGTATTCAAGTCTACTTCTAGGTCATACTGCCTTATAGCAGACAACGGGGTTCTATAAACATGAATGACTTATAAGGGACCCTAGTTGTTACACTGAAACGGAAACAACTAGCAGTAGAGTTTCTTTTAAAGATCAAATGCAAATAAAAACAATAAACAAAATAACTGTTGTTTGAAGGATATCTACCTAGGCAAGCCTTCCTGATAAATTAATAGCCTTTTAATTTTAGTGTATACTACTCAATTGATTAAAATGTTATTGCAGTTCAGACTTGTTTGGTTTGTGTGTGTGTGTGTGTGTTTTTTGTTTTATTTTTAATAAAAAATTCAGTTTATGCAAAGCTAACCATAAATGACATAGCTCCTGTTGTTGCTATGCTGAACTGTAGTCTGATTACAGCCAGGGACCAGAGATTCTCCAAAGATATCAAAAGAAAACTGGGTTACAGGTGTAATAACATTTGATTGTATCATCTCCTAGAAGAGGGAGTACTCATGCTTTACCTCAACAAGAATGCAATGGCACTTTCTACACATAGGAAATCTAAATCCAGTTTACTTAGCTAGTGGTGCATGTCCCATATAGGTAAATACAAATATACTTAGCCAAGCCGAAACACAAAAGATCACTCAAGGTATATTGATGATGTATGAATCTTCATCACAAGTGAATGTTTTTGGTCCACTCAGGATTAAACTGGAACAGATATGTGACATTCAGACTAAAATAATTGCTCACCCATGCTCCAATACATTATAATCATCCCATCCAATACTTTAGGGCCCCCTGGCAGGAACAGCTCCACAATGTGCTTGCCCCTGAAATTGGCCATTGTTCAAAAACCTTGCTTTCTTACAATCTTGACTTCCATTTATCCATATGAAAACAGTTGCCACCTATAAGCCTGCCTTCAGTTACCTGATGGGTAGGATGCTAACAGTTGTCCCATTTTCACTGGGAAAGTCCCTTAAGTCACTTCTGTCCTGAATATAGCATACCTTCCTTGAACCAGATATGCAGCACGTCTAAGCTTTCTGTTTATATTGCAGGTAAGAAAGTGTTCTACCCTGTCGTGTTTAGCCTCTACAATCCTGCTATTGTTTACGCCAATCAAGAGGTACCACCCCCCGTGGAACAGCAACTGGTAAGAACATATACCAGAACATAGAAATGTACATTGTATCCTATGTAAAGCGAACTAGCCTGCACCTTATCCACTGACTGCTCTATAATGCATTGACAAACCCTCTGGAACCCAACAGTTCAACTATATCTGTAGAAGGAGGTGCACATAACTAGTTAGAAGTATTTCCAAGGAAGGAGTCCTTCATACAGTATTCTGCTTTATCTATTTATATACTCTGCCTAGTATCTGCAGTTGCCTGTATTTATTGTGCTCTGTTTTAGCTCTGTATTTAGTTTTCACTTCCATCTAATAAACAATAGACCTTAGCTGTCTGATGTACTTTAGCCACAGAGGGAGCCTTGCCCATGATTCTAATGGCATATGAGAACCCTTTCAAGCACTAACAAGAGCTGTCGCTAATGTATGTTTCAACCTTTGCATGCCAGAGGTGTACCCAGTGCATTGCTTTGCAATGCATTGGGTACCCATCTAGCACTCGAAGGCTTGAAGGGCAAAAACAATTTGTCTGTACTGACATAGCTATTAAATAGACTCCATAGACTACTGTGTTTTGTGCATCCTAACTGCTGTAAACAGATATAACTGACTGCTGTAATAGGATGATTCCTAAGTAAGTCATTCTGTTAAACAAACTAAGAGTACTTCAAGGGTATATTTCCCCTTTGACTCTGTGATATAGATATTTTACTGCACAAGCCTCATCCTTTGTCTCCTTGTGAACCACGGTCAGTGTGGTTAAAATACCCATTTAAATCAGTGGGGAAGATAATTAGTCCCCTGTGGTGCCACTTGCTCCAGCTTGCTTTTTTTACATAAAACCCAATATATCTGTTTAAGGCTGGAACCCACATAAATAATTTGGGGCCACTGGGCTGCTGATTCTTTTGCAATGCCATTGTTTTCTGTCCTAACATATACTGATCATCACCATCTAATGTTGTAGGTTCATAAGAAAGATTCTGGATTCTGGCGCGATTTTGGCTTTGGCATGACTTGCCAATACAGGACAGATTTCCTGACCATCGGTAAGTGGTAATTTAACCCTTTAAGTACCAGAGGGGTATCCAATGCATTGGATACCCCTCTAGCACTCAAAGGTTTAAGCCTTTAAGGACCAGAGGGGTGGGCAGAAAGAAGGACAATTGGTGCATTGCATTTTGTACTACTGGATTTTGCAGACCTTATTAGGCAAACACATCTTCAAAGAGGAAGAGAGACAAACTGTCACTGTTTACACAACCTTTGACAAGCATAGTAGAGAGGGAGAGTGAGAGTGCGCATTTGTCTAGCTAAAGTGGTGGAGTTCTGAAGGAAACAGAATGTTGGTTTAAATGGGTGTTTAACACATTGAATGCTAGAGACGACTCCAGTGCATTGCTTTGCAATGTGTTGGACACCTCTCTTGCATTCAAGAGGTTAAAAGCTCCATTTAAAGGGATAGTAATACTTAAAATGTAAAAAAATATATGTAGTAGGGTTTATCCCCCTGAGTAAAACAAGGGTACTCCCACTGCTAAGAGATATTTTATTAAAAAATTATAACAGCTCAAACTTGAATTTTTTTAGGTGCAATATCACACTAGCCTGAAAATTTACAGTGGCGCTGTTGCTACACCATCCTATTGACTGCTCTGGCTTGTAGAGAATAAATCTCCATAGGATGGTGTAACAACAGCCCCACTGTAAATTTTCAGGCCAGTGTGATATTGCACCTAAAAAATTCAAGTTTGAGCTGTTATAATTTGTAATAAAATATCTCTCAGCAGTGGGAGTACCCTTGTTTTATTCTGTGACATAAACCCTACAAAATATATTTTTTTTACATCTTAAGTATTACTATCCCTTTAAAGGTAAACTTTCACCTTTTTTTTCTAAGGACATACTTTATTAGATATTCCCTCTAAGATTTAGACTTGATGTAGGCTCACCCGCATTCTGTGGCACAGGGTAATGTCGGCACAGCTCTGCAGGACTTCCCAGTCCTCAAATTCTCCTCCCACCTCCCTTCCAGCGCTCTCTGAGAGCGTGTTCATGCTTCCCTTCATAGTGATGTGCAGCACATATATTTTAACAGCAAGCTCCGGAAGCTTGCTGTTACAATATATGTGCTGCACATCACCATGAACGCGCTCCCAGAGAGAGGGAAGTGTGAACGCGATTCTAGAGGAAGGTGGGAGGAGAATTTGAGGACAGAGAAGAGCTGTGCCAATGTTATCCTGTGTCGCAGAATATTTAAATCGTAGAGCAAATCCTATGTAATAATTCGCTAAATGTGTGTTTGCCAGAAGCCGTCATGCACAGTAGAGACAGCTGTACGTGCTGCAGTCATGAGCACTACAGACTGCCCGCGCCACGGCTGATAAGGGAGCGGGGCTCTGAATTCAGACCGTAGCTTCGGTGCGCAGAGAGGACTACAGTCTGAATTTGAAGCTCCCCGCTCCGTATCAGCCGTGCTGCAGGCAGTCTCTACTGTGCATGACTGCACCGCGGCTGATGCTGGGTGGCACTGTGACCCATGTACACGGGCTCTTCAACTAGTATCTAATAAAGTATGTACTTGGGAAAAAAAGAACAAAATGCCAATCTACATACCATTTTAGTGGTTTAATCATATGAGACACAGTGTATTAGAGGTGAAAGTTCCCCTTCAAATCAAATGGGAATATCTGCAGTTTTATTTTTTATTTGTGGCTCAGTTAGTTTGCCTCAGAAGTCCTCCATTTTTCTTATGCACTTAGCGTTTGAATGCACACACTTCATCACACATGCATACGTCGACGTCCACACATATACGCATTTGACTACAAGCACATACTGTCACTCATACCAGTGAGGAAAGATGTCATCTGGAACTGCCGTCTTACAGGCATGTTTCTTCCCATAAAAAAGCATTTTCACCCATCCCTACTCCCCCCCCATGTTATCTTCGGTTCTGATGGGGGGTTTCACTGGGGACTACACATTCCTTTGTAAAACAAGGTGCTGGACGTATTTCAAGCAGGGTTGGATTTCTCAGTAGGCAGAATAAGCAACGGCCTAGGGAGACAAATTTTTAGGGACACCTCAGCTGTGCAGTCCACACACTCATTCTGATGTGGGTGTTCCCAGAGCAATCTCAGTTTCCCTACACCAGTTTTAAGCCCCTTACAGGTTATTATAATCCTCTGGATGCTAGAGAGATCTCTCTGCAATGCTCATGAGAGCTCTCTAGCAACCAAGACATTAAAGCTTGTTTTTTTGTCCTTACTTGTTGTAGGCCAAGGGTAAATTCTGTGGCAGGAAATATTGGATGGGATTAAGGGTGGGGCAATGTGAATAGAGGGGGTGAGGCCATTGGCAGAGCCCTGATTTCAAGGTTTTGGCCAGTGCCCTTTCCTGAAGTAAGACTGTCCTTTGTGAGCTTGCTCAAACATGACTGGAGCATGCTGTGATGACAGTGTCATTAAATATGGTGTCTTCACATGAACTGGACATTTACACATGTACACTATGGTCTTACATCTGGAAACAGGTTTAAGGCAGAAGTAACTGAATGCTAACATATCCACTTTTCTGTGGTGACTCCTCAAAGCAGCAAAAAAACAGCAGTCAACTATGGGACTTCCTACAGCGCCTTTGATGGAGTAAGCCATCAGTCAAGGACCCCGGGGCATTATTATTTTTTTTCGGCATTGAATTCAAGAGTCCTCGTGGGGAACCCTGAAATCCATGACGTGCCAGGACCATCAGTGGTCCTTAATTGCAGGACAGTCCTGGCATGTCATTGGTCCTTAAGGGGTTAAAGTAATGTTGGTGGAGTGGTGAAGGCTCATATCTCACACCTATACCTATGGAAAGATCTTCCCTGCTGCTGATTATAGTTTGGCTGTATGATATGTTAATGTTAACTTTGTCTCCATCTAGTGGCCGTTAACAGGGTAGTGCCACTTTGGGCAGACTTGAAAGTAGGATTCTGTTAAAGTGGAACTACCACCGCACATCTTTAGCTTAATTAAGTCCCCATCTGGACTAGCTGCTTAGTAGCTCTTGTCGCCAGAATTATTACCTTATTTAATAGACTTAAGCTTTCTTCCATGGGTGACAGGCAGGACAGAGCATGGACAACTTGCCGTAGTGATGTCCGCGTGCCTGCGCTGTCAGTCCCAGCTGGGTATAGGAGGCATTGCTAGGAGCTGGGCGGCTCCAGAAGGGACTGACAGCGCAGACGCGTGGACGTCAAGATGTCCGCGCTCTGTCCTGCCTGTCATCCATGAAAGATAGCAGAAATCTATTAAGTAAGGTAATAATTCCGGCAACTAGCACTACTAAGCAGATAGTTGCCAGATGGGGACTTAATTAAGCTAAAGATGTTGTGCGGTGGTAGTTCCACTTTAAGGTGTAAAAACAAAGCAGATCTGAGTTTATATTTTGCCCTCATATCTCTTACTCGCATAAAATATTAAGCTCCCTATGTTCAGAAGAAAAGTGGAAGTATTGTGAGACAAACTAACTGTGCTATAGGAGAGAAATATAACCCCCCCATTGATTTAAATGGGGATTTTAGTCTGTTGATTGCTAGAGAGATCTGCAATGCATTGCTTTCAAGAGGTTAAACTCCCACTTTAAATTATTGAATGTTTTGGGAATTTAGATTTTTATCTATAGTGTAGTTTGTTTGACCCCAAATTCCTCCACTTTCCTTTTGAATACACAGCTCTAAAACGTGGTTTAATAAGCTTTGTGTGTTGCTATGGCCCTGGAGAGAGCATTTTCTCTCACTTCCTTTTACTCTGCTGATGTCAGCTGATCAAATCCCACCCATTTGTATCCGTTTATGCTGTTCTTCCATTCAATGAGTTTGCCTTTGAATAACAAGATGTGTATGTGTGTGTGTGTGTGAGAGGGTCAGAAGGAAAAGGAGTTTCAGATAATGGTGGAAAAATACTAACTGCATATGACAGCAACTAGGACTAGGAATGACAGGGAAAAGCTGCACAATGCTTTATTTCATAATCAAATATGTGTCTGCTACCGGATAGTTTTGTTGGTGTGCACAAAGTACTTGGAGTCCCTAAAGTGCTATATAAAAATTGGCTATTATTATACATCAGACATTTTTTCTCTTCTTTTGAAATCAGGATAAATCCTAGGTTTCTGTCTTGCATTACACTGCTGCATAGCTAACCTATTAATTATTTCATATCTGTTATCCATAGGGGGGTTTGACCTGGAAGTCAGAGGCTGGGGAGGTGAAGATGTTCATCTGTACAGGAAGTACCTCCATGGAGATCTGATTGTGGTACGCACACCTGTGCCCGGCTTGTTCCATTTGTGGCATGAGAAGCACTGTGTGGACGAACTGACCCCAGAGCAGTATCGCATGTGCATCCAGTCCAAGGCTATGAATGAGGCCTCCCACCCTCACCTGGGTATGTTGGTCTTTAGGGATGAGATAGAGGCCCACCTACGCAAGCAAGCCTACAAGACCAACAATGAGCCAGAGGCCTGAGCAACCAAACTCCTTGCGAGAATATTCTGCTAGGACCATCCAGTCTGAGTACAGGATAGATGCTCCCCCTTGTAAGGAGCAATGGTCAGGAAAGGAATTAGGGCCAGGCGCAGAAGTATAACTAATGTTGGACATGTCATAAAAGTATAAAGCTATAAAGCAGTGATGTGGAAAGAGCAGGAGCAGATCTAGAACTCCAGTGCCCTTCAGTTAGGAGCAGGAACTGATGGACATTTCAGGATGAGACATTGTGCATGCTGAGCACTTGCTGCGGGAGGGCAAATGGCCTGTAATTTAGAACAACCTATCCATAACGTACACCGTTTAACAATGAAAGTGCTAACGTTTAGTGGAAAGTTTATAAAATGCAGGAAGTTGATGTTAGGGAGATATAATCTAATTGGACTGTTGTGCCCTACCCAGGGGAACGTTGCTTTCTTAGTAGAAAGTGAATGATGAGGTACCCTGGAGTTGGGTGCTTATAGGAGCAGGCATGACAGAAAACCCAACTCCTTAGAGGGCCTTGTTGAATAATCCATAGAGGTATATTCTAGAGCAAACCAACTGTGCCTTACTAGACAAATAAAATGTCCCATTTAAATTGAACTATAACACCATAAATGCTAGAGGCCTTGCTTGCAATCAAGGAGTGAAAAACGCCATTGACTCAATGGGGACCTGGGAATTTTAATTTATCCCTTATGAGAAAGTTGGATTGCTCCAGAATCGTACCTCTTTAGGACATCGAATATGGCCTGACTTGCCTTATTATTTTAACAAAATGCAGGAACATAAAGGATACAAAACTTTTATACAGCAGGATGACAATGGGATGTATTTATAAAAGCAAAATTGTAGTAATTGTGAATCCAAACAACTGCACAATATGTAAAAATTTACATTTTTTTCATTGATTCAATTGGGGGTTTTAGCCGTTAGGATTCTAGAGAGAATTACAGCGCATTGCACCAATTTGCATCCAGGGGATTAATTTTAAAATATTGTGTAGGTGATTTGTCCCAGAATTGCTCCACACTTCCCTTTTTTACAAATTGCTTCATTTTGTTGCTTGCATGTAGTTTCTCCTCTTTAAAATGGTCAGCAGAAAAAAACCTCATAGAATGTTCTTTTTCACAAGTTCAAAAGGGAAACTACATTTTTGATAGCACATTTTTTTTTAAATATCTTCCTGTAGCGTATCATATCAAGGCATGTATTTTTGCAAACACATACCATGGTCCTCTGATAAGATAGTGTAGTATGTCACAATAACTGCCTTCACTAGATGAAGGCAAAAACTGGGCAACCTTCTTATAGCTCACTGCTTCCCCTCCCCCTTACATCACTGATGCAGAGGGCACAAGCACTGAGCATGCTTGTGTATTTTTTTTTCTCAAACCTCCTCCTGACTTCCTGTTTTTGTTTTTACTCAAGATTACCATTTTAGGGACCTGGTAAGCAGGGAACTAAACAAGTCTCTTCAATAATGGGAAGCAAACAAAACAAAGGAAAAGAGAAGGAGATACTACTAAGTGTTGCATTTTATTAAAACATTCGAGTAAGTGTTGCATTTTATTAAAACATACATCGAACAATAAGTATATCTCTGGCTTCTCACATTGTCCATCCCTTGGGCTTAGTGCATCTCAGAAGGACCTTGTCTGAATCGACCACATAGCTCTATCCCTCTGGTCCACTTGAAACCTATTCTCTGTGTCTCAATGCTCAACAGTCTCGTATCTTAAATTACCCTTCACTATAAGCATGCAGCGGTTACCTACAACCATGTTAATGCATGGGAGCCAAACACACTATAAGCACGTTTGGGCAAGGGAATTCCAGAAAAGGTGCCTGACTGAGGAACGGCACCCCAGAAGAAGACAGAAATAAAGCTTAATAAAATAAATATGAATTGCACAACAAGTATCGCGGGTCATTGCCTGCTTCCTCAGGTGTATGGAGTAGTCTAAACAAACCAGGAAATGAGGAAGAGGTTTGTGTAATGAATATCTTCAGTTATGCAAGGAAATGGCATCTTCTTACTACCTTGCTGCTTTGTAGTCCTGGATACCTGACTAAGGCATCATGCTGCACTAGAATTTCGGTGCACCTGACTACATAAATGTTTTAAAAACACAGCCGTGAAGAGACAGTATCACCTAAACGTAATAGGTTTCATAACCTTAAATTATCCTATCCTGCAGTTGTAAAAATTAGGGGCCGAAGTCCTAAAGTACATGGTCACAATTTTGATCCTATTTTATTGTTCGCTACACATAACCAATTGGCCTATTGTAACACAAGTTCCAAATAAGTGAAAAGTTAAATTTATGTCCGAAACTAGGAAAGTGTACATAGGTGGTGAGTCTCTGTGAACTGAGAAGGTAAGGTTCTAATCTCAGACTAATTATCTGTTTTAGGTTTGATTATTATTATTTTTTTTTAAGCTTGAGAATAAAATCATAAAATGAGCATTCCTACCCCTTTGAGTGCCAGAGAGGTATGCGTTGGATACCTCTCTGGCACCCAAAGGGTTTATTTTCAGTCTCCTGTACTAAAAAGAGTATTTGTACAAATCCTGGCTAAGGCAAAAGGATATGAAGTCTCTTCCATTTTAAGTGATAATGGCCAGTTAAATAGTGTAATGTATGTTTTGACATTTGTATTCTTTGTTTGCTTTTTTTACCATTATCTCTCCCACTCTGCTACATAAATCTGTGTAGTCCTTTTCCTACATCATTGATGTAAGCAAACGGATATCTTTCCCTTAGAGACCTGATGCTTTTAAGAACGGCTATAATCAGGATAGTGCCCCACTGGCAGATCTGTCACCCCCAGTAACAGATCTGACAATGAAACAGAGGCCTCATTATAAGCCTGGGCAAATTAACGGGGTAATAGAACAGAGGTATAGACAGACCAACCCACTGAAGTTGCTCAGTTCCCATAGGTTCTCTGTGCTCAGACCCAGCACTGATGGTCTATGATGACTGCACACACAACTGATCAAAGTCATTTGGGACTGCACATTGTGTCTCTGGGCTCTTTAATAGGTCTGCTTTCATAGATCCAGACTTGGCAAAAGATAATTGCCCTTTAAACCAATAAAGAAACCATTTCTTCATATAGGTATGGCTCTCTTGTGAAGAGCAAGAACGCAACTGTCAAAACATAGAGGCTAATGTACTTGAAAGAATTGGTACAATTCTGGAGCAAACCATCTGCACCATGAGACATTGAAAATTCACACAGGATTTGAAGACTGCTTTTGTCCACTTGAATTCTTGAGTCGTGTCCAATTAAATGCACAGCAATGCGCTGCAGATCTCTTAAGTATTCATTCGGTTAACCCTTTGTGTGCTAGAGGGGAGTGCAATGCATTGCTCTGCAATGCGTTGCCTGCCCCGCTGGCACTCAAAGAGCTAAAAGCACATTTTAAAATTAATGGAGACTAAGGGATTTTTTTTTTTATTTTCCCTTATAAAGGGGTTGATTGGCCCCAAAGTTTCTGTACACCAGCCTCAACTAATAGAGTTCAAGCTGGTATCCGTGTCTTTCAGACATCACTACATTGCATAACCATGAGTGTCAGAGAAATGCTTTGGAAACTCCATTGTCTCTCAGAGTTGGGCCATGATTCTTATGTTAAGATAGTTGTTATGGTTTCTGAGAACTGTTCTAGAAGGAATTTTTTGTTATCTGATGTTACAGCTCAGAGCACCTTCATATTGCTCTATCCTTTTCGAGCATTTTGGATAATCTGTAAAGGTCTGCGGACCGCTGATCCAGTATTAAGCACAGTAATATGAAGACTGGAAATACATGAAGGGTATGATTGTGTAGTTTTGATTTAAAAAATAATTTTCTATATTTTCTTTTTTTTTTCTGTGATCTTTTAACCTGAGTGTGTAAGAGATATGCAACACAGTTTTGCTCATCCCTCCAGCACTCAAAGGATGAATGCATTCATTGCCAGGGGATGTCAGTGCACTGTTGTCCCTTCTGGCAACAAAAGGTTAACATTCACCAGAGAGTGTTTGCTTTGAGTAGATGGATGTAGGAAATGTACAGACAAGACTAGAATGTTCTATGTCGCCATTAATGACCGAACCAATAAAGTTATTTTGGTATGGAATGAGTGATTATACTGAAAATTCTATTTTTTTTTTTTTTAAATAGGTTTTAGGGTGTTATATTGAAATGCACTATAAAGGAGAAGAATAGCTCACACTGATATAAAAGGGGCTTTTAACCTCTTCACTGCTAGGCAGTTCCCCAGTGCACTGATTGCTTCTCGATGCTTTGGAGTCTTATCTAGCATTCAAAGGAATATGGGACTTGTCTGAATATGAAGTTGTCCCATGTGATACAGTTGGATTGTCTCAAGATTAGTCCAGTTTTCTTGTGAACATAAGGACCTTAGGGGGCAATTCCTCCACTCTGGATATAAATGTGGCTTTTAACCCTTTGAATGCTAGAACAATGCGTTGGAGAACTCTCTAGTATTCAAGGTTTTAAAGCGATAGTAATACTTAATATTTAAAACAAAATATGCTGCAGGTATTATTCCCCTAAGTAAAACAAGGGTACTGCCACTGCTGAAAGGTGTTTTATTCAATATGTATTACAGCTCAAATTTTTTAGGTGCAGTATCTCAGTTGCCTGAAATAATACAGTGGTGCTGTTCTACACTATCTTATGGAGATTTATGGTCAAATGACCAGAGCTGTACATAGGATGGTGAATCAACAGCTCCAATGTACTATTGTAGGCCACTGAGATATAGCACCTAAAAAATTCAAGTTTGTGCTGCAATACCTTTTGAATAAAACACCCTTCAGCAGTACCTTTTTTTATTTAGGTCAATAAACCCTACTATATATATATATATATATATATATATATATATATATATATATATATATATATATATATATGTAATATTTTTATTTTATTTATTTTTTTTTTTACATATTAAGTATTACTATCCCTTTAAAGTCTGAGTTAAATCAAAGGGCATTTTTCTTTGTGCCTAGCTGGGTTGCCCAAGACTTGCACATCTTCAGCCTGTAAGAATATGGCCTATAGCACAGATTCCATCAGCCATAGAAGTTATCCCTCCTAGCGCGGTAACTGCAGTGTAAGTTCCATGTAAGATATGGGTGCTGACAGGGTAAAAGCACATCAAGGTACCACAAGGTAAGGAATGGACTCTAGGTCATACACACAAAACAGAAGAGGAGAAATTCTGGTGCCAACTACACTGGAGACATATTAAGTTCACACATGCTTAAACTGGGTTTTTTCTTTTTATATATACTTTTTATTGAAAAAAATTCAAAACAAACAAACAAAGAAAGCATTGTCCAGGAGACGAATTGGACACAATATAAACAATATACATAACATACATTAAATAAACATTGCAGAGAGTGTCTCAGTACCAGAGTATCAAGACTAGTGTAATGACACCTTTCTGAGCCTCGAGAGAATGTCAAACATAGACTGTACAGATACAGAGTGCAAAAAATTCCAAGGTAGGCCTAAGAAAGATAAATATAATGTAATCATAACAAACAGGGAAGTCGCAGAGTGACAACTAGTTCAACGTATCCAGTTCAGTACAAAATATGTGCACACCCCAACGGGAATCTGGGTCCCCCCAGCACCCCCTTTGGCAACTAGAGAGAGGATAAAATTAGTAAGTTCCATGAGGTAGGTCAGAGTTTCCCCCTCATCCATAGAAGGTAATTGTGGAGAATTAGACAAGGTCACTCCTCCTCAGTATCCAAGAGTGCCTCCAGCGGGACATCTGCCAGCAACCTCTACCCATCCACGAAGTATACCTGAAGCAACGGAAGAAATCCACCTGTCGGGAAGTGGGTAAAGTATGGAAAGTGTTCCCAAACAGAAATGAACCTGGCACCAAGCGTCTCTTTTTCAGAAAGGGCCAAAATCCAGTGCAACTTAGTGAAATGGAATAGTTTGAGTCCACTGTTTGAGAAGAGTAGAATCTGGAGACAGCCAGAGTGCTAAGATGCACTTCATGGCCAGCATGATAGCAAAGTCATCTAACCTAATCTGACAAGCTGTCAGTGTACAGGAGTCATAGATCCCTAGGAGAAAAGATGGGGAGACAGGATGAAGTGGGATGTCAATTTTGGTTTAAATATTAGCAAGGACCTTATTTCCAGAAAGAGTAAACATGTGGGCAGGAATACAACATATGGAGTAATGTTGCACAGGGATCCTGACATTTAGGGCAAGAGGAAGTAGAAGTGAGACCAATGCGGTGAGCTATCAGGGGGGTCACATATGTCCTATGTAGCAATCTATATGATAAATCATGGAAATAAGCCGACGGAGAACAACGCAGTTGACATAGGAAGCTATATTCAAGTGCATCCCCACCGACAACTCAGGCAAATCCACCAACCAACTAAACTGGGTTTTTAACCCATTGAATGTCAGAAGTCTCTAACTTTTGGAGACTTCTCTAGCATTCAAGGAGTTAAAAGCCCCATATCTGAATCATCCAGCTATTTGGCCAATGGATCTGGAATAGCTTGCCTTTTTAGTAGATTTATGGTTACTTCTTGGGCCTCCATAACTACGTCTTGATCTTCTGAGTCTGTCACATCTTCAGGCTCCTCGTCAGTAGCAATTAACTTGTAGTAGGACTCTAATTCTAGTTGGAAGTAAACATGCAAGCAATGCTTCACAAGATCCAAACAGTAAATACTTTAGTGTGACGCAAAATTTGAAATGAGGATAGGTCAGATTGCACCAGTCCCTGGGGATCCAGTTGATTTACTGTAAAGATCTGAGCAACATTCACATTTAGGCTCAAGTCAGCTGGATCTTGTGAAGAATTGCTTTAGATTTGGGATTCCCAGAGCAGCCACAATCTGACCTGTCCTCATTTCAGTTGCCATGTTGCACTAAAGTATTTACCATTTACATCTTGTGAAAGATTGCTTGCCTGTATATCTGCAACAAGAACTGTTCCTGTACATCAGATGTAGAGTGCCTGTGGGTTACGCAACACATTGCCTTGCATTGCGTATCTCTCTGGCATTCAAAAAATTAAAGTAGCTCCAAGAAGAGATGGACACAGATGAGTATGGGTATTTTAGCTGATGAACAATTTTTAAAGGCAATTTTTTGAAGTCACTCTTTTGGTGTCACCATTGCAATAATACACCTGGGTGAAGCAGGGGGTGGGGTGGGAGGAGGATGAAGGCCGGGAGGCAGGAAAGCCGTGACTTTAGGCTTGAACTGGGCCCCAAAATTTCCGATTCAATCCATGAACTATAGTAATGCATTTTTTTATGAATGTTTGCTTGCAAAAAAAAAAAAAAAATACATTGAGAGACAATTTACTGATGGGCGGTCAGTAGTTATACTGCACAATATGACACAAGCAGAAACCAGTGTTTTAGAGCAGGCATGCCACATGCAACCTGTTCTCTGTAGGTTATGAGCCCAATGTGTGAATGTCCAGACTAGCATAAACCTGATGAACACGTTGGCTATCCTTTCCCTGTATTTCTGAACCCCCTTCCACTGGCATAAGATGTAGCTCTGAGAACACTACTGCATGTTCACTCACACTGGTAGGGTTTAAATTTGCTCTACTTGAGATTTAGAACTGCCTGTGTTGTACAGCCTGACAATTATACAAGGGTAAATGCAAATCAATGCCCTCCTGGGAACGAGGACAGGCTACTTGTGTGGCACATGAAATGCAGATAAATGGAGACGGAGCTAAAGAGATGGAGGCAAGATCAAATACAAGGGTAAAAGCAAACCAACAGCATCCTTGCTGCAACACAGCCTTGTATTTGACATAACCCCCCCCCCCCCACACACACACACACCCCAAACCCAAGCTTGCCATACATAGATAAAGTTGAATAGTGATAGTCATATTGTTGTTGCCCTCCTTAGAGTAAAACGTGAATAATGTGGCCCTCAACTGTTTGTTTGACATGCCTCTTTCAGTAAGTAACTGATGCAAGTCTTTCTCTAAATAACTTGATTTTTAGCTTGTCTCTAATTTAAAGGAATAGTAATGTTTCAAAATAAAAGGTGCTCCAAGTAATCTTCATAGTATTTGGACCATGAAGAGCGTTATTTCAATACTGTCAGACTTGTAGTTCAAGAGTAATTGAATGATAAAATATCCCCTTTCCGCTCCTTTTACTAATGTAACACTGCTCACCTCAGAGCAGCAAGGTGGTGTACAGATGGCTTGCAGAGGGTGAAAATCATCAATTGGCATAAAGGAAAAACCTGTCAAGGGGGCAGGGTTTTCATTGTTCTCACAGTAAGAAGATTGTTCCTTTCAGTGAGCTGTCTGGTCTTAAGACCAGATTCCACATCTGAGGTGCGCAGTGTTACACTAGGTAAAAGGGGCAGGAGGGTGATACTTTATCATTCAATTACTGTTGAACTGCAACTTGGACAGTACTGAAATAACTCTCCATGGCCCAAATACTTTGAAGATTAATTGGAGCTACTTTTATTTTGAAACATTACTATCCCTTCAACATCAGCTCCTTCCTCTGAACAGGATATTACCTTCTGGCTCAGATGTTTCTTGGCGTGTTACTCACTAGAAATTCTAGATATTTACTGTTTTGTAAGCCCTGTCTGGAAATTTGGGTTTGTCTTGGGGGAAACCTACCCTAGGAATAAGTGTCTTTTAATTTGTTTAAGCCCTACCCCTTCCTCTGCAGGCACTCCTGGCAAATCCCTGGCTCTTTCAATGCTTTATATGTATGGTCAGGTAATTTTTTTATTCATTGGTGGTGGTGGGGGGGGTAACCATGTCACAGAGTGCAAAATCTAACAGCAGTGACCCTCCCCATGACTACTGTATTATAATGTGGATCATTAGCTGTTAATAGTACGCTTTTGGTGTTATATTTTGTGCACGCATGGTGACCTGATGCACTTGTGTCTTTAAATAAGGTGCTTCCCACATTCACACCTTTGTTTTTATATTAATGCATTCAATGTATGTCTCCCAATCATGCAAATATACAATATATCGTGTCCTGGTGCCGCAGTCTTACAAGTGCTCTCTGGTTCCTGGCTTCCACACCCCCACTCTTTCTTCAACTGGTTGTCATAATCATTCGCCTAGTCCACCAAGAACCCTTGGTAGACCCTACCTATAAAGGCAGTAAATCTTGTTTTTAAATTCTGAATAGTGCCAATCAATTTCTATCAGACACATATGAATACTGTTTATATTTTTGCTGTATATTATTTCATAGTTCCACTACTCTTTTTATTGTTTAACACTATCTCTTTAGGTGGGAAGAAATTTGGATTCAGTCTTACACATGTTTCCTTCAGGGTCTTCAAGTAGCACATACAAAACCCCTCCTCTCTAAGCAGGACAGGAAACACTTTAGATGCACTTCCCACTCCCAGCACCCCCAAATGTATACCATCATGAGACAGAACAGACCTTTCAAGCAATGTGTGGCTGCTTTTGGCTATCAAGCTTTTCAGACTGTTGTTACACAATTCCTACCATTGGTTTTTGTTTTATTATCTGTCTCAAGTGTTCTTCCTCAAGATCCTGAAGGAAAGGGTGAATTTGCTAACCATCTATTCCTTCTCCTTCAGGTCTTAGTGGGTAGCAAATAGACTTAATAATTATATTTTTGAGCATCAATTGTTTCCTGGTTTAGCTCTGTTCTAACAGTGGGGGTTGGAGGTCTTTTTAAAATTTTCCTGTCTTGCCTAGAGGATAAGTTGTGTGCTCTTGAAGGCCTGAAAGAAAAATGAATTAACTGGTAACAAATGCACTCTTTAAAGGGATAGTAATAACTTACATAAATAAAAAGTGAAATTGTAGATAATCCAAAAAGAAATCAATTGATGCAAGTCCTATCTCTCAAACCTTTATGGTTTGAGAGATATCACGTTTTAAAGTTCTCCTCTCACTGATGTCAGCTGTATAGCTGATAGCAGGAGGTATGTGTTGGCTAACTCGAAGAAGCTCTTCAGCTGAAATAGCTTGATTTAAAATGAAATACTTCATTGGAACGGACTACAAAGTGTTCCTGGTTTGCAGGCACACTTTTGTGGATTGTTACAATGAAGTATTTATTTTTAAATCACGCTATTTCGCCTCTGCTGACGAGCCACCTGCCGGTCCCAGGACCAGGATCTCCTGCTGTTAGCTTACAGCTGACATTAGGGCAGTGATTCTCAGCTCCAGTCCTCGGGGCACACCAACAGGTCATGTTTTGAAGATATCCCTAATTAATCACAGGTGAATCAATCAAAATGACTGAGCCACTAATTAGTCACTTGTCATTAAGCAGGAACAACCTGAAAACCTGCACTGTAGGTGTGCCCCGAGGACTAACATTGAGAAACACTGCATTAGGAAAAGGGGAGGGAGGGGAGAACTTTAACTTTCGGATTATCTACAATATTACTTTTTATTCATGTAAGACATTAGTAACCCTTTAAAGGGAAGTAAACCTTCCTACAGTAAACTAAAACAATGGCTATGTGCCCCTGACTACTGCTAAGTTGGTGAAACGGTGATCTCCTGGGCCAAAAGGGATCTACAAGAATGGTGAGCACTTTCTCTTTCTTTATTTTGCGGAGTATCCAGGAATCATAGCTAGTGGAGGGAAAACATACACTAGACGGTAATTCCAAGGAATCGTTAGGGCATCCACTGCTATTGCTTGTGTATCCCTTGCTCTAGAACAGAACATTGGTAGTTTTATGTTTCTTATTGATGCCATAATGTCTATTTCTGGAACTCCCCATTGGTGTGTTATCTGAAGGAATATTTCCTGATTTTGTTCCCATTACCATGGGTCTATGGTCCGATGGCTGAGGTAATCTGCCTCCAAATTCTCCACTCCTGGAATGTAAATGGCTGACCATGCCGGTACATGATTCTCTGCCCAGAGAAAAATCTTCTCTACTTCCATCCAAGCAGCTTTGCACTTTGTCCCTCCTTGATGATTTATGTAGGCCACTGCTGTGGCATTGTCTGACAGAATCTAAACTGGAAGAGTATTCGGTATTGAAATCCATGACAATAGAGTATTGTAGATTGCATGTAACTCTAGAATGTTTATTGGTAGATGGGATTCTGTTGGAGTCCATTGACCATGGAATGGAGTGGTGTTTGTACACTGCTCCCCACCCCAATAGACTGGCATCTGTTGTGACTATTTCTCACTTTGTTATGGAGAAATGTTTTCCTGTGAGGAGATTTGAACTTTTGAGTCACAACTGTGGGGACTGTCTTGTGGACAGAGATATCTTCATCTTGTGATAAAGAAGGTTTGAATTTTTGGACCACTTGCAGATTAGTTCCAATTGTGGTGGCCTCAAGTGAAACTGAGCTGCTTCTATTGTGGCTACCATTTATCCCACAATCTTCATGCAGTTCCTGACTGAAACCTTTGGTAGGTTCTGAAAATTGGTATTGAATATCAGTCCTAGGAATAGGATCTGCTGAGATGGCACCAGGTGAGACATGCTTAGGTTGATAATCCAAGTGTAATTCTTCATTTACAACAGAGTAAGATGAACATTTTGTTGAATTAGCTCCTGAGATGGAGCCTTTAGCAACAGATCGTTCAGATAAAGAATAAGGTTTACTGCCATGGATCTAAGGTTAGCCATAAGAGGACTGAACACCTTGGTAAAAACTCTGTGCTGTGGAAAGACCAAAAGGCAGTGCCACCAATTGAAAGTGTTAGTTTTGATAAGCAAAACTGAGATATTTCCATTGCTTGAGTTATATAGGAATGTGAAGGTACACATCTTTGGTGTCTAAAGATGTCAGAATTTCCTCTGATTTCATGGCTACTATCACTGATTTGATAGATTCCATTTTTAACCTGGGAACTTTGAGAAACTGGTTAAATTTGTTTCAGGTCCAGGATAGAACAGAATCCTTTGTCTTTTTTGGGTACCATAAAAGAATGGGATAAAATCCTTTGAGCTTTTGGTACTGGCATGATATACCCAATTGTCTAGAAACTGTCAGATTGCCTGATGAAAGGCTTCCTGAAACAAGTTTTCTATTGGTACCCTGGACATGAAAAAATGACAAGGTGGTAGATTTGTGAAGGACATTCTGTAACCTCCTGGAATCAGTTAAGTACCCACTTCTCTTAAATTGACATCCTCCATTGTTGAATGAAGTGTCCGAGTCTACCCCTAGTGGGGGTATTGTGGAAGACTAAATACGCCGAACTTCATGCTGTGCTGGATTTGGATTATTTTGTACTCAGGTAGGTTTTGGTTTATTGAAACGAAACTAACCTCCAGATGAATGAGGAATATTCTTGTCTGGAGGAAGTTTTACCTCTCAAAGTAAAATACCTTTTCTTATTATCTAGTGGCATGGCAAAGATATTAGAGCTTTTTGGAACCAGAATCTACATTCCAAATATTCAGCCACAGGGCATGATGTGCTATAACTGTTGTACCTGAACATTTAGAAGTTAACTTTGCCACCTCTAAGACAGTCTTTCCAGTTATATGGGATCTTTAAGAATCATGGTGGGGAGTGAGCAGCAGGCAACTCACCGGCCTGGCGCCTACAAACGGCAAAATAAGTTGCATAAGAGTGGCAGCATTGTGGTTGGGGCGCAGGACCAGGGGAATAAGGGTGAGCGAAGAGCCTGAGCGGAGCCTAATGACTGACAGCGCAAGGAATTGACTTGAACATGCCCACTTGCAGAACCACATGTTTTTACTTCAGCACTGGCACATGTTAATAGCTATAGAGCCCCAGACCTGGGTGACCGATGATGACTGCACTAAAAGACACATGGATAATGGATCAATGACAGAAAGAGCCCGGGATGCGCCCTTTCAGTAGACGACCCGAGAATCTCAAGATTCTCATGTTGCCATTTTAATCCTTGCACCATAGTTAACGTGTTAGTTGGTCGCATGCTCTTTTGCATGCAACCTTTTAAAAGTAAACCTCGACAAAGTAAGGCAGGTTTTTCCTTATGCTCACTGAAGATTGTCCCTCGCTGCGATCCATCCGCATAGTCTTGCTGCTCTGAGGTGAGCAGTGGGAAATCCGTAAAAGGGGCGGGAGGGGGACATTTTATCATTCAATTATTCTTGAGCGACAACTCTTACAAAATTGAAATAACGTTCTCCATGGCCCAAATACTATGAAGATTAATCAGAGCTTCTTTTTTGTGAAACATTACTATTCCTTTAAAGAGCTGCTGTATACTGAATAGGTATAGTGGTATGTTTAGACAGGCTGGAGACTGTAGGGTCAACAAAGGTCTACCTTGCTTTTAGAAATAGGGTAAACCTTTTCAAATATTTTGGGAATAACCATGGATTTATCTTTTGCCCATAACTGAGCCAGTGGTGCAAACGCAAAGCATACCGTTTGCACCACTGGCTCAGTTATGGGCAAAATGTGGCTGAAAGTTAATTCCAGTCTAGTACAGGCTCGTGTGCGCCAGGTGACGTGTCACATAAGGGCAGGAAAGGAGGACGCGGGCAGGATAACAGAGAACGGTGGTAGTGACAATGTAACCGCACTGTAACCAGATTGACATGCGCAGTAGCGCTCACAATGCTCTACACATCACAAGGTTAAACTTTAATCTTCTTTTGTGCCTTATCGATCAGTTTTCTGATTTTTAAAATTACACAGCGCTTTATAACTACATTAATGCTACACACAGATAAGATCATGGTGGGGTGTTAGTTCAGCTTTAAATCAATGTATTACTATCTCTTTAACTCTCTGGGTGCCACAGGAATGTGCACTATTAACAGCGATTACAGATATCCTAATAGATAATCATACTCTCTTTGTGCCTGTGATAATTTATTTATTATTTATTAAGAGCTTAATATTTGGGCTGAATTGATAAGTTTAAATACATATTTTGTAAAGATATTAGTTTATAATAATACACCTCTTTAAATATAGTAATAGTACAATAGACAACCAATATATTTGGTGAAATAATTTTTCATTTGGAAATATAATGTTGTGAATGGATATTAGATAGATAGATAACATAATGGTAATCACTATTCCTGGGATCTCGGATGAGGTGTTCTGAATAATGTATGTACGGCATTATTTAAATATTCCAGAGAGATGCCCTCTCAGTAGTGTAAACAGTTAACTGAAGTATACAGGAAGGATGGCTGTTGAGGTTTACAGTGTGTAAATCCTTGTTTCAAACATCTGTTGTGAAACCATGCCATTTGCACGCTTCCCTCACTAATAAATAAAGTTGATCTACAGACAGAAATTAGACCTCTCTTGATCACAGTGAATTGCAGTCTTAAAGGGATAGTAATACTTCATTTTAACTTTATTTTATTTTGTAGGCATTAAAAAAACATGAAGAATGATATAAGTCTTATCTCGCAAACCTTTATGGTTTAAGAGATATTCACAAACAAAGTATCCCCCCCCTCTTCAACCAGATCAGAAGGGAGATGCCCAGGTAGACTGCAGAGAGGGACAATCTTCAATTAAGATAATGGAAAAAGCTGAAAAACTTGTCAAGTGGGGAAGGGCTTTCATTGTTTTCATACAAAGAAAACTGTCCCCTTCTGTTATCTGTACTGTCATACAACCAGACTCACATCTGAGAAGAGATGGCTTACATTAGGAAAAAGGGGCGGGGAGGGGAACTTTGCTTGTGAATATCTCATAAACCATAAAGGTTTGAGAGATAAGACTTATATCATTCTTCATGTTTTTTTAATGCCTACAAAATAAAATAAAGTTAAAACGAAGTATTACTATCCCTTTAATATGCAAAGCATCCGCTGTCATAGAAGACCCCCACTTGGCGATGCATCTGCTGCCAGAGGAGACTCTGCTTGGTGAAGCATCCTCTACCATCCACTCACCTCACAAGACATGACCGTTTTCAAACTGAAGCAGTCATGAATATGAGGAAGTATGCTTTTTTTAACTCGTTAAGGTCCAGAGGGGTATGCAAAACATTGCAATGCAATATGTTAAACACCCTGTATGGTTATGTTTACCATATGCAATGATCTGAGAGAGGTTCTGTGGTCCAGCTAGCACTGTCAAGCCTGCCTTCTATTTCTACAGGCACAGCTGTGAAATAAACTAATGCTAAACACATGGGTAGGGGGAGGAACGCTGTGGGTATGAGACCTGTACCCTTACATTGATGCAGGTGCATCTAAGCAGGACACTGTAAAAGCTATAGGACCTTATGCACAAATAATAACATGTATGTTTGTTTTTGTGTGTTTTATTTTCAAGACCAGCAAATCAGCTGTAACACAGTGAGCAATGGTTCACATAGTTTCCACTCTGCCACCCCTCCTCCGTCCCCTTTGCCACGTTCTCTACCCTTCTTGCCATCCCTCCATTTGCCGACTTCCCTACCCTCCTGGTTGGCAGAATGATGAATGGGTGGAGGAGGGGTGGCGAGGGTAGGAAAGGTGTCACTCATTTCTACAAGCATAGAAATAAACTATTAAGGTTGCGAGTTCCCTTTAATACTGGTGCACTGAAAGGTCTGCTGATCTTAAAAATATTATATTTTCTTTAAATCACTGGTATGTAACTGTACTGAGGAGGTGGGTGTGATCTCACACTGGTTGCTAAAGGCTGTTACTGTTAAATAAATAACATGGAGCTGAGAGGATGTGTGTGTATTGGTATACCGTACTTTTCTAACCCTTTAAGTGCCACAGGGATGTGCAGTGCATGTCCTTATGGCACTCATAGGGATAAGGGAATGATGCTGTTTGTGGTGCTGAAGGCTTAGAGGATACTGCCCTCCTCATCTTCAGGGTTGTCTGCTACTGGTGATGTATAAGGGAGGGCATCCCTTCCACACTGCCAGCAGTTCGACATCCCTGTATACTAATGGGGAACTTATACTCTTCTCCACTTTCATACTTAAAGGGATAGTAATGTTTCACAAAAATAGCAGCTCCAATTAACTTCATAGTATTTGAGCAATAGAGTGTTATATCAATACTGTCAGAATTGTGGTTCAAGAGTAATTGAATGATAACTTTTCCCCCTCCCACCCCTTTTACCTAGTGTAAGCCATCTCTTCTCAGATGTGGAATCTGGTCCATAGACCAGACAGATCACGGCAGGGGACAATCTTCTTACAAAGAGAACAATTTAAACCCTGCCCCCCTTGACAAGTTTTTCAGTTTTTTTCCTTATCTTAAGTGAAGATTGTCCTTCTCTGGAATCCATTTGGACACACCCCGCTGCTCTGAGGAGAGCAGTGTTACATCAGTAAAAGGAGTGGGATACTTTATCATTCAATTGCTCTTGAACTACAACTCTGACAGAATTGAAATAATACTCTCCAAGGCCCAAATACTATGATGATTAATTAGAGCTGCTTTTATTATGAAGCATTACTATCCCTTTAAGTCTTAGTGGATATGGAGAGGTGTGTCACCATCGCCATAGCAATGTGCTCACCACACACCACCAGACACACACTGCCACAGCATCGACCCTTAGTGAGTATGGAGAGGTGTGTCATCATCGCCATAGCAATGTGCTCACCACACACCACCAGACACACACTGCCACAGCATCGACCCTTAGTGCATATGGAGAGGTGTGTCTCCATAGCCATAGCAATGTGCTCACCATACACCACCAGCCACATATCACCACAGCATTGAACCTTAGTGCTTCAGCCCCTTTGCGTCCTACTGTTCTGCTAGCAATTGTCATGTTAGCCTCTGTGGACATAACATTAGAATGTTCTCTCTTGAGTGAAGGAAAAATAAATCAGTTTGGCCATTAGGATTTTCTGGCCATTTTAAGATAAGTGTGGGGTTGCTAATAGGTATTACTTTACCTTCAACTCAAGTGGAAAAAAATCCGTTTTATACACTGATTACATTGTCAATGAAAATGGTTGATCTAAAGGAAAAACACAACACACAGATCTGTTTTGAAGCAATTCTGTATTTATTTATGCAAGCACATCAGGTCAAACACAGAATATACCCTGCTTCACAGTACAGCTTTCATTGAACAAGCTGGTTGGAACAGAACAAAATACCAAAAAAATACAGAATCATGGAATGTATCAGACCCAGAGGCTAATTGAAGAGGTCCTATGAAGTGTGCATGAGAATGATTTGTAAAGTGTAGCACAGTGGTGTCTGAAAGGCTATTGTGTATTGGCAACAAGTGTATGTATCTATGGCAGAGGTTTATATAACCTTAAAGGAACAATATTCTTTTATTATGAGCAAAAAATTCATTGTATTGCTTTTCCTGTTGAGTAAAAATGATCTTCCCACTGATGGAATATGGTTTATAATAACATATATTATAATAATTATAATATATAACAATGATGGGGTTTTGCACTAACCCTTTGAGTGCCAGAGGGGTACGCAACGCATTGCTTTCTGGCACTCAAAGGGTTAAGGCAGTGGTTCTCTTGGAGAACACTGACACCCTGAGCTTAAGGCCTATGGCACAGTGAAGTGCCATGGCATCCTGGTTGAAAACCATTGCAATAAGGTATGATAACGAGGAGATAATATCACCAATGTGACTAACTATCCAATTCCTATGTTGTTCTATGGAGTTTATGCACAGATCTCAAGTAAAACAAGCTTTAGTTCAAAGCTCCATAAAATAACAGGATTGGAGCAGGACCAGTTTTCCCAATAGGCACAGTAACCAATTGCCTAGAGCGCCAAATTTTGAGGAACACCTCAGCTGTGCTGGCCACACCCACATTCTGAATTGTGGGTGTGGCCAGTGCAAACAAAATGTCACTGCACCAGTTTTATCTGCCTTTACAGGATATTAGTTAACCTCTTGGATGCTATAGAGATCTCGCAATTCATTGGAGATCTCTATAGAAACAAAGGTATTAAAGCTTTTTTTTTTTTTTTTTGGTCCGGGCTTGTTGCCAAAGGTATTACCTGTGCCATGAAATGGGATGGTGGGGTGGTCATGGGTGGAGCTAAGGGCTCCTGGGATGTAATTACAGCCCCAGTTTGGAGAGTTTATTACACTGGCAAAGTTATCTCCTCTATCACACCTTTGTCCGTATCCCCCCAAATGTTGTATTCTGTGTGAGAGTGAAACTTTTAATAGATGAGAGTTGGTACCGTGTTAGCCGTAGAAGCCAATAAAGGTATCAACTTTACAAAAAAATTTTGCAGTGAAACTTTTAGGCTCTGTAGAATGTAAATAACAGCTCCATCTCTTTTAACAATTTGAACTGTACTGTATTTTGAGTACAACACTTTCCAGCAGTGGGAGTATCCTTTTTTTACTTGCCAGGAAAATATACAATTTAATTTTCATAATAAAACTCTACTGATCATTTAACCATTCACTGCACAATCACATCTGCTATAGGAGATTATCACCTTTCAGTTCACAGGTTCTAGATCCACTCCACGTACTAACCACTTCAATGCTAGAGAAGTTTCTAACTTCTGAGGGGAGATTCACTAAGTGGAGATAAAGAGGTGATAAAGTGGAGATCACTTCACCAGTTTATCACTTCTCCAGTTTCAGTGTTATTCTATGGAGCTTATGCACTAAGATCGCCAAGGTTGAAGAACTCTTAGTGCATAGGTTCCATAGAATAACATAGGAATTGGGAAAGTAATAAACTGGAGAAGTCATCTCCACTTTATCACATCTTTGTAAATCTCCCCCATTGTTTCAAAATGCAGTGGAGACCACTCTAGTATCCAGTAGTTAATGGTTAAATCCAGAAAAATCACTGTCCCAGCTAAATACCTTCCCTACTTGAGGAACGTAATGCACCTACCACCTGCAGAACAAAAAGCAACAAGATAACAGTAGAGTGATGGTGGTCTCCTTTAATTCCTGGAGGCAATACATTCTTATGTTCCTTATCCATAAAGCAGTAAAGGTCCCTTTTTAAATAATGAATCTAGAACCCACAAACAAGTATCCCTAAACAAATACTTTGATGGTGGAGTTCCCAGACTGAAGGCTGTAGAATGACTGCATGTGGTCAGATGGTGTGGTACATATTACATTGTATGGTAAAATACAGTTACTAGTCCTAAGTCCAGCTACTAATGCTAAGCCAGTTGCACAGATGGCAAATGAGTTTGTAGTATGAGCTTCAATCCTTAATATGGAGCAATGACATTATTAACCTCTTGAGGATCAGCGGTCTGTGCTTAGCAATGCATTCCACATTCCTCACGTCCTCAAGGGGTTAACCCTTTGAGTGCCAGCAGTGTATCCAACGCATTGCAATGAGCGTTTAATACCTCGCTGGTACTTAAAGTGTTAAGGGACTGCTTAAGGTTATTTAAAATATGCAATATTAAAGACACCTGCACTTGATTATTAGATAAACAATGCTATTGGTGTCTATAGGTTTCTTTGTTATAAATTAGGAAAAAGGCTTTTCTTCCCATTTTTTTAATCCCTTGGGTGCAAGAGAGGTATGTAATGGGTTACAAATCATCTCTAGAATCCAAGGGAGTAATCCAGATTATGACCATTTTTAGTGAAGCAACTAGATTTTCGAACTCTAGTAAAAATGGCACCAGATTTATATACATTATTTCTTTCCACTAAATAAATCTGACAATTTTTCACAAGTAAGAAAATACTAAAATATAATTGCATTTCATTAGTGCTTTGTACTGCTCTGTATCCCCTTTGATATGGACACAGTTAAAGAAGCAATAAAGTTTTATTAAGACAAAATATAGGCTGTAAGGATGTTCCTGCTGAGGTAAACAATGAAGTCCCACTGCTGTAAAATGCTTTATTCAAGTGTTTGGTTTTGTTTTTCTTTTTTTATTTAATTAAACTGCACTTTTCTATTGTGGTCAACAGGTGTGATGCTGGTATTACTTTCTATGGAGAGTCACTGTCTAAGACTCAGACTTTCCCATAGAAAGCAATCCAAATCTGAAATCTGCACTAGGGAAACCAGGTGCCACTAGAAGCTGCAAAATCCAATAATGAAGAGACACTCAGCAGTGGGTGTGCTCCTGTTTAATAGCAGAACAATCTATACAATTTAATAAATATATGTATAGCATTCTTTCACAATAAAACTTTACTACTCCTTTCACACCTTGAGTGCCAGAGGGATATCCAATACAGTGCCTTGGAAACCACTGACACTCAATGGGTTAACCCCTTGAGGACCAAGGGGTCAACTGCAGCAGCAAATTGGTTCCAAGAGCTGAGAAAATGGATTGAGAACGCAGGCTCGCCCAGGGTCTATTAAAAACCTAAATATGCCCTCTTTAAAAACACCCAGAAATTTGATAAATACAGGGCCCTGCCCTTGAATTGTAACAGTATATAAGGGGGTTAACCTTTCGTGATATAGAGGCTCATGCAATGCATTTACTCTGGATATATAAATTTCTGCATTGCTTGGTGGCCATATCATCAGCGAAGGGTTAATTTTAACACTTTGAGTGCAACAGGAGTGCACAAAGCATTGCAATCAAAGGGTTAATAAACCAAAATAATAACAACAAATTCCCTTTCATATTCTAAGTGCTTAAAGCATGAAATATATATATATTTATATAATTATATTTATATACCATTATTTTCTTAGGTCTCAAAAGATTATGTACAAAAAAAGAAAAACAGTAGACCCCAACCAGTGAGGTCTGTCTTCCTGACCAGAACATTCTGCGAAAAACATTAGAATGAAATAAAACGCTTTATTCTTGTGTATGATTCAGGCTTCTGGTGAACGATTCTCAGGCCCTGTTTAAAAGTGTCGACCTGAAAAGAAAAGATACATTTATATTTAGCTAGTATTTAAAGGCATGTTAACATGAGATTTCTCTGAGATTTCTCTTAAAAGCCCTGTTTAAAGGCGCAGTAAACTTTTTTATGAAAAAAATATATATTGTATGTGTTTCATGATGAGTAAAATAAGGGTACTCCCACTGCTGAGAGATGCATATTTCCAGAGTTATTACTGTTTAAACCTATTTTTTTTTTTACATCTGCAGTGCCCTCTAGTGGTCAAATTCTAATTAGTTATTCTGCTACATTCTAATGGAGGAAAGTCAGTGACTTACAGTTCTCCAAAGAATGTGATAGAAACTGCTGAGACATTTACTGTCAGTTAGAACTATCAGGAAGTAAACATAGTAAATAACTTCTTGATTATTTGAACTGTTTTAATGTTTGAATAAAACAACTGACCGAGGTGGGAGTGACCTTTTTTACTCAGCTGGAAAAGTCCTATAACATGTAGGTTTTCATAAAAAAAGTTTACTGTTCCTTTAAGTTGGTTTGCCTTAGGACTGCACCTCTTTAGCACTCAAGGGCTTTTATTACTCCATTTAAATCAATTAAGATTTTTTGCCTTAGGCTCTGTTCACACAGCCACCATTAGCCCAGAGTTATTAAAGTTTCACTAAATGCACCCTTGTGAAGCAGCTTGCCCTCAGTACTGTTCAAGCAGACTATTTCCACCTTGCAGAAAGCAACATGCTACAATTTGGATGTGCTCATACATTAGGCATATCCTGGTTACAGCATGCTGATCTGTACAGTAGGCTATTAGATAAAGTACAAGAGATTCTGGAAGATGCAATGCTGTTCTTATCCTCCAGTGACTGACCAACCCACATGGGCATGAGCCATTAATATGTGGCCAATGCCCATGTGGGCTTGACTTGTAACACCTCCTCTATGCAGGAGAATTGCAGGGGGATCATAAAACACTGGAGGTAAGTTCGAGCTAAAACAGAATGCAGCCATGTTTTCCATTTAAACACAGTCTTGGTGTGACTTAGGTGAACTAAGGAAATTAATGGACAAAAGCTGTAGCAGGTAAGATTTCTAAGCAACAACAAGATGGCCCTGGGACCAAATTCATTCCTCAGAGGCTTTTCCTGTGGCCCCTCGTCTGTTCTTTGCTAGAGTTGGAAAAGTAGTTAATTTCCTCTACCTAATAACACACTCACACCATATTTGCACCACAAGAAAGAGTACACCCTCTTTCTTTTGCCTTAGAGAATATCTCCATTTAAAGCGGAACTACCACTTTTAAACAACTTTAGCTTCAATAACTCCCCATCTGGCGCCTAGCTGCTTAGTAGCGCTAGTCACCAGAATTATTACCTTGTTTAATAGATTTATCAATTCTTCTGGGGCTGACAGGCAGGACGGATCGCAGACATCTTGCCATAGAGAAGTCCGCGCTCCTGCTCTGTCAGTCCCAGCCGGCTCTAGGAGGTGTTACTAGAAGCCATTCAGCTCCGGAAGGGACTGACAGAGCAGGAGCGCGGCCGTCACTATGGCAAGATGTCCACGATCCATCCTGCCTGTCAGCCCCGGAAGAAGGCAATAATTCTGACAACTAGCGCTACTAAGCAGCTAGTCGCCTGATGGGGAGTTATTGAAGATAAAGTTGTTTAATGGTGGTACTTCCACTTTAAACTTACACTCGATATGCGTGAGGTTAATCTTTTTTTCCCAAAGCTGTTTAGAATTTTTAGTCATAATGTGTGGCCCTTTTGTGAACTTCAAAGTAACATATACAGCACTTGAGGTGAATCTGGTTACCTGTACAAAGAACGAATCCAGCCAGAATGAAAACTCTTATGAAATGTACTTATATTTATTTTAGGTTTCAGTAATATGACCTTCATTTACATTTGTGTTTTTATTATTTTAATGCATGCAGTGGAATATACTATGTTCTCATTTTGTAACATGCCTGATGAGACCCACGTTTTTTGAAAGCTTGCCCTCTAAAGCTACTCACCCAATAAAGGTATCACTTTATTCTGCTAGTACCCTGCATTACTTTAATGCAAGGTACAGTTTGTGAATCAGCAACATGGTAACGTTCTTCCTTTGTACAAATATACCAATTCTTTGCTTAACCACAACTATAACCACTTCCCACATCTCTAACAAGAGCAAAGCAGACAATCTTGACACACTGGTCTAATGCTAAACTGAGTCTCTTCCTGTTAACCCTATAAGAGCAATGCATTCCACAAATCTCTGTGACTTAACAGAAAGGGTAGTCAGTCTATAATCTCCAGCAGCTAGAACAGGTCATCCCAAAACCTAGTTTGGGAGCGATGGGTGTTGTAATCCCTAATTGCTGAAAGTCCAAAAGTTTTTCTTTTATCCATACTCAAATAGTTAACTCATAGATAATCGTCTTTCTTTGTTTTCCCCCACAGATAGAGTCTCTCTGTATATACAGCTCAGGTATCTGTTTAATACATGTAAAATGCATGTACCTTAAAGTCTTCCAGCTGTCTTTTTCCATGTGGTTATCTGGACCTTCATTCTCAAATGATGCCACAAAGAGAGCTGTAAAACAAAATGTCCACCTCTTAATACTTTTAGAGATATCCTATAGAAAAAAATCAGATGTTCCCCTTTGATTTAAATGGAGGTTTTAACTCATTGGATGCGAGTGAGATCTTCAACACATTGTAAAACAGTGCATTTGAGACTTTTCTAGCATTCAAGGGGGTTAAATGTTCCATTGAAATCAATGGAATATTTTATTTTCAATTGGATTGCCCCCATATTTCTCTACTTTTGTCAGAGCACATATGGCCCTTGGTATCTGAAGGTGCTGTGAAACACTACTGCAGTACATGACAGTACATACCTTCCTTAGATGTCCAACTGACTCCCTGACTGGGTCACCAAGGACGTAGTGTGATCAAAGACAGACCAAACTTGTACATCTATCTCAAACACCACTTCTTTGTCCAGTTTATAGAAGTTGATCTTTGTATAAAATCTTGGCTGTCTGTGCTAAGGAGTCCATTATTTCGGACTCCATAGCACACAGATGCTCAATACTGTCCTCATCCACCTTTTCAGGAACTTCTCACATGAACACAAGTGGATCAATCAATGGCTCAGTCTTTCTGAAGGATCCTGCCTGTGCCAATGATATCTATCTGTGTTCAGCTGAAGATATCCCGAAACCCTGCACTGTTGGTGGGGCTGCAGGAGTGGCTTGAGGATAAGGCTGACTGTCCTAGGGCAACCTGCTGTATGAGCACTGTTCTGAACAAACAACTGCAAAGAGCCTTTAGGCTGAAAAGTGCATTACAGTTATTCAACCACTAGAGTGTGCTAAGGAGTTAAGCAAGTCTAACTCATAAGCACTGAAAGGTCATCTTAATTCACCTTATAACCCTTTGATTCCCTGAGGGTTACGTTGCATTTACCCCTCTTGACCCAAAGGGTTAAAAGGTAACATTAAAGAAAATGTCCTTAAGGGGTTAATAGGAAAAACATTTTCTTTTTAGAGTGACAGGTCCACTTACATATTTTTTGCAAAGTTCTCCTGCATTTAAGTGTTGCCCATGGAATCAAAGTAACACTACAGTCTGCTTTTTATAGTTGTCCTGCATTAACACTTTCAGTGTTGGAGGGGTGTGAAATGCAGTAAATTGCAAAGTGCTACTGCGGTGTTAAAAGGGAGGTCTGGCTAACTTCTCCAACTTGCCCCTCAGACACTCAATAGATTAATAACATTTAGAGCGGAACTATCAATCTTATATTGAGCCCCAAATCCTAATTTTACTATCGATATGCATATACCTACTTGTGTTCAAGAATAATTGCGGCATTAGTGAAAAATAGAACTTTCTAGGCAGACAGTCACCGGCAGGGATCTAGCAGTAGGCGCTATCTGCAGCTCTGCCGTCAGTCCCTTCCAATGCCTTAACCCCTTAAGGACCAGCCGCGCACACACGCGGCGGTCACTTAAGGACCAGGGACCATTTTTATTTTCTCAAATCCGATTCTGGACTCCCCGAACGACATGCAGCCGCGCGGGGAGCCCAGAATTCCATGACGGTCCAGGACTGCCATCAGTCCTTAAGGGTATAACAACCCATGACGGTCCAGGACTGTCATGGGTTCTTAAGGGGTTAAGGTACCAAGGCATTCAACTCCCCAATCGTGGAGGAGAAGGGGGCAGACAGAGCAAACTAGAGGTGCCTTCTCTGCAAGATGTCTGTTCTGTTTCCCAATGCCTGTCTGCCTAAAAAGTTCTATTTTTCTCTAATGCCGCAATTATTCTTGAAAATACAAGTATGTGTATGCATATCGCTATTATAATTAGGATTTGGGGCTCAATATAAGGTTCATGATAGTTTGCTTTAATTAATTTAATGTAATTACCTTCTTCTGTATAAATAGGTGTAGTTAGTAGGTAGGTTTGAATCTTCTTGTCTTTCTCAAATGGACATTCCACCTGCTTCCACGTCAGGAAATCATGGATCTGTCTGGAGATCTCCCAAAATTTCTGGTCAAAGAGAGAGAGGAAAGTAACACCTTTTTAGTATACGATATTTAATGAGAGGCCCTATGTTCAAATGAAAAGTGGATGAGTCCTGGGGCAGACCATTTGCACTACAGAGTAGAACTAAAAATCCCATTAATTAAAAGGTGATTTTAACCTCCCTGAATGCTAGAGAGGTCTCAAAAGCATTGTGAAACCTTTATAGCTTTCAAGGGGTTAAAAAATAACCATTTAAAGGGATAGTAATACCTAGTTTAAACTTTTAGTATTGTAGGCATTAAAAAAAATTAAGAACTATGTAAGTTTTATCTCTCAAACCTTTATGGTTTGAGAAATATTTGAAACTAAAGTTCCCCCCTCCGTGACGTCAGCTGTCTAGCTGACAGATTTGTATTCTGGTCCCCAGACTGGCTGTCAGCTCTTCAGCAGAGCCGAGATTGCGATCTTAAAAAAAAAAAAAAAAAACGACTTCATTGGAACGGTCTACAAAGTGTGCCTGATTTGCAAGCACACTTTGTAGACCGTTCCAGTGAAGTAGTTCTTTGTAACGATCCTGATCTCGGCTCCGCTGAAGAGCCACCGGCCAGCCTGAGGACCAGAATACAGGTCTGTCAGCTAGACTGCAGACTTGAGTAAAACAGAAAGGAAGAGGGAACTTTAGTTTCGAATATCTCTCAAACCATAAAGGTTTGAGAGATAAGACTTACCTAGTTCTTAATATTTTTTTATTTTTATTATTTTTTTATTATTTTATTATAATAATAAATACACTTTAAACTAGATATTACTATCCCTTTAAGTAAATGGGAATTTATAGTTCTCCTCTATAGTACAAACAGTTTTCCCCAGAACGCCTCCTTAGTTGTCTGAGCTTGTGTTACAATGACTATCTAAATATGTGTGCAAGCAATAAGGTGACCAGACAATCCCTTTTAGACTGGACACATATGAATTATACCTGCTACATGGGAACCATTGCTGCTCAGTAATAATCGCTGCCGAGGATTTTTTTTTTTTTTTTTTTTTAAATAGACGTCTAGTTTTAAAGGGATGATATGGCAAACCTAACAAGCACGGCTGGTCTTAGTCTGCATTTAGGCTAGGCTGACCAGACTTCACCTTTAACCAGGAACACACATGAATGCATTCAGCAGGGCCGCTTTGATTTCAGTTTATGCTTGAAATATGCATATTGCCTATGTTTCCCCAGTTAAAGGTGAGGTCTGTCATCCTACCTTAGAGTGGTATATCTAAGGCCTTGTATTCAAAACAAAAGTTGGCAAACCAAGTGAAGATTAGAGAATAAATTAAAAATCCCATTGATTTAAAAGGAGCTTTTAACCAACAGAATGGTAGAATGTTCTCCAGTGCATTGCAGAGCATTTAAATTAATGGGAATTTACAGAACGTTTTAATACATCCTCCCTCCCATATGGTGCAGATAGTTTTCTCTGGAATTGCACCTTTTTAGCTTGATGCATATGGGCCTAAGTCTCACAGCAGTGTGCTATGTGTTCTTGTATGAAAATCACTGCCCCAATTATATTTGACCACATTGCTAAGTATCATAAAAATGGGAATGACCACCCGTGCTAATGGTAGAATCACTTGAGCTCTTGTGAGAATAACCTTAAAACCTGAGGCTTGAATAAAGTGAACACATATTTCTTTAATTCACCTATGCTTATGAAAATGTCATTCTTCAGGACTGCACAGGAATCAGTGTAACCCTGGAGTGTGCATTTTTAATAAGTGTCTTGCTTTAAAGGGATATGTTGTCACCTTGTGCTTGAGGCCAGATGGGAAACTATGCTGTGGACCCAACCATCTCCCACATTAACATGCAGTACGGCAGGAAAGGATATTTCCATACCTTGAAGTTGATGTGTCCATTCGGTAAGCGGTTGGAGTGGATTTTGTGTAGGAAGAAGATATCTTTGATAAATAAATTAAACACCGGAATGACTATTTTCTCTCGACTGCTGTTGGCACTTTGGGACCTCTGTGTTGCCCCCTGCAGGGCTGTTCGGTAATTACAGAAGTTGCTGGAAGGGTCCATATGGTGCTGTAAACAAAAGGTAAAAATTAAATAATTGAATGGATATTTAAATAAACTGCATGAAGCAGCCATACACCTCCCCTCTCCTCAGAGCACGGTATAGGAGCCTACGCTGGGTGTTATACACAAAAAAAAAAAAAAAGGAGCAGTTCTGGAGTAAACCAACAACATCGTAGAAAAGAAATAAAACTTATCATTGATTTAAATTAATACGTTTAATCCCTTTATTGCTAGAGATCACAAACACATTGGGACCTCTCAAACATTTCAGGGGTTAAAATACAATTTTTAATTAATGGGAGATTTGGGAATTTGTATTTCTACCCTACGGTGCATTTGGTTTGTTCCAGAATTGCTCATCTCATCTTCTATGCATAAGGCCCAGAACTCTGGAGATCTTGGTGCATAGGCACCATAGAATAACACAGGAACTGGAGAAGGGATATCACTGGAGAAGTTATCTCCACTTTATCACTCATTAGTGCATACCCCAATGGTCATATAAATCTAGTCAGGTATAAAAAAAAAAATTTCTAGATTGTAACAATACTGTATTTTCAGTCTAATGTTATGAAGAAGGAAAATAAAACTTAATTTTACTCCTCATTTGGCAAAAGTTATCAGCTAATAATTGTGAAGCTGAAAATGTAACAATTTGTTAAATAGAATTCTGAAAATGAAAACAACCGCCAGTTTATCTTTATGGCCACTAGATGGCGCTTCAGCCTAGTTTTGCTGCGTATGCTATAGACTAAATTCAAAATAATGAGTACAGCTGCTGCCTGTCTGGTTGAAAGGTTAAAATCTCTTAACAAGACCCACGTCTAAAACGGATACTGTTTTACATCTCTGTTCTTAAGCAAACAATACTAGAGGTGCTTAGAGCTTTGGGTCAGTACTTGGCTTTAGCAGCCTGTACAACATGATCATTTTAACCCATACAACCACACCTCCCCCTTTTTATCGTCCTCCAATCTCTAATCTTATTACTTCCAATAGGGATGTTTCAGTACATAGTTCCTGGAAAATACAGTTCCACGTCCTGCTTTATACTAACTGCAAATTTACATTGTTATTCTGATATCTGTTCTGAAATGTTATGGAATCTTGGTTGAGTGTGGTTCTTAAAGGAATTATCCTTTATAAATACAACATAGTTATGCACCAACACAACATTTCGTATAAAGGGCTTTAAGCACGAAAGACATGATGAACCATAGGGCACAAATCAAAATTCTTCAAATTTGGCTTGATATAAATGGAGCTTTTAACCCTCCGAATACTCGAGAGGTCTAGAGGTTCTCAACCCATGCCCTCAGTGGCCACTAACAGGCCAGGACTTAGGAATTTCCCTGCTAGAACACAAGTGTGTTGATCAGAGGCTCAGTCGTATTGATTAACTCACCTGTGCTCTTAAAAGGAAATTCTCAAATCCTCGCCTGTTAGTAGCCACTGAGAGCATGGGTTGAGAACCATTGGTCTAGAGAGATGTTTCAGAGGGGCTTTTAAACCTCTGCAATGATTGGAGACCTCTAGTATTCAAGCGGTTTAAAAGTCCCATCTTTTCTTTTGTACCCAAGATCCACATTTTATATCTATCTATCTATCTATCTATCTATCTATCTATCTATCTATCTATCTATCTATCTATCTATCTATCTATCTTTTTCAGCTTACCTCTAGTACATCAAACTTGGCCGTTTTCACTTTGGACCACGTTTTCTTTAACCTGGCCACTGGACTAAGATTCATTCCAGCTAAAAAAGAAGAAAAAAAACACGTTAACCATATTGTACAGTAAATTATAGTCACATTTTTGAGTGCCCATGAGGTATCCAATGCATTGCTGTGCACTGTGTTGGGGGCACGCAAAGGGAGTTATTCACTAAGGGGTGACAAAGAGGTGATAACGCGGAGATACCTTCTCCAGTGATATCACTTCTCCAATTCCTACATTATTCTATGGAGCCTGTTCACTAAGAACTCCAGTGTAGGAAAAATCTTAGAGCATAGGCTCTAACAATAACATAGAAAATGGAGACGTGATAGCACCAAATAAATCATCACTACTTTATAACCTCTTTATCACTTCTTAGTGAATCTCCCTCCTAGAGTCAAGTTAATCTCAGTGTAACCAGAACAGACAGGACTTTCACACAGGTGACTTTGTAGTAACTGAAAATGCTAGTGTATATTTAGTGCTACACTGTAGCAAAGTTTTTTCAGCATCCCATTCAATTAACAGAAATATAAGTGATAAAATTGCAGGGAAAACACAGCTACCTGCAACAGCTGTGCAATTTCAATGTGACTCCATTTAAATAAATAGTTCAAAGTTACAGCTGTTATCTGTCTAAGCAAAGTTGCTGGAACTTTCTGTGACAATCACAGTACGTGCTTGAAATGTTCTATACAAAGATTTACAATTCTCAACTCATGATTTTTCATGATTTTCTGTTGTTTCGTTGTGAAAGGGACCTAACAAACTCATATCTATGGAGCACTCCAGTATAGACTGGGCAGACATAAACTACTTTTCTAATCTGCTTATCAATTTTCATGAACACAACTAGTTGAAGAGCCCGTGTACATGGGCCACAGTGCCACGCAGCAACGGCCGTGGTGCAGACATGCACAGTAGAGATTGCCCGCTCCGCGGCTAATACGGAGCGGGGAGCAGAGAGGACTACGATTTGAATTCGAAGCCCCGCTCCGTTATCAGTCGTGGCGCAGGCAAGCTGTAGTGTGCATGACTGCAGCGCTGGCAGCCGTCTCTCCTGCGCATGACGGCTTCTAACAAACACACATTTAGCAAATTATTATATAGGATGGAGCAAGAAAAGAAATAGTCTGGCAGTACAACTGCAACGTAATCTGAAATCTGTGCATTAACCATTTGATTGCCAGAGGTAGTAGACCAATGCATTGCTTTGCATTGTGTTGGACATCCCTCAGGTGCTCAAAGGCTTAAAAAATGCAGGTATATTTAATTTAGAAAAACATATATTGTGAGGATTTTTTTCTGCTGAGTAAAAGAAAGGAACTCTTTGCTTGGGAGATGTTTCATCCAGAAAGTTTTTACAGCTCAGACTTGTGTTTTTTTTAATTGAACAGCAATTTTCTGTAGGAAGTTTGACTTTACATATTATGTGTTTGCAGAGTATGTACAGTCAAAATAAAGGGTTGATATTGCTTTAAGAATTATGAAGATAGTTGGGGTTATGCAGTAAGGTGTGATAAAAGAGGTAATAAAGTAGAGATGACTTCTCCAGTGATACCACTACTTCAGTTCCTATATTATTCTGTAGTGCCTATGCACTAAGATCTCCAAAGTTGAAGAATTCTTTGTGCATTGGCTCCATACAATAACATAGGAACTGGAGAAGTGATATCAATGGAAAAGTTATCTCTGCTTTATCACCTCTTTATCACTCCTTTGTGCAATATCTTCTGCTGTATGCAAACAGCAGGGTACAGCCAATAAATAGGCCAATTGGGTTGAATTATTTAAAGGAGATGTATCACCTTACTAAAAGTTTACCTTAATCTCTTTCCTTTAGCTACTCTAACAATTCTGTGTTGTTTTGTTTTTTTAAAAAAAGCTATAGAAATGCAGTTTGACAGCTTAGTTTTTCCCCGTGACGTCTTCTCCTCATTCTGACGAGAATACAGGAGAGATCCTCCTCCATGCTGGTCTGTCTGTAAACTGCAGCACTCTCACTGACTAGATATCGATCTCTGTCAATGAGAGTGCTGCAATTTACAGACAGACCAGCGTGGAGGAGGATGTCTCCTGTACTCTCGTCAGAATGAGGAGAAGACGTCACGGGGAAAAACTAAGCTGTCAAACTGCATTTCTATAGCGTTTAAAAAAAAACAAAAAAACCCAACACAGCATTGACAGAGTAGCTAAAATAAAGAGATTAACTCCTTAAGGACCAGCGGTCCCAGGGTGTGTGGTCCTTTAAGGACCAGAATGGGAAGTTCGACATGCCGCCCCCACGTGACTGATCACGTGTGCCGGCACGCCAAATGAGGGACTGAAAAGAGCGCGGTGAGTAAAAGTACGTGACGTAGCAGGACCATCACTGGTCCTTAAGTCCTGGACCAGAGTGACGGTCCGGGTACGTCAATGGTTCTTAAAGGGTTAAGGCAAACTTTTAGTAAGGTGATACATCCCCTTTAACATCCAACAACCTCTCTCCAGGAGCAGTGCAAGCATACACTCTGACACGCATAGCAGTGTATCTCTGGAAGTACATGTAAAAGGATGTCAACCCCCATTTATAATTTGATTAAATGAATTGTGTACATATGCACTCATTTACAGTGCACTTAATTAAAATATCTCAGTTCTCCCCCCCCATTGTTTTGCTGTTGGGGACTACAACTCCCATTATCCCCAACCAGACGGGCTGGTGTTTGTGGATTTGTAGTTTCAAACAGCTGGAGGTCCAGCAATCGACAATCTTAAAACAGGCTTGTTGTCTAAACATCAATAGCTTAAGTGCAGACTATCACTCCTCCTCTCCAATTTCCCACTGTATAACTATAGGTCCTTACAGATGATGGCCATCATGGAGTTGAAATTGCCAATGTTGAAGCATTCCCTGGCCACGT
This sequence comes from Rhinophrynus dorsalis, assembly GCA_037306005.1. Lineage (NCBI taxonomy): Eukaryota > Metazoa > Chordata > Amphibia > Anura > Rhinophrynidae > Rhinophrynus > Rhinophrynus dorsalis. Next base: position 130,634,703 of record CM074724.1, read on the forward strand.
CTATGAAGAATTCCATCACCCTTGTCCGCTGCTTCTTCTTCACCACCTGTCACAAAAACAGAACATAGGTTGAGCATAAGTGTTTCCAAGTACACTACAATGGAACAGACCAGTGATTATCAACCAGGGTGCCGTGGCACTTTAGTGTGCTATGGGCTTTTTTAACTAAGGCTGCCGCAATTTGCAATCAATGTATTGGATACCACTCTGGCACTCAAAGGGTTAATTATCCTTTTTAATGTGAAGTCAACATAAGGTCTGTTCAAACAACTATGGGCCAACTCTTAAGACTAGAGGAAAGGGTGTATGAATTTCAGCAGAGGAAGGGTTTTTTTTACAGTAAGGTCTGTTAAATTGTGGAATTCTTTGCCCAATGATGTGGTAATGGCAGATAGAATGGATACATTTTTGAGAAGATCCAATGCATTTCCTTCAAGAGGGAAAATACAGGGTTGTACTGTGTATTAGTATTTAGGGATAGTAATACTTCAATACTACTAATCCCCATACCGTAGCTATGGTAAAAAGAATTGAATTGTCCCCAGGTTCATCTCTCAAACCGTAAGCAAAGTTAACCCATCCCTTCCCCTTCCCTGAAGTCAGCATTGTACTGACTGCAGGGGAAGTCTGTTGTACGACAGACTTGCGGCTCTGCAGCTGAGCCGAGATCGCGTTAGTAAAAAATAATTATTTCACTGAAACGGTCTTCTACATGTGCTTGGTTTGCAAGCACACGTAGAAGACCGTTTCAGTGAAATAATTCTATTTTACTAACGCGATCTCGGCTCAGCTGCAGAGCCGCCTGATGCAAATAAGACCGGATATCCCTGAAGTCAGTACAACGCTGACTTCAGGGAAGGGGATGGGAGGGGGGAGACTTTGGGTTCGGTTTTCTCTCAAACCATAAAGGTTTGAGAGATGAATCTGGGGACAATTCAATTCTTTTTACCATAGCTACAATATGGGAATTAGTAATATTTAAGTATTACTATCCCTTTAAAAGAAGACATTTGGGTAAACAGACTAATATTCAATTGGGGGGGGAGAAAGGATTATATAATTCTAATTTTTTTTGGTTCATGAGGCAAAAGGTTGAACTTGGTGGTCTTGTGTCTTTTTTCCAACCTTATTTACTATGTTTAGAGAGACAGGTCCATTTTAATACATTGAGAAGACAAGTGGTAAGCTCAAAAAAACAAAAAAAAATGATATGCGAAGTCCAGATACTTGTATTTCTATATAACAAAGTGAAGTGTGACTGTGTTTCACTGTGTGAAAAGTAATCAAATACAGTAATGTGCAATCCCTCTAAAAACTGCTCTGTGAAGCAGGTTTTCTAAGAAAGGTCACACGTCTGTGTTTTCATATTTCCTCATTTTGCAAATGTGTGTTTATAGCTGCTCACAGTTGAAATACTTCCTGTCCTAATTATCAGTATGGAGAGCCATATATTACAATACAGTGCTGCAAACTCCAATAGAGAGAACAAAAATTGCATATATGTAATTTTTCAGTGTTAACTGCTTATTTTCTGATTTTCTACCCCCCTATTTTTGCTTATCAGGTTTACTCCCTAGAGGGAGAACGTAGCCCCCAACTGGAAAAAAGGGATAGTGTTGAAATGAACCAATGTCCCTGCTGCTAAAAAGTTTGGAGGGAATGTGCATATGGAGCTTTTTCCCTCCAGCCACCAGCGGGGGTTATGCACCATGATAAAGATGTGACAAAACAGGGATAACTTCTTCAGTGATATAAACTCTCCAGTTCCTATTTTATTCTATTGTGCCTATGCACTAGCATCTCTCCAGTTCAAGAGAGCTAAGTGCTATGGCTCCACCTAGATTGCCCACCCCTGAATTAGATAAAACCAGAAATTATAATCCACTTTTGTCTTCTTTCTTTAATTCTAATGTTGTTCTAGAATGTTCCAGCCATACTAAATGTGGTATAAAAGGTTAAGAACTATGGCTGGATCACATAAATATGTTGAAGACTCCTATAGCATTCAAAAGGTTAAAAGTCCCGTTTAAATCAATGGCATTGGGCAGAATTTTTATTTGTTCCCTGTGTTGAATTTGTTTTGCTCCACAATTGTATATCTTTTCTTTTATACATACTTCCTTATATTTTGACCTGGTATATGACAGAACTTACCCTGCAGATCTCTGTAGCCACCAACATGCTGAGGCAGTTAAACCAGTTGTCGTAGGCCTCTAGGTTATAGGTCTTTGTGATATCACTTCGGCACTATAAGTGACAATGGAAAGTGTTAGTGAAAGGCAGGTCTAGCGAACACAAAGCATGTTCTAAGCTTATGTATGTGTGTAGGGGTAACGCTACAAGGCAAATATAAAGGTCACAAGATGTTGCAGGTTAAATTCATATCAAAATTGTGGTATGAAAATTAAGAATTGCCCTAATCAAGTTAAAAGGGCACTAGCACCCCAAATAAAGTCCCCCCCCCATAGTCATATAGCAGTAAGCTTACAAATAGTACTATTATGCAGCGTAACTACCGTGTTATTCAGAAACCCTAATTCTTCTGAGATTGACGTCCAGGCTTCTTGCTGTAGAGGAGTCTGTGCTGCTGCACTGTCAGTCCCTTCTGTTCCCTTAGGTACCATGCAATGCCTCCTAGAGGAGACTGGTACGGACAGAAGTCTCTAATCCAAGATGTCTGCGCTGATGCCTGGCCGTCAGTCACAGAAGAAGTAGGATTTATGAATAACGCGTTCCTTATGCTGCATATTAGTACTATTTGTAAGCTTCTCACTATACGAGTAATTATTGGGGGGGACTATTTGAAAAACAACAAAGCTCATAAAAATATGCTTCTCTGAAAGAAATATATTGTTTTCTTATCATCCTAAATATATACAGTTTTTACAAAATTGCACCTGCCAACAGAGAAGAAATCTAAAGGTCATACTGATTGGAATTGAGAGAGTGTAATGGGCTGTTGATGATCTGTGTTTTAAAGGAGCAGTAACTTTAATTTCATTTGGTTTTCCTGCTGAGTAAAACAAAAGTGTTTTGACATTTTCCACTCAAAGTTACTGCAGCTCAAATGTATCTTTTTTTTTTTTTTTTTTTTTTTCAAGAAAGAGCACCAACTGTCAAGGGGTTTGACAAAGGTCCCGATGAGAGGACCAAAGTGTTGCTGCTTGTAGTTTACATATCTTGATGTTATTTTTTTAATACAACACTAAGATTTTGATACCAGACCGTATATCTATGGTCCTTTAAGGGTTTATACAAAGAAGGAGTAGTCAGCACAGATACAAACATCCGTAAGAAGCTTCCTACCTTGTGGTTATCCAAGGAATCCATGTGACTGATGATCTGCATTAAATCTTCAGGGTAAATATTTCCTAGTCGTTCCTATAGGGACAACCAAACATTATACATCTGCACGTTTCTGGCAAGGTAGTCAAGAATACAGGATAAAATGTTAACTCTTTGAGTGTCGGATGGGTGTGCAAAACAATGCAATGTGTTGTACATCCCTCTGGCATTCAATGGGTTAAAGGGAAGCTTAATTTCTTTCTTTATCTTTTCATTGTCATTGATTTATACAATGCATTACAGAGTAATGCATTCCACAACATTCTAGAATACAGATGGTTAATTCACAATCTGTTTGTTTGGACGAGTTTATTTGATATAATCATATGACCTATCTGCTTACTCAAGAAAAACACAAATGCAGTTTGTTGATGTTTAACCCTTTAAGGATCCTTGACGGTCCTGGCGCGTCAAGGGTCGGCGTGCCATAAGGACCCATGACGTGCCAGGACCTTCATGGAATTCAGGGCTCTCTGCGCGTCTGCATGCCGTTCCGGGAGCACTGAATCGTATTCTGCAAATAAAAAAAAAAAAAAAAGGTCCGTGGTCCTTAAGTGCCAGCTGGGTGCGTGATTGGCAGGTCCTTAAGGGGTTAAAGGAACACTAACATGTAAAAATATAATGTGTTTACATAACTTTAAATATCATGTACTTAGACCTACCATTAATAAAAATATTTATTTTATGTTAGGTGCCTAAAATATAATCATAAACAACAGGATAGGTACCTACCAGTCACAAATGCTGTTACTTATTATCAGCCCACTTACAGACACTATAGACTTATCCCTTCTGAGACACCTATCAAGACTGCTGTAATAATGGGGGCCAAGGAAAAGGCATGAATGGGTGCCCCTGCATAGCAGCAGAAGACAAGTAGGGAATTTTTACAGATGCTAGCATTAGACTCTAGACTGTAAGCGCTCACGAGCAGGGCCCTCTAATCCTTCTGTTCTCCACAGCTGATTGTACTATGTAATACCTCTGTATGTCTATTCCTAATTGTACAGCGCTGCGGAATTAGTTGGCGCTATATAAATAAATAATAATAATAATAATAATTAAGTACAGGATATTCAAGTGTAAAGTTCATTTTAGGTGTTAGTGTTTCTTTAATGATTTTTTTCCCTATAGAGCCCCCACTGTCTTCCATGGCCAAAAGCTCTCTAAGGAGAATGCTTGCGCATTCTATTGTTTAACTTAAAGTGGAACTACCACCCGACACAATCTTCAGCTTCACTAAGTCCCCATCTGGCGACTAGCTGCTTAGTAGCGCTAGTCGCCAGTATAATTACCTTATTTAATAGATTTCTCCTCTCTTCCATGGGTGAGAGGCAGGACGGAGCACGGACATCTTGCCATTGTGACATCCGTGCGCCTGCGCTGTCAGTCCCAGCAGGAGCCAAATGGCTCCTAGCAATGCCTCCTAGACCCGGCTGGGACTGACAGCGCAGGCGCGCGGACGTCACAATGGCAAGATGTCCGCACTCTGTCCTGCCTGTCAGCCGGAGAAGAGAGCAGAAATCTATTAAATAAGGTAATTATTCTGGAGACTAGCGCTACTAAGCAGCTAGTCGCCAGATGGGGACTTAGTGAAGCTAAAGATTGTGTCGGGTGGTAGTTCTGCTTTAATATGCCAAAAACAACTATCTTAGAAATGTGTTTAACAGAGTTGGAAAGCTAAAAGTAGTCATAGACAAATCAAGTAATAATATAGAAGAAAAAAAATTGTGACATTTATAATGGGAAACTACACTACACTATTAAAACTTGCTTACAAGTAAATTGGCTTACTGAAAGAAAAAAAAATGTAATCCCTTTGTAGGCTTAAATGAGAAAGGAATATAAACATTTATAAATCCTTGAGAATCAACTGCATGTTTTTCCCAGTTTCAACTTCTGTGTAGATTTGGAACAAATATCCTACAGTTCTGGAACTGAAAAAGTGCAGATCTGTTTAGGTTCTAATTCATATAGGACACAATATATGACTCTGTGGTTTGTATATACTAAAATGGAGCTTGTTGGGCAAAATTTGCAACTAGTAAATACTGGCATCAGTATCTACCTATGGGTGTTTTTGCCTTACATTTCCCTTGTTTAACTGATCGTGAAGCTTTGTTCTACAAATGATGTCAATTCGTAGTGTTTTTGATCTTCCTTAGCACGGAAAATCATTACATCATTACGCAGTCCCAATAGTACCAAATTCTCCTGGTAAGATGTACTATTGTGCAATGCTCATTGGTGGGAGAGAAAGAGATTACCGTATTTGGGACAATTCCAGAGAATATCAACAGCACAAAGGGGAAAATCAAAATTATCCATATTTCCTTTGACATAAATGGGGCTTTTAACCCTTTGTTTTGAATCAAGAGAAGTCTCCAGCACATTGCTAAGCAAAACGATGTGGAACTATAACACTCGTGCTAACCCTTTGACCTCTGACCTCTTACAGGTAATGTGACCAGAACTTCCTTTTAATGCAAGACACTTTCAGAAAAACAGACACTGTTGGAGTGTGTTTGTTCCTGTGCAGCCAAGCAGAATGAAATGTTAATTAAAGGAGAGATCTGGTCATGCTGCTTGGGAGACTTACCAGTTCAATGGTGGTCAGTTGTTGAGCCAGAATCAGTGGGTCACCGCATACACTTAATATATCCTTTTGGGAGGATTGTGGTTTGGTCTTTAGAATGGTCCCTTTATCAGTGACAGGCTGACGGATCTTCTCTCGGATCTCTTGGAACTGGCCCCGCGTGGATAAGGCAAGTAGCACATTCTGAGTCATCTGACTGATGCTCTTCTTGATTGTACCATTCTCCTGAGAGGAGTGCAAATGTTGCAGTTTAACAAAAATGACCAATACTATTGATTAACAAAGATGTGTTATTTAGACTGGTATGTGATAAAGGATGCTCTGTAAAGCTGGAAGTCTGATTGACCCTGCAGACTTCCCTAAATAATTCAATTAGCTTGGAAAAAAAACAGCAGATAGCAAAGATTTGTACGAAAGGCTACAGCACCAAGCTTTTTAGGACAGTCAGCCATGTACTAGTTGCACTTTAACTGATAAGTAATAAATGTACGTTAAACTAAACTCAAAGACTATGTAGCACAAACCAGGTAATTCTGCCTGACCACTGGTGGTACTCAAAACCAGATAAGGCATCCAGGATAGGCGAATGATGCAATGCAGAACAAATAGTAGACTGATCAGCATACCTGTGAATTTCCAATTGAAGTCTACCCGGAGGGGAGTCCACTGGGGAAGCAGGGAGTAAGAATAATGACACGAATCGCGTAAAAAAAGGGACGGAGCTTGACGCGAGCTGGTGGGGCAGGGCTTAAAAGTGTCACACAGAAGGCTGGGGAAGGAGGAACACTGGGGGAAACAGCAGATGTGGGCAAAGTTTCAATACAAACTGCCCTCATGCTGAGGAATCAGCCTCTCTCCCGGACACCCGGTAAAGCTCTGTCAAAACCGGAGTCTCCGGGGCAAATTCGGAGAGTTCACAGGTATGCTGATCAGCAATACAAAAGTTCTTATGCTTTTAGGGTAAGTTAAACAATTTTTGTAATGCATGAAGGTAGCAACGTTTCAGAGGTGTGTCTAAATACGGATGGGGGTAGCCCCCTGAAACACAACTATACTTCTGCACTAACAAAATGGAGTAACTCATCCTAAATCCACAAGAACTGTAGTGTCACTTGCCAATCTATTTGTTTTGCGTATCAAAATAACACTTTCAAAGGGACGAGGCAATTACAAAAATAGCCCTTTGGATGCCAGATGTCTCCAGTTTATTGCTTTGCAATATGTTAGGATACATTACTAGCATCCTAAGGGTTAAGAGAGCCCCCAGAAAAAAATATCCACTCCTAAACCATGCATTAGTATTAATGTATAATGTCTAGTTTGAAGATCAAAGCCTTTAAGCAAGCAGACAGACTAGTAACAATTAGCTTTAATGTGTGCACTGTGTTTTGTACACTTATTTGCCATGAGCCTCTCCTTTTTAAATTTAATTAATTAACAATCTTTACATCTTCTCTTTTACAATAAAATTGTTTACTCTGACTGAAAACCAGGGTGGACATACATGATCCATTGTGTATAAACCTTGAGCCAAATGCACAACGTAAAAAACCCAAATGCACTACAATTGATATTAATGGATCTTTGAACCACTCGAATGTTTGTGAGGACAATGGATTCATGGGGATAAAATCGCCATTTATGTTTTATATAGATGGGGTTTGGGAAATTGCTATTAGTGTCCCTATTATGCAGAACTACATCTTCTCCTCTCTCTCAGCCTGACTCATATATATGTCTTTGATGTGTTCATGAGGTGAGGAGAAAATTCACTGACGGTGCCATTAAAATAATGCTTTGGCATTGAATTTTACATCAATCTTACTCGCATTTGACGTTTTTCACAATGTAGGATTTTATTAGGGATAATAAAATGGGGAAAACATCAATACATTGGAGTCTTCCCTACTCAACTAAGACAGGCTGAGCAGATCTCACATTTAGCTGGGGATGCATAAAAAAATGCATACTTCTGGGCTGCTTTGGCTTTAGAGCAGCCCAGAAATTTTCATTGATCACAGGTGGGCATCCAGAGACTCAGTCATTTTGATTGCATTACCTGTGCTTAATTAGGGTTATCCATTAAATGTAATCTGTTGGTATGTACCAAAGACTGGACCTGATAATCACTAATGATTTTCAGAACCTGTGAGTAATCAATTACGCATCTTTATGTGTCCAACTCAGAGAACAAAGATCTTCTGAGCTTAGACTACCTAATGACTAAACCAAAACTCTCTAAAACTATTAATCTGACTGGAAAACAAAAAACAAAATTAAGCTGTTAAAATACAAATGCTTAACCCCTTAAGGACCAGCGGTCCCGGGGTGTCTGGTCCTTTAAGGACCAGATAAGCGAGTTCGACATGCCGTCCCATGTGACTGATCACGCGGGCACAAAGGGGTTTAGGAGACTAAAAACTGTTTAGGTAACAGGTCCACTTGAAAGTGCATAGAAAGGGTGTTTCAAACAATTCTCCATCTAACTCACAAGAGTTTAAAAAATAATTAGCAGAATTATTTATTTGTAGTGAAATAAAAGGCCGTATTTAGGAAGCCAATGAGAAACAATTCTGGAGAAAACTGTTATAAAGGAGAAATAAAGCTCTAAACCCTTTCGCAAATCTCTATGAATTCTTAGAAATGCAACTGAAAATGTAACGTGAGATTATCCTGGATAATCTGTGAAGTGCTGTTACTAATCACGCCTACAACAATATACAACATTGATAATAACACAGCATAACCAGCACTGTCAAAATCACACATAATGGCATAAAATACGAAAAGTCCAAGAGTAATTTCTGTCCTTAAGCTATGGCGTGAATGATGTGCATCTCAAAGAAAAGAAAGATTATTGCCAATTAGCACAATGTAAATCAGTGTTTCTCAACCAGGGTGCCATGGACATCCATGTAGGGTGCTGCATTTTATCTATAAAGCTTTGTGAATGTAGACTTAAAACTGTATATTAAGGCTATTACTATGCACAATTTGTTTATTTTTTGTGAGATCTAATAATAACTCTATATTTATGTACTAGTTGAACAGCCCGTGTACACAGGTCACAGTGCCAGGCAGCAACGGCCACGGTGCGGTCATGCACACTACAGACTGCCCGCGCCGCGGCTGATAACGGAGCGTCCCGCTCCAAATTCAGACCATAGTCCTCTCTGCTCACCGAAAAGGACTACGGTCTGAATTCGGAGAGCCCCGCTCCGTTATCAGCCGCGGCACGGGCAGTCTGTACTGCACATGACTGCAGCGCACGCAGCCGTCTCTACTGCACATGACAGCTTCTGACAAACATTAGCGAATTATTATATAGGATTTGTAACCTTCATTACACCCTTGACATAAATTGATAGGGGTGCCCTGGAAATGCCAGAATATGTGTTAGGGATGCCTTGAGCAAAAAAGCTTGAGAACCACTGTTGTAAATGGACTAAGGATCCTTGGTCTATGTAATGTACATTGTTCTGAATATGACCCACCACCCCGCCGTTTCCTTGGGATACATATCATTAAGTTAATCTGGAGAAACCAACTGCACTTTAGGGGACAAAAAAAAAATCCCCAAATTTCCCTGCATTTAAATGTGGCTTTTGAGGTCGCCAACAAATTGTTTGCTCTCTATCATTCAAGGGCTTTAATGGCTGTTCCACCTTAAGGTGCAGTTACTTTGCCCCAGAATTGGCCTTTAAAGGGATAGTAAAATGTAAAAAAATATATGTTGTAGGGTTTATCCCCCTGAGTAACACAAGGGTACTCCCACTGTGAGATATTTTATTAAAAAATGGTAACAGCTCAAACTTACATTTTTTAGGTGCACTATCAAAGTGGCCTGAAAATGTACAGAGGTGCTGTTGCTACACCATCCTATGGACATCCCTGGTCCATAGGCTATAAATCTCCATAGGATGGTGTAGCAACAGCACCACTGTAAATTTTCAGGCCATTGTGATGTTGCACCTAAAAAATTCAAGTTTGAGCTGTTATAATTTTTTAATAAAACACCTCTCAACAGTGGGAGTACCCTTGTTTTACTCAGGGGGATAAACCCTACAACATATATATTTTTATATTTTAAGTATTACTATCCCTTTAAGGATGCCACTCTGGCACTCAAAGAGTTAAATTGTAAGGAAATTTCCAATTCCAAAAATTCTATGCAACATAGATACAAGACCGACTGCAGCTTAGACCACGTTCATCCCAATTTTTCTTTATTTGCCAAGAAAATCAGTGCAGCATCAGAATACAAACAATTTGACTGTTTATTAATGATGTGTGCACTTAGTTCTATTACTGGTGTGCCAACAGGGGCAGATGGCACAATGATCGAGTCCAGAGACAGCTCTCAGTGTGTATCAACTCTGTAACAGATTACAAAAAGCTCTTTTCTTACTGCTTGCTTCATGCAGACTGCAAGGATACAGGCTGATGGCTGGAATGGAGACTAATTGCCTGAAATTATGTCTTTCTGCATCTGAAGCTGTTCTGTGCTCTCAAACCCCTGACTGATCCGTCAGCTACACGTGCTATGCTCGCCTCTGTTTTGGCTTAACCCTTTGAGTGCCAGGGGGTACTCAACGTAACATACCCCTCTAGCACTCAAAGGGTTAAACCCATCAAGAAATACATACATAAAATGTATTGGATTAGCCCTTTCATGGCTGCGCTGCAACACTGTGGGAAGCAGTAATCAGATTTGTCCAAAAATAAGGGATTTGAGTGATAATCCTAAAAAGGATACACTGAATCCAGAATCCTTTATGTATTTAGGGGAATCACAGGGTTTTTTTAAGGATATTGCATTATCCATTTCTTTTATTTCTGGTCCCAAAATTAAAGCACTGATGCAATTAATACAGCCAATAATGACTGAACTGAAAACAGGTGCACCTCCCACCATGCATTTCCAGTTGATATATTTTCTCCCATCATACATTTCCAGTTGATATGTTTTCTCCCACCATGCATTTCCAGTTGATATATTTTCTCCCATCATGCATTTCCAGTTGAATTATACTCTCTGTCAATCATTTTGTAACCCATTGGATGCTTGAGAGGTCTCCAAAACATTGCTTCTAAAGGCGATGGAGACCACTCAAGCAACCAAAGGCAAACATTTTGACAGGATTTAGTATTTAAATTTAAAAAAAATGGAATTGGTGTATGCCTAATTATTAATACTTGCAAAGCACTTTGCGTTAACTTTTTTGTGGCAAGAAATGTCTGTCAGTGAAGTGGTTACAGTGACAGTCTGCCTCCTTTTTCACTTTACATATTCTGTAGGTGCATAACATGTAAAGTCAAATTGACTATTCTTTATTATTGTTTTTTTTTGTATTAGCTTCAACTATTTTATCTTTCATTTTCATTTTACACTTTTATGTTCCGTCAGTAAGCTCCCTAAAAGTTAGTTTCAGAGAGCTTTCTGTCAGGGAGCCTGAAAACAGGGATAGTGAGACAACATTCCACTATACCTACAGCAGAAAAACCTGTCTCAGTTACATCATACAGAGCACTCAGTGCTGCAGGGATGGTGCAACACTCTCGCTATCCCTACTGTTACAGTACATGACAGAAAGCTCTCTGGAAACAAAAACCCAGTGCACATGACATGACAAACACAAAACTGTCCAGTGCCATCACAGTAAAATGTTCCGTGCCCTCCACTAGAGCAGCAAATAATAATGTGGACATAAGAATGGTATATGCACTCTATAACTAAAAGTACCAACACTAAAGGAAGTACTTGTGGCTGTTTCCTGCTCTTCTCACCTCGTCACATTGAGTGATCCTTTGTGCAATCTCCTTCAGTTCTTTCCTGGCTCTCTCATCCTGGAAGTCAAAAGGAAAGGTTTCCGTCCACTCCCTCAGAAGCTGGATGATCTTGGCAGCGAAGGACTTGAGCTTGGCCTGTGAAAGTTAACAAATTATAGAGTGAAAAGAATATCTTAAGAGACATATTTTGAAAAGGTCATTGAGGAAACATGCACTGAAAAGGTCACTGCAGCAATATTAAGCAACTTTGTTGAGTAAGACACATTATACTATTGTGTTCAGCAAGGCCTCTATAGTACTGGAGAAAGGACACCTGCAGCTCTCTGAGACCATTCTGTCATCAGTGTAATTTCACTCACATTTTCCTGCAATCCACCACAGGAGAGGTGTGCCTTACAGCCAGCCTGTGTAAGCAGCAGTCAGAAATATTGGTTAATGCCACCTGTGGGTCAACCACTCATCAGAGATTTTGATGAACATCAGAACCTTCTCTAGTGCTAGTGTGAAATGTCTGCTGGTGGCCCCATAAGCTACAATGCAGACCTGAATTACTGAACATTTACTGTGTGCCTGAAAGAACACATTACAGTTGTAGCTTGATGAATTTTATTTTCACATGAGATGATAGTCACCCCTGTAAACAGCACCACTGACCATCAAAGCACCTTTTACAATGGGTCACAAAACCACTGCAGGGCTGTTGTCTATGTGAATGGGGTTTAAAACACATTATATGATGGATGGGTTGTTTGTTTTGTTTTTGTTCAGATTAAACATAGGTAATGCCATTGCTGTGCAGTTTCTCTTGATTAGGAATGGACAAAATTCAGGCCTCCAGATGTTTTGCTACAACTCCCATCATGCTCAGCTTGCCAAATGAAGATGGTGTAAATTGTGATTCAACATCGATTGCAGGTTGAGACATTTCCCATATCTATTCCTGATTGCAGGTTCTCAAGCTCCAGCCACAAGCCTGCACTGGTGGAGAGTAGGCTTAAAGGGATAGTAATATTTCATAATAAAAGCAGCTCTAATTAATCATCATAGTATTTGGACTTTGGACAGTGTTATTTTAATTCTGTCAGAGTTGTAGTTCAAGAGTAATTCAATGACAACGTATCCCCCTCCTGCCCCTTTTACTGATGTAACACTGCTCAGCCAGAGCAGAAGGGAGGTGCCCAGGTAGACTGCAGAGAGGGACAATCTTCAATTAAGATAAGGGAAAAACCTGAAAAACTTGTGAAGGGGGGCAGGGCTTTCATTGTTTTCATAGGAAAAAAAATTGTCCCCTGCTGTTATCTGTCTGGTCTATGGACTGGATTCTACATCTGAGGAGAGATTGCTTACACTAGGTAAAAGGGGAGGGAGGGGGAAACTTTGCTTGTGAATATCTCTTAAACCATAAAGGTTTGAGAGATAAGACTTATATCGTTCTTCGTGTTTTTTTAATGCCTACAAAATACAATAAAGATAAAATGAAGTATTTTTATCTCTTTAAGCACTTCTGTTCTAGATGTTACAGAATACAATTTTTTTCACAAATCTATAGAACTATTCTATAGGCTATATTCAAGAAAATAAATTGCTTCTGTTCTGGAGCAAACCAGCCGCACCACAGTAGACAAATGAAAATTCCCAATGATTTACCTGGGTCATTATACACTTGAAGGCTGGAGTTCTCCAGTACATAGCTTTTTAAATCAGAACTTTCACCTTTAATACACCGTGTATGTGTGGGACAGCTGGGAGGGAGGTGGGAGGAGAATTTGAGAACTGGGAAGTCCTGTGCTGATGTGCCAATGTTACTCTGTGCCGCAGAATGCAGAAGTGGCTACATGAAATCTAATCTTGAGAGAGAATATCTTCTTAAGTATGTGCTTACAGAAAAACACCCTGACGTCTACAAACCATTTTACTAGACTAATAGGTGATATGGTATATTAAAGGTAAAAGTTACACTTTAATGCGGAACTACCACTCCGCCTAAACTTGCCCCTAAAGAATTACCCATCTGGCGACTAGCTGCTCAGCAGTGCTAGTCGCCAGAATTATTATCTCCTTTTAGAGAATTCCTACTGCTCCCGGGACTGACAGCCAGGAAACAGTGCAGACATCTTTGCATAGTGACGTTTGCTTACCTGCTCTCAGTCCCTTCTGGTGCCATGCGGCTCCTAGCAACGCCTCCTAGAGCAGACTGGGACTGACAGTGCAGACGTCACTATGCAAAGATGTCTCCGCTGTTTCCTGGCTGTCAGTCCCGGGATTCTCTATAACGAGGTAATAATTCTGGTGACTAGCACTCCTGAGCAGCTAGTCGCCAGATGGGTAATTCTTTAGGGGCAAGTTTAGGTGTGGTGGTAGTTCCGCTTTAATGCCTTGGAGACCTCTCTAACAGGTTAAAAGCCCTGTTTAATTCAATAGGTATTTGGGAAGATTTGTCCCCAATGGGGTAGATGGTTTGCCTTTGAAAGCAGAGTATGTTTACATCATCAGATTTAACCCTTTGACTGCCAGGGGGTGCACAACACATTGCAAAGCAATGCGTTGTGCAACCCTCTGGCACTCAAAGCGTTAAGATCTGAAACACTGGCAACATTACATGGTATAGGGACATTTTAATGCATGGCATACCTCTCTGGCACTCATTGAGTTAAAGTGCATAGATGACAATGCCAAAAGTTATGTCACACAGCATTTTTTTTTTTGATGTAACACTTCAAATGCTAGAGGGGTGTAATCTTCCCCACTACTCAATACATCCAAGAGTGCAAAAAATGCAAACGTTTCCCAAACATTTGCAAAGACTATAAAGATTTTATTAACCCTTTGAGTGACAGAGGGGTATGCAACGCATTGCTTTGCAATGCGTTGCTTACCCCTCTGGCACTCAAAGCGCTAATATAAATAAATAATCCTCCCAATGAGTTTGGGATGTCTCTAGAATCAATGACGTTAAAAATCAGATTATTTTCTTCATTTATTTACTTATTTATTGAGTGGGTTTCCTAAAACTTGAATATGTTAGTGTTCCCAAATTTGTGTATGCTTTTGACCTGTTCTCACTTATGCAAGATCAATAGTCGGCAGACCCCCTCTAGCAGGTGAAAGCTACACAGAGTTGCACTTCACACATTTAGTGAAATATACTTGCACAGCTCGAGAACAGGCTGGCGGAAGTGAAGTGTAGGCAACGGCGAACTTAGGAAGTTTATGTTACATCCTGTATTAGCTTGTGTGGAAAGCTCTGGTCACACTGCTGCAGTTGTCATGAGGCTCCCCCTCAATTCTCCACTAGCCTACACGTCACGCACACACAATACACAGGAGGTTTGCTGCTTTTGGAAAACATACACAAACATGCTTCTGCTTTCACTTCTGAAGCTCGGAAACTCCGCCACTCATCACATGTTCCATGTCACTTTTTAACAACTTCTTGACAAATGGAAAAAAAGAGTCCACATCAGAGTGATATGTCAGTGAAAGGGCTCTGCTCTCCTGAGATTAAATGAAATGCATTATGGGACTCTCTGGCTACAAAAGAAGTCAACAGAAGTTTATAATTCTCCCTTGTTAACATGATAATTAAGTTTAGAATTACAAATATATTTACTAAAAATGTATGCTGAACCTTTGTGTTCTTTTAACCCACTGGATGTTAGACAGTACTGGCCTAGCTAGTGTTCACATGCCTGAGGAAGAGACCTAAGAGGTATTGAAAGCTTGCATCCTAAATCTGCTTAGTTAGCCAATAAAGGTATCAACTTGACTATAATTGTCTCCTGTATATAAGTAGCAGTTACAGTGAATGCATCTGCCCATGAAAACAATTGGACATATGTATTAACCCAGGAGGAACGTTGTTTATCACTCTGACATGCAAAAGGTTAAGCCAAACGTTGAGCAATTCTGTTGAAGAGCAACTTAGACACCATATAATCATTTGAATGCTATAAAGGCCTCCAATAAATTGCTTTGCAATGCATTGGAGACCTCTCTAGCATTCAAGGGATTAAAAGCCCCATTTATATCATAGGGACTGTTAAATACTTCCTAGTAGTGCAGTTGGTTGCCATGTGCTTAGATAAGGAGTGGTCAATGTGAGGCCTTCCAGCTTCTGCTGAGCGAAAGCTCTCATCTTCCAATATCTGAAAAGAGATAATGGGAGTTGTTTTCAAGCAGCAGCTGCAATGCCTCATGTTGCTCATCCCTGGCCCAGGCACAAGCAAAATATTTCTACTTATACTTTAGTGAATAGGAAAAAAACTATACACATTAACCCTTTGAGTGCCACAGGGGTACGCAACGCATTGCTTTGCAATGCGTTGCGTACCCCTCTGCCACTCAAAGGGTTAAAGCGATTATAAGTGCGAATTCAATCACCAAAATGATTTGCGCCATAATGATTCTTGGATGAAGAATTTATAATGCCTGCAAAGTCAGCCCCATTACATCCCACTGCATTATGCTGGCAGCTGGCTTTAGACTGCATAGACTGTGCATCACTCATGTCCCATAGAAGACAGGCAGGAATGCAAAGTGTCACAGTACGTGACTCCACTGTCCCAGGCATCCAGCCAATGCAAAGACTTCGCTCCCGCTCCGTGCATGCTGAACACACAGTTTGTTTATGCAGAGACTGCCGTGCACAGAAAATGTCAAACACCAGCCGGCTTCTGAGAGTGAAGCAACCAGACAAGAGTGTCATGGGGGCAGCTAGGGATTATCAAAACGAGAGCAGGACTATGATGACGTGGGTACAAGGCAAGAGGTCATATGCTTGTTATGGCAGTCAGGTTCGTTTGTGTACCACCAATAATGTAGTGCCATACATATCTTCCGTGCAGAAATCTGTGACACATTCATACTGGAAGTACTGACCTACAGAGCTTTCATGCACAGCAAGAACAAGAGGAGGCAATGGTATAGGCCCAGACTGATCAAACAGCACTATGGTACATCAGATGTTAGAGTAAATTTACCAAACAGCAATGTTACATCACTAGAAGGAATATTATATAATCAAATATTATTTTATAGGGTTGATTTAAGTTTTTGACATGATTATAAGTCAGTGTTATAGAACTGCATAATATTAAGGGATACTTGTGCAGAATAAAATTACACCACTTGATAAATCTAGACAGTTGGTTTGCCTGTATGCAAACTGTTTAACCATTTGGACGCAATGTATTGTACTTCTCCAGTATCCAAGGTTTTAACCCTTTGAATGCCCGAGGGGTACTCAAAGGGTTAAAGCGTTCATCCTGGAATTTATTCTAGGTTATCAACTGCTTAACGCTATGATGGCCAGGATGATGAAGCAACACATTGGCGCATAAAACAAAATCATAAATATATATAACTTTTCTAGTATGTTGTCTGCCCCTCACTGGGGTGACAGGGGGCATGGTGAATGCCCGCAACCAGTGAATCAGAACAGGACAGTGATTTTGATAGGAGTGCCCCGGGGGGCCATGCGTAATGTACAGTTCTGGTAGTTCAGGGTTGAGAAATAAAATTCTGGCAACGTTACAATAGTATGGGGACATTTCAGCATTACAATGCCAGCAAACGTTACTTATTATTGGCACGCTAAAGTTGTTTTCTCCCTGATCTGATAGGGACGAACAAGAGTAAACTAGAATTATGGGCAGATGGAAACCCCCCCCTTGGTTTTCTCTTGATGTGCCATGATATTTGACAAGAATCTCCCATATGTCTGCTTGTAATATCTGTTTTCAGAGAGCTTCCTGCCATGGACTGTGATATTGATACAATATAAAAATATCCAATGCAAAAAAGCCAGAACACAGAGCACTCAGTGCTGCAGGGATAGAGAGACCTATGTACTAAGAAGAAAATGGTACCAGCTGCAACACAGGGGACAAATAAACATCCTTACTGGGTTAACCCTATGGTCATTTGAACCCCTTAAATGCATGAGAGGCCTCCTACTCATTATGAAGCAATCTTCTGGGGAACACTACAGTATTCATGGGGTTAAACACTTCATTTAAATCAGTGTTTCTCGACTCCTGTCCTCAGGACCCACTAACAGGCCAAGACTAAGGGATTTCTCTGCTAGAGCACAGGTGTGGTGATCAGAGGCTCATTCACATTGATTAACTCACCTGTGCTCTAACAAGGAAATCATCAAATCCTGGCCTGTTAGTGGGTCCCGAGGACAGGAGTTGAGAACCACTGATTTAAATGAAAGGGAATTTTGGATATATTGTATTTGTCCAATGGGTGAAATTTACTCCAGTTCGTCTCAGTACATAAAACTCTGTGTTACATTGTATCACTGTCCTGTTTGATGAACAACTAACCAGAAAACTCTGCTAGAGCTCACTGTGAGGGATATTAAATGTAAAAAATAGGTGAATATGAAAAAAGTGTGGGCAATTTCACTTTACATATTATGCTCTTGCAGAATATGTAAAGACAAAATAAAGGGTTACTATCCCTTTAAGTGAATGAAAAATAGGTTGATCTCTAGAATTCTCCTCTCAGCCCTGTAAAAGTCTTCTGTAAAGGTCTTCTCAGGATGATCTCTGTGTGTTGGGAAAAAAGGAGGTCAGAGCTGTATTAATAAGGTGATGATGAATGGCCTTTTACAGATGCCAATCCAGAAAAAACCTTTTGAGTGCCATAATCAATGAGGCTGATGTACAATGCAGAAACTGAGAAATTCTGAGGCAAACCAACTGCAACGTAGGGGGGAAAAAATCAATTTATTTAAATGTAGTTTTTATCCCCCTTAATGACAGAGTGGTCATCAATGCATTGCTTTGCAATGTAATGGAGTCCTCTCCCGCATTTAAGGGGTTAAAAATCCAATGAAAATCAATGGGAATTTGGGGAATTTTTATTTGTCCCCTCTGATGCGATTGGTTTGCCCCAGAATCCCTACAACCCTTCTGAGTACATCTGTCTCAATGCATTGTACACATCTTTGGAGCTAAAACAATTAAGAGCCAAATAATAAAAAATAATCTGTTATTTGTCTCTTTGGTAACAGATGGAGGGCCACATATTGCTCATTCCTTGTTTGATGGGAGTTCGTAATGTACAAATACATCCAAATTGAATTTCCTGCACTACGTCTGTCTAAAGTTAATTTATTTAGCTCCTATAGGGAAAACGCTCCCCTGAATGCTGACTGACCAAAGGGAGGGCAATGAGTGTATGAGTGTTTCAGGAGGGAATGGGGTCCCTCTCCTATCCACCTTGTGATAAGCAGGTAGATTTGTACACTCACACGCACACCATTCTCAATCAGCGGATCTCAGAATGTGAGACGATTGTCACTGAGTGTCCCTTACCTTGTCTGCCTCTGTTCCAGCTTCCAGCTGCTGCTTCTGCTTGATGCACATCTGTCCCACCTTAGCTAGGATCTCATGCGGATGGATGAAGACTCGAGAGCTCAGCAAGAAGGTGAAGATATAGGTTCTCTGTGGAAAGAAGGTGGGATATTTAAACATGTCCAGTATATCCATCCATCCCTTTCTATTTGATACATTTCATTACAATATGTTAAAGCACTGTAGAGTAAGTTGACGCTATATGAATAAAGTAAAATAATTATTTAGGTGCCAAATTGTGCAATATGTGGCATCTACAGGGTTAAACCTTTTTTTTGATAGATAGTAATCATAAGTTAAAAAAAAAAAAATAGTTACTGGAAAATTTTTCATTCATAGTTTCTTACAGCTCAAACGTTTGTAACCCTTTGAGTGCCAAAAGGGTATCCAATGCATTGGATACCCGCCTGCACTCAAAGAGTACCATCAAACTGTTAACCCTTTGAGTGCCAGAGGGGTATGGAATGCATTGCAAAGTTCTTATTAAATCAACCACATAGAAAATGTAATACATAAGCTTTATTTCTTTTACGGGGGACAAATGTCTGAGTGCCCAAGAGCTTCTTGCTGCCCCTGATACACTGTCATACCTTCACTTTATATATGGGGCAACCTAGAGAACTGAGTGGTGAAATGGGGAGAGGAACCATAGACCCAACCTACTGTAGAACCCCTTGGGAAACAAATCTGTCAATCCATCCAGTTTCTTACAATCAAAAGCTATAGTCAGTAAGCAGAGTTCATTTTGGCTGAATGGACCTTTATGGTTGACAAGTTGCTCAAATCATTAAAGGGGATGTATCACCTTATAAACATTTTTTACCATAGCTTTTGTTAATAAAGTAGTAATAGGAAAGCTGTTGTTTTTAAGTGTAAGTACTTTAAAAGATACAGCTTCTTCAAGCTTTGCCGGTCAGCATAATGCAGTGCGCTGATTCTTCGGCAGAGCTCTTCCTGACTGCCTAATTCTCCTCCCTCCTCCCAGCTGCCCCAGGTAGGGCGTTCACGCTTCCTTTCGATGTGCTGTGAATGGCTTCTATCGTTATATCAAGCTCCGGTGAGCATTATACTTACGATGCAAGCTCAGTATAATGCTAACTGGAGCTTATATAACAATAGAAGCCATTCAAAGCATAGCTCTCACTGGGGCAGCTGGGTAGGATGAGGAGAAGAGCTGTGCTGTACAGATTATGTAGATGTGCACAGCACAGAAGATAGAATATCTGCAAAAGTACTTAAATTTAAATAAAAAAACAGCTTTCCTATTACTATGTTATTAACAAAAGATATGGTAAGAAAATTTTATAAGGTGATTCATCCCCTTTAACCTTCTGAAATGTGCAATGGCTTGCAATTTGTTGCACTCCTTCTGGTGCTCAGATAGTTAAACTCTCACCGGTCCAAAGGGACAACTGCCCCACTCGTCAGTCAGAAAGTGTTTATTTTTTTTAATAAGGTTTTTCAATGCTGATTTCCCAGCACCACAAAAAAGTGTTATGTTGCCTTTACACCTGTAACGTGCCCGCGGGGACCAGTTATCCTAACTGTGCTGGATATAGCAGCTTTGTCGACATGAAATAATTCTCTGTCTGCTCCACTCCTGTCTGAATTTGTCTTGGCTCCTTGCTGCGCTGCCTGTTTGCCTATAGTTTGTTTGCTTTAAAATGCTTTTTCCCACAGTCAGTGTTTAAACCCTGGCTCTGTTCTCTCCCAAGTGACCTCTATGGGTTTTCTGACTGAGAAGTATTGCTGAGCACCACCCAGTATTCTCAGATGAAATCAGCCAGGGCTTTTTTAAATTTGAGTAACAGGGGGATGTAATCAAAATCTGAATCAATCCTTTGAGTGGCAGGGGAGTGAGCTATTAATTGCTTTGCAATGCGTTTCATATTGCAAAGCAATTAATAGCTCACTCCCCTGCCACTCAAAGGATTGATTCAGATTTTGATTACAGAAGTCAGGCACTTAGCTCTTCTGGCAATCAACGGGTTTATTCGGACTGATAATATCGTCTACCCCAATTACTGAAGCCAAGCACTTAGTAATTTACTCCAAGGAAATTAAAAGGACATACTTTCTCAAAGCTCAAGTTGTACATAAATGTTTTGCGATCAAATTAAAAGTGAAACATGTTCACGATTTCTCTGTGGCTCTATAACAAGTTAATTCTCTCTGGCAGCTGTCGATACACTCTCTGCTGTGTTACGTTGATAAAGGTGATAGTTATGCATATGCTGTAGTACAGACAGGGCTGATTTTTAGCATGGAGGTGTTGTATTGCACGAGACCAGAAAAGCAATACACCATTACATGTCATCAGCAGAGTAATACACCATTGCATGCTAGTAGTGTAAAACATAATTACATGCCCCCCAGAAGGACAACATAGCATTACATTATGAGATGACTTTACTTTTACAACATTTTAGAGCAATTAAAATGCAAAGCAATGCAATGTTCTGTGTTGTTCCAACAGAAAATAGCCACTCTTTGAAGACCTAACAGTGATGCATTAAGGGTAATGAAACGTAATGTGGAAAAGGCACAGAATGCTTACTGTGGTTTCCTAGCAACATAATCAATGACACACAGATAATGGGAGACTTGGACCAAGTGGAATAGGGACATTGTAGACAGTGGAGAAGGAATTTGCTCATGTTTTTGAAGCAATGCTTCCCTGACCTTTCACATCTATGGAATATTTTGAAGTAGGCTACAGAGAGTACATTCTGTCCTAGGACAGAATTAGGAAAAAAAATAAGCAGTGGCTCATTACTAGGGGGCTGGTCTAGGAACTGAAACACGATATGGTGAGTTGATAAGGGAAGGATCTTCTCAGCTGTATTAGGCAGTGGAAGTCATGCTATGAAGCAGTATATGTTGTTTGGTTCTGGAATCAAAGAACACTCACTCACTGTAAATTATTAAAGGCAATACATGGCAATCTTAACCCTTAAAGGGATAGGAATGGGTCAGCTTAACTACATTTAATATTGTAGATCTTAAAAAATAAATGAATTGATGGCATTCCTATCTCTCAGACATTTACAGTTTGAGAGATATATGATTACAAAGTTCTCCCTTCCCTCCCCGTTCACTGATGTCAGGCTCTAGCTTACAGCAGGAGATCCTGCTCGGCGGCTCTTCAGCAGAGCAGAAATAGCAAAATCTAAAAACAAATACTTCATTGGAATGGTCTACAAAGTGTGCTTGCAAACCAGGCACACTTTGTAGACCTTTCCAATTAAGTCATTCTTTTTAAATAACGCAATTGCGGCTCTGCTGCAGAGCTGGAAGTTGGTCCCCGGACAGTATTCCCCTGCAGTCAGCACAGTGCTGACATCAGGGAAAGGGGAGGGGGGAACCTTGACAGTGAATATCTCTCAAACCATAGAGATTTTTGCATTTAGTTCAACTTTTTAAGCACTACAAAATGATAAATATTTTTTTCTGGGACATTACTGTCCCTTTAAGTAGACTCATGCACTCTGCCAACTTCAGATTGTCTGAATAAATGGACAAAATATCTAGGACTGGCTGAAGATGCTATCTCCTGAACACAGACACAAGGGCAAAATTCATAGAGGTCATTAGGATTTTCTGTCCTTAGTAATGTAAATGGGAGTGCTGACATTCTCTGTATAATTATTGATGAGTAATGCTTGTACAGTATTATCACAATGATGTTTGCCCTGCTATGGTACATCGGTAAGCCCTTTACTGTTCACATAAAACAGCTAAAACATTGCTGTTTCTGTGCTTCTGGGAAAAGAAAAAAAAAATATGGCTAATGACCAGCAACTACTTACATCTGGATAATAATCCACAGTAGGTACAAGGCGCTCAATCAAGGCTTCCAGAGACCCAGATACCAGGTTGCCATCTTGGTAAACAGGATCTCCACATTGCTCCCCCATTTCTGGCTGCACCTGCCCACTACAGGTGGAGCCAAGCATGCTGGGAAATATCGGCGTCTGTGGCATACTTTCCTGGAAAACAGAGACCGGGGAGAGAATAGAGTTAGGGCATGCCATAGAACTTAGGAGAGCTTTCTACAAATATCATGTACATGTCAGTCATTTTACACCTTTAAAATGTGGAGGAATTAGTTCTATTTAACCAGATTTTTCACAGCATATATAAACATGAATATATTTGTTACCACGTTGGCTACAAATACAAAATGTCAAAGGAGCAGAGGTGGGCAATTAGCAACCCACCAACAACAGCTGGAGAGCAGCAGGTTTATAAGACTAGCATGTGACACCTCATACACTACAATGTTGACAATTCTAGAAGCAGAGCTCTTAAATTACAAAGTACAACTCCCCTTTTAATTAAAGAACACAAATGACTCCTCTATAAACCTATAAAACTGCACAGAAACAAGACAATATGTTCCAAAACAGGTAATAGCTCTGGGCAGCTCATTACAGACAGGTGAAAGCAAGACTTACTACCTGATAACTAAATACATTTGGAATATCTCAGAACTGTATATATTAGGTCTTTTTCACACCAGCTACAGAACTGTTGTCACCCTTTGTTACAGTTCTGTTACTCATGTATCTCCAATCCCCTCTCTCAAGCAGTCCACCACCAACTGGAATGCAGGGAACTCGTCTACGATGGCTGTCCAACACAAGAGCCAGACAGTATTAGAGTCTGGTACCCATGTGGTTCAGCCATTCACTGGAGGTTGTGATGATGATTGCAGCCTTCAATGCTGATAGTGAGAAAGGTGTGCTGGAGACCCTATAGGCCTCAGTGCAGACCTTCCTTACCTCATACGTACTGTTTTCCTGAGAGAACACAGAAAAGTTGCAGCATGCTGAATTTGGTGCTTTCAAGCAGGCAACATTCACTTGTGTGAAAGGCACCATAGTCCAGCAGGTTACCTTTCACCATGGAGCTGCGTTGACTGTGTAAAAGGGGCCTGTCTAGACTGAAGGCATTAAGACCCATTGAAACCAATGAGATTTTTGGTAATGAACTTTTCCCCGTGGTGCAGCTGGTTTGTCCCACAATTACTCCACTTTACTTTGTAACTATGGACCTATACGGCTTTTGTTTTCTCTTTAAAATGCGCCTGGGATATCTTAGAATAACAGCAGGCTGGGGGTTTTATTAGAGAATCTACCTTTGCTGTGGAAGGACAAAGCATAATCATCACACCACAACTTATTCATTAATTACAGGAAAGAAAACCATCTTAAGCCCCTATAGCAACCATTGAGTCTACGGATAGACTAAGAAAAGTGGAACAATTCTGGTGCAAACCACCTGCGTCATACGGAATATCAATTTCCAAAAATGCATTGAGTTAAATGGGGCTTTTAATGGTAGAGTGGTATCTGACTCAACCTCTCTAGCATTCAAAGATTTAAAACCTTAGTTAAAATCACTGGGCATTTATATTTGTTCCACAGCGAGCAGTTAGTTTAACCCAGAATTGTACCACTTCTCTCTTAGTACATGGGTATTCTTTACCAAGGCAAATGCTTAGTAAATCAGAATCAGCTGTCCCTTATGTATTAAAGAAAAACTCCCATTGAAAACAACGTGGATTTGTTACTGATACATATGAAGACATTCTTTTTTTCCTCATTTGCTAAACTTTTGCCTTGATACATATGCTCTGTATCCCAGAACCACTTGCTGCAGAGATAACACCCACATCGGAAGCCACTAGAGCAGAGTTCATTTGCAAGTGAATTATTCATTAATCCGATGCACTGGATAGGCCTCTGCCACTCAAAAGGGTTAATTAAAGAAGGAAAACATTATTTTTGGATATATGTTGACTTTAAAGTACACCTTGCTCTGCCACATTCTTTCTTCTTTATGAAACAACATCATGTGAGAGCAGCTATAATGAACAGTTACAGAGCCTGAATATATGGGGCCAGGGCTACATTTATTTTTCCACAGCTTAAGGCAGAAGACTTGACACTTAGCAGGAATGTGCTTATGACTGTAGCAGAACACCTTATGATTTCAGATATACAGATTGTTTTACACTTTATTCTCTTCAGAGGATAGAATGTTGTCTGGTTACCCGGGCTTTTCGAGTCGAGTCCAAGGTTAAGGCTCATGTTTTGTTAGCGAACACCATAGCATGTTGCTATTTACAGCTCAGGAATGTAACAGACTGAGTGAGGCTGATGTACAAAGACTCTGGATCAATTCTTGAGAAAAGGAACTACACCATAGGTGATACATTGATTTATTATATTTAGAAAATATATGTTTAATCATGTAACTAGTATTAGGAAGCGTGCTTGTTTTAATTTAAGCACTTTTTAACCCCTTAAGGACCAACTGTCCTGGTAAGTTTCCTTCCCATAAGGACCGCTTTAATCCTTGCCGACGTGCCAGTACAAGTGACGTGTTGCATGTATCGGCACGCCGCTTTGGGGCCTGAAAGAGATCGCTCCAGTCTTGGAGCGGTCCATTTTAGGCCCTATTTTTACTTATAGCGTAAGTAAAACTGTAAGTAAAAAGTACGTGACGTACTATGACCGTCATTGGTCCTTAAGGTTATAAGGACCATGACGGTCATAGTACGTCATGTAGTCCTTAAGGGGTTAAGATCTTTACTCTTCAAGCTGTGCACTTCTGCATTATGCTGCCCCAGGGAGTGCGTTTACACTTCACACTGAGGTTGCAAGCTCAGTATAATGATAACCGGAGCTTGCTGTAACAATTGAAGTGATTCACACAACACCGAAGGGAAGCGTGAACGCGCTCCCTGGGGCAGCTGGGAGGGAGGAGAATGAAATAACAATGGGAAGTCCTGTAGAGTACGGAAATAATAAAAAAAAAAACAACAACCATGTTTCCTAACAATAGTTACATAGTTAAATATGGTAAAAACTTTTCCTGTTGTGAATGTTCCCTTTTAATGACAATGTACAAAGCTCTTTGTGTGGCTAAACAGTCTCTTTGTACTATGTGATACAAGGTGTGTGTGTGTGTGTGTCTGTGTGTGTGTGGTGATTCCTCTGAGCCCAGGCGCAAGCTACATATGTACTGAATTCAGGATCTGCATTCCCCTTATGGTGTCTAAGCCTCCATCAAATGATATACCTACGTCTGACTACTGGCTGCCTACTTTTGTAAGGTGATGAATTATCCATTAACATTAGGAATTTCTCGATGTAGTGAATCACTAAGGTATCTGTTCTGCTTAGCTCTGCCTAAATTATTTCAATGCCCTAAATACAGCTGGTCTATAAATATCTTCCCATAGGATGTGACTTCTGCAGAGGAGTCTAGAATTAAAGTGATAGTAATGTTTCACAAAAACAGCCGCTCCAATTAATCTTCATAGCAATTGAGCCATAGAGAGTGTGAGCCTCTCACCCCTTTTACCTAGTGTAAGCCATCTCTCCTCAGATGTGGAATCCAGTCCATAGACCAGACTGCTCACATCAAGGGACAATCTTCTTACTGTGAGAACAATGAAAACCCTACCCCCCTTGAGAGGTTTTACAGCTTTTTACCTTATCTTAATTGAAGATTGTCCCTCTCTGTAATCTACCTGGACACTCCCTGCTGCTCAGAGCTGAGCAGTGTTATATCAGTAAAAGGGGCGGAAGGGCGATACTTTATCATTCAATTACTCTTGAACTACAACTCTGACAAAAGTGAAATAACACTATCCATGGCCCAAATACTATGATGATTAATTATAGCTGCTTTATTATGAAACATTACTATCCCTTTAAGTCTGAGAATTTGTTCAGATCACGGCTGGTTAACCAGGAGCCCTCCACTAGTTAAGGAATATAATTCCCATAATCCTTGGCCAGCGAACAAAGAGAAACGTAGTCCTCAGCAGCTGGAGGGCCTCAGGTTGCCCATTGCTTGGATTTCAATGGCCAGAAAGGCAAATTGACATGTGTAGCATACCTAGGATGAGCAATACTTGCTGTAGAGTATGGGAGTTGTAGTGCAACAGCAGCCAGAGCAACCTGCATTAAGCTCTCTTGTTATGCATCACAATGTAACCCCTTAGATGCTAAAGGTGACTCAGTAAATGAATCCTGATATATTAAAGCGGAACTATCACCCTAAATAAAGCCCCCCCCCCCAATAATTAGGCATAAGCCTAGAAATAGTGCTACTATTGAGCATAAGTACTGCATTATTAAGAAATCCTACTTTTTCTGAGACTTGTGGCCAGGCATGTGAGCAGACAACTTGTCTTAGAGACATCTGCTCTGTACTTCCTGGTCTCCTTCATTGTGTACCTTAAGGTAACAGGAAGGGACTGATTGTGCAGGCGTGCAGATGCCTTTAATGCAAGAAGCCTGGCCATCAGTCTCAAAAGAAGGATTTCTTAATAATGCAGTGCTTATGCTTGATAATAGCACTATTTCAAAGCTTATCGCTATATGCCTAATTATTGGGGGGGACTTTACTTAGTGTAATAGTTACGCTTTAAAGGGATAGTAATACTTTGTTTTATCATTATTTTGTTTTGTAGACATTAAAAAAACATGAAGAATGATACAAGTCTTATCTTTATGGTTTGAGAGATATTCACAAGCAAAGTTTCCCCTCCCACCCCTTTTGCCTAGTGTAAGCCATCTCTTCTCAGATGTGGAATGCAGTCCATAGACCAGACAGATAACAGAAGGGGACAATCTTCTTCCTATGAGAACAATGAAATCCCTGCCCCCCCTTGACAAGTTTTTCAGGTTTTTCCCTTATCTTAATTGAAGATTGTCCCTCTCTGCAATCTACCTGGGCACCTCCCTTCTGCTCTGGCTGAACAGTGTTACATCAGTAAAAGGGGCGGGAGGGGGATACTTTGTCATTGAATTACTCTTGAACTACAACTCTGATAGTACTGAAATAACACTCTCCAAAGTCCAAATACTATGATGATTAATTAGAGCTGCTTTTATTATGAAACATTACTATCCCTTTAACTGCTGCCTGCCTTGAAGACACACGCAGGGGTTACATAGAAGAGCGAGTACCTGTTTATTACAAATCTTTAACCCAGTGAGTGCCAGATGTCTGCACAACTCAATGAAACTCAATGGATTTTTCTCAAAAGCATACTTTTAACCCTTTAGATGCTGGCGATATCTGCAACACATTGCTTTGCAGACATCTCTGGCATCCAAGGGGTTAAAGTCTATCTTATTAGCTCATGTTTGAATCGCTGAATTTACCTGCAGGTTATGTTACATGTCCCCTGTGCTACAGCGGTACGTGGCTGGTTATTCTCTACGGACTTGATGTTTACAAGGCAGATGCCGTGTGATTTTTTTGTTTCACAAAATGTTCTGCAGAGAGAGCCCATCCCACGGGGGCTCGACATAACAAGCAGCACCCCTTGGGTTGACTCTTAACCTCTAATTGGACTCCAACAATTCACTGAGACAGCCACAATGTAGCTAGACTGAATGACTTGTCTTTGGGTGTGTGCAGCTATTAAGTAATTTTCATAAAGCCTATGTATGAGCTTTATCAACAGAGGAACTCTGTGTGCTTGTTCCTGACTTTGCTATATTTATTCGGAGATGCAGTACATTCTATTCACTATCTGCCTCCTGTTCAAAATACTCCATACAATCACTGTATTATTAAATGGCTAATAGCACGCATGAAGTCCTGCACAACAATACAGGCACACAATATAAAATTCAGTAAAATTATATAGTACGGCTATAAAAAAAAAAAACGGTCTAAAAGAAAGAATGCTGAGAAATGATGTCCTGCCCTCGGGAGCTTGCAATCTTTTCTGACATTTTCCCAGACAATTCATTTCTATAAGTGAAAAATTTTCAATTGCTTCATGTGATTTGATTATAGTTGATGCAATGCTTTTTTATATTTGGCTAAAGAGAAGAGAGTCTGCACAAGAAATGTTGTTCGATGGTAGCATTCTCCATTAGTATTTATTATTAAATGCATTTAAAGGGATATTAATACTTAAATTTTACTATCCCCCATCTTGTAGCCCTTAAAAACTGAATTAAATGAGCCCAGCGACAGCTCTCAAACCTTTATTGTTTTAGAGATATCAGCTTTCAAAGTTCACTCTCCCCTGACATCAGCGTTCTAGCTGACAGCAGGGGAATCTGGTCCCGGGACCGGTGGAGGCTCTTCAGCAGAGCTCAGGGACCGGATTCCCCTGCTGTCAGCTAGAACGCTGACGTCAGGGGAGAGGGGACTTTGAAAGTGAATATCTCTCAAACCATAAAGGTTTGAGAGATGTCACTGGGCTCACTTAATTCAGTTTTTTAAGGGCTACAAGATGGGGTATAATTTAAGTATTACTATCCCTTTAAAACAGCTCCGTCTATAGCTCAATAGTGATTTACGCTTTCAGTTTCCTCCATATTAATTAAAGGAACACTAACACAAAAAAATGAAATTATGTTATATAAATGTTAAATATAATGTACTTCCAGCAAGCATCTGTAAAAAGTAGTTAATATATTAGATGTTAATATTGTAGATTAGTCTATAGATATCATTTGGTTAATTGTCTGTGCACTGCTAATGCTGTTAATGTATTCAGAAAGGCTGATATGTAATTTCAGGCCTATTAACAAACAAGAAAACACAATTACTTCTGAGACAACAGTCAACACTGCTATTGTGATAGGCACATCAGAAATAGAAGGAATGGGAGCTACCAGAGAACATTTCTAAGATTAGATTTTAGGCCTCAGAAAACAAAATTTTTGCAGAGGCTAGAATAGAGTACATGTTATTTAAGTGTTTATAACCTTAGGTAATTTTTACATGTTAGTGTTCCTTTAAGACTAGTGGGATGAATTTAAGAATCTGCAACCACAGCTCCACTGGAATTAGCCTTCAATACCATTGGCTACACTTCAGGGTATGAATGCTGTAGTGTATGCCCCAGGAAAATAGCTTAAAGGGACAGTAATGTCCCATAAACATGTTTTATAGATTTGTAGAAGGTAAAAAAAGAATATCATTGTCACAAACCCCATCTCTCAAACCGCTATGATTTGAGAGATATTCACAATCAAAGTTCCCCCTTCTCTTCCCTTCTCCTGATGTCAGTGTCTAGCTGACAGCAGGAGATCCCAGTTCGGGGACCACCCAGTTGCACTTCAGCAGAGTAGAAATCCTGTTATTAGAAAATAATTACTTCATTGGAAAGGTCTACAAAGTGTCTGGTTTGCAAGCACGTTTTGTAGACCATTCCCATGAAGTAGTTCTTTTCCAATAACGGGATTTCGGCTCTGTTGAAGAGTCTCATCGTGTTGGCCGACACGGATCTCCTTCTGTCAGGTTTACAGCTGACATCAAGAGAAGGGGAGGAAACGGGGAACTTTGATTGCCAATATCTCTCAAACCATAGTGGTTTGAGAGATGGGGTTTGTGGCAATGAGATTCTTTTTTACTCTCTACAAACCTTTAAAAAATGTTATGGGACATTACTGTCCCTTTAAAATCACACCAATTCTTCTATATATCATTAAAGAAGGTGCAGAGGAAAAGACTGCACTGAAATGCACCAGATTTAGAGGACAATCATGTTCCTGCATCTCCCCCATATGCTTAATCCGTTGCGTGCCAGAAGGGTGCTCAGTGCATTGCAAGGATTAAAATACCATTGTCACATGCAAAATGTTTTGACTGGTCAACAAATATCTCAATGATGCGAGTTAGGCATTTCCAGTGATATAAAATGTAGTTCAGTTGTTGATAATTCAGAATTAAGGATGAAAAAAAGAAAGCTCTGGAGATCGTCCAAATATAAATGAAACGAGTAGGAAGAAGACATAATTAAAATACGTCCCTCAAGCGGTACTCTCTAAGAATGAAATACTGGATTCCAGAATTCCTTATAAAAGATGACATGATGTACCAAATAGCCGATGTAAAAACATGTCTGGTACAGGATGTTAGGACTGCTGACAATTGGCTTTGTTATGACATGAAATATGATTATATAAAACACGGTTCAGAACAAACACTAAGCACACCTCGTGCTTTCATTAATAACATGGAATCTAAATCTCAAATCCTTGACTCTGGGCGGGAGTGAGCTCTCTGCCAGATCCGTTCTGACTCCCATGAAACTGGGAAATCTGCAGACAATGGGACCTAATGGTTTACTGAAAACATATAGCGTTAGCAATCCAAGTTGAAAATTGCATTAATATAATGATAATGTTACCTTGTGCTTGAAGGCAAGTCCTCATTAATAAATAGGTAAAACGGGCTGCCCTCTAGACCCCACCTGTCATCAGATCCCAGCATGGGACAGTATATGGTAATGGGTTTACCCTAAAATCTTGCGTATAACGCACACAATTTTGCCCCTATTCACCTTATGTGAAGTGGGGGGTGCGTATTATACAAGAGTGAAAATAGTAGTTAAAAAAAAAAAAAAAATCCATTGCCACTGCTTCCCTGCCCGCTTACCCATGGCCTCATCTGACTCTCTGTAGTGCAATTTTGGCGGCCTCACAGGGATATGCATATTGGATCTATGGTACTGCCCTGTGAGGACCTTGTGGTCCTCACAAGACATTACCATTGGCGAAGCAGAAGAGGTCCTGATAGGGAAATGCTGGAAAAGGGTGGTAGATGCAAGCATACCGTCTGCTGGGACCCTGTCAGGCCACCGAAACTGCACTACAGAGGGGCAGAGGAGGAGGATATGGGTAAGCGGGGAGGGAAGCAGTGGCAATGGAGATTTTTTTGTGTGTGACAGGGGAAAACAAGGGTGCATATTATACACAGCCAATATTGTTTTCCCCTAATGTACATCTGCGTATTATACACAGGTAGGTGTTATACCCCAGATTTTATGGTATGTATTGTGTTTGTGTTGAGTGGATAATGCTTGCGTTAGTAAGCATGTGTGATGTTTGCCTATATGTAATGTATAGCTATGCTAAGACTGATTTATTAACCCTTTGAGTTTCAGAGAGGTACGCAACACAATATGTTGCATGCCCCCTGGCACTCAAAGAATTAAAAACTGGAGCAAATCACCTGCACCATAAAAGTCAAGTACAAATGCCAGCTGATTAGTATTGATATTTAAACCCACTGAGTGTTACAGAGGTCTCTGATGCATTATAAAGTAAAGTGTAGGAGAACTTCAACATTCAGTGGTTTTTAAACACATTTTAAAGCAGAATTATCATGTACATATAATTGACCCCAAATCAATTGTTAGTATAGTTGGTAATCATGGAAATAGTGTTTGTTTAGGTACCGGCATTATTTGAAATCATACATTTGTATGAGGCTCACATCAACACGGCAACGAAGACATCTTGGTGAAGTGGGATCTGTGCACCTGCTCTTTCCATCCCTGTCTCCTCACTGATAGGTTATTTGCCAAAGGGGGAGTTGCATTGTGCAGTGGGGTACAGACAGGGATGGACAGCGCAGGTGCACAGATCCCTCTTTGCCAAGATGTCTGCACTATTGTGTTGATGTGGGTCCCATAAGAACTTAGGATTGCAAATAATGCCGGCACATTATAACACTATTTCCTTGATTACCAGTACACTAACAATTAATTGGCGGTCAATTATATGAACATGATAGTTCTTTTTTAAATCAATTAAAACTTGGATAATTTTCATCTACCTTCTATGATGCTTTACCAGTTAATCACTGCTACATTCACCTTTTTCAGTAGTGCATATGTCCCCCTGAGCTTCTCCTGCCCATGCATGGGGGAGATTTATGCACTAAGGTGTGATAAAGGGGTTATAAAGTGGAGATGGCTTCTCCGGTGAGATCATTCTCCAGTTCTTATGTTATTCTATGAGTTCTATGCACTAAGTTCTCTCCCATTTGAGAAACTAGTGCACTGGCTCCGCTCCATAGAATAACATAGGATCTGGATAACTGATCTTACTGGAGAAGATGTCTCCTTTTTATCATCTCTTTATCACACCTTAGTGCATAACCCACAGTGTTCTGAACGCTCGAGAAGTACCAAAGCTGATGATTCTTATTGGCTTAAGAGACATCATACCCCCTGCACAGCCAACAGGCTGCCACTGGCTGCTTCAGATACTGCTGGAGGTGGGACAAAAAGCTTAAATAGGACCTGAACAATTAAAAAGAAGTTTATAATGCTGCCACTCCCAGATGTGTGAATGTTCCTTTTTTTCCATCCTGTTGGTTGCCCTTTAAAGGTACATTGGTTTTGGTTTGGAAATACTCTTTTTCATGTTATATAATGATAGAGTGGTTTATAAAGAAAGAGAATGTAATATGATGTTCTGCTGTTTCCCACCAAACCACTGCCAGCAATATGCATTCATTTTACTATTCCCATTATCCCTGCAGTCAGCGCCACATCAAAGCACTTTGCTCTCAGTAGAGCTCTTTGTATAAAGAGGAATTGTACAGGACTGACAAGATTCTTGTGAGTGTGCTCCAGTTCAATTAGTGAAATGAACTTTAAAAATATAGTTTCACTCAGATGCTATTTGTCTATGTCCAAGTAAAAAACATAATTAAGATGAAACCTTGACCATGGGAACGTCATTATTTTTACGCAGAACTAATATCTAATAATACATCTCCCACTTACCTTACCGTGGCCAGAAATATATTTCTATAAATTTTCTCTTGATGAAGAAATGACATCATCAATCATTCACAGATGTCACGTCCAAGGAAGTAGACATGTCAGCGGTTGGCAGTTTTTTCAGACTGAAGCAGGCTGAGTACATGAAACTAATTAACCATTTAAGAACCAGAGAGATGTTCAAAGCATTGCTAAGCAATGTGTTGCACACCCCTCTAGTCCTCAAAGGGTGAAAAGAGCAGTAAACTTTTTTATGAAAAAAATATATATTGTAGGGCTTTTGCTCTTGAGTAAAATAAGAGAAATCCCACTGCCGAGAGATGCATATTTCAGGAATTATTACAGTTTAAAACCATGCTTTTTTTACAATAACGGTGCCCTCTAGTGGTCAAATTCCAATTCGTTTTTCTGTTACTTTCTAATGGAGAGGAAAGTCAGTGACTTATAGTTCTCCACAGAATGTGATAGAACCTGCCTGTCACTTCCTGTCAGTTAGAACTACCAGGAAGTAAACACACAGTAAATTCACTTACTGATTATTTGAACTGTTATAAATCCTATATAATTATTTGCTAAATGTGTGTTTGTCAGAAGCCGTTATGCGCAGTAGAGACAGCTGTGCGTGCTGCAGTCATGAGCACTACAGACTGCTCGCTCCGCGGCTGATAACAGAGAGGGGCTCTGAATTCAGACCGTAGTCTTCGGTGCACAGAGAGGACTACAGTCTGAATTCGGAGCTCCCCGCTCTCTGTATCAGCCTCAGTGCGGGCAGTCTGTACTGTGCATGACTGCATCGCGGCTGATGCTGGGTGGCACTGTGGCCCGTGTACACGGGCTCTTCAACTAGTTTTGAATAAAACAACTGACAGCAGTAACACTACTCTTGTTTTACTCATCAGGAAAAGCTCTATAACACAGGTTTTCATGGAAAAAGTTTACTGCTCCGTTAAGATTACTATATACAATGATCAGTGTTGGCAGTCCTGCTACTAACTGACATGTCCAACTCCATCGACATTACCTCCAGGACCGACTGAAGAGGTTAGGGATTGAACCAAGGCACAAAATTTTAGGATTTTCTAGTCATGGTAAGTTAAATGAAGGGTTATTTTTAGGATACGATATTCTCCTTTAAAACCCGAATATGCAAAATAGTGACTTGTTGCAATGACCTGCAGATTTCTGGGATACACACAGACAAAAAGAAACATTAGGCCTTGTGTAGTAAAAGAAAAATGGACCAATTGTCATGCAAACCAACTGCACCATGGGAGAAATACATATATTCCTCAGATTCCAATTCACTTAACCCTTTGAGTGCTTTGCAGTGCAATGCATCGGAAGTCTTTCAGGCACTCAGAGGGTTGAATGGGACTTTTTAACCCCCTGAATGCTGGTGAATTCCCCAAATCATTGCTTTGTAAAGCTTTGGAGATCCCGCTAACATTCAAAGGGGTTTTATTTGTCCTCTGTGGACCTTGGAGACTTTTCTAGTATGCAAGTGGTTACATGTCCCATTTAACCCTTTGAGTGCCAGAGAGGTACCCAATGTATTGTGTTTCAATGCGTTGGATACCCCTCTGGCACTCAAAGGGTTAAGATAATGGGAATGTGGCAAATTTGTATTGTCCCCCCTATGGTACAATTAGAATGTTCCAGAATGTATCATCTTTAGCTTACTGAATACAGCCCATAAAGATGTAGGTTTCTTCCAAGACTTAATTTTATTCACATTTTTGTAAAACTATAGTAACCAACTGCCAGTCTTCAGATACTGGGTTAATCACTGAAGCTATACGCACTTTGCTATACTATTGAAGTTCTGTGTAACCCTACTTTGCAACTGGGAGTCCTGGGACCACTCACTTGAACCAGTGCATGCCTGCCAGAGTACATTCTTCAGAAAATAGGCATCTTGTATTTTAATCATGCATGACAAATCTTAAATAGGTCATCTTCGATTATCCTGTGATTGCCATTGTTTTCACTATTGTTGTAGAGGTCTGAGAAGCACCAACAAATGCTTTTTTGGGGAGTCTGTAATGTTGGATAATTCTGGCAGTTATGAAATGGAATGTTCATTATGGGCAGTGCTGGCTACACTGAAGACCACCCTCAAAAAAGGTTAAAGGTCATGAGAACCTGATATATACAAAGTAGTTAATGAACTAGTGCAGCACTTAGAGGGCACTCTGGGATCCCTGAGCAAATGCCAACCACGGGAAAATACAATCCGCATGTTTAACAATTAAAAAAATGACAATGGAAAATATGTATAAAAACAAAAGTGGAGAAATATCGGAACAAGAGAACTACACAATGAGGCTTATGTACTAAACACATGCACCACTGGAAATAATTAAAAAAAGCCTTACTGATTTAAATGGAGCTTTTAAATACCCTGTTTAACCTCTTAAAGGGACAGTAATATTTCATAATAAAAGCAGCTACAGTTAATCTTCATTGTATTTGGGCCATGGAGAGTTATTTCATTACTGTCAGATTTGTAGTTCAAGAGTAATTGAATGATAAACTACCCCCTCCCTCCCCTTTTACCGATGCAACAATGATCAGCTCAGAGCAGCAGGGTGGTGTCCAAGTGGATTGCAGAGAGGGACAATCTTCAATTAACATAAGGGAAAAACAGTAATGGGGGCAGGGCTTTCATTGTTCTCACAGTAAGAAGACTGTCCCTTGCTGTGACCTGTCTGGTGATCAGATTCTACATCTGAGGGGAGGTGGCTTACACTAGGTAAAAGGGACGGGAGGGGGATACTTTATCATTCAATTACTCTTGAACTACAGCTCTGACAGTACTGAAATAACACTCTCCATGGCCCAAATACTATGAAGATTGGAGCCGCTGTTTTTGTGAACCATTACTACCACTCTAAGGACCAGCCATGCGTGCAAGTGGCTGTCATTTAAGGACCACGGGCTCCCCAAATGGCGTGCAGCCGCACGCAGAGCCCTGAATTCCTTAACAGTCCTGGCACTTCAGGAGTCTTTATCAGATGTTGGATCCCTGACATGCCAGGACCATCAAGGGTCCGTAAGGGGTTAAATCAATGGAAGTTTCCAGAAAATGTTATTAGTACCTTATTTCTCAGTTGGTTTACTCCAGTTCTGCTTAGTAACTCAGCCCTTGGATGTAAAAAAATGCAATGGAGTCCCCTCTAGCCCCCAAAGAGGATTAACCCTTTGAGTGCCAGAAGGGTACACAACACATTGCTTTGCAATGCGTTGTGTACCCCTCTAGCACTCAAAGGGTTACATTTCTGAATCAGAGGGAGTTTTTATCTGTGATGCAACAATTGTGCCCCAGAATTATGCTACTTTTGTCTATATAAACAATGATAATAATAGTAATCAGATGTCCCTTTGAGGTGACTAGATTATGTGTGGTATCTTGCGTGTTGTTCTGCAATACGTATGGTTGTTGATGTATTTATAGGGAAGAACTCTATAAAGTTGCTTGAGGGTAATTTCAGAGATTTACTCTGGGATTATCTTGATGATTAGTACAAACAACACAAGAATCTGAATCATCATGTTTTTCCAATGACCTGGAATAGGACTTGAATTCTCCTTCACAGGACATAGCTTGAAGTACAAAAACAAAAAAATCTATCTATCTATTTATATATATCATGTGAACGACAAACTTGGTCCGAAGCAAAACACACCTGGGGATGGCAGCAAGGAGTTATGCATATCTCCTCTATACTGCCTGTCCCATCATTGTAAGCATACTCCCCCCTGCCCACTCCTGTGAAAACCTCTGCAAGGACTTCACCCTCCACCACAGTACACACCTCCTCCCTCTACAACATCACTCTTGTTTACCACATACAAGACTCTACCCTCCACCACGATACACACCACCTCCCTCTACACCCTCATTGCCTCCACTCCTATCCAATACATTGCATTAGATACCTTCTCACATAAACTTAAATGTCCTAATAATACAGCTGCCGTTATATGGAGAACAACAAAATTAGGCCTGCTCAGACGTATACCACCAACAAATAAATGTACAGTCAAAAAGTAGAAAAATCAAATCAGACCTCTTCAGACGTGAAGCATTTCATTGACCTGCAGCACTAATGAGCACGGCCATCACCCCCTTTCGAGGCAGAGTGAGCCATGACTGAATTGGCAGCCACTTCCTCCTCCGCTGTGTGTCCCCCTTGCTGAGCTTCTTCCACTCGACATACTATCCTGCCGTCTGAGGACCTTGAGGTACTCACAGGGCATTACCATAGTTTCAATGAGCATTGGTGTGCACATATAAAGTATTGTAGTTCCCTGTGAGGAAGTTAAGGTCCTCACACAGCAGGAATGTATGTTGATCGGAAGACATCCTGCAACGGACACACACAGCAATGTAGGAAGTGGCTGCCAATTCAAGCACAGTGCACACTGCCTCAAGAGTGGGGGTGCGGGTAAGGACCTTGCTCATTACAGCTATAGATCAATTAAGTGCTCCATGTCTGAAGAGGTCTGCTCTAATTTTTTTTACCAGAAAGGTCTCCAACACATTGCAAAGCAATGTGTTGTATTCCTAAGTACCACTCAAAGGGTTAATACACGAGCAATGCCGTGCCAAGACATCTAGTATCTATATACATGTTTTGGAGCTGCTGGAACCATTTCATGCACACATTTGTTTTACTTTATTTCGTCTTTAGGTTTAATTATTTAGTAGAAACATAGATTTTGACAGCAAGTAAGAACCAAGCCGCACAGGCAATTTCCAGTAAAGAAAATATGCATTATATATTTCTATGGGCTTGTCCTCAAGGGCTACCAACAGGCCACGATTTAAGGATTACCCTATCTGCGCATAGGTGGGTCAATTAAAACGATTAATATATCCGCAGTGCCGAAATCAAGCAGTACCTTCACCAATAGAAAAACAGTACAATCCATTAGAGGTTAATGGGAAGTGGACAAGTAATTCTGGATCAAAGATGATCTATGTAGTTGATGGATGGATTTTAGACGGAAACACTCATGTATTATTTGTAAGTCTGAGTTACAAATATGGACATTCAAGAGGACTCGAGTCAATATTTAGGCAGATTTGTATGTACCTAAAGAACATTCCACCTGAGGTCTATGCTCTAAGGGGGGGGGGGGGGATGAAATTCTCAAAAGACACATCAAAGCAGCTTTTTTCTTTTAAGGCAGCTTTTAGTACAGCCCCTCATTCTGAAAGCAAAACAAGTGAAAGGGAACAAAGGTCAGCACTTATACTCTGTGGGAGGAAGGACCACCTGAAGTAGCCAGGATCACACACATAGCAAATAGAAAAGATTAGTCCTTGTTTCTCCCTGGTAATTTGCAGACAAAGCTCAAGTAGCTCAACATATAATTTCATATCAGGTCATCCTGACCTATTCCTGTGTAGCCCAGTGGAAGCACAGCAAGTATTTCAAAATCACTAATTAAATACCGTAAAACAAAACACAAATATTGTAAGCTTTCACAAGCAGGGCCCTCTGATCCTTCTGTTCTCCACATTTGATTTGTACTATTTAATACCTCTGTATGTCCATTCCCAATCGTACAGCGCTGCGGAATTAGTTGGCGCTATATAAATAAAGAAGAAGAATAATAAGGGAAAACATGATACACATGGCATTATAATAAAAAAAATATATTCTAAGGCATAAGACCCTACAAATAGGCTTCCACAAATAGACTGTGAACTAAAATTGTTATGGCTAGGACTAGATAGGGCGTTTGCACTATGGCAACAGTCACTGATTTTTTCCCTTCAGTCTACCATCTATCTAACTTGTCTGGTCCTTAAAGGGGAACTTTCACGTCAGAAAAAAACTGGACCAGTTGTTTAAACAGTTAAGCAGTATTAGGAAATGTGCTTATTTTTTATTTTTACATACTTTGTAAGATCTTTGCTGTCCAAACCGTGCACTTCTGCATTCTGTGGCACTATGTGACTTCCCAGCACTATTTCATTCTCCTCCCACCTCCCTCCCAGCTGCCCCAGGGAGCGCGTTCACGCTTCCCTTTGGTGTGCTGTGAACGGCTCTTAGAGTTACAGCAAGCTGCGATTAGCATTATATTGAGGTTGCAACCACACAGTGCCACAGAATGCAGAAGTGCACGGTTTGGACAGCAAAGATCTTACAAAATATATAAAAATAAAAAATAACAAGCACATTTCCTAATATTGCTTAACTGTTTAAACAACTGGTCCAATTTTTTTCTGACGTGAAAGTTCCCCTTTAACGGACTCAATTAAAATGTGTACAAACAAATGTCTAGACATCACATTTGCCAATAAATAACAAGTGAATTACTAAAGAGAAGTGAAAATCTGGGTTTTGTTGCAAATGTATAGCCTGACATGAACACATGCAGATCAGTCAAGGACTAAGCTAGACAGGCACCTGTGCTTATGTGTTGATAGCACTGTTGGCGGGTCCTCAGAACAACAGTTGAAAAATGCAGTGTTATTTGGATCTATGGCATTTAGGACAGTGACTCTTTTATTGACAAAAGAGGCCACTGTGTTACATGTTTTACTGCTGGATGCCAATATTTAATGCAAATTGGGGTGGTCTGTTTGTGAACAAAAAAAAAGAGGTGGAGAGGAGAAACATTTGTCAGCATATTTAAACAATATAAATATCACATACTTACCGCTAGCATATGTAAAAATAAATTATTCATGTTACATCCAAATAATATAATCCTCAGCTTGGTTTGTTAAAGCATATGTAAATTGTTCTGTTCAGAGAGCATTTAGTTAACCCTTTGACTGCCAGAGGGGTATCTACCACATTGCACTTGGTTTCTGGTTTGCTGTCTGCCCTGCCCCTGGGCGGCATGGGGGTGGAGACCGGCTGCAAGCAGCGAATCAGGGGTGGCCCCTGCACACTCCTGTGAAAACCGTGGCAACGTAACTCGCCGCTACAGTGGTCCACCGGGTTCCTAACATGTACAGTGTGCCCAGTCGCACAGACAACACCCTGCACCATTCTCTAGTATAGTACATAGACAAAAAACACATTCAGATTTACTAACCCAGACACTCTCTACATAAGCACAAGAGAAGCTAAACAGAAGCAGTTCTGGATATTTTGTGTATTTTTTTGTTCATTATGGTCCAGGTTAATGGTTCTCAGACCTTTTCTAAATCCCAGTGGAACTCTAACAATCCATTAACCCCTTGGATGCAAGAGAGGTCTTCAAAGCACTGCTTCTCAATATGCCAGTGACCTCTCAAATGGGTTAACAGTGTAAAAGAATGATAGCTGGTATTAGTAATGTAATACTAAATCATAAGCCTAAAATGTATTGGGTAATTAGGTAACTGTATTAATAATTACTATTTTCCTAGAAGGGTGGGGTTATAGCACTTATTAAAAATAAAATCTAACAGAAAACACTGAAAATGTCCACACATATCCACTTTACAGAACCACACATGCACTGCCCTCTGCCCTGTTCCTCTGGTCACAATTACTGGAATTTGTTCTGAGGGACCTCTTGTACTATGTGATTTAGAACAGGGAGCTCAGACCTGTCCTCAAGCCCCCCTCCCCCACATGCATAATTTCAGGATATCCTCACTTAAACACAAGTCAATGTAATTAACTCAGCCAGTTCCTCCAGAATGGTTGAACCCCTGACTGAACCACTGATTGATTCATTTGTGTTCATATGAGGTGATCTGGAAAACCTGCACCTTTGGGGGTGCTGAGGACAGGACTGAGCACTCCATGTCTAGGAAATTTACCTCAGAATTGCTTCACATTGTATTTGTGCATGAGGCTCTTTGCGGTTTAGATAAGATCTTCTGTAAATTACCGCTACAGCTACAGCCAACATCCGTTTTGGTTCACACTGTTCATGTGGAAAAACTCACCTGTTGCTTACGCCACTAGGAACAGAAGGTGCAGACGCCATGTAATACCCACACTCTAGTCACGTGTATAAGAGATGTCAACATCATTTTGTGAAAGATTAAACATTTGAGATTAATGGATAGCATTTATACTACCCAACATACATATTCTCCCTTACAAAATTGCACTAAAATGCAGTAACTGTTTTCATCTCTTAAACTATTTCTGGGTTATTTCCAGCAGCTTTGCAGCTGTGAGAGAGATTAGTCCGGAAAAGTCCAACATCAGTAGCTGACAGAAACACATTATCCAAGTCCTAAGTACATACAAAACCATTACAATTCACTTGAAACAACAAAGACAATGGAAAAACAGACATTTACTGCAAGGCAGACACTAAGGAAGAATGGGGAAATTCCTGTTGTATGTATCAGCTGAAAAACAAAACAAGAAAAGGCACCTGCACAATTACAAACAACCTGGCCATATAACGTTAACCCTTTGAGTGCCAGAGGGGTACGCAATGCGTTGCGAACCCCTCTGGCACTCAAAGGGTTAATACACAGCGATAGCCTGAATGTAATATATGGGTAAACCTTTAAGTCTAAGTTCACACTGGTGATTTGTTTGAGGTTCTGAAAACTCAAATAAAAAAATAAATAAGTGATGTGTATGCTATTATCATGTGTTTTTCAATGCAATTTTGAATTGCATGAATCTTTGCTTTTCCACACCAACTGCTTTTCTTTACATCACACAATAATAATGTAAACTTGAGATGCCATTGAAATCAACACAGATCACACGTGCCTGCAATAATGCACTGTCACATCAAAAGTTGCACATACCATTCCACACAGTGATACCAATTTCATGAGATTCATTATGCATTCAATTCTCCATGATTCATTTGTCAGTCAGAACTAGCACTAAGGACTGAAGGGGTGTGCAACTCATTGCAGAGCTAGGCATTACACACTCCTCTGGTCTTTAAAGGGTTAAAGGCTACTGAGCTCTGCACAAATCTTTCAGTAGATTTCATACCAATTAAGCTACTAGAGGCTATATGTAGAAAGCTGAAGGAGAGCTTTCCTAAGGCAAATCAACTGCTCCATTGGGGACAAATAAAAATGACTACTGACTTCAATGGGGATTTAACCCTTTGAGTGCCAGAGGGGGTATGGAACGCATTGCAAAGCAATGCGTTCCGTATCCCTCTGGCACTCAAAGGGTTAACCTCTTGAATGCTAGGCTGTACTAATGCACTAGAAATCTCTCTAGAACTGACACGATTAACTCTGCATTGCTCTGCGATGCTTTGCGTACTACTCTGGCAGTCAAAGGGTTAAAGGTTTCCTTTAAATCTATTTTAATTTGGGGGATTTTGGTGTGTGCCCTATAGTTCTGTTGGGTTACTGGAAGCAGAAATGTATCCCTTTTATTTAACCCTGTTGGATGCTTAACAATGCTCTGGAGAGGTCTCACGCATCTAAGGGGTTAAAAACTATTGCTGGGAACTCATCAAATTATCCCCTAAGCAGCCATTTTTCTGTTCTCTAGCAAACTGTTAAAAAAGGAATTTGCTTGATGTTCTTTTTCACAAAAACAAAGTTCTCAAATGACAAGGAGTTAATAACGTTGGGAGCCTTCAGGGACATGTATCAGTGTCTTTTTTAGAGGAGTTTGAATTAGCTTTGTTTAACCCTTTGAGTGTCAGATTGGTATCCAATGCATTGCACATCTCTGGTACTCAAAGGGTTAAGATTACACCTTAGAAAGTATATCCATAAAATGTTCACTTTAGACATTGCTGTTTAACACTTTGAGAACAAAAAGGGAGGGGGGCAATGCATTGCTCTCCCTGTGGCACTAAAAAGGTCCTTTGTCAATAATCTACATCAGTCATTCCTGGCATATTTACTTGGTTCCAAAAAGTGGTGTAAATACCACTTTTTTCCATAAATATAGAATAACAGGGCATGAAACAAGTCAACAGTTTGAACTCTCATAAGACTTGGTGGAACAGCTTAGGGAAAACATAAAAATATCACTTTTCACCTTCTACAGAAATTCCCAGGAGAGGTCTGTTTTCAACTCAAGTTTTCTCCCCGGTACAATCAATGAAAAACACTAAGGCCAACGTCTTGTACCCAGAAATCAAAATATGAGCATTTCTGGAGCAAACCAACTGCATCATAAAGGGGGAGAAGGATACAAATTTGCATTGATTTAAATAGGGCTTTTAACCCCTTGAATGCTGGTGATGACTGCAATGCATTGCTTTGCCATGTGTTTAAGACTCCTCTGGCATTCAAGGGATTACAAGCCCCATTTAATCCAATGAAATGTTTTATTGGTCTCCTATGCCGCAACAGAGAAATAGAAGAAACAGCAATAAAAATAGTAATAAAAGTTAACTTTTTGCCTTCTGTGAGAATTTCCTAAAAAAAGTTAA
The DNA here is from genome assembly GCA_037306005.1 of Rhinophrynus dorsalis. Lineage (NCBI taxonomy): Eukaryota > Metazoa > Chordata > Amphibia > Anura > Rhinophrynidae > Rhinophrynus > Rhinophrynus dorsalis. The sequence continues at coordinate 130,678,702 of CM074724.1, forward strand.
GAAAATTGACAGAAAATCTTCTGAGAAGAAAAAGGGAGTTTCTGCCCAACTCTTCCAACCACAAACTGTTCTATAATTGTCGCCAACCACTAACACAACAGGTGGGAAAAGCACTAATGTATAATGGGGAGGTAAGAAACTCTCCAATTCCTATGGTATTCTATGGAGTCTATGTACTAAGATATGTTAATGCATAGGTTCCATAGAATAATATAGGAGCTGGGGAGTTTATCTCACTGGTGAATTTATCTCCTCTTTATCACACCTCAGTGTGTAACCCCCTCCCCGGTTAGGTGGCATTAATAGGGCATATTTAGCAAAGCAAAGACAGGTGAATCCTGCTCTGCATTTATCACAAATCCACTCCTTTCACCAAAAATTAACCTTTGGTAAATATGGATTTTTTTGTCCCATTGATAAATATGCTCTAATATATTACATCACCTGCAACAATAGCACAATACTAAAATCACTTGATGTATTGCTGTTATTTTTCCCTGGTGAATCAGTTTATTTATATATTTAAAAAAAAACTAGGTGTGATTAATAACAGTTGCAAACACATATCTGTGATACAGATGACAATAATTAGCAAAGGCACACAATGTTATACAGTTCCAGACATACTGTATTGGAAGCATCCAGTTCCAGTGAATAACACTGTAAAATAAAAGGCAGTCCCTCCCCAATCTAATGGATGCTTTCCAAAAATACATAACAGCTAACATCGATCATGGCTTCTTACAGCAATGATTAGTATCATCTGATTTCTCCACACAGTAAAAAAAATGCATAGTAAACACAAGGACAGCAAGCATGTCAGTAATGACAGAGCAATGAAGGTCGCCTCCTCCCCCAAAACATTCCTAGCATAGGGAGAATTCCTTTAACTATCTGAGTGCTAGGAAGGCTGAGTGCAGAACCTGGCACTTGAAGAGTTACTTTCCTCCAGCCATATATGATTAACCCCTTGAGTGTCAGATGGGGATGCGCATGGCTTGGAAAGCCCCTCTGGCACTGTGCGGTGATTCCCAGCAACCTTGGCTACTAAAACCCTTTCCCTTCCAGAGGGGTTTGCAACGTACTGCTTCCAAATTAATGTAACCCTTTGAGTGCCAGAGGGGTAAACAACGCATTGCGCACGGTACCCTCTGGTACTCAAAGGGTTACTATCCGTCTGGCCCTGCAGAGGTGCAGATGTAGAACTGGAGTCATCGTGGCAAAAACCAACTGCACCGTAGAGGGTGAAATGGACATCTCCGTTAATTGTGAATGTGTTTTAACCCACTGAATGCCAGGAAGATCTTCCCACAGTATCTGACATTCAGTGGCTTAAAAGCCATATTTAATCCTTTCAGTGCCAGAGGGATAACCAACACATTGAAAGCAATGGGTTGGTGACCCCCCTCTGGCACTGAAGGGGTTAAGTCAATGGAGATGAATGGGGATTATTTTATGTTCCCTGTGGTGCCGTTGTTTTGCCCCAGAATACTGCAGTCTTCTTGAGTACATCAACCTCAAACCGTTAACAGTCTTTAAGATCCTGGCATGTGCCCAAGCAAAACGAATAGATATCATTCCACTATAACAGCATCACACTTGACATAATCCACTGTGTTACCATTGCAGAATAGAGAGGAAGAGATCAGCTTCTTACCCTCATTTTCTGCACCATGCACAATATAGACTGCTCCACTTTACAGATAGAGCCCTAGAATTTAGGAGGAGAGGTGTTGCCTTGACAGTTCACAGCGAAGTCCTTTTAGACTGTTAGCATTATTCCAGAGACTGTGTACTCTTCCCGCCAACCTAGGTATGAACAGCTTCCTAAATAAACCAGAAGGGATATCCAGCACTCTCCGCCCTCTCCTTGTGCAGTGGGTTGTGTGCTGTGGGCTCAGCTCTCACATTTACCTCCTTCTTGGACAGTTCACAATAAACTGAAGAGCAGGCAGACTGTATTCTTTTGTAGAAGCGTTTACCGAATACTCGTCAGACGCCCCGCCTCCTCGCCCATATTAGGAAACACACGCTTGTACAACAGGTTAGACAAGCAGGAATGTCCCCTCCCTCTGGTACTGCAGAAAACAACAGCAGCATCCTAAACTGGTGAACTGAATGTCATGAGTAATCCACTGACATCAGAACTAATTAAATAACGAGGGTGATTTACTAAGAAGAACAAGAGGGAGTTGCACTAATGTGTGATAAGTGGGTGTGATAACGTATGTAGTTTGATAATCGTCCAAATTATATGCAATTATATGGATTAATATGTCTCAGTGTGTAGAGATCACGGTTGGCTAGTGGGGATGGCGGAAGCTGTAGTCCCCAACATACATTACTACCCATACGTTAGTACGTATTCCAAGCCTCTTCCTCCATGAGTAATTTTGGGGCCAACCAACTAAGGACAATAGGGGACAAATTAAAAAAACACAAAACATTGCTTTAACCCTTTGAGTGCCAAAGGTGAACGCAATTCCATGCGCCGTCTAGCACTCAAACGTTTAAATTGGCTCTTTAACCTGTTGAATGCTAGAAAGGTCTCCAACACATTGCTTATCAGTGCTATGGAGACCTCTCTAGAATCCAAGGGGTTAAAAGTCCAATTTAATCAAAGGGGATTTTATATGTCCTTTATGGTACAATTGGTTTGCTGTAGACTTACTCTAGTTCCTCTTAGTATATCAGCCTTTAACCTTTTGAGTGCCAGAGTGGTACACAACGCATTGCTTGCAATGCATTGTGTACCCCTCTGGCACTCAAAGGGTTAAGTGACATGCTTAATCCATTGACATCAATATTAATGAAATATCAAGGGTGATGTACTAAGAAGTGGAGTCATTTTGGGACAAGCCAGATGTATCATAGGGGACAAATAAATATGCCCATTGGTTTAACTCTTTGAATGCCAGAGGGGTACAGAATGCATTGCAGAACAATGCGTTGTGTACCACTCTGGCACTCAGTGGGTTAAATCATTATTTTCAGACTGATGAAGATCTCTCGGCGAGATATCAGCTCTGTGCAAGAGCAATAGTAGTATGGGGGCTTATGACGTCAGTCCTATCTCTTACAGTGCCTGTCCACCCTAGTCTTAAAGGAGCAGTTTTGGATCAGCCAGCGACTCAGTAAATATTAACCTCTGTGCTACCGGAAGGGAAAGTAATGGGTACATAGCCAACATTTAATTAGATGGGTTTACTGTTCCTTTAAGTCCTGTGAGAACATTTACTTCTACTCTACAATACAGCTAAAGAGTTGCAAAGAAGGCACACATTTAAGAGGAGTTCAACTACAGGAGAGCGTAAGATAATGTTATGACAGGACCAGCATCCAGCCAGTTTCCTATTGTGGCTGATGACCACTGACATCATCATCACACATGGCTGCTGTCAGCAAGTAAGATAAGAATTGTGTCAGTGAGCCCCTTTCCTTTTATTCATTAACTCTTTGAGCAAAGCAATGTGTTGAACACTGCTCTGGTACTAAAAGGTTTAAATGAAATCATGTGGGCCGCTCAGCAGCTCCCTAACACTGCAAACCAATTTATTTTTGTCTCTGTTTTTCCTTTTTTCAAGAAAACCTTCTGGGATCTTCCAGTGGGAAATGCACCTTGGATCTGTGTCTGCACAGGATTCAAACTTGCACTGTGACTTTAATTAAGGTATGTGTGGGTGGGTGTTATTCAGACATGCTCCAGAGACAATGTTGAGACAACAAGTTTTGCCTCCAGGCCCAGCAGATTATAGTCACTTCATGTTTCCCAAATCCCCTTTGAATTAAATGGGATTTTTAACCTCTTGTATGCTACCCTCATTTAAGTAAATGAAAATGTTATTTCTCTCCAGTAGGAATATACTGTATATATATGTGTGTGTGTGTGTGTGTGCGCGCGCACGCGTGTGTCGTACATCAGGCCATAAGCACAAAGGTAGAGGAGCAATTCTGGGGAAACCATTTGTACCATAGGCGCCAAATAAAAGTTCCCACAATCACATTGATATAAGTGGAATTTTTAACTGCTTGAAAGCACAATGCATTGGAGACATCTTTGCCATTGCAGGGTTTGAAAGCCCCATATAACTCAATGGAAAATGTACTCCTCCATGTGTTTTGGTTTGATCTAGAATTGCACCTCTTTAGCTCCTAAATACGGCTAACTCTTTCATGATCTACATTAAAGAAGATGTCCATATACAAAGTAAAATCGGAGCAATCCTGATGCAAAGCAATTTAGATAGGTCCTTTAACCCACAGAATAGTAGAGTGGTCTACAAAACATTGAAAAGTAAAATGTTAACCCCTTAATGACCCATGACGTGCCAGGACCATCATGGGTAAACTTCCCATAAGGACCCATGATGATCCTGGCATGTCATAGGTTAAATGATAGCAGCGCGCCTCAGTGCACGATGTTATCATTCTGCAGATGCTGAAACTGAGCTCTCCAGGACTGGAGCGTTCAGTTTCAGTGCTTCTCTCTTCTGTTGGTACATGTGATCGCTTCTACAGCGGTCATTTGTACCGGCTTTTTTTACACATTGCCTTTGTGTCTGCTCTGTGCCTCTATCTTCCTTACTAAGAGAGTAAGGAAGAGAGAGAAGCAGAGAGCAGGCCCAAAAGCAAACACAAAGAGGCCAAAGTTTGGGGTATTAACCCATTCAATGCTGGTGCTGGGGGCAGGATAAATGTAGGTCTCTATATGACCTACTGACACCACTCTGATATTTTTAAAATAATGATAAGAAACATCAAATAATTTTATTTACAAAATTTTAGTTTAAAATACAAATAATGAAACCAAATTAAAGTTTAATGTGAGTTTTATTTATGTGGAGCACAGTAATTCACTTATATACACACCAAACAGCAATGTATAAAAAATGGAAATTCTGTGAGGGAAAGAGGGACATGTGGATTTTCCCCTCAGAGGGACAATGTCCATTTAAAATTGCCCGTTTTGTAGGTATAAATGACCGGTCATACCTTTCATGCAGTCTCCATAAAAATTTAATCCATTGCACCCAAATGATCACAAGAGAAAAAATAAAAATAGTGATTTTTTTTACATTTGTTTAACCATTTTCTTTAATTTTAATAAAATAAATGGTGGGATATCCATATAAGTGTGGTATCAAAAGAAAGCCCTACTTGTGTGTAAAAAAATGATATTTAATTTATGTTTATGGAATAAAAGGCTTAGAGGGAAAACACTGTTGAACAAAGACATAGTCAAAAAGGTCAGAATTGCTCCGGTCCTTAAAGCGGAACTACCACATGTTAATAACTTTAGCTTCAATAACTCCACATCTGGAGACTAGCTGCTTAGTAGAGCTAGTCGCCAGAATTATTACCTTGTAAAGGAGAAATAGCCATTCTTCCTCAGATGACAGACAGGACAGATCGCGGACATCTTGTCATAGTGACGTCCGCGCGCCTGCTCTGTCAGACCCTTCCGGAGCTGAACGGCTCCTAGCAACACCTCCTACAGCCGTCTGGGACTGACAGAGCAGGCATACAGATGTCACTATGGCAAGATGTATGCGATCCGTCCTGCCTGTCAGCCGGCGAAGAATGGCTATTTCTCCTTTACACGGTAATAATTTTGGCGACTAGTGCTACTAAGCATCAAGTCGCCAGATGCGGAGTTATTGAAGCTAAAGTTGTTAACATGTGGTAGTTCTGCCTCAAGTGCAATCCACCTCAGATTTTCCCTTTCCTTAAGGGGTTAAAGATTTCTCCATCATTAAAAGTGCAGATAGTCCTTTGTAAATAAGGCCTTAGGTGTTCTGAAGAAACAGAAAGGCGGATATACTGAAAAAAAGTAATTATGTGCCAAACTAATTACACCATAAGGGGACAAGCAAAAATCCAAACATAGTCATAGATTTAACCCTTTCGGCACAAGAGTGGTATCCAATGCATTGAAAAGGATACCTTTCTGGCACTCACAGGGTAAAATGGGTCTTTTAACATTCTGAATGCTAGACAGGTCTCCAAATCATTGAGGAGAAATGAGATGGATACTTATCCAGAAAGCCCCATTTAAATCAATGGGCATTTTTAGTTTATTCACTATGGTGCAATTGGTGTACCCCAGAATTGCTCCACTTTCCTCTTCATACATCAGCCTCCATGTCCCACATCTGTATCATTTGTGGTCCATGTGTCAGATTCTATACTTTTGATGTTATAATGTAACTGTCCTTAGTTTTACAACAGTAATGCCATAACTAGAATCACAACAAATATAATTTAACCCTTTGAGTGCTAGAGGGGTACGGAACGCATTGCAAAGCATTGCGTTCCGTACCCCTCTGGCACTCAAAGGGTTAACATAATATAACCCGTCATCAGTTTCTTTGCTGAAATCAACATTTTTTGTCACTGCATGTAAATCACGTTTTTAAATGAAAACATGAAACAGTACTTTTTTAGGAAAATTATCTTCACCCCAGACTATATATAAATATTTTATTCCTAGGTGTCAAAGGTGCTTGCATCTCTAACCTGTTTACCCTTAAATGCTAGGGACGTCTTCAAAGTTTCCTCAGAGAGCTCCATAGCTCTTCTTTACACAAATTATCCCTTTTAGTGCCAGAGAGATATGTAACATATTGCAAAGCACTGCTTTACATACCACTCAGGTCTTCAAAATACTTACCTCCCAACATTTGAAATTGCCAAAGAGGGACACTTTTCCCCCCAACGGCAAACCCCCCCCCCCCCATTCCTAAGAAGTCTCCATTAATTGGATCAGGGCAAAGCACTGGGGAACCGTATGGAAAGATACAAGTGCACTTTTTTTTTTAATAAGATATAACAAAACAGCCTTAACCCTTTGAGTGCCATAGAGGTACCCAACACACTGTGTTGAATTCCTCTCAGGGCTCAGAGGGTTAACCCTTTGAGTACCTGCAGCGCCTGAGGGGTATGGTGAATTGTGCACCCTTGGCACTCTCTCAGTCTTAGACGGTTCCGAGGCGAGCGCTGGCTGCAAGCACTAGGCACTCCAACCTGCCCAGCAATATTAGCAGCTTCTTTGACTGCTGCACTTCTGAGTGACAAGTCTGGCACACCGCATTGTGCACTGATGTACTAGTTACCACAGCTGGGCTAAGCTAGCCTCCTCCTTCTGGCAGCTTGATGCGTCCGGTGTCACTTGAAGGCCAGGCATGGAAGGCAGGCACTGAGGCAGCATGAGCACAGCAGCAGTCAATGTGGACATTGTGTCCCACTCTGCGGAGATTCAGGCACCACCGTGGCCAAACATCAGTACAGCTTCTCCTCCCTCCCCCCCTAGCACAATGAATTCAACTTAAGTCATCTGAGCCACTGCCGCGACAATATGAATGACACAAGTCAGAGACAGTGAATAGATTGTGTACCTAGAGAATTCCAGGACGAGAGACCGATTTCACCAGACACCAGCACTTTCTTCAGATTCTCAGGCGAGGTGCCGGCGGGTCAGTTGTTCTTGCTGCTCTCAGTGCTCAGCCTCACTCACTTCTTGCTCAGGGTGGCAGGCGGAGTATGGCACGATTGCGTGCATGCTCATATTAAATTAAGTTTTTGGCATGCACACATGCGCAGTGAATAAGCGTTTTGACACCGCTCAGCAGATCACGCAGCGTGGCTTACAGTCACATGATCTGCGTGGTGCTGTGCATCTTAGGCTGGATACTGGAACGGTAGATGTTTGGGCAAAACAGCAAACAGTCCAGGGAACAGGCCAGAAAAATGGGACAAACTGCTATGCAGGCGGGACAGTGGTTTTGGGCCATAAAATCGGGACTGTCCGGCGTAAATCGGAACAGTTGGCTGGTATGAAAATATTAAACCAGAACTTTCACTTACTATAAAGTTGCCCTCCAATAATTAAACATATGGCGACTAGCTTCATAATACTTCTATTCCCAGTCAGAAGTGCCAGTTTCTAAAGTAATCCTTAATCTTCGGAGACCGGAAGCCAGGCATTAGCACAGACATCTTGTCTGCGTACCTGCGCTGTCAGTCCTGTCTCCTCTAGGAGGCATTGTATGTTACCTTAAGGTAACTGGGAGGGACTGACAACAAAGGCGCACAGACTGCACTGACCTGGCCGTCAGTCTCTGAAGATTAAGGATTACTTTAGAATATGGCACTTCTGAGAGATAATAGAAGTATTGTGAAGCTACTCCCATATGTTTCATTATTGGAGAGCGACTTTATACTAAGTGAAAGTTCCGCTTTAAATGGAGCTTATTAATGTCTCACCGTGAAACGAAATGCACATATTCAGTGGAAATCAATGAAGCAAATGCACCTTAAGGGGATTATTTAATAGGCTAAAGAGGTGCAATTCTGGAGCAAACTAACTGCCCCATAAGGGACCAATATGTTTTCCCAAAATTCTCAGTTTATTTCACCCCTTCATGATTGGGCTATTTTTATCTTTATGACAGTGAAAAAGTCCTGGTTTATAGTATGCCTTGATTAAACACTTTTCACTAAGTGCACGTATGCAAACGCTAGATTTTCTTTTCAGGATAGAAAAAAGGTTTCTTTTGGTACCTTCCAATAATATAAAAGGCCAGATGTATGTTTGTCCGATGAAGTCATGTGCAGTAGAGACTGCCCAAACATAGGCCACGATGCAGTCATGCGCAGTAGACACTGCCTGAATGCACAGAATGCTGGGAGGTGTGAGGCCTCTCTATGTAACGGCAGGTACGCACTTTGGCCCCTGTGCATGGGTATTTACACTAGTATGTAAATAATAGGCTCTTTAAGGAGGTGAAACATCAATCTGCCTTTATGCCATTGTTGAAGAAAGGACATCTTCCTCAATTTCATGTTCACGGTGGTGAATATGACAGTTGCTAGCAGGACCACAGATTCCCAAAGTCTGCCCAATGCACATGGTTATCTTAACGCTTTAACCCTTTGAGTGCCAGAGGGATGTGTTGGACACCTTCTGGAACTAAAAGGGTTAAGTATCAGAGGGATATGCAACACATTGATTCATAGAGTGTTGCCTACTCCTCCCGAAAGGGTTAAGTAGGTGCATGTACTCTGACTAGTTTAAAGCAGACACCAAGTATTGGTGCCAGATGTATTGCTTTGAACAAAATCATAAGTGCAAAATTCATAGAGTCCATTTGTATTTTCTGTCCATAGGTAAGTGGGGTGTTGTTATTATTAGGGGGTATTATTCATCCTTTAAACCAGAAGACATGAAAATGCATGCTGCATGGCCGAAGAGCAACTATTGTAGCTCAACAATAATCAGGTTAGCCCTGCTGAATGCATTTTCCATAAGTGGTTGGTTTTTCAAGGAATGAAGCTTTAACACTAAACAAGGTGCAGGGTATTTTGATACAGAGACATTTACTGACTCACCGTGGGCCCTGTGCCTGTTTTGTGCCTGTATACAAACCTTCTTTTGTGTCAAAATATCCACTTTGTTCTGTGTTTGCCAAAGGCTGGGCAGTAAGGGAGTGTGTGTATGAAATGAACACAGACAGACTAGGTGCAGAACCTTTATAACTTCTCTAAGGGTACTGTAAATATTTTGTGTGCCAAGCTGTTCTGCACTGGGTTGTTGTGCCCCTGTCTGTAATAATGCATCAATTCAGACACACAGACACAGTTCATGCTATTACATGCTTCAGCCTGGGTTTAAACACCTAAAGAAAGGTATCAGGTCACCTCATTCTGTAATGGTTTATTACCCAGTTGGTAGCATGTAATTATGCATGGCCCTGCAGCTCCCATGTAATACCAGGTAAAAAAAAAATGGACAGGGTCATCAACATACTTGGGGTCGTCCTCCCAGGGAGGGCTCATGGGCTGCAACCAGACTTAAGTTAATGATGCAATTTGCATCATAAAGTAGGTGGAGCTTAATTATGCAGTGGGGTTTAACTGGCATTGGACTGGGAAATGGGCAGAACATGGTGGTAAGGAGGAGAAGTGGCAGAGTTTCTCAAGAAACTTTCCACAGCCAAAGAATCAGCATTTGTCCCCAGAGACCCGGTAATTAAAGGGATAATAATGTTTCAAAATAAAAGCAGCTCCAATTAATCTTCAAAGTATTTGGTCCATGGAGAGTGTTATTTCAATACTGTCAGAGTTGTAGTTCAAGAGTTATTGAATGATAAAGTATTCACCTCCCACCCCTTTTACCTAGTGTAAACCACCTCCCCTCAGATGTGGAATCTGGTCTTAAGACCAGACAGTTCAAAGCAAAGGGCAATCTTCTTACTATGAGAACAATGAAAACCCTGCCCCCCTTGACAGGTTTTTCAGGTTTTTCCTTATGCTCACTGAAGATTGTCCCTTTCTGCAAGCCATCTGGATACCACCTTTCTGTTTTGAGGTGAGCAGTATTACATCAGTAAAATGGGCAGGAGGGGAATACTTTATCATTCAATTACTCTTGCACTACAACTCTGACAGTATTGAAATAGCAATCTCCATGGCCCAAATACTATGAAGATGAATTTGAGCTGCTTTTATTAAACCTTACTATCCCCTTAACACTAAAAACCGGAGTCTCTGGGGCAGAGCCAAAGAGTTCCCAAGTATGGTCATCAACCTGGTATGGCCTGGCTGAAAATCAGCACTTGGTACATAGCATGTGTTTTGCCTCCTCAGGAAGTTAAATTAATGATAGATTAAGGCTATATGTATGCAACACATTTAAAAGAGAACTAACACCTCAAATATTAACCTCCTACTAACTTTACTATGACCAGAAAAGTCATATTGGCCCCTATTCATTTTACCCTTTCTCCTTGGTTCAAGAGAAGAACATCTTCAGGACTCTATGTCCATTGTAGCAAACAAGACAGGACCTCAAACTCAGCACATGTTAATCTTAGGTAGACTTTTGTGCTCTGCCTGCTTCTCTTTGAAAAAACTGCCAGCAACTGTAATGTCTGCCTCCATGGATATGGCATGCAGATCTGTTTGAAGATGTTATTTCTTGAACAAAGCAACAAAGGTAGCTTTCATAGAGGCCATTAGTAATGTTCTTGCCTTTAGTAAAGATACTTCAAAGTGGTGAAATGATTACTATGTACAAATATATTCAAGGTCGATAAAAAAACTCCCCAAGGAACTATTTACTCAAAGAGCTGAGCAAAGAACAAGAGGTCATCCATTAAGACTAGAGGAAAGGTGCTCTCAATTAAAACAAAGACAGGGATTTTTTACAATAAAGGCAGTAATGTTATGCAATTCTTCGCCTTGGGATGCTGTGCTTGCAGATACTGTAACTTCTGGCAGAAAAGCAATGGATAACTTCGATCTCAGAGAAAAATATTGAGAATTATGACAGTTGGCTTCAAAGCAGGTAGGACATTGATCTAGGGAAATATCAGACAGCCATTTCGAGTCAGGAAGTATTTTTTTACCCACTTGGGGCTTAAATGGCTTCAATGGGTGTTTTTTGCCTTCCTGTAGATAAAAAAGGGTGATACAGCATGGGATTAACTTGATGGGCTCATGTCTTTTTTAGCCCATCAATTGTTACTGTATTACTGTAGCAAGGTAAGTGGGAAGGTGTAATTAAGATGTACTATTTCTTCTTTAACCATTTGACTGCTAGGGGGTACACAACAGCCTTCAACTTATTAATGCATATTATGCAGACAAGATAGCATTACTTTCTAGAAAAAAAGAGATTACAAAATAATTATGGATATTGTCATGTCTGTCATTTAAAGTAGAACTATCACAGAGATATAAGTTCCCCTCTATTAATAGTTAGGCTAGCGGAAATCATTTCAATACTGTTATAACGTTTAAGTGCTGGCATTATATGGAAACATAAGATCTTATGAGACTCACCTCAAGATGACAGCAACGAAGAGGGATCTGTGCGCCTGCACTGTCTGTCCCTGCTGTACCGTGCAGTACAATGCAACCCCCCCTTTGGCAACTAACCTGTCAGTGAGGAGAGAGGGATGGACAGGGCAGACGCACAGATCCCTCTTTGGCAAGCTGTCTGCGCCGTCATCTTGAGGTGAGTTTCAGAAGAACTTATGTTTTCATATAATGCCTGCACTTAATAAACAATATAACAGTATTTAAATGCTTATCGATATACTAACTATTAATAGAGGGGCGCTTATATCTCCATGATAGTCCCACTTTAAGCTTTGTGGGGAAACGTAGCAATGACAAAACACAAAAAAAACAGAGGTACTTTGAGATTCTACAAAATTTAAAGGGAAACTATAGCTATATGAATAACTGGCTGTTATTTTGTTTAACAGGAAGACTTAACTAAGGTAGGGGTCATTTATACAATACTAGTGTAAAAGCCCGTGTACATGGGCCAAAGTGCGTAAATATAGACCTATACAGCAGGCGTACTACCACAGGACTAAACCTCAGAGCATTCTGTGTGCTTGGACAGTCTCTACTAAGCATGACTGCATCGGACAAACATACCTGCGTTCGGGCAGCCTCTACTGCGCATGACTTCATTGGACAGTCTCTACTGCACATGACTGCATTGGACAGTCTCTGCTACGCACGACTGCATCGGATAGTCTGTACTGCGCATGACTGCGCATATCTGTATTCTTTGTTATTACACTGGAATTCTGTTATTACAGTGTTCTAAAGAGCCATGTATTGGCCTTAAAAGTAACAGTAAACTTTTGTTATGAAAAACCACGTGTTATAGAGCTTTTCCTGCTGAATAAAACAAGGTAACTTTCACTGCTGTTAGTTGTTTTATTCAAATGTTATAACAGTTCAAATAATCAGGAAGTGAATTTACTGTGCATTTACTTCCTGATCGTTCTGACAGGAAATGACGTAGCAGTTTCTTTCACATTCTATAGAGAACGGTATGTCACTGATTTTCCTCTCCATTAGAAAGTAACAGAAAAACAAATTGGAATGTGACCACTAGAGGCACCGCTAATGTAAAAAAACAAAAACAAAGGTTTAAACTGTAATAACTCTGGAAATATGCATCTCTCAGCAGTGAGAGTACTCTTATTTTACTCAACAGGAAAAGCCCTACACTATATATTTTTTAATAAAAAAAGTTTACTGCTCCTTTAACTCTGATTTGTCATTCAGAATGTGGAATCCTATTACAGACAATTGCATATGTAGTTATCAGGGCTACATTTTTAATTAGGCAGCATATGAAACTGTTCCGGGTTTTACCCCTTTGTGTGCCAGAGGGGTACACAATGCATTTGTATACCCCACTGGCACTCAAAGGGATAAAGGGCTTCTCGGGTTTGCAGGCCGTGCCCACAATCTGACTTGTGAGTGGGGCTAGAGCAAACCCAGCACCCCTGCACCAGACACCTGCTCCTGTGAGCTAATTTATGTATCAGTTTACCTGTTCCTTTACTGGCTATTTTTTAACTCCTTGGATGCTAGAGAGGTCTCCAGTGCTTTATGAAGCAGCCAATATCAATAAGTGCCTTGCAAAGCAGCTATGGGGATGAGAGCAGTTTATGTGCCTTTACGTTGCAGGCTAAGTGTATTTGCTGTGTCAGGCAACAGTGGATGGCTTTAGAGGTGGAGTCAAGTGAGGAGTGAGAGTGCAGCCATGAGTGGAGCTAAGGGCGCATTTAGTGCCTTGCCTAGGGGCACCTCAGAAGTAAATCTGCCCCCAAACATCTTATATTTAAACCCAGTGCCCCCTGCACCAGACACCTGCTCCTGGGAGCTGTTTTATTTAGCAGTTTACATATCCTTTTATAAGTCTTGTCTATTAGTCCATAGTTACGGTTCCCCTTTAAAGGAACACTGTCACCTTAACTTTCTATGGACAGAAAATTCAAATGGCCACTATAAATTGTGTCCTTGTGCCTTGGTTCCAGAGATAACATTTTCTTTTTTTCTTTTTTTTTTAATTTTAAATCTTTATTGAAGGTAATAAGATATTGCAAGCCAGAATACATAGAATAAAGCTGACATTGAGCAAATTAACCCTCTGGCACACAAAGGGTTAATGCATTAGTCAACAGAAAACAACAGATGCAAAATCTTGTGAATAGATGTGTAGAGATAACCAGAGGCGTAATTAGAAGCCATCGGGCCCTGGTGCAAGAATTTCCATGGGCCCCGCCCCGAGGACATTGCCCCCCCTCAACCACATTGCGCCCCCCCCCCGTTGGCCATCTCCACTGGCCACATCTACATTGTCCCCAATCTCCACATTGGCTCCACATCGACCCCAATCTCTACATTGCCACCACATTGCCCCCATATTGTCCCCCAATCTCCACATTGCCCCTACATTGCCACCACACTTCCCCATCTGCACATTGCCACCACATTGCCCCCATCTCCATATTGCCACCACACTGTCCCCCATCTTCACATTGCCCCCAATCTCCACATTGCTACCACATTGCCCCCCATCTCTATATTGTCACCACACTGCCCCCCATCTCCACACTGCCCATCTCTTACCTCCCTGGTTGTCCAGTGGCGTGGTCCAGGTGGAGCTCCTGTGCGGTCCTCTCATAATGCAGAGTGCTGGGAGATGATTTAATCTTCCAGTGCTCTGCATTACTAGAATGCCGAGGGAGAACAGATAGCAGAATGTTGTGGGCCACAGTGACAGGCCCGGTCACAGGTACAACTACTGTGACCCCTATTGTTACGCCACTGGAGATAACATTTTCAACTAGTCTTGGATGTCTTGCCCATGGAGCTGATAATGACAGTTACTAGAAAAACTCATATTCCACCCAGTTCACATGGAAATAATCTGTGGCTCTTTCAATCTGAAGGTCTAGGAGTCCTGCTAGCAAACTCTCATGTCCACCTTCATGGACATGACCTCTAGGGTGGGTTGCAGCTGTTACCTCTTGAACAAAGGGGCGAGGGTACATTTCATAGATGCCATTAGGATGTTGCGGTCAGAATAATGGGGGTATTATTATAAGTTAGTGTCCCTTTAAAATGTGCTAGTATAATTGACAGCTTATATGTCTGTGTATTACAGATACTGAATTTAGTAAAGTGATAATTGACTCACATCATTGGCAAAAGTAATGTGTTTTCCCCAAAGCTGAGTCACTAGTAGTCTGCAGTTTCACAGCTCTATTGTGGAAACAGTTCACGTTGATTGTCCTTCAAAGATAGCGCCCACAAGTTGCATGTACAAATAAAAGCACATTTTATCAGATATTGTACTGGTGAAGGCTGTACAGATAAGGGCACAGAAAATAATTCATTGTTGCCATCAAAAGATACATTGTGCCACCCATATTGTTCACTTTTAAACAAACAGAGATACTCTGTAAATGTGCCCCAGACTGTCTGGGTAAGAATAAACACTAATTTACTTAGTGTTAAATGTATCGTGGAATATTTATAGAAGTCAAACATAAGATAGACCCTCAAAAAGAATAGGTTATTCAAAAACTAAAAAAGCACAGTGAGTTAACTCCTTGGAGGCTAGGGATAGCTCTGTCTTCAAGTGGTTAACCCTTTGAATGCCAGAAGGGTATGCAAGGCATTGCAAAGTAATGCTTTTCGTACATCTCTGGCGCTGAAAGGTTTAAATAAATATATCCATCCCATTAATTCAATATAATTTCTTCTTTGATAAATATGCTGCAATTGCAGCAAACCCCCTGTAGTTGGCACTGTGTAAATATAATTATATCACCATAAGGGTTTAAATAGCTTTTTTTGAAATTAACCTTTATTTATAGGTGGTACAAAGTCAGCTTTATGCTAATTTGTTTCTGTTTTGGGTTAATATTACCACACACTGTGCTATGACTGGATCTAGGTAGAGCCTAAATACTAGGCCTAGGGGCATTTCTAATAGCATAGCAAGAGATATGCTTGACTGAACTAAATAAAATACCGTGCAGGTAATTGGCATATAGTGCCTCACTGTACCACAAAACACATAAATGATATTTTGTCAAAGATTAATTATTTTAAAGCAATAATAATACATCAAAATAAATGGAGCTCCAGTTAATTTGCATAGATTTTAGTCCATGTAGGATGGTGTATCAGCATACCTGGGAACTCTCAGGGTTTTGACCCATATTTCAGGGTCTCAGGGTGAAGGGCCAAATTCTCAGGGTGAATGTGTTCTGTGTTACCTACTATATGATTTGTCCCAATTAAATGTTTCTTTAGTCACTAAATTCATGCCATTTGCACCAGAAATACAGGGGGAGATGTCCTGCTTGTCTTGTATGTGTTTAGGACATGAGATCTTTAAACTGTAGCATGTTAAAGGGTCCTTGCAGACCGACTGGATCACCTCTGTGTTAGAGCAAGCGAGTATATATTGCCTAAAATCTACATTATGGGAAGCTTCAAGGGTTAAAATTTCAAAGTTCTCAGGGTCAGCTCATCTTGAAAGTTCCCAGGTATGTGTATCAGTACATTCTGAATTGTAGTTCATGACTAATTTAATGGTTAAGTATCCCCCTTCCACCCATTTTACTTACGTCATGCTGCCTCTAAAAGCTGGTCCAGATGGAGCGCAGCGAGGATCAATCTTCAGTGAGCATAAGGACAATCCTGCCCTTCCTTGTAAATAGGGGCAGGGTTTTCCTTATACTCACTGCATGAAGATTGCCCCTCACTGCAAGCTGTCCGGTCCGATTCCCGGATTCCACATCTGAGGGGAGGCAGCTTAAAAAGAGTAAAAGGGGAGGGAGAGGGATACTTTATAATTAAATTACTCATGAACTACAATTTGAATTATATTGATACACCACTCTACATGGACTAAAAACTATGCAAACTAAATAGAGCTCCGTTTACTTTCATGTGTTACTATTCCTTTAAATAATAGAGGCTAGTACACCATATAAGCAAACTGTAAAACTAAGTAAACTTGTCTTGGGTTATAGTAACGTCCACTTTAATTGAAGATGCCATTAATTCTGTCTAGTAAGGTAGGAGTTAAGAGTAACTTGCTCTAACCTTGCTAGAAATGTTGGAATTTCACAGAGGAGTTTTGTCTTCACAGTGACAAGCAGAGGGTGGAAAGAAAAGGCGGGGGCTGCTTTCACTTATGGTAGTTAACTGGAGCATTTAGTGAAAAGAGGAACTAACTGACTTTCTGTTTACTGCAGTGTAATCCTCTTGTGACATTTACAGGGGAATTCATAGGAGAACTATTCTGAATTTATATTTGTATCATTTCAGGAGTTGCAAAAATTTCCAAAGCCTCATAGAGGCTGATGCATTAGGAAGAACTGTAGTGGTTCTGGACAAACCAACTGCACCATAGGGGATAAACAAATTCCCAAAGTCCCATAGATTTAAATGGGGCTTTTTTATTGCTTCAGTGCTACAGAGATCTTCAGCTCATCGTCATACCTGGGAACTCTCTTGAACTTCCCAGGAGACTCCAGTTTTTAGAGTTAATTACTGGTTCTCCTGGGACAGAGGCTAATTCTCTGGTGGTGGTGAGTTTCATCTAACATGCTGCTCACTTCTCCTCTTTCTCTCCTTGTTCCTCCTACTTCTTGTCCACTTCTCCTTCTGACCCTGTTCCACCCACTTTCCTTCTAAGTTATGACACAAGGATGGTAAGCCACGCCCACCCAATTAAACCCCACTCCCAATTTGATGCAAATCACTTCATGTACTTCCCCCTGGTCACAGCACAGGAGCCGGTAATTCTCAAAGTAGTCGGAGAGTTCCAGCTCATTTTGTCGACCAGCCACAAGCGACAGAAAAGCCCCTTGATGAAGGGGACTGTTTAGCACACCTAAGAGTATACAGTTTAACCAGTCCATCTGAGCCAATGCAAGTTGAGGTACAGATCAATAGCCAACCCGTGGTCATGGATCTTGACACCAGATCCGCTGTGTCAGTAATGATGAAAGCTCAATGGACAAATTAAAACAAGCCTTACAACTGCAATCAACTCGAGAGGGTAAGCCATCAATCAAACAGTCAGTACATAATGTAAGTGCAACAACATCACCCCACATCCAGATGTGGATACAAGAATTTTGAACTAAGTTCCAAGATGTCTTCACCAGAACCCTGGGAAAAGTAAAAATTATACAAGCATTTCTAAAGTTAGGAGCCACCCTGAAGTTCTGCAAAGCAGAAGTAAAGTACCTTTCGTGATCAAACCCAAAGTTAGAATGAATTACAATAGCTGGAGGCACAAGGATTCATTACGAAAGTCCCCTTCAGCAATTGGACATCACCAATTGTGCCTGTTGTAAAGAAAAATGGAGAAATACAGCTCTGTGTATACTTTCGTATTGTATTTAATAGCCAATTAGAAGTACCCGTTACCCATACTGGAAGAACTGTTCACCTCTTTATCTGGGGGTCAGACTTTCAAGAAATAAGACCTTCGCCAAGCATATCTGCAGCTGGAGCTAAACGAAGGATCTTATCCTTAAATGAAAGTACTGGTGCACAATGATCTACAAAAAACAGTGACCGTCACTTGCGTTGCTTCACCATACAGCCTTGGTGCTGTCCTATCCCATGTCATGCCATATGGCACAGAACAGCAAATTACATTTGCCTCACAGTCTTTAATGTCAGCTGAAAATAAATACTTGCAAATTGATAAAGAAGTGTTAGCGATTGTGTGAGCCTTGCATGCATACTGTATTTGTATGGTTGGCATCTCACATTGATTACAGACCACAAACCACTGCTAGCAATCTTCAACCCACACAAGGGCATTTTATCTATGGCTGCTGCTAGGCTGCAACTTTATGCTTTATACCTGGGAGCCTTTGATTACAGTATCCAATATCGACCTCACAACAGTTATGCAAACACAGATGTGTTTTCCAGATTACCCTTAAAAATGGTTAATTTCTGCTTCAAGCACCCTATCTTTTGACCACAATTATGTGTATTTCATAAGGACCCATACTTCCCAGGATATTACACATGCCACACACAGTGTTCCCATGTTACGACAGATCTAGCGATAGTACATGTGGGTTGGCTTACTACTGTTTTACCGACAGAGTGACCTTACTGGCATCACTGATGGGAATTAACCACCCAGGATGGCTGTATGTTGTGGGAGACTTGAGTGATCATA
This sequence comes from Rhinophrynus dorsalis, assembly GCA_037306005.1. Taxonomy (NCBI): domain Eukaryota; kingdom Metazoa; phylum Chordata; class Amphibia; order Anura; family Rhinophrynidae; genus Rhinophrynus; species Rhinophrynus dorsalis. The sequence continues at coordinate 130,697,744 of CM074724.1, forward strand.
CCAGTTTCGCACAGGTCAGCAACACCGCAAATCTTGCTCGAAGGCCATCCGGGCATTGTCTGGATGAAACAATGGGTGAGAGCAGCCATCTGGTTGCCATCTCTGGATGCTTATATCACCTCCTGGGCACAGGCTTGCACAAATAACGAGGGCTTTGCCACGGCTCCAGTACAACCCTGGGAGTTGCCTGTGATTCCGTGGGAGAGGTAACACCTGGACTTAGCAGGACCAGATGTATTTTGTTCTGGTAGCTAACCAATTGCACCATAGGTAACAACTAGAACTTCCCAACATTCTAATTAATTTACTTTGATTTTGAAACCCTTGAAAGTGAGAGAGGTCTGCAACACATTGCAAAACAATTTGTTGGAGAGCTCTCTTGTATTCAAGGTGTGTCAGTTAAGGCAGTTTTCTGTTATATGCAAGTGATTTCTACATGGAAGATACTTTTATTAATGAATAAGAGAGATCTAAAATATTATTATTATATGAACACATCTGAAGTCTTGAATATCTATCCTTAAAGGGACACTGACCCCAAAAAAATAAATAGCTAGATGCAAGTTTAAATAAAACATACATACAGTTAGTATATCTATAAATTAATTATTCATATGTTACATCCCTAATAAACTAGCTTTTTAAAGCGTGTATCAATTGTCTTGTTTAGATAGCATTTATTTAATGTTGTTTGTGGTGTTTGTATTGAGTGATAAGGACTTAAGTCAACTGATTGATAGTGATTAGTACTCTTCTATTCAGATAAGTGGTTATGTTATCTCAGTCCATTTACAGACGATCATGGACAATCAATACGAGCCCTGGAGCAGTCAAGAATGTCTGCTCCTTCAAAGCATATGTAAGACTATATTTTAGATCTTTAGATTTTAGCATGAAGTACATTGTATTTGAGTGTATATAACCCAGTTCATTTTCACGTTAGTATTATTATTCAAGTGTAATAAACATGAATACTAAAGGGCCCGCATGCACACCACAAAATAAGAATTCAGGCCCAAATCCCACCCAAGAAATAAAGTACAGAGACAACGTCCTGGGAAGGAAAAAGGCCACAGTATTTATTAAATATAACAACAATGTTATGCTCGCTCTCTGGCAACAGCCAAGTGACAAGATTAACCCGTTAATGACTGGCCTTGCGACTGCACAGCTGGCAGTTAAGGACTACAGAGCTTTTTTTTTCCCCTGAAATCAATTTAGGGGTCCCTGAGCTGCGTGCAGCCGTGCGGGGACCCCTGAATTCCATGACGTGCTATTAACTTAATTGGTCCTTAACGTAAGTTTACCCATAACGGTCTTGGCACGTCACGGGTCCTTAAGGGGTTAAAAGTCCTGTTTAAATCAATGGGCATTTGCATTTTTTACTATGGTACAAATGTTTTGCCATCAGCCTCCGAGAGACAGAGTCACAAAGTGTGAGAGATAGAAATAAAGTATGTATGAGAGAGAGCGAAAAAGAGAGAGAGGGAGAGCAACCAACACCAATGACAGAGACAGAGAAAACAACACACATACACACAAAAGAGAAATAGAGACGTATACACAAAGAGACTGTGTGTGTGAAGCATTTAGAGCTTGAGTGAGAAAGAGACACAGGGGACAAAATGATAAGAGAGAAAGAGAGCACAGGTAAGCAAAAAAAGACAGAGTACGAAAGACAGAAAGCAAAAGCATGAAAGAGAGAGGGAGATAGTGAGATGGCCTCAGTGAAATGGAAACAACGTAATGAATGTACAAATTTGCCAGTGTAGCCACAATGGTGTTAGTCTCTATCTCCAGTGGCTGCACTTCAGGGTATGCACTAGAGTGTATGATTGCTGAAGTGCAGAGAAGGACTTTAATTCCAGCAAGCTTCACATGCCAGCCCCATAGCATTAATAAGGAAATGCCTACACTTACATAGAAACATAACATTTGATGGCAGATTATACCATCTAGTCTGCCCTTTTTCCTACTGCAAAAACCTCAAATCTTATTTGGTCCTTGGTCTTTTCTTATGTTCAGGACAGCCTTATGTCTATCCCATCCATGCATGCTTAAATTTTCTCATTGTATTAGTCTCTACCACATCTGTTGGTAGGCTGTTCCACTTATCTGCCACCCTCTCAGTGAAGTAAAACTTTCTTACATAAATCTAAGCCTCTGTCCCTCTACTTTTAGACTATGACGTCTTGCCCTAACATTTCTACTCCTTTAAAGGAATAGTAATACTTGAATTTTACTATCCCCCATCTTGAAGCCCTTAAAAAACTGAATTAAAAGAGTACAGCAGCATCTCTCAAACCTTTATGGTTTGAGAGATAGCCTCTTTCAAAGTTCCCTCTCCCCTGACGTCAGTGTTGTAGCTGACAGCAGGGGAATCCGGTCCCTAAGCAAGCGGAGGCTCTTCAGCAGAGCCGAGATCATGTTATGGAAGAAGAAATCCTTCACTGAAATGGTCTTCTACGTGTACTTGGTTTGCATGCACACTTAGAAGACCATTTCAGTGAAGGATTTCTTCTTCCATAATGTGATCCCGGCTCTGCTGAAGAGCCTCCGCTTGCTTAGGGACCGGATTCCCCTGCTGTCAGCTAGAATGCTGACGTTAGGGGAGAGGGAACTTTGAAAGAGGATATCTCTCAAACCATAAAGGTTTGAGAGATGCTGCTGGACTCATTTAATTCAGTTTTTTAAGGGCTACAAGATGGGGGATAGTAAAATTGAATTATTGCTATCACTTTAATGCCTTGTTTAGAACATTGATCTAGCATGGGGAGGAAATCTGACATACATAACTTAGTAAACTGATTTTAGGCAAGCATAAAAATGGAAATAAATTCTTGCACTTGATTTAGTTTTAATACATTAATTCCAATGAGAGAGTGAGAACGTGAAAGACCATAAGACAAAACAGAAACAACAGTGCAGAAGAGTAGCTTTTTTAGGAAATTCCTACTACTAGGCCCCATCTTTTGGGTACTCACTAGAAGTTGCGGCTTTACCAGCTTCCTGATTTGAAAGCACTTAAATTCCAATTATATCTAGTCCTCTCGTCTTCCTCAGTGTCCAGACAGGAACCCATCAGGGATAGTGAACACTTGCAATGCTTGGATTTTTTTACAAAAAGCCTCTGTTTATTACTATAGAAATTATTAAAATGTCATATTAAAGGGATAGTAATGTTTCATAATAAAAGCAGCTCTAATTAATCATCATAATATTTGGACTTTGGAGAGTGTTATTTCAATTCTGTCAGAGTTGTAGTTCAAGAGTAATTCAATGACAAAGTATCCCCCTCCCACCCCTTTTACTGATGTAACACTGTTCAGCCAGATCAGAAGGGAGGTGCCCAGGTAGAATGCAGAGAGGGACAATCTTCAATTAAGATAAGGGAAAAACCTGAAAAACTTGTCAAGGGGGGCAGGACTTTCATTGTTCTCATAGGAAGAAGAATGTCCCCTGCTTTTAGCTGTCTGGTCTATGGACTGCATTTCACATCTGAGAAGAGGTGGCTTACACTAGGTAAAAGGGGCGGGAGGGGAACTTTGCTTGTGAATATCTCTCAAACCATAAAGGTTTGAGAGATAAAACTTATATCGTTCTTTGTGTTTTTTAATTCTTACAAAACAAAATAAAGATAAAATGAAGTATTACTATCCCTTTACTCCTTTGAGTGCCAGAGGGATATGCAACACATTGGACTGCAATGCGTTTCACACTACTATGGCTCTCAAAGAGTTAAAAGATATATAATAAAATAAAAATCGGCCAACACGTTTAGATAGTGTTAAAAATTTAAATAACTCTACTCCAATACAGCCAGATCTCTAGCTCCCTTTTAGTTGGATAGTTATACTTTAAATACTTTGCATCTAGATGTAATCTAGATACTAGAGTTATGATTCTGGAGAATGAGTGGAAATCATCATCATCATCATCATCACTGATGACTTGACATAACTATATCCGATATCACTAGACAGAGTTACCTAAACAAAGCACATACAATGATCTTGGGCCCTAGAAAGTAAACCTACTTAAACATAGCAGCCCACAATAGTCATACCATGTTCATTCAAATAATAATATGTATCATGTTAAAATGAAGAAAATATTAAAATAAAAAAATAATGAAAATATTCCTAAACTTATTAAAGTGTATATAAAGTTTTTCTCCTCTGATTCATTCACTAACATTTGTACATTCATCAGTATAGGCCAATGTCTACTGAAAATGCACTCAGTGTCTCTAGCCGTTCTCATTCTATACAGTTACAACAAGGCACTCCCTTTCCCTTCTTTCTTGGTTTTCTCTTCCTATACCAATAACTCTTTTATGTACTCTTTAGTTTTTCTCAGTATCATGAATTGTATTAAAAACTTTTATGACCATCGCCTGTGCTTCCATATCAAAATCTTCTTTGGAACAATTTATTTTTATTCTTTGTAGCTGACTGAATGAATGTTTTTAACCAATGATAGCAAAAATACACAATGGCACTGCTGGAAATAGAGTTCCTAAATAATGACAAAGTATTGAGTGGCGAGCAACTCACCGCCAGCTGGTTACTTGATTGCGGTGCAGGTTCTCAGGATTCCCAACTCTTTTGTGAAGCTCAATACATACAAATAAGGACCACACTCCAGTGTAGTGTGTAAAACCAGCTCTTTCTTTATTACATAATATCAAAAAAGAACGTTACACATGCCGCATCTGTCTCATGCTTTTCACACCTGAGTGCTTAATCATAGACTATAGTCTATGATTAAGCACTCAGGTTTGAAAAGCGTGAGACATTTGCGGCATGTGTAGTGGTGTGAAACGCGTGAGACAGATGCTGCATGTGTAGCGTTCATTGTTGATATTATGTAATAAAGAAAGAGCTGATTTTACACACTACACTGGAGTGCAGTCCTCATTTGTAAGTTTTAACCAAATCTATCCATTCTTCATATGAAGGAAGCCATTCTCCTCAAATAAGACTATGGGAGAGATTCACTAAGCAGTGAGAAAGAGGTGATAAAATGCAGATGACGCCTCCAGTTTATCACTTCTCCAATTTCTATGTTATTCTATGGAGCCTATTCACTAAGATCTCCAAAGCTGAAGAAATCTTAGTGCATAGGCTCCATAGAATAACATAGGAATTGGAGAAATGATAAACTGGAGACGTCATCTCCACTTTATCACCTCTTTGTCAACACTTACTGAATCTCCCCCTATATCTAGGTATTCAATGGATTGCATCAGAAATTACTAGTAAAACTTATACCTATACTATTGTGATTGATATAGGACATAAAACAATTAAATCTATCCTCAGAACCTTTCTAAATTAAAATCAAATTGTCAGTATCTTTCTTGTAAAAAACTATATTGACTTTAAAAGCGTGGCTGTCCATATCTTTCACTTCTCTGACAGCCTTATATACAAAGAACACAAGATGGATTGTCTCATAGTCTATTATTTCAATCCAAACTTGGTTAGAGATTCAAACAGATATATACTCACATAGAAATATTGCTACCTTCAAGATCTTAGTAGCTCAAATAGCCTTTGGAGGATATTAAACTGCCCCCACGCAGATGGCAGGTCAGAATAGCTTGATCCCTCTATAAAGCTCTTCCGAAAGAATGCTCAAAAAGAATCAGAAAAAAACAAAGCATCCACACTTAAGGGAAAATATCAATGAAAACAAAATCCAACATCTGTCAGGAATCTCTTAGAGTGATACTTGCATAAAATAGTCTGACCAACATATGAATCCCAACAGCCAGTCTAAAAGCACACTGAGAATTGCAGTACTGATCCTTCCTGTAAGCAGATCCAATAGATGGGCACCACCATTGTCCTCTAGTGATTTAGGCAGTAGCAAGAAAGCACAGAGACCAGAACAATAATATAAAAAATACTATTTCATTCCAAAACCAATACAACAATCAAAAATATAAAAAAAAAAAAACTCAAAAAAAAAAATTCATTGAGAAGCAATGAGTTGGAGATCTCTCTAGCAGCCAAGGCGTTAAAACATTTTATGCTCTTGCTTGATAGTCCAAGAGTATTTTCTGTGCCAGGAAATAGTGAATGGGGCTGGGGTGGGGTCATGTGAGGATTGGGGTGTGTTCTTGGGTGGAGCTAACGGCACCTAGAGTGGCTTGCCTAGGGGCACCTGGGATGTAAATCTGGCCATAAGAATCACCACTCTTCTGTTTTCCTCATAAGGCTCAGAATGCTGATCCACAGGTTGAGTTTTGGAGTTAGAAGAAAGCCATTTCATCTTGGTCCTGATTTACTAAGAACAATTGCTGTATTTCTTGAGTAAACCAACAGCACTGTAGGTAACAAATACATTTTCCCCAACTTCCACGGATTTAAATGGGGCTTTTACCCCTTTGACTGCAACAGAGGTCTCCAATGCTTTACTTTGCATTCACAGGGTTAAAAGTCCAATTAAAATGAATGATAATGTTTATTTATCCTCTATAGTGCAGTTGGTTTACTCCAGAAACTCTCCAATTCTTTTTAGCCTCACTGAGAATTACAAAAACTATTTATAACTGTAAAGGGAAATAAATTATCCCTACATTTTAACCCCCCCCCCTCAAAGTTTCTATTTTTATCGTATAGGAACAAAAGTATTTTTCCATGCCATTACATTTCTGGATATTTTACCTTTCTGGACCGTTAGGGAAGGTGGAAGTGTAGAGGCCCAAAACACCCTCTTCTTTCTACCTCCATTCTCCTTGACTAACTCTTTGGTTGCCTGTGACCAACTTTCAGTGCACTGCTGTGCAATGAGTTACAAGGTCATTAAAGGTATTGTAATGTCTAAACACAATTATATATCCGAGTCATCTTTATATTACAAAAAACACTTTGCGCTGTTTAACCCCTTAACGTCTAATGCCATGCTAGGACCGTCATGGCTGTCTGGAACTTAAGGACCAGTGACTGTCCTGGCACGTCACTGAATTCAGGGCTCCCCGTGCGGTTGCATGCTGCTCGGGGAGCCCTGAATCATATCTAAAAAAAAAAAAAATGACCTGTGGTCCTCAAGTGCCGGGCTGCGTGTGCACGCGCTGGTTGTCAAGGGGTTAAAAACTCTTACTTTTGTGTCGTTAAGAAGTGTAGAAGGATCCCCCGCCCACCCCTTCTGGCTGGCTCCCACTGAATGGCTAGTGGTGTTGTGCGACCGGACAGCTGCAGCAAGGGACAAACTTCAGTAATTATAAGGAAAATCCTGCCCCCTTGACGAAGGAGGGCAGGATTTCCCTTTGCTTACTGAAGTTTGTCCCTTGTCGCATCCTTCCAGACCTCAGAGAGCTGCAGCAGTGACGTAGGTAAAAGGGACGGGCGGGGGATCCTTCTCCACTTCATAACTTTAGAACAACGTAAAAGTAAGTGTTTCTTATAATCTAAAGAAAACTTGGATATATAATTGTGTTTAGACATTACAATCCCTTCAATTACAGCAGGGTTAAAGGTAAAATCAATAAATAAAAATCCCATGTCTTACAAAGTCTGCTCTCTGAGAGCAGATTTAGTAAAAATGGATGAGGCTGGACTGTGCAGCCCGAAATTGGCTCCTATAAGCCATTTGTGGGGTCAGAAAACTGATCACCTTGGCTGTATCTCTCAGGGCTACAAACTTAATGGGCTGCACAAGCAGCCTCCAAAGACCTTCTGTGTTGGGCTTTCAAGAAGTGGTGCAATGAAGACTGAGTAGCATAGGTCTTAGAGATTGAACTGCATACCCGGGAACCTTTTTGCCTCTGGAGAAACAAATAGGGCTGGGGATGGGAGTGTGCAAAAGATTTAAAGGAAGTTTTAAACTCTTTAATGCTAGAGAGGTCTCTGGCACATTGCAAAGCTATGAGCTGGAGCCATCTCCAGCATTCAAGGGCTTAAAAGCCCCATTTAAATCAATGGATTTATTTTATCCCGTGCTGTGATTCATTTGCACCAAAATGTATCTTCTTGTCTTTGTGCATATTGAAAAATAAAACCAGTGTAGGGAGGCAGTAAATTCCTAAAAAATAAGTCACTAATAATAATAATAATAATAATATTTATAAAACTTTAGTGATTCTGCAGTAAACCATCTGCGCCATAAGGGACAAATAAAAATTCCTGTTAAAATAAACTGGGCGTTTAACCCTTTTAATGCTAGAGAGGTCTCCATGACCCTCTCTTGTATTCAAGGGGGTAAAAAAATATCTCCATTCAAATGGGAATTTAGCAATTTGTATTTGTCCTCTATGGTGCATTTGGGGTACTCTAGAATAATTGGGCCTAAGTATAATTCAGCAAGTGGAGCAATTCTGGAACAAACCAGTTCTGTCATAGGGGACAAATGAAAACTAAATTTCCATTAATTTGCTTTTATAACCCCTTGAAGGATAGAGAGCAATGCAATGCGAAGGAGATGTCTCTACTCTTCAAGAGGTTAATGGTCACATTTAAATCACTGGACATTTTTAATTTTCCCCTACAGTGCAGTTGGTTTGCCCCAGAATTGCTTTATTTGGATTTGCTGAATTATCCTTCTATAGGTGCCAAATGGAGACATTTCTCACTTGTGAAGCTAAAGCACAAAAGTACCTTTCAATTTATCAAAATATAATCCGTCCATTGCTCTTAGGAATTGGTATTGTTACAGAAGATGTTAATAGACTTCCTATAAGCACCCCAGATTTTAGCATCCCGTGATGACAGTTTCCATGGGAACAACATCTTGACAGGGTATGCTGTTGGCTTTCTCTTTTTGTGCCCAACGCTGGCACTCCCCTACCAAATGCAGGTTATTTTTAACCTCTCGGAGCTGCGTAGCTCTGCAATTACATCCCACAAATGACACGGTAGGGAGCTGAGCCTTTGTGTTTGCTCAGTGGAAATGTGTTTACTGCTGTTTTGGAGCCAGAAAAACACAGGTCTCTTAAAATGAGTGGCAGTCATTCTAGTAAGAGAAGTGTTATTGGTTGCAAGCTTAATAATTGAACTCTCTGTCCCCGGTACGATACCTAGCTGGGGGAGGATTTTCTTTCCAGTATTTTAGATTTTAAGGGACATATGTATCATGAAACAGTTAAGCTAATTGCACAAATACTTTTGATAGCAGTGGGATTTTTTTAAATAGAGGATGATGTACTCTGAAGGATTTGAGCAATTATTGTGCAAACCAACTGCACCACGGGGGGGGGGGCAAATAAAAATTCCCCAAATTACCATTTACTTAATTTTGGCATTTAACCCCTACTGAATGCTAATGAGGTCTCCAGTCCATTGTATCTCTAGTATTCATGGGGTTAGAAGACCCATTTTAATCAATGGATATTTTTATTTGTACTCCATGGTGTAATTGTTTCCCAAGAATTGCTCCACTTGTTCTTTATATAGCAGCCTTAACTCTTTGAGTGCTAGAGAGATACGCAACACATTGCTCTGCAATGCGTTGTGTACCCCTCTGGCACTCAAAGGGTTAAAGTGCATTTTTCTTGCCCCACAACTTGCCTTGATAAATACATTTTTTTTCCAATTAAGTATTGCGTTGGAGAGTTCTATAGCACCCACAGGTTAGATAGTACATTTAACCCTTTAAGGACCAGAGAGATGGGCAAAGCACTGCTTTGTAATGCACTGCACGCCCCTCTGGTCTTTAAAGGGTTAACCATTGATTATCTAGCTTCTCAATGCGTCGGACACCCCTTTAGCACTCAAAGGGTTTTTTTATTTTGTTTTTTGTTTTTTTTTTAAAAGTGCATCTTATATGAAAGAATGTATTGCAATATTACCAGACATTTATATACAAGTTTGCATATCTTGCTAGAACTTGAGATACATAAGATTGCCTGTTCTGGCTTTCAGCAGGTTAGGGAAACAGTTTTAAACTTCTGTTTTGACTAAATTCACATGTCCAATTGGAATACAGCAGCACTGTAGCCCTTTTCCAATTTCCTGTTCTGCTTTCCTGCACTGTGTTCCCCTAGCAATCCTGTTGCTAAGAGTGCACGACTTACGTCTGCTAATCATGATAGGTAGACTCTTACATGGGTCAGCCTTTCATTGGAGGTTACAATGACCATCACAACCTCCAATTTTATCCCCATGAATGATCTGTACAAACAAACTAGAGCTGATGTTCACCTGCGTGAATAGTCCAACCTGTCTCAGTGTAATTACCTGCACTTCTTTTGTTATGAGCGCTCTGCTGAGGCTGCTGTGTCAAGTAAACCTTTCCTGATAAGGCTATGACAGAGTACAGGTTGTGGAGTTACTAGGTTACTAAAAGACATGGTTCTTGGGACCATAAAATGCATTCATTATCAGTGCAGTACACCATCACCATTAAGAAAATCAGCATAGCCTTACACAATGATATAACACAGGTTGGCCATAAAACCCAGGGTTTTAACCCTTTGAGTTCCAGAGGGGTACGCAATGCATTGCTTTGCAATGCGTTTCGTACCCCTCTGGCACTCAAAGGGTTAAAAATGAGACCTGGGACATGAGCATTCTCAGCCAGCACCTATCAATGCTCATGGTAGCAAACATGTTATACAGTACAAATGTTCTATGTTTTCTTTAAAGGGATAGTAATGTTTCAAAATAAAAACAACTCCAATTAATCTTCTTAGTATTTGGGCCATAGAGAGCGTTATTTCAATACTGTCAGAGCTGTAGTTCAAGAGTAATTGAATGATAAAATATCCCCTTCCTGTCCCTTTTACTGATGTAACATTGCTCACCTCAGAACAGAAAGGCGGTGTCCAGTTGGCTTGCAGAGAGGGGCAGAGAGGGACAATCTTCAGTTAGCATAAGGGAAAAATCTGAAAAAACTGTCAAGGGGGTCAGGGCTTTCATTGCTCTCACAGTAAGAAGATTGTCCCTTGCTGTGAGCTGTCTGGTCTTAAGACCAGATTCAACATCTGAGGGGAGGTGGCTTACATTAGGTAAAAGGGGCGGGAGGGGGATACTTTATCATTCAATTACTCTTGAACTACAACTCTGACAGTATTGAAATAACACTCTCCATGGCCCAAATAATATGAAGGTTAATTGGAGCTTCTTTTATTTTGAAACCTTACTATCTCTTTAATGAGAGCAACTTTTACTTAACATTGAAATTATATGATTTGCTAATATTACATATTAAAGCAAACATCTCCAAAGCTGTTCTTATTAACTATTCGTTCCTTCCCATAATTTCCGATTATAGATGGCTATACAGGGAATGAGTGACCACTTTAACAACTCAATGTTATAAAGTTCTGTTACAAGGTGTATAATTCTTAACAGAAAGTATGCAGCTTTACTATTGATAAGAAACTATGTGGCTCTCCAGAAAGTCATAGATTTTCAGATTCCTAGTGCCTTCCCTACCTCTGTCCTTAAGGACACTATACTAAATTATTATACCTTATTAAATGATTAAACACATTAAAGTGGAACTGTCACTTTTTAGCAAATAAGTGATTTTGAAAGAGCTTTCAAAATCACCAATATTTATTTAAGCCATTTTTAGTTCAGAAAATCCTATATTATAATTCGCTAAGGATGTTTGTCAGAAGCCATCTTGCTCAGTAGAGACGGCTGCTCACACTGCAGTCATGCGCAGTACAGACTGCCCGTGCCGTGGCTAATATGGAGTGGGGCGCTCCGAATTCAGGAAGGTGCGCAGAGAGGTTTACAGTCTGAATTCAGAGCGCCCCTCTCCGTATCAGCCACAGCGCATTCGGGTAGTCAGTACTGCGTATGACTGCAGCGCCACCAGGGTTGGCCCATGCACATGGGCTTTAAAACTAGTAGTTTATGATATACTTAGGGCGAGATGTTCAGAAAGTGGTGGTAACTGAAACTGTCTGTAATCAGAATAAAAAAGTTCTTACACCATGATCCGTCAATTCTCAGACAAGTTTCCATCAGTTTTTGCATCCGATTCCGCCACCTCCTTCAAAGGAAAAAAGCCGTCTTAAAAGTGGGTGTGGTTTAATCTGCCGTCATAATGTAAGGTATTTTCAGAAAAAAAATTGATTTGAACGTGATTTTTTTTTTTGTCTGATTAACGTCATTTGCTCCTGACATAATAAAAATGGTCTAAACTTGGAGAAGAAAAATTAAAGTACTTTTTTGTTTCAAACACAAAAAAAGTCTTTATTTCTTTGAAAAGTTTTGTTTCAAAGACAAAAAAAAGTCTTTGTTTCCTTGAAAATTTTCATTTGAAAGACAAAATCAAAGACAATATTTAAGATAATTTTTAATGGCAATGTTCAATGAGATCTACTTCATTTTTAATTCTTTAGATTAATTTTCTAAATGTGATGGATTTACTTCTGAAATTATTGTCCTTCTTTTACCACCAACTCATTATGACGACTTTTTGAACATCTCGCCCTTAGATTTTGTCAGTTTATGCTCGTGAGGTAGTACTGGTTGAAAGGAAGTGGTACTTGGGTGGGAGAGCAGCATGGAATGTTAACATCTGGCAGGCATATCTGCCAATTTTTGTTAACTGACAAGTAAATAAAGCAAAATATCTCAAACTATACAAAAAAAGGACTGATATAAATATAGGCACATTTGGAAAATCTTTGAAAACATCAGCTTTGTGTTACAAAGTGATAGTTCCAATTTAATATTTGGAGTGGTATACTGCCTGTAACTCTTACTATATAAATTACCATGAAAAAGATTATTTATAAGCAACTAACTTTTATAAATGTTTAACATTTATAAAATGTAAACTTTTATACAAAATACACAATATATTTTATAAGCAACTTTTCTCAAGAATTATCAAGTCTGTGTGAGTGTAGCAGGAAAATCATGAACTTGTTTTGAGACACTGTTTATGTTATAATCAGCTTTCTGGTAGGCTTGTGCTATGTATAGTGAATAAAAGCTATGATTGACTGGGCAGGTTGATTGCTACCTGACAAGGAGGTGAGGTACTCACTGGTAACCAGAGAGCTTCCAGTAGTTTGAAATGTACTCGCTGGAGACAAAATGATCATTATGGCAAATGTGCCACTAATTCAAAATATGATACAAATACTATGATATTCGTAATAAACAAAATAGTTGCAACAATGTAAAATGAGTGACTCATCAGCAGATCAAAAGTAAAATGCAATATACTGAACTTGAGAGACATGTGTATCAAATATATCTCAAGACTTAGGGACGTATGTTCAAAGGGATAACGACAAAAAAATGTTGCATGAAAGACAAAAATAAGTCACTGAATGCATGAACAACATATTTTGAATAGAGTATACAACAAAAAACTAGTAATGACCGTTGTGTATGACACAACTCCAGAATTGACAGGCAAAGAGGCGTGGCTAAACTATTCTCCAGTGTCGTATAGAGGAAAAGAACATTTGTCGTAACTAACGACAAAAAAATGTCTTTCAAAAGACAAAATTTGTAAGTTAAGAAAAAGGTGGAGGGAATGTGTTCTGAATGTGAGAATTTTTGTCGTTAGTTAAGACATTTTTAAAGACATTTTTGTCGTTAGTTAAGACTTTTTTTGTCGTTACATAAGACAGTTTCAGTCAGGACAAACAATATATTTCCAATCACAATCAACACTCTCTGAAAATCTTAAAGGGATAGTAATACTTCGTTTTAACTTTATTTTATTTTGTAGGCATTAAAAAAACATGAAGAATGATATGTCTTATCTCTCAAACCTTTATGGTGTAAGAGATATTCACAAGCAAAGTTTCCCCCTCCCACCCCTTTTTTCAGTGTAAGCCATCTCTTCTCAGATGTGAATCTGGTTGTAAGACCAGACAGATAACAGAAGGGGACAATCTTCTTTGTATGAAAAGAATGAAAGCCCTTCCCCCCTTGACAAGTTTTTCAGCTTTTTCCCTTATCTTAATTGAAGATTGTCCCTCTCTGCAGTCTACCTGGGCACCTCCCTTCTTATCTGGCTGAACAGGGGGGGATACTTTGCTTGTGAATATCTCTTAAACCATAAAGGTTTGAGACATAAGACTTATATCATTCTTCATGTTTTTTTAATGCCTACAAAATAAAATAAAGATAAAACAAAGTATTACTATCCCTTTAATGATCCCAACTACACTGTACTTTGAAAAGTCATTACAAACGACAAAAGCTATTTTTCTACTTCTTTGAACATATGGGCCTTAGAGAAAAATAAAGAACATAGAAAATTATTTAGTGCCTAAAGGCCGTATGTTCAAAGGGATAATGACAAAAAATTGTCATATGAAAGACAAAAATAAGTCATTGAATGCATGAACGACATATTTTCTATAGAGTATACGACAAAAAAATAGTAATGTCTGTTGTGTACAACACAACTCCAGAATTGATGGGCAAAGGGGCGGGGCAAGGGTGTGGCTAAACTATCCTCCAGTGTCGTATAGAGGAAAAGAAAATTTGTCGTAACTAACGACAAAAAAATGTCTTCCAAAAGACAAAATTTGTACGTTAAGAAAAAAGTGGAGGGAATGTGTTCTGAATGTGAGAAATTTTGTCTTTAGTTAAAACATTTTTGTCGTTAGTTAAGACATTTTTTTGTCATTACATATGACACTTTCAGTCAGGACAAACAACATATTTCCAATCACAACTGACACATTTTGAAAATATTAATGATCCCAACGACACTGTACTTTGAAAAGTCATTACAAACGACAAAATCTATTTAACTACTTCTTTGAACATATGACCCTAAAACTTAGGGCGAGATGTTCAGAAAGTGGTGGTAACTGCAATTGTCTGTAATCAAAATAAAAAAGTTCTTACACCGTGATCAGTCAATTCTCAGACATGTTTCTGTCATTTTTTGCATCCAATTCCGCCATCTCCGTCAAAGGGAAAAAGCCATCTTTAAAGTGGGTGTGGTTTATCTCCCGTCATAATGTAAGGTATTTTCAGAAAAAAAATATTCGTTTGAACGTCATTTTTTTGTCTGATTAACGTAATTTTTTCCTGACATAATAAAAAAGTTCTAAACTTAGAGAAGAAAAATTAAAATAGTGAGAAGCAAGGCATTGTTTCTTTGAAATTTTTCATTCCAAAGACAAAAAAAAGTCTTTGTTTCTTTGAAAATTTTCGTTTCAAAGACAAAATCAAAGACAAAATCAAAGACAATTTTTAAGATCAGAATTTTTAACGGCAACGTTCAATGAGATCTTCTTACCGTCATTTTTAATTCTTTAGATGAATTTTCAAACGTGACGGATTAACTTCTGAAAATATGGTCCTTCTTTTACCACCAGCTCATGATCCGACAATTTTTTCATTATGATGACTTTTTGAACATCTCACCCTTAGTGACAGTCAATGCAGTTCTATTTGCAATAAACAGCCAAGTTGTGTCTTTTTAGTGACACTAATACATATGTTCCTGTACATTTCAGAATCGTAAACTTCTGTTATGCAAAATATAGTGTTGGGCCTTTCCTGTTGCATAAAGTAAGGGTACTGACACTACTGAGAGATGCATATTCCCAGAGTTATTTTAGTTAAAGGTCTTGTTTTTCTTACAGTATCAGTGCCCTCTAGTGGTTAGATTCAAATTAGTTATTCAGTTACATTCCATTTGAGAGGAAAATCACTGACTGACAGTTCTCCATACAATGTGATAGAAACTGCTGCATCATGCTGTCCATTTAAACACTCTGTAATTCACTTCCTGATTATTTGAACTGTTCTAACTTTTGAATATAACATAAAACATAAAGGTTTTTATAAAAATGTAACTTCTCCTTTCAATGTGGTTTTACTTGCAAACCACTCCTAGTTTATAGAAGAATATGCATGAATGTACAACCTCTCATATACTTTGTATTCAGCCTGTGTTCTAAACATGCCTGAAGAAGAGAACCAAGTTATTTTGAAAGCTTGCCTTATAAAAGCATTAGGTGAGCCAATAAAGGTATCACTTTTACTCTACCAGTCTCCTTTTTTTCTACAGCTCACAAAAAAACACCTTTTACTTATTTTACAATGAAATATGCCAAAATGTACAGTACACAAATGAAGATGAAGAACCTCCTAAAGAAACTCGCACAACTGGACAGTAACATATTCTTCCTGACAACAAAATCTCATTCCTAAAGGCCTCATCTTAAAAAACCCTATTCTACAAACCTATAATAGCCGGTATGCATAGCAACTATGTAATGAGACCAAAGTAAAAGCCAAGATCATGACCCTCAAAGCATGTTTGGGAACAGACACAGAGTGCATGGAACTTATACTGCAGCTATACTACAGAACGCTACAAATTCTTCTTATAAAAAATAAAACCAAGAAACTACACAGACTAAGGACAGAGCCGGATCATCTTCAAAGCACATTAGGCGCATGGCTAGGGCCCGTCAAGGTGGGGGGGCCCACTTTACACAAAAAATCCAGTTCTGCATTTGTACAGCCAATCCAGCTCCACAATAACATAGCAGGGGAGTAACTAGCTACTCCTGGGCGCGGCATCCCAAGCTGCCCGCAACCTTCAGAGCCAGACCCAAGTGGACCCACAGCCAATAAAGGAGCTCAGCATTCATCAATTGCAGCAATATGAGCCAGCAGGCACAGCGGAACAACTGCAACCCAACTGCATGGTGAACCGTGTGACAGACCTGGTAAGGCACGTGACGTGTAGGAGAAGATGTGGGCCTAACTTCTAATCACCTGGTGCACTATCACGGGAAGTGCACCAGGTGCCGGCACCGGGGTACCCAGTGTCTTCATAGTGATATGCTCAAGCTGCACAAAGGTACGGAAGGGAGGTGGCCATTGGCCTTTTATGTATGTATATATGATTGATTGTGTATGTTTATACATATAGACTCTGCAATGAATAAAACAATGGTGTGTAGAAATTACTGTACAAAGAGCTGGTCACTTGTCCATGTGATCCTATAATGAAAACTCATTTCTGCCCAGTGTACAACTGAGGAACAAATGTGCTGGCTCTTTGTACAGTAACCTCCAAGCAGTGTGGAGGAGCCTAGAAAATAAAGCGATTTGAGTCTTTGAGTGCCAGAGTGGCAATGTGTTTGGCACCCTCTTGGCACTCAAAGAGTTAAACAGTGCATTGGGAGCATCAGAACATCCATCCAACAGGCACTATACTGGAGAGCCATACTTCAGTCCCCCTCTTCCCCCTCATTCTTCTACCCTTGCATTCCAATCTTCTCCCTTTATTCTACAAACTCTCCCCATGCCTCTCGCTCCCCACAATGCTCTCCCTCCACTTCTCTCTCCCTTGTACTCTCTGTCTCACTCCCCATGATGCCACAGGCCTAACAACTGAAACAGAGCTACATGAATGATACCACAGATCTGCAGCCATAGAACTGCAGTCTCTGTGGAATCACATGTGTAGCTCTAATTCAACTGTTAGCTCTGTGGTATCACTAGTGTAGCCCCATTTCAATTGCTAGCTCTGTGCTATCACTAGTGTAGCTCCATTTCAGTTGTAAGCTATGTGGTGTCACTAATGTAACCCATTTCAATTGTAAGGTATGTGGTATCAGTAGTTAAGTCCCATTTCAAGTCTAAGCTCTGTGGTGTCAATAACATTATGTAGTCCAATTCAATTTCTAGATGTGTTGTCCCAGATTTATTCCCATTTCAATTCTAAGCTCTGCTGTAATTTTTCTTTAAAATATATTTAACCCCTTCAATGCCAGAGAGGTACCTAATGCAGTGCATTGCTTTTCAATGCCTTGGGGATCTCTCTGGCATACAAGGGGTTGAAGCATCCTTTTTGTCTTTAATTAAGTTGGTGCTAGTAGCTGTACCCACAAGAACAATGAGCAAACCAAGTCGTAATCCTGCTCTGACTAAGGCAAAAGGCAGGGCATTCAAAATGAACCAACAACAGGTGCAGAACAAAAGATTTCTGTCTTTAACCTCTCAACACACAAGACAAACTATTTATGATTTCAAAAGGACTTACCTTTTGCCCAACTAAACCTATGGATAAAATACAACTTTGTAATGTAGTTCTTCAGAAAGCTTGGGCTTAAGGAATTCTTTCATGACAAAGAAAATGATCACTCATCCCAAACCACAGAACTAAATCACCATGTCACGTTTCCCTGCTCAGAGACTGTAGCTGGGGGGGCAAAGCTGGAGATTAGGGCTAGGCAGCAGAGACAGTCAACTGGACCTCCCTTGCTGCAGCCAAAGCTGTATAAAGGTGTTTGTTGTGAAAGCAGATTTTTCTTCCCCAGTTGAGCCATGGAAAAACCAGGATGGGAGGACCAGTAATTGTTGAGGACTGAGCTGGGGATAGGAAGTCCAGCTAGATGACCCAGAGACCCATTGTAGAACTTCCAAGGAGGAGGGAGATGAAAAAGGAGAACAGTCTGAGGCAAAGATGAGAAAAGCAGAGAACAGAAAGAGACAGTCTAGAGTAGGAGAGCAAAGGTAAGATCAGATGAAGGTGGAAGAGACAAGTGGTGAAGGTCCAGGCGGACCAGGAAGAGAACACAGGGAGAGCAAAGTCAAAGATGCTAGTTACAGGCAAACGGCTAGAGGTCAGACTAGAAATAACAGCAGGAAATTTGAAGGTAAAAGGAGAGGCGAATGGCCTTAGCAGACCAAATCAGAGATCAGAGACAGACTAGGTGAAAGTACAGGATTGTGGTCAACCGTTAGCAGTCTGACTAGAGAAGGCAGCAGGATAAGATGAAGACAAAGAAGGATAAGATGAAGCGAATGGAATAAACATGGGAGGAGACTAGAGTGAGAGTAGATGAGAAGTAGGATAGAAGAGAACCATTAATGGTCAGAAAAGAAGGCTGCAGAAAGATGTAAAGGAGAAAATGGCATGGTAAGGTGAATGGCCTAAGCAGACCAGAGAGGGAGTAGTCAGAAGGCGTAGGTGAAGAGAAAGGGAGCCGATGAACAGCAGAAGTGAAAGGGGAGTCCAACAAGTGCACTCTGACCCAAAGCACTAGAAGGAGGTGAAGTGGTTAAAAGAAACACGGTAGACAGAGTCTTGATGGATGGAGAGCAAGCGACGTAGTCAAGCAAACCAAGAAGTCAAAGCCAGGAGTCACAGGTGATATGCCAAGTCAAAAAAGAAAATGTACCCACGCACTCTTCCAGTGAATAACCTAAACCTCCAGATAAACACAGTCTGCTCAGTAGGGTGCTTCAGGGAAATATAATATAAACACACAAAAGACAGAACAAAGAAAAGAAACCCTGATACAATAGCACACCTACATGAGCTAAACACTGTGTAATCAAGGTTATATAATCATTAAAGGTGTGATGTAGTCAGGTGGTTGGAAATACCTAAATCAATAAAACCTAACTTTTATTAATAAAGATATAAAAACCAAAATTTCTAAAAAAGCTCGTCAAGTTATCTCAATAAATTGAAAGAAAAAGACAAGAAAATGGCCAGTGTTTCATAATATAATTACTGATCCAATGTGGCGAAAGGCTAAATGGCTCCATCCCAAGGGAAGTAATTTTATCTAATATGGATGTGGAATCCCTCTACATCAACATTCAATATGAAGATGGCATTGCAGCCTACAAATCATTCCGAAAGCAAGAGGGCTTATCCTTAGAGCATCTAACACAGCTAACGCCCTTTATATAGTGTAATTTTTCACATTTGGGAAAGATCTATATGCCAACCTATTGATGGTAAAATTGGAGGAGGAGTTCTTTTCTACGTGTCAAATAATGCCTCTGGTCTGCCTCTGCTACATTGATGATATCCTAATTATTTGGACTGCCAGTGAAGATAAACATTTGAAATATCATGAAAATTACAATGCGTTCATCCCACCATTAACCTCAAACTCAGCCACTTGCCCACACAAATTAACTTTATGGATACCACAATCAGTATTATAAACTTTTCCATCTGGACAATTTTGTACCACAAACCAACAGACAGGCCTAATTATCTCAGAAATGATAGTTTTTATCCCACACACACACAAAATTCTATTGTTTACAGTTAGGCCCTAAGGTCTAACCAAACGCATATGCTCTGAGAATTCTGACTGTGTTAAACATCTTAAAAATCTCAGGAGAGATGTTATCAGCCACAGATCTAATGCCAGGGTCACAGACATCCAAATTCAGAGAGCCACAGGTGTACCCGGAAGTAATCTCTTGGAATGCAAACAACCATAGGAAGAGAACAGAGTGACATTAGTAGTCAACTACAACCTCCGGCTTGAAAGTTGAAGTGCTGAGCAAAATCTCAAAAGTACCCCAAACAATACTACTGATGGCAGAATAACAACAATATTACCAAAACCTCCTCTCCTTTCCTATAAACAGCCACCCAATCATAACAATTGTTGGTAAAGATCTCCTTAAAGAATGCAACAGAAAATGGTACTTCTCACTGTATACAAAAGAGATGTGGAATCTGTACGCATATATGTACCACAGATAAGATGCCCATACCACATTCCCACCAAAACCACAACATTAAGGGTAAATTCTCCTGTGGATCATCTGATGTTGTCTATTTCATCAGGTGTGTGAAATGCCCCAACACAGGATTGACATTAGTTGACATGAGAGGACAAACTCTAAGAAAATGGATGAATTCTTATAGATCCAGTATGAACAAGAAAAGACACCCCAGTGGGTCAACATTTTTGAAAAACTGGTCACAGCATTAAAGATTTCCAGGGCCTGTGCCACCTATAGGCGAGGTAGGCGTCGGCCTAGAGCGCACATGTACTGGGGGCGCGGGCATGCATCAGAGAAGAGCTGCGCCCGCACGCACCACGCCGGGAACCGCAACACAGTCAGCTCTGTGTTGCTACTGCCCTCCCTCATCGCGGTCGGCTTTTTAGTAATGCAGAGCTCGCTGGGAGTCATGATCTCCCGGCGCGCTCTGCGTTACTGAAGAGAAGACTGCGCAGGAGCTCCAGCATCTACAGGTATGTGATGGGGGGCAAATTGGAGCTGATGGGGGGCAAAGTGGAGCTGATAGAGGGGCAAGTTGGAGCTGGGGGGGCAAGTTGGAGCTAGTGGGGGCAAGGTGGAGCTGATAGGGTGCAAAGTGAAGCTGGTGGGGCAAAGTGGAGTGGTGGGGGCAAGTTGGAGCTGATGGGGGGCAAAGTGGAGCTGTTGGGACAAAGTGGAGCTGGTAGGGGGCAAGTTGGAGCTGATAGGAGCAAAGTGGAGCTGGTGGGCCAAAGTGGAGCTGATAGGGGGCAAGTTGGAGCTGATCGGGGGCAAAGTGAAGCTGATGGGGGCAAGTTGGAGCTGGTGGAGGGAAGTTGGAACTGGTGGAGCAATTTGGAGCTGGTGGGGGCAAAGTGGAGCTGATAGGGGGCAAAGTGGAGCCGGTGGGCAAAGTGGAATTGGTGGGGGCAAGTTGGAGCTGATGGGGGCAAGTTGGAGCTGATGGAGGCCAAGTGGAGCTGATGGGGCAAGTTGGAGCTGATGGGGCAAAGTGGAGCTGGTGGAGACAAGTTGGAGCTGATGGGACAAAGTGAAGCTGGAGGGGGCAAAGTGGAGCTGATGGGGCAAGTTGGAGCTGATAGGGGGCACGTTGGAGCTGGTGGGGCAAAGTGGAGCTGGTGGAGGCAAGTTGGAAATGATGGGGCAAAGTGGAGCTGGTGGGGGCAAGTTGGAGCTGGTGGGGGGTGTCTCTTACAGGCATCTCCAGACCAGGGGCAAACTGGCCCATGGGGCAGAGAGAGGACAATCATAAAAAGAGGTAACAATCATGAAAAGAGGTGGAGTATAAGTAGGCGGGGTATAAAGGGGTGGGGCACAAGGGGCGGAGGCAAATGGGTGGCAAAATTAGGTTTTGCCTAGGGTGGCAAAAATCCTTGTACCAGCCCTGAAGATCTCAGGGTGTCTGTATTGATATATGCAGACACAAAGAGACAGAAAGAGCTGGGAGTATAAATTGATAATTGAGTTTAACACTCTGAACTGTGGCCTAAAACTCACATTATTCCACACAATAACCTAATTTTGGGCCCTTTGAGTACAAGAGGGGTGTGCAATGCATTGCAAAGCAATATGTTTTGCTCTGCTCTTCAAGTCAGAGGGTTAACCCACACATTCCATATACTAAGGCATCTTTTGGCTGCAGTCATACACACTCTCTACACACTAAATTGACTGGAACTATTCACACAACAAAAGGGAGATACATTTAGTACCAGTGCTGGATTTACATCTCATTAGCCTGTAGGCACAGAAATCTGAAGCGCCCCCCCTCAAAAAAAAAAAAGTGCAAAAAGTTTTGACTGAAATATTTTTATTCAGCCCTTTTCAGGTTAGTAATATGCCCTTCATTTATAGACCACAGCAGAGTAGATGGGGATAACTGACTGCTTTTTGAAGAACATATTTTTAAGCAAGTATCCTATATAATAATTCGTTAGGATGTTTGTCACGATGCAATCATGCACAGTAGAGACTTCCCACGTTTGGCAGTCTTTACTGCGCATGATTGCATCGTGTGAGTGAGGAAGCGCAAAACTGCATCGTGTGGAGCAGTGAGGTAGCGGCCGCTTAACCCCTTGAGTGCCAGAGGTGTACGCAACGCATTGCAAAGCAAAATGATATGCTGTAGGTGTCTGCTGAACAGCCTATCACAAGGTACAATCATTCTATAGAAATGTAACCCTTAGTGTGCCATAGGGGTGTGCAACACATTGCATAGCAATACCTCTCACACCTCTCTAGAAAGCTAAGTTTCATATTTACAAACAAAATGGAGTAATTCTGGGACAAGCCAATTGCACTATAGAGTGTGCAAAAAATTCCAGATTTAGATGGAACTTTTAAGTCTTTCATGACAGAGATTTGTTGGAGCCCTCTCACATCTAAGGTGTTAAAAGCCCCATTTAAATTCACATGTAATTTTGAGAATAGTTATTCACACTATGGTGCAAAGGCTGGAATGGTTTTCAGTTGATCTGTATACATGTGATGTACATATTGCAGTGTTCTCCACATGTATACAGATCAACTTAATACCTCATGACTGACAATGTCAGGTGATATTCCATTGCTCTGTATTCACAATGTATAGTTTGTATGATTATGTGGTATCTTATTGCTCTATACTCATGATTTACAGTTTGCATTGTTTTTTGGTATTCCACTAATCTATACTCACAATTTTATTTGCATGATTTAACAGTATACAGATGGTCCATAATCACAATGATTATGTGGTTTCAGCTGATATATACATTGTTGCCTTAATGGGTAATGACCAAGCATGATGAAATATGGGGCTTTTATTAGATTTTTTCCAGGGCTGGTTTTTATTCCCAGTCTGGCACAGGTTACAGTTGAAATATATGTAGTGTACCGGCATTTGTGTTAGCAGATAAGTTTAAAAAAAGTCTTGGCCTGGGTTGGACAATTATAAGAGTCCTATTCTATACTAATATATACAACAAAATACAGTATATTGTTGTATATGTTAGTACAGAAATGTCACTAATATGATTGCCCACCCCGGCCAATACTTTTTTCTTTTAAATATATCTACTAACATATGCACTAGATGTACACAGGATATTTATAAAGTCTAATGCTGGCCTAGGGTTTAAATATATACAGTTAATGTACAACTGCATATAGCTTCTACGGTGACCCCAATTGATTACTTCCTATGTATTCTAAAGCAGGTGTTTGTATATAGGTGCATTATTGTTTGGGTGCACTGATATATATACAGTATATATAGATGCACTAATTGTGTGTTTGTGTGTGTTTATGTATGTATGCAGTGTTGTGTATATGTACATATGGGTGACATGTGTGTGCATGAGTGGTGTGAAACTCAATTGTGTGTTTAAGTACACATGTACATGCAAGTACATAACTGCATGCATGTCCTTTAAATGATGGAAACTTACGACAAACGCGCTGCAGGGCGGCACTGATTCCTTTACAGTCCTGCAAAATTAAGTTTTCATGATATTTGGTCACCTTATGACTGTAGGATGCATTCAGGTGCGGAAGGGGTGAACCTGAGTATATGTCTGCAGAGATCTGAGGACAAAATTGGTACCCTGCACTCAAAGGCTTTAATATTACTGAGCTCCATGCCAAACTCAGGAAAGATTCCTGAGTATCTCACTGCTGTCCAGTGCGTTGCTTCCCCCTCTGGCACTAAAATCATTAAGTGTATCTGATCCCATGTTCGTGTTGTTTTTTTTTTTTTTAATCTCCTTAAATGCCACAAATGCCTTCAACTATCTTGTCTATTTTATTTATTGTTATGGGTGGGGCATTTGAGTGGGGGTGTGGTTTAATTGAGGGAGAGGCTTAATTGAGGTGGGGCATGGTTTTCAGGGGGGCCCCTGCATTTTGTGTTACGCTTCTGGCCTCCCCCCTGCAAACACAAATACGCCAATGTGTAAAAGTGGACATGTCACTCTAAGAGAAATGTAGTTAATTTGTAAAGATGTTTAAAAACTATGTGTGACCAAATGACTGAGCCACTTAAAATGTGGTCTGAATATTAAAATGGAAATTTAATGGGCTATTCAGTGGGTAAGATCTAATACCAGAAGAGGATAACATGTATATCAGGAATGAAATGGTGCACTCAGATGATGATCTAGACTAGAACGCCATCTCAGTGCACCATTTCATTCCTGATATACATTTTTTCCTCTGATGAAGAAACTCTGATCCCATTACATTTCCATTTTAAGATTCAGACAACATTTCCAGTGGCTCAGACAGTCATTTGGTCGCACTGTGCAACCATATGACTGAGCCACTTAAAATGTCTTATGAATCTTAAAATGGAAATGTAATGGGATCAGAGTTAGAGGAGGCAATTTAGTTCCACACAAACATGGCCATTTATTGGCCATTTATTCTGCATTTATGGATATCATACCCTGTAACCCACCCTCATACCTGGCGGCGCCGCTGTGCAGACAGCCGGCTGCTTATCTCAGTCATGGCAAGGGTTAAATAAACAGTGGGGCTGGCCGTGGTGCAAGTTTGAAACTCGGTCCTCTCTGCTCACTGGCACTCACTGCTCTGTGTGTGGACGTCACGCGGTGTGTGGCTGCTGCTCCCTGCAGGCTGCACACTGAGTGTCTGGGAGGAGGCGGCGGTGGCGCAGCCACGCAGTACTGTTTCGGAACTTCTGAGCTGGCAAGGGAAAGTGACTCAGGAGTAAATGTATTGCGTAGCCTCAGTGACACTGCTTCGTGACTCCAGGCAGCTCTTATATCTCTTCAGGTTTCTGTACAGTGTCCCCCCCATAGTCCACCCAGACATGGATCAAAACAGGCTGGCAGGCTAATTAAAAAAAATAATAAAATAAAAATGATCACAATGACAGGCACTCCTCTGTGGGGTGCTCCTGTAGGCAGATGCCTACTCTGCCTTATTGTAAATCCAGCCCTGTTTAGTACCACTTGGCCAGCTACTAAGAGATGTCCCTGATGGAGTCTAAGGAATAATTTACACAGATACTGGGGATAAGAGATGAATCTTCACTGGAATTTACATTTAAAAAGAATATGCATGAATGTATAACCTGTCATGTATTTTGTATTCAGCCTTCATTCTAAATATGCTTGAAGAAGAATCCTGTGTTTTTGTGAAGGCTTACATTCTAAGGCTACACAGTTAGCCAATAAAGGTATCACTTTTACACACCAGTCTACTAGTTTATAGGAATAAGGATGTGACATAGTCACTATTAGAAACATTTTTATTCCAATAATTTGTAAACTTTTAGTGACCCTTTAATACATATGCCTGTGTTTTATTAGTAAAAAATTGAACACATTGCTGAGCTATACTACAGTGGTTTTCAGACTGAGCAAGTTTTTCACTAAGTCACCTGTGCTCTGGTGGTAATACAATCTTTCATTCCTGACCTTTACTGGCAATTGAGAACACGTTTGGGAGTACAGCAACATGTTGGGCATTTGTTAGAAAAGCACAGCTTGTTCTTATTTGAAAGCATATTAGGACATTTTCAGTATGAAACATTCTCTTGATCACAGACCAAGCAAGTAGGTAAAACTGTTCCCTAGGCTTGCTGATAAACAGCACAGACAAGTTCACATCTCTCATATTAGGCCAATTCTGTAAATGTTACAGGATATATTTTTATCATATAAGTCAGATAAACTTAAAGTAATGATTTAGAGCGTGTCAAACCTCTTGGATGGTAGAGAGATGTCCAATGAATTGTGAATCATTGTGCCAGAGACAATTTCAAGGGGTGAATGTTTATTATTATTTTATTCATAAATAGCCAACCTATTCCATTATGCTATCCAAAAAATATATGCCATTTCTACATGAGAGAGGACCCTGGTGTAAAGATTTTACAGATCAGGCCCAGCTGTGGGGATGGTAGGAGTTGTAGTCCTTCACAGCTACATGCCCCTAGATTTGCTCACCCTATACCCTAGAACAGGGCTGTTCAAGTTCAGTACTCAAGGGCCACCAACAGGCCAGGATTTAAGGAGTTTCCTACTTCAGCACAGATGAGTCAGTCAAAATGAATAAGCCACTGATTGATTCACCTATTCTTAATCAGAGAAATCCTTAAATCATTGCCTGTTGGTGGCCCTTGAGTACTGAACTTGGACAGTCCTGCCCTAGAAGTATTGGAGCAAGTACACGTGATGAGGGTAAGTGATAATGCTGGGTTCTGGATCATATTGCACCATGAGGATGAAAGTAGAAACAAGAAATAATTTAATGGATAGTAATGTTTCAAAATAAAAGCAGCGCCAATGAATCACCATAGTATTTGGGCCCTGGGGAGTGTTATTTCAATACTGCCAGACCTGTAGTTCAAGAGTAATTGAATGATAAAGTATCCCCCTCCCGCCCCTTTTACCTAGTGTAAGCCACCTCTCCTCAGATGTGGAATCTGGTCTTAAGACCAGACAGCTCACAGAAAGGGACAATCTTCTTACTGTGAACAAAAGGAAAACCCTTCCCCCTTGAAAGGTTTTCCCTTTTGCTAATTGAAGATTGTCCCTCTCTGCAAGCCATCTGGACACCACCTTTCTGCTCTGAGGTGAGCAGTGTTACATCAGTAAAAGGGGCGGAAGGGAGATACTTTATCATTCAGTTACTCTTGAACTACAACTCTGACAGTACTGAAATAACACTCTCCAAGGCCAATTCACTATGAAGATTATTTGGAGCTGATTTTATTTTGAAACATTACTATCCCATTAATGATGATAATCATTAATTATTTCCTCCTTTTTTTTCCAATTTTGATGTTGCCCTCTTGACTCAGGTGACATTCTGATGTCGCCCTTGTGAGGGTCGCCATGTAGAAGGGTGACATTTTAATAGGATACCACACTAAAGCCAGGTTTGTCCAGTGATGAAAACACTGGACCTGTAAAATGCAAACCTTTATAACAGCTTAGGTCTTTCCTTTAGCTACACAATCTTTTACAGTGTCACTAGGGCAGGATGTGCAGATCCACAAATGCAGGGGACAAAAACTTAAAGAAGTACAAGCTCCTAAGAAGCCCCCGCGTATCACTCTATGACCAGAAAATACTAATGTGCTAATGAATTTTTCCCTTTTAGTTTTGTTCAGCTTTTATCATTCATGGATGGAATATACGTGGAGGCGGACATGACAGTTGCTGACAGTTTTTTCAGACTGAAGCAGGCGTGAGCCTACTTAACCCATTAAGGACCTGAGTGATGAAAAACACATTTCAAAACAATTCTTTGCACATTCGTCTGGTCCTTTATCTCTTTGATTGCCAGAGAGGCATCCAACGCATTGCACTCTCTGGAACTCAAAGGGTTAAGGACAACATCATGTGAAGTGGGTGGAGCTTGTGTCATTTGTCTAAATCAAAGTGTTGCCTACCTCTCTGGCACGCAAAGGGTTAAGATTTATTGACCATAATGAGTTAAGTACAAAGGGGTTATTTGGAGGTGATACTTCACCTTTAAGATGAGAGACAATTATGAATGTAAAGTGGAAGTAACATTATATAATGACTTCAGTGATTTTGCAAGTGCTTTCCAAATAATCAATATTTCCATTTGCAATGTTTAATTTAAAACTATAGTTTATGAGATGTTTAGCTTTACTTGTTTGTCAGCTGAAGCAAATTAGACAGTTCTGGCTGGCATGGTATGTCTGTATACTGGCATTCCACTCTCCCTCCCAACTACCACTTCCTATATAAAAGTATGGGCTAATTTGCATATAATTAACTATTAAATAAAGCTAGATATCTCAAACTATAGTTTTAACCTGTAAGCCTGATGATGTGCCAGGACTGTCACAGGAATCTGAGATGGTCCTGGCATGTCAAAGGTTCATGACTGCAGCACGCCTCAGGGCGCGCTGTGATCATGCTAGGGAGGGTGTAACTGACAGCTCCAGGGCCGGAGCAGTTGATGTCAGTTTTTTCCCTGTGGCTCCGCACATGTGATTGCTGCTATAGTGATCACATATGCCAATGAAGTATAATTTTATGAAACAAACCTCAAATGTGCCACTAAATATTACTATTCAGTATTTTATTGTGAATATCACTAGCTTTGATCACTTTAATTTGTAGGTACTAACTCCTTCTGTGTCCACTGCTTTGTCTCTATCTGGCACTCTATTTGATAAATGTCTGTAAGGGTTGCTAATGCCTTTCTAGGAGTTGAGATTTGATTTGTCTCACGGGTCACTAATTTTACATTTCTGTCACTATTTTTTTAATAACGTAGAGAAAAATTATTCATAACTGCATTTGTAATGTAATTTTGAATTAGTGTCCTGCTAATAAATTTTGTTCCTATGTGCATACCTGGGAACCTTTGAAATGAGCTCATCCTGAGATCTTTAGAATATTAACCCCTAACGCTCCCAAGAAATTAGATTGTAGGTGCAATGTCAATGTTTGCTCTAGGTGCTATCTCAATGTTTCTGTGAATGAACTTTCAACGTGCTACAATTGTGAGATATTGCTTATTAACCCTTTGAGTGCCAGAGAGTTATCCAACGCATTGCTACGCAATGCGTTGAATACCCCCTGGCACTCAAAGGGTTATGGGACTCCTCCCTTTGCCTTTCTTTTAGACAAAATATGAACAGTAAATCATTGCAGGTCATAATGTAGAAGACACTGGATTTGGACCTTCAACCTGAGATTTGTGTTGAAACCCTGAGATTTCCCAGGTATGACATAGGCCCTTATGTACAAAGACAAAGTGAGGCATAACAAACTGTACTATAGAGGACACATACAAATTCCCTTTAACCCTTTGAATGCTGGCAAGGTGATTGGAGACCTATCAATAGTAGCTTTGGGAATTTTTATTTGTCCCCTCTGGTGCAAGTGGTTTGCTTCAGAATTTCTCCACCATGCATAAGGATCTTTGATTTTATAATGTTTCAATAAACTTAAGTTTAGGGTTGGATAAAATGAAATAACACTGTCACTGACTTACAGAAATTGTTTGAGCAAGGTCAATTAGGTCTCACATGCAAACACACTCATCCTGACACACACACAAACACACACTCACTCATGCTGACACATGCACACAGACACTCACTCTGACACACACACACACATAGAAACACACTCATGCTGACAAACACACACACACATAGAAACACACACACACTCACACTGACACACACATAGACATTCACACTAACACACGCACACACACATAGACACTCATGCTGACACACAAAAACACACACAGACACTCACATACACACACACTCACAAGAACACATGAATACACGCATGCCCTCATTCATGCATGCACACTCACGCACATACACACACACAAATATACCACACTTGGGGAGTACTGCATTGTGATTGAAGTGCACACTTTTTCATCTAAGAATAAAGTAATCAGGTACCTGTCCTTTTATAAAATCATCCCTGCTTGTGATCTGAGTTACTTTGTTCTATGTGCCCCTTTTCATCCCTCCCTGCCAATTCATTCGTATCTTACCCTTCCTCTCCCTCATTTCACTCTCTTACTCCATATAATTTGTGTTTCCTCTCTATAATTCTTCCTTTTCTTACCTGTTCCCCATCTCATTCTTCTCAACTGCTTCAGAAGTTTGGCTTAGGCATAGGTAGGAAAGATGGCTATGTTTAAGTTTGAATTCTTCTTCTTGTGACTTTGGACCCTGCTTATGTTAAATGTATTGGGGTCTGCATAACTAATCCTTCTTCACCGCTCATTCTACCTCTGTTATCTTGGACTCTAGTGATCCTTGTATTCATTTTCAGTGAGTAAGTGTTGTATAGTCTCTCACATTATACGTAATGGAGTTGTACATTAGGTCCTGTAGTGTAATCCTCAGCAATCCACCTTGTGTTTATGCTTGTTTATTTACAGGCAGTGCATCTGGAAAACTATTAACCCTTTGAGAGGTATTGAATACATTAGATGCTTTAGATGCCTTTAAAGAGGAATTACCACCCTGCCTTAAGTTGCCCCCAAAGAATTACCCATCTGGCGACTAGCTGCTTAATAGTACTAGTCACCAGAATTATTACCTCCTTATAGAGAATTCCTACCGCTCCCGGGACTGACAGCCAGGAAACAGAGCTTGCATCTTTGCATAGTGACGTCTACGCGCCTGCGCTGTCAGTCCCATTCTGCTCTAGGGGCGTTGCTAGGAGCCGCACGGCACTGGAAGGGACTGACAGCGCAGGTGCACAGACGTCATTATGTAAATACGTCTGCGCTGTTTCCTGGCTGTGAGTCCCGGGAGCAGTAGGAATTCTCTATAACGAGGTAATAATTCTGGTGACTAGTACTACTGAGTAGTCTAGTCGCTAGATGGGAAATTCTTTGGGGGCAACTTTAGGTGGGGTGGTAGTTCCACTTTAAAAGGGACCTGGATATTTTTTTTAAAAGAGCAGAACATAGGGGGCTACGCATGTTAGTATTGGGATTAATATTTATTTAGGGCTTATTGATCCAAGGAGAAATCTGATTGCCGTTTGGAGTCAAGAATACTTTTTTCCCCATTGAAAGCAGAATTTGAAATTGCTGCAATGGGGTTTTTTGCCTTTTTTTGGATCAAAACAGGTAGGTAAACAGGAATAGGAAAAGGGTTGAACTTGATGGACACAAGTCTTTTTTCAACCTAAACTACTATGTAACTAAATGGGGTTCATATCACAATATGTGGTGTTAACACAAGCACAGTTGGTTTCTTAGGAAAACAGAGGTTGACTCTCCACTGACCACAGGTTAACCATTTGAGTGCCAGAAGGGTACACAATGCATTGCTTTGTGGTAAAAGGTAAGGTGGGATTAAATAGGGAATATATGCCTGTAAATACTGAAGGGTAATTTAAATGCAAATGTTCTACTCACATACTACTCATCAGCAAGGCAATAAGTGCCACATTTCCCATTAGGCAAACTAGGTACGTGCCTACAGTGCCAAGTTTTGAGGGGTGCTCTGTTGTGCTGGTCTCTCCCTCATTATGAGTTATGGGTATGACTATGGCAATTCCAATGCTTACTGCTTTTGCAGGCCAGTTTACATACACTTTACTGGACACTACTTTATGTCTTGGATGCAAATTATATCCCCAAAACGTTGCAAAGCAATGTATTGGAGACTTCTCTATCAGCTTTTAGGTTATAACTTTTGTGTTTGTTTGTTACAAGATAATATTTTTTGTGTAAGGGATAAGCCTAGGGGTGGAGTTGTGAGACAAGTTGGTCTTTGGTCAAGGATGGGGCTAAGAGCCCCTTTGGTGACTTACTTAGGAGCTTCTGAAATGTAAATCTAGCCCTTACAGGAATACACCACTACATTCTACCAGCAGAGCAATTCACCATTGTAAGTCACCTACAGGACAATGCACAATTACATGTCCACCAGCAGGGCCATATAACAGTACATGTCACCAGCAGAAATGCACCATTTAATGCCTCCAGCAGAGCAATACACCATTATATTTCACCAGCAGAACAATACACCATTACATGTCCACCAGCAAGGCAATACACCATTGCAAATTGAGGCAACCTTTTTAGAAATACACCCCTGTTGCTATAAAATGGCTGTTCAGAAGCATTCCCAGAAGCAGTAACAAGTACATGCTTTCCATATCTTAGATGCATGAATGTAAATAATACTGCCTAGTTTACTAAGAAATAATGGAATTACATACAAGATGTCTGAGTTTGTGTGCAGCTCCGGATTTACATTTTTGCCCCCAACCCACCCAGACAAGAGTCTCTAGGACAGTGTATTCAACAAGTAGCCTGAGAGCTACTGGTAGCAGTTTGGTGACCTGTGAGTATTTCTCTTCAGTCCAATCAGGTATCAAGATCTCTGGTCAGCCAGAGACTAATCCAGTGGTTGAAATCTGCTCCCCAATTGGCTGCAGCCAATCTGGGAAAACTTTCATCTGTGGTACCCAGCAGTGGTCAGTGGTCAGTCAGAGAGCTGATAAAGTACCTTACAGCATTTTCATGGCTTTCCTGTCCTACTGCCATACTAGCCACTTACAAATTACACTGCAGGCATTTTGGGGTAAAAGTTATCATGACCCAGAGTAAGACTCCATATTTACTCACCCCTAACTTACAATCTGGAAATGTCTGGAATAACATATGTAAATATTTGTCAAGCTTGCAAGTATTTAAATATAGTTATTCTAAGTTATCACAATCAGAATAATAAAAAAATTGTGCATTTTGCTTTTTATAAATATACATTTTAAAGGGACAGTAATGTCCCAACATTTTTTTTTACAGTTATGTAGAGTTTAAAATATGAATCAAATCGCTCGAAACCCTATCTCACAAACCGCTATGGTTTGAGAGATTAGGGGTTCAACGTTCCCCCCTCCCCTTCTCCTGATGTCAGTGTCTAGCTGACAGCATGAGATCCCGGTCCGGGGACCAGAAGGCGGCTCTGCAGCAGAGCCGAAATTGCAGTACTTAAAAATAATTCATTCACTGGAAAGATCTACAAAGTGTGCTTGCAAACCAGGCACACTTTTTAGATCTTTGCAATGAATGAATTATTTTTAAGTAAAGCGATTCGGGCTGTGCGGCAGAGCCTCCTTGAGTCGTACGACTCGATTCTCCTGCTGTCAGCTTCACAACTGACATCAGGAGAAGGGGAGGGAGGGGGAACTTTAAATCCCTATATCTCTCAAACCATAGCAGTTTGAAAGATAGGGTTTGGAGCGATTTGATTATTTTAAACTCTACATAACTGTAAAAAATGTGTCCCTTTAAACTCAACATTCACATTTCTTTATCAGTCTGTATAGAAAAAAGTGAGTACCCAAAGTGGACGTCCATGGCGCCCTGGCATCCTGGTTATGAACCACTGTCCTAAACTATACTGAACTTTTGGTTAACATGACACATAGGCAATTTAAAAAAAAAAAAATAAAAAATCTAGGTAACGGGTCCACTTTAACTACTGCCCCACAGCATGTTCAATGAAATCGTTTCATCAATGCATTTTTAGTACATTTAACCCTTTGAGTGCAGAGGGAAATGCAATGCATAGTGTTAATGCCCTAAATTGCCAAGAAAATCATTGTTAATGGGAGACTTTATGCCGTACTAGTGTAAAAGCCTGTGTACATGGGTCAAGCATTCGGACAGTGTCTACTGCACATGACTGCATCGGACAAACATGCATCTGGGCTGTATTCACTGGCCTGCTTTTGGGCAGTCTCTACTGCGCATGACTGCATCGGGCAGTCTCTACTGTACATGACTACATCGGACAAACATACATCTGGCCTTTTATAGATATAGAAGATGTAGCTTAGTAGTATATCAGTGATAGGCAGGAGTAGGGTCTGAAAACTGATTCCAGCACCTGATCTATCACAAAATTGTTTTTTGTAAATTCACTTTACAATTTCTTCCAGCCCAGTCTAGTTTCCCAGTCTGCCATTACTTATAGG
This sequence comes from Rhinophrynus dorsalis, assembly GCA_037306005.1. Taxonomy (NCBI): domain Eukaryota; kingdom Metazoa; phylum Chordata; class Amphibia; order Anura; family Rhinophrynidae; genus Rhinophrynus; species Rhinophrynus dorsalis. Next base: position 130,731,654 of record CM074724.1, read on the forward strand.
TTTTCAGAGGAACTCAGTGAATTCATTCAGGGGAACCTCCACATAGAGGGAGATGTCTAATAATGGAGTTATGAAGAAAGTGTCTGTAAATTTGTCTCAAAGCGACACTAGTATATGTATAAACATCTAGTGACATTTTCTGTGCTAACTCCAGTTAGTTGACTTTTTTTGAAAAGTGGAGTAGAAATGGTCTTGTCCAAATAAGAATTGTTTCCCAATGTGTTTATAAAGAAATTCATTAATTGCTCCAAAAATAAAGCCAGTTTTAGTGATTAAATCTTAACGCCAGGTATAATCTGTCCTTATTGGAAGTATATAATACTGCTATGTGTTCGAAAATATATTCTCAGGTGCGAATTTTCTCAGATAGAAATATTTATGACCATGATTTTACACCTTTATAAATATGACTAGGCATTGTTAATTTTAGAGACAATTCTTAAGTATACACTAAGGGCCATATGTTCAAAGAAGTAGCGAAATAGCTTTTGTAATTTATAACGACTTTTCAAAGTACAGTGTGATTGGGTTCATTAATATTTTCAGAGAGTGTTAGTTATGATTGGAAATATGTCGTTTGTCCTGACTGAAATAGTCATTTGTAAAGACAAAAAATGTCTTAACTAAAGACAAAAATTCTCACATTCAGAACTTCACATTCCCTCCACTTTTCTCTTAACGTACAAATTTTGTCTTTTGAAAGACATTTTTTTTGTTGTTCATTACCACAAATTTTCTTTTCTTCTATACAACACTGTAGAATAGTTTAGCCACGCCCTTGCCCCGCCCCTTTTCCTAGGAATTCTGGAGTTGTGTTGTACACATTGGACATTACTAGTTTTTTGTCGTATACTCTATAGAAAATATAACGTTCATGCATTCAAGGACTTATTTTTTTCGTTCATACGACAATATTTTGTCGTTATGCCTTTGAACATACGGCCCTAAGAAGGTGTGAGTGTGTAAATTATAGTGTTCAGGATTCCTGAATAATGTGTGACGAGCTCTCTCCAATTAACCCTTTGATTGCCATACACAGACTCTTCTTGCTGGCTCTATAATTATTCTATGCAACGTTAAGTAGACAACATGAAAATCTTGTGCTGTCATGCAGCGCTAGATTCTCATGTTTTATCCAGGCGACACGGTTAACGTCTGAAGTGGTCGCATGCTATTTCACGTGCGACCTTTTAAAATGATACCTATTCAGGAGGCATGCCCCTTTCCCCAGCGCAGTAAGGATGGGTACCATGACGTCTAGTGAGTTTTTTTGTGCTGACATGTAGCTGTGCAGGGAAGTAGTGGAGACCCTGGCAGCACAAGTGCTGCGAAGAGGCCTCTTTCTTAAAAGGGGTCCCCTGACAATCAATACACAGAGGGCACCCGGAGCTAGCAGAGGAGGCTTTGGGAAGCTCACAGATCTGTTACACACAGAAAACGGAAGGAGGTATGGGGAAACTTGCATATCCTAATCCCGTTAACCCGTTGAGTGCCAGGGGGGATGTCCTTTCTGCACATTTCTTTGTAGTCAAAGAGTTAAACCTGCAATTGTTATTGCTACTGCTCAGACTTATACCTCATGTATATGCCCACTGTAGCGCCACCTTCTCTTCCCTACACGTGACCTATATGCTTCTTCTCAAAACCGGAATTATTAGAGGCGAATGGTTTGAGGCTCAGCATGCAGAAGGCTTTTGGGGAGTGGGAAGATGACTCTTGCTTTTAGTAATGCTAAGCGACAGTTCTGAAAAGATATTTGTTTAACCTTTTGATTGCCATAGGGGTATGCGACACATGACAGAACATGTGTAAGAGATCTCTTGCATTCAAGGGATTAAGCTCCCATTTAAATCACTGGGAATTTCATCCCCTCCAGGGTCCAGTTGATTTGAATATGAATAAAGATCTATATGAGTTGTTGTTTATTATTTATGCATTGCATTAACTGTTCCCGCAGCTTTCTCATAAACTCTAAAATATACCCATTGATACAAAAAAGGTTTGAGTCTACATATTTAATTATCACAAACCCTTTTAATGGGGGAGATTGCTATATATAAATATTCTTACAGGGGGATATTGTCACTTTGCTATGTAATGCAATGCGTTGCATACCTCTCTGGCACTCAAAGGGTTTACATTTTGGCCTGTGTATCTCTGATGCTGAGAATTCATCCTTCACACCTTTATCTAAAGATCCTCAGTTTGGCTCAGGTGATCCTCTGCTTACGTAGCCGTCAGTTTTAGCTCCAAATAGCGGTGACGAGGAATCTAAATATACACCAGACACCCTAGGCTACTATTATCTAGCAGATCTCTTGCTGATCCGCACAGTCGCAGCAAGCTGCAATTTAAAGTTATACTGCCATTAAGCCACCACAAACACAACTGTCACAGGCCTGGATTTATTACTGGGATTTAGAGCCTTATTCTTAAAGGTAAAGAGTCTTACTTCTGTGAAACAATGATTTGGACAGCTGTCTGTCATTCAGGTGGTTAAAAGCACCATTTAAACAAATGGAATTTTAATTCAAACGTGATGCAGTTGGTTTGCCCAAGAACTGCACCTCTTCAGTTTGACATATATAGCTTTTAGTGTTCTTGTTATATGTGGGCAGACCTGTTAAGTGTTATTCCTTATGCAGTACTTTGTATTCATGTTAACCCTTTGAGTACCAGAGGGGTATGGAATGCATTGCAAAGCAATGCATTCCGTACCCCACTGGTGCTCAAAGGGTTTAAGTTGAATGCAGGGAAACTTTGCCTCTTTTAATCCACTGGATATTAGAGAGTTCTCCAGTGCATTGCAACACAATACATGCATATATTTTTTGCTTCTAAGGGCTTAATGTCACCACCAACTTTTAACATATATCCATATCTTACTCCATTTCTTTAGTGCCTATTATCCACATTCCTGTGAACTCTCTGGATCTGCCCTGGAGACTCAGGGTATAGAGTTAAATCTTTGAGTGCTAGAGAGGTATCCAATGCATTGCAACACATCTGGCACTCAAAGGGTTAATTATCCGGTCTTCAGGGTCAGAGGTTATTTTCTGATTTGCTGAGTTCATTTGTAAGCCGGTGTCCTGTTCAACCCACTCCCTCACAGTTCCACTGATTTCCCGCCAATTTTCTGAGTAAATCCCTCTCTCCCTGCTTCCAATCGTGTATATCCCAATTAAGGCCCACTCACATTATGAAGCATATTGTCTCATTTGTATACTTTGACCCCTAGCCCTTCTTCGTTTTCCATGGGCTGGGTTACAAGAAAGATCCCAGGTATGATTATGTGGTCTCCTCCAGGCCATTTCTCTTTCATATCAGAATGTTGTCATGCGAGTAAATATTCTAACCTAATGTAAAATGAAAGACTGCTGTTCTAAATAAGAATAGTGGTGCAGTGGGGGATTGGGGATCACACCTTCCTTATTTGTTTGTATCATGAGAGGTGGTTGATGGTTTTATTTCATTTTGGTGGTAGTATGTACCTGAGGTAAAATCAAGCCAGACTTGTTGATCTTGGATGGCAACAAATATACTTTATGCTTGGCCTAACTTGCTTGGCCTGTGTCAGATAAGGATAATGGGCGGAAACAGGAATATTGAGGAACAAAATAGTTTCATTTATTCCCTTGCTGTGAATACAGCTACAGTTTAGCACCATTTGTCCTGTTGTCACAGGTGACAAGGTGGTGCTTCTATAAAGGAGTGAAATAAGGAGTCATAACTTCCTTCTTGAAAAACAAAATTATACAAATTTCTGGTGCTGCCATTTGTAGGCTCTATATGGGATCATAAAACAAATCTTAATATGGGCCAACAAGATTTCTTATTGAAATACAAAAAAATATATACAACTGAAGCTTCAGTAATACCGCCTAATAATAGCAACCCCCTAGATTTACTTTATTCTGGGCAGAAAATCCACATGACCACTATAAATTCATTCTATGTGGATTTGTTATAACAAACGAACCATTAATTGGTGCTGGATATCATGTCCACTGATTTGTTTTGACTTTAGGCCCTTAAAGGAGCAGTAAACTTTTTAATTGAAAAAATGTATATTGTAGGGCTTTCCTGTTGAGTAAAATAAGAGTACTACCATTGCTGAGAGATGCATATTTCAACAGTTATTACAGTTTAAACCCATGCTTTTTCTTTTACATTAGCAGTGCTCTCTAGTGGTCAAATTCCATTACAGTTTAAACCCATGTTTTTTCTTTTACATTAGCAGTGCTCTCTAGTGGTCAAATTCCATTTATTTATTCTGTTACATTCTAATGGAGAGGAAAGTCAGTGACATACAATTATCTATAGATTGTGATAGAAACTGCTGAGTCACTTCCTGTCAGTTAGAACTATCAGGAAGTAAACACACAGTAAATTAACTGTTATATCATTTGAATAAAACAACTTAACAGTGGTGGGAATACCCTTATTTTCTCAGCAGGAAAAGCTCTATAACATATACATTTTCATAAAATGTATACTGCTCCTTTAACTTCTCCCAATGTAGTCTTCATAGGAAAGCTTCAGTGGGATGTTTTTTGGGTCCACAAATAATTGTCTGCCTCGATGGACAATAAATAAATTCTCCAAAGTTAATCAAGTTTGGTGAATGTATCCACACATAATTGATACATAGCAGCCATAAGGGTTTTCTACCCAGATTAGGATAAATAAGGCCATGGGTGCCCCCAGGGCTGGCCCAAGACATTGTGCTGCCTGGGTCCAAGGATGAAATGCTGCCCCCCCTCTGCACACCAAAACGATGCCCACCAAAACACGCCACATCCTTACTTATATTAACCCCTCCCCTGCCCCTAAAACCACATAGAACTGTAATGGTTATTTACACCCCTTGTACCTCTTTCTCCCCCCTTGCCTTTTTACACCCATTATGCCTCTCTTTTCCCCTCTTTTCACCCCTTGTGCCTCTCTTTTTACCCCCTGTGCCTCTCTTTTCCCCTCTTTTCACCCCTTGTGCCTCTCTTTTCCCATCTTTTCACCCTTTGTGCATCTCTTTTCACCCCCTGTGCGTCTCTTTTCCCCTCTTTTCACCCCTTGTGCCTCTCTTTTCACCTCCTGTGCCTCTCTTTTCCCCTCTTTTCACCCCTGGTGCCTCTCTTTTCACCCCTTGTGCCTCTCTTTTGCCCTCTTTTCACCCCTTGTGCCTCTTTCTCCCCCCCTTGACTGTTTCTCTTCTCCTTCTGGCTTGCTCCCTCTCTTCTCTGCTTGTCTGGCTCTTCTCCTGCTTTTTTACTCAGTCTCCCCACTGCGTGCACTGATGACAGCCGGGACCATGTCACATGCAGAGACGCAGCATGCTCCACACGGCGTCTCCGCTTGTCACATGGTACCAGCCGTCATCAGTGCAGGCAGTGGGGAGACGCTGCTCAGGAAATAACATGTCTTGGGGAGGCAAATTGCCGCCCCTGTCAGAGTGCCGCCTGGGTCCATGGCCCCACCGGGACCCATGTAAGGGCCGCCCAGGGTGCCCCCCTCCATATAAACATTTTCTACACATGTTCTATGAAGACTGTGGGCTGGATTCTATTGCAGGTGCTAATTTTATCTCTGTGTTTATCTCCAGGGGCTGGATTCTATTGCAGGTGATAAATGTTAACACCTGTTTTATCAAACATTTTCCTATTGAAGTCTATGGGGAAAACTGGAGATAAAAGCAGTGATAAAATTAGCACCTGCATTAGAATTCAGCCCCAGGTTTCCCCATAGACTTCAATAGGAAAATATTTGATAAAACGGGTGTTAACATTTATCCCCTGTAATTGAATTCAGCCCCTTGTCTTTAACCCTTTGCGTTTTGTACTCCTCTGGCACTCAAGGGGTTAATTATGATCTATTATGCAAAATCACAGTAGACCACCATGAAATAAGAAATAAATCCCTTTATACATTATTTACATGAGATCAATGCAACAATAAAATCAATGCACACTACAAGGTATGATCTTATTTTTCCTCTTTGAAATTTACTTTGTATATTCCATATATATCTGTTTTTACCCTTTTTTCACTATGCAGTTCCTGTTAAAAGGATAGTAATGTTTCACAAAACAGCATCTCCAATTAATCTTCATAGTATTTGGGCCATGCAGAGTGTTATTTCAATACTGTCAGAGTTGTAGTTCAAGAGTAATTGAATGATAAAGTATCCCCTTCCCACCCCTTTTACCTAGTGTAAGCCACCTCCCCTCAGATGTGGAATCTGGTCCACAGACCAGACAGCTCACAGCAAGGGACAATCTTCTTACTGTGAGAACAATGAAAGCCCTGCCCCCATTGACAGGTTTTTCCCTTATGTTAATTGAAGATTGTCCCTCTCTGCAATCCATTTGGACACCACCTTGCTGCTCTGAGGTGAGCAGTGTTACATCAGTAAAAGGAACAGGAGGGGGATACTTTATCATTTAATTACTCTTGAACTACAGTTCTGACAGTATTAAAATTACACTCTCCATGGCCCAAATACTATGAAGATTAATTAGAGCTGCTTTTATTATGAAACATTATTATCCCTTTAACAGTACTCTAAGGAGTTTCAGTGCCTGTCTATGCACCTGCTTACAAAAAGCTCTCAGAGCAAAATTGGGCAACCTAAGGAACCCCAGCTGTTGTATATATACTACAATCCCTGTAATTGTGGATGGCTAGGGATATTGGAAATTGTAGTCATTAGCAGCTGAAGGGCCTCAGGTTTCCCAACCCTAATTTAAAGACTTTCTACATTGTATCCACATTAGTATACACAGATTTAGCTGCTCTGGTATACTTCTTTGTAAAGCATTGTCTCTACTAATTGTCACATTCCATCACCACTTAAAACTCTCAGCTATCATTGATTCACATAACTTCAATACAAGAGCCCCCCCCCACTGTGAGAACCATATCAGAGACATACAAACTCAGAATATCTTGAAGTTATTTACCTAATACAAGATATATGGTGAATTAAAAGGGTGTAGAGAGCTGAAGTCATTATTCATTTGTATTAACATAGCAGTTCATTCCAAAGAAACCATTAGCTTCACACAGGAAGGGAGAACATAGAAGTGGCCAGGAATAATAATGAGTTTTTCATTACATGGAATGATATCATCCTGTCTAGTAAATATAATTTAATTACTGTTTATTTCAGGACAGACTACTGCAGACTAATTGGCTAAAATTCTCCGAGGCAGAAATTTGTAGTCTGCAAGTGCTATAGCCTTGGGAGGGCAAACCCCTCTAAATAGGCTTGTAACATTACAACTTTATTTAAAAAGAATACAGTAAAATGCTTATGCAGTTATATAAGGTACAAAAGCACAAAAAAGTTGCTATACCGGCTAAAAAAATCACTGTTGGAGGGTATGTTATGGTCTGTGAGATACAGTCATTTTTATATGTCTTCCAATACCTTCTTTTCAATGTTAAATAATCTGCACTGGCATCCAGGAGCATCCGCAGAAATTTTTCCATGTGGAGGCAAAGCCATATGACCCCTAGACCAGCCCGCTCATACCCTATATTTATATGGTAGGGGCAAGTGTAGGGGGAGGGCAAGTGCCCCCCTTTCCCCCCTCCAGACGCCCATGCTAGCATCTATGTTATTACATAGCAACCTGAGAGCTTCCTGAGGCTGATTTACTATTAAGAACTGGAGTTATTTTGGTGCAACCAAACTGTACCAGAGGGGGAAAAGAAAAATTGCCACTGAATGCTACAGAGGTCTTATTATATTGCACTCAACACTTTTGGAGATCTCCCCAGCATTTAAGGGACTAATTATCATTTAAATGATTGGGAATGTTTATTAGTTCCCTATGGCAGAGTTTCTCAACCTTTTCTGTAACGTGCGCCTGCAGTTTTTGTAAGCACCACAACACTTTCTTAAATTCAAACTTACATGAAAGCCCATCACAGTACTGGGAAAAGACAGAAATGTAAATTAGGGCTGTGTGTGCTATTGAGAGAAGAACACTCAGATAAATTCTCTCACACGCCATGCTTCAACTCATAGACATATCTGGGAACTCTCTGAATTTGCCCTGGAGACTCTGGTTTTCTGAATTATATACCAGGTCTTCAGGTACAGAGGGTTAAGCTCTGGGTTACTGAGAACTATGGTAACCCTGCCTACCTTGCCTACTTTTCAACATGTTCCGCCCACTCCCTTCCCGTTCCAATCATTTTGGAAGGTTAACACTGCCTTATGTCATCCAGTTGCACCCACTTCTATGACGCCCCACCCACATCCAGTCCTACTGTTTATTCCTAGGGCAGCTGGAAAAAAATCCCAGGCATATTCATAGACAGACATTCACTTTTTCTATTTCAACATTCATTACTTTTAACAAATACATTTACAAATGGTAATTTTTATGGTGGTGCTATATCTTTTCATTAGCCCAAATGAAATGTAAGAATATGGATTTCTTTAACCTCTTAAGGACTGGCGCGCACAAGCGGCCGGGACTTGGTGACCACAGGGCTGTTTTTTTTATTTCCGGTTCAGGGCTCCCGGAGTGGCGTGCAGCCACACCGGGAGCCCTGAACTCCATGATGTGCCAGACCCTCACTGGTCCTTAAGTGCTGGACTGCCGTGACGGTCCTGGCATGTCAATGGTCACAAAGGGGTTAAGGAGAGTAAATTAGGTATAGGACTTGAAAGGGGGCAGATAGCTTCAGTTTCTTAACATAGTAAATTGTTTTACACTCACACAAAGTGTAATTGAAACTCTTCTAACACTTTGAATACCTGAGAGGTAGGCAGCTCTCTTCTGGCACTCAAAAGGTTGAGGCGTATTATTGAGGATATACTCACATTGAAGACATGCTGGAGTGTCTCTCACACATTATACAAGCCAGGCCCGGACTGGCCATTGAGCATACTGGACATTTGCCCGGTGGGCCGGTCCGGGCGTTTAAAAAAAAAATTAATCATTAAACGAGTTTGGGCCGTCTTTCATTTTCTGAAAGACGGCCACCTTGTTACAAGTTTCCTGGTGGGTGGGAAATCAATGTACGGCGCACCGCATGTGATTATAAGCTCCGCCCCCGATGGGCACCCATGGGCTGCTCAAAAAATAAAGATGAGCTGCTCAGCCTTAAATGCCCGGGCTTATTTTTTGTCCCAGTCCGGGCCTGATACAAGCACAGCCACTGTCACATCTGTACTGAGCACAGGTCCTCACTGTCTGACTATGGCCCAATAACCCCAGCAGTACTAATACCATAGACTGAGAAACACTGCCCTGTGCCGTACTTGGTTTGCCCCCGAATTACACCAATTCTTCTTAGTACATCAGTCTCAGGGAGTTATGATAATTAAAACAAACCACCTGCATCACGGGGCTCAAATAAGAATTCCTAAATTCCTCATTGCTTTATTTGGCCTTTTAACCATTTGTGCGCCAGGGAAGTGTGCAACACATTGCTTTGCAATGAATTACATATCCCTCTGGCATTCATAGGGTTAACTCATCGACTGCTAAAATGTCTAACACATTGTTTCGTATTGAATTGGAGACCTCTCTACCATTCACTGGGGTTAAACTTTTGGGTGCCCAAGAGATTTCCGCAACGCGTTTCAAAGCAAGGTATTGCACAACCCTCTGGCATGCTAAGGGTTAAAAGTAAAGATATTTCTTATCGGCCCTGTGCACAATGATAGCAGAGCAACTCGAGGAATTAAACCCCACCATGGATGCTTTGCAATGTGGTGAAGGCATTTATAGCATCCAAGGTGTTAGATCAATGGGAATTTTGAGAACTTTTGTCTCTTATAGTTCCACTTTTACACTGTGATCATGGCCCATACAACACATCACTGCTCAATGGAATAATTGTACAAATGCATATTAGTGCAGAAAGCTGTCATTATCAAACTCTTCCCTGTGTCATTCTAAATGGGTAAGTATTCTGAAGAATGAAAATCCTCTCCCATCCCTTTCAACAGGGCTAAATGGCTTCTAAATGGCTTCTAGCAAATGCAGTAAGTATCCTGTCAAGTAATTTTCTACCATAACCTCCATGAGTCTACCTCTACCTAAAAAGTAACATTTTACACATATTATTGAATAAGCAAATGTCAAATGCAATTGTTTTGCAAAAATATGTTTTTGAGTGAGATTGCTCTTTTACAGTAAATATTATAACATGATGCAGTAATTTCGAATGCTTGTTGTTGCTGTAATCTGCTAAACTCTTCTGTTTCATAGAAATGCCTTTGAGGCTCTACTGAACTTTACTAGACTTTAGCTAAGCGCTTATCCACGCAGAGGCTTACGCATGTGCTTCTAAACATAGGGCCAAAAACACTCAGAATATATCATCTTTATGGACTTTGAATCTGGCTAACATATGCACAATCATTTTTATAATTATCTTTTTTAACATTTTCTTGCTGAGTAATGGTGTTCAATGTATGTTTATTAAAGTTTCAGAAAAATGAAACAATATATGGCTGCAAAGACAAATATAAAAATACCATGGTACAACCATTGTAATAGTTTAAAGAACACAGTTCTGAGTAACATATGTAATTAACAATATTTATTATGCCAAGAGAGCCCCATCCTGAGAACATATGTCTAGTTGAACAATAAACCCTGAAATAAGTCAATCATTAGATAGAAGTGAAGTTGTAGGGGAATTTGCACCATACAGCCACCTGAACTGGTGTCACAAGTAGTTCAACCAGTAAGTACTCAACTAGTCAAACAAATCGGACAACCCCCCCACCCCAACAAATAAGGCATTCTGAATAGTAAATAAAATGTTTGGTCCCTAAGAGGTCATAAAAGATGGTAAACCAAGTCAATAGGGATGGGTGAACGTTTTAGCTTCAAAAGAGGAACATTTACACTTCCCACGTTCCGAAGGAATCCTTGTGAAATGTTTTGCTTTTCCCGGCTTATTTCTTTGCCTTGAAATCAATGATAATATTGTAATTTTCCTTCACTTGAGGAGAAACATAAGACTTCTCAGCAGGTAAGAACTATTCTGTCCATATGTCATGCTAAAACACCACTATAAAAAGGGATGTCATGTTTTCAGTCTGTCCTTTTGAGAGAGAGAGAGAGAGACAGAGAATGTGAGAAAGCTGTAGAAATGTTTATTCTAGTTCTTGTAGTGGAAGATAGGCAAAGAAGGGTAGCTGGAATTGCTTAAATGGATAGTAATACTTTGTTCTATCTTTATTTTATTTTGTAGACATTAAAAAAACATGAAGAACGATATAAGTTTTATCTCTCAAACCTTTATGGTTTGAGAGATATTCACAAGCAAAGTTTCCCCTTTTACCTAGTGTAAGCCATCTCTTCTCAGATTTGCAATCCAGTTCATAGACCAGACAGATAACAGAAGGAGACAATCTTCTTCCTATGAGAACAATGAAAGCCCTGCCCCCCTTGACAAGCTTTTCAGGTTTTTCCCTTATCTTAATTGAAGGTTGTCCCTCTCTGCAGTCTACCTGGGCACCTCCCTTCTGCTCTGAGCTGAGCAGTGTTATATCAGTAAAAGGGGTGAGAGGGGGATACTTTGTCATTGAATTACTCTTGAACTACAATTGACAGAATTGAAATAACACTCTCCAAAGTCCAAATACTATGATGATTAATTGTAGCTGCTTTTATTATGAAACATTACTATCCCTTTAAGGAGTAAAAGTGGTAGCCATTATTTTGTGGAAATGCAAGGTGCAGGGAGTATAGGTGTGATTTGTAGACATGATACTGAAAGTGACAGAAGCAGTTAAAATAAATAAATAAATAAACAAACAAATAAATGAGTAATAATGTTGACTGAACGGTAACAAATAAGCAGGCAATGTTATTTGATCTGAGAGTCAAAGAGTGATAGTGACAGACACGGAAATCAGAGCATACATTATACACAATTTTTTAGACAGACAATAAAATACAAAACATCAGATCATACCCAGACAATAAAAAGACAAGTATGTATTGGTGCTGCTGCCTTTCTGTTATGTCTTGTGCAACTAACTGCTTACTGCAGACTTGTTGAAGTTAACAGCTTTTTGTGTACTTTACAGTAAAAATCAACACTACGATTATTATGTCCATCAAACGTGGAAGAGATAAGGGGATAACTAGGAGGAAGAGTTTATGGATGTGTTGTTGGTAATAAAGTTGTACAAAAATAATTTGTGGCCATGTTTCCTGCAGTTTGCACAATAAATGCTTATGGTCTTCCAGATGATGCTGTAAAAGATATAAAAAGACCCACCAGTAGTACTAAGCCTTTTAATACTAAAGAAAATGCTAAGTCTCATTGTAGTGTTGTTGCCATAGAGGAAGGAGATTCAGTAGTAATTACCCCAACTGCTACATGTGCCACAAACTAGTGTTCAATGTCAATGATCTATAAATCCTTCTAAGGCAAAAAGAAATAGAAACTTTCTAAGACATTGAGAAAAACCTGCGAGAATATAAACGTTGTGGGGAGGAGGAGATTTGGTACTATTAGCTGTATCTGAAAGGAAAAGGCTTATTCTTCCACCACTGAAAATGAGCAACATGCCTGTTTAGAAACGTTTGGAGTGATCAGTTGGAAAGTCTGGGCATGTAAATATGCCTAGAAATGCACAATCATCTCAGCTTCCAAGTTCAAGCTACACCTAGCCTCACTCATTATCATTGACTTAGCCGCATCAAAGGTCAACATCAACAGCCCTAGGCATGAGTGATTCTGCTGCTTTTTGAGGTACAGTGTCACTGGTGAGTACTACTGCTAATACTATTGCAATATCAAGCCCCTGTAATAATGAAGATGTATTAAGTAGAAACCTCTCAGTCTATGAAATCTACAATATGAAGACATTTTACACCAACCAAAAAGCTAAACAAGTTGCTATCTGTTGTCTCTGTAAAAAAAACATGAACAGGGGGAAAGCAAGATCACATCCAGTAACATCCTTCTAGAGATCCCACCTGAAGGACAAGCACAGGTCTGTTTGGGAAACACGCCTATAGCACATAAGAGGTACAATGACTAGGAGAAGTAGCAGCACTCCTAAAAGTAGCAGCCAAGGAAGACATAGTAGCACTGTGGATGTCTCAATGAGTAGGAAACATTTTTCCTCAGTAACAATAAAACCAATGTCTCCTACTGCTCTTCTGCATGTGTAAAGCATGAAGGAAAATGACTCTGAGACTTAGATGGAGTTATTTGTAGGTGAGAAGAGTCTTCACTAGTGCCACACCTACCACCAACACTAGTCACGCAATTTTTCTATGTGCTGCCAATCCATACAAATTCTTAGAGATAAGTAAAAATGGGAAAAAAATATAATAATCCAAAAGTAAACTTTTCACATGCAATCTTGCCAAAATGTTGGCGTTTGACATGCTACCCTTTTCTTTTGTACAAAACAGGTTTTAAAGGACTGATGTCATATGTTGTACACTGCCGTCATATCTAAAGCCACAGTTATTTTTCAAGAATGGCTTTCCCACATTTGTACAGGTAAGTGGTTAATGTCAAGGGCAAAGGGCTGGAATCATTATACAGCAAAAAAAAGTGCACTGGATACCAGACATGTGAACAAGTGGCCAAAGTACAGACTATGGGCCAGATTCTATTGAAGGTGCTAAATGTTAACACCTGTTTTATCAAACATTTTCCTATTGAAGTCTATGGGCAAAACTGGAGATAAAAGCAGAGATAAAATTAGCACCTGTAATAGAATCTAGCCCTATAGGTACAGATAGCATACAGAATACTAAAACCTTGTAGCATGGAGGGAAGTTATGGGTTTTTAGAATATTGCAGTGGGAATTTGCATGGTTATAGAAAGGATAGGCGAAAATTGCCAAGTCCTTATGGGAATTTCATTGGTCGAGGGAAATGTGGACATTTTTATGGATTTTCTATCTATGGAAATTTTTCATGAAAAATGGTAATTTTTACATGAAACAATGCAAAATGAAAAAGGAATGTTAGACAATCTCTATTAGGCAATTGCCTAGCGTTCACTGTTGAAATCTCACCATTTATTGGGTAACCATGAGAACAGTGCAGAATTCACTTCATGCTGCCATACACAGAGGTTACAGAGGGAGGGGTTTGACCATCAAATCAAAATGTTGTTGCCTCAGTTACAGTCTCACAGAAGGTGTGCAAACTCACTTAGCCGATTAGCTCAGACAGATCAAGGGGAGGCAGCTGTCTACTGCTTTTCACCTTACCTCCTCTTGAAGTCATTCTTGAACGGTACCAAAGATGAAAAACAAAATGAAATGCGTTCTGAGTCTGCTTTTATGTTAGAGGTGGTGAGAATCAGAGGTGGTAAGAATCTGGTCACACTGACATTCACAACTCTGCCCTGCTTTACTGGATGGTGCTACTCAACACTTATACGGGTGAGATTCTGATGTCTTGACACTTAAGCCTGCAACATCAGAATCTCACCAGATGACATATTTAATGCGCCATTTTGTTGGTTGCCCAATAGTGGGTGACAATTCAAAAGGATACCATTGCCTAGTGGTCCAGACATTGAGTGTTACCTTGACTTTCCTGGCCACAGCATTTCATATACAGAGCCATACAATTTGTATACTAAGTTGGCCAGTTCATTTACCGTATAATATTTCTCTTTACTAGTCATGTTTTTATTTGAATTCTAGAGAGGTTTCCAGTACATTGTTCAGAGGTCTGTAGCTTCCAAGGCTCAAGCTTTTTTTTTCTTATATGTTATAGGTCAGTGGTATGAAGAGTGGGGGTGGCACCATGGGCAGGGTTATGGGCACCATCAATGCCTTGCCTAGTGGCGTCTGAGTTTTAAGTCTGGCGTAGCAAATGATTGCTACCATTTTTATTACTCAAATTTTGATCAATAATTATCTACTATTATGGATAAATCCAAGCATATCTCCTCTTTATTTTCTTTTTCAGAGGATTTTTCTTTTTTTGCAGTGATATAAAATTATTATGGAACAAATCAGACACCTCTCTGAATATTTAACATGCTGCTTTGTCATTCTAATTTTTACTTATGCTAAAAACTCATATGATTTCCATTCTCCTATTTGGTGTATGCCTGTCATGATTAAATCTAAGAAAAATGCTATAAACCATATTTGAAATTAAAACGCAAGTGTTGATTAGGTGCCTGTGAAAGTGTTGATTAGGTGAACAGTTTCCATTTCATATGACTTCTATGCACCTTGCTAAGAGGCTGTCTGGGTTCCATCCAAATAAGAAGCACTGAATAATATAAAAAAACAATAAAAATGAAATCTGTGAAGTAAGCATTCCACATCGAGCAATGAACAGCTTCTTAATTGCACTCTGAAGATTTGTTAAGCATTTGCTGCAATTGCTTAAATGAAAAACCCTGTTTGGCAGACGTTAGCTTGAAAAATGTTAACCCACTCCAGAGCTTTTTTTTGTGGGGTACTTAAGAGCACCAAGTAGGGATCAGCAAAAGCCCACACTTCCTCCCATGGGCCTATTTGTGGGTCCATGTTAGTCCTCAGGGCACCCAAACAGTGCAGATTTTCAGGATAACCAAGTTTGATCACTGGTGGTCTTACTTAGGGATAGCCTGAAAATTTGATCTGTTAGTGCGCCCCAAGGGCTGTAGCTCGGAATCATTGATCCAGAGAAAATTCCAGATCCATTCAAATTAATCAGGAAGGAATATTGAACAAATGGGGAAGGAGGAACAAGGTGAGGAAAGGACAGGGTAAAGGAGGAATAGAGACAAAGTGCGTGCTGATGAGTGCAGAAGAGCTAGATAGGACAGGAGCACGGGATAGCTAAGTATAGGATAGATCAGTGGTTCTCAACTCCGGTCCTCGGGACCCACTAACAGGTCAGGACTTAGGGATTTCTCTGCTAGAGCACAGGTGTGGTGATCAGAGGCTCATTCACATTGATTAACTCACCTGTGCTCTAACAAGGAAATCATCAAATCCTGGCCTGTTAGTGGGTCCCGAGGACCGGAGTTGAGAATCATTGGGATAGAGGCAAAGTATGAGAGATGGAGCAAATTATGGAAGTGGGCACAAGTATGAGAGAAAATGGAGAGGGTGGGGGAAGCAGCATTTGAGAATGGTGCAGGAAATGTGAGAAGGATGTAAAGAGAGTGGGGTTCTCTGGATGGAAGACCCAGAAAAAGCTGAGTGTGGCAGAAAGATATGAAAACCTGCTCATAAAAGCTTCCTACCTTGTTGAGGTGAGCTCCTGGACAGGAATATGCTGTGAGTAATGTCTCAAGGTACATTAACCTGCTTTTTTAAATCATGTGAATGCATTAAATAGATGAACAAATAATGAAGTGCACTCCATGTTACCAATGAATATATTGGTGCTGCCTCCTATTTGCTTTGCTTGGTATTCAAGTTGACATGTGCAGCACTTTTTGTGGAAAATGTTGTGTACCAGGAGTCAGGATTTCAAGTGAGTGTAGGGAAAGAAATATAGTTATATATATATAGCTACCAGACAGAGCTCAAAGTCTGAGTTGTTATTTGTTTTATGTATTCTTTGGGAAAAAGGGGATTTTCTTGTCAAGTGGGGTTGACTTAGTGGAGGCCACACTAATAGTTTCCTCCATAAACCCTTTATTATAGTGCCCGGGTCAAGCTATACATGTGAATTCATTGCAGCTCATATCTGTATGAGCTCAATGTTAGGAATATCTTTTTAAAACTCAGTGCTTTCAGTGTGCATGTGTTCAAATCTAGAACTACAGATTTTCTTTTAATCCATAATAGACTTATGGCGAAATGTTCAGAAAGTGGAGGTAACTGAAATTGTCTGTAATCAGAATAAAAAAGTTCTTACACCATGATCCGTCATTTTTTGCATCCAATTCCGCCATCTCCGTCAAAAGGAAAAAAAGTCTTAAAAGTTCGTGTGGTATAATCTTTCGTCATAATGTAAGGTATTTTCAGAAAAAAATATTCGTTTGAACGTCTTTTTTTGGTCTGATTAAAGTCATTTGCTCCTGACATAATAGAAATGGTCTAAACTTGGAGAAGACAAATTTAAGTACTGAGAAGCATTTTTTCGTTTCAAAGACAAAAAAATGTCTTTGTTTCTTTGAAAATTTTCGTTTTCTTTTTAAAGACAAAATCAAAGACAATTTTTAAGATCAGAATTTTTAAAGGGGATCTCTCACCTAACTACATGTAATGCTCATTAGTTAGAGCATTTCTCTAAAACACTGAAAATAGTGTTCATTATATTTAAAAAGCAGTTACATTCGCAAGAATTAAACTTTAAAAAGTGTCCGGTGGCCTACTTCCGGCTTGCCGAACTTTGCCGACCAGAGACAGCTCCATCCCACTACCCATCATCCTCCAGTGACGGAGGCTGTCTGTCACTAAAGTGGAGCGATCGCATTGGCTAGATATCGATCTCTGATGATATGATATCCAGTACTAATTAACATACCTGGGAACTTCCTCCACTTGAGCCCCCAGAGAGGGCTCAAATGCAGCCGACCAGGGGGGTGTAAGTGACGCGATTCGCATCGTAAAGGGGGTGGGGGCTTAATCTGATTAATTGGAGCTTCTTATATTGTCAAACATTACTATCCCTTTAAAAGACATTTCTATAGGTATAATTCTTCGTTAAGTAGAGGTTCATGTTTTTTTAAGTGACTATATAGATATATATATAGAGTTACAAAAAGCACTTTAATATCATTAAATATTTGATACAACGCTGTGTTGCACATTAGAAATTCTACATTAAGGGACAGTAATATAATTTTTTTTTAACTATGTTGCTCAACATATATGAGTGCGACTGAAGTCTGTCACACTCTATAAAATGTCCTGAAGGTTTTGAAGTTTTATTCTAACACTCCCTTTCAATGATGTCAGTTCCTTTAGCATTGAAGGAACTGATGAGGTTGACCAACTTACAGCCTAGTAGAGAAGATTGAAATTCCTTCTTTGTCAGTCATTTTACTGTGCTCTGAACACCATACATAACTCAGCTAATGCTTAGGACACTGTTAAGTGATTTATCACAGGAAATGCATATCTTGGTCCATTCAGACATTTATTGTAATAAAGCCAATCCTAGCTCTGTTGGTGGAGCCGCTGTGTAAGTGGAAGGTGAGGGGACAAAAATACTTTATTAACCTCAGAAAGTGCTGCATTTTATATACTGTGACTGACATTGGTCACACTCGTAAATTTTGAACAAGAGATTTAAATTGTTATTTTTATACATTACTATATTTTACCTCATGAAAAGGCATTGTGCACACCTCTGGTCCTCAAGGGGTTAAAATAAAAAATACACCCACTATTGTATTTTGCATTCTATGCAGTTCAGTAATTGGCTAATTCTAAACAGCTTTGTTGTTTCAGTGACCTGCAGTGTATTGATTCCTTTAAATGTTTTCTGTTAACCCTTTGAGTGCCAGAGGGGTACGCAACGCATTAATTTGCAATGCGTTGCGTACCCCTCTGGCACTCAAAGGGTTAAAAGTTGGTCACAGCACAGGTGGAATGTTGTGCTGTTCTTAATCAAGGTCAAAGGGAAAGAAAACACTTTCCTCAGAATATCTGAGACAGCCATATTTGCATGTGAAATTCGACCACCTAGGGAATGCCAGTCTTCTTTTTCTGTAAGAGGATAAAAATGTGACATTTTCACAAGCTCTCTTATACAACCTCTTTCCATCTTCTTATCAACTTTGCATAATTCCTACCAAAATAGTGAGCTTGCACTTGGAAAGCAATAAAGGCAAACGAGAGAGGAGGAGGGTTTGGGCACAAAGCTTGATGCTTGGCATAAACCTGGCATTTAAAAAGATGTTCCCTAATGCATCTCTGACAAAGCCAAATTGAGGCTGGTTTAAAAGCACATTTGGAGCATGCTGTGTAATCGCAGCTGGCAACTCTTTAGGGGGAATAAATGAACTGACACACTAATGGAAGGTACTGAATTCAGGGGCAGATTTTATGTTAGGTGCAGTAGGCAACAATCTTGAGAGGCAGATTCTGAAGGAAGCCGCAGCCTTGCTGGTTACACCTATTATGTTAGATTATGGACAGGACCAATACAATCCTAATACCCCTGCACCAGAAATCTGCTTCTGGATTATGGTGGCTTTTTATTTACCAGTTACATTTGTGCTGTAAAGTACTACTTATATACTCATTTTTATATAATTTGTATACCTTTGTGATAGCCAGCTGATTTAAGTATATATATTTTCCATGCAAGAAAACAGTGAATTGGGCTGGACACAAAGCGTTTCTTGCCAAGGGTTCCTGCCATGTAAAAGGTATTTAAAGGGATAGTAATACTTAAAATGAAAAAAAAAATATGTTGTAGGGTTTATCCCCCTGAGTAAAACAAGAGTACTTCCACTGCTGTAAGGTGTTTCATTCAGAAATTATTAATTTTCAAAGTTGAATTTTTTAGGTGCAATATCACAGTGGCCTGAGATTTATGGTCCCAGGACCAGACCTGTCCATAGGATCATGTAGCAACAGCGCCACTGTACAATTTCAGGCCACTGTGATATTGCACCTAAAAAAATTCAGCTTTGAAAATTAATAACTTTTGAATGAAACACCTTTCAGCAGTGGGAGTACCCTTGTTTTACTCAGGGGGATAAACCCTACAACATATTTTTTTTTAACATTTTAAGTATTACTATCCCTTTAAGTGTATAAAACCAAAGATTATTTTATGCGTTAGTGTTTCTTTAAGGAAAATGAAAGCTCTAATATTCAGTCATCATAATATCACAGTTTAACTCTTTCATTCCCAGAGTGGTGAGCAACCAAATGCATTGTCCTCACCTCTGGCAATCCAAAGATTTAAAGGATTATTAATGTCCAAATTTATTTTTACACTTATAGAGGCTTAAAAATGATCATCATTGCCACAAACCTCATCTCTCAAACCGCTATGGTTTGAGAGATATTGGCAATGAAAGTTCCCTCCCCTTCTCCTGACGTCAGCATCTAGTGGACAGCAGGAGATCCCAGTCCGGGGATCAGCCTGCGGCTCTGCAGCAGAGCTGAAATCCTGTTACTGAAAAAGAATTACTTCATTGGAAAGGTCTACAAAGTGTGCCTGGTTAGCAAGCACACTTTGTAGATCTTTCCAATTAAATAATTATTTTGCAATAATGGGATTTCAGCTCCGCTGTAGAGCCTCATCCTGTCGGCCAACATGGATCCCCTTCTGTCAGCTTTACAGCTGACATCAAGGGAAGGGGAACTTTCATTGCCAATATCTCCCAAACCATAGCGGTTTGAGAGATGAGGTTTGTGTCAATGATAATCTTTTTTAAGCCTCTACAAATCTATTAAAAAACAAATTTGGACATTACTAACACTTTAAAGACATTTTCAAGAAAAGTATGTTATGGAAAAAATAACAAGTAAAAGAAGCACACTTTTGACACCTTTAAGACTTTGTATTATATAATAGGAAATTACATTTGCAGCAACTAAAGTAGAAAGTAGCATTGTGCTTTAACACCCAGAATTCTAGAGCTGAAACAATGCATTGGAGATATCTAAAGCATCCAAGCCATTATAAACTACTTATGTATTTTGTTTAAACCTTTCATATATGCACTCCAGAATTAATAAGCCAAGCATATACAAGTGTAAATTATAGCGGTACTAAAGTTATCAGAAACATATCATAGGATACATTTGATTTAGACAGTAATATCTTTCTAGTGCTATCTTATTTGCATCTGACACATGAATAACCTTTCATGTAGAACAATAGTATATAATAGATTAAAAATACTTTCGTCCATCAAGTTCAACCATTTTCCTGTTCCTGTTTACTGCTGTTGATCCAAAAAAACAAAAACAAAAACAAACTCCTATTTCATAAATTTCAAATTCTGCTTTGAATGGAGGAAAATTTACTTTTTGACTACAGATGGAAATCAGATTTCTCCTTGGCTCAACAAGCACTGAATAACTATTAATCCCAAAACTAACATACATAGCCCTCTGTATTCTGGTCTTTTAAAAAAGTATCCAGGCCATTTTTAAAGGCATCTAATGTATTCAATAGCACCACCTCTTCAGGCAGTGAATTCCATACCATTATTGTCCTTACTGTAAAGAATCCCTTCCACTGTTGTAGATGAACAATAATAGCAAGTCTGCAGTACATAAGAGTATATTTGCATATTGAGCACCATGGGCCTCATATAAAGTCTAGAGCAAACTAACTGAACCATAGGGGGGCAAGGGGCTAAACAGTGGCATAACAAAAATATTGGGGCCCCCTGCAAACCCAGTTGAGGGGGGGCCTATGTCGCTGGGACATAAAGAGTCCACTGGTAGTCATAGAATCACGCATACACAGTCTGCTATACCTGCCTTGTACTATTGTCCACCAATAGTCACAGAGCCATACATACACTGCCTGACACCCAAGCTTTGTTACACTGTCCACTGGTAGCCTCAGAGCTACACATACATTGTCTGACACCGCAGCCATGTTCCACTGCTGACTGGTAGTCATACATCCCAACATACCCTGTCTGACCACCAGCCTTGTTCCACAGGTAGTCACTGATACACATATACAGTGCATGACCCCCTGGCCTGGTTCCAGTATCCAATAATAATTACAGATCCCAACAAACACTGTATAATGCTGCCTCCCCACCCCCCCAAAAAAAATCTGATGGCACTGGCCACTGGTAATCAGAGATCCTCACATATTCTGTCTGTCTACCCCACCTGAGCCTGATTCCACTGCCCACTGGGAATCTCAGATTCCCACATACACTTTTTAACCCAACAGCCTTGTCCCACTGAACACTGGTAGTCACATATACCAATACACACTGCCTAACCCCCAGCCTTATTCAACTGTCCCACAATACTTTCTCACACACCGACCTGTTACTACTGCCCACTGTTAGTCACAGATTCCCTACATACATTACATAGCACCCACCAGTTTTGTTCCCCTCCCCAAATACACTGTCTGATTCTCCTGCCTTGTTTCCCTTCCCACTGGTAGCTGCAGATTCCCCAAATACACTGTTTACTAGGTACCAAAATGAAAGGGGCTAGAGCTGATGGCAAAATTCAACAGCTCACTCGCCACCCACTGTAGTGAAGATAACCACATGTGTATTTAAATTCAAAGGGCAAATATGTACTGAAAGAGAAAAGTGATACTCGCCAGGGAGTGGCTGGCTGATACTGTTCCTCTTCCTGACTTAATGTGAAGCGAAATGTGTCCTGCCTGATTCATTTTGGGTGGCAGACGACCCCAGATGTACTATGATTCCCACTTCTACTCACAATGCATGCGCAGCAGTGCTGCTGCCCCTGCCGTCTCATGCACCAGCCAGCCAATGAGAGCAGCATCATGACAATAGTCTCCTCTCTCATTGGCTGGAGGTGCATGTTGTTGGAAAGGCACTAGTTTGTCTGTCTGCTGGAGTTCGGTACAGTGTGGCAAGTTTAACTTTACTACAGAACCGGATTAAGACTCCAAAGGGCCCTAGGCAGTATCCCAAATTGGGTCCCTTCTCCCACTGCAAACCTCTTAGTTTGACCATTGCTCTTATGGTTAGAGGTACTAGTACCAATGCAGTAAAAGATAAACTTAAATGGAGTTATACCATAGGGCTTACAATTAGTAATCCTAGTAATCCACTGTCTAGTTAAAAGTATCCTGCTGAGCCCACATTCCTGCCACATTAAACATTTAACCCTTTGAGTCCCATAGATGTGTTGCTTTGCCATGCATTGGATACCTCTCTGACACTTAAAGGTTTAAGGACCACAGAGGTGAACAACACATTGCACACCCCTCTGATTATGACACATAGGGATCAGAAGGGAATGTTATCCTGTCATAAGATGGGCTCTGGCCTGATGTCTACATACTAGAGATTTTACTGTTCAGGGAAAAAAGTCACCACAGATACCTGTAATGGGGTTGTAGTAAAAAATGCAGGTGGAGGGCCACTGTCCCCACTGTAAGAAGACCAGCTCTAGGGCCAAACATATGTCATACAAGTCACTGGTAAGAAGGGTTTCTGCCATAATGAAAGAACTCACTTGTGGAGGATGGTCTATGCTGCTAAACGATTATTGCACAGTGAGAGCTGACCCAGATGTTCTTCCATAGTGCACAGAATGTTAGAAAGTGACATGCGCTATGGAAGGACACGTGTCTCAGTACCTGGCTCTCACTGTGCAGTAATTGTTTAGCAGCATACAGGAGCCTCCCAAAGTGAGTGCTTTCATTATGGCGACATACACAAACACACAAATGCAAAGGGACATTCACATCCACTCCCTGTCTTACGTCTTTATTTGGGTAGATATCCTAGGTTGATTTGCCCATGATCTTGCTCTGGTTTACTCTGCTGCCTATGAGTATGTGCAACTGGGGCAGCAGCAGAGCTTTAGAGCAGAGACTGCTTATATTACTCATCCAGATGGCAGCTCCATTTGGGGCTGCCCACCGAAATACTGGGGCCCCCTGAGCACCTCCTAGTGACAGTTCTGCTGCCACCCCCCAGTCCAGTTCCCCTGCCCACTGGAAGCCATAGATTCCACATACACTGGCTGACCACCTAGCCTTGTTCCCCTGCACACTGTAAGCTACAGACCACTGCCAACCTTGTTACCCTGCCCACTCATATCCATGGATTGCCCACATATACTGTCTAGGGCTTACATTTTTATTAGGACAAAGGGATCTCATCACACCACCGACCACTCCAACAGGGGTAGCCAACAATGGGCCTTATGCACAAAAGCATTCAAATGTTAAAATCCCAATTCTATGTGAATTTGATTGTTTTTATGTATCCCCTGTGGTGCTGTTGGTTTGCTCCATAACTGATCCAGTTCATATTAGATGTGCCTCTATTAGGGCCTTATGTATCAAAGCAAACTGGAGCAAGTCTAGGGCAAGCCAACTGCACCCCAAATCACATTGATTTTAACTACAGCTTTTAAATCCTTAATTACTAGAGAGAAATCTTCAGCGAATTGCTCGCAATGAGTTGCAGTGGCGTAACAATAGGGCCCAGCCGCCCCCCTGCGACCCCACCGCCTGGCGCCCATAACATTCTGATAACTGATCTCCCTCGGCACTCTAGTAATGCAGAGCGCTGGGAGATGACATCATCTCGCAGCGCTCTGCATTATGAGAGGACCGTGCAGGAGCTCTATCTGCATAGAAGTCTGTGCGAAAGGAGGCACACACCTCTCCTGCCATGCCACTGGACCACCAGGGAGGTTGGAGATGGGCAGTGTGGTGGCAATATGGAGATGGGGGGAAATGTGGAGATGGGGCAATGTGGTGGCAATGTGGAGATAGGGGGCAATATGGGTGCAATGTGGAGATTGGAGGCAATGTAGAGCCAATGAGGTGATTGGGGACAATGTGGAGGTGGCCAGTGGAAATGGCCTATGGGTGGGCCAATGTGGTTGAGGGGGGGGGGCAATGTTGTCAGGGGGGGGCCCATGGTAATTCTTGTACCAGGGCCCGCTGGCTTCTAGTTATGCCTCTGATGAGTTGGAGACCTTGCTAGCATTCAAGATGTTAAAAGTCACATTTCAACCGATGGGAAGTTCTGTTCCTCCCCTACAGTGCAGATGGTTTGTTCCAGAATAGACATTCCTGTCTATTGTGAATAGGGCCAAGTGGATATGTTAAGGATATCTCTGCTTGGACTCAAATTAATAGATAAAACTGAAAAAATATTCTAATTTACATAAAGAGCTGATTGTAGTTAGTCTAACATCTGGAAAGCCACAGGTTTCCCATACTTGCTCCAGATCAGCAATAATTGCTATGTAGCACTGCAGTATGCGACTTTTATAAGTGGCCTGCACTAAAGGATTAAGATGGCAACTCTAGTTGGTTATAGTTGGTACTTGCCTTGCAATTGATTTACAAAGAAGGTGACTCTTTCTTGGTCACTAAGAAAGTGGTGTTTGACTATACTCAATCAGTTATGGCTACAGCTAGGAATTCCCAGATCACTAATCTGCCTGCATATCATTGGAAGGAAGTTGCAGCCTTACAGATGCATCCTCTTTCCAGTGCCGCAATTCATTTGTTTCCCTATACATCATTATCCTCATACGCTTATAAAGCAATATGTTCAAAAGAAAAGTTGAGACATTCTGGGGCAAACCATTTACACTATAGGGGAGAAGCAATGCACTGGATACAACTCCAGCATTCAACGGGTTAAAATTCCCTGTTCCTCTCAATGGGAATTTTGGGAATTTTTAGATCTCCCAAACAGTGCAGTTGGTTTCCCCAGACCTCGTCCACTTTTTTATTGAATATATGGCCCTTAGTGTAGTAGCAGCTATTTGAGGAATCCAAATATAATACCAAATTAAGAGGCATTTTGTTCTTTAGGGGAACAGTAATATTTAAAAACAAGTTGCCCTTAAAGGGTTAGTAATGTCTTAGATAAAAAAAAAAAAAAGAGAAACAGCGCAAAGAACACCTCTAAGTGTCGTATTATAAGATCACCCCACAAACCAGTGCAGGCGAATCATACTGAGAGGCAGGAGAAGCCTCTTATAAATGTGAGTAACACTATTGGAGGGAAAAGGGCTATTTACAATAATTAATGTGATCTTATAATACTACACTTAGAGGTGTTCTTTGCGCTGTTTCTCTTTTTTTACTCGTATTGTGTTGTATGGTCACTCTACGACGTGGATTGTGACTGTGAGATCCACCTAACAGCTGCACCTTGACACCGGGATAAGTGGATTTTCAAGGATATTGAATTATATTAAGTGTTAAATAGAGCGCTTATAATCTACTACTTTGTACTTAGATAAATAAAAAGTGATTTTGTAGATTATCAAAAAATAAATCCATTGATGCAAGTCTGATCTCTCAGAACTTTATGGTTTGAGCGATATAACGTTTTAAAGTTCCCCCCTCCCCTTGCACTAATGTCAGCTGTAAAGCTGACTGAAGGAGATTTGGGTCGTGCGACTCGAGGATTCTCTTCAGCAGAGCCGAAATACCGCAATCTAAAAGAAATACTTCACTGGGACAATCTACAAAGTGTGCCTGGTTTGCAAGCACACTTTGTAGCCTGTTCCAATGAAATATTTCTTTTTAGATAGTGCTAATTCAGCTCTGCTGAAGTGCCGCCTGCCTGTCCCGGGACCAGGATATTCTTCTGTCTGCTAGAGGCTGACTTCAGGGAAAGGGGATGGAGGGGGGGACTTTTAAAAGGATAGTAATACTTTATTAGTACTATCCCCCATATTGTAGACATTTGTAAAATAATTTAATAGCCCCAAGGTTCATCTCTCAAACCTTTATGGTTTGAGAGATAACTGAAGGCAAAGTTACCCCCTCCCTCCCCCTTCCCTGAAGTCAGCGTTGTACTGACTGCTGGGGAAGTCTATCATATGACAGGCTTGCGGCTCTGCAGCTGAGCCGAGATCGTGTTAGTAAAAAATAATTATTTCACTTCTACATGTGCTTGGTTTGCAAGTTTCAGTGAAATAATTCTATTTCACTAATGCTATTGCGGCTCTGCTGCAGAGCTGCATGATGAAAGTCAGACCGTATATCCCTGCAGTCAGCACAACGCTGACTTCAGGGAAGGGGGAGGGAGGGGGAACTTTGCCTTTGGTTATCTCTCAAACCATAAAGGTTTGAGAGATGAACCTGGGGGCTATTCATTTATTTGGCAAATATGTATAATATGGGGGATAGTAATAATAAAGTATTACTATCCCTTTAAATGTTATATCTATCAGTCCATAAAGTTTTGAGAGATTGGAATGGCATTGATTAATTTATTTTTGATTATCTACAATATTACTCTTTATTTATGTAAGACTTTACTAACCCTTTAATGGGACAGTTCCAGCTTATTTTCACTTTACATATTGAGCAGGAGCTATCTAAATGTGTTTCCACACCTTGTATAAATAGCCCTACTTTCACAGTCCCCAGCCAACAAGCTGTTTGGAACTTCAGAGAGCTCCTTGTCAGAGACATAAAAGTGTAAAAAAAAGGTGAAGATGAAAAAAAATAATAATAAAAAGTATAGGCAATTTGATTTTATATATTATGTAAAACCTCTAAAACCTCTGAATAACACACCCCTATTTACTTTATTCTGGGTAGATAATCCTAAAGGCCACAGTGAATTAAATATGTGTGGACTGATGGTTTCTCAAAATTAATATTTAATTATCATACCTAAAAACTCCTCGGATCTGCCCCAGAGACTCCGTTTTTTATAATTAATTACCGGGTTTCTGGGGACAGAGGCTGATTTTCCACCGGTAGTGAGTTTCTTCTGAAAGTCTTCTCATTTCTCCTTCTTCCCATCTTGCTCCCCCTACTTCCCTCCCACTTCTCCTCCTTCCCATCCACTTTCTCCAACTTCCTGCCCACTTCTCCTCCTTCCCATCCTGTTCATCCCACTTCCTGCCCACTTCTTCTCCTTCCCATCCTGTTCCTCCATACTTCTCCTCCTTAACATCCTGTTCCCCCCACTTTCTGCCCACTTCCCCTTCTTCTCATCCTGTTCCTCGCACGTCCCCTTCTTCCCATCCTGTTCCTCTCACTTCCCACTCCCTCCATGTTCTTCCTACTTCCCGCCCACTTCTCCCCCTTCACATACTGTTCCTTCCACATCCCACTCACTTCCCCTTCTTCCCATCCTGTTCATCCCACTTCCTCCATGTTCTTCCCACTTCCCGTCCACTTTTTGAGATAAGGATGGAAAGCATAGCCCATCAGATTAAGCCCCCACCCCCTTTACTATGCGAATCGCGTCACTTACACCTCCCTGGTCAGATGCACTTGAGCCCTCTGTGGGGGGCTCAAGTGGAGGAATTTCCCAGGTATGGTAATTAGTACTGGATATCATACCCCCAGAGAAAGACATGATTCTTCTCTGAAGGCCTTATATTAAAAAGAAAAGTGTAGGAGTTATGGAGCACAGGGATTGCTAGAGAGGTCTCCAATGCATTGCTCTCTTGCATTCAGGGAGTTAAATTCCCAATTTAAAGGGAACTATCACCTCCAATAAAGTCCTTCTTATCTTAATGTCCCATCTGAGTAAATCTTCAAAGCGTTTTTTTTTATTTTATTTCATGCAGTGTAGCAAGAGATATAAGCTCTTGACATCAGTTCAGGATAGGCTGCAGTACAACTCAGTACCGTAGCCTGTCAATCTACGTCTCTTCCCCTCCCCAGATGTTCCCTGTTATCACCTCTTCCTCTGCCGGAGGAATCCAGCGTGTGAATCGGAGCGCTCTCATTGGCTATCCTGAACTGAAGTCAAGGGCTTAATTTCAAACGTTTATCTCTCTGGCTATACTGCATGAAATAAAAAACCAAAAAAAAACTTTGAAGATTTACTCAGATGGAACATTATATGGATAATAATGTTTCAAAATAAAAACAGCTCCAATTAATCTTCATAGTATTTGAGCCATGGAGAGTGTTATTTCAATACTGTCAGAGTTGTAGTTCAAGTTAATTGAATGATAAAGTATCCCTCTCCCGCCCCTTTTACCTAGTGTAAAACACCTCCCCTCAGATGTGGAATCTGGTCTTAAGACCAGACAGCTCACAGCAAGGGACAATCTTCTTACTGTGAGAACAATGAAAACCTTGCCCCCTTGACAGGTTTTTCCCTTATGCTAATTGAAGATTGAGGTGAGCAGTGTTACGTCAGTAAAAGGGGCAGGACAGTATTGAAATAACACTCTCCATGGCCCAAATACTATGAAGATTAATTGGAGCTGCTTTTATTTTGAAACATTACTTTCCCTTTAAGGTATACGGAATTTCTATGCTCTTTTCTGGGAGATTTAGAAAACAATTCCACAAACATCATTTTTTCTTGCTTGATCAGTGATGCTAATGTATTAAAGGGACAGTAATACTTGAAATGTGAAAAATAAAATTGTACAGTGGCACTGATGCTACACATCCTATGGAGATTTATGGTCAATTGACCAGATCTGTTCAGAAGATAGTGTAGTAACAGCGCCACAGTACAATATCAGGCCACTGTGATACTGCACCTAAAAATGTCAAGTTTGAGCTGCAATAACTTTTGAATAAAACACCTTTTAGCAGTGGGAGTACCCTTCTTTTACTCAAGGGGACAAACCCTACAATATATATATTTTACATATTAAGTATTACTATCCCTTTATGTAGAGCTGTTGTAATTCTGGTGTAATCCAAGTGGGCCATAGGAAACATAATTTAAATCAGTGGGGATTTTAAGAGGTTTTTAAAATTTTAATTCCTTTGCTGTCAGAGGGGTGTGCAGCCCCCACTGTCATTCAAATCATTTAGGGGTACAAAAAAGACAGATAACAGTGCATCAGAGGTCTAAGTGCTGCTGCTACAATAACCAAAACCACTGTCTAAACTAAACACTTTACTCCTAATTAAAAACAAAGACAAATAAATAAAAAAACACAATAAAATATGTTTTCCATGTCCTCATTGTCATGTGTTTTATGTAGGTAGGTAGCCACTGCGCAAGAGATTGGGAGCTTCACTTAACGAGGCTGTAGTACAAACACACTAGTGGGAAGAACCAGGGTGATCATAGGTTAAACACAATGCCTAATGGAGATGTTCATTCCTGTAGAGCTTAGTGACTGTGTCCCAGTGTGCTAGACCCTGTGTCCCAGTGTGCTTACAAGGTCTGCTTTTTCACATATCCTCTCATGTCAAGCTGGTTACTGGGTTAATTGTTGTTTACACTGTCAGTTGGTGATGACCTTCTCTGTCTCAGGTCATCCATTCATTTCTGCTGCTTGTGTTTCCTCCATTCATTTCTGCTGCTTTCCTGCTTCTCTCCCTTCTGGGGTCTCTGTGACTTACTTAAATATATGAAAAAAGTGCAAATCAGCATGTTTTGTCAAGCAGAGGCGTAACTAGAAGCCTCCGGGCCCTGGTACAAAAAGTGCCACGGGCCCCCACACCACCACATTGACCCCCCTCCACAATGCCCCCATCTCCTACCTTGATCTCCCAGCGCTCTGCATTACTAGAGCGCTGGAAGCAGATTGTGGACACCAGACGGAGGGATCGCAGGGGACGGCCGGGCACCTAGTGTGCATGGGCCCGGTCGCAGGTGCGACCCCTGAGACCCCTATAGTTAGTCCACTGTTGTCAAGATCTATTGTCATCCATAAATGGATGAGAGAGCCAATCCGTACAGCCATTGGGGGATATATGAATGTGAATGAAGTGGGTGACATGGACCATCTCTAAAGAAATGCATTACTGAACTTCCATCCATCAAAACCAGGTAAACATATAATTACATAATTGAAATGAGGACCATGTACAAAAGCTGTAATCCCAAAAATTCCATGTCAGAAACCAATATTGTTTCCTGAACCATGATAATATGTCAGTAATTAAGTACTTGAACATTAATATTAAAAACCTAGATGGATAATGCTACTGATCTCATTGGAACATTTCAGTGATTAATATAACAAATGATGTCTAAAAGTCAGACGTCAGACAAATGATAATAGTTGTAGCAATTGGACATAATTAACCCTTTGAGTACCGGAGGGGTTCACAACACATTGCTCTGAAATGCATTGCGGACCCCTCTGGCATTCAAATTGTTAACACTATGATAGAGATCAGAGGACTCTCAAAAGCCAGCATGGATTCTCATAGCTTAAATGAGAGGGGATGGGATGTCCATTGCTGCTCCACAATGCACTGGAGATCTCACCAGCACTTATGGAGTTAAAAACCTCCAGTAAAATAAATGGAAATCTTTACTTGGCTCTCTGGTGCCGTTGGTTTGCCCCAGAATTGCTCCATTCCTCCTAGTACAACAGCCTTAGTGTTACATAGTTGGATTGTTATAACAACACAGCCTTCCAGATGGATTCATTTTGTTTTTAGTTTAAGCCACAAGCATTTAATCTCTTCCAATTTTCAGGGACACATCAGTGTGCTTGGCGCTTGTTAAAGGGTTAGTAATGCCCAAAATAAAGTTTATTCTATATGGTAGATTTTACAAAAATAAAGTATTTGGAGAAAGTCCTATCTTTATGGTTTGAGAGATATCCACCGCTAAAATTCCCCTTCTCCTGATGTCAGCTGTAAAGCTGAAAGAAGGAGATCCGTGTTGGCCGACATGAGGAAGCTCTTCAGCAGAGCCACAATAGCGATACTGGAAAATAATTACTTAATTGGAATGGTCTACAAAGTATGCTTGCAAACAATGCGCACTTTGTAGACCATTCCAAAGAAGTAATTATTTTTCAATAACAAGATTTCGGCTCTGCTGCAGAGCCACTGGCTGGTCCCAGGACCGGGATCGCCTGCTGTCAGCAGAGCGCTCATGTAAGGAGAAGTGGAGTGAGGGGGAATCTTTAGTGGAGGATATCTCTCAAACCATAAAGGTTTGAGAGATAGGACTTTCTCCAAATACTTTATTTTTGTAAAATCTACAACATAGAATAAACTTTATTTTGGGCATTACTAACCCTTTAAATATTACAAAATGTTGTAACAATCACAAGGAGAAATAAAGGAATATAAGTGAAAATGTTCCCCTTGCACAGAAAATTCTATATATGTTATATTCTATCAGCAAAGTCAGTTATACAGATTTTAAATTCTATCATGCTGTCAGCACAACCAGTTTTATATATCTTAAATTACATCATGCTATCAGTGCAGGCTATTCCATATACATTAAATCATATCATGCTGTCAACAGAGCCAATTATATATATACTAGTTGAACAGCCCGTTACACGGGCCACAGTGCCACTGCCAGCCGGTCGCGGGGCAGTCACGGAGCTCCCAGCTCTGTATCAGCCGCGGCGTGGGCAGTCTCTACTGCGCATGACTGCAGCATGTGCAGCAGTGTCTACTGCTCATGTCGCGGCGTTACACACGATTTAGCGAATTATTATATAGGATATCTGTATACAGGGGTGTGGAATTTATATCGTCCAACGCCCGGGACATGTAGTTCCGGGCGTCGGGCAGGTACATTTTTCTCCCATGTAGCCCTGTTTCAGGCAAGCAGAGCCGTACTGACAGCCAGGTGAAGCTGTGAATTTTTTTTTTTCCTCCGCTTTGTATCCCGGCATTGACAGCTCCCTTCATTGAAGCTATTATGAAATGCGTGTGCCCAGTGATGTCATCATGGCCCGCAGGGGCTCCTGATGTTGAATCTGGTTGGGCCAACAAAAATGCTTGGCACGCAGTTGAACAGAGCGTGCCAAGCCAGTTCGGCAACAGCTTTCTTATGCTGGCCTGGCACCAACATCACAAAGGTGAGGGAGAGAGGTAGGCCAGTGGCAGCACTTCAGTGGAGGAGAGTGAGCACAGTCTGGACTGGAGGACTCGGGAGGAGGTGTCATTGGATCGTGGTAAGCACTGGTCTGAGTGCCAGTGTGTGCAGGGTGGACACAGGATGCACAGTGTGAAGGTGGACACAGTGTGGGCAGGGTGTGGAGGTGGACACAGGGTGTGGACATGGAGGTGGACACAGGGTGTGGAGGAGGACACAGGGTGGGGAGGGTGTGGAGGAGAATTAAAAAAAATATGGGCTATCACAAGTATATATCAGTATAAGGCAAACAAAAATGGCCATAAATAATCTCTCAAAATAAGGAGAGGGTGCTCTCGGGGACCAACAACGACACAAATACATACACTGAAACAGAATGTTTCAAAAGGAGACCCACCACTGAGGCACACCAAGACCACAAAAGTCACAAAACATACATAAATCTTTATTGCTGTACAATATTCACAAAAATATATCAAAACAGTGGCTTAACAAAAACATTTAAAAGAACAAACAAGCAGTCTATGAGTAATCCACATGCAACCAATATAATATATCACAATGAAGTGAATAAAATGATTAATGAGGTCAATATATATATATACGCACCTGAAATAATATTCACAGCATCACCGGGCTGTTAGTACGGCTCTGCTTGCCCAAAGAAGGGCTACATGGGAGAAAAATTTACCTGCCCAGCGCCCGGAACTACATGTCCTGGGTGTTGGGCAATATAAATTCCACAACCCTGTCATGGGTAAGTTCCTGGCCCTCTGCTCTTCTTTATCTATCAATCCTCACTTGGAAAACTAATGGACTAAGTTGGGTTCCAGTACCACCTCTATGATGATGACACTCTAATTTACCTCTCCTCCCTTGACCTTTCTCCTTCTCTATTAACTCACACCAGCAACTGTCTATCTGAAATCTCCTCCTGGATGGCATCCTGTTTCTTAAAGCTTAACATCCTAAAGACAAAGCTGTTAGTGATCTTTCCTTCCTCCATAACACCTAATATTTCCCTCACTGTTGATAACTCCACAATTCGTCCAACATCTGCTGCGTCAGAGTTATACTATATTTCATCCTTTTCTTTACCCCCCCAACATCCATGTTCTCCAATTGTGAAACATTTCCAACATACAACATTTCTCACACAAGATACAACCAAAATGCTTATCCACTCTCTTGTAATATCCCATCTGGACTACTGCAACTCACTTCTAATTGTCCTTTCCCTCACATGGTTATCCCTGCCAATCCATTCTCAATACCTCTGCTGAACTCATACATCTCACCCTCTGCTCTTCATCAGCTGCCCTTCTCTGCCAATCCCTCCATTCTCTATTTTGCCTCCAGAATTAAAGTCCTGTCCTAAACCTACAAATCCCTCCATAACATTGCACCTCCCTATATATCCTCCTTTGTCTCCGAACACACTCCCAAGCACCCTTTTTGTCCTGCCCATGAACTATCTTATTCCCGTCCTGTGTAATTCCATACCTCACTCTGTGAGACTCTCAGTTATGTTCCACAGCTTTAAAGTGTCTTCGAAAACCCACCTGTTCAGAGAAGCTTACCACCTAGGCCAGTAAAAGTTTCTATACAGACTTTTGTAACTGATCTTTGCCTTCTGATCTTTGCCATAAGGTATAGCCATCTCGCATTTTAATTGGATGCTCCCAGTGTAATATAGATCCCCCACCCCTAAGAAGTCCCTTTATTTCCTCTGTCTACCACCCCATACACCTTCTAGATTGTACGCTGACTAGAGCGGGGCCCTCAAACCTTTATGTCTCATATTTTTATGCCTGTTATATGTCTTATGTAGTGTTTAATTGTATGTCAACTTCTTTGTAACCCCATTCGGTTGTACAGTGCTGCAAAAACTGCTGATGCTTTATAAATAAATAATAATAATAATCATCATGTCAAACAAATTTACTTGGATTTTACAAAGGGGTAAGTAGTAATGATGAGCGAGCACCCCAATGCTCGGGTGTTCGGGTGCTCTGACCGAGCACCCCTGGAGGCTCGAGTGCTCGGCCGAGCACCCGAGCCCCATTGAAGTCAATGGGAGGACTCGAGCATTACACCAGGCACCCCCTGCTCTGATGAGGGGAGGGTGCCTGGTCCATAGGAAAAGGGCAGAAAATTATGGAAACACCACAGAAATGGTTCAGGGACAGCATAGGGAGGATGTCTGGATGCATCTTGGACTCCAACGTCGCTGCTGGGAACGATCTTTCGCCCGTAGTACGCCATTTTTACAGACTGACCGTAAAACACACAAAAAGGCAGATAAAAATGACTTTAGGCGAAAAATTGTTACCAAACAGTATTTTTCTGAACTGAGGCCATGATTAAGAGGGAAACGTGCGCAGAGGCAAATTCTCCCAAAAATTTCCTTGATTTTTCTGAACTGAGGCCATGATTAAGAGGGAAACGTGCGCTGAGCCGACCATCTAAAACATTATGGGTGAGGGTCTGCTGCGGAGCTGACCATCCTAAACATTATATGCGAAGGCCCGCTAGTGAGCTGACGCTATAAAACATTATATGAGAGGGCCCGCTAGAGAGCTGACCCAATAAAACATTATATGAGAAGGCCCGCTGGTGAGCTGACCTATACAAAAATTGTCAAACAGGGCCCGCTGGTGAGCTGGCCCTATATAAAAATTATATCACAGGGCCCGCTGGTGAGCTGGCCCTATATAAAAATTATATCACTGGGCATATGGAAGAGAGTCAACCATATACCCGTTTTTTGGGTGGAAGGGGTGAATGGGAATACAGAGTATTCCCATCATTGTAAATAACATATATAAAGTGAGTTTATGTTCCCCCGGGGCTTTCCTCCAGTGGAGTGGAGAAGTCAGGGGAAATCCAGGCCTTGTTCATTTTTATAAGTGTCAACCTATCAGCATTGTCGGTGGAAAGGCGGATACGCTTATCTGTTATGATGCCACCAGCAGCACTAAATACCCGCTCAGACAGAACGCTGGCGGCAGGGCAGGCCAGCACCTCCAAGGCGTAGAGTGCCAGTTCATACCACGTGTCCAGCTTGGACACCCAGTAGTTGTAAGGCACAGAGGGATCATTGAGGACGCTGACACGGTCTGCTACGTACTCCTTCACCATCTTCCAAAACTTTTCCCTCCTTGTGACACTAGGCTGCGCATCAGGTTGAGGGTGCTGGCGGGGTGTCATGAAGGTGTCCCACGCCTTGGAGAGTGTTGCCCTGCCTTTGTCGGAACTGCTGTGTGCTCCCCTTTTCTCCCCTTCTCGGTTGGCCAAGGTAGCACGTACTCTGCCGCCAGCGTTGTCAGATGGAAAATTTTGGAGCAATTTTTCGACAAGAACCTTCTGGTATTGCACCATTTTGCTTGTCCTCTCCACCGGAGGAATGAGAGATGAGAAATTCTCTTTGTAGCGGGGGTCCAGAAGGGTGAACACCCAGTAATCCGTGTTGTCTAAAATGCGTATAACGCGTGTGTCACGGGAAAGGCAGCCTAACATAAAGTCAGCCATGTGTGCCAGAGTACCAACAGGCAAGATTTCGCTGTCCTCACCAGGAGGATGACTCTCAATCTCCTCATCCTCTTCCTCCTCTTCTGCCCACCCACGCTGAAGAGATGGAACTAAAGTTCCATGGCTACCCTCTGTAGCGGAGGCAACCGTGTCTTCCTCCTCCTCCTCCTCCGCCTCCTCCAATTGTCGCTGAGAAGACGAAGTGAGGGTGCTCTGGCTATCACCTTGTGTAAGCTCTTCCTCCCGCATTTCCATCTCTTCCACATGCAAAGCGTCGGTTTTAATTGTGAGCAGCGAGCGTTTCAGTAGACACAGAAGTGGGATGGTTACACTGATAATAGCGTTATCGCCGCTCACCATCTGTGTCGATTCCTCAAAATTGCGTAAAACCTCACAGAGGTCTGACATCCATTCCCACTCCTCACTTCTGATTACAGGAAGTTGAACGGAGAGGCGACGACCGTGTAACAGCTGGTACTCCACTACTGCCCTCTGCTGCTCACAAAGCCGGGCCAACATGTGGAAGGTGGAGTTCCAGCGCGTGCTCACGTCACACAGCAGCCGGTGAGCTGGCAATTGTAAGCGCTGCTGCAGCTTCAACAGGCCGGCTGAAGCTGTTGATGACTTACGGAAATGTGCACACACGCGGTGCACCTTGGTCAAGAGATCATGCAAATTGGGGTAGGTTTTTAGAAATCGCTGAACCACTAAATTAAATACATGCGCTAGGCATGGTACGTGTGTGAGCTTGCCGAGCTCCAAAGCCGCCACCAAGTTACGCCCATTATCACACACAACCATGCCTGGTTGCAGGTTGAGTGGCGAGAGCCACTGCTCGGTCTGGTGACTAATCCCCTGCAACAGCTCTGAGGTCGTGTGCTGTTTGTCCCCAAGGCAGATCAGCTTCAGCACGGCCTGTTGACGCTTCCCCACTGCAGTGCTACACTGCTTCCAGCTACCGGCTGATGGGTGAGTGGCGCTGCGCGCAGAGAATTCGGAGGTGGAAACGGAGGAGGAGGAGCCAATAACGTAGGTGCTGGCGGAAACCCTGATGGAGGTAGGGCCCGCAATCCTCGGCGTGGGTAGCACCCGTGCCATCCCAGGGTCCGAGTCGCTCCCAGCCTCCACGACATTCACCCAGTGTGCTGTCAGGGAAATGTAGCGTCCCTGGCCACAAGCACTTGTCCATGTGTCAGTCGTTAAGTGGACCTTCCCAGTAACTGCGTTGGTCAGGGCACGGGTGATGTTACGGGACACATGGTGGTGTAATGCGGGGATGGCACACCGGGAAAAGTAGTGGCGGCTGGGGACCGCGTACCGAGGGACAGCTGCTGCCATCAGGCTGTGGAAGGACTCAGTCTCCACAAGCCTAAATGGCAGCATTTCGATGGCCAGTAATTTGGAAAGGTGTGAGGTTAGTGCTATGGCCTGTGGGTGGGTGGCTGGGTATTTTCGCTTGCGCTCAAATGCCTGGGGTAACGACATTTGGACGCTGCGCTGGGACAGGAAAGTGGATGTGGTCGCTGATGGTGCTTCAGATGGTACAGGTGCAGGGCGGGAGGTATGCGGGCCTGCGCCTTCGACAGGCGATTGGCCGGCACCGAAAACAGGGGAAGAGGAGGCAGTGGTGTGGCCTGCAGACACAGATGGGCGATCCAGGCATTCCTCCCACTTATTACGGTGCTTGGATGCCATGTGTCGGATCATGCTGGTGGTGGTGAGGTTTCTAGTGTTCATGCCTCGGCTCATTCTGGTGTGGCACAGGTTGCAAACTACAATTCTTTTGGTGTCCGCACTTTCCTTAAAAAAACGCCATACCACGGAACACCTAGCCCTTGGCAAGGGAGATTTACGCAAGGGGGTGCTCCGTGGAACATTTCCGGGCCGGTTTGGTGCGGTCCGCCTTCTTTCTTTAGCCACACCACTGCCTCTTCCAGCCTGTTGCGGTGCTGCAGATGGCTCACCCTCAGGACTGCTGTCATCGCTCGGCTCTCCACCTTCCCAGGTGGGGTCAGTCACCTCATCGTCCACCAAGTCCTCCTCCACTTCCTCACTCTGATCATCCTCCTCATGTCTTGATCCCACCACATACTCAGTCATTGACAACTGTATATCATCCTCCTCATCAAGGTCTTGAGACAGTAATAGTGGTTGATTTGATGGCAACTGTGTCTCATCATCATCATCCACTTCCTTTGACCTTAAATGCCGTTCCCCTCTGTCATCTTCTTGTGATTGGGTACCCTCTAGAGGTTGTGAATCAGGGCACAAGATTTCATGTTCCTCTGCAAGCGTGCTTGGAGAGAGGTTCAAATGAAGGATTGGTGATGAGACGAGCTCCTCACTATATCCCAGTGTGGGATCACTTCTTTGACCAGATCCTCTATGGTGGGAGGAAGGATGATCAGAGTGAGGATTATGTTGACCAGACTCTTGGCTACTGAGAGTGGACTTGGTGGAAGACAGGGTGGTGCTTAACCGACTGGAAGCAGTATCAGCTGACATCCAACCGACCACCTGTTCGCAGTGGTCGGACCTCGAGAGTGATTTCCTGCGACGCCCTGTAAAATGAGACATGAAGCTAGGTATGGTGGATGTCTTTCTTTCTTGTGCTCTGGCACCAGGCACAGTTTCTACGCGTCCTGACCCGCGCCCTGAACTATCAGGATCACGTCCACTTCCCCGTCCCTTTTTACCCGCCTTCTTCATATTACACGGAATATGTGCTGCAAATCTGCAACTTTGCACAGTACACAGAATGTGCAGCTAAACTGCGGTGACGCACACTGAATGGAATATGTGACTTTGATATTTTACAGTTTGAAGACTTAACAGTATTTTTTCCTATTCTGCAACTGTGCACAGTACACAGAATGTGCTGCTAAACTGCGGCGACGCACACTGAATGGAATATGTGACTTTGATATTTTACAGTTTGAAGACTTAACAGTATTTCTTCCTATTCTGCAACTTTGCACAGTAAACAGAATTTGCTGCTTATCTGCGGCTACGCACACTGAATGGAATATGTGACTTTGATATTTTACAGTTTGAAGACTTAACAGTATTTCTTCCTATTCTGCAACTGTGCACAGTACACAGAATGTGCTGCTAAACTGCGGCGACGCACACTGAATGGAATATGTGACTTTGATATTTTACAGTTTGAAGACTTAACAGTATTTTTTCCTATTCTGCAACTGTGCACAGTACACAGAATGTGCTGCTAAACTGCGGCGACGCACACTGAATGGAATATGTGACTTTGATATTTTACAGTTTGAAGACTTAACAGTATTTCTTCCTATTCTGCAACTGTGCACAGTACACAGAATGTGCTGCTAAACTGCGGCGACGCACACTGAATGGAATATGTGACTTTGATATTTTACAGTTTGAAGACTTAACAGTATTTCTTCCTATTCTGCAACTGTGCACAGTACACAGAATGTGCTGCTAAACTGCGGCGACGCACACTGAATGGAATATGTGACTTTGATATTTTACAGTTTGAAGACTTAACAGTATTTTTTCCTATTCTGCAACTGTGCACAGTACACAGAATGTGCTGCTAAACTGCGGCGACGCACACTGAATGGAATATGTGACTTTGATATTTTACAGTTTGAAGACTTAACAGTATTTCTTCCTATTCTGCAACTGTGCACAGTACACAGAATGTGCTGCTAAACTGCGGCGACGCACACTGAATGGAATATGTGACTTTGATATTTTACAGTTTGAAGACTTAACAGTATTTCTTCCTATTCTGCAACTGTGCACAGTACACAGAATGTGCTGCTAAACTGCGGCGACGCACACTGAATGGAATATGTGACTTTGATATTTTACAGTTTGAAGACTTAACAGAATGTGCTCTAATCTGCAACTTTGCACACTAAACAGAATGTGCTCTAATCTGCAACTTTGCACACTAAACAGAATGTGCTCTAATCTGCAACTTTGCACACTAAAAAGAATGTGCTGCTAATCTGCAACTTTGCACACTGAACAGAATGTGCTCTAATCTGCAACTTTGCACACTAAACAGAATATATGAAGTTTTTTTTTTTTGTTTTTTTTCCCCACACACAAAATAAACTGCTGCCCCCACACACAGTAGTCCTAAAAAGGACTTTTGGGTCTTTTTTTTTACAAATTTTCTTTTTTTCTCCCTACACTGACTTTCCCTTCCTATCCTCATCTCTCCCTGGCTAAGACTGAGCCGAACTCGCTGGTCAGGTGCTATACAGCACCCGACCACGGGTTCTGGCCAGCCAATCAGTGTAATGCCAGCAGCCAACATGGCTGCTGGCATTACACTGATGTCAGAGCCTCCCTTCACGTTTATTGGCTGCGCAGCAGCCGCAAAACGTGCGGGGAGGAGACCCGAACATGGCGGGCGAGCACATGCGGTACTCGTACGAGTACCGCCATGTGCCGAGCAGAGCGATGCTCGAGCCGATCCGAGCATCGGCCGAGCATGCTCGCTCAACACTAGTAAGTAGTAATTTGGACAATCAGCTGCATTTAAGCATCAAAGGGATCCTATGGGTCAAGTCCTAGGGTAAGATGAAACTGTACTCATCCTATATAATAATTCTCTAATTTATGTTTGTCAGAAGCTGTCATGCACAGTACAGACGGCTGCGTGTGCTGCAGTCATGACCAGTACAGACTGCCCGCACCATGGCTGATAACGAAGAGGGATGCTCTGAATTCAGACTGTAGTCCGAGAGGACTACAGTCTGAATTTGGAGCGCCCCTCTCTGTTATCAGCCGCAGTGCGGGTAATCTCTATTGTGTATGACTGCACCGCGCCGTTGCTGCCTGGCACTTTGGCCCGTGTACATGGGCTCTTCATCTAGTTCCAAAATATTTAACAAGTGGGCTCAATAATTGTCACAAGCAGTTCTTACAAGAAAGAAAAGCAAAACCTACAAGTGCTAATTCTATGACCCTTTGCTTACTGAACATTATAATAACCTGACTTACAGTGACCAGAACAAACATAACATAAAAAAAATATGGAAAAAAAAGGGTCATAAGGATAAATGAGAAAAAGGAAAATGGGGGGAGGGGAGAAAGGGTGTTTATAAAATATAGTCTCACAGATAAAATGGCGTAGCCTTCTGCAAATAGAAGGGATACTTATATTGTACTCCATACCTCCCAAGTGTCCCTCTTTAGGAAGGACAGTCCCTCTTTTAAACCCAAATCCCTCTGTCCCTCTTTCCCACACTGATGTCCCTCTTTTCAGGAGATCAGACTTTATGGTGTATATATAAATGAATCAAATTGATCCAGAGCAATAAAACTCACATTATTGTTTGTTTAAATGTCAGTATGGGTGTTTATAAATTAGTCTGTGTAAATAAAATACTTAGATCACAGAGAGGGACAATCTTCAGTGAGTATAAGGAAAAACCTGAATAACCTGTCAAGGTGGGCATGGTTTTCCTTATGCACACAGTAAGTGACCAGATTCCACATCTGAGGGGAGATGGCTTACACTAGGTAAAACGGGCAGGAGGGGGATACTTTATCATTCAACTACTCTTGAACTACAACTCTGACAGCAGTGAAATAACACTCTTCATGGCCCAAATACTATGAAGTTTAAACAAAGCTGCTGTTTTTGTGAAACATTACTATCCGTTTAAGTATACAAGCAATATGGAAAGATTCTGGGGCAAACCATTTGCACATTAGGGGATAAATAAGCTATTTAAATGGAGCTTTTAACCACTTGAATGCTAGAGTGGTTTCCAATGCATTTTATTGGAGACC
The DNA here is from genome assembly GCA_037306005.1 of Rhinophrynus dorsalis. NCBI lineage: Eukaryota > Metazoa > Chordata > Amphibia > Anura > Rhinophrynidae > Rhinophrynus > Rhinophrynus dorsalis. The sequence continues at coordinate 130,773,307 of CM074724.1, forward strand.
TCTTTAGCGTTCAAGGGATTAAAAAGCTCCATTTAAATGAACGAGAATTTTTATTTCCCCTCTATGATAGAGTTGGTTTGCTCCAGAATTTCAAAGCCCTTTGAGCTTATCCTTGAAGCGGAGACATTTATTAGACTTACATCCAATGTTAAAAAACTGAAGGTTTCCAGTGGCTTTTACGTATTATCTGGGATGCCTGCAATGCTCAAAGACGTGAGATCAATGTGTTTTCACAACATTAGCTTTCTCCAGTACCAAATGAAGGAGACTTCCATGAGCAAAATGAACCATTTGTATGCAAAGTGATTTGCCTTTTCCTTAAAAGCAAATTGGAGTTGTTCTCTATTATTGCCCAATCATGCTGGAAGGAATGCACAACTAACAACCTTAATTAGATCCTTGTTTCATTTACAATAACAGCTGCAAATGATGTTTACAACTTAAATATATCTGTCTTATTTATAGCAAATATAAAAATAAAACTAAATAGGTTCCAAAAGTACAGATTTTTGTTACTTAAGCCACTGTTATGGGCAGCCGTAACCCTACGAATGCCAGAAGAGTGTCCAGTGCATTGAAAAAGCAATGCTTTGTATAACTCTGTAATATTAGTGATATTCTTAAAGGGGAACTACCACCCCGCAATAACTTAACCTGAAATGAGTCTTCATCTGGTGACTAGCTGCTTAGTAGCGCTAGTCGCCAGCAATATTACCCGGTTCCAAAGATTTTTGCGTTTTGCGCAGGCGCACGGACGTCACTGTGATGAGATGTCCGTGCTTCCTGCTCCTGTGACCGTCGGAAAAACGCAAAAATCTTTGGAACCAGGTAATATTGCTGGCGACTAGCGCTACTAAGCAGCTAGTCGCCATATGAAGACTCATTTCAGGTTAAGAATTGCATGCGTAGAGGGGCAGAGGGGGAGGAGGGACAGAATGAGGAAGGGACAGGTCAGGTTGGATAAGAGAGAGCAGGAGAGCACAGCAGAGCAAGAGGGTATGGTAGCAAGAAGAGGTGGGATTGTAGGAGGGAGAGAAGGTAGGAATTTAGAAGGAAATGAATATGGCAAAAGACTCAGAGATACCTATGAAAAATGCCTGCTGCGTAGATACATGCAAACCATTGCAGCCCAGTATTAAAGGGATAGTAATATATAAAAATAAATGCAGCTCCAAGTAATCTTCATAGTATTTGGGCCATGGAGAGTGTTGTTTCAATACTGTCAGAGTTGTGGTTCAAGAGTAAGTGAATGATAAAGTATCCCCCTCCCTCCCCTTTTACTGATGTAACACTGCTCAGCTCAGAACAGAAAGGTGGAGTCCAATTGGCTTGCAGAGAGAGACAATCTTCAATCAGCATAAGGGAAATCCTGAACAACCTGTCAAGCGGGGTAGGTTTTTCATTATTCTCACAGTAAGAAGATTGTCCTTTGCTGTGAGATGTCTGGTCTTAAGACCAAATTCCAAATCTAAGGGGAGGTGGCTTACACTAGGTAAAAGTGGCAGGAGGGGGAAATTTATCATTCAATTACTCTTGAACTACAACTATGACAGTATTGAAATAACACTCTCCATGGCCCAAAAACTATGAAGATTAATTGGAGCTGCTTTTATTTTGAAACATTACTATCCCTGCAGCAGACATTTTTTTAGATGTGTCCAAGAAGGAACCTGGCAACCCTAGGCAGAATACAGGAGAGGGGGCCAGAGCATGGAGCAGTAAAAGTGGGATGGGGTGCCTTAGATTTAACAGAGGAGGGAGCAACTGAGAATAGGGTGGCATTGATGGAATGAGAAGATGGTATTAGAGCAGGGTAAAGTGATGGGGAAGAGGAGAGGGAGAGAGCAGGGGAAAGTAGATTAGATGCCTTGGAGACATGCCTGAAGAAGTTACCTACCTAGACCAGATAAATGCCCCTGACAAGAACATGATGTGATTGATGTCTACATTTTCCAGCTATCTGGTTGGCTTACTAAGTAATAAAATGTAGCAATATAGGATTCGGGTATTTCAAAACAGGCTGTTTCGTATGAACACTGAACTTAGAGAATAGTTCTGTTCATTTCAGTATCAAGTCACCTCATCCTGGAATAGTGTATTGCCGTGCCAGTGGATTATATTAATGTACAGTTTGACTGGTGGTAGAATCTTGAAACAACATGCTTGGCTCCACCTTCTTTCCTCAAATGATCCTTCCTCAGCCCCATCAATTATTCAACCCTTTGAGAGGCAGAGAGGTATGCAATGTGTTGGATACCTCCCTGGCACTAAAAAGGTTAATGTCAGAAAAAAAAAACAACGCTTTTACAATGCAATGGAAACCTGTCTAGCATCCAAGGGCTTAAATTAAAGTCAGTAAAAGGAGGTACAATTTTAAATAAACAAGTAAAATTAGGAAATAAATTGGTAAATACACTAGTAGCTGGTTTCTAGAAGTCCAGTAACACTGAGATTGCTTTGGTTACACTCACAGCTCAAAATGTGGGAGGGACCAGCACATTTGAGATGCCCCTCAAATTGTGGTGCTCTAGGCTGTTCCCTACTCTACCAAATGGGAATTATGACTTGCTAATGCAGTATTGCCCCTCTGAACAAGTCTCTTGTAATTCTATGAGAAAATTACAGGGTCATTGACCTCGGATCACCTGACTGAAAATCAGCGCTTGTTAAATAATATAATAATAATTACTATTATTATAATAAACCCTACTTACCTTACAATAGCCATAAAATACTAACAGCTACTTTTGAATTTTGCCCTTGTGCTTATGTTGAATAGATACCATCTTTGTTCTTAGCATGTTGCATAGCTCTCTGGTACTTAAAGATTTAGGCAGGCTTATGCACTCTTTCAGCTTCGGTTTGAAAAATCTTCAAACAACTGTCATGCCCATCTCCATGGTATGACATACAGGACTGATATCTTTTGGACAAAGTTACAATGGGAAAATCCATACGGGCCATTAGAATTAGGATAGTGATACTTAAAAACAAATAGAATTCCTCAGCTGAAACGTTCTTCTCCTTTTCCTGTTGCACAACCACAGACGTTACATTGTTTGTAAGCCCTTGTTACATTATTGGCCATGTTTGTGATTGTCATGTCATTTTGTCTACCACCTGTGAATGTTCTATCCTCTGCCAATTTTGCTGGAAATGTATTTTATGCCTCCACTGTTGTGCTTTGCACTATTGCTCTGTGGTCCTTAAAGAGATAGTAATGTTTCATAATAAAAGCAGCTCTAATTAATCATCATAGTATTTGGACTTTGGAGAGTGTTATTTCAATTCTGTCAGAGTTGTAGTTCCAGAGTAATTCAATGACAAATTGTCCCCCTCCCACCCCTTTTACTGATGTAACACTGCTCAGCCAGATCAGAAGGGAGGTGCCCAGGTAGACTGCAGAGAGGGACAATCTTCAATTAAGATAAGGGAAAACCTGAAAAGCTTGTCAAGGGGGGCAGGGCTTTCATTGTTTTCATAGGAATAAGAGAGTCCCCTTCTGTTATCTGTCTGGTCTATAGACTGCATTCCACATCTGAGAAGAGATGGCTTACACTAGGTAAAAGGGACGGGAAGGGAAACTTTGCTTGTGAATATCTCTCAAACCATAAAGGCTTGAGAGATAAGACTTATATCATTCGTCATGTTTTTTAATGCATACAAAATAAAATAAAGTTAAAACGAAATATTACTATACCTTTAATCATCCAGCGTTATAAGATGATTTCCTGTCCTATCATTTCTTTTTCTAATTGAGGTCTGTATGTCAATGGTGGAAATAGTAGGATATCTAACATGCTGCTTCCCACCGCTGATGACTGCAGTCATTGACAAATAATTAGCTTATACTTACCAGTAATCAAGTGAAATTCATTGTCTGAACAGTGAAATATACTTAACAATGAGTGTAAATTTGACTTTCCAGGGTCATTTTAACAGAAGGGCAAAGTGGGAATGTACCCAGATCTACTGGTGGGAGTTATACAGCACAGCTCTGAACCCTCTATACCTCCCTCTTCCATAGTTTCTGTGATATAAATTAGCACCTGCTCAATTTCTGAAGCCAGGAGTGAAAATTATCATTATAGCAGATAGGTGTGAAAACTCATTATTTTCTCAATCTACAATGAATATAAATGCTTATCATTGTATGAACCTAGACATGTGCCTAAGATCTGATGAAGTTTATTTAATGTATGCTTAAAATAATATTAAGTTATTATGTGTGAATACTCACTATTAGTAGAAGGAGAAAACAGGGTTCGTTATTACTTAACCCCTTGGATGCTAATGAGATCTCTAACACACTGCTTTGCTATGGTATCCAAAGGATTAAAGGGGGTTCATTATTTCATACCTTGCACAGGGCCAATCAGTAGCTTATGTGTCCCTGGAAGATATTCATACATGTATAATGTGTAAGTGCATGTGGAGGTTAACACTTTAGGTTAGGAATAGTAATGTTTCAAAATAAAAGCAGTTCCAATTAATCTTCATAATATTTGGGCCATAGAGAGTGTTATTTCAATATTGTCAGAGTTGTTTGAATTGAATGATAAAGTATCCCTCTCCCGCACCTTTTACCTAGTGTAAAACACCTCCCCTCAGATGTGGAATCTGGTCTTAAGACCAGACAGCTCACAGCAAGGGACAATCTTCTTACTGTGAGAACAATGAAAACCTTGCCCCCTTGACAGGTTTTTCCCTTATGCTAATTGAAGATTGAGGTGAGCAGTGTTACGTCAGTAAAAGGGGCAGGACAGTATTGAAATAACACTCTCCATGGCCCAAATACTATGAAGATTAATTGGAGCTGCTTTTATTTTGAAACATTACTTTCCCTTTAAGGTATACGGAATTTCTATGCTCTTTTCTGGGAGATTTAGAAAACAATTCCACAGTTGTAGTTCAAAAGTAATTGAATGATAAAGTATCCCCCTCCCACCCCCTTTTACTGATGTAACATTGCTTTGTTTTGTAGAGCTTAAAAAATAAACTATGTCACACAAATTCTATCTCTCAAACTGCTATGGTTTGAGAGATATTAGCATTGAAAGTTCCCCCCTCCCTCCCCGTCTCCTGACGTCAGCTCTGTGCTGATAGCAGGAGATCCCGGTCCAGAGACCAGCCGGCGGCTCTGCTGCAGAGCCGAAATCTGGTTATTTAAAAAATAATTACTTCATTAGAAAGGTCTACAAAATGTGCCTGGTTTGAAACACACTTTGTAGACCATTCCAGTGAAGTAGTTCTTTTTAAATAAAGCAATTTCGGCTCTGCTGAAGAGCCTCCTCGCACGACTTGTTTCTCCTGCTGTAAGCTTTACAGCTGACATCAGGAAAAGGGGCAGGAGGGGACATTACTGTCCCTTTAAATGGATCATGTGTGCAGTGATAAAAAATATGTTGAGGCTTCATTAGGAGAATATTCTAAAAGATAATAATGTGATTTAATGCATAACCCAAAGCCCACTATAGATAGATAGATAGATAGATAGATAGATAGATAGATACACCAGTCTAGGTTTTGAATGGCTTCTATTGATTTCTATTGGTTTAAGTACCCCTCCCACCCCCAGGTGCAATGCTCATTGTCTTTAGGACACTATATAATGCCTGTCAGAGAGTCTCTCTCCATCAATGAGTGCAGCTGACAAAGACTCAGCTCTCAGGATAAAGTAAATTAAGGGTAGTAAATGCCTAAAGCAGGAGAGTTTTAGCTCATAAGACAGCATATTATGGTTAGGAACTTGCCTTTAAGAACTAGGTACCTTGGCGTGGTGGCAAGCTTAGCATTCTATGGCCATATAATGCGACTAAATCCTCATCCTTAATAGAATAGTGACATGTAGGTAAAATGTCGTAGACTAAAGGATTAATAATGATTAAAATTTGGATGTGCACCAAAACTGTGTGTATTTGCATATATATATATATATATATATATATATATATATATATATATATATATATATACTGTGTTACTTATGTGCTTTTTGAATTAGCAAATGGTAGAAGGTAACATAAAAATGACTCATTTCAAAGAGTGGATTGTACAGCTTGGAATATCCATTTCAATCAATAAATACACATATGTTGGATTCTCAAGGGTCACAAACATGCTGAATTTAATATCAAGTCACAGGAAAGACAAATGCCATGTGGTCTGCTCACAGCTGTCTGCCCCTTTAAATTCAACCTGCTTAGGGATCACTGAAGCATTTCAGTCTTTCACATGTGATTAAACAACAGGAAAATTCAAAGCCTATCACTCCGAGAGGCATGAAAGCCTGAAAATGTAGAAAGACCAAAAGGATGGCTGGTTCGCAGCTGCATGGATTATGGGCAAGACAAAAATATATGCAGTAACAAATACTATATCATCCTTCATGGAATATTAAATGCTCTTGTCAATGTGGGATTATTTTCCTGTGAAATAATAAAATATTAACCCCCTGGATGCTTGAGGCATCTCTAAAGCATTGAGAAGCAATGCAATGAATATGTCTCTAGTTTATAAGTGGTTAAACAAATGATGTAAAAGAAAACCTAACATATACCAAGAATAAGCCCACCACTCATCTTAATCCTTTGAGCACTCTGAAATGCATTGTGTACCGTGCTGGCGGTCAAAGGGTTAAGAACCAGAGGGTTCTGCAAAGCATTGTGTCACAACATATTGCACAGCCCTCAGCCCTTAAAGAATGAATCAATTCAATGCAAATTCTTTACTACTGACAATCATTTTCATGGAGACAGGCAGGATTCTTTCTTGCAGGATTCCAGCAGGTCAAGGTCCTTGGTGTGGGTATGCACTAAGGTGTGATGCATGAGGAATAAACTCTCCCTTTGATTAAAGGGATAGTAATACTTCGTTTTATCTTTATTTTATTTTGTAGGCATTAAAAAAACATGAAGAACGATATAAGTCTTATCTCTCAAACCTTTATGGTTTAAGAGATATTCACAAGCAAAGTATCTCCCCCCGTTCAGCCAGATCAGAAGGGAGGTGCACAGGTAGACTGCAGAGAGGGACAATCTTCAATTAAGATAAGGGAAAAACCTGAAAAACTTGTCAAGGGGGGAAGGGCTTTCATTCTTTTCATACAAAGAAGATTGTCCCCTGCTGTTATCTGTCTGGCCTTACAACCAGATTCACATCTGAGAAGAGATGGTTTACACTAGGAAAAAGGGGCGGGAGGGGGAAACTTTGCTTGTGAATCTCTCTTAAACCATACAGGTTTGAGAGATAAGACTTATATCGTTCTTCATGTTTTTTTAATGCCTACAAAATAAAATAAAGATAAAACAAAGTATTACTTTCCCTTTAAAAACTCCAGTTCCTATGTTATTCTATGGAACCTATGCACTAAGATCTTTCAAGATGGAGAGTTGTGAATGTCTAGGTTCCATAGAATAACATAGGAATTGGAGCGTTTATCACACTGGAGAGTTTATCTCACATTTATCATCCCTTATTTCCTGTAGAAAAGAATCACGATTGCCTCAGTAGACATACTGTAAAATCTCAGGTATAATACTCACCTGTGTGTAATATGCACCTGTGTATAATACGCACCTCAAAATAATACTTACTTCCACTGAAGTCCCCATCTTCCCTGCGGGTGGCATGCTTGCATTTGCCACACGCTTCCTTCAATGGGCTGTCAGGACCTTGCGCCTCCAGCCAATGGTAATGCCCTGTGAGGATCTCAAGGTCCTCGCAGGGCAATGCCGTAGGCAGAAGGTCCTGACAGCGCATTGAAGGAAACTGGAGTCAAATGCAAGCATGCCGCCTGCAGGGAAGATGGGGACTTCAGTAGACATAAGTAAGGATTATTTTAAGAGCGGATTGTGCTGGGTGGAGTGAGGGAAGGTATCTGGCAGTCCTTTTTGTTTTTTTGTTTTTAAATGCAGCAAGATTAAAAAAAAAAAAAAACTTAACAAAAGAAAAAAACTCTTGTGTATAATATGCACTCCCCACTTCACATAAGGTGAAGAAAGGTAAAATTGTACGTATTATACCCGAGATTTTACATTCAGTTTGGAGACCCAGTCTACACTGAATTCATTCAAACTGGCCATTAGGATTTCATGCCGAGATGAAGATGGGTATGGTGGTGGTGGTCCTGGTTCATTATTTGGAGTTGTTAGATTTCCTTTAATCTTTTGAGTGCCCGGGGGGTTCGAAACACATAGCAGAGCAATGCGTTATGTACGCCTCGGGCTCTCAAAGGATTAAAGGTAAATCTGACCAGTGTTATTTTTATGGCAGACCCCCATTTTGCAGCCAGAAGTTTCTGATAATGGGTGCCATGTTTTATAAAAAGTTCAAGGCTAAATGACTTTATTAGCATCTATTAGTTTGGTTTATGATTGTGTAGTGCTCTGGCTTGTGTATATGTAACTGCCTAGCAGTTGCATATGACATTGCAGCCCAATGACACCATCAGTTAAGTAGTAACATGGAAACCATGCTGATACTGAAGCTGATTACAAAGAACTGGAGAAGTTATTGGTCAACCCAACTACATATAGGGGACATATAAAAACTGACAGGTTTGACGGATGCATACCCTAACTTTTTCTTCCTGGTTCCTGGGGAGGGAAATCTGCAACTCACAGAATTCCAGCAAGTAAAGGATCTCATCACACACACCAGTTCATCATTATGAATGTATTATACCAGGGCTCAAATTTCCACTCGCCACTAGCAAATGGCGAGTGAAAATTTAACTCCTGGTGGTATGCTATGGCTTGCAGTGATGAGTAACTTTTCAGGTCTGGCTAGTAGCAAAGGACTTCAAATTTTAAGCCCTGAATTATACAGTACATAAAACTGTCAATGTTTGGGTGTTGGCAAGCATTACTTCATCAGGAAAACCCAAGTTAGTCCTAATGAAGGTATAATTGTAAATACAGAAACATTGACAATTCTGTGTACTCTATAATAGTCATACCTGTGAACATCCTTTTCCCCTGGCCCTGGGGCAGCAAGAAAGGCAGGGGGTGGGTGTGTCCATCAAAATGTAGGTGTGGCTTAAATGGGTGGGTGGTGGGTGTTATTTGGAGGAAGGAATGTGGGGTTTGCCCTGAAAATGGGCAGGAAGTGGGTGATACACTGAAATGAGCAGGATTCCCAGGGAACTAAACAAGCCAGAAAATCAGCCTTTGTCCTTAAAGACCCAGTAATTTAACTTTGAAATCCAGAGTCTCTGGAGCAGATCTGGAAAGTGTTCAGGTACGATAATATCTGGTGTACAGTGAGATCCATTCCTTGACAAATAAAAATTCCTTAACAATTATAATCAGGTGGTACTATGAATAAATAATGAGGAGTAAATAGTGTAATTGCTCTACAGAATTATCAAAAGATACACCAGAAAAAAAGAAATGACTAGCATGTGTTAGTGTTGAGTGGTGAAGATATTGTTAATTCAGTATTATGAAAAATGATTACCGTAAAATCTCAGGTATAATACGCACCTGTGTATAATACGCAGGTGCATATTGTACCCAAGATTTTAGGGGAAAACAAGAGTGCCTATGTATAATACGCACCCTTGTTTTCCCCCTTACTACCAAAAAATATTAACGCTGCCAGCTACACTCCTCCGTCCCCCGGCGCAATCCAACATTAAAAGAAGACTTACTTGGTTATATAGATCAAGCCAATGAAGTGCTACATTTAAAAACGCTCCCTCCCATCTTCCTTGCGGGCGGCATTCTTGCATTTGCTGCCCGCTTCCGTCAATGGACTACCAAGACCTTCCTCCTGCGGTATTGTCCTGTGAGGACCTTGAGATCCTCACAGGGCATTACCATTGGCTGGCGGCGGAAGGTCCTGAAAACCCATTAAAGGAAGCGGGCGGCAAATACAAGAATGCCGCCCGCAAGGAAGATGAGAGGGAGCTTTTTAACATGTAGCACTTCAATGGCTTGATCTATATCACCAAGTAAGTCTTCTTTTAATGTCGGATTGCGCCGGGGGATGGAGGAGGGTAGCTGGCAGCTCTAATAAATATTTTTTTTTTTATTCGCCAAAAATCTCTCGGGTATAATATGCACCCCCCACTTCACATAAGGTGAAGAGGGGTAAAATTGTGCGTATTATACCCGAGATTTTACGGTAATTCCCTCATAAGTGCTGAAAGGATTACTTAGCGGTGTTTGTGAGAGTGAGGGATATACTCCACCACTCATCAAGAACAATCGCAAGTTTTTTTTTCATTTTTGGTGTAAATAAAAATTCATACTGATTTAAATGTGAACCAGTGGTTCTCAATCTTTTTTTGCTGAAAGCACTCCTACAATGCAATCTGAATTTTTGGGGGCACACAAAACAATTTATGGGCCATTTTTTTAGGGAGTTCCATTGCGTACCCCTCTGGCACTCAAAGGGTTAAAACTCAGAATTCACATTTTTATTAAAGTCTTTTTTAGGAAATGAGGGGTGTCCTAAGTAGATGCCCATGGCACACCAAAGTGCCATATCTCACTGGCTGAGAATCACTGCAAGGTCTTCTCATTGTGAAGCAATGCATTTGAGATCTCTCTAGCATTCAAGGAATTTAAAACCCTGTTTCAATCAATGGGACTTTGAGGAAGTTGTATTTGTCTTCTATGATATCCTTGGCTCACTCCAGAATTGCTCCAATTGGAGTCAGCCATGTGAACCACAGTGGACAAGTAACACTTCCCATTGATCTAAATGGGGCTTCCAACTTCTCGAATGCTAGTAACATCTCGTTGGAGACCTTGTTAATGTTCAAGGGGTTAAAAGACCGAATGAATCATGGGAGGTTTGGGGAATTATTTCTCTGCTATGGTGTAGTTGGTTTACTCCAGAACTGTAAATCTTTTGTGCATAAGGACCAAGTATGTTTTCCTTTTTGCATTGTGGCCACAAACAGCCTTCACTCACATATTACATATAGTATTGCCCACATTTTAATACTGAAAATGCTTTAACTTCTTAAGGACCAGAGATCCTAAGGGTGGATTCCAGTTAAGGACCACAAAGAGGAGTTTGGGGCCCTGAAAATATGTACAGCATGCCGATTGGATGTCTGAGAGAGAACGCTTCTGTCTTACAGTGGTCAGTTTCAGTCCCGCAGGAGTGCTGTAATTGCCAAATACGTGATGTTCCAGGATCGTCACTCGTCCTTTAGGCAAGGAAACTGGTGATGGTCCTGACACATCATGATCCTTAAGGTGTTAACACAATAGTACACTGTGACCACAATGCTCTGTTATGTCCTCAAATGACACTTATCTTGTACCTATATGGTGTATGCTGCCATTATCTTCACATTAGAGTCCAATGCTTTGCTTCACCCATTTGGCACTTTAATACTAAGGATTTCTCCAACGCATACACTCTAGCATCCAAACAGTTAACTCTTTGAGAATGATTTAATTAAAGGAACTGGCTCGATTCTGGAGCAAACCAACTGCACCATAAAGGATGAAAAAAGATTTCCCAAATCGCCAATGATTTCAAAGGGGCTTTTAACCCTTTTAGTGCTGGAGAGATCTTCAAACCATTGTTTCACAACGTATAAGATACATCTGTATCACCAGGAGCTTAAAAACCCCATTGAAATCAATGGGAATCTGTATCTGTTCCCTGCGATACAGTCAGTGGCTTTGTCCCACGTTTATTCGTATTATTAACCCTTTGAGTGCTGTTTATTCTTATTATTAACCCTTTTGAGTGCCAGAGAGTATCCAGTGCATTGTGTCAAGTCCACCTCTTTGAGTACAGGTAGGCACTCAACACATCGTGAAGCAGTCTGTTGAGCACCTCTCTGGTGCTGTAAGAGTTAAAGCCTGTACTAACAGGTATTACTAAAAATAGCTTGGATCTAGATCTCCCCGGAAGCCAATGTATGAACTGATGCTACAGACAACCAGCTCTACCATAGGGAGAAAAGAGAAATATTCCCCAAATTCCCATTGATTTAAATGGGAAATTTAACCCATTGAATGCTAGAGGGGTCTCCAATGCATTGTGAAACAATGCAGAGGATACCTATCTAGCATTCAAGAGGTTAAAAATGCCCCCTTTAAATCAATAGGAATGTATCTGTACCCTCTGGTGCAGTTGGATTGTTCTGGAATTGCTGTAGTTCTCCGAAGTAAATCAAATGAATTCTTTTTTTTGACAACTGCCTGGTTCTCTGAAGAAATCCTGAGTGACAGCTGCCTCTTACCATTATTCGTCTATGATCAATTCACTTTTCCCATCTATCTGTCTGCTAGTCCAACGAATACAAAATAGGTGCTTTTTTCCTTCTTCTTACTGGTAAATGACCAACGTTAACTACTTCAGTTCCAAAGGCATCCTAAATGCATTGCAACGTAAAATGACAGCGATCCCAGCAACAATGCAGTGAAACAGTTTTATTTATTTATTTTTTGTGTCACCTTAACCCTTTGAGTGCCGGAGGGGTACAGCAAGCAATGCTTTGCGTATCCCTCAGGCACTCAAAGGGTTAATCTTGTTTGTAAGCAGCCGTTAACCCTGTGAGTGAAAGCGTACCCCGCTGACACTAAAAGGGTTAACATCTTCTTTCAGCAATGATTTGACACCTCTCTGCAAATAAAAAAAATTCTATTTAAATGGAAATTTTATTACCTGGTTTAAAATGTAAGCTAGGGGATCTTCAGCCAAATATATCCCCCTTCTCTCTTGCTACTCATCAGCTGCTGCGGTCCAGTAATTCCATCTTTATCCTCCTGCTGATAAACTTTCTGATTTGTAAGATGAAAAAAATCACCAGGGAGATGATAGCTGAACAGAAGCTTTTGTGTAGGATGGGATGTTTCAGCTAAACCAAATGATGGGTCCCTTTCCCCTTTCTGTGTGCTTCATGGGTTTGCCTGGAGTAAATACCTTTTTTTAGCCCTTGTATTTGGAAGATTGGAATTCCTCTCTATTCCTTTGCAGACCTCCTCCTTCTCTATCCTCATCCACACCACCACATTAACAGACGCTCAAGTTTCCCTTCTGTGCCTGAGAGCAATTTATTTTTGCGAAATGAGAGATGCTTATTCAGTGTTACAGACAAATCCAGGCACAGCACTGTCCTCAGCAGAGACACTCTTACTACAGCTATATCAAAGGACACACCTTACTGCCCATCAAGCCCGGTATATGCAATAGGAATATAACGCCATACCCTCCTGTAGATAATCAGATGCTTACACATCATGCCCCAGTGGTGACTCTGAGAATAAGCATCATCAGTTTGAAGCATTGAACATTAGATAATGTCATGTTATTTTTTATGTATCTTTATTCATTTCATAAATGTTTTACATAATATATAATGTGTTAAAGGGATAATAATGTTTCAAAATAAAAGCAGCTCCAATTAATCTTCATAGTATTTGGGCCATGGAGAGTGTTATTTCAGTACTGTCTGAGTTGTAGTTCAAGAGTAATTAAATGATCAAGTATTCCTCTCCAGCCCCTTTTACTGATGTAACACCGCTCACCTCAGAGCAGCAAACCTGTCCGGATGGATCGCAGAGAGGGACAATCTTCAGTGAGCATATGGAAAAACCTGTCAAGGGGGCAGAGTTTTCATTGTGCTCACAGTAAGAAGATTGTCCCTTGCTGTGAGCTGTCATGTCCCAGGACCAGATTCCACACCTGAGGGGAGGTGGCTTATACTAGGTAAAAGGGGAGGGAGGGGGATACTTTATCACTTTTGTCTTAATGTAAAAATTTAGTCTTTTGCAAGACATTTTTTTGTCGTTGTATATGACAAATTTTCTTTTCCTCTATACGACACTGGAGAATCATTTAGCCACGCCCTAGCCACTCCCCTTTGCCCAGCAATTCTGAAATTGTGTTGTACACAACGGACATTACTAGTTTTTTTGTTGTATACTCTATAGAAAATATGTCGTTCGTGCATACAATTACTTATTTTTGGTCTTTCATAGAACATTTTTTTGTCGTTATCATTTTGAACATACAGCCCTAAGTGGGAGTGTCTGCATAATGTAGACTGGTTGGGGAACTATATGTATTTTCACAACATAAATTCGGCCCAACAAAGACACATTAGGGTTTATATCCTATGTAATAGTCTTTGCAATGCATTAGCTTACAATATAGCACTCAGATAGTTAATGCGCCTATTTTGCCATGAAAAGGGAAGTTTCAGTTGTAAACAATTGATTAGCTGCTTGGGGGTGAATACATTTAAGCGTTCTGTCTTAAGATACTTAGCCTTACAAAATGAAAGCTCTCCATAATGCCACTTTAAGTATACTCCAAATCTATGCAACTCACCCATGAGGGCAGGTAGTGAACTTTTTGATCTGTTAGGATTACTAGTGCAGCATTTGTATTAAGGGCCAATTTATGCTCTATATCACTCAAAACAAATCCCGTAATATAAATATTTCTAACTAAATGATCATTAAAATATTAAAGTTCACAAGGGACAGTCCTGTATGGTACCATTTTCTATGGGGAGAGAATTGGAGAGGACATTGTTTACTTTAATTTTAATTGGGGGTACAATTACAATTTCATGACATAATTCAAGAAAAGGAAAGGGAAACTCATATTCTGAAGTGTTGCTAAAATAAAATCCCAGTTCAGTCTGTCAAAAGCCTTTTCAGCACCTACAGATAAAAGCATCATGATGTGGCAGCTCTGTATATGATATTTATGGATTTAGGGGTGTCACCCCTCTGAGGTAGATAAAATGAGCCCAGGACATACTTGAAAACAAGGGATAATCTCAATGTATTATTCCTGGTAAAATACCTTAAAAAAAATAATTAAGGAGAGAGAAAACAAATAAAAAGTTATGAGAAAGGGGACGCGAGTGCCTAGAAAAGGACAGCAGTATAATGAGAATGAAGAAGGATAAAGAAAAAAGAGAGAGGAAGCAGGCATCCTGATACAAACCTGCACATGACCTGATCACATTGGTAAATGAAATCTGCATACCTTACACTGCATACCCTAAAGCGCTTTACTGAAAGAAAATACATCCCAAACCTGCCAAAGGTCTTTGCAAGTATAGGAGGCCAAGTTGAAAAGCATGAAGCTTTTCCATATCCCTGAGTTCATTGCTTCTTTTTCTCCTGCTCGCTTATGAACACTTTCTAGAAGGTGCAGTTTCCCAATTAGTGAAGCAAACTGTGTGATTTTAGCAGGTGTCATTTGTGTACTTATTTTAATTAATTCCCTCTCAAGACACATTTTAACTCTTCCTATTGGATGTATATTTTATTTAAGAAGGTAACTAATACAAAACCTGGCAATTACAGACCTGTGAGTTTGACCTCTGTAGTGTGATAATAAGGGACTAGATTCTGGATTATACAGAGGGATATAATATTATTAGCAGGACTCGAAATGTTTTTTTAAGGAACAGATCTTGCTAAACAAATCTTTTGAGCTGCTATGAAAAAGTAAGTAGCAACCTAGATAATGGTAAAATAGTACATTTAGTATATAGATTTTGCAAAGGCATTTGATGCAGTGCTACACAGGAAGCTGGTGTATAAAATAAGGAAACTGGGTCTAAGGGATAACCTTTTCAACTTGATAGAAAACTGGTTGAAGGATAGGGAACAGTGTGTTGTTAATGAAAATTGTCAGTACAGTTAAAGTTGATAATGGAGTACCTCAGGTTTCAATACTTGGTCCACTGCTTTTTTACATGTTTGCAGATGACATTAAATTATGCACGGTAATAAATTCAGAGCCCAATGTCTGTTGTCTACAGAGGGATATACATTAAATGGTCGATTGGGTAAACAAATGGAATATGAAGTTTAATGTGGGAAAGTGTACAGCTCTAGATTTGGAAAGAAAAATTCTCAGTGTTACTTATGAACTTAATGGAAACATTTTAGGAGACTTGTTGCTAGAGAAAGATCTGGAAGTTCTTGTACACTACAAATTTAGAAACGGTGACTAGTTTAAAACCCCCCCAAAAAACAGCAGTAGCAAAAGCAAACAAAATCTTGTCTATATATATAAAAGAAGACTTTGTGCCTGCCAAAACACACCCAGGGGAGGCATAAAGCAGGAGTTACTACTCCTATTGGGTGATTCAGTCATGCAGGGAGTTGGCCCGCCCCCACTATGCAGCCCGCCCACCACTATCAAAGTCAGAAAAAAACAATATGGCTGCCACTTGCTCCTACACCACAGACAAACACACATGCCCCACTCACACACACAGACCACCACACACACATGCCCCACTCACACAGCACCACACAAACACACACACATGCCCCACTTACACAGCACCAAACAGACATGCCCCCACTCACACACACAGCACCCACATACACACACAAAGCCAGAAATACATATGGCTGACACACACACACACACACAGTCACTCACCCTGACTCCCAGAGGCCTCAGCAGGACCTGTACTGCAGCACCAGAGGAACAAAATTGCACTAAAAGGGTTAAGGTAGGTCCTCATTGCTCAATTATTTCTTCACTGTCATCATTTGCCATGCAAGACACAGGACAGACAGCCATCAGATTCACACTTAACCCACGGACTGCCACAGGGTTGTGTATCAAGTTTTACCCCTCAGGGAGTGTGTTCAAACCCCTCACACTGTAAACTTGCATTTCTCTCCCACTTCTCCTCCTTCCCCAGCCTATTACTAACACTTTTCCACATTTATGTTAAGCCCCGCCCCCTACTCGCGATTAAGCCCCGCCCCCTTTTAACCCAGATTGCCCCATTGCTCTCTCCACATCAGCACCACATGAGGGACTCCACAAGTAAAAGTTCACAGGTATTACACACTCATGCCCCACTCACACACCACCAAACACCCATACACACACACACAAAGCCAGAAAGAAAGATGGCTGACACACAGTCACTCACCTTGACTCCCAGTGGCCTCAGCAGGACCTGTAGTAAAGCCACTGAACGGTGCTGCATCACCAGGGGAACAAAATGGCACTCAAAGGGTTAAGGTAGGCCCTCATTGCTGAATTACTTCTTCACTGTCACCATTTGCCATGCAAGACACCGGACAGACAGCCATCAGATTCACACTTAACCCACTGACTGCCACAGGGTTCTGTATCAAGTTTTAGCCCTCATGGAGTGTGTTAAAACCCCTCACACTGTAAACTTGCATTTCCCTCCCACTTCTCCTCCTTCCCCAGCCTATTACTAACACTTTTTCACATTTATGTTAAGCCCCGCCCCCTACTCGCGATTAAGCCCCACCCACTTTTAACCCAGATTGCCCCATTTGTCTCTCCACATCAGCACCACATCAGTCCCCTCTAGGGACTTCACAAGTCAGTGTTCCCAGGTATGAACACACTTCCCACTGCTATTTAACTCTGACATGCCTCTCTATACCTTAACCCTTTGAGTGCCAGAGGGGTACACAACTCATGAGCACATGTGTTTCTGCTCATATATGTTGCGTGTCTGTGTGTGTACATCTCTGTTACATATGTGTGTCCATGTGTGCATCTCCAGTGTGTCTGTGTGTACATGTGTTTTGCATGTCTCTGCCGCTCACTGTGTGTATGTGCATACCTCCCAACATTTCACAGGGCCAAAGAGGGACACGTTAGTTTTAGGTGATATTATTGGGGGTGTGGCTGGTGGGCGGGGCATTAGTAAGAATTTTTAGGTTATTTCATGACCTATTACTGGCTATTTATGTAACTGAATAAATTATTTAGTTCAAGACCAAAGTATTTAATTTGCACAGACTAATGTATAAACACATATACTGAAGTTTATTGCTTTATTGCTGTAGAGCAAAGTAATACACACCACACAGTCAGGGCTGGTGCAAGGATTTTTGCCACCCTAGGCAAAACCTAATTTTGCCGCCCATTTCGCTCCGCCCCTTGTGTCCCACCCCTTTATACCCTGCCTACTTATACCCAACCTCTTTTCATGATTGTCCTCTCTCTGCCCCCTGAGCCACTCTGCCCCTGTTCTGGAGATGCCTGTAAGAGATGCCCCCCACCAGCTCCAACTTGCCCCTTATCAGCTTCACTTTGCCCCTATCAGCTCCAACGTGCCCCCACCAGCTCCAACGTGCCCCCACCAGCTCCATTTTGCCCCCTCAGCTCCACTTTGCCCCCTCAGCTCCAACTTACCCCCATCAGCTCCACTTTGCCCCCCATCCTCTCCAACTTACCCCCCATCCGCTCCACTTTGCCCCCCATCCGCTCCAACTTGCCCCCCATCCGCTCCACTATGCCCTCTCAGCTCCAACTTTCCACTATCAGCTCCACTATGCCCCCAGCAGCTCCACCTTGCCCCCATCCGCTCCAACTTGCCCCACCAGCTCCACTTTGCCCCCCCTCAGCTCCACTTGCCCCCCCTCAGCTCCACTTTGACCCTCATCAGCTCCACTTTGACCCCCATCATCTCCAACTTGCCCCCATCATCTCCAACTTGCCCCCACCAGCTCCACTATGCCCCCTCAGCTCCAGCTTTCCCCTAACAGCTCCAACTTGCCCCCATTGTCTCCACTTTGCCCCACATCTGCTCCAACTTGCCCCCTCAGCTCCACTATGCCCCCTCAGCTCCAACTTGCCCCCCATCACATACCTGTATCTCCCGCGCAGTCTTCTCTTCAGTAATGCAGAGCGAGGCGGGAGATCATGACTCCCAGTGCGCTCTGCATTACTAAAGATCCGACCAGATGAGGGAGCGCTGTAGCAACATAGACCTGACTGTGTTGTGGTTCCTGGCGTGGTGTGTGTGGGCGCAGCTCTTCTCCGCTGCATGCCCCCGCCCCCAGTACGTGTGCGCCCTAGGCCGGCGCCTACCTCGCCTATAGGTTGAGCCGGCCCTGCACACAGTCTGACCTCCTAAAAAGAGGGACAACAGGGTGGGAAAGAGGGACAGAGGGATTTGGCCCTCAAAGAGGGACTGTCCCTCCTAAAGAGGGACACTTGGGATGTATGGTATGTGTCTGCCTGTATGCTGCATATGTCTGTGTTTATCAGTGTGTCTGCATTTCACACACATGCGCCCAATGGTCATAACATGACGGGCAACGCCGTCCCATGTTGCTAGTCTTGAATAAAAAGGGGTTTTGAAGAAGAGTCGATAACATAATTTTGCCACTCCAGAAATTGATGGCAAGACCTCACCTCGAATATGCTGTGCAGTTTTGGGCACAAGTTTTCTAAAAGGATACTCTAGAACAGTAGAGAGTACAACGAAGAGCAACAAAATTAATTAAGGGAATGGAGGACATGAAGTGTGAACATTGTCTAGACAAACTTGGTTTATTTACATTAGAGAAAAGATGATTAAGAGGATATCTTGCTACACTGCATAAGTATATACAAGGTCATTCAAGGACCTCTCTGGTGAGCTTCTCTTTCCAAGGCCTGATCAAATTATTAGGGTTCCCCCTTAAGATTAGAGAAAAGGAGGGTTCAACTACAGCAGAGGAAGGGTTTCTACAGTAAAGTTGTAATGATTTTATCAGACACTCAGACCAGAGGTAAAAAATAAAACACAGTTTTATTGAGAACAAATGAGGAACACGGCCCCCTAAGGGCAGAAATAGGTACTGACACGTAACTGAAGGCAAATATGGATATATAGCAGACACAGTATGGATTAGGAGCAATACTGTATAATGCAAAGGGAACAGAGTATCACAAGGGTTAAAGTCCAATGCAAGTAATCAGTCTCTGTTGTGGTGTGTTAAGACAATGCCCAGTAGATGACAAGAGCAGCCAGAGACTGAGGTGCGAGGTGGAGAGCACCTTAGTATTGAGTCCAAGCAGGAGTCCACAAAGGACTGGCGATATGTAAGACCAACCACTTGTGCTAGAGCTAAATGGTACTAGAGCCCAGAGCACTGTGCCGTGCATAACGGGATTAAGAACACTACATGAGTAGAATGAGACCAGAGCCAACGGCACCCTTCCGGTGCTAAACGGGTTAATAACACTGCGAGAGCTAAAAGGACCAGAGCCAGTAGCACCCCATGGTGCGTCAACGGATACACACACTGCCAGATCTGAATGGGACCAGAGCCAGTAGCACCTCTTGGTGCGTTAACAGATACACAAACACTGCCAGAGCTGAGTAGGACCAGAGCCAGTGGCACCCTTCTGGTGCGTAATTGGAGCGAGTGTTATCGCAAGAGCTATCGGTATTGGAAGCCACAACTGCTCTGCAAGTAAAGCGGATAGGCACGGTAATGAAGGCAAACCAGCACAGCAAGTGTTAACGGAGAGGCTCGGTATTGGAGGCAACAAGCTCGGCAAGTGTTACAGAGAGGCTCGGTATTGGAGGCAACAAGCTCAGCAAGTGTTAATGGAGAGGCTCGGCATAGGAGGCAACCAGCACTGCAAGTGTTAACGGACAGGCTCGGTAACTGAGGCAACGAGCTCAGCAAGAGTAACGGATGGGCTCAGGATCAGACGCAACTAGCACTGCAAGGGTGAAGTGGGAGGTCAGCATATGCTGCACACAGTTCACAATGTCGCCAGGCGACATAGACGAGATCTCTCTGGAACAGGATCACAGGACACAGGTCATGGAGCAGGAACGTCAGCCAGGCCGGGTCATAAATGGAACAGGAGCGTCAGACAAGCCGGATCAATCACGGAGCAGGAACGTCAGCCAGGCCAGGTCATACATGGAGCAGGAGCGTCAGACAAGCCGGATCAATCACGGAGCAGGAACGTCAGCCAGGCCGGGTCATACACGGAGCAGGAACCAGTAGAGTAGTCAGACAGGCCAAATCGGTACACAGGAACGCAGGAACACAGCAACGGAAGCACTGGTACTGGAACACCACGAAAGGGCACTTGACAGGTGCCAGAGGCCCGGTATGAGAAGGCCATACTGGGCAGGATTAATCAAGCTCCACCAGTAGGGACACACCACAGCAGAGAGTGACAGAAAATCACGGGATAGAGTGGATACATTTAAAAGAAGGTTCAATGCATTTCAAGCAGAAGGGAACATGCAGGTTTATATTTTGTATTATTAGGTAAAACATGATGTTCTGTAAACAGCATAATGCCCATTTAGGAGTTGGAATGATTTATGCAATTCTTCTTTTCTTAGTTATACTGTGGCAAACGTTGAATTTACTATGTAATTACATAACATTTGGCAGTGTCCATAATTTTATATACTTATAAGAACTGTGCTACTTTTTCCTTGTTCTTAAAGACTAATAAAGGATAATGTAAATGCCATGTCCAAACTTTTTGTAAGAAAGAATCAATGTCAAGATAATAGGGGTGTGGTCTGACCGCATTGTTTAATACCTGCTTTCTGATTGAGCTGTACATCTGCTTGTTTTATCATAATATAATCTATCCTTGAATAAGTTTTATGTACAGGCAAATAAAATGTATAATCCTACCTGGTGGGGTTTAAAATTATTCATGTGCCAAGAAGGAGATCCCATAGAATTGTATTAACAGAGCGTATTACTGAAAATTGAGTAAATGAGGAACTTGTTGACTTGTCAGTGTCTGTCCCCTGGGCAAGAGGTCTCCCCTAATCAGCACAATTCCTTCTTTAAATATGCAGAGCTCATTCAAAACATGTTAAACTATTTTGGTTTCCATTAATGCCATATATGCTGACTAGCGTAATTTTAGTACCAAACACATCCCCTTTTATGAAAACAAATCTTCTCTTTTGGTGCCTAACAACTGAAAAAGAAAATTGCTATATATATTAAAATTCCCCTTCTCTCTTCTTCTGTGGTGCATTTCTAAGAAAGATGAAGGGTTATGCCCTGGATTTGAGCATTAGAATCCCTGCCAATTATTTGCATACTTACTTGATTTGACCGGAGCTCCTGGTCCACCTCCTTAATCCCCACTTCGGTACTGAGCCCAATTTTTTGTACTCTCCATTCACTTTCCTCCCTTCTCTTCTCACTTTTTTTTTTTGTCTTGTTTGTGTGAGTGAGTGTCTTACTTATTATATGTCTGTCGCTGTGAATGTGGGTGGATGAATGTGTGCATAATTCCAGTAAGATTGGATTGGCCACCTTCCGTTGCCTAATTATGTACTGCGTTAATACCAAGCTCTGACTATTGTTCATTGCACTATGTTTCTGATTTTTGATTGGTGACCTTTCTTGCCATGCTCCTTTGTTTTATCAGAGCCAATATGTTTGTAATAATTGTTCTTCTGTTTTTATAACATTTGTAAAATCTAATAGAAATTACTTGAAAAAAAGAATCCCTGCCAATTAGATATGCAGGTGTATACTTGATGATGTAGCAAAATGACTTGTAATAGCAATGTAAACATGTTCATAAGGTAAATATGTGAGAGTTTTCCAAGACAATGGAAGCTCCAGTTTAATTCTATGCAAACATGATCACCCAGTTATCATCAGATATTGTCCACTGAAATAAACACATTTTGCTGTACACCTCTACTAATCAGCCACAAAAGAGAACAAATTGCAGGGAAAATAAAAAAAAAACTCCATGGCAGTAACATAGTAACATAGTAAATTAGGTTGAATAAAGACACATGTTCATCAAGTTCAACCTTCTCCTCATACCCCAGTAACTGAGAATTTTATAGCTTTCCTGCCACTTTTTAAGTTAGTCTTTATCAGATCTTCCTGATCTGCCTACTGATAAACAGTATAACTCTGTATGTTCCCTTTCGAAAGAAATGTGTCTAATCTTCTCTTAAATGTATCCATTGTATCTGCCATAACCACCTCCTTGGGCAATGAATTCCACAATTTAACAGACCTTACTATAAAAAATCCCTTCCTCTGCTGAAGTCTAAACCTCCTTTCCTCTAATCTCAAGGGGTGTCCCCTGGTCACCTGATCAGGCATTGGAATATATAGCTCACCGCAGAGATCCTTGTATTGACCTCTCATATACTTGTTCAATATGATAAGGTTTCCTCTTAGTCATCTTTTCTCTAGAGTAAATAAACCAAGTTTGCCTAGTCGTTCCTCATATGTCAACTCCTCCATTCCCTTAATTTTGTTGCTCTTCGCAGTACCGTCTCTAGTTCTAGTATATCCTTTTTCAGAACTGGTGCCCAAAATTGCACTGCATACTCAAGGTGAGGTCTTACCAATGATTTGTACAATGGCAAAATAATGTTATCCACTCTTGCTTCGATACCTCTTTTTATGCAAGAGAGGATTTTGTTTGCCTTTGCTACTGCTGTTTGACACTGGTCACTGTTTCCAAGTTTGTAGTTGACAAGGATACCCAGGTCTTTCTCTAGCAACAAGTCCCCTAACAATTCCATTAAGTTCATAAGTAGCCTTGGGATTGTTTCCTCCCAAATGCATGACTTTACACTTCCCCACATTAAACTTCATATTCCATTTGTTTGCCCAATCTGACATCAAGGACACTGTGGATATGGGGGGACTCCCCCAAGGGTTGTCGGGTCACATCACCACCACAAGTGTAGGGCAAGGAATAAGCATGGCATCACAAATGAAGGCAGCTCCTTGTGCCATCACATAGGGGCAAAGTTTACACACAGGGGCAAAGTTTAGGATGTGGGCAAGATATATTCAATGATATTTGACATCTCCAGATTAGTCCTGGTCCAGTACACATAGCCCATAGACAGGATGTTCCCTTTCAGTACCATTTTTTGTTTTAACCCTTTCAGTGCCGCTCAAAGAGTTACATTTTTTTGGGGGGGGTCTACATAAGGGTCAATGACCTTGTCAAACTGTAAACCAAAACAAGTAGCTGTAGATTACAGCAGAGATTACATTTTTAACAAATTATCTAGTTAAAGAGGATGTATCACCTCAAACATTTTTTTTTACTATAGGTTTTGTTATTACAGTAGTAGTAGGAAACCCCCCAGCTTTTCTACTACTACTACTTTATTAACAAGCTGTATGGTAAAAAATGTTTTTGAGGTGATACATCCTCTTTACATCTGCTGTAGGAAGGACACCTACCTGGATTTCCTCTTTAAACCTTTAAGGACCAGTGTTCTGTGCAACTCATTGCTTTGTAATGCGTTGCAAATGTCTCTTACCCTTAAAGGGTTAATTGTATTGTAGAACTATGGTCGAAAGTAAACAGAACAGAAGGGTTGATCGAAAACCTGCTCAGTATTGATACAGTACATCACACCATGCACAGAAGTGTTTGTGAAGTAAGACAACTTGATTTTTTAAATTCTGTCTCTTTGTGAACAGGAGGCTGATTGGTCTCTTAACTACCTGAGTGCTAGAGAGGTTTGTAATTCACTGAGAAGCAATGTGTTGGTAGACTTTGGTATCATCCAATGGGTTAAACTAATCTGTTTATTTTAACATTTCCTTTCCTTCTCTTTCCTCATTCACTTCCCATAATGTGGTTCATCCCATCTCTACAAATTTGTCTCCATAGAAAACATAGCCTCCAGCAAGGAAAACCTTTGGGACAAAGGCAGCATTAATCCTTGGCTTTGTTGACTCTGGGGGTAAAGGGTCATAGGTCATTGTATCAATCAGTGACCAGTGCGAAGGAAAGATGGCTGAGAGGCATCCTCAGAAGCTGCTCTTATGGTAATTGAAATAAATGCCAAAGGTATTAACATCTGCATTCATCCCTGTGATGAGTATCAAGATTAGGAGAGATTAATGGCATGTTTATTCACCCTGTGGCATTTCTAATCAGCTAGTTGTTTATACTTTATTATTTAAAAGTAGGTGTAATATTACGTTAGTCAGTGGAAAGTTAGTTTTTCTAATCATATGCTTCTTCCAGGCATTCTGTCCATGTGCCCACCTCTGAGTCTTCTGCTATGTTAGAAGACAAGGCCTGAAGATAATCAGGCTGAATTACTAAGGGCAACGAATAAAGTGCCCCATTGACATAAATGGCACTTTTACATACTGAATGCCAGGGAGGTCTTCAATGCATTGACTGATAATGCACTGAACACCTCTGTAGCATTAAATCAATGGGAATATTTATTTGTCTCTTGTGTAGTTGGTTTGTTCTAGCTCTTTTTAGTTGATCAGCCTTAATTAATTTGTCTTGGATCGGGCTACCTGCCTCTGCAGAGTTGCCACAGTGCCAAGTTGCCTCAATTTTCTTCAGACTAATTATTTCTCTTTTGTAGCATGTTATGCTTCTGCATGCCCACTAAAAATAAGAGGGAGACAGTACAACACTTAGAAAGACAAAGGGAGATGTGATGAAGAGGTGATAAAGTGGAGATGTCTTCTCCAGAGATATCAATTCTCCAGTTCCTATCTTATTCTATGGAGCCTATGCAGTAAGATCTCTTCTTGAGAAATGTTAATGCATAGGCCCCATAGAATAACATAGGAACTGGAGAAGTCATCTCCACTTTATCACCTCTTTATCACATCTTAGTGCATCTCCCCCAATGAGTGTGATATACTAATAAAGTGATGCAATACTTGCATAAACTATTCTGTGCAACATATATTTTTTTACTTTTTAAGTATTACTATCCCTTTAACCCGCTGAATGTTAGAGAGGTCTCCAGAGCATTGCGGAGCAATGCTTTGAGACCTTGCTATTGTTCAACTGCTTAAAGGGATAGTAATACTTAAAATGTAAAAAAAATTATGTTGTAGGGTTTATCCCCCTGAGTAAAACAAGAGTACTCCCACTGCTGAGAGGTCTTTCATTCAAAACGTATTAATTTTCAAAGTTGAATTTTTTAGGTGCAATATCACAGTGGCCTGAAATTGTACAGTGGCGCTGTTGCTACACCATCCTATGGAGATTTATGGTCAACTGACCAGAGTTGTCCATAGGATCATGTAGCAACAGCGCCACTGTACAATTTCAGGCCACTGTGATATTGCACCTAAAAAATTCAACTTTTAAAATTAATAACTTTTGAATAAAACACCTCTCAGCAGTGGGAGTACTCTTGTTTTACTCGGGGGGATAAACCCTACAACATATTTTTTTTTACATTTTAAGTATTACTATCCCTTTAAATGCCCCAATTAATGAAATGGTAATTTTGTCTCCTATGGTTTGCCCCAGAATTGTTCCACTGCTTCTTAGTATTTTACCCTTATTATATTGTCCATATCAATACACTATTTTGGGGTGAAAGTATGAATGCACTAGTGCAGTTGCACTGCCATTAGCTTTCAGTGTCAGTGGCTGCACTAGAGTGTGTGATCCCTGTAGTGCATTCCGTTAGACACACTCAAGCCCTTACACCTACCCCATAAAATGCACAGAAAAATGGCGTAAACATAACATTTTCTTTTATTATGGAATTAAACAAGACATAGTGGAAAAAAATACCCAAAATTCCCATAGAGGGCGTTACTGTCCTTGGTGCAAGAGGCATTAATGGGAACATTTGCAGTGTAGATAGTTTAGTGAAATGCTTTCCGCAGGCATAGGGCTCAAAAATCTATTTCAGCTTCTGGTTTTATTTGAAATTATATTCCTACATTACCCCATTGTCTCCATTTTTTCTGTATTTATATAAACCAGTCCATAGGAAATTAAAAATTGAGGCCTCACTGGCATTACAGAGGGTCAGAGGATAAATATGAAGGACAACAGCAGGGTTCAATTGCCCCAGGCATTCTATATCTTCTCTGATTGCAATTACTCCTACAGAGACATTAACTGAAGCTTCCCTGCCCTTTCCTTGTCTCACACTACTGAAAGGAAAGAGCTTCATTTGTCTTTTGGGAAAGCAGATTGTTCAGCAACCGGCTGTTGAATTTCCGCTGGCGAAACAGAAAGCCATTATACTTACACCCTTATTGATGTGTTGCCAGTGATCCTGCCAATATCAACATGTATTCGACATCTGGTATTGAATTTCTTACATACCACCCAATGTTCAGCTTCAGTTTCTCTCATTATCTAACCTGGAAACGTGAGACTATGTCTATCATATTTTCTAATCTATCTTAATTGCAACTAAAATAATATCAGCAATATTAACAGCATATAGAGTACTAATGAGATCATGAACTTGGCACTAATGGTGTAACACAAGAATTATATTGGGGGCATTACAAAATAAATCAACCCTTTAAGCACCAGAGTATTGTAAAATACCCTGCAAGGCTTTAAAGGGTTAATACAAAAATTAGCTTACAAAGATGTTAAAGGGATAGTAATGCTTAAAATGTAAAAAAAAATATATGTTGTAAGGTTTATACTCCTGAATAAATCAAGGGTACTCCCACTGCTGAAATGTGTTTTAATCAATAGTTACTATAGCTAAAACATTCATTTTTAGTTGCAGTATCACAGTGGCCTGAAATTGTATGGAGGCACTGTTGCTACACCATCCTATGGAGATTAATGGTCAATTGACCAGAGCTGTCCATAGGATGGTGTAGCAAAAGCGTCACTGTACAATCTCAGGCCACTGTGATACTGCACTTGCAAAAATTAAAGTTTGAGCTTTAATAACAATTGAATAAAACACCTTTCAGCAGTGGGAGTATCCTTGTTCTACTCAGAGGGATAAACCCTATAACGTATTTTTTTTTTCACATTTATACAGAAAAGTAAAATATACCTCCATTTAGCTCCCTCTTTGCTTCATCTAGACTCATAATGCACCCCTAGTGTCAATGGCAGGATTGCTCCCAGGGGTTTAGTTTTAAAGATTGCATGTGATTGTATGCGATCACATGATACATTAACCATGTTGCTGTAATAAAAATGGTGACATGAGAATCTCGCACTGTATGACAGGGCAAGATTCTCATGCCGCATACTGAAAGGTCGCATTCCAGCACTTTGAGTGCTAACTGCCCCGACTCTCATTACAGTGTTTCAGTGTGTACTTAGTTCAAAAATCAAAACCCTCAACAGCAGCACAACACACCAAGCTAGTTCCCAACAGTTACAGGAGGGTTAGATGTGTATATGAGAGAGTGGCAGCGACCTATCTGAAATACTGCACTGGAGCTCTGAGTCTCAAGTCATCCTAGCCGCGACGGTTAGATGGCACTTTAAATGCCCACAGAGAATCCCCCAGTTACCTGAGGAACTCTTGCAGGCAGGTGTCACAGAAGTGGTGCCCACAGGTGGACACTTGTACAAGTTCTCTCAAGTCATCCTAGCCGAGTTGCGTCCTGCACCAGAAAGGGTTAATATCCTCTTGTCATGTCACAGCTAAAGGGCAGTACATTCTGAGGCAAAGCAACTGCAGCTTATGAGATTAATTCCAATTGGTTGTGGCCACTGCTGTGCATGATGTGATAAGAGGATATTAACCCTTTCTATGCCAGTGCAGGATGAAACTCGGGCGGTGCTGACTCTGGATGTACACTGAGCAGCTGAGAGCAGGAGCAGACAGCTGAAGTCCCTGGACGGATAGCTGAACAGAGATATATGTATCTCCAGATCAGCAGGAAGATGAAGGGTGTTTAGCTACTACTCATACTCCCACATATTATCAGCAGATTGGGAAGGGTTCATCCCTGAATTGGATGCCCATTCATTGCCCGGTAATTCAATAGTGACACGAATGACTTTGGACCCTTCAGAACCTCTGGCTCAAGCAAATTTCTGTGTCCCTTGTGTGGCAAGACGATTGGACCCTTCAGAAGCTCAGGAGCAATCAAGTTTCTGTGTTCCTTGTGTGCAAAGGGGATGAGAAACACCTTCCTGCAAGAGCTCTTCAGTTAACTAAGGGATTCCCTGTGGGCATTCAAAGTGCTCATTAACACTGGGATGCAACCTTTCAATAGGCGGCATGAGAATCTCGTGCTGTCATACAGTGTGAGATTCTCATGTCGCTATTTTAATTACAGTGATATGGTTAATGTGTCATGTGGTTGCACGCTCTTTTGTGTGCGACTTTATAAAAGGATTCCCTCCCAGGGAAGCAGATCTGCTGATAGGGCACTATCCAAGTGATAGTTGCCCCTTAATATGTAAAGGGGAACTATATGTCCTAGTAATAAGTGCCTCTTAATTTGTTTAACATATTGACTTGCCTGGGTGGGTCTTTATAGCATTTACATTGTTTCTATAATGTCCTACAAATATCTTTTTATAAATCATCCCGTCTCACATCAAACAAACTATGGGCTTCAAAACACTTGAATGACACTAGGGATGAGCGAGCACCCCGATGCTCGGGTGCTCGGGTGCTCTGACCGAGCACCCCCTGAGGCTCGAGTGCTCGGCCGAGCACCCGAGCCCCATTGAAAAGCATGGGAGCACTCGAGCATTAAACCAGGCACCCCCTGCTCTGATGAGCGGAGGGTGCCTGGTCAATGTCCCCCTTCATCTCCGCTATGCCCCTCTTCCACAATGTCCCCCTTCATCTCCTATGCCATAGAGGAGATGAAGGGGGACATTGTGGAAGAGGGGCATAGCGGAGATGAAGGGGGACATTGTGGAAGAGGGGCATAGACTCTATGCCCCTCTTCCACAATGTCCCCCTTCATCTCCGCTATGCCCCTCTTCCACAATGTCCCCCTTCATCTCCTCTATGGCATAGGAGATGAAGGGGGACATTGTGGAAGAGGGGCATAGCGGAGATGAAGGGGGACATTGTGGAAGAGGGGCATAGCGGAGATGAAGGGGGACATTGTGGAAGAGGGGCATAGAGTCTATGCCCCTCTTCCACAATGTCCCCCTTCATCTCCGCAATGCCCCCTTCATCTCCGCAATGCCCCCGTACCTCCAGTCCCTGGTGGTCCAGCGGAGCGTCTTCGGATCTGTGCCTCTTCCGGCACAGATCCCCTTCACCCGAACATGTCGGGCGAGCACATGGCGGTACTCGTACGAGTACCGCCATGTGCCGAGCAGAGCGATGCTCGAGCCGATCCGAGCATCGGCCGAGCACGCTCGCTCAACACTAAATGACACATAAGAATCACAAGCTGGTATCAGACTGTAAACTGAAACACCGAAGAGTGGACTAAAACGGAGATCAAATGTAAATAAAAGCAGTTTAAATAGATGAAACTGATAGCTGTTTGAAGGACACCTACTTAGGTAAATCCTTCTGAGAAAACAAATTAAGAGCCACTTATTCCTAGGGTAAATTTTCAGATTAACTCTTTGAATACCAACGAGGAATCCAACACATTGAGTTACAATGCATAGGATACCTCTCTGGCATTCAAAGGGTTAAAGGGATAGTAATGTTTCAGAATAAAAGCAGCTCTAATTAATCATCATAGTATTCAGACTTTGGAGAGTGCTATATCAACACTGTCAGAGTTGTAGTTCAAGAGTAATTCAATGACAAAGTATCCCCCTCCCGCCCCTTTTACTGATGTAACACTGTTCAGCCATATCAGAAGGGAGGTGCCCAGATAGACTGCAGAGAGGGACAATCTTCAATTAAGATAAGGGAAAAACCTGAAAAACTTGTCAAGGGGGGCAGGGCTTTCATTGTTCTCATAGGAAGAAGATTGTCCCCTGCTGTTATCTGTCTGGTCTATGGACTGGATTCCACATCTGAGAAGAGATGGCTTACACTAGTTAAAAGGGGCAGGTGAATATCTCTCAAACCATAAAGGTTTGAGAAATAAGACTTATATCGTTCTTCATGTTTTTTTAATGCCTACAAAATAAAATAACGATAAAACAAAGTATTACTATCCCTTTAAAGGGATAGTAATACTTCATTTTAACTTTATTTTATTTTGTAGGCATTAAAAAAACATGAAGAATGATATAAGTCTTATCTCTCAAGCCTTTATGGTTTATGAGATATTCACAAGCAAAGTTTCCCCCTCCCGCCCCTTTTACCTACTGTAAACAATCTCTTCTCAGATGTGGAATGCAGTCCATAGACTGGACAGATAACAGAAGGGGACACTCTTATTCCTGTGAAAACAATGAAATCCTTGCCCCCCTTGACAAGCTTTTCAGGTTTTTCCCTTATCTTAATTGAAGATTGTCCCTCTCTGCAGTCTACCTGGGCAGCTCCCTTCTGCCCTGGCTGAGAAGTGTTACATCAGTAAAAGGGGCTGGAGGGGGACACTTTGCTTGTGAATATCTCTTAAACCATAAAGGTTTGAGAAATAAGACTTATATCATTCTTCATGTTTTTTTAATGCCTACAAAATAAAATAAAGTTAAAATGAAGTATTACTATCCCTTTAAGCGGAGAAGAGAAAAGGATTACCACTGCCCACTGCTCCACACAGCCTAATCTTTTTTCAGTGCATTACATATTACTCTAAGGGGAAAAGGGTTAAAAACACATTTAACCTTTGGATTTCAGAGGGCCCAGGAGAACATTGTTTCATTATGGTTTTTAGAGACTTCTAACAGAAAAACAATGACATGTCTTCTGTGTTAAATGTCATAAACAGAGGAATCTTATCAACCATAAAGAAGACTGGCTGCAATTTAGGAGCCAGTGCATTAGTCAGACAGTGAATGATGAGCACATCTTTAGCCACGTTGTCATGTGACATTAAATATCTGAGTCAGGGTATGAAACGTCAACACTAAATAGCTGTTCTGCTCTGGTATGAAAAATATTAATATAATGTATTGTTAAATGTCAACATATTCCACAGTACATAACAACAAAACAACTGCAGCTTATGGAATTGATGGCCCTAAATAAACTCACAATCTATAGATAAAGGGGTATATTTATACAAAGCATGAGTCTTATGGCGAATTTATAGGATATAAGTTCCGGAAGATGCAAAATAGTTTTTTCTAAGGAGGTGGTAAGACAGAAAACAAGGACACAATTGTATTAGCCTCCTCTCCTTTAATATCCATGTCATTTCTGGTATTTTGTTTTGTGTCTTTCATCTGGCAGGAGCAAAATTTCTCTATGGGGTTTATTTACCTAATTATTTGGGACAGTGCTTTTTTTCTTTATTTTTTTCTTCCTTACTTTACTTTTCTTCACTATGAAAATGTATCTTTTAGCTACTCCAAGGGAGTTTCTTTTTATTGTCTAATTTTCTAAGCTCAGATCTTAGACTCCCTGAAGTCGATGCCCAGTCCCACAACTTAAGTGTCTCTTTTGGAGATTGGTAGGGGAGATACCTATAATATTGCCCATGCAATGGCAGACTGGGTTTGGAACGCTGTGGGGGTGATTTTATAAAAAGACTTCTTAGTGAATACTTAAAGTGTTAGTAATGTATAAAAAAAAGTTTTTTGCATTTAGAAGAAATTAAAAAGCTGAGCTAAATGCAAAAAAACGTATCTCTCAAACTGCTATGGTTTAAGAGATACAGGCGTTTAAAGTTTGATTTCTTCTATTGACAGCTGTAAAGCTGTCAGCAGGAGATCCGTGTCAGTCGACACGGAGGCGCTTGAGAAGTGCCGAGATCTCGTTACTTACACAGAATCCCTTCATCGGAATGGTCTAAAACGTGTTATCCTGATCGACACTGAGGCGATTGAGAAGTGCCGAAATCTCGTTACTTACACGGAATCCCTTCATTGGAATGGTCTAAAATGTGTGCCTGAACACTAGGCACACGTTTTAGACCATTCCAATGAAGGGATTCCGTGTAAGCAACGAGATCTCGGCACTTCTCCAGTGCCTCCGTGTCGATCAGGCACACGTTTTA
The DNA here is from genome assembly GCA_037306005.1 of Rhinophrynus dorsalis. NCBI lineage: Eukaryota > Metazoa > Chordata > Amphibia > Anura > Rhinophrynidae > Rhinophrynus > Rhinophrynus dorsalis. The sequence goes on from CM074724.1 coordinate 130,805,829, forward strand.
GACCATTCCGATGAAGGGATTCTGTGTAAGTAACGAGATCTCGGGACTTGTCAAGCGCCTCCGTGTCGACCGACATGGCTGTCAGTAGGAGAAATCAAACTTTAAACCACAGTGGTTTGAGAGATACGGTTTTTGCATTTAGCTCAGCTTTTTAAGCTCTTCTAAATGCAAAAAACTTTTTTGTAGGCATTACTAACACTTTAAGGATTTTAGCTAAAATTCACAACGCTTGGTCATATTTATAAAGAAATAAAGTCACGTTTATAAATATGTCTATCTGAGAAAATCCTGCATATATTCACACCTGTGAATATATTTTCGCACACATAGTAGTATTATATACTTACAATAAGAACAAGTTATATCTGGCATTATGTACAATTAGCGAATTTCTTTATAAGTACACTAGGACACAATTCTTATTTGGCAAGGACCATTTCTACTCCACTTTTCAAAAAATCAACTAACTGGAGTTGCAGAAACAAGAAAAAGGGGACAAAAAAGCATGCGCCCCTGTGTATATCAATTTGCATATACAATAGCCACCACCAGCACTCTGCAAAGTGCGCACTCACAAGAACATTATGCTGGATAAAGGTATACGCCCGTCCCAGCAAACCGGCAACTGAGGAGTTAAGTGCTGCCCTCAGATACAGCATAAGGATCTAATTTCCAGGACCTTGATGGCTGTTCCCGGATGGCTGCTCCCGGATGGGTGCTCCCAGGCGGTGTCAATATTCCAAAAGATGTTTTTGATGTTTTTAATGTGATTGGCTTTACAGCTTTCAGAAAGCAGTCTTGTGTTGTGAAAGACATTAGCGTTCAAGCCATTACGATTTTTATATACATATTTTATTAAAGTTTCTTTACATCTCACTTTGTGTGAACAAGCTGCCGTATCTGTTCGTTGGTATGTTACCCAAGTGAAGACGGGTTTAAGATCTTCTTGCACGCATAAGTCAGACTAACTGGTGTCAGAAGCCTGACAAATATCAAATGTGAGTACAATGATTTTTTGATACAATTTTTATATTGTTGCCTTATGATATTGCATCAGTAGCTGCTTCCTCTTTTTTCTTTTTTTCTGGGTCTTTTGAAATGTGAAATTTACTGACCGATATTTGTATTTCCTCTGTGTCCTTCCACGGCATACTTTGGGCAATTGGCTCCACCTCCTAGCTGGTAGGACCAATAAAACTTTTTAAATTTCACTCCAAACCTCCCCTCTGCAATTATACGTTTGTCCAAGCTGTAACGAGAAAGAAGGTTAGAGAAGGATCATATGTAGCATAGCCAACCTATATACTGTACCTCCTAGGCAGTAAAAGGAACTAGCAAAACTGGCAATGATACATTACCAACCAACTGTAGGGAAGGGTTGCCGTGGAAGGACACAGAGGAAATACAAATATCGGTCAGTAAATTTCACCTTTCCTCTGTGTCCGATCCACGGCATACTGTGGGACTTACCAGAGCAGTACCCCAGGCAACTTAGGGAGGGTAGCAGAATGGTTTAGACAGGAATGGCTGCCTCCAGCACCTTCCTGCAAAATTTGGCATGAGCTGAAGCCTGAAGATCAAGTCTATAGTGTCTGATAAATGTCGAGACTGATGACCATGTGTCGGCCTTGCAGATCTCCTCAGGAGAAGCCGCCGCCTTCTGTGCCCATGAAGTAGATATAGACCTAGTTGAATGGGCTCTGAATACCACATTTTTCGTGGCCAATCCGGGGCTATGAGAATGATGTTTACTTTGTCTCTTCTTATTTTTTGCAGAACCTCTGTAAGAAGAGGAATGGGAGGGAATATGTAAGCCAGTTGGAATGACAATGGTATTCTTAGAGCATCCTGATGCCATGTCTGTGTTTTGTACCATCTTGAGAGGTACCTCTGGCATTGCCGGTTTTGGGCTGTGGCCTTGAGGTCTATGGATGGGGACCCCAGAACCGACACAATGGATCTGAAGACCTCCTTGTTTAGGCACCATTCCCCTGGATCCAATTTTCTTCAGCTGAGGAAGTCTGCCTGGACATTGAGCAGCCCTGACAGGTATGATGCAGTTAATGCTAGTAAATGTTTCTCCGCCCATAGCAGAATCCGGACTGCCAGCCTGAATTGAGAACTTCTCGTACCCCCTTGGTTTAAAAGGTATTGTAATGCTGCCACATTGTCTGAGCAGACCAGGACTACTTGGCCTAAGAGTCTTGACTGGAAGTATCTTAGAGACTTCCACACTGCCAGGAGCTCCAGGACATTTATATGAAGACTGTTCTCTCAGGAGGACCAGGTGCCTTGTACTGTGTTCCAGATCCCTCCCCACCCCAATCTGCTGGCATCAAGCTCTGCCATGTTGGGTCGATGAAGGGGCGGCCCCTGGATAGATTCCTGCTTTGAATCCACCAGGAGAGTTCCTTTTTCATGGAGAGAGACACTGGGATCCTCTGAGCATCGATAAAACTGAAGGAAATTGTCTTATGTTGATCTGGCATGTGTTCTGGCCCATGGAATGATCTGCTGAGCCAATGACAGGTGACCCAGGAGCCTGGAGAAAGTTTTTGCCATGTATACTGGTCTCTGAAGAAATGACTGCACTTGAGCTTTTATTCTTTCCTGACGTTCCCGAGACAGGGTCTCTATACCGAGTTCTGTATTGAAGTTTACTCCCAAGAACAGAAGATCCTGAGATGGAAGTAGTACACTTTTTTCTTCATTTATGATCCATCCCAGAGTCTACAACAGGTGAAGACAGATGTTCATGCTCTTTTTTGCTTTTTGTCTTGATTCTATTATGAGTATATTGTCTAGATAAGGTACTATGCATATCTGATGCTTTCGTCTCAATTCTGCCATGGTTACCACCAAGATCTTTGTGAACAACCGAGGAGCTGACACCAGCCCAAATGGTAGAACTCTGAACTGGTAGTGAGAGATGAAGATCTGAAATCTTAGGTATTGCCTGTGTGCCTGTCTGATCAGGATGTGATAATAAGCCTCCCTTAAATCTATACGGGAGAGAAAGGACTTTGTTTGAGTCAGCTTCAAGGCTGAGATTGCTCATTCCATCTTGAAATGTCTTATCCTGAGGATAGCACATATTTTTATGAAATAAATGTTATATGTTATGGGTTTTTTTGCTGAGTGTAAAAAAGTTTCTCCAATATCTAGAAGATTTGGATTTAAAAGTTTATTACTGCTCAGACTTTTTTTTACGCTAAACTTCAATTTCCAATTGTGGTCATCACCATGTGACGATCCTATAATTTACTATCTAGAGCCATAGTTGTTTAGTTGTTGTTGTAAGCTCTAGCATAATAAAAAATTGATTTCAGGACACTAGTTGCCATAGCTTCTACCCAGCTGATAATGATTAAATAAATACATAAATAAATACATAAATAAATAAATACATTTGAGCTCTAAGTATTTTGTATGAAACATCTTGCAGTATTGAAAGTTCCCTTGTTTTACTCAACAGAAATAGCTGTGCTGTGAATGGCTTCTAGCTTTACAGCAAATTGTGATCAGCATTATACTGAGGATGCAAATTCAGTATAATGCTAATCGCAGCTTGCTGTAACACTAGGAGACGTTCACAGCACACCGAAGGGAAGCGTGAACGCGCTCCGTGGGGCAGCTGGGAGGGAGGTGGGAAGAGAAATAGGACGGACTGAAGAGCTGTGCTGTGCACATAATGCTGAAGTGCACAGCACAGAAGGTAAACTGTCTTTTAAAGTAGTTATAGTAAAAAAACAAAACAGCGTTTATAGTATAACTTGTATTAACAAAGCATATGGGAAATTATTTTTAGAAGGTGATACATCCCGTTTAACACCTTGAGGACCAGTGGGGCTTGCAACACATAATTAATCAATGCATTGCACTCTCGTCTGGTCCTCAATGAGTTAATGAATAGGTCAGTCTGAGCTCCTCAAAATGTTTCAGACTTCAGCTACATAACTGCATAGAAAACATTCTCTCTCTGTAAACAGGTAATGCTGACATTTGATGCTGCCCTGAATTTTTCAGCCAGGGTCTATGAAGAATGCTGATAATTTCTAGCTGCTGCAGAAACTCTTGTGAAATTCATTTGTACATCAGTGTGATTCTTCTGCTTCAGTGTGTCATGACCTACAATGGAGGAGACTTTCATAAAAGAGGTTGTGAGCTAGTTTTTTTATTTTATTATTATTTTTAGTTAATTTACCTCCAGTGGGAGAGGGTGAATGGACTGAAGGAAGTTGCATACCTTTCTTAACCCCTTGAGTGCTGAGAGTATGCAATGCATCTAACCCTCTGGATGTCTCTGGGGCACACTTTTCTGGTACTTCAAAAGTTAACTGAAGTATCTTTAAGAGCTAAAGGGATAGTAATGTTTCAAAATAAAAGCAACTCCAATTCATCTTCATAGTATTTGGGCCATGGAGAGTGCTAATTTAGTACTGTCAAAGTTGTAGTTCAAGAGCAATTGAATGATAAAGTATCCCCCTCCTGCCCCTTTTACTGATGTAACACTGCTTACCTCAGAACAGAAAGGTGGTGTCCAGATGGCTTGCAGAGAGGGACAATCTTCAATTAACATAAGGGAAAAACCTGAAAAACCTGTCAAGGGGGGCAGGGCTTTCATTGTTCTCACAGTAAGAAGACAGTCCCTTGCTTTGAGCTGTCTGGTCTGTGGACCAGATTCTACATCTGAGGTGAGCAGTGTTACACTAGGTAAAAGAGGCGGGAGGGGGATACTTTATCATTCAATTACTCTTGAACTACATCTCTGACAGTACTGAAATAACAATCTCTGTGGCTCAAATACTATGAACATTAACTGGAGCTGCTTTTATTTTGAAACATTACTATCCCTTTAAGGATGCATACCCCTCTGGCATTCAGAAGGTTAAATAGATAGGCTTGAGTTAAGGTTACACATCCCTGCTGTACATTAAGCATTAATACAGTTGATAATGAGGTAAGGCTACATATCTCTCTGAAACTTAAGTGGTTAAATATAGTGGCTATATGAGGTAAGACTGAAAACCATCCTGGAATGCAAGGGGTCAAATGCAATGGATGTATCAGGTAACTCTGCCCACCCCTCTGGAATCCAAGGGTTAAGTTCTGTGGCTGGACACTTCTCTGAAACTCAAAAGCTTAAATGCAATGGATTGTATCCAAAAGATTTAACCCTTTGAGTGCCAGAGGGGCACACAATGCATTGCTCTGCACTGGTATGTCAAGCATGGGCCCTTGTTCTCCATGAGGGAATCAGTTGCTCCCCATTGATGAGGCCCACATAGGCTGAAACATATATCTGGGGTTGTGCTGCTTCTCTCGTGTGGAGGATTTGCCTGACATTTTGGAGCTGGACTGTCGGTGGGCAGGACTAGTCTGCTTCTATTGCACATGATAACAAAAAATGTGACTTGAGCAGCACCTGAGAGGCTACCATGCCTTAGAACAAAACACTTGTTTTTTTGTCTTGATGTTCGTTCGTCACACTGTTCTGTAGTGTACCTAAATGGAAAGGTATGTCAAACATGGGCCCTTGCTCTCCATTTGCCTAGAGGGAATCAGCTGCTCCTTACTGATGAGGCCCACATAGGTTGAAACGTATGTCTGGGGTTGCGCTGTTTCTGTCATGCAGAGAGGATTTTACTGACATTTCGGAGCTGGACTGTCTGTGCGTTGGACCAGTCTGATGTGAATATGAAAATTTCCTCTCTGCAATGACGTGGGAGTGAAAAACGTGATGTGAGCAGCACCTGAGAGACTGACGTGCCTTAGAACAAAGCACTTAATTTTGTTCAGTCTCGGTGTGCATTTGTCACACTCTTCTTTTATATTCTTATTTTTGGATACCATTCATATACCTCAGCACTATGGTAGTATACCCTACTACGCTAATTAACTCTTATTATATTGCTTCCCTATCACTTTCATATTGACCTTGCTCTGGGCTGAGCCACTTAGTCAGATTGTGAATACACTGGAGCGTATAATGGAGTTTACCAACTACATCACTGAGAACAAATAATTTCCAATGATTTCCATAGGAATCTTATCCTCTTAACCCTTTGAGTGCCAGAGGAGTATGCAATGCATACAATGGGTTAAATGCTAGAGAGGTCTCAATATCCCACACACTGATTAAGGTCAATAGCTTCTGGCCTTCCCCACATGCTATTATAGCTAGTTTATATGATTCCATGTAGAAATTAGGTGTAAGGCAGATAATGCTTATTATATTGTAAGGGGGCAGCTCTGAGTCTGCTGTATGAGGTTTTCTGTTGGTGCCATGCTACTGGGACCACTAGTGACTCTTTGCATAGTAATTGCAGAGCGGAAAAGTTTCCATGGATTTTTTTTAAATGTTGGTAAGTACATACCTCCCAACTGTCCCTCTTTAGGAGGGACAGACCCCTCTTTCAGACCCAAATCCCTCTGTCCCTCTTTTCTACCCTTTTGTCCCTGTTTTCAGGAGATCCGAATGAGTAGCATTTATTACATGCTGCACAACAATAAAACTCACATACATGTGTAGTTAATCTTTAATATATGTGTTTATAAATTAATTTGTGTAAATAAAATACTTTGGTCTTGCTCTAAATAATTTATTCAGTTACACGAAGAGGAGCCGGTAGGTCATGAAATAGCCTAAAAATTCTCGGTAATGCCCCGTCCACCAGCCACACCCCCACAAACACCACCTAAAACAAAAGTGTCCCTCTTTCGCCATTTGAAATGTTGGGAGGTATGTAAGTATGCTATTGCTGGTCTAAAACTCCCATCATCCTCCAGCAGCCAGTGGCTGCCAGAGGATAATGGGAGTTGTAGTTCAGCCAGAGGGCCTCAAGTTGCCCATCCCTGTTCTTGCAATGAGACTTTTTGTGGCCTTATAATCTTCCCATTCATGCTATATGTAAAATATGGGCTGCACACTCATTTGAGATGTTCTCCTGTCATGTACTGTAAAAACAATCAATGTTTACTTCAGTTCAATCTTGCTTTGGTGTTCCTGGTGAATAACCGCTACCATAGAAACAGGGAGAACACATTTTTTTTTCACTACACACAGTGCAAAGAATCGAAGAAGCCATAACTCAGCACAGAAAAATCCTGCTGTAGAAATCTATGAATTGTTCACCTCATCTCAGTCTTTTGAATGACCCGTGCTGTGAATGTTATTTTTGCTCCAGACAAACAGATCTTCTTTTTTTTAATTACAGAAGCTCTAAACAATAAGTCAAATAAAATATAAATTGGAGAGAACTGCCATTTTATTTGTTTATCCAAAAAGGGCAAAAACATTTTTTTGTACTGAAAAACCTTTGATGTTTGCTGGTGCTGAAAAATTCCAATACAACATTTTTGTAGTGAAAAAATTATTTTAGCAAGTAAAATATGCACAAAAACTGGAGCACACACAAAAAAATTATATTTGTATTTAGCCAAGACATGAGCATACCAGGGAACTCTCTGGAACTGACCTGAAGACTCAATTTTTTGCAGTTGATTACCAGGTCTCCAAGGACAGAGGATGATTCTCCAGATGTGGTGAGTTTCTTATGAAACTCTGCCCACTTCTGCTCCTTCCCACACTGTTCTTCCTACTTCCCACCCACTTCTGCTCCTTCCCACACTGTTCTTCCTACTTCCCACCCATTTCTGCTCCTTCCCACACTGTTCTCCCTACTTACCACCCACGTCTGCTCCTTTCCACACTGTTCTTCCTACTCCCCACCTACTTCTGCTCCTTCCCACACTGTTCTTCCTACTTCCCACCCACTTCTGCTCCTTCCCACACTGTTCTTCCTACTTCCCACCCACTTCTGCTCCTTTCCACACTGTTCTTCCTACTTCCAACCCACTTCTGCTCCTTCCCACACTCTTCTTCCTACTTCCCACCCCCTTCTGCTCCTTCCCACACTGTTCTTTCTACTTCCCACCCACTTCTGCTACTTCCCACACTGTTCTTCCTACTTCCCACCCACTTCCCGTTCCCACCCTGTTCTGCTCACTTCCTACCCACTTTAAATCCCATCCAGTTAAGCCAAACCTGCCCATGATTAAGCCCCACCCCTTTATGACATGAATATAATCATATATATCCCCCTGTGGCACCACATGAGCCGCCTCTGGGGACTCTAGAAAACAAAGTTCCCATGTATGGACATAGGCGGCAACTCAAAAAGTGTGAAAGCTATTGTCGCTACAAATCATGCAAAATAAATGTCAGTTCGGCCTTTAGTACTAACACATAATGCCTCTATAATCCAATTATAAATGGTTTCTAATATTTTTGCAAACAGGCTTTAACAAAGTTTATTTTCCTTCTAGGGCCCACTGTTATCAATCATTCACTTGGGAGGACAAAGATGGTGATGGTGATGACTAAAGGTCGGGTTCAATAAGCTAAAGAAGAGCAATTCTGGAGAAAAACATCTGCACCACAAGGGAACATTACCAGTTATTTAAATGGGACATTTAAACCCTTGAGTACTAGAAAACAATGCATTGGAGGCATCTAGCATTCAAGCAGTTAAACCCTAAACCATTAAGCTCACTAAAAGACAAGTTGTGCCCATGAGTATGTGCTCCGGTAGCTCAGGTGTTAACAATTGCCAAACTGAATGGCTAATCCAGCACTGCCATTCCTGGAATAAGGAGGCAGCCTCCACTTCCATCTCTGATCAGCGAGTGACACAGTGGGAGCTCGGATGTCAGAGCCAAATCCTGGATCAGCCATGCAACTGGGCAAGATTTAGACCCTGAGCTAACTGAGAATCTAGGGGTAGTAAAAAACAAATGGCCTGAGTTTAATTAGGTTATTAGTTTAGGGCATACTAATATTTAAAATCAATGTAAATTTTGGGAACGCTTATTCGTTCCCTCTCGTACAGCTAGAATGTTCCAGAATTACACTTTTGTAGCTTATTGCTATGACCCTAAGTATGGAATGATTATTTAGTTGTATATAGTGCATGCATTATATACAGGTTGCATTTTTCTAATAAAATACTTTGCAGTCTGATATTTTCAGCAGCCAATTTTATTTTTTTTAAACTTTCTAAAAAACATTTTCATCTGGAAAAGTTTCTGGCTCGGCACCATATCTCTGGAAAAAAAATCTAGTCTGTACCCATAGTCATCTGTTCCATAATTTTGTAGAATAAGTAATGTTCAGAGGGTGTGGCTCTCATTAATCTTGCTCTTTAAATAATCTATGAAAATTCTATAATACAGCATTGGTTAGCATCTGGGGCACTGGGTTTGAACAGTTTAATCTGTGTTGTAAGAGATTTTGTATATGAGATATGCTTAAGAACTGGTGTACCGTATGTGGTGAATTATGTATAGTGTGTAAATAGGGACACCCAAACCAAGTACCTGGAACTATTTGTAGTCCTCAGATAAGGTCAAGTGTGCCCAACATGCAAAGTTCATTAACTCTCTGAGCTCCAGAGAGGTATCCAATACATTGGACACCTATATGGCAAGCAGTGGGTTAAATTGTTAAATGTGGCCTCTGTGACACCCAACAATAAACCTTAAATGGTCTTCAGTGATGATGCAAATGTTAATGTTATATATGTAAGTTTTTGTAGCAAAATGTCAGGTAGCTTGTTAACCTAGCTACGGATTACATACAGTAATCCATATAATCACACTACATTGTGTGTCTGTGCACATACATAATCTTTAAGGACAGCAATTACATTTACCAAATCTACTCCTAAGGGATTGGATTTAGTGAAATTCTTGGGACTTTTGTTTGCTGCCCCAAAACGGCTTATGTTTGCTGTCATGAAGAGCAGGGCAGAAAACAGATCTCCTTAGCTGCTGGATGAAAGTGATTGCTAGATACAACCAGGAAGTTGCAGGCATTGCTGTTTGAGCGCAACCCTGTAGCTGGCTAAGGTAGGGTTAGCAAACCTGTTCCTAGCAGTCTCTGGGAGCTGAGACCATAGCCTCATGTGACTGAACTACGTGACTTGATGTCTTTCAGTTCAAGTCACTATTGTTGGATCAGTGAGATCGCCTGAGGTCATATTTCAGATCTCAGTTCAACTTTCCAGCTTATCTGCTGGGGACCAAAGCTCCTGAAATGGCACTGTCTACACAATACCTACCATTTAATTGGATAGTAATGTCAACATATAAAGTAATATTTGATTGCTCATTGTAATTTTATATAATGCGCAGTACAGTGCTCAATGTCCTTATCTTTGTATAGTGCTTGTAATTTGAGTTTTCCCCTTATGACCTTTTTCACGTCAGTCATAGTCCCCTCAGATCTGAAAACCTGTCGCTTGACCAGACGGATTGCAATGAGGGACAATATTGCGTGTGTCAGTATAAGGAAAACCCTGGCCTTGACGAAGGGGAGCAAGGTTTTCAGATCAGAGGGAACTGGGAATGATGTAGTGAAAATGGCAGGAGGACTTTCAGCTAAAATTACAAGCACTATAGAAAGATAATGACATTGAAAACAGTACTGGCATTTTATAAAATTACAATGAGCAATTGAATATTACTTTATATGTTGACATTACTATCCCTTTAAAGAAATGAAATTTTGTTATACTGTATATGGCCCTTGAATTGTACATGACAAGTAATTCATGACTGACAATGTACAAAGCATTCAGTGGTCTGTTTTTGTCACCCTCACCTGATTGTAATATAATAAAGTGGAATCTACCTCAAAAACTACTTTAACCCCTTAACACCTTAAGGACCATTGCAATACCAGGACCGTCACGGCGGTCCGGCACTTAAGGACCAGTGACGGTCCTGGTAAGTTACGGAGTTCAGGGCTCCCGGCTCGGTTGCCCGCTGCTCTGGAAGCCCTGACAGGAAGCGAAAAAAAAAAAAAGCCCTGTGGTCCTCAAGTGCCGGCTGCGGTGCGCTGGTCCTTAAGGGGTTAAGGACAGGGAAAATCTGGGGTAGTTTGCACTTAGGGACTGGAGAAATTTTGACCTTTTTGACTATTCTTTATTCAACAGTATTTTCCCTCTAAGTCTTTTATCCCAGTGCCAAAAATTATACACAAGTAGGGCTTTCTTTTGATACCACACTTATATGAATAACCCACCATCTCTTTTATTTATAACTAGTTGAACAGCCCGTTACACGGGCCACAGTGCCTCTGGCAGCCGGTAGCGGGGCAGTTACACGCAGTGGAGACTGCCCGCGCCTCGGCTGATACAGAGCTGGACGCTCCTTCGGAGCGCCCAGCTCTGTATCAGCCGCGGCGCGGCCACTCTCCACTGCGTGTGACTGCCGCACGCGCAGCAGTGTCTGCTGCGCATGTCGGGCGTTACACACAACTTAGCAAATTATTATATAGGATAAACTAAACAATAACAACAATTTGAAAAAAAACCCCAACTTTTTATAGGTTGTCCTGTGATAACTTTTGCCCAACTTGTTCATTTTTTACTAATATATGAATGGTCATTCGCACCTTCGAAATGTACAGTTTTTGGGGGAGCACTGTTCCTCTGGGGCAAAAATCCCCATGTCCCTCTTTCCTTCCTTGATTTTCACCTTTTTTGACAGTATATTTTGTAGTGTGTATATAGGTGTATTACACTGCTCAACAGCAATAAATCTTACATTGTTTATTTAATGTTTAGTGTGTGTGTTTATGACTGATCTGTGTGAATAAAATACTTTGGTTTTGTTGCACGTATTTTATTTTATTACACAAAGAGTTGTCCATAGATCTTACACCTCGAATGCTCCCAGCACCAGCACTGAATGGGTTAATACCCCCCAACTCTGGCATTGACGTGGCAGGACCATCACTGGTCCTTAAGGGAAGTTTACCCATGATGGTCCTGGCATGTCATGGGTCCTTACGGGGTTAAACAGGTGGCAACCTGATCACACAACATGCATGCCCATTTTATGGAGGCCACAAGCCTCTCTTCACAGAGATCATAAAACAATGCCCTCACACATCAGAACACTGAGTTCTGCAGAGGGGTTCAACACATTGAGAAGCAATGCGTTGGGCACCTCTCTAGTATTCAAAGGGTTATGGCATTTTTATTTTGTAATATTGGTTTCACATATACTATAAAACTAATTGTTTATACCAATTTTCTAAGGGAGCTCATTAAGATAAAAGGTGCAGTTCTGGAGCTGACCAACCTCAACATAGGGGACAAATTAGGCCTCCCCAAAACCCCCACTGATTTTATGTTGGATGTTTAACCCATTGAGTACCAGAGGGGTATGCAAAGCAATGCATTGCTTACCTCACTGGCATTCACAGGGTTAACCCCTTGAATGCTAGAAAAGTCTCCATACATTCCTAAGCGATGACTTGGCGATGTCTCTGAGAATTGGAAGTCCCATTCAAATCGTTTGGGAATTTTCTCTCTTATTGTACAGCTGGTATGTTCCTGAATTTATCCTCTTTAACGTAATGAGTACAGCCCTTGGTTTCAAATTTGTTTCAAGTATTCAAAGAATTGACTAAAGTGCACTATACACACAGAACAATATGTGATGCTGGATTTGAAAGTGTTAGCCTTTTTGAGCAGCAGAGATATGCAGAGCATTACAAATTGTGGAAACTGAATACCCAGCCATTGTGTTCTCTATAATACAATGCAGTGCTTCTCAAAGAGCCCTTAAACCCTAAACATTCTTTCCCATTTCCATGACTCACCAAAGGCCTTTCTACGCTACCCACAGTGGACTGAAAACACACAAACTGAGATCTTCCTTCTATTTTTGACACTGAAAAGAAACCCATGACAACAGTCTTTGTTTTGAAATTATTATAATGTCATAGCCTTCCCCTTTCAAAAGTTGAACGAATAAAAGCTACATCCCAGAGTTATTACCTAAGGAGATTTTTTTGTATTGTACTTTAATTTAGTTTTCACTTGACATTTTAAGTTTATTTCTACAGCACTGAGGCATTAGTCAATATTATTGACTAGGACTGTCATACCTGAATGACTCATTTGACTATGGTTCAGGACACAAAATCAAAATAAACTGCAACATCATGCATATAATATGCGTATCTCACTGGACTACAATCACTGAAATTCAGGGGAGGGCTGGCCTGGGGGGCAAGGGGACAACTGCCCCCCAGGCTGGTCATAAATATGGGCCAGTGGGCCACTGCCTCACTTAAAGGGATAGTATTACTTCAAAATTACTATCCCTCATATTGTAGCCTTTAATAAACTGAGTTAAATGACACCAGCGGCATCTCTCAGACCTTTATGGTTTAAGAGATAGCCGCTTTCAAAGTTTCCTCTCCCCTGCTGTCAGAGTTCTGCTGCCAGAAGGGGAATCCGGTCCCGGGACAGACGGAGGCTCTTAAACAGAGCCGATATCTCGTTATGGAAGGAAAAATGATTCATTGAAACAGTCTTCTACGTGTGCTTGGTAACCAAGCACACGTAGAAGACTGTTTCAATGAATCATTTTTCCTTCCATAACGAGATATCTGCTCTGCTGAAGAGCCTCCTCTTGATTCAGAGACCGGATTCTCCTGCTGGCAGCAGAACGCTGACAGCAGGGGAGAGGAAACTTTGAAAGAGGCTATCTCTTAAACCATAAAGGTCTGAGAGATGCCGCTGGTGTCATTTGACTCAGTTTATTAAAGGCTACAATATGAGGGATATTAATTTTGAAGTAATACTATCCCTTTAATATCCCATTTGCTGCTGTAAATGGAGTAAACAGAATTAAGGAGCTACACAAGTATTGTAGCTCCATTTCAATTGTAAGCTCTGTGGTATCACTAATGTAGCTCCATTTCAATTGTAAGCTCTGTGGTATCACTAGTGTACCTCCATTTCAATTGTCATCTCTGTGATATCAATAGTGAACTACCATTTCAGTTATAAGCTCTGAGGTATCATTTGACTTAATCCATAACATTAATGCCAGCTATAACATTAACAAAAGGGGGTGGGCTTGGACATTGGGCTGGAGCGGTAATAGAAATAGGCCACTTAATTGTACTTGCCCCCCCAGGCCAAAAGTTGCCAGCCCTCCCCTGCTGAAATTAATACATTTAGCAGAAGTAGTAGGAGCTTCCATTACTGATACATGAGTAAGCTAGGGTGATAACGCGGTGCACATTTAGGGTCTTATTCATCAACATGTTCTTTGATTGTAGATACTGTTTTGGGGAGCTAAAGCCACAGTTTCGATGCTTTAAAACCTAAGTCTTGTTGCCATCTTGGGGCATGTAATTGTGCCAATCTCCATTAACCCTTTGAGTGCTAAAGAGGTATCAACACTTTGCAAGGCGATGCATTGGATAACTCTCTAGCACTCAGATGGTTTAAATAATGGCAAAATTGGGCTTCACAGTGCATTAATATACTGTATTAATTTGGCCTTTTAGGAACCTAGATACTCCTCTGTTCATCGTGCTTCACGTTCATTGGAGACGTCTCCAGTATTCAAGGTGTTAAAGGCCCCATTTACATCAACAGGAATTTTACTTTATTCCATGTGTAAAAATTGGCTCATCTCAGAATTGCTCCATTTTTTACTTTGTGCATACGGCTAGAGATAACAGATGTCTTGGATTACACTATTCATATAGAAAACTCACCTGTTGCTTAAGCCACTAAGAAATGAGAACAGACGATGCAGACTCCATGTAATACCCACACTCTATCCTATATAATAATTCGCTAAATCGTGTGTAATGCCGCGACATGCGCAGTAGACACTGCTGTGCGTGCTGCACTCATGCACAGTAGAGACTGCCCGTGCCGCGGCTTATACAGAGCTTGGCACTCCGAAGGAGCGTCCAGCTCTGTATCAGCCATGGCGCGGGAGGTCTCTACTGCGCGTGACTGCCCCGCGACCGGGTGGCAGTGGCACTGTGGCCTGTGTAACGGGCTGTTCAACTAGTACGTGTATAAAAGATGTCAACATCATTCTGTGATTATTAGATACTAGTATGAAAACCCGTGTACACGGGCTAAAGTACCACCCAGCAGCCCCGGCTGCTGCCCCGGAGCCGGGAGCAGAGACAGGCGGTGAGCCATTCGGAGCGCCCCACTCAGGAAAAGCATGCTCGCCCAGTCTCTACTGCGCATGACTACATCGTTCCGCCAATCTCTACTGCACATGACTGCATTGTTCCAGCAGTCTCTACTGCGCATGACTGCATCGTTCCAGCAGTCTCTACTGCGCATGACTGCATCGTTCCAGCAGTCTTTACTGTGCATGTGTGGTTATGCACACAGGGAGCTTCGGAGACTAGCACTTTATTGTATTTAGATCATTTGTACTATCCATGCCAATCCTATAGTGCAGTTGATTAGCTTAAGAATTGCACCATTATAGCCTTAAGAATAAGGCCCTTAGAGTTAACAGTTGCTTAAAGTGGAACTAACATTTTAAAAAGACTTGGATTAGTGTGAAAGAGCTTTCTAAATCACCTACATTTATGAGACATTTGTCAGTTTATGCAAATTAGCTAGTACTGACTGGCACAGCCTGGTGTGCCATATAACTACATTCTTCTCTCCCTCCCAATTGCCACTTCCTGCCATGTAAAAGAGCTACTACTTAGTCTGATGAGTACCATGACCCTCTGTGCAACAAATACACATGAAAAGGTAAAACAATTGATTAAATCAATTGATCAGAGTGGTTGATAGATAATTCTTACTATAACACGTAAACATATTCATGCTTCATTAGTAAATTCCTTATATCCAAGACATTACTGCTCCATCCATCCACTATATCGGCCTGTATTTCAGCACATATTCATTATAGTTTACCTACAGAAACCATGAAAATCCTGTTACTTGAGTTGTCCTGAATTATTGAAAGTGGAATATATATGAGGCTAAACCCACAAGCCTGCTTTATCCTTGGTCAGAGTTACAATTATGTAGTGCCAGTTTCAGGGCTTATTCCTCTTTAAACTGTATGTCAAATACCTCACCATATAGTCTCCCCTCCACAGGGCCACAAATAATTGACTGCAAGTTAAACCTATTATTGCTGCAATTATCCATAATCTATTCAAACTGAGAGGAGCACAAAATTACATAACATCATATGCCCAGCGTACAGCTTGCACATCTGTTTCACATCTTGTGCTCCAATGGCAGACTTCACTGAACCTATTTGACAGTCTCACTCCTTCTACTCTCCTGTCTCAAATCAGTGAGGCAGACAGAGGGTGTTAGGTATAATTGAAGTTAAAGTAACTCACTAATATTTTAGTCATAGAAGAGTTCTGGATGGAAAGAAAGAACCATGGTTGTGACTGGCCCTACTATATTACAGTTTAGCTGTAATTTACAATTAGAGGGGAGAGAATTTGCCATGGTTATTTCACAAGTTGATTTACCTGAAAATTGCAGGTAATTGTGAAATGCATTGGGGAATGGGGGGTAGGGCCGGATTTGCCATAAGGCAGACTAGGCCCCTGCCTACAGGCGCATCCCACAGAGGGGTGCCTGTCATTGAAATACATTTTTTTTTTTAATTCACAGTGCTGCGCACAGCAACCCGCCACCCGGCCCGCCCCTCTCATGCTAAGGTCTGTGTCTTCCTCGGCACAGACCTGTAGCTGCTGTTGCTCCCCCTCGTCGGCTCTAATGCAGAGCACTGGGAGATGACATCATCTCCCAGCGCTCTGCATTCCTAAAGAGAAGACCGCGCGGGGTGCAACAGCAGCTGCAGGTCTGTGCAGAAAGCGGTCCAGACATCTCCTGCCGCTGGACCACCAGGGAGGTAGGAAAGGGATACGGGGGGGGGGGGGGCAATGTAGAGCTGATGGCAATGTGAGGGCAATTTGGAGCTAATGGGGGCAAGACAGTTGGAGCTGATGGGGGCAAGTTGGAGCTGATGAGGGCAATGTGAGGGCAATATGGATATGAGGGGTAATGTGGAGATTTGGAATATTGTGGAGATGGCCAGTTGGGGGGGGGCGCTTCAGATTTCTGTGCCTACAGGCTCCTGAGATGTAAATCCGGCCCTGATGGGGGTAGGGGTTTACAGGGCAGGTGTATAATAGCTTTGGAGGGGATGGGGCCAATAAGGATGCAGCAGCCATAAAACAAAGGAGCAATTCCACGCTAAACCAATTGTAGGGGACAAATCCAGATTCCCACTGATTTAAATGGCTTTAAAGCACCCATTTCAATAAATGGGAATGATTATATGTCCCCTACAGCTGATTTGTACCAGACCAGTTCTGTATTGCCTTTATTCATTAGCCTCAATGTACAAAATTCTTACAGAACACCTGAGAGAAAGAGAAAGGGAGAAGAGGATAAATACTGAATTATTTTCTCTCGTTGGAATGAACATATCCATTGTAAACTGTTGGACCAGCAAATTGTTGTTTTTAAGAATTGTTGATGAAGAACCAGTAGTTGCTTTTTAGCACAAAGTTGCCAAACATGCGTGGTTATGAAGCACAGAACTATTTACAGCAATTGCAGCTGTCACACATGATGCAGACCACAGATTACTGTTCTCAAATGTCAAGCATTTTATTACTGTGTTTTCTTCACAAGGCAGCTGCTGAACCAGATTCCTGATAAAATGAGAAGTGCACTTATTGTGTCTGGGTGGGTGTGGGCTTAGCCTAGCGTGTCACCAACTGATGTAACCACTAGTGTAACTACTTTGACTGGTGACAGGAGTTAGACTTGTTCATGTTTACTGAGGGCTGACCTGCCTATGCTCCTTGTTAAGATTCTTTCATTGCTGCTATGTAAATCATTTATTTTTCTGTCCTCCAGCATTGTTGTGTTTACAAGTAGTATACATTTGAACATTACATTTTAGTAGGTCAGGGAATCCCTAGTATTTTTATTAGTATTTAAAACCAAAGGCAACTGACAATATGAATAACAGAAGATGGGCGCGAATATGTGACCCAAAAAAATAGGACACATTCTAACTAGAATTATTTTAGGATTATTTTCACACAAACAAGTTTTTACATAAATTAATTACCTCTGTATTTTTGCATTTTAATTTAATATATGTGTACATGAGGAATTGCTAAATCCACAGAGTAGCTTATTATCTACACCTATATGTTGGCTTAACCCTTTGAGTGCCAGATAGGTACGCAAAGCAATGCGTTGCATACCCCTCTGGCACTCAAAGGGTTAAAGATTCTGCACTGGGTATGTACAATTACATTAGCGCAGGGATAGTCAGACCTCTAGCTGTTGTGGATAACATCACCCATCGCCCCCATCCAGCCATCCCCAAACAATGGTTTCTAGACCCATTTTAGCATAGTATCATATTAGTATATTCTCCCCATTCTCTCTCTTGTTTCTCAAAAAAAAAAAAAAAAAAAAAAAAATAGAATTCAGATGCAGTTTTAATTAACTCCTTGGATTATCCAGTGCAATTGTTTCTAGCATTGAATGGGTTATTTTGGGGGAACTATTTATAGTATATATATATTGTCTTACCAGTAATTTACAGTTTCATATTTTATAAGGAAAATAATGCAAATGGTGTCTGTGTGTGTGTTTATGTATGTGCAGGATTTAATAGTGAAGAGATTGATAAAGACCCCTGTTTGGGTCGAAACGTGATTAATAAATCAGCACTTTGATTCATGAACAAGACCTGTGAGTGTAGCTCATTCTCTTCACTATTATATGTGTGTGTGTGTGTGTGTGTGTGTGTGTGTGAATGCATGGGTGTGTGTGCATGTGTTTGTGTGTTCATATGTAGTTTTGTGTGCATGAAGCTATGTATGGTTGTGTATATCTATGTGTTTGTGTGTGTCTGTATGGGTGTGTGTGTATGTATAGGTATGTGTGTGTGTGTGTGTGTATTTGTGTGTTTATATGTGGCTATGTGCGTACATATGTATGTATATACATGTGTTTATGTGTGTGTGATTGTATATGTAGCTGACTGTATGTGTTTATAAGTAGCTGTGTGTGTTTCTGTTTGTATGTGTGCTTATATATATAGCTACCTGTGTATGTTTGTGTGTTTATATATATATATATATATATATATATATATATATATATATATATATATAGCTGTGCGTGTCTGTGTGTTTATATATATAGCTGTGTATGTATGTATGTATATTTGTCTGTTTATATATGTGTGTATATATATATAGCTGTTTGTGTCTGTTTGAGTGTATTTATATATAGCTGTTTGTGTATGTATGTGTGTTTTTATATGTAGCTGTATGTGTTTATATGTAGCACTGTGTGTATGTATGTGTGTGTGTGTGTGTGTGTGTGTGTAAAATTGGTAAATCATAGCCATGCTCAATGCCAATATAAGTTTGAAAAAATAAGCAAAACACACTATGACCACTAAGTACTGTATGGTAAATGTATTAACACTTTGGATGATAAAGACATACTCAAAGTATTGCCCCTTTAATCCATTGAAAAAACCTCTAGCAACCAAGTAACTAAAGTGGACCTGTTACCTAAAGTGTTAAGTTAATTTTAAAGACAAGTTAAAACTGCCTGCATGTTATAAGCCATTTGTTTGTAACATAAATCATTTTTGAGAACCACACATTTATTTGTTAGTGTTACAGTGGGGCACTTTATGCTAAACAGTTGTGTGCTAGGTCAATATTATCACACACTGCGCTATGAATGAATCCAGGCAGAGCCTACACATTGGGGTCAATTCTAATAGTACAGTGAGTGGCAAGTATAGGTTTAACCCTTTGAGTGCTAGAGGGGTAAGCAACGCATTGCTTTTCAATACCCCTCTGGCACTCAAAGGGTTAACCTCAAACAGAACTAATCAGATTGTGCAAGAATTACCACAAAGTCCAACCCAGTGCTGCAGACCATAAAGGTTAAATTCTCAATAACCATTTATTTTACAGAAAAAATGATGGGTGACAGGTCCTCTTTATTGCAGCTCCTCACCACGCTTCAACTGATTAAAGATGGTCATGAGTGTGACCAACAGCTCATAACCTACCCGACATCCAGTTCCAACTTCCTGGCCCAGCAACAACAAGCCGGTGAAGGGAGAAGCCCTGCCAGAACCACTGCTCTCAGGTGCTTCCTGACCAATCCTCCCTTAGCCCCTGTCAAGCCTGAGTTCCTTTTAGCTTCATGAGTTCCATTATACTTACTGAAATTATAAAAAATAACCTAGGATCTAGACACAGGGGTGAATGTGTGAATTCAATTCCATGCAAAAATAGGCTCTGGAATAGATTTTATTGCCTTATGCCTGCCTATTGCCAAAATTGCTGAACTACATGCATTAAAAAACTCTCACATTAAAGGAGTAGTAACCTTTTTTTAATGAAAAACCATATGATATATGACTCTTCCTACTGAATAAAGCAAGGGTAACCCCACTACTGGCAGCTGTTTTGTTCAAAAGTTATAATAGCTCAAAACTGTTATACTCTGTGGAAATAGAAATCCGGGGAGCATACATCCTGAAAGATTAACCCCTTAGTGACAGCCGTGTGCATACACGGCTGTCACCTTAATGGTCGTGGTACATTTTTTTTAAAAAACAATTCCGAAGTCTCCGAACGGTGTGCAGCCTCATGGAGACCCGGACTTCCGTGACTTTGTCAATTGTCGTGATGGGGTTAAACTGACTGGAAGTTACTCATATTATGGAGAACTGTTATGAGTTATTCACCTCTCCCATAGAATGCAACAAAAGAAGGGCTAGATTTTATTGCAGGTGCTAAATGTTAACACCCATTTTATCAGACATTATCTTATTGAAGTCTATGGGGAAAACTGGAGATAAAAACAGTGATAAAGTTAGCCCCAGCAACAGAATCCAGCCCTATATGTCTGCCACTAGAGGGCATTGTTAATGTAAAAAAAATATCAGTTTCAACTGTATTAACTCTGGAAAGAGGAATTTCCCAGCAGTTTGGATTATATTTGTTTTAATCAGCAGGGAAAGTCCTACAATATATTTTTCGTTCATAAAAAAAGTTTACTCCTTTAACAGTAACTCCACCATGGAGAAGGCAGAGGGACAGTCTATGGGACTTACACCATTTTCATGCTTATTCTTACAGTCACAAATGAAAAAACCTCCTTGCTATTCCCAAGCCCAGATTTAATGTCACACTTCTGTGTCCACTCTATCAGACAATGCCGGTGCACTCCTTCATGGATCCATCTCAATACAACAGACAAGGCTGCTCTCAGTCTTCAGTGTAATATTAGCAGTTTTAGTAAACTCAATGCAACAACACAGTGACTTGGTCTTATGAGTTAAACAATATCAGTGGTAATAAATCCACTGAGGTGCAGTAAACACTGGTGCGTTTCGTGCCTTCTGAGTGCCATTAGTAGACATAAAACGCACCAGTGTTTCCCTCACCCCAATGGATTTATGACCACTGATATTGTTTAATTTAATAGAACACCTCACTGTGTTGTTGCATTGAATTTAATAAGACCGCTTGCATTTTACTGTGGCCTAGAGCAGTTTTGTCTCGTATATTATTTTTACAGTTCCCTTCTGTGATGCTGATGTACTAACAATAATTACTTCTGGAGCAAACCAATTTTACCATAAGGTACAAATAAACATTGTACAAATTTCCAAAGCAATACTTTGGAGACATCGCTAGCAATCAAGGGGTTAAACCCCCCTACAAATCACTGGGAATTTTTATTTGCCCCCTTTGCTGTAATTGTTTGACTCCAGTTCTTCTTAACCCTTTGAGTGCCAAAGAGGCATGCAATGCATTGCAAAGCTATGCACTGCATACCTCTCTGGCACTCAAAGGGTTTATACACCATCCTCAATAGATCTTGCGCAGAAAGCCAAGTAGATGCAATTCTGATGAAACCTTACTGCACCATGGGGCGGGGGACATAAAAATCCAATTTATTTAAATGTGGCTTTTTAACTTCTTGAATGCTAGAAAGGTATTCTATGCATTGCAAAGCAATGCATAGGAGGCATCGCTAGCATTCAAAGAGTTAATAGCCCCATTTCAATCAATAGGAATTTGGGGGATTTTAACATCCCCCCTTGGTGCAACTGGCATACCCCAGAATTGTATTTCATAGCTTCTTGCATAAGGCCCAGTATGTGCTTTAAAGGGTTCCACTGGGAAATATGTGCTCTGATTAGCATCCCAGGATAAAGTATTATGGTACTGGGCATTTGTGAACAGTAAATGAATCCCATCAAGTACAATTCATTGGGCAGTGCTATATTTGTATTAGAATCTCTGCATATGAGAAGTGGAAGTGCCAAAAATACCCACTCATCTATTTAAATGCTGTTAGCACAGGAAATAATACTTATGTGCTGTATGGGCGGCATCCAGTTTCTATGAGTGGTAAGTGGAAGTTTCTGTTGATGATGTATCGAAATGAGAAGCTAGCGTGAGAAATTCTGAATGACTTACGTATACAGTATCCAAGTGATCTATAGTAATATTTGTTAATAAAGTAACAGAACTGTGATGATTCCCAGTGAACTGCAACATTCAAGCTTGCTTGAATTTCACAGCAAAACCTCCCCAGGTTCAAATGTACATCCTAGGCACCCCTATTCAATGCACCATAGGCAACATTAGCTCCAATCACAGCCACACCATAACTCCTCACATAGACCCTGTCCTCATTCCCATCCCCTATTCCCTGGCACAGAAAATACCCCGAACCTATAACAAGTAAGCAAATTAGCAAATAAACAAAACAGAAGCAAAAAATAGGTCTACCACCCTGTCACTAGAGAGATCATCACCTATCCATGGGTTAAGTAATAGCTAGTAAAGAAGTATATAAACTGGTGCATGGACATTGAGATTGTACCAACCACGCCTACATTTCATTCTATGAGTGTGGCCAGTGCACCTAAGGAGCCTCTCAAGACCTGGCACTCTAGGCAGTTGCTACAGAGCTGAATCATCCATTAAGTCAGTCTGGGCATACTGTGTCTATGACTAAGCACTGTGTATAGCGCAAAATGCGTCAGACCTTACTGTTTGGGGGTCTTGATTGCTTTGTCTTCCACCTCAGTAATAATCTATGTTGTCTTTTTAATATGATGAAATGAAAAGCATACTGTTTTACATTTCATAACGGTTTGGAGTTGGTGGTTTCATACGAGTGCCGTCGCAATCTTTCTACTAGCAACATGCTTTTCAGGTTGGAGAGCCTGCAGTGATTGAGCACCGAGTCCTACTGATGATTTGTTTCTCAATGGGTGGTGAGTCACCTTTAAGGATGCCTCAGTTTGTTTTATATGTACCATAGCAGCACTACACTTGTTTGTTCAATCTAGGCTACTGCCTAGGTCCCATGGCCATATGAGGGGCCCTGGCTACAAGAGATGGGTCACAGACAGAAGCTCTGCTGTTGTTGCCGCTAACCTATTTTGTCAGATGTCCTTTTTGCTGAAAAATACCAGCATCATCCAGTTGCTTCTACTTCTGTTAGAGCCGCAATGCTAGTACCTGCTGGCAACACTCTGTGTCAGAAGTACTGGATCAAGCGATGTGGGGCCCCAAATTGGTACCTTGCCTAGGGCCTATGGAGCCTTAATCCATCTCTGGTTGCCTACTCAGGCTAATGGGTAATCCTACCCTGGCAACCCTCAAATTCAAACCTGCAGCCTATGCTTCACCAGTTTAAACTGATGATGGGGCAATCAGTGAAGAAAAAGAAATGGAAATTTTAATTGACACATTTCTAACTACTTAACATCTCACCTGTCAATTGGGCCTCTGATTCATAGCTTTGGATAATAACCTTCATCTTGGCTTTACACAGTCTGCATGTCCATTCTATGTAACGTCAAACTGCTTATACTTTTGGAGCTCTGTGTCATGTAGACAACTTGACTTCTTATAACATTTGCAGACTATGTAAAGTAGAAATAAATGGTTACTATCCCTTTAAAGGGAAACTGTGCCAGAGAGAAAGAGATAGAAAGAAAGAATGAAAGAAAGCAAAAAAGAAATAAATGTTAACCCTTTGAGTGCCAGAGAGGTATCCAACACATTGCGTTGGATACCTCTCTGGCACACAAAGGCTTAGTTGTATCACCAGTCACAGAGCTATTGCAGCCCCCTGCATGTATCGTCACTTACCTCTAGCCTGTGTTACACCACTGATTGGAATTCAGAGGAGGCATGTCTAATGGTCAGTTCATGTGACCTGGGCCAGATTTCCCAATAGGCAGACTAGGCACCTGCCTAGAGCTCCAAATTTTGAGGGGTGCCTCAGCTGTGCTGGCCACACCCACATTCTGAATTGTGGTTGGGGCCAGAACAATCTCTGTATCCATGCAGTAGCTTATACACCCCTTTACAGGCTAGTATTTAACCCCTTGGATGCTAGTGAGATCTCCAATGCATTGCAGAGCAATGAGGTGGAGACCTATCTAGCAACCAAGGGGTTAAAGCTTTTATGTCCTTTCTTGTTGTAGGCCAAAGGTATATTCTGTGCAGGAAACAGTGGATGAGACTGGTGGCGTGGTCATGTGAGGAGTGGGGTGTGGCCATGGGTGGAGTTAAGGGTGTCCAGAGTGTCTTGCATAGGGGAGCCTGGAATGTAAATCCAGCCCTACATGTGACTGTAAAGCCAGTATTACTGACTGACACCCAGGTGGGTTGTCCATTCATTCATTGTAAGCTGTAATGCAGATTGCAACCTTTAATACTGCTAGCGGGAAAGGCCTGCCAGTGGTCCCATAGGCCACTGGGCAGATCTTGCTTACTGCAACTTTACTGTACAACTGAGGGAAGGTAACTTTGCAACATTCTGTACTTCTGCTTGAAAAAGCACCATGGTCCTGCATGTTACTTTTCACAATGGGCAAAAGATCAAATGTAGTGTCCCTGCGTTAATGCTGTCCATGTGAAAGGGACTTTAAAGGGATAGTAATACTTAATTTTTCCAAAACTGCATCTTGAAACCCTTAAAAAAAGAAACCAAATGCCCCCAGTTCCATCTCTCAAACCTTTATGGTTTGAGAGATAATCGCTGTCAAAGTTCCCGCCTCCCTGACATCAGCAGTCTAACTGACTGCAGGGGAATTAAGTATTACTATACCTTTAATGTGTTAAAAAAACTCATTTAAATAAAATTAAATCTGGGGAATTTGTAATTTATCCCTATGGTTCAGTAGGATGGACCAGACTTCTCTTCTTTTTCTTCGGGACTATGTTACCACACTTTGAATGATACGGCCCATAGTAAAAGGTAGTCCCAGCCCCATAAAAATTATACACAATAGAAATGTAATAGATTGTGAGATCAAAGTCTCCAGCTGCAACCTATAAACCACATAAATAAAGCAGTACTGTTGCATGAAGGACACCTACCTCGGTAAGTACTTATTTTAGGATTTCACGAGGTTGCCATTTATACAGTGATGATAATGCAGAGCTAATTGCCTTATAAAAAACAAATGCTCTCATAACAGACTGTTCACTTGAACACTATCTATTGCAGGATGCTGCAACTTCCCTGCTTTCAACACAGAACATCAAGGAGTTTCAGCAGGCATGATCTGTATGGCTAACTATGTACTGCCATACAGACTGTTCACAAGGGCAACTATGGTGTTTGTGTTGCTCATTATAACCTCCAATGTATGGCTAATCAACATGGTTATTAGCCAATCATATGTGACTATACAGACATGTCATGGCTCTCAATCACCTCCCCAAGAGACAAGATAGATGGGGAAATGCAGTAAGTGAAAACACAGCCTGAATGGAGCAATAAGTGATCTATGAAAATATAGACAAACAATTTAAGACACTTATTCATACATAGGCAGTCCTTGTGCTATACAAAATAAGAAACATTTACTCCAATAGGTATAGTTTTCCTTTATTATACAGAGCAATGCTTGGTTTGGCATTGAAGGCAATAAGGAAGTGATTGATGGCAAAGCACAAGCTAAATAAGATCAATGGTTTTGGCATGACATTGCCATATTTTGCCCATCCTTCTACTCTAAAGGATTTAAATTGTGCATCAGCAATCATGGATGAACAATTGAATGGCAAATAAATCCTGTCGAATTCCTAAAGGAAGGTTTATTCTGATTTGGGTTAGTGAGCTTTTAAAGGTGTGAATTTCCTCAAGGAGATGAAAACAAGTACTCCTTCCAAAATTCAATTAAAGGACTTCCATCTAAAAGCTGGATTGTTCTTTCAAGCCCCCTTTGAAATGCTCTGTCAGGATTAGTTTCAGTTGAATACCTCCAGAGCCACAATTCCCCAGTGAGAGTTCTGGGTCAGGTGCAGGACGGATGGCAGCTCCTATTTAATCACTCTAATGACATGCCTCATAAAGTTAGCTGTGTCACCCTGGAACACGGGGACATTTTATTAGATGGATTACTAATGATTTGAGAGCATGGTTGATTTGGGCAATACACGAGAGGGCAAGAAATATACGTAACAAACATTGATGTGTGCGTTGTGTACCTATGTGTCTCAAGCATCATTATTGTGGAGTTCAATAAATGATATAGGACCCAACAATCTAAAGTGGTGTCATTATGTAGTAAATCAACAGCACTACAGAGAAGAAAGGAAAATTCCAAATGATTTAAACAGGGCTATTTTACCCCACACAATGTACTTAAATCCTAAAGAATTCAAGCAGTTAAAATCCCCATTGAAACTAATGGGAATTTGTATTTGTCCCAGATAAATTAATTGAAATTTAGGGCATTTTTATTTGTTTCCTATGCTGCAGTTGGTTTGCTCCACAAGGACTCTTATTTATCAAATTGAATATGGCTAATAGTTTTGCTTTTTCTTATGTAATTAATTAGCTGAATGGAACAGTAAATATTTTTTATGAAATATATATGGTATAGGTCCTTTCCTGTTGCATAAAAGAAGGGTATTTCCATCACTGGGAATTTTCATAAAATATTTACTCATTTATTTATTTTTACATGAAATTGCAATTTTCATTTGTGTTCACCAGGTGGTGCTGTTCATATTGCTTACCATGGAGAGCTATAGCCAGTGACTCAAGAGGGGAAATGCACTAAGGTGTGATAAAGAGATGATAAAGCGGAGACAATGTGCTAAGATTTCTCCAACTTTGGGGATTTTAACACCTAGGCACATAATAACATAGGAACTGAAGAACTGATATCACTAGAGAAGTCATCTCAACTTTATCACCTCTTTATCACACTTTAGTGCATATCCCCATTGTCCTCCAGTGAATGCATTATTAAAAAAGAAAATTGCCTTTTGTACACAGGTTGTCACTGTTGCTAACAATTTGAAATTAAAAAAATAATTTGATCCATAATAATGTAAAAATTAACCCCTTCGTGACCGGCCGCGCGCAAACG
The DNA here is from genome assembly GCA_037306005.1 of Rhinophrynus dorsalis. NCBI lineage: Eukaryota > Metazoa > Chordata > Amphibia > Anura > Rhinophrynidae > Rhinophrynus > Rhinophrynus dorsalis. The sequence continues at coordinate 130,833,141 of CM074724.1, forward strand.
CGGCTGGCACTTAACGCCCGTGGTGCAGTTTTTCTTTCCTCAAACAATTCTGGAGTCCCCGAACTGCATGCAGCCGCACAGGGACCTGGATTTCCGGGACGTACCTGGTACGTCCATTGTCACTAAGTGACAGTTTTTGCCGGACGTACCAGGTAAGTCCATTGTCCTTAAGGGGTTAAAAATCTCCCAGCATTTAGAGTACCCTTATTTTTCTAAGAATGAAAAGCTGTATAACATCTATCTTAGAGTATCTCAGGGGTCTGTACTGGGGTCCATTCTTTTTACTATTTCTATTCGTGATATTGCAAAAAGGTCTTCAAGGAAAGGTATTTTATGCAGATGATACAAAAATCAACAACAGAGTAAACTTTCCTGGGTGAATAAGACAAATGACAAATGTTTTAGGTAAATTAGGAAAATGGACAAGAGTGTGATAGCTGCAATTTAATGCTGATAAATATAAAATAATGCAATTGGGACTTACAAATCCAAAGTCAGAATCTAATATTAAGGGTACAATGCCTTTGAGACAACAGAGGAAAAGGATTTTGGAGTAATTATTTCTGATGACTTAAAAGTAGGCCAGCAATGTAATAAAGCAGCAGGAAATACAAACAGGGTGCCGGGTTGTATAGCTAGGGGCATTAGTAGCAGAAAAATGGAAGTGACCATGCCGCTCTACAGATCTCCAGAAAAAGAGTTCACCAAGAGTGTTGTGTACAGTACTGGAGACCCCATCTCCACAAGGATATAGATAATCTAGAGAGAATCCAGAGAAGGGTTACTAAAATGGTGAATGATTTACATGATAAGAAATATCAGGATAGACTAAAGGATCTAAACATGTACTGTATAGCTTGAAGAAGAGAAGAGAGAGAGGACTATGATAGAAACATTCAAATGCATAAAGGGATTCAAGAAAGTACAGTCGGGAAGTACATTTCAAAGCAGTAGAAATGTTAGGACAAAAGGTCATAGTCTAAATCTAGAGGAACAGAGGTTTAGATGCAATGTAAAAAATTACTTAATTGAGAGGGTGGTAGAAAAGTGAAATATCTTCCCAGCAGAAGTGGTAAAGGTTAATACAGTGATGGAATATAATTATGGAAGGAGTAGGCATATGGCTATCCTGAAACATAATACAAGACGGTAGTTAAAATGGGCAGACTAGGGACTGGATTCAAATGCAGGAGATAAATGTTACCTCCCGTTTTAGAAAAAATGTTCCTTTTGAAGTCAATGCAGAGATAAAATTAGCATCTACATTTGAATCAAACCAAGTATGGGCTGAATGGTTCTTATCTGCCCTCAAGTTCTATTTTTCTATGTTTCTAGTAGCTTTTTTTTATATAACAGCATTTACTAGAATAGACAATGATTGAGATTTAAAGGGATAGTAATGTTTCATAATAAAAGCAGCTCTAATTAATCATCATAGTATTTGGACTTTGGAGAGTGTTATTTCAATTCTGTAAGAGCTGCAGTTCAAGAGTAATTCAATGACAAAGTGTCCCCTCCCGCACCTTTTACTGATGTAACACTGTTCAGCCAGATCAGAACGGAGGCGCCCAGGTAGACTGCAGAGAGGAACAATCTTCAATTAAGATAAGGGAAAAACCTGAAAAACTTGTCAAGGGGGACAGGGTTTTCATTGTTCTCATAGGAAGAAGATTGTCCCCTGCTGTTATCTGTCTGGTCTATGGACTGGATTCCACATCTGAGAAGAGATGACTTACACTAGGTAAAAGAGGCGGGAGGGGAAACTTTGCTTGTGAATATCTCTCAGACCATAAAGGTTTGAGAGATAAGACTTATATTGTTCTTCATGTTTTTTTAATGCCTACAAAATAAAATAAAGATAAAACAAAGTATTGCTATCCCTTTAATAAATACTGCATTTTAAGATCTCTCTAGCCGCAGATCTATTAATCTACAATGGTGGTCTATGACTGGAAGTTGGTGGTGGGCTCTGTTTGGTTCAATTTTATAAGAATAAAAATTAGGCATCAGGTACCAGATAGAGAAATTTGGAGGACAATGTCTATATAGGTGTTAGTGCTGCTTTATTTTTTTTCTAAATGGAAATACAATCTCAAACTTTTCTTTTGTAGTTTGAGAGATATATAGAGAATACATTTGTTTTTCTAGATCATAACACTGATGCAACTGAGGTTATTATAAACACTCAGGGATGTCATCATAAATCAACCAGTCTGTTGTTTTGTGATCTAGTTGCTTGTATAATGGAAAAATTGTTTCTTATGTAACCATTGAGTGCCAGAGTAATGTCCAAAGCACTGCAATATAATATGTTGGGAAGCCCTCTGCCACGCAAAGGGTTAAAGGTGGGCATATACCTTAGGATTAAAAGTCTCAATGTGTCTAACCACTCGGGAACATATGGCAGTGCTTTAATTTATCTAACGAGTCTGTTCTGTGATTGTCAGTGGCTTAACTCTAGGGGTCACAGGAGTCGCACTTACGACCAGGCCCATGCACTCCAGGGGCCCGGCCACCTCCTGCAACCTCTCCGCCTGGCTCCCGCAATCTCCCTCCGGTGCTCTAGTAATGCAGAGTGCTGGAAGATGACATCATCTCCCAGCGCTCTGCATTTCTTAGAGGACCACGTGGGAGCTCCAGGTAGGAGGCAGGAGATGGGGACATTGTGGAGATTGAGGGGCATTGTGGAGGGGGTCAGTGTGGTCAAGGGGGGCCAATGTGGGGGGGGGGCCACATTGTGGAGGGGGTCAATGTGGTCATGGGGGGCCAATGTGGGGGGCGTCATTGTGGAGGGGGTCAATGTGGTTGAGGGGGGTCAATATGGGGGGGTGGCCGTGGCACCTCTTCACCAGGTCCTGGAGGCTTATAGTTACACCTCTGGTGATTGTCTTGCTTGTATAATGGGAAATTGTTTCTCTTTTAAAGAGGGTCCATACAATAGGACTAAGTAGCTCTTAAAGGGATAGTAATACTTAAAATGTAAAAAAAAATATGTTGTAGGGTTTATCCCCCTGAGTAAAACAAGAGTACTCCCACTGCTGAGAGGTCTTTCATTCAAAAGTTATTAATTTTCAAAGTTGAATTTTTTAGGTGCAATATCACAGTGGCCTGAAATTGTACAGTGGCGCTGTTGCTACACGATCCTATGGACAGCTCTGGTCAATTGACCATAAATCTCCATAGGATGGTGTAGCAACAGCGCCACTGTACAATTTCAGGCCACTGTGATATTGCACCTAAAAAATTCAACTTTGAAAATTAATAACTTTTGAATGAAAGACCTCTCAGCAGTGGGAGTACTCTTGTTTTACTCAGGGGGATAAACCCTACAACATATATTTTTTACATTTTAAGTATTACTGTCCCTTTAAAGTCAAACTCTCAACTTCTATAAAGTCGCCCTCCAATAATTAAGCATGTGGTGAATAGCTTCATAATAGTTCTATTAGCTCTCAGATGTACCCGATTCTGAAGTAATCCTTAATCTTTGGAAACCGGAAGCCAGGCATCAGCGCAGACATCTTGTTTTAGAGACGTCTGCACATCTGTGCCGTCAGTCCGGTCTCCTCTAGGAGGCATTGCACTGTGCCAAAAGGCACCGGAAGGGACTGACGGAGCAGACGCTCAGACAGCACTAACCTGGCTATCAGTCTCCGAAGATTAAGGATTACTTCAAAAATGGGGACTTCTGAGAGCTAATAGAACTATTATGAAGCTAGTCGCTGTATGCTTAATTATTAGAGGGCGACTTTAAAGAAGGTGAAAGTTCCGCTTTAATCTGTAACCCCTTGAAGACCAGAAATATATATATATTGCTTTTACAACGTGTCGCACATTACTCTGATCCTCAAAGGGTTAATAGAAGGAGATATATAGATAAATGCCCTTCAGGCATAAATTGGTTGTATTTATATACTTTTTCATTTGATTTCTGTTGTGGTCTACTGCTAGTTATTTTCAGTCTGACAAAGGCAACTGACCCAATTCGAAGCATTCAGACTATTGTGAACTAAAGGCAGATCTCAATACATTACATTACAGATTACTAGCTACAGGCAATAGAGGTACTATGCAAACTATCCTATATAATAATTAGCTAAAATGTTTGTAATGACGCAGTCATGCGCAGTAGAGACTGCCCGTGAAGAGGCTGATACTTCTGAGCGGGGCGCTCCAAAGTATCAGCCTCTCTACTATGCATGCGACCGGCTGGCACTGTGGCCAGTGTACACAGTTTCTTCAACTAGTGTATATATATAATACCTTATTGGTGTATGAAGGACACCTACCCAAGTAAATCAGTCTTAATCCTAGTTTCCCCTTAAGTCATGATTACATACAGAAGCAAGACAAATGTAGTATGAAAATGAACTTGTCACTTTAAGATAAGGTTAGTTTTCACCCCTTAATGACCGGTGTGCGCATGCGCGGCTGGCAATTGAGGACCACAGGTCAGGTTTTTTTTTATAGATCCGATTCAGGGCTCCCCGAGTGGCGTGCAGCTGCGCGGGAGCCCTGAATTCAATGACGAGCCAGGACTGTCACTGGTCCTTAAGTGCAGGACAGCTGTGACGGTCCTGGTACGACACTGGACGTTAAGGGGTTACAGAGAATTAAAAATGGCATACATGTTATTATATAAACAGTTTCTGAGAAGTAAACCTTTATTTTTTGGTGGCACTGTTTGACACTTTATGCTAATTTATGTACTGGGCCAATAACACACAGTAGATTGGGTATATGACATAATTCCAAGCTAAATTAGGTGCTGGAATCACTTTGCACACAAAAAGCCTATCCTTAATCCAGTTTACGCCAAGAGAAGCAGACAAGGGGGCAGTCTGCAGCTGTTTTGGGGTGTTCTTTCCAATATGTCTTGCTTATGCCAATGTACCAAGAAAGACATCATGAAAATGGCATGTGTGCTGTGTGACAAGAAATCTGGAAGTGATCTTTGCTTACGGACTACATTGAAGTTGGTCAGCATGCAGACACACGTGACTGGTGACGTGTACCGGCGTGCCGAATGGAGGTCTGAGACCGACCATTCTGGTCTTGTAGTGGTCAATTTCAGACCCCTCTAGTGCTTACAGTGCTCCCTCAGGAGTGATGTAAGCACAAAATACGTGACGTGCTAAGCAAGTTTACTGGTGATGGTCCTGACACATCACCGGTCATTAAGGGGTTAAAGTCCTACTATGGAGTTTGCACTACAGAGATCATACTCTGCATTACATACCACTGGTGTTAGATACTAGCGCCATGCAGCTGCACTGATGTAATACTTACATATGTCTGTGTTGTAAATTAATCCAGGTAGAAACCACACAGTGGGGCATTTCAGATAACACAATGAGTGGTAACTAATTAGCATACTAAGAAGGAAATTAGCATAAGGTGCCACGCACTGCCATTCATTTATCAAAAACTACAGGGAAAAATGGCTAGAAAAGAAAAAGTATAGGCACATATTGATTATCTTTAACCCTTTGAGTGCACTGCAATGCGCTGGATACCTCTGTGACACTTAAAGGTTAAAAAGAGCAACATTGTCTTAGAGTGACAGATTCACTTTAAATAGTAGTAATCAAAATCAAGTCTGCTGAAAAATTGTGTGTGAGAGGCGTCACGCTTCTATAGACAATAAATCCTGTGAGTACCAGAGAGTACGTGCAGCAATTATTTTGGGGTAAACTTTCCTTTCAAGAACAGAATGTTCAGGTTTGTGAAATAACCTTTCGCTTCTGACCTTTAATCAGATTGTTCTCAAAATGCAGCCTGTGTCACTGATGTATGTTTCTACTACATGTGAATTTAGACTGAGGAACCAAAAATCTGCAAAATGGTGGTTTCCATGCACCTTTCCCAGCCTAAAGGCTAAGTAACTTAGGCCTCCTGAGAAATACAGGAAATGTACAAAATATGGTGAAATTTGAGAAACTTTAAGTGAGTTACAAGAAATGTGATTAATTTACCAGACTTGAATTGACTGGAATCAAGTGAAAGGGGACACCAAGAGCTGTTTTGCTTTTGGCAGAAGGGACAGTATGAACAATAAGGTCACACTAATACATTTAAAAGAATGTGGGTGGGCGTCCCATGTAGCTGAAGAATGTGCATGTGTCACATTAAGAAAAAAGACACGTTATACAGTTTGATGTGAAAGATTGCATACCGTGTATTGTATCTGATTTAAGTATGCTACATTACATTGAATGTGAAACAATTTTCAGTCCATGACAGATGGTACAGTCATTTAACCCTTTAAATGCCAGTCATGTGCTTGGAAACCTCTCTTGAACTCAGTTAACCCCTTAACGGCTGCCCCACAGAGCTTTTTTTTTTTTTTTTGGCGAGATGAATTCTGGAATGGCAGAGCTGCGTGCAGCCCAGAATACCATGACATGCCAGGACCATCATCGGTCTTTAACCCTTTGAGTGCCAGAATGGTACACAACGCATTGCTCAAAGGGTTAAGTGCCAGTACTAGAGTGACAGTGGCCCTTCATGGGTCCTTAATCCCTTATGACTGCTCAATTCGGCAGTGGTGGGGGTCTGTTAAGGACAACATTGTTTTTCTTTTGTTCCAGTGGATTCTGGCATAGCAGAGCGGCATGCAGCCCTGCAGCCGGTCCTTAAGGTGTTATGGTGTTAAACACACACTTGCACACATGCGTGCACACACACAACATTTTTCTATCACCAGTGAACAATTTTTAACCAGGTGTTTGTGATACAATCGGATTAGAACCTACTCATATAACTCTATTTAGTCTCCACTTTAGTTTATCCAAAGTGAAACTCCCAGTCTTATCTACCTAAACCATCACTCCTCAATGGCTGACCTTTTTTTGCAAGTCCATACACTGGTTTCCCATTCCATTCAGAATCCAATTCAAAATCCTAACACACAGATCCCCATACAATATTTATTCATTACTAAAGATTCCCCTAGCCATCATCTTTTGCGCTCTTTATATGACCTTTGGATTAGTCACCCTCAAAGCATCCTCTCATGCATGACTTCAACATTTATCCAGAGCTCACTAACACACCATACTATACTTTGACACAACTTTATTAGTTTTATGCACTTCTCGAAAACACATCTCTTCACATAAGCCTTTTACCAAATGCATTAGTCCCATCTCTCTTCAGGGTCCAGATGTGCAGCTTGCCCAACACTACTAATTTTATTCATAAATAAATGTTACATTGTGGTTTATATTCCCCTATGCTTTTTATTCCTCTCCCAATTATTTTTTGTTTTCATCTTGAATTAATGAATATGTTTATTTATACAGTGCCACAAGTTAATGCAGCGCTTTCCCAAATTCTTCATTTAACATTTGATTATGATAGGATGAAACTTGTATATATATATATATATATATATATATATATATATATATACACACACACACACACACACAAAATCCTACCAACAAATATCGCACCAAAATGTGGAAAAGGTGCCCTCCAATCCCCTATTAGGTTTTAAAGATATTGCACCAATAATTAAGGAGAAACAAACTGTCGCTGCAATCCTAAAGCCTCTTAAAGGGATAGTAATGTTTCATAATAAAAGCAGCTCTAATGAATCTTCATAGTATTTGGACTTTGTAGAGTGTTATTTCAATTCTGCCAGCCAGAGCAGAAGGGAGGTGCCCAGGTAGATTGCAGAGAGGGACAATCTTCAATTAAGATAAGGGAAAAACCTGAAAAACTTGTCAAGGGGGGCAGGGCTTTCATTGTTCTCATAGGAAGAAGATTGTCCCCTTCTATTATCTGTCTAGTCTTACAACCAGATTCCACATCTGAGAAGAGATGGCTTACACTAGGTAAAAGGGTCGGGAGGGGGAAACTTTGCTTGTGAATATCTCTCAAACCATAAAGGTTTGCGAGATAAGACTTATATCGTTCTTCGTGGTTTTTTAATGTCTACAAAATAAAATAAAGATAAAACGAAGTATTACTATCCCTTTAATGTAAAAGGCCACAATACAAGAAAAAAAGCAAGAACATAAGGAGAGCGCTAGACTGTTACTCCAAAGATAGAAAACAGAAAAATACAACTCTGTAAATGCAATAGAATATTTATCCAAATATACATTGATAAAATTTTATAGCATATTACTTCATACTTTAACAACAGTGATATCACTGAAAACATGTAAATACCCATATTAGAGCTCAAGAAATAATAAAAATATATAAAAAATAAACAATAAAAATATAAAAAATATTCACTGCAAATAGAAGCGTGGAGATCTGATATAAGCTGAGAGTCTTTACCTAACACATCCCTGAAGAATTGCCTTATCAGGTATGAAATGCGTTGGATACAGTGTTTCCAGATATTGGCATCTGCACCGAGAACTGATACAATAAAAATGTACAGGAGGTACAAAACAGATACGCATTGCATTGAGCAGCAGTACGGAGCTACATCATGACACAAAGTGCCCTTTAAAGGGATAGTAATACTTAAAATGTAAAAAATATATGTTGTAGGGTTTATCCCCCTGAGTAAAACAAGGGTACTCCCACTGCTGAAAGGTGTTTCATTCAAAAGTTATTAATTTTCAAAGTTGAATTTTTTAGGTGCAATATCACAGTGGCCTGAAATTGTACAGTGGCGCTGTTGCTACACGATCCTATGGACAGCTCTGGTCCATGGACCATAAATCTCCATAGGATCGTGTAGCAACAGCGCCACTGTACAATTTCAGGCCACTGTGATATTGCACCTAAAAAATTCAACTTTGAAAATTAATAACTTTTGAATGAAACACCTTTCAGCAGTGGGAGTACCCTTGTTTTACTCAGGGGGATAAACCCTACAACATATTTTTTTTACATTTTAAGTATTACCATCCCTTTAAAAGGACAGGAGAGGTATTGCAATTGAAATTCAATAGGCTGTTCATATTGCATACAAAACCGGGGAATACTTCTGCCCACTGAGTGTTTATTTGTTGCTACTTGGTTGCATTCACTTGGGAAACCAAATACAGCAGTAGTGGAGAAAATACTGTATTGCTCATAATGTATCAATCATTCAGTACCTGCCCACTAACATGGGTATTCAGCCTATTTCAGACCTCCACACTTCTATCTGCAGTAACTATTTTTTATTTTTTATATATTTTTTATTATTTTTTAAGCTCTGATAGGGGTATTTGCACTTTTTCAGTGATGTCACTGTTGTTAATGTATGATGTAATATGCTATAAGATTTTATCAGTGTATATTTGAATAAATATTCTGTTGCATTTAGTGAGTTGTATTTTTCTGTTTTCTATCTTTGGAGTTTGGAGCTTTTTTCATAAATATATGTACATATATATATATATATATATATATTTCCTTGTTCTTTTGTGTATATGTTTAGCAATACTAGACATGCCCTATCACCACAATTTCTTCAGTTTGTATACAAAACAGATATCTTTTGAGTGGTGCATCTACACGTCTTCAGTCAACTTTACTATCCCCTCTCACCTTATGTCCCTTATGTTACCTCTCTTTCTAGATTGTAAGCTTCCATGAGCAGGCCCTCACTGCCATTTGTTTTGGTCAATTTCTATGTTATTGTATATTTTTCTATCCATTACTTTGTACTTTGATGTGGAATAAGTTAGAGCTCAATACATAATAATCCTATATAATAATTCTCTAACGATGTTTGTCAGAAGCCATCATGCGCAATAGAGATGGCTGCACACGCTGCAGTCATGCGCAGTAGAGACTGCCAGTGCCAAGGCTGATACATAGCGGGACGCTCCAAATTCAGACCAAGTGGTCCCAGGAAGGTGCGCAGAGAGAACCACAGTCCAAATTTGGAGTGCCCCGCTCCATATCAGCCGTGGCACATTCCGGCAGTCTCTACTACATGTGACTGCAGCGCCTCCAGTGTTAGCCCGTGTACACAGGCTTTAAAACTAGTAATAATAATATAGTGTTCCCTTTTAGTTTGACCTTTACATACACTTTAACACTTCTAGTGCCAGAGAGGTGTACAGCTCACTGTAGAGCAATGTGTTGTGCACCTCTCTGTCACTCAAAGGGTTAAATCAATTGACCCCCCCAACAGCTTGTGGTCCAAAAATTAACTACCAGTGCTTTCTATCATGCAGCACAACACAATATATGCCTTTTAAAGATGGCCACCACCTGGGCATACAATACTGCTAGGAAGATTCCATAATGTACCATCCCTTAGCATCATAGATTACTTATGTACCTACACTGGACATAATTCTGCTCACAGGGCCTTATCCAGGCTGCACAATTCTGGAACATACCATTTTTACTGTAGAAGGTACAAATTCACTTTAATTTAACTCGTTGAATGCATTGGATACCTTTCTGGCACTCAAAGGTGTTAAATGACGTATTTAAAGGGATAGTAATGTTTCATAATAAAAGCAGCTCTAATTAATCTTCACAGTATGTGGGCCTTGGAGAGTGTTATTTCAATACTGTCATAGTTGTAGTTCAAGAGAAATTGAATGATAAAGTATCCCTCTCCCGCCCCTTTTACTGATGTAACACTGCTCAGCTTAGAGCAGCAGGGAGTGTCCAGGTAGATTGCAGAGAGGGACAGTCTTCAATTAGGTTAAGGGAAAAAGCTGAACAACCTGTCAAGGGGGACAGCGTTTTCATTGTTCTCAGAGTAAGAATATTGACCCTTGCTGTGAGCTGTCTGGTCTATGGACTGGATTCCACATCTGAGGGGAGGTGGCTTACACTAGGTAAAAGGGGCGGGAGGGGGATACATTATCATTCAATTACTCTTGAACTACAACGCTCACAGTAATGAAATAACACTCTCTATGGCTCAAATACTATGAAGATTAATTGGAGCTGCTGTTTTTGTGAAACATTACTATCACTTTAACTGCTTGAATGCAGAGAGGTATCCAGTGCAAGAAAAGAGAATTTGGGGAATTTTTATTCCTTTCCTATGGTGCAGTTGGAGAGCAACAGGTTTGTTTCTTTCTGCATAAGCCATATTGTTTCATAATCACTCCACTGAGGGCACTGGATAGAATCGACAAGAAGCAGATTGATTTTGGAAACAAATGCAGAAGCTCCATGAGCAAGATTGTGGAACCCGCTGACATTTTAAGAAAAAATCCAGTCCATTGATCACTGAAGTGTAGGCTAGGACTGCAAAATATTTCAACATGCATGTCTTGGTCCATTATGTAGAATGTCAGTTTCTATAGATATAATTTAAACCAGATTTATTCCTTCACTTTGTTCATAGATGGGAAATTTGACTGATTTCAGCGGAGTGCCAGTAAGTAGAATGTCCTAACTGAAAACCACACTAAAAAGGTGCAGAGAACTGTTTCTGTGCAAAAAACCCCCCCAAAACATTGCTATGGTTTTTGATCATAAGGATTCTTATACTAGAGTACACATGTGTAATACACAACCTTATGTGTTGGATTTTTAACCCATTTAAATCTTACATTTAAAGGGATAGTAATACTTCGTTTTATTTTATTTTATTTTGTAGGCATTAAAAAAACATGAAGAACGATATAAGTCTTATCTCTCAAACCTTTATGGTTTGAGAGATATTCAAAAGCAAAGTTTCCCCTCCCACCCCTTTTACCTAGTGTAAGCCATCTCTTTTCAGATGTGGAATCCAGTCCATAGACCAGACAGATAACAGAAGGGGACAATCTTCTTCCTATGAGAACAATGAAAGCCCTGCCCCCTTGACAAGTTTTTCAGGTTTTTTCCCTTATCTTAATTGAAGATTGTCCCTCTCTGCAATCTACCTGGGCACCTCCCTTCTGCTCTGGCTGAACAGTGTTACATCAGTAAAAGGGGCAGGAGGGAATACTTTTTCGTTGAATTACTCTTGAACTACAACTCTGACAGAATTGAAATAACACTCTCTAAAGTCCAAATACTATGATGATTAATTAGAGCTGCTTTTATTATGAAACATTACTATCCCTTCAACTTTGTTATTTGTGATTCAAAGTCATGAAGAATAATTTTAATAAAGTTAACTATCTAGCGTGAGAATGCTCTGTACATTTCTAATACCGGTAGTTGCATTAGATTTGCAAGATAAGTCTAAAGACTCATTAGGTTCAGGAGCACATCATCTGCAAGTAGCAATATTAACTGATCTGTGCTGTCAAAAAAGCCAGTGGTCAACAAGGAGGGGGGCTGGGGCATCTTTGTCTTGTCTCTTTCTTAATAGAAAAGCACTCTAACAATGTTTCATTATAATATGTGGATTATGTCCAGTCCTTGTTTATAAGATGGAAATTGTACCCTAGGAATAAGTGGCTATGAATTTGATCAACATGTTAATTTACGTAGGTAAGTTCCCTTCATACAAGTATAACCATATATATATATTGCAATACATCTGGGGCTGGATTTTATTGCAGGTGATAAATTTTAAAAGGATAGTAATGGCTTAAAAGAATAAGAAGTAATATTGTAGTTAATGCAAAAAGAAATAGATTGGTCTAAGTCATATCTCTTAAACCTTTAAACCCTGCTGTCAGCTGTAAAGTGTGTGTTTTTTTTAGATTTCAGTATCCTGGCTCTGTTGAAGAGCTGCCTGATGGTCCCCGGACCAGGATCTCTTGCTGTCAGCTAGACATTGACGTCAGGGAAAGGGAAGGGAGAGGAGAAGTTTAAAACGTTCTATCTCTTAAACCATAAAGGTTTAAGAGATAGGACTTGCACCGATCTATTTCTTTTTGCATTATCTACAATATCAAAAATGTTCCTTTTGAGGTCTATGGGGAAACCTGGGGGATAAAAGCAGAGATAAAATTAGCACCTGCAATAGAATCCAGCCCCTGCAGTTTCCTGTATATAATGATTTCAACTGACAACTGCCTCTAGGTCACACCTCCTCACATCAAACATTAGATTTCAATAAACCTGAATGACCCATAAGGGACAGCAACAGACTGTATCAAGGCAATAAACTGAATCAACTAGCCGTGGACTACCAGAGATCAAATGCAATTAAAATATGTGTGTGCATGTATATTTATTGCTGTTTTTTGCGATATACCTGATGGTATATACATGATTTGCCCCAAGAATTTCTCCTATCCATCTTAATACATCAGCTTCACAGACACGGAAAGAGGAGCAATATTCTAGGAATAAGTTGATCTTAACCCTTTGAGTGCCAGAGGGCCATGCAACACATTGCAAAGCAATGTGTTGCGTACCACTCTGGCACTCAAATGGTTAATTTCCTTGATGGAATTATACTCTAGGAATAAATTGTTCTTTAGGTAAGTAACTGAAGAACAATTTATTCTTAGAGTATGATTCCATCAAGGAAATTAAGATCAACTTATTCCTAGAATACTGCTCCTCTTTAAAGGGATAGTAATTAATCTTCATAGTATTTGGGCCATGGAGAGTGTTATTACAATCGTATTGTATATTGTATTGTATATTTTTATTTATATAGTGCCAACCGGTGTACTTGGCACTTTACAGATTACATTTAATACAGCAGGGGTACAATAAGTGCGGTGATTAAGTGCTTATATAGGCAGTCATAAGGGGAACGACAGGTGAGTATACATTAGGATAAGAGGTCCCTGCCCCGTAGAGCTTAAAATCTAAGTATAGGATGGGTGACATACAGATACAAGCTGGTAGAGGAGAAAGTGCAGTGTTTGGCTTATGATAATAATGATAATGTTTCCATATTATGCTATTGCTAGAGATAAAAGGTGATCTTTTAGTTTAGATTTAAAATTGCTAAGGGTTGAGGCTTGGCGAATACTGGGTGGTAGGGAGTTCCAGAGGTAGGGGGAAGCATGTGCGAAAGCTTTCAATCGTGAAACAGCGATAGTGGTTAAAGGGGCAGCGAGTCGTCCAGCATGTGCGCTGCGTAGTGGATGTGCAGGAATATGGCGGGATATCAAAGATGAGATATAAGGCGGGGACAAGTGATGGAGAGCCTTGAAGGTGATGAGGAGGATTTTGAATGTGATACGCTGCTTTATGGGAAGCCATGACAGTGATTTTAGGAGTGGTGGGGTGAGTACAGTTCTGGAGGAGAGGAAAAGTATTCTGGTGGCTGAATTAAGAACTGATTGAAGAGGAGCGATATGGTTAGTAGGAAGACCAGTAAGTAAAGAGTTGCAGTAGTCCAGGCGAGAAAGGATAAGAGCATGTATGAGGGTTTCTGTTTAGAGTGAAAGTGGAATGGCCGGATTTTTGCTATATTCCGAAGAAAGAAGCGACAGGTTTTGGTAACATTGTTAATGTGGGTGGAGAAGGAAAGAGAAGAGTCCAAAGTTACCCTGAGGCAGCGGGCCTTGTCTACAGGGTAAATTGTGGAGCCTTCGACAGTTATAGAGAATGGAGGTGTTGTGCAGGATTTAGGATGGAAGATAAGGAGCTCGGTCTTGGATAAGTTAAGTTTTAAGCGACGATGAGCCATCCAGGAAGAGACAGCGTTAAGGCAATCTGAGACCCACCGCTGTATTTCTGGTGATATTGAGGGTGCTGAGAGATATATTTGTGTATTGTCTGCATAGAGATGGTAGTTAAAGCCAAAGGATTTTATCAGTTGCCCCAGGGAGAGTGTATACAGAGAAAAGAGAAGAGGTCCCAGAACAGAGCCTTGGGGTACGCCTACTGAGAGGGGGGGTTGGAGGTGAGGAGGTGATGGTGTATGTCACAGAGAAAGACCGTTGAGAGAGATAGGATAGAAGCCAGGAATGTGCCAGGCCGCAGATACCAAGTGATTTGAGAATCTGGGATAGAAGGTTGGTTGACTGTGTCGAATGCTGCCGAAAGGTCTAGGAGGATAAGAAGAGAGAAATGGCCGTTTTTGCAGTGTGGAGATCATTTGTTACTTTGAGAAGGGCAGTTTCTGTAGAGAAAGTGGGCCGAAAGCCAGACTGCAGAGGGTCCAGGGTGTTATGGGAGTTGAGGAAGGTAAGTAGATGAGAGTAGGCTAGGTGGTCGAGGAGTTTAGGGCAAGCGGGATATGGGGCGGTAGTTGGATGGGGAGGTGGGGTCTAATGAACTTTTTTTGAGGATTGGAGATACTATTGAATGTTTGAATGCGGAGGGGAAGATGCCAGAGGATAGGGAGAAGTTGAATACCCGAGTTAGCATGGGTACTAATGTGTGTTGCAGAGGAATGAGGAGGTGGGATGGTATGGGATCAAGGGAGCAGGTGGTGAGTGGTGATGTGGACAGCAGGAGGGAGACCTCTGCTTCTGTGACTGAAGTAAAGGAATCAAATAAGTAGGATGGAGGATCAGGAAAATACAGTTGTGAAGGCTGGGAAGGTGGGATTGTTTGATGTATTGTGTTAATCTTTTGTGTGAAAGATTCTGCAAAGGCTAGTGGGGTTAGGGAGGGGAGGGGGAATGATGGAGGGGAGGGGCGAAGGAGGGAATTGAAGATACAGAAAAGGCTCCATGGGTTCAATTTGTGAGTATTGATTAGTGAGGAGTAGTAGTATTGTTTGTCAGAGGATAAAGCAGTGTTGAAGCAGGACAGGAGGAATTTGTAGTGGATAAAGTCTGTGTGAGAGTGGGACTTCCTCCACAGGCGTTCAGAGGTGCGGGTACAGGAGCGGAGGAAGCGTGTTTGTGAGTTGAGCCAGGGGAGTGGGTTTGAGGGGCGTTTGTTATGGGCCTGGATGGGGGCATACAGATTAAGTGATGAGGAGAGGAGGTTGTTGTAGTATTCTATAAGTATGTCCAATTCAGAAAGAGTGTTGAAGGTGGAGAGGTTTGAGTGCAATGCAGAAGATAAGGCAGAAATGTCTAGTGAGCGAAGGTTGCGGGTGTAATGCAGGGCCGTAGTTAGTTGGGGGATGAGGGAAAGGGTTGTAGAGAAGGTTATGAGATGGTGGTCGGAGAGTGGAAAAGGAGATATGGAGAAATCTAGTAAGGAGCAGTTCTTTGAGAAAACCAAGTCAAGGGTGTGACCGTCTTTGTGTGTGCTGGAGTCAGTCCATTGTTGAAGAGTGAAAGATGAGGTTAGTTGAAGGAGGCGTGAGGCCCAAGAGAGGGAAGGATCGTCAATGTGACAGTTGAAGTCCCCAAGTATAAGAGCAGGAGCATCAGAGGAAAGAGAGAATGCAAGCCAGATCTCAAAGTCTGAAAGGAAGGCAGAGGGTGTGGTTGTGGCAGGTCTGTATACTACTGCAACACGCATTGCTACAGGGTGGAATAATTGGATAGCATGTACCTCAAAGGAGTTAGTGGAAAAAGATGGGGGAACAGGTATCAGCTGAAAGCGACACGAGGAGGCAAGCAGTACACCTGTGCCACCACCTCTACCCACTGTGCGTGGTGTGTGTGTGAAGTACAGGCCTTCACATGAGACTGCAGCCTCCACGACTGAATCATGTTGGGAGAGCCAGGTCTCAGTAAGGGCGAGAAGCTGGAGTGCTTGTGAGCAGAAAAGGTCATGTATGAAAGTAGATTTGTTAGAGAGAGAACAGACATTCAGAAGGCCACAGGAGAAGGGCTGGGCAGGAAGTGGGAGGGTTGGGATGGGGATGAGATTAGAAAAATTAGAGCCTCTGTGGGATAGGGAGGAGAGTGGGCGTGGGCGGTGGCATATGGGGATATGATTGGGGCCTGGGTTTGGGGAGATGTCTCCAGACACAAGGAGGAGAATAAGACATACAGCCAGTAGGTGGGAATGTGATTTGTGACTGCTGTGGGTTGGAGTGGAAGGATGGGTTGGTCTGAGCAATATATACAAGGAGTGGTTGCAAAATGGATTTAATGAGAGTAAGGAGGGGGAAATATGAATATGGGGAGCAGTAGGCATATAAATAGAGTGCTGGATTCTGCAGTATAGGAGCAGAGCTGAATACAACAGTAAAAGGGCAGGTTACATTGTGGGGTGGAGTAACAGAGCAGGGAGAAAGCAAAACAAGAGTCTTTAGGAGTGTGTGTTGCTGCAACAATTCTGTCAGAGTTGTAGTTCAAGAGTAACTGAATGATAAAGTATCCCACTCCTTCCCCTTTTACTGATGTAACACTGCTCTGCTCACTTCAGAACAGAAAGGTGGTGTCCAGATGACTTGCAGAGAGGGACAATCTTCAATTAGCATAAGGGAAAAACCTGAAAAACCTGTGAAGAGGGGCAGGGTTTTCATTGTTCTCACAGTAAGAAAATTGTCCTTGCTATGAGCTGTCCGGTCAAGGGACCAGATTCCACATCTGAGGGGAGGTAACTTACACTAGGAAAAAGGGGAGGGAGGGGGAAACTTTATCATTCAACTATTCTTGAACTAAAACCCTGACGATACTGAAATAAAACTCTCCATGGCCCAAATACTATGAAGATTAATTGGAGCTGCTTTTATTTTGAAACATTAATATCCCTTTAAGTGTCTGTTATTCTGATATATCAAGAAGAATAGGAGAAATTCTAGGGGAAAATCAACTGCACCATGTGAGCAGGGGTACAAGCAAAAATCTGATTTAACTAGGGCTTTTAACCACTTGGGTGCTATAGAGGGTCCCAACACATTGTAGAGCAATGCATTCGAAGCTCTCACTAATTTAAAAGCCACATGTGAATAAGTATTAATTTTAGTTGTGTTTGGTGCAGTTTGTTTGACCTAGAACCACTCCAGTTCTTCTCTGTTGTAGCTGGTGATTCCACTTCCACAAGATCAGGCAGAGTCAGTACCTAATAGTTTTAATAAAGGAAACACAGCATCTTGCTTGACGTGTACTGCAGTCTGTAAATGTGCTTTCCTAATATGGTAAAATCAAACATCCGGAGATGCCAGTCAAGCTTTGGTATCTGAGAGCAGCTTGGTGTGTGTGTGTGTGTGTGTGTGCATGTGTGTGTGCATGTGTGTGTGTGCTCAGTGTAAGAGAACAAAATGTACAGAATTTGAAAGGCTCTTAGAACAGTTAATGACACACTATGAACAATCTGATATGTAGAGTGTTTGTTGTACTCGATCAAGTGCCAAATGAATATTCTGTGCATTGATCTACACCAGAGTTGTATGAATCACTACATTACAGGCCTTGTTTGCATGAGAAAAGATTACTTCTTCATTCTAAATTACGATGACTAGAATATTCAGCAACATGTTGGTTTGCTAACTAGTTTGGACTATAAGAGCAAACTGGCTATCTCAACCCTTTAGATAAGGGTTCTCAAACTGCATTCCCTAAAGGGATAGTAATACTTCATTTTATCTTTATTTTATTTTGTAGGCATTAAATAAACATGAAGAACGATATAAGTCTTATCTCTCAAACCTTTATGGTTTGAGAGATATTTACAAGCAAATTTTCCCCTCCCGCCCCTTTTACCTAGTGTAAGCCATCTCTTCTCAGATGTGGAATCCAGTCCATAGACCAGACAGATAACAGAAGGGGACAATCTTCTTCCTATGAGAACAATGAAAGCCCTGCCCCCCTTGACAAGTTTTTTCAGGTTTATCCCTTATCTTAATTGAAGATTGTCCCTCTCTGCAGTCTAACTGGGCACCTCCCTTCTGCTCTGGCTGAACAGTGTTACATCAGTAAAAGGGGCGGGAGGGGGATACTTTGTCATTGAATTACTCTTGAACTACAACTCTGATGGAATTGAAATAACACTCTCCAAAGTCCAAATAATATGATGATTAATTACAGCCGCTTTTATTATGAAACATTACTATCCCTTTAAAGGATGAGTACGCTTTTTTGAGTAGGCTTTTTGTTACTGAGTTAAATCAGGGTGCTCCCACTTCTGGAGGATTAATCGTTTCAGTATCATTACAGTTCAAACTATTTTTCAATTACATTAACAGTGCTCTATCGTGGCCAGAAAGTTAACCCGGAGTTCAGCTGGTGTTCAGACAACTATAATATTGAATTCTATGGGGGAGGTAGGACACTGACTGCAGTTCACTATAGAATGTGACATTAACAGTTCCATTACTTTATGACTGTTTCAATGGTTATAACTTTTGAATAAAACAACTGACATCAGTTGGTGTACCCTTGTTTTAGTTAGTAGGAGAAACACTATAACATGTAGGATTTTATATACAAAAAAAGCATATTTTTCTTTTAAGGGCCAAGACAGTGTAGTATTTTTTGATATCCCTAATTTCAGACAGGTGTTTAGTCATTTTGACTTCAAGAGATGCTAAAACAGGTATATCTCAAAAATCTGTATTGTCTTGGTCCTCTATGAATGAAGTCTAAGACCACTGCTTTAGATCAAGGAGTCAATGTGCATTCCAGAACAGCTGCCACGTTCACAGGGAATCTATCATTCACGTTTTACAGTTTTATAATCCTATTTGCCTTCAACATTTTAAGTACCAGGGGGAAGTACAACACAGTGTGAAGCAATACATTGAAAACCATATGACACTCAAAGGGTAGTGCAATTTAAATGTCCCTAGCTTTGTCATTTTTCAAAAACTATTCTTTAGCTCTCCCAAGTTGCTTATTAGCTCTCTCAAGCTTTTATCTTACTAGAATGTAAAACTAAAGAATGCTCTCTCACTCCACAGGAACTTTGACTGTGATGGACAATGAAGCTCTACAGAGAAAGTTTTGACATATAGGGCACTCAAACCTGTCCTCAGATTCCCACCAACAGTGTAGGTATTCAAGATCTTCTCACATGAACATTGGTGAATCAAATCATTCTGGAGGATCTGCCTCAGTTATCGACATTCAATTGTGCTTAATTGAGGAGATCCTGAAAACCTGAAAACCTACACTGTGTATCTGTGTGTGTGTGTGTGGGGAGGCAGGTTTGAGTGCCCCTGACATATGCAGTAACATCATGTGAATATGTAGTTTAACCCTTTGAGTGCTACACAAAAAAAATAAAATTACCAGGAGATCACAGGCAGTCCATTAGCAGTCTACAAGTCCCTTGTAATGAAGGGTCATGATGTCAGCTCCCAAAAAGGTCCCTACTGTGGTGACCCATGTACCTCCATGTTGAACCAATTGTATAATACTCCTGTGTCTCAGACTTTTAAGGGGGCGACATGAGAATCTTGCGCATATATGCAGGGTGAGATTCTCATGTCACCCTTTTCATCCATGAGACATGTTTAATGCAGTGTGCAGCCGCACTATATTTAAAACGCGACCTTATAAAAATGAACCGCTGGTATCAAAGTCCTAATGATGGCTGAGATTATCCTTCACTGTGTACCACAGGGTTCATATGTGTTAGTGCAGAACTGCACCTCTTTGGCTTATTGAATATGGCCCAAACATATAAACATAAAGAAAATGTTTAACTACCTGATCCAGCAGGGGTGGGCGTTAAGGACCAAGGAGGTTTTTTCTTTTTGTGCAGTGAATTCTGGGATGGCAGAGTGACGTGCAGCAGCACTGCCATCCCAGAATTCCATGACATTCCAGGACCGTCACCAAGCCTTAATGCAAATCCACTGGTGACAGTCCTAGCACATCACTGATCCTTAAGGTGTTAAATGGCCTTGCTAAAATACAAGTTGTATGTATGTATGGATATATTGATAGATAGATAGATAGATAGATAGATAGATAGATAGATAGATAGATAGATAGATAGATAGATAGACAGATAGACATACAGACAGGCAGATAGATAGACAGACAGACAGACAGGCAGGCAGGCAGGCAGATAGATAGATAGATAGATAGATAGATAGATAGATAGATAGATAGATAGATAGATAGATAGATTGGTTTTTATATCTCAGAAAAAAAGGTGGTGGAGTTCAGTCCACAAGGGCAGCAAAAAGGCCAGAGGGGGAGAAAAATGATGCGATTTGTGTTAAAAAGGGGTGGGCTTAATATACGTGAACATCCGGAAAATCAGCTTCTGCCCCAGAGACCCTGTAATTAGCAGCAAAAATCTGAGTCACTGGGGCAAATCCGCAGAGTTCCCAGCTATGCTCACCTGTGCCCAAGCATTGAAATCATGGCATTTTCGCTTGTTTGTGGCCCTTAACCCTTTGAATTCCAAGACTGATATCAATACATTGCTGATACCCATCTTAGAACTTAAAGTGGACCTCGTACCTTAAAATAAGTTTAGCTAAGAGATACTTTTGGCCTTGAACAGAATAAATAGCATATTGTGTACAGAATTTGCATAAAGTGCCTAACTGTACAATCACAATATAAGGGTTCATTTCTCTAAAACAATTTACTTTACAGAAACATCGCTGTAACACACAGGAAGATTTAATTCCCTGTAAAGCACACTAATCAGGTCCACTTTAAGATGCATGACTTGCACACTTCACATCCTGCTGTGCAGAGTGTCGTTTCCTGACAGGAAGATTTGAGTACAAAGAAATGTCTTCCCACTGCCTCATAAAAAGAGCACTCAAAATTATATGTACGTTCTATTAAAGTTATGGTAACATTTATATGTGTATCTGTGACTGTTACAGCATACCTCCCAAGTGTCCCTCTTATGGAGGGACAGTCCCTCTTTGAGATCCAAATCCCCCTGTCCTCCTTTTCTACCCCAGTGTCCCTCTTTTTAGGGCATCAGAGTGAGTAGTGTGTATATTAGTTTATCATATCTCTCCACAGCAATAAAACTCACATGAATGTTTAGTTAATCTTCAGTATATGTGTTTGTAGATGATTCTGTGTATATTAAATATTTTGGTCTTGTTCTAAATCCTTTATTCAGTTACACAGAGAGGTATCAATAGGTCACAAAATAACCTAAAATGTCTCAGTAAAGCCCCTTCCACCAGCCACACCCCCATCAGTACCGCCTGATACACAAGTGTTCCTCTTTGGCCATTTGAAATGTTGGGAGGTATGTTACAGCATGAATTGTAAATAATTGTTTCTGGTATGCATTGATTTCCTCTGCCCGTGAACTGACAAAAATAAGATATGAGACACTGGCCCTTATGAATAAAAGTAAACTGGAGCAAACCATTAGTAAAATACTCAGTAATCTAAATGTGTTTTTAACCCTTTGAATGCTAGAAAGGTGTCCAGGAGACCTCTCTTGCTTTCAAGGATTTAAAGGGATAGTAATACTTCATATGTAAAAAAATATATATTGTAGTGTTTATTCCCCTGAGTAAAACAAGGGAACTCCCACTGCTGAGAGGTATTTTATTTAAAAGTTAGTGCAGTTAAAACTTGACATTTTTACATGGAGTATCACAGTGGCCAGAAATTGTACAGTGGCGCTGTTGCTACACCATCCTATGAAAATGTATGGTCAACTGACCAGATCTGTCCATAGGATGGTGCAACAGCAACACTGTACAATTACAGGCCACTATGTTACTGCACCTAAAAAATTCAAGTTTGAGCTGTAATAACCTTTGAATAAAACACCTTTCAGCAGTAGGAATACCCATGATTTACTCAGGGGGATAAACCCTACAACAAAATTTTCTTTTACATTTTAAGTATTACTGTCCCTTTAAAAGCACATATATCTGAATGGCAACTTTTGTTTCTCCCCTGTGATATAAATGGATTGCTCAAATTGCTGCAGTATGGTTTTATGCAAAATGTCCATTGGGGTCAAACCATATGCAGCACAGGGGACATATAAACATTGCCATTAAGCTAAATGGGGCTTTTAACCCCTTGAAATCTAGACAGGCCTACAACACATTGCATTAGACACCTGTCTAGCATTCAGGGGGTTAAAACCCCCATTTAATTCAATGAGAATGTTGGCAATGTTTATTTCTTCCCTGTGGAGATATTGGTTTACCCCAGAATTGCTCCAGTACATTTTTATGTATAAGACCCATTGGGGGAGATTGATAAAAGTGGAGTTAATGAGAAAGAAGCTTTAAAACGGCTGTAAGATTATCTCTCATAGTTATAAAAGTATTTACAAAGGAAAATAGCTCACAGCGCTAACTCACCTTAATATATATTAATATCAGTGTTGTAACTATAGGGGTCGCAGGGGTCGCACCTGCGACCGGGCCTGTGTACTCCAGGGGCCCGGCCGCCCCCTGCGACCCCTCCATCTGGCATCTGCAATCTGCTTCCGGTGCTCTAGTAATGCAGAGCGCTGGGAGATGACATCATCTCCCAGCGCTCTGCATTACTAAGAGGACCACGTGGGAGCTCCTGGTAGGAGATGGGGGCATTGTGGAGGGGGGGCCAATGTGGTGGTGTGGGGGCCCGTGGCACTTTTTGCACCAGGGCCCGGAGGCTTCTAGTTACGCCTCTTAGTAATATGTGTATATAATAAATATATATATATATATATTTGTAAGTGAATATTTGAAAGAATTGGTGTTACTGAAGTGTGCAGCAAGGAATGAAAGGGTTTTCCAGCCCCCCAAACATCAGGCAAAAGCCCAACATCTCTCTTCCGGGGCTATTTTATATTTGTATTTTTTATTTTCCATTTAGATAGGGCTTTCAGGTGTTTAGAGTAGGTACTTGCCATATTTGAGGTACCTTGAGGGGGGGGGGTTGGCAAGCTTACAACTCCTTTTTGGCTAAAAATGTGGGCACTAAAACCTCAAATTTATCGGCAACGTTATTATACATGCCCGATACAGGGCACACTATTCACAATTAGACTGGAGGAGCGCAGGTTTGTTTGTTTTTGTGTTTGTTTTTAGAAAGGTATTTAGGACAGTTTAGAAGGACAAAACGTTTAAAAAAATGGCGTAAGGAAGTCTGTAAAAAGTGGCACAGAGTATTTATAAAGAAATATCATAAAAAGTGGCACAGAGTATTTATAAAGAAATATCATAAAAAGTGGCACAGAGTATTTATAAAGAAATATCACTATTTGCAATAACTTAATGACAGAATTGTAGCCAAATATTTAAGGCCATGTCTGACCTCTTCTTATACTTTACAGTCACAACATTTATAAATGTAAGTAAAATACTTTATAATTACCAACACTCAGAATAAGGACATTGTAAGGATCAGTTCACAAAAACGAACAAGAACACTTTTCATAAATTTCCCCCATCGCTACTTAGAAACTGCAGCAAGAAGATAAAATGAATCCGATTCACAATTCATTTTGCCATAAATTGAGTTATGTCAGGACATACTGATCAGCAATTCCAGAATAATGGCTCATTTCTGTATTTCATGTGGAACGGCACAGGACAGGCTGCTATTTTGGTGACAGGACAGCTTCACCAGGAATCTTTCTTTCTTTCTGTACCCCTTCCTCCCATCATGTTGTTTGGTTATTTAGGTTTGGTCACAGCACTCTCATGTTGGGCAGGGGTAAGGCCTTTCCAGGGCATGTTTGAGATGTCAGACACCCTTACGGGTTTGGGACGTTTGTCTTCCACTAGCAGACTAATGGCACGAGTGAGGTGAAGACTCTTGGGTTTTTGGTGTGCATTAACCCCTTAACCCCTTAAGGACCCTTGACCATCCTAGCATGTCATGGGTTGGGGAGCCATAAGGACCCATGACATGACGTCATGGAATTCAGGGCTCCTCGCGTGGCTGTATGCCATTCGGGAAGCCCTGAATCGGATTTAAAAAAAAAAAAAAAAAAAAAAAAAAGGTCTGTGGTCCTTAAGTACCGTCCGGGTCCGTGATCGCTCCAGTCCTTAAGGGGTTAATGACCCATAACATGCCAGGACAGTCAAAGGTAAACTTATGTTAAATACCCATGAAGGTCCAGGCACGTCATGGAATTCAGGGGTCCCAGCTCGGCTCAGGGATCCCTGAATCCATTTCGCCAAAGGAAATAAAAGCTCCGTGGTCCTAACTGCCAGCTGTGCAGCCATGAGGCCAGTCATTAATGGGTTAATCTTGCAACTTGGCTGTTGCCAGAGAGCCAGCATAATGTTATTGTTGTTATCCTATATAATAATTTGCTAAATGTGTGTTTGTCAGAAGCCATCATGCTCAGTAGAGACAACTGCCCGCGCTGGAGTCATGCACAGTACAGACTGCCCATGACGTGGCTGATACAGAGCGGGGCTCTCCGAATTCAGACCGGAGTTCTCTCTGTGCACTTGAAGGTGAGCACAGAGGACTACGGTCTGAATTCGGAGCACCCCACTCCGTATCAGCCGCGACGTGTTCGGGCAGTCAGTACTGCGCATGTCTGCAGCACCGCCAGTGTTGGCTCGTGTACATGGCCCTTAAAACTAGTATTTAATAAATCCTGTGGCCTTTTTCCTTCCCAGGACATTGTCTGTGTGCTTTATTTCTTCGGTGGGATTTGGGCCTGAATTCTTATTTTGTGGTGTGCGTGCGGGCCCTTTAGTAGTCATGTTTAATACACTTGTATAATAATACTAACGTGAAAATGAACTGGGTTATATACACTCAAATACAATGTACTTCATGCTAACATCTAAAGATCTAAAATAAAGTCTTACATATGCTTTGAAGGAGAAGACATTCTTGACTGCTCCAGGGCTCATATTGATTGTCCATGATCGTCTGTAAATGGACTGAGATAACATAACCACTTATCTGAATAGAAGAGTACTAATCACTATCAATCAGTTGACTTAAGTCCTTATCTCTCAATACAAACACCACAAACAACATTAAATAAATGCTGCTTGAACAAGACAATTTATACATGTTTTAAAAAGCAAGTTTATGATTGTTTATTAGGGGTGTAACATATGAATAATTAATTTATAGATATACTCACTGTATGTATGTTTTATTTAAAGGGATAGTAATACTTAAAATGTAAAAAAAATGTGTTGTAGGGTTTATACCCCTGAGTAAAATAAGGGTACTCCCACTGCTGAAAGGTGTTTCATTCCAAAGTTATTAATTTTCAAAGTTGAATTTTTTAGGTGCAATATCACAGTGGCCTGAAATTGTACAGTGGCGCTGTTGCTACACCATCCTATGGAGATTTATGGTCCCAGGACCAGAGCCGTCCATAGGATCGTGTAGCAACAGCGCCACTGTATAATTTCAGGCCACTGTGATATTGCACCTAAAAAATTCAACTTTGAAAATTAATAACTTTTGAATGAAACACCTTTCAGCAGTGGGAGTACTCTTGTTTTACTCAGGGGGATAAACCCTACAACAATTGTTTTTTACATTTTAAGTATTACTATCCCTTTAAACTTGTATCTAGCTATTTAATTTTTTGGGTGACAGTGTTCCTTTAAGGATAGATATTCAAGACTTCAAATGTGTTCATGTAATAATATTTTAAATCTGTCTTACTCGTTAATTAAAGTATCTTCCCTTTAGAAACCCCTAGCATATAACAGAAAAGTCATATTTATTGTGATTATTTGTTGCCATGACATGTCAAAAGAAGTAAAAACAGTTTATAATTTATTAAACACCTATGTAATGTGTGACGTCAATTAAATACTGAATACTGATTAATAGTTCCTTAAAATTATATTAATGCCACACTATATTTAAAAAAGAGAAATGACATTTAAATTCTGAAAGTCATGGGATCTACTTCTCCAAGTTGAAGAAAATAGGCGGGATAGCAATGTTTCACAATAAAAGCAGCTCCAATTAATCTTTATAGTATTTGTGCTATGGACAGTGTTATTTCAATATTTTCAGAGTTGTAGTTCAAGAGTAATTGAATGATAAAGTATCCCCCTCCTGCCCCTTTTACTGATGTAACACTGCTTATCTCAGAGACGGACAGTCTTCAGTGAGCATAAGGAAAAACCTGAAAAACCTGTCAAGGGGGCAGAGTTTTCCTTGTCCCTTGCTGTGAGCTGTTTGGTCTCAGGACCAGATTCCACATCTGAGGGGAGTTGGCTTACACTAGGTAAAAGGGGCGGGAGAGGGATATTTTGTCATTCAATTACTCTTGAACTACAACTCTTCCAATATTGAAATAACACTCTCTATGTCTCAAATACTATGAAGATTAATTGGAGCTGCTGTTTTTGTGAAACATTACTATCCCTTTAAAGCATGATGATTATCTTTTTGGACTATATGAACCCTTTGAGTAATGTATTGGCTAAGTCTCTGACACTAACAGGGTTAACATGCCCTCTTTGCTTTAAATGTTTTGATGAAACTGATGCACTAAGATAAACTGTAATAATTCTAGGGCAAACAAACTGCACCATACGGGGAAAAATAAAAATATGAATTTAATTAAATGAAGATTTTTAGCCCCAGTACAATGGAGATCTTTCTAGCATTCAGGAAATTAAAGCCCCATTAAATAAAAGGGAGTTTTTCAAAAGTGTATTTGTCTGCAATGGCTCTATTGGTTTTCTCCTCAGAATTCCTCCAGTTGCGCTCAGTACATCAGCCTCAATATGTCTCTTTCCCACAGTGTTGTCGATTGATTGCTTGGGAATGGTGTCTACTTGTTATGATTTTCTCTGTAATTATCCCAGGTTTCAATACATTATTGTTCCCTTTAATGTCCTGCAGAGTAAACATCTGTTTTTCTTCCTTCCCACCTGTCCTTTTAATCTATCGGCAGTTTGTGCTTCTTTGATAGGTCGGGACTTTGCTGATTGTTATTAATCAGACAACATGTTATTTCCTTAAACTCTTGCTCCTATGAGGAATATTTCCCCCCTCACAGGCAGCTAAAACTTCTACAGTAAACAGAGTTCATTGCACAATGGGATTTATTTACCACTATCTCTCACAAACAAATCCGGGACAAGCACAGCGTGTCAATATTTTAAATTGTCTTAGCAAAAATGACATTTGTGATACTTCAAAAATGTATTTAATACAATTTCATTTGTGTTCTCAGAAGAAAAGTCCAGCATTAAAACCAATGCAACTTCAGCTACTATCCTAACAGATATTGTTTACTCTAATAGTAAATAGGTATAGTTCTTTATACTTATTAGTAAGTATAAAATAAAAACTAAAATATGTCTGAAACTTAAATCCTTGCCATTGCTTCACAATGCATTGGATATGTTTCCAGCATCCAAGAGGTTGAAGGGATAGTAATGTTTCACAATAAAAGCAGCTCCAATTAATCTTTATAGCATTTGGGCCATGGAGAGTCTTATTTCAATACTGTCAGAACTGCAGTTCAAGAGTAATTGAATGATAAAGTATCCCCCTCCTGAAGTAACACTGCTTACCTCAGAGCAGCAAGACTGTCAGGATGGATCGCAGAGAGGGACAATCTTCAGTGAGCAGAAAAAAAAACCTGAAAAACATGTCAAGAGGGGCAGGGTTTTCCTTATGTTCGCAGTAAGAAGATTGTCCCTTGCTGTGAGCTGCCTGGTCCCAGGACCAGATTCCACATCTGGGGGGAGGTGACTTACACTAGGTAAAAAGGATGGGAGGGAGAAACTTTATCATTCAATTACTCCTGAACTACAACTCTGACAGTATTGAAATACCACTCTCCATGACCCATACTATGAAGATTAATCAGAGCTGCTTTTTTTGTGAAACATTACTATCACTTTAAGTTCCCCCCATGCCCCAGAAAAAGACAGCATTAATTCATAGTGATGTCTACAGTAACATACCTTCAGTCTGGGATGGAGTTTTATTCTTAAATAAACCATTTTCACATGGTGTTTTTTGTCTTCTTCAATATTGCGATATGATGCTATTCTATAGTAACCTTTTGTACAACTTATAAGCTTAAAGCGGAATTTTCACCCACTATAAAGTCGCCCTGCAATAGTTAAGCAGGTAGTGACTAGCTTTATAATATATATGTTACCTCTGAAATGTAGCTGATTATAAAGAAATCCTTTATTGTAGGAGACTGGAAGCCAGACACCAGAGCAGACATCTTGTCTGAGCGCCTGCGCTGTCAGTAAGGGTTTCCCAGTGGTGTAACAATAGGGGTCGCACCTGCAACCAGGCCCATCACTCCAGGGGCCCAGCCACCCCCTGCGACGGTCTCTCCCGCAGCAACTCCATCTGTAGCTTAGCTGATCTCCCACTACAGCCGCCAGTGCGCCGTTCTAGTAATACAGAGCCCTGGGAGATTACATCATCTCCCAGCCTCTGCATTACTAGAGTGGCACGTGTGAGCTTCAGTTCTAGAGATCTGTGCTGAAGGAGGCACAGATCTGTCAAGCCACGCCACTAGACCACTAGGGACTGGAGGTAGAGGTATTGTGGAAGGGGCAATGTGGAGATGGGGGCATTGTGGAAGGGGAAATGTGGAGATGAAGGGGCGATGTGGAGATGGGGGCATTGTGGAAGGGGCATTGTGGAGCTGAAAGGGGTATTGTGGAAGGGGCAATGTGGAGATGGGGGCATTGTGGAAGGGCCATTGTGGAGATGAAGGGGGCATTGTGGAAGGGGCAATGTGGAGATGAAGGGGGCATTGTGGAGATGAAGGGGCATTGTGGAAGGGGCAAGGTGGAGATGAAGGGGGCATTGTGGAAGGGGCAATGTGGAGATGAAGGGGGCATTGTGGAGATGAAGGGGCATTGTGGAAGGGGCAAGGTGGAGATGAAGGGGGCATTGTGGAAGGGGCAATCTGGAGATTGGAGAGGCATTGTGGAGATGAAGGGGCAATATGGAGATTGAGGGGCAATGTGGAAGGGGCAATTTGGAGATTGGGGGGCAATGTGGAGATGGCCAATGTGGTTGAGTGGACCAATGTGGTCAGGGGGGGCCATGGCAATTCTTCCAATAGGGCCCAGTGGCTTCTAGTTACGCCTCTGGAGTCTCCATTAGGAAGCACTGCAGTGTGCCACATGGTAACTGGAAGGGATTGACGGCACAGGAGCACAGACTGCACTAACCTGGTCGATAGTCTCCTACAATAAAGGATTTCTTTATATTCAACTACATTTCAGAGGTAATATATCTATTATAAAGCTAGTAGCTACCTGCTTAATTATTGCGTGGTGACTTTATAGCGGGTGAAAGTTCTGCTTTAAGCATATATAATTACCTATATAATGCTGCACTGTAATTGGTTCTGATAATCTCTGTCCCTTGTTGGCCATGTTGAGGAACCACTTAAATTGTTATTTTGCATGCGTTCACTAAGAACGTCATAGTATACTTCATACTTTAGATCAGGGTGAGTAATTCTTTTGTCCTGAGTTCCAGATTTCCGTCTAAAATGTCTGAGGGCCATAGTTGTACTACATCTATAAACAAAGGGCTGTAGTTGTATTGCACCTCCAATGCAATTGTATTTCTACTTCCCAACAGGAGCAGCAGCAACAGAAGCAAAAGCAGCCTTCATTTTGGTGCCCTACTTTTTGAGATGAAAGGTCTCTTTCTCTTCATTCTTTTTCTTTTAGTTTTATTTTACTTTAATTCTGTCTTATGGATGTTTCCATATGTATTGGCTCCTACTGAGCCCTTTCCTTTTGCATGAAGAGTTGAAGAGGACACTGAAGGTATACCATGTTCCAGTTTGAGATCTGCCCCACGGGAAGGTTCTTTTCTCTAATACAATCACAGTGGAGCCATGAGACCAGGAATGATGAGTATGCTTCTCTGTTCCTGTGTGCTTGTCTGTCCATTTGACCAGTACCTGAGGTATGCCCTGTGGGAAGCGACCTATGTGATACTAACCCTCATCGTATTTCCTAGTTTTACCATATGTTATGTTATTTTATTTTAACTTTATTCTCTTTGTTTTTGTGTTGTTGTTCCTTTTAATCATGGTGCTTGTGGTGGCCATTATGCTTCTTTGTCATTTCCCACAGCTCAGGAATGCAGGGACCTCACAATAAGGAGAACACTTGTTAGTACATTAGGTGGAATCCTAAAATTGGGGGTCCCCTGATACTGATGAGGCATTGTGCAGGATGGCTGGACAACCACCCTGACACTTCAGAGGGATCATATGGAGATGTTGGCTTCTTTCTCTTCATCTCTTGAACCTTAAGAATGTATTCATTCTAGTTATTGTTTCTGGTGAGTGAGTGGTCGAACTACAGGATGCATTTTGTAAGGCTCCTTTTTTTCCTGCAGAGAAAGTGTTTCTGTGTACCTGCTTTGAGTTTCTTCCCAAGGTGGAAAATGTGCATCCTTCTCGGACCTGTGGAATAGAAAAGAATGGGACCTGAACTGTTTGGACGTAGATAGGTGACTCAAATACTACATTTATTGCACTGAATCCTTTCACAAGTTGGATTTGTTGCTCATTGTTCCCAAAGACCAGCATGTAGGCTAAGTGGCTTCTAAGGTGAGAGAGTGGTCTCTTGGGTTAATTCAGCCGTACGCCAGGCTTATGTCATTAGAAACAGGATAGTACCTTTTTGAGTAACTACACATCAGACCCCATTGGACCTGCTGGTGCCTCCTGAGTCTCTGCGGAGCAGCTGTGTAAGGAAATGACATAGTCATGGCTCCACACCTTCACAAAACACTACAGTCAATGTATTGCCTCAGCCAAGGCCAGTTTACAGTGAGAGGTCCTCCAAGTTGTAGTGCATGTGTAGGTGCATTTTCTTCTCTTTCTACTAATTTTTCATCTGATACTTTTCTTGATGCAGCAGTCTCCTGAGCTTCTGTCTCTGATTTTCTCTCCATTGATATTGAATTTGTTTTTGGGAGTTTTTCTCTCCCTCCTTGAAAGTCTGGTTGAGACACCTTGAAATGCCCTGATAGTTCCTGTGTAGCACAGTGGATGAAAGTGCAAAGGGGATTTTTGTTTACTTACAGATAAATATTCCTTCCTGCAGTAAAACATATGGTTTCTTTTTTGGGTAGGGGTGTCCTCCATATTCTCTGGCATGGTGATTTCCTTCCAGCTCTACTTTTGTTCTATGTATCTTTGCTATATGTAAAAACTAAGGCTGCTACCTCTAGAAGGGTGTTAGGCAGAGTTGGGAGGGTGTCTTCTCCATCAGAGAGCTTTATCTGCAAGTTCCCTGCCTCCTGTTGGTAACTATTTAACATGAAGACTCCTGTGTTCCACAAAGACTAAGAGAAAAGGATTTATTAGTAACTATGCAGAAATCCCCATTATCGGTGTTGTGCTTATTGATAAAATGTATCATTCTTCCTTTGTAGAGAAAGCTATAATTTCCAGCAGAACTGCTATATTTATACAACCAGATGGATCCGAGAGCTACGGGAAATCATTGTATTTTGCTCATCTCTGCTCTAGATTGTAGATTCTTCTGGGTAGAGACCTCACTACCTCTTTGTTTGTCTTGTTTTGTCTGTCACAATAATTGCAGTTGGGATGAAGGTACAATTATGATTCCACTCTGAATCAGGTTCTGGAATTTATTTATTTGTCCTTTCTCCTGCTTAACATCAATCAGTCCTCCCCTTAATTTTGTTTTCACCAAGGAAAGTAGAATTGGACAATCTGTGGAAATTTCAGGGTATTTGCAGCTATGCACTAAACAAGGAGTAGATAAAACACTGTGAATGAATGCCATGACCCTGTTCGTGCTATGGGTCAAAGCATAGAAAGCTTGCTGGCATTAAAGACTTAGAAACTGTGGAGATTTTACTCCAGAATGAACTACAGTGCTCACACTCTGTATTGCATACATCTAAGTGCAGTCACTCAAAAAAAAAAAAACTAACTCCAGTGGAGATATACTAAGCAATTCATACATTTGCTCCTTTGCTCCAGAGCACAACACAGAGCAATATGATGGTGCTCCATAAATAAATGATAATAATAATAATTTGTAATTCATCAACTCACCAATGTCCTACCATAAATGAATAATCAAGTTGTACTTTGTCAAGGACAAGATAGTAACCAATTAAACCTTTGTCCATATTTACTAAGTTACAAAAATAGCCATGCCATTTTCACAGTTCTGTTTTCCACAATGGTTGTATATAAATGCTTATTCACTACAATGGTGTATAAAGATTTCTACAACTAGATCTGCACATTGAAAAATGAATGCCAGTTTCTATGAAAGTGGTGAGAAACCTGAGGTCCACCAACTGTTGAGAGCTACAAATCTCATCATACCCAGGCAACAGGTGGCTAAGGATGATAGGCGTTGTAGTCCTCAACAGTTGGAGGGATTTAAGTTGCCCATCAATGTTCTATGTGGTGCTACACATGTTAAGGAGTTATTTACATGTAACAGTGTCATGGAAGCTTGGTTAATGTTCCCTGTGATAAAATTATTTTGTATGGAGCCTGAGGTAAGTACAGTAATCAATAAAAGTTCTTTCAGCCCTGGGAGAAATAACTTAGTAAATCCCATGAGATAAGAACTGAGTGAGAATTGTCAGATTGTCAGATTGGGCAAACAAATGGAATATGAAGTTTAATGTGGGGAAGTGTAAAGTCATGCATTTGGGAGGAAACAATCCCAAGGCTACTTATGAACCTAATGGAATCATTTTAGGGGACTCATTGCTAGAGAAAGACCTGGGTATCCTTGTCAACTACAAACTTGGAAACAGTGACCAGTGTCATACAGCAGTAGCAAAGGCAAACAAAATCCTGTCTTGAATAAAAAGAGGTATTGAAGCAAGAGCGGATAACATTATTTTGCCATTATACAAATCATTGGTAAGACCTCACCTTGAGTATACAGTGCAATTTTGGGCACGGTTCTGAAAAAGGATATACTAGAACTAGAGATGGTACAGCAAAGAGCAACAAAATTAATTAAGGGAATGGAGGACTTAACATATGAGGAACGACTAAACAAATTTGGTTTATTTACTCTAGAGACAAGACAACTAAGAGGAGACCTTATCACTTTGTACAAATATCTGAGAGGTCAATACAAGGATCTCTGCGGTGAGCTATTTATTCCAAGGCCTGATCAGGTGACCAGGGGACACCCCTTGAGATTAGAGGAAAGGAGGTTTAGACTTCAGCAGAGGAAGGGGTTTTTGACAGTAAGGTCTGTTAACTTGTGGAATTAATTGCCCAGGGAGGTGGTTATGGCAGATACAATGGATACATTTAAGAGAAGATTAGACACATTTCTTTCTAAAGGAAACATACAGAATTATACTGTTTATCAATAGGCAGATCGGGAAGGTCTGATAAAGACTAACTTAATTGGGAGCAGGAAAGCCATAAAATTCTCAGTTACTGGGGTATGAGGAGAAGGTTGAACTTGATGGACTTGTGTCAGGTGTTGTTAAACATATGACATGTGGACTGGATCTGGCCCCCCAAGTCCCTTTCCCTGGAGAGTCATGCCTTTATAAGGCACCGAAGCATAAATGGGATGGAAATTTTTTTATGTCCCTTTTAGTGTAGTTGGTATGCCCCAGAATTGCTCCACTTTGCCTTTACACATAAGGGCCAACATGCATTGTGCATTCACATGTTAAAATATACCCTCCCCAAAGCAACATACTATACTGTCACCTATAAATGCAGGTCAATTTATGGAACATATGACTGCAAAAATGTATAAAAGAAACAAAAACAAAAAAAACTATAGACATCAGGCAGATACTAATATGACCTTCAGCACATGAGATTAGCAAAATAATACATAGTCATTTCTTTATCAACATAATTTTTCTTTTTAGAAAGACATGATTAAAATGTGATACCAACCATACAACATGGAAAAATCCATTTATGCTTTTAACTCCCAGGTTGACAAATTTATCCTGCAGATCAAATTTTTTTTAAATCAGACCTCATTT
This sequence comes from Rhinophrynus dorsalis, assembly GCA_037306005.1. Classification (NCBI taxonomy): domain Eukaryota; kingdom Metazoa; phylum Chordata; class Amphibia; order Anura; family Rhinophrynidae; genus Rhinophrynus; species Rhinophrynus dorsalis. The sequence goes on from CM074724.1 coordinate 130,867,628, forward strand.
TGGGACATCAGAACCCTCATGATGCCTCTCTGTTATTGATTGCTTATGCAATTGAGGTAGACATTGGCAACCTAAATGTAACTGCAGCCTCCATTCCCTCCCTCCACATCCTGGTGTTCCTTTAACATCTGGGTTGCCTGGGGGGGACAGCAAAGACCCACTAGCATCATTGTAGACATCAGAGATAACGCAGGGAGTTCCTAGATACTCGAATACTAGCAGTAACTTATGGGAATGCCAACTTTAGTGAAGGAGACAGAGGAAAAGCAGTGTGTGACTCCTGGTTACCAGTACTGATAGCTTACACAACCATGTAGACAATCAATAACATGAGGCATCAGGAGGGGTCCTGATTCTTCCCAATGAGGTAATCCCACATATGCCTGAGAGCGGATCACATCTCTGCCTGTTAGCATAATTTTTCATAAGTCAATTGTTAATAAGTTTCTGATTGTTTAGATTGCCTATTTTCTTGAAATATATGTCTTCATATGCTTATTGTTTTAGAGTAGATTTCAAGCAGGACCAATTTTCTGTCCATTTTCAGATGGAAACGTTGAAAAGACCATTTGCACTTCTGTTAAATTGGGGACTGTGCAGACAATTAATTATGTCATTTTTTTCTATTTGTTTTCTTTTTTATGACATTATGGGGGAGATGCACTAAAGCATGGTAAAGAGGTGAGAAAGAGGAGATGATGTCTCCAGCAACATCATTTCTCCAGTTCCTATGTTATTCTATGGAGCCAATGCACTAAGATTTCTCCCGCTTAAGAGAACTTAGTGGATAGGTTCCATCAAATAACATAGGAACTGGAGAAGAGATAAACTGGAGAAGTTATCTCCACTTTCTCACCTCTTTATCAAGCCTTAGAGCATAAAACCCATATCTCGGTGTTCAACAAAAAATTGCTTCAGCTATTGCACCAGTAAAAAGCTTATCTCGTCCTGGAAAAAATATATAGGTTTCCATTAAAACTGAAAAGGACCCACAAGAATCAAACCTAAACAGAGAGATGACAACATGCTGAAAATGTGTCTGGCCTCCAAGGAAATAGAAATGACCCTAGCCTCTAGACTTCAACGCTGTCACATTTTAATATACATGGTGAAGTTAGCCAATTTATTTAACCATGGAATGTAAAGTACTGTATGGAAGAAATCTAAAGAATCTGTTTACATTCCATAATACAGTAACATACAGCACAGCAGCATCCTGTCATTGTGCAGACACCTTAAAGAATTACAAAAAATAATACCCATCTATCCTAAGACATGCCAAAGGAATGAATCAGGACTCTTTATAGCCAGCTCATATAAGACATTCCATTGCATAATATACATACTAGATAAACATGTTGAGTCCTTATAAAAGTACATGCACTCTAAAGAATATGACATATGTCCTTTTAAGCTGTTTGCAAGGCAATTTTAAGAACCTCCGAGGCCCCAGAAAATGTGTGAATAGAGGCTGGCAAATATGTAACCCTTTAGGACATTCTTCAGTTTATTCATAACCTTCCTTTTCTCTGTTCCTATCTGTGCATAAAACTGCCATGTTTATATGTTGTGCATCTAAAACAACCTCAATCCTCCTTGACAATCTGACCACTGTTTTAACCCTTTGAGTTTAAAGGGATAGTAATGTTTAATAATAAAAGCAGCTCTAATTAATCATCATAGTATTTGGACTTTGGAGAGTGTTATTTCAATACTGTCAGAGTTGTAGTTCAAGAGTAATTCAATGACAAAGTGTCCCCCTCCCATCCCTTTTACTGATGTAACACTGCTCAGCCAGATCAGAAGGGAGGTGCCCAGTTAGACTGCAGAGAGGGACAATCTTCAATTAAGATAAGGGAAAAAGCTGAAAAGCTTGTCAAGGGGGGCATGACTTTCATTGTTCTGATAGGAAGAAGAGTGTCTCCTGCTGTTATCTGTCTGGTCAATGGACTGCATTCAACATATGAGAAGAGATGGCTTACACTAGGTAAAAGGGGCGGGAGGGGAAACTTTGCTTGTGAATATCTCTCAAACCATAAAGGTTTGAGAGATAAGACTTATATTGTTCTTCATGTTTTTTTAATGCCTACATAATAAAATAAAGATAAAATGAAGTATTACTATCACTGTGAAAGGGGGATGCTTTGCAATTCTTTGCGCACCTCTTTGTCACTCAAAGGGTTAAACTGGTTGCTTTGTGTAAAACTGGAACTGCTTGGAGCCCAAGGAGAGGTCCAGTAAAACAGGTGACTTTCAGTGAATGCCCATGTATTAAACTGCCTCTCTCTCTATATATATATATATGTGTATATGTAAAAGAAAACACAAAAAATAGGGGAGCCAATAGTGCCTTATCTGATATATATATGCGGATGGGAAAAATACACGTAAGTCAAATGCACTCACATTTAAGGGTGTTGGTAATCAGGCATATGCTTGTAACCAACTATTAATGCATGCAGGGTACTTACCCGTCCCTGCTTAGGTTCTCTTTTAATGTTGTTCCTCCTCAATATAGAATCCATTTTACTCGTATGATGGGTGGTATGGTGTAGATATCCAAAATTATAAAAAAGAAAATAATATAAAATAGAATAAAATAAAATGAAATGAAATTAAATAGAGGTAGCCATTCCTCCGTATGATAAAAAATATAACTTTATTATATTAATAAAACCACAACAGGCTAGTGGTACGCGTTTCGCGGTTCAAAGTGCCCCTTTATCAACCTTGACAGCCTGAAGTTATAAAACTCAAAGTGAAAAAGAGGAAAACAGCTACAAACAATCTAATTTAAAACATGTGCTGTAACCTAATTGGTCAGATCCAAATAACAGAGGATCTACTGAAAGAAACAATGCATTGCCCATACCTCTGTCACTCAAAGGGTTAAACTGGTTCCATTCTTTAAACTGGAAATGTTTGGAACCCAATGAGAAGTCCAGTGAAACATGCGCCTTCCAGTGAATGCACATTAAAATGCCTCTGGTTGTTCATTCATCATTACTCCTTGTAAAGGAAGTACTGTACACATGTTTAATTAGATAAAATGTGATTAAACATTTGGAGCGGCATTTCCCAACCCTCTTTTTCAGGCTTCTCTGCTGTATTATATTTTTATTTTTTACAATGAAGAAAACAAGCATCAGGGAAAAGAGTGGACCATATGTTTAATGGTAAAAGTGGAGCAATTGTGGGGAAAATTAACTGAATCATATAGTCACAATATTCACATTGAGTTAAAGAGATAGTAATGTTTCACAATAAAATCAGCTCCAATTAATCCTCATAGTAGTCTCAAACACTGAAATAAAGTGCGGAGACAGCCTCACAGGCAATATTTATAAAGAAATATACCTCTCCACACAGCCCACCGAGCCTTCCATCTAGTAAGGACCATCTCCTAGCAATATATTGACAAAAGATGGTCCTGCCTCATAGTCATGCCCTCCTTCAACTATTCGCCGAGGAAGAAGACTCTTTCCACTCTTTAAAGGGTCAGTAATGCCCGTATTTAAAGGGATAGTAATACTTCGTTTTAACTTTATTTTATTTTGTAGGCATTAAAAAAACATGAAGAATGATATAAGTCTTATCTCTCAAACCTTTATGGTTTAAGAGATATTCACAAACAAAGTATCCCCCCCTGTTCAACCAGATCAGAAGGGAGGTGCCCAGGTAGACTGCAGAGAGGGACAATCTTCAATTAAGATAAGGGAAAAACCTGAAAAACTTGTCAAGGGGGGAAGGGCTTTCAGTGTTCTCATAGGAAGAAGATTGTCCCCTGCTGTTATCTGTCTGGTCTATGGACTGGATTCCACATCTGAGAAGATATGGCTTACACTAGGTAAAAGGGGCGGGAGGGGAAACTTTGCTTGTGAATATCTCATAAACCATAAAGGTTTGAGGGATAAGACATATCATTCTTCATGTTTTTTTAATGCCTACAAAATAAAATAAAGTTAAAACGAAGTGTTACTATCCCATTAAGTTGATGCAATATTGTATATGTTAAAAAAATAAAGTATCTAGAGAACGTCCCACCTCTCAAACCTTTATGGTTTGAGAGATATTTGCCGCTAAAGTTCCCCCCTCCCTCCCCTTCTCCTGACGTCAGCGCTCTACTGACAGCAGGAGATCCCGGTCCTGGGACAAGCTGGCGGCTCTTCAACAGAGCCAAAATAGTGATCTTTAAAAAGAATTACTTCTCTGGAATGGTGTACAAAGTGTGCCTGGTTTTCAAGCACACTTTGTAGACCGTTCCAATGAAGTAGTTCTTTTTAACTATCACTGTTTCTGCTGAAGACCCTCCTCTAGTCGGCCGACACAGATCTCTTTCTGTCAGCTTTACAGCTGACATCAGGAGAAGGGAACTTTAGCAGTGAATATCTCTCAAACCATAAAGGTTTGAGAGGTGGGACTTTCTCCAGATACTTTATTTTTTTAACATCTACAATATTGCATCAACTTAAATACGGGCATTACTAACCCTTTAACTTGTACTCTTCAATAGCTGCATATACATATTGTGGCTTATGGGCCATGTGCAGAATAAAAAGGAAGAGCAATGCAACAGCAAAGCAAATGAACAATAGGGAACCAATGAAAATTCCCATTGATTTAAACAGGGTTGAAAGCTAGTGAAGTCTGCAGTGCATTGGAAAGCAATGTACTGGAGATATCTCTATGGTTCAAGGCATTAAAACACCCATTTAACCCCTTAAAGACATGCAGCTTGCACTTAAGGACAACAGAGCATTTTTTTATTGGATCCAATTCAGGGCTCCCCGAAGGGCTTGCATCCATGCGGAGAGCCCTAAAATCCAGGGAAGATTTCCCATGATGGTCCTGGCACGTCATGTGTCCTTAAAGAGTTAAATCAAGGATGCTTTCTCTTTTTAATATGGCATTAACCCATTGAGGGCCAGAGAGGTATTATACCTCTCTGGTACTCAAAGGGTTAAATATAAATATATGATTTGTAAATGACAAGCAAACCAGTTGAAGCCTTTCTTTTAATAAAAAAGCCTCTGAAAATCAAAAATAAATACAGAAATCACAAAACCCTGGTGAGTTCTACCTTACTTATCAGTAGTGTTAAAAAATTACTTATATGTATATATTTAGTAAGCTAAAGCTAAAACAAGAGAATGTGAAAGCACACCGAGAAAGAGCAAAATGAAGCGATTTGCTCAAGGCATATGTGGCCTCTCAGGTGCTACGCAAGTCACGTTTTTCGCTCCCATGTGCCATTGCAGAGAGGAAATTTCTATATTCATATCAGTCTGGTCCCACCCACAGGCAGTCCAGCTACAAAATGTCAGGCAAATCATCTCTGCACGAGAGAAACAGCACAACCCCAGACTTACTTTTTGTTTTTTGAAAAAATTATCTTTATTTTGACATGGAAAATACAATACAACATTTCTTTGTACAGTAATGCTTTCCAATACAACCCCAGACTTACGTTTCAGTCGATGTTGACCTCGACAGTGGGGTGAAGCTGATTCCCTCTAGTCACAGGGAAACAAAGGCCCATGCCTGGGATGCCCATACACTTAAGGAGACTAAGAAAACAAGAGAATGTGACGAATGCACACTGAAAACCCCCCAAAATGAAGTAATTTGCTCAAGACATGTGTGGCCTCTCAGGTGCTGCTCAAGTCACATTTTTCACTCCCAAGTTGCATTGCAAAGAGGAAATTTCCATATTCATATCAGTCTGGTCTTGACCACAGACAGACCAGCTCCTAAATGTCAAGCAAATCCTCTCTGCACAAGAGAAACAGCACAACTGCAGACATACGTGTCGGTTTATGTGGACCTCATCAGTGGGGTGCAAGTGATTCCCTCTAGTCACATGGAAGCAAGGGTCCATGCCTAGGATGCCCTTCCACTTAGGGAGACTAAGAAAACAAGAGAATGTGACGAACACACAACATGAAAAAGCAAAATGAAGTAATTTGCTGGAGGCACGTGTGGCCTCTCAGGTGCTGCGCAAGTCACACTTTTCACTCCCAAGTGCCATTGCAAAGAGGAAATTTCCATATTCATATCAGTCTGGTCCAGCTGCAAAACATCAGGCAAATCCTCTCACACAAGAGAAGCAGTACAACCCAGATGTACATTTTGGTCTAGGTGGACCTCATCAGTGGTGTGCAGCTGATTCCTCCTAAGCACATGGAAGCAAAGGCCCATGCCTGGGGTGCCCTTCCACTTAGGGAGACTAAGAAAACATGAGAATGTGATGAACACACACCAAGAAAGAGCAAAATGAAGTAATTTGCTCAAGGCATGTGTGGCCTCTCAGGTGCTACCAAAGTCATATTTTCCGCTCCCAAGTGCCATTGCAAGGAGGAAATTTCCATATTCATATCAGTCTGGTCCTGCCCACAAACAGCCCAGCTCCAAAATGTCAGGCAAATCCTCTCTGCACAAGAGAAACAGCACAACCCCAGACTTACATTTCAGTCTATGTAGACCTCATCAGCAGGGTGCAGCTGATTCCCTCTAGGCACATGGAAGCAAGGACCCATGCCTGGGATGCCCTTCCACATAGGGCGACTAAGAAAACAAGAGAATGTGACAAGTGTACACAGAGAAAAAGCAACATGAAGTAATTAGCTCAAGGAATGTGTGGCCTTCAGGTGCAGCTCAACTCACAGTTTTCACTCCCAAGTGCCATTGCACAGCAGAAATTTCCATATTCATATTAGTCTGGTCGTTGTCACAGCCAGTCCAGCTCCAAAACATTAGGAAAATCCTCTTAACACAAGAGAAGCAACACAACCCCTGACGTTCATTTCTGTCTATGCAAAACTCGCCTATGGGGTGCAGCTGATTCCCTTTAGGCACATCGAAGCAAAGACCCATGCCTGGGGTGCCATTCCACTTAGAGAGACTAAGAAAACAAGATAATGTGATGAACACACTCACCGAGAAAGAGCAAAATGAAGTAATTTGCTCAAGGCATGTGTGGCCTCTCAGATGCTGCTCAAGTCATATTTTTCACTCCTAAGTGCCATTGCAAGGAGAAATTTCCATGATCATATCAGTCTGGTCCTGCCCACAGACAGTCAAGCTCTGAAATGTCAGGCAAATCCTCTCGGCATGAGAGAAGCAGTACAACCCCAGACATACAGTTTGGTCTAAGTGGACCTCGTCAGTGAGGTGCAGCTGATTCCCTCTAGGCAAATGGAAGCAAAGGCCATTGCCTGGGGTGCCCTCCCACTTAGGGAGATTAATAAAACAAGAGAATGTGAAGAACACACATTGAGAAAGAGCAAAATGAAGTAATTTGGTCAAGGCATGTGTGGCCTCCCAAGTGCCACTGCAAAGAGAAAATTTCTATTTTCATATCAGTCTGGTCCTGCTCACAGACAGTCCAGCTTCAAAATGTCAGGCAAACCCTCTCTCCACAAGAGAAACAGCACAATCCCACATGTACATTTCAGTATGTGTGGACATTATCAGTGGGGTGCAGCTGATTCCCTCTAGGCACATGGAAGCAAGGGCCCATGCCTGGGATGCCTTTACACTTAGGGAGACTAAGAAAACAATAGAATGTGACAAACGCACACCAAGCAAGAGCAAAATGCAGTAATTTGCTGAAGGCATGTGTGGCCTCTCAGGTGCTGCTCAAGTCACGTTTTTTTGCTCCCAACTGCCATTGCAAAGAGGAAATTTCCATATTCATATCAGTCTGGTCCTGCCCACAGACAGTGCAGCTCTGAAATATCAGGCAAATCCTATCGGCACGAGAGAAGCAGCACAACCCCAAATGTACAATTTGGTCTATGTGGACCTCGTCAGTGGGGTACAGCTGATTCCCTCTAGGCGCATGGAAGCAAAAGTCCATGCCTGGGGTGCTCTTCCACTTAGGGAGATTACGAAAACAAGACAATGCAAGGAACACGCACCAAGAAAGAGCAAAATGAAGTAATTTGGTTAAAGCATGTGTGGCCTCTCACATGCTGTTCAAATCACATGTTTTGCTCCCAAGTGCCATTGGGAGCAAAGAAAGAGAAAAATATCCATATTCATATCAGTCCACAGACAGTACAGCTCCAAAATGCCAAGCAAATCCTGTCTGAACAAGAGAAGCAGCACAACCCCAAACATACATTCCAGTCTATGTGGACCTTTTCATTGGGGGGCAACTGACTCCCTCTACAGGCATGGAAGCAAGGGCTCATGCCTGGGATGCCCTTACACGTAGGGAGAATACAAAAACAAAGAATGTGACGAACGCACACCGAGAAAGAACAAATCACCAGGATTTGGTGAATTCATTTGTATATAGCTTGGGAGGGTTTTGGCTCCTCCCACATCCTTGTTTAACCAGTCCTTGCACACAAGGCTTTTTGTAATTAAGAACAGTATAAATACCTACCTTATTTCTCTCTCAAGAGTTTTGTTCACAGTAGAAGCAATACAGTGTTATTGCATTTAGATTGAATTATATTAAATACATTTACTTCAGATTTGAGGCAGATAGGGGCTTGCCCAATCTGTGGTGCCTTGATGTTGGTGGGCAAGCTACACATGGTTGTGACCAAACATGTCACTAAACCTGTGGTAAGTCACAGGTTATTTTTTTGGTAAAAGTTAGGATTTGATGCACAGACTGTGTTTCAAACACCGTTGAAAACCTATTGCGTCTCATTTACTGAATGTGTGCACACTGTGTATTTTTATCACTCTATAATGTGGCAAATAGATGCTACATATTTTCATGATATATGCTTTTACTTGCTCATTGAAGTGGATGTACTTATACAATTCTCTTAATCAAGTGCTGGAATTGATTTTCTTTCCATACCTTTCTAATAACAATCTACTAAGCTACCTTTACAAAAAAGTCTCCATTAATGCATCTCTTGGCAAGAGGACAATGGGCAGTCGATAGATGTTGTTGGACGTTCCTTTCCTCTATGACTTGTTTAATCCTATGTACTAAACAAGACGTAGATGAAATGGCTTAATTTTACACCATTTTCCTGTACTTGCAATGAAGCAGGTGAAAGTGGTTTGCTGGCATTAAAGCCCTGGTGGCATAGTGTATATATGATCATGCACTGTAGTGAATATTCTGAAGAAATGTCACTAGCATTGTAGGCTAATGCATGTTGAATGGCATTGATGTATTCATACATTCACCCCACAGAGAAATGAAAGAGTGCAATGAATCATTCACCAACCAGTATATCGACAGATGGCTAATAAGTAATGGAATATATGTATTTCCTTGCACATTTAGTCATTCACCATTTCATACACAGGACTTATAATGTCATTTAATCTATACAGAAAAGTTAGTGCTTTTCTTAGAAATTCAGATTTCAAATCAGCCAGACAATGTACAAAACAAACTTTATATAAATATTCATCTTTCTCTCTCTCTCTCTGTCTCTCTCACACTCTCTGTCTCTCTCTTTCTGTATATTTTGTTGATTGTCTCTCATATATATATATATATATATATATATATATATATATATATATACTTCAAACAGGGAACAAACAGCACACTTGGATTTCTTAAAAATGTACAAGTTTTATTCTGCCAGGTCAATGTTTCGGACCTCACTGAAGCCTTTATCAGTTGCACACCAAGCACATGTAGAAGACCGTCTCAGTGAAATAATTATTTTTCACTAATGCGATCTCGGCTTAGCTGCAGAGCCGTCTGATGAAAAATAAACCCGGATATCCCTGCAGTCAGTACAACGCTGCCTGCAGCGTTTGAGAGATGAACCTGGGGGCAATTGAATTATTTTTTAAATAGCTACACTATGGGGATTAGTAATATTAAAGTATTATTATCATCCCTTTAATGACCTATAGGAATGTATGGGTGATCGGGAACTTCAAGACTGTATGTAGGGGGTTCCTTGAGCAAACAAACAACAAAAAAAATTTAAGGCTGTCCCTTCATTAATTTTTCTACATGCCTGTCCAAACATAAAGCAATCTTGGCTACTTTTTAGTAAGTGGACAGTTTCTACACTACCATTTCAACAGATATGCTGGGAAAATAGTACAATAGCTTTATCACAGAGGTCATTGTGTTATTTGATTCTCACTATATCTGTTCTCATTTCCATCAGACAGTACCAGTATAGGATCATGGAATTAAGTCGCTGTGCCACTGTATTAGAGGATATAGGGCTGGATTCTATTGCCGGTGATAAATGTTATCTCCCATTTTATCAAATATTTTCCTATTGAAGTCTATGGGGAAACCTGGAGCTAAAAGCAGAGATAAAATTAGCACCTGCAATAGAATCCATCCCATGTTCTTTTGAATATACATCTAAACTATCTGAGAGGTTTGTTATAGGTCACACAGGTAACTGTTTTTCTTTTAAAGGGATAGTAATGTTTCATAATAAAAGCAGCTCTAATTAATCATCATAGTATTTGGACCTTGGAGAGTGTTATTTAAATTGTCAGAGTTGTAGTTCAAGAGTAATTCAATAACAAAGTATCCCCCTCATGCCCATTTTACTGATGTAACACTGCTCAGCCAGAGCAGAAGGGAGGTGCCCAGGTAAATTGCAGAGAGGGACAATCTTCAATTAAGATAAGGGAAAAACCTGAAAAACTTGTCAAGGGGGGCAGGGCTTTCATTGTTCTCATAGGAAGAAGATTGTCCCCTGCTGTTATCTGTCTGGTCTATGGACTGTATTCCGCATCTGAGAAGAGATAGCTTACACTAGGTAAAAGGGACGGGAGGGGGAAACTTTATCCTTCAATTACTCTTGAACCACAGCTCTGACAGTATTGAAATAGCACTCGCTATGGCTCAAATACTATGAAGATTAATTGGAACTGCTGTTTTTGTGAAACATTACTATCCCTTTAATTAGTATTTTTACTAGTGACTCTTTCATGGCCCCTTCATGTTCCAGTTGCATGCAAAAAATAACAGTACCATATCTCACCATATGACATAACAAAGTAATCCAATCAGTGATAAATCACATACAATACTATTCTCCTATTTCTCACATTCTCCCAAGTAGATAAATATTTCAACAATGTGCCTATCAGAAACAAGATATTCGGTTGCAGGGTAGGATTTCTCATTGCTGGAAGAAATATGTTGCAGTGTAACTTCCTCCACCAACAAAAATTAATTTGCAAAGGATAATAAAATAATATTAAAGAATAATGTAGTCATGGACCCACTCTAATTAACAGCATGATTAATTTTTAGAACTGTATATAAACTAATGAAAGAGAGGAAAAAAATGTATATAATATTGGGGATCAAAAAACACAACAAACAAAAAATCCAAAGAATTCCATTAGGTCTTAATATGGTGTATGAGGTAAGATACTCTGTATATTCACTTAGATTTTATATATTACATCATTCAAAATGTATATTTCATTTTTATACAGCTTTATTTTGTATTTACATTGTACAGTAGCACAGGAGCCTTTTTACCAGGGCTGATGCAAGGATTTTTGACATCCTTGGCAAAACCTAATTTTTCTGCCCCTTGGCTCTGCCCCTTGTGTCCCACCCCTTTATACCCCACCTACTTATACCCCACCTCTTTTCTTGCCCCCACCAGCTCCACTTTGCCCCACCAGCTCCACTTTGCCCCCTATCAGCTCCAACTTGCCCCTACCAGCTCCACTTTGCCCTCCACCAGCTCCACTTTGCCCCCTCAGCTTCTACTTGCCCCCTCAGCCCCAACTTGCCCCCCATCAGCTCCAACACAGACCTGTAGCTGGAGCTCCCGCGCAGTCTTCTCTTCAGTAATGCAGAGCGAGCTGGAAGATGTTGACTTCCAGCGCACTCTGCATTACTAATGAGCCAACATCGACGAGGGAGTGCAGCAGCTAGGGTAGAGCATGACGTGGCTGTACATGCCTAGCGGGCAGACTTCAATGAAAGGTCCCGCCTCCTGGGCGTGACGGATACACGACACCGGCCCTGGGCGTAGCTCTTCTCTGCTGCATGCCTGTGCCCCCAGTACATGTGCGCCCTAGGCCGGCGCCTACCTCGCCTATAGGTGGCGCCGGCCCTCCTTTTTACACACCCGCGCACACACAGATATACATACACATATGTTTATATATACAAAGTGCCTTGCACAAATATTCAGATCCCTGACCAATTATCTCATATTACTAAATTGAAAATGATATATTGAAATCTCTTCCTTTTTGATATTTGATTTATTTATTAAAACTCTGAAACTTAAATAATTAATTATTGAAAGGTAACGTTGCTTTTATCTCAGAACAATGCATAGGTGACAGCACGTGTAGCATAAAGCATCCATTGATCAAAACGTCTGAATTAATTAGTAATGTTGTAACACGTGATGAGTCTGATTGGCCACATATTGTTCAAATAAAGGTCCCACCAAACTGACCATTTGTGAAACATTACTCTCAATCCTGACGAAGGGATAAGTTAGATCCCCAAAAAGCATTGATTTTTTTGAGATTTTAACCATCACTTTGTTTTTTTCATTTTGTTTTGCATCAATAAACGATGGTCCTTCATGAGGTGGATACAGGAGGAGGACGGAAATACACAACAGACCTGAAAGAAGATATATATTCAAGGCATCCATTCAAGAATTTAGTAAGCACATAGCGCTGTGTAGAATAATAAGAATTCACTTGCCTACACTGATTTTGTTACACATAACTTGTGGGGTAGGGCATATATATATTATGTCCAACCAATTATCCATTGGGCTCTTGCTATATGTATATATATATATATATATATATATATATATATATATATATATGTAATCACATATCTATCCATCCATTCCCACAACCTTATGTGGCCACCCTGCCTTTAGATGTGTCATGTTCTGCCCCTTTTATTTTGAGTTTTGTGATTCCGTGTCTGGTTTTTCATTTGTTTTCCTTTGTAATCTGAATCCTGGTTCCCAGCCTTGTCTTGTGTTTGCTCTGAGACTTTATAGAGCCTCAGTGCTTTTGGACGGGGTATGATATATGCATTCCGGGTAATGACCCTTAGTTTCCTGTCTTGTTCCTGAGTGTTATCTTGTGTATTGACCCAGCTCTTCCTTCAGCTTCCCTCCTTTTCTGTGATTTGGTGCCATGCTTATCTCATATCCTGTTACCGACTCTGGCTCAGTTTTTCGCTCATTCGCTGCCTGCTTCTTTGTACTGCATTGACCACCATTTCTGATCTGGCTTGTCTGACTTCCTGTTGGTGGGCTTCTACAACCTCGACTATCAGTTGAACATAGACCACCTCGACCACCAGTTGGACTTTGACTATCCTGTTCTTTTTTTCTCAGTTGAACTCCAGGGCTGAGTGTTCCTGTACAACAACTACGACTATACTGCAGGTAGGTTATTTGCTCAGTATCCTCTTTGACCTCAGAGGGTAGCTGCTGTCCTCTGGGTTATCATCCAGGGGCGGGCCAGCTCTCCTGGTCGACACTAATCTGGCCTTGTGGCCATCATTTCTAACTTGGCCTAGGCTGCAGCAAGGCAACCCAGAGAGCAGCCACCTCCTTCTAGCTACATACTTTAGTCTTCACTTGCAAGCATCTGCCCCACTGGGTCATGCCTTGCAGTATACTTATTTTGTCTGTTGTTGTGCTCTTATCATATTATTTATATCAAATAGCAGTCTGTCACATCTTTGTGAGGAATCTACTTCATAGAGTCTACCCAGGCAGCTTACATTGTGAGCTTAGTCTGTCAGATCATTACAAGGTGTTGCACTGTAGCCACCTATTTTTTTATCATAGCCTATTGCATCTTTTATTATTCCTTAGAGATTCACATAGATTCACTCAAGTGCACTAAACATATTATCACATTCTCTTATTTTCCATGTATCATATGACCACACTTAGATATTCCGGTGAGCTGTTACTCTTTTTATTTCTCTTACAATATTTCCCTTTATTTTGCTCCATCCATTCTTCTTTCAATTTTAACAATAGGCCCAGTCCTTGCTGATGAGAAGAATCCCCACAGCATGGTGCTATCTGCAAAATACTACACTGTAGGGATGGTGTGTCTTGAGACATGGGCAGTGTTAGGTTTGCTCCACACATAACACTTTGAGCTTTGGCCAAAAAGTATATATTGGTTTCATCTTACCAGTCCACACAGCCATTTTCACATTGCAACTAGGGCATTCTCATGCTTTCTGTAAAACGGCACAGGAGCTTTCAGATGGTATATTTGGAGTAATGACACATATTCTTTCACATTGCACATTTTGTTTCAGGTATTAGAATTGGTAAACCAGTCCAGGTTTTATAATTTACCTTTGGGTTTCATGCAATATATCTCCTTGCAACAGGTATTTAAATAAAGGATGTGCAGAGTATCCTTCAGGATTATGATAAGGACTATGAAAGTCTGAAATGTGTAAGATCAGTCAGCACAATGGATTTATCGACTGAGAGCCTTATGTATGTCCATTGTTTGAGTAATAATGTTTTGTTATTTTTTATTTCCCTAGTAATTTCTAGTATGATGGTAGATGGAATGCAGGAGCTACAGTGTCTAAAGGTGAGACGTTCAAAAAGTTGTCATAATAAAAAAATTGTCGGATCATGAGTTGGTGGTAAAAGAAGGACAATATTTTCAGAAGTAAATCTGTCACATTTGAAAATGTGTCTAATGAATAAAAGATGGCGGTAACAAGATCTTGATGAACATTGCCTTTAAAAAGACTGACGTAAAAAATGTTTGATTTTGTCTTTGAAACAAACATTTTCAGAGAAGCAAAGACAATTTTTTCTTTGAAAGACAAATTGCTTCTCACTCCTGCTAACAGTACTTTAATTTGTCTTCTCAAAGTTTAGACCATTTTTATTAAGTTGGGAAAAATGACGTAAATCAGACAAAAAAGTGAAACTGAAACAAATATTGAACCTTACAATATGACAGTAGATTAAACCACAACCGCTTTTAAGACAGTTTTTTCCCTTTGATGGAGATGGCGGAATTGGATGCACAAAATGATGAAAATATGTCAAAGAACTGATGGACCATAGCATAAAAACTTTTTTCTCTGATTACAGACAATTTCAGTTACCACCCCTTTCTGAACATCTCACCCTAAATGTTTACAGTTATAGTGTCTAAGCCTGCAGCATCCTGGCCTGGCTTTCCATCTGTAGTGGAAGACCAGGGCCTAGATGCACTAAAAGTCAATGCGGTGGTGGTGGTATGATACTATCGATGTGTTTGAATCACTCTTCACATACATTGACATATTCACCAAAATTGTAGGATGGAAGGGGAGGTTTGGCGAAGGTCCCTATTAGAATACAGGATTTTTGAAGTGCTGTCGGTGAGGAAGGGATCTCATCCCCTCACACATCACCAACACTACGACAATTCTGAACAGCATTCTCTGTGCTTCCCTACCCAGCCAGTAGGGGAACACAGAGAATGCTTTCAGTACCAGGGGCAGCATTGAATGCCATAGGGATGTGCATTGCTCACCCCTGTGGCATTCAAAGGGTTACAATAAACAGAACTAGTAAGCCAAGCACTACACAATGCCCCCCCTTGACACCCCCTCTGAGTATGTCGACATATATTGCATATATTTGTAGAGGGAGGGGCATTGTGTAGTGCTTGGCTTACTAGTTCTGTTTATTGTAACCCTTTGAATGCCACAGGGGTGAGCAATGCACATCCCTATGGAATTCAGTGCTGTCCATGGTGCTGAAAGCCTTCTCTGTATTCCCCTACTGGCTGGGTAGGGAAGCACAGAGAATGCTGTTCAGAATTGTCATAGCTCTCCCTGCTATTATTCCATAGGAAACTACAGGGGAGATCACAACTACAACAGCCTGAGTTAGGTGAAGTGGAGACTGTGAAATCCGACAGCAGAGGCTGCTATTGGAGTTTACTGAATGAGTCGAAGTGTCACATTATCATATCAACGCACCCCCTTGCATACGAACGTGTGTCATTATTCAGCATTTCCATATGGAAATGAGTCATTATGCTTCATTACCATATGGAAATATGCCATTGTCAATGTGATGAATGAAAATTCGTAAGCCTGGTGGATTGATGTCAATGTGTGCATATTTTTGTCGGAGTGCTGGTGATGTAATGTCCTAGACAGTTTGGTGAATACTGTGGATGTGCCTACGACACTGATCTGACAGAACATCAACATTCGTATCCCTCTTTGACTGCATCTAGGCCCAGAAGATTTAAACCAGTGGTTCCCTAAA
The DNA here is from genome assembly GCA_037306005.1 of Rhinophrynus dorsalis. NCBI lineage: Eukaryota > Metazoa > Chordata > Amphibia > Anura > Rhinophrynidae > Rhinophrynus > Rhinophrynus dorsalis. Next base: position 130,883,857 of record CM074724.1, read on the forward strand.
ATTCCTGGTCAACTCTACGAGTGCCCCTCAGTTTTCTTATTATCCTTCGTCCATGACAATAACATTGGTCGAATGCCTTCTCCTATACTCTGACTAACTGATATTCCTTGCGCTAACCTGTTTTCCAGTTACTGATGGGAAAAAGCTGTTCTATGACTTTTTTGCTGTAAGTAAAATTAACAGTTGTATGAGTTACCCATTATTTAATTGGTTATTCTAATATCTAGATAATAGGTTAGATTTACTGATTCATAAATTATGGTTGTTTGCCATTTCCAGGACAGTACTGAGGTAGAATTACTTTTTCCATAGTACAGGTATGCATTTTATTGTTTTTAATTTGGTGGTCTAGTTATATTTAGGTATTTGCATAATAAGTTGTATTTACTGATTCATAACTTGTGGTTGTTTAGCATTACCGGGATTAAATTAAGATAGAATTAATTTTCCCATAGTTCAGATATGCACTTTATTGTTTTTTATTCGTTGGTCTAGTTATAGTCTGTGTTTTGCTCTGTACCTCATGGTTATTCAAGTGTAGCAATATTATGCTATTTTGATCTTATTATTAATATTTTGTTATGTAGCTAGAGCAATAGTATGTAGGGAATTTTAATTAAATGTTGTCTTGCGAGAAAGAACAGATCTGTACACCTGAATGAGATAACTGGAAAATTCTAGCATACTATAAATTGAACTGACATATTTTGTACTGTAAACATGTGCTGTTTTATACAACCACTTAATTTGAACTATAACTGATTATTTCTGTTGTATATTTTTATGTAGCAATAAAGTTGTACATTGTGCTTTCTAACAGCATGTCCTTTTCATTTTAATGAAAGTATTTTACCAGGAAAGATACACTGACATTGTTTCTCATTTTCAAGAACACCTTGGGTATTCACGTTGTCTACCTCAGAAGAATGAAAGTCTGAGTTGTCTTTTCCAGGACTAGAATCTGTGACTCTGAGGTTTAACCCTTTGAGTGCCAGAGGAGAGTGGCACTCAAAGGGTTAAGCAGTTTTTATAGCTGGTGCATTAATTAACTGAGCCATCACACCAGCTTCTTTGTCCTTTTGCCCTATAATTAACCCAATGAGTGCCTGATGTGTAATGCTTTGCTACGGAATGTGTTGCTCACTTTTCTGATGCTCAAAAGGTTACTCCCTCTTTGGAATACTTACCTGTTACATTTTATTCAGTAACATAATTTATTTTAACACCTTGGATGCTAAAGTTATTCCCAGATAATTGCTTTGCAATGCATTGGAAATGTCTCTGTTATCCAAGGGGTTACATTTTGCATGATGCAAGTTGGCAATATGCCATTTCTAGTATTAGCGCAATAAATTAATCTATACAAGTAACAGAAATAAATCATAATTAACCCTTTTGCTTTGCTTTGCAATGCTTTACGTACCCCTCTGGCATTCAAAGGGTTAAGGTACATAGCAAAAACTGTGGATTATTCATGAAATATACGCATTCTAATGTTAACATTATAAAATTGTTTAAAGGGAAAGTAATACTTCGTTTTATCTTTATTTTATTTTGTAGGCATTAAAAAAACATGAAGAATGATATAAGTCTTATCTCTCATACCTTTATGGTTTGAGAGATATTCACAAGCAAAGTTTCCCCTCCTGCCCCTTTTACCTAGTGTAAGCCATCTCTTCTCAGATGTGGAATCCAGTCCATAGCCCAGACAGATAACAGCAGGGGACAATCTTCTTCCTATGAGAACAATGAAAGCCCTACCCCCCTTGACAAGTTTTTCAGGTTTTTCCCTTATCTTAATCGAAGATTGTCCCTCTCTGCAGTCTACCTGGGCACCTCCCTTCTGATCTGGCTAAACAGTGTTACATCAGTAAAAGGGGCGGGAGGGGCATATTTTGTCATTGAATTACTCTTGAACTACAACTCTGACAGTATTGAAATAACACTCTCCAAAGTCCAAATACTACGATGATTAATTAGAGCTGCTTTTATTATGAAACATTACTATCCCTTTAAGGGAACTGAATGATAGTTTGATACAGGCCTAAATTACATTGCAGCTGATCTTTGGTATTACTGGTGCAATTTAATCCAAGTCAAAGTTCTGATGAGGCAATAACGGTCGACAATTGCCAACATTAGTAATGTCTAGGAAAAACAGTGAAAATGATGTTCTTGGCGAGATTGTAAATATATTAGTGGGGATTTTATTCAAAGGTTTTAAGTCCTAGTTTTAGGAAAGAGTGAAAGAGAGTTTTCCTTTTTGAAGGAGCAATACAGAGATTCAACAGTGACTATTATAAATATATACTTTTTGTAACTCTACTTAACATTACAAAAAGGTTGACTTTGAATAATTCCCCCCATGGTAAATCTGGCCAGCGCTTATGCAGAACAGCAGATTACATATTTATGCAGCACATAACCAGAGTGACACTTTTCCATACAACTGAGCATGTGTAGGTTCATTATATATTCATGCAATATATTCTATGCTCTGATAAGAGGCTCGATTCTATTGCAACTGATAAAACAAGGGTTAGTTCTAAAATGAGTTCCCACTGGTACACACATTGTTGTATGTTAGGAACTCTATTACCTGGCCAGCATCTTCCATAATGAGAAGTGGTCTCATAATAAACTCAAGTTGATGGATAATGTGTATTACAGGTTTTTGACCGCTAATGTGTGTTGACATCAAGTGATGAATCCTGCGAGAACAAGGATAATTCAAAGGAAAATAGGCAATATGCAATGTTTCATTGGAACAACCATTGTCTCCATAACAAAACACAAATCCAGCCAATCAAAACAAAGCAAAGTTGCAACTAAAATTCAAAATATACTATATAAACTACAAAAACAACTGACACATCTTGCTTGTGTTTGGACGTTCACTGAGCTACTGCACAATGCCCCAGGAGCAGAGGAAAGAGTTAGTGACAAAGAGAGAGAGATGAGCATACTCTGATGAGAAGTAGATTGGTGAAGGCTATAGGAATGGACTTAATTTTTCACACATTGCACACACAACATCTATACACAGTCACAAACACACACACTCATGCACCTTTTTGTTTTCCACACAATACATACTTCTTTAACTTTGCTTTCATACAGTGTGGCTGAGTGAATGGAAGTTTTAGACAAAGTGTGACTGTAAATGAATGACGGTGCGAGTGACTGAGTTTGACTGGGCTAGTAAGGGAAGGAGGTAGGATAGATGGAAAGGAGAGGAGATAAGGCAGGAGAGATGGGGAGAGGCACAGGGTAGAATGAATGAGAGCACAGAGTCACTGGTCAGGGAGGAAGAGGGAGAGGTACGGGGAGAGGGGGATTAGCTGGAGGATGGAGAAGTATCCACCCAGGTACACAACACAGACAGGGAAAGAGATGGGGATGGGACATAAGGCGGTGCTACAGGTATTTTTTTTTTTTACAAAACCACCTCTAACAAATTACTAAAATGTTTGAAACCATGGAATTTCAGTGTTCATTATATGCTACCACCCTACGTAAAACTATACCTGTCTGCACTGAAGTAGTCATAACCATTACAGATATGGAGAAAATGTTAACAAACAATACCTTTTTGGAAATTAGATATTCATCCACATCAATTGAGGGGCCACTAGTCTTTTTACCCATGGGCTGGTGTGCATAAATGTTTCCAGAAAGTGAGGCTATAGGAATATAGAGGTCTTTTATTTCTACACCTTCAAAGACACTTATTGCTTTGGAAACCATGGAATTTTCTGCTGTAATCACTAGCTATGGCTCTTCCTAGAATATTGGCACCCCATTGGTATGAGCTGACATACTGTAGGAGGTGCCAGAAGCACAAAACTACACAAACTGAAATATCTTTTTTTATACATTTTTCAAATATAGCATTAAAATGGTTGTAACAGCTACTGAAATTAAGAAAATGTGCATGCATACCATTTTGGAAAGACAACCAGCTGCATCAAATGAGGGGATCTGAGACTACTGTTATGGAGTTGAACTAGGCTGGGGGATGTAGTGTGTATGTGGGGATCTGTAGCTGCCAGTGGGTAGTGGAACCAAGCTGGGGGAGATCAAACATTGTATGTGGCTATCTGACAGGCTGGGGGGCCAGACAGTGTATGAGTGCCTTCCAGTCAATCAATATTAGTGACTTGAAAGCACTCAGTGGCTTTCTTCCCATGATCTTCCTGGACCTGGCATTCTCAGCATTTCCATGTCAAGCAGGATTGGCAGGGAGCCCCATTTGCCATCTCTAATATCAATGATTATGGAAGGGAGCCTTCTATCTCCTCTCACTTAACCCGAGAATGTCGGTTCCAGGAGGAGTATAATGCCTTTTTACTCCTAGCCTAGCGTGCACAAATGTTTTGAGAATGTGGTGCAACAGGAAAAACACATTATATTTTTACACTTCAATAACAACATATATTTAAATACTTCAACATCATGGAATTTCCTCATTGATTTAGTATCTAATGCCAGGCTAAGAAATACTGTATCCCATTGGTATGGGTTGACATGCCGTAGTGGGTGCAAGGAGCATGGCTACAAGTGGAACAAGGCTTGGGAAGCAGACAGTGTATTTGTGATTCTATGGTTACCAGGGGAACAAGACTGGGGTGTCAGACTGTGTATGTGGGGATCTGAGACTTCAGTTATGGAGTTGAACTAGGCTGGGGGACATAGTGTGTATGTGGGGATCTGTAGCTTCCAGCGGGTAGTGGAACCAAGCTTTGAGGGGGGATGTTAAACATTGTGGGGATCTGACAGGCTAGGGGGCCTGACACTGGCGTGCCTTCCAGTCAATCAATATTAATGACTTGAAAGCACTCAATGGCTTTCTTCCCATGATCCTCCTGGACCTGGCATTCTCAGCATTTCCATGTCAAGCGGGATGGGCAGGGAACCTTATGTATCATTTCTGATATCAATAATAATGGAAGGAAGCCTTCTGTCTTCTCTCACTTAACCTGAGGAACTCTGGTTTCAGGGGAAGCATAATAAAGGATTGAGATTGCCATACATATAAAATAAACCTTTGTACATGTCTGTTCTTTACATATATGACTCAGTGTTTAGTTAGACAGTAATTAAAATAATATCACTTGTTTTGGTTAATAATACTATTTGGATTTTAACCTACCTCCTCATATGTTTAATAATGGGTGGAACATATGAGATTTGTAGCTTTACCTTATTGTTAGGCAGTAATGACATTTCATTTTCCTAATCTCTGTTCTAGCAGCTAGAAACACAATATTCTGCCAGCAAAAATAATAATAGGCATACACTGACCCAGTGAAATACCTTCCACAGGGCGCCAGACATGGCAGGAGCAGAGGAGTGACTCAGCTAGTCCCTGGTGACTTAGAGCAGTCTGCTTACTGTATGCTAATTTCACACAGTTCTCAATTACTACACATTTTATCTTATTTAAAGGAAAGCCTCTGTTGGTTAGACATGCAGCTAAAAACCCTTGAGAGCTTCCTTATCACAGAGAGTGGGATCAAAAGAGATTCTGAAATCAGAGAAGAGAGATTGCTCTGGCTAAAGGGATGTTCATTCTAAACAAGATTATCCCCATCATGATATACTTAATGGACCTAATAAGAGTCTGAAATTCATGGTGGGCAAAGGTCTGTATTACTTCTGCTCAGGTTTTGCTTCTTACACTTTTTATAAAAGGAGAAACTGTTATTTTAGCATTTCTGTGGCTATGGGCAGGGATGTTTTAAGCCAAAACTAAACTCTAAGTAACTTGCCCCATTCACTCCATGGATGTTAAATAGGTTCCATTGCTTTTCTATACAACCAATGAGTTGAAGGGATAGTAATTTTTCACAATAAAAAGAGCTCTGATTAATCTTCAAAGTTTTTGGGCCATGGAGAGTGTTATTTCAGTACTGTGAGTGTTGTAGTTCAAGAGTAATTGAATGATAAAGTATCATCCTCCCACCCTTTTTACTGATGTAACACTGCTCACCTCAGAGCAGCAAGACTGTCCGGATGGATCGCACAGAGGGATAATCTTCAGTGAGCATAAGGAAAAACCTGGAAAACCTGTCAGGCAGGGTTTTCATTTTGCTCACAGTAAGGAGATTGTGGGGGATGTTTAAAAAGCCTTGTTAGTGTATACTAAAAATTGTAGCTAGAATTCACAACACCTGGGCATGTTTACAAAGAAGTCACTTTTATAAATATGTCTATCTGAGAATATTCTGAGAAAATTCTCAGTTGCGAACATATTTTTGCACACATAGCGTTATTATATACTTCCAATTAGAACAGGTTATACCGGGTGTTAAGATTTCATTACTAAAATTTCCTTTATTTTGGGCACAATTAGCAAGTTTCTTTATAAATATATTGGGACAAAATTCTTATTTGGCCAAGACCATTTTTATTCCACTTTTCAAATAAGTCAACTAACTGGAGTTAGCAGTTAGCGAAAATGTCTCTAAATGTTTATAAATATACTTGTGTTGCTTTGAGACAAATTTACAGACACTTTCTTCATAACTCCAGTTTTATACCTCTCCCTCCTAGTCCCTTGAACGGGCTGCTCATCGCAAGAGACAATGGGGGAGAGGTATAAAACTGGAGTTAAGAAGAAAGTGTCTGTAAAAGTGTCTCATAGTGACATAAGCATACGTATAAACATCTAACGACATATTGCTAAGTGCTAACTCCAGTTAGTTGAATTTTTTGAAAAGTGGAGTAGAAATGGTCTTGCCCAAAGAAGAATTGTGTCCCAGTGTATTTATAAAGAAATTCGCTAATTGTTCCAAAAATAAAGCCAGTTTTAGGGATTAAATCATAACGCCAGGTAAAACCTGTTCTTATTGGAAGTCTATAATATCACTATGTGTGAGAATATATATTCGCAGAATATTCTCAGATAGACATATTTATAAACATGACTATTCCTTTATAAATAAATAACCAGGTTTTGTGAATTTTAGCGACAATTCTTAAGAATACACTAAGATGGCTTTTTATACATCACCCCTTAGATTCCACAGCTGAGGAGAGGTAAAAGGGATGGGAGGGGGATACTTTATCATTCAATTACTCTTGAACTACAACTCTGACAGTATTGAAATAACACTCTCCATGGCCAAATACTATGAAGATTAATTAGAGATGCTTTTTTTGTGAAACATTACTATCGCTTTAAACAGAATAATGGCTACATCGTTTTCACTTCCTGTTAAAAGTAAGAATTCAAGCTTTAATCTTAAAGAACCAGCGAGGTGTGTGCAATGTATTAAATCACTATACTTTGTACACCTCATTTGTACTTGAAGTGGAATTAACGTTATAATAACTTGGATGATTCTGAAAGATCTTTTAAAATCACACACACACACACACACACACATATATATATATATATATATATATATATATATATATATATATATATATATATATAAAGAATGCAGATTTGGGCACTCCTTGCAAAAAAACGTTTAACAACTGCCAGGGTGCTACTGGTAAAACTAATACAAGAAAAGAAATGGCGATATACCATGAAACCAGTGCACTCACAGGACTTGAAAAAAAGTGATTTTTATTTTGTCAACGTTTCGAAACGTTGACAAAATAAAAATCACTTTTTTTCAAGTCCTGTGAGTGCACTGGTTTCATGGTATATCGCCATTTCTTTTCCTATATATATATATATATATATATATATATATATATATATATATACATATATACACATATAAATATATATATATACACATATATATATATATGTGTGTGTGTTGGACATTTTGTATTTCAATCTATACTTTTTGAGACATTTAAGTCAGTTTATGCACTGTGGTTAGTAGGAATGGCAGTTGGGAGGAAGAGTGGAATGTTAGTATTTGACACTGCAAGCTGTGTCAGCCAGTGCTGTCTAATTTGCAGAAACTGACAAATACATAAAGCTAAACATCCCAGAAATTAGTTGTAAGTAAAATATGTTTTACAGAAATATAGATGGTTTTGAAAGCTGTTTTAAGGTGTTAGCTCCTCTTTAACCCTTTGGGTGCCAGAGGGGTATGCAACGCATGGCAAAGCAAAGCAATATGTTGCATACCCCTCTGGCATTCAAAGGATTAAGTCAGTGTCAGAGAGGTATACAACACATTGCATTAATGTGTTGGATACATGGTAAAGTATTTTCACTTTCAGAACAGAGCATTATTTTAAAACTTAGATAAACTGCTAGGCAGAGTAAGGAAGATGTTATGCTGTTTTGGCAGTGGCATAACAATAGGGGTTGCAGGGGTCTCACCTGTGACCGGGCCCGTCACTCCAGGGGCACGGCCGCCCCCCCTGCCCGATGCCACGGACCTCTAACAGAAGAGCTCTCCCTTGTCGGCACTCTATTAATGCAGAGCGCTAGGAGTTGACATCATCTCCCATTGCTCTGCATTATTGGAGAGAGGACCGCTCGTGAGCTCCAACTCTCAATGGCACAGACCTGTCCTGCCACACTGCTGGACCACCAGGGAGGTAGGCGATGGTCATTTGGGGCAATGTGGAGAGGTGGACATTGGGTGCAATGTGGAGAGTTGGGGGAATGTGGAGAGGTGGACATTGGGGGCAATATGAAGAGGTGGGCCCCCGGCAATTTTTGCACCAGAGCCCAGTGACTTCTAGTTACGCCTCTGTGTTTTGGGTAGGATCCTTTAATGCTTTGTGTGCCAGAGTGCTGCACAATGTATTGCGAAGTCATAGTTAGCATATCCCCTTGGCATTCAAAGGGTTAAAGTGATGGGGCTTGAAGGTTGTGAAGCTGGGGTAGAGTGCGACAGAGCAGGGCAGCAAGTTCAAAGCATAGAGTGCAGCTTTTGAACAGTCTGGCTGTAGTGATATAGACAGAGGCGTAACTAGAACCCTCCGGGCCCTGGTGCAAGAAGTGCCATGGGCCCCCCCAACCCCTGACCACATTGGCCCCTGGGCCCTCCACAATGCCTCCATCTCCTACTTCCCAATCCTTGGTGGTCCAGTGGAGTGGCAGGAGAGACGGGCTGGCGCATTGTGCTCCTGTGTAGTCTTCTAAGTAATGCAGAGCGCTGGGAGATGATGTCATCTCCCAGCGCTCTGCATTACTAGAGAGCCAGAGGGAGATTGCGGGCATCAGGAGGAGGGGTCGCAGGGGGCAGCCGGGCCCCTGGAGTGATGGGCCTGGTCGCGGGTGCGACTCCTATAGTTACGCCACTGGTTATTGAGGAGGTTATGAGAGAAGAGATGCGTAGGAGAAAAGAAAATTAGGGTCATTGTGGGGCAAACCAACAGCTCGATAGGGGGAAAAAAATACTAATTCCTTGTTACTAATTTATACTGGATGATTTAACCTCTTGAATGCTGTAGAGTTGCATAGCAATGTTTAGCAATTCACTGGAGACCTCTCTAGAATTCGAAGGCTTAAAATATCAGTTTTGGATAAAATGTACAATAAAAAAAAAAAAAAAAAAAAAAAAATATATATATATATATATATATATATATATATATATATATAAAATAGTTTCAATTAATGATCATTTTCATTTCTCCCACGTAGTGAAGTTTCTTTGCCCCAGAATTTCATCGCTCTATGTTAGAATACTAACACTGTGGTTAGGACCTTATATTACATTGAAACTGATACATTTTTATAATAATCCTGAAATGTGATTACCAGGGCTGAATTTACATCTCAAGACCCCTAGGCACAACACCCTCTGGTGCTCCTAGCCTTTGTCCCACCCTAACCACACCCATCAGTTAACGCACCCTCTTGAGTTTAAGATCCAAACATATGCATTGGAGATCTCTTTAGCACACAGGGCGTTAAACTGAGATATAATACTGGCTCTGAAGCTCCCAATATCGGTGTAAAATGTGTCTCATACCTCACTCTGCACTGTTTCCACTTAAGCCTTTGAGTGCCAGAGGAGTATGAAACACATTGCAAAACAATGTGTGGCATAACCCACTGGCATTCAAAGGGTTAACCCCCTCAGACTTCCACTGGACGTGGGGAGGCTGGTGGGTGCGACTGGGTCACTGCCGGATGTCCCAGAAAATCGGGCACCCCAGGCCAGTTCCTAGTTGGCCTATTTATAAATCTGGCCCTGGTGATTACATTTTTTGAGAAATATATTTTGTAAGTGTGATTAAGAACAGTACTGTTATTCTGAATGAAACATAATTGTTGAGGATGAGGAATTATTTTCCTAAGAACTTAGCAACTGTTTTCATCCAGTTGGCATCATTTTGGCATATGATGAATAATGCCAGCTAACCCCTGGAAAGCGCTGTTTACAGCAGGTTAGAAAATAAAGCGATCTATAAATATTCCCTTTTTGTATATATATCGCATCAGAGCAGAGTTGTGCCACTTTGAAGCACTTCAACATTTCAGTTGCCATGGAGAGAGAGAGAAAAAAGAGAATGGATTGAGATGTCAGAATAGAGTCTTTTCAGAACGCTGACAGACAATGAGGCTGATGTACCAAGTAAAACGGTGCAATTCTACAGCAAACCAACTGCAAAACTACCCCAAATCCCATTGATTAAAATAGATATTTGAATCCCATGAAAGCTACAGTGGGCTTTGCAATGTGCTGCAGTACTGTCTGCCATTCACAGGGTTAAAAGTCACATTTGACCCTTTGAGTGCTAGAGACGTATCCAATGCATTGCAACCAATGCACCATAGGAGACTATATATATTTCCCATAACCCCATTGTTTTAAACTCGGCTTTTAACCTCTTGAATGCTAGAGAGGTCTCCAGTGCATTGTGAGACCTTCCAACATTGAATGGATTAAAAGCCCAGTTTAGATAAATGGGATACTCTATTCCTCCCCTATGGGACAGTTGGTTTCCCCCATTTTTTCTTAATAATTGGTCTCAATGCATTTAATGGGTTCAGTGTGATAAATAACACAATTGTAATTATTCATTTCATAATCACAGCCACTCAGCTTTCTGCTTTATTGACCTTTAACCCTCTGAGTGCCAGAGAGGTCGTCCAACGCATTGCAAAGCAATACATTGGCAACTCATCTGGCATGCACAAGGTTAACTGCTAACATTTAAATGGAGGATCTTGAGTGTAAGAAAACATAAAATAGGGGCTTTATATTTAATTTGACAATGCATATTAGAATGGACAACGCAATGCTCTCCAGCTGTTTTGGATTACAGTTCCCATCATTTCCAGTCAGCAAACATGGATCTGGACATTATGTGAATTGTGGTCCTCAGTAGCTGAAGAACCAAAGGTTGCCCAGCCCTTTACTGCAGTGAGAATCACCATTCTGTCTGGGCTCTTTGTAAATGATGGCTATGTCATTTAGCTGCACAGATACAGTCATAATACCAGATATCTTAAAGGAATAGGGAACTCCCTAAAATATAACAAGGGTACTTTCCCTGGTGAGATATGGGTCATTCAAAAGATATTATAGCTCAAACTATATCTATTTTTTGCAGTAGTATCACCTGCTGACAAAACTGTAACTTTTCCTTTTGCTCTCTGGGAGAGCAGACCTTCAACTAACAGTTCTCTATATGATAAAACCAGCTCTCCTTTTTCTTACAATTTTAACTGTAATAACTTTTGGAGCATAACCCTGCAGAAGCGACGTTGTTTGACACAATAGACAACTGTTATGGATATTCAGGCTCAGATACTAAGTAGATTGAAGACAACAAATGTATGGAAGCACATGATACCTCTCAACAGCCATTTGAGGGGAAGGGGTGGAACCTTATGGGGGATCATCCAAATGTCTGTACTAGAAGAGGTCTAAAAGAAGGAGGTCACATATCAGGGTGGTCAAAAGGGGAGAAAATATAAATTTCATGGCACAACCCCCATTATCAAAGAAGTAATCCCCATCTGCAACTTATCTGAGAGGACTTTAAACTCATGCAGAGAATAATCATCTATTGGAGGTCTTTCATTATGTCAACAGTCTCCTTCATGGAATGTAGATAGGAGATTGACAACTTTAAATTCAATAGAAACCTAAAATTGAAAATGTGTTTTTCAAGAACAAACTCAGGACACACAGGTAAACCCATTTCATCTAAAAATTACATTTATCCCACAGAGTACCAGTCACTTGATCAGCTACACAATTTCTCAAGTTTAAGTGGATCCAGAGAAGACATATCAGATACTAGATGAAGTTTTAGAACTGGGAGTGGGAAATGGTAACCTGGGTGAAAAACAACAAAGACTTTTGGAGTGTCATGCGTCCCATTTGCCCTATTTTTTACACCATAGCAAGACTGCACAAGAGTTTGTCATCACCCCTAGAACAATTCATTGTTTCAGAGAGGGTCAACATTTTGCACTCTTTTGGGACAATGACTGGTCGATTGCCTAAAGCTGGTAATACAGCTCCTCCCCACATACTTGAGGGAGACACAGTATTGATTTGATTTGTTGAAAGATTTGATTCTACTAGATGGAAAAATCTGGTTTGTTACCATGGATGTACAAAGTTTGTACACCATCAATGAACACAAGGAGGGCGTACAAGCCACAAGACTGTTTTTGGAAAATAATGAATACTACAGAGGGATCAAATGTTATTGTTTCCTGGAGATCTTGAGATTGATCCTGACTGTGACTTATATTCATTTTTTAGAAGTGTTGTTAATAAAAAGTGGGTAGTTGCATGACACCTGCTTATGGAAATACCTACATATTTCAGTATGGGATCCAGAGACTCTTGGATCTATATTATCATGGTATTCAGGCAAAGAAGGACAGACACAAAGAATATATAAATATAACCACCTTCATTAATAAATACAGCAATAATGGTAAAGCCCACACAGAACCCCAGACACAGACTTATAGGACACAAGGTCCTCTCCTGAGCTGCACACTGTGCTGTGCACTGCACTACTGCGAGAAACCAAGACTAGGGGAGCAGCTCGAGTGGGACAACAGTGAGAATAGTATAGTATGCATATGTCACCACTTCAGTCTGTGATTGGAGGCAACAGGGAGCGAGAGCAGAACTACAGCCACAGAGCATAGGGACTACAGGTCAGGCAAGCTAGTAGTGTATGGAGCGAGTAGGCAGCCAGAGCCACAGGTCAGACAAACCAGGGACTACACGGAGTGAGAAGAGCCAGAGCCACTGGTCAGGCAATCTGAGGACTACACTGAGCGAGTAGTAGCCAGGGCCTCTGGTCAGTCAAACTGGGGATTGCACTAAGCGAGTAGTAGCCAGGGCCTCTGGTCAGGCAAACCAGGGACACACTGAGCGAGTAGTAGCCAGGCCACTGGTCAGGCAAGCCGAAATCAACATGGAGTGAGTTAGTCATCCAGAGCCACAGGTCAGAACAGATGTGGATAGTCAGACAAGCTGAGGTCATACACGGAGCGAGTAGTCAGCCAGAGTCACAGGTCAGAACCGATGTGGTTAGTCAGACAAGCCGGGGTCAACCACAGAGCGAGTTCTCAGACAGACACGTGTCACAACGGAGCACAAAGAGTAACGAGCAGAAACGTCACGTAAGGTCAATGACTCCTAGCCCCAAGGAGGATTATAAAGGAGCAGAAGGAGGCGGGACCCAATTAGACCACCCAGAATAGACCCATAAGCAGGCGTCCATGCTAGTGCCTGTTACCTGATGTCAGCAATGAGGAAGTGGCCGGAGGCCATGGCGGCCGACGGCCGTACAGAGGTAGGAAGCACAGGAGCACTAGGCTGCCTAGGGATACTGTGATATATATACACTTTACATTATCACGTACTTTCACACACTACATTGATGATGAGAATGAGAATTAATTTTAGGAGATGATGCAATCCCTGAATACCCTAGTAATATCAGGTTTTCTGTGCAGAAGCGCACAGAGTAGATTAATTTCCTAAACATACAACTCTACGGGAATGGTTCTAGTCTGCAATTCACTCTGTAATGAGGGAAATGGAGAGAAATGTATGAGTATCATAAAAGAGCTTTAATTCTACATCATTAAGGAAAGCCTTACCTTGCTCTCAGTTTCTCATAGTGCTGTGATATTACTCTATGCAGGTATCCAGAGAAAACAACTGTTTGAGATGGAAGAAAGATTTCTAGCCAGGGGGTGTTATAAAAAGTCTATGCAAGCGGTGAACATGAAAGTAATGTTAGAGTTAGAAAAAAATACAGGAATCAAAATGTAAGAATCAAAGGATTTGCTTCCACATCCATATACTAGCAAAGGATTCATGATGAAACATGGGATTGACCACATGACATGTCATGTGATTTACAAAATCACATGCCCTGTGGCCTAATATTGATAGGCAAGACTCATTTGACCCTGAGGAAAAGGATGCAAGGACAGCTGTCAGTCATCCAGACAGCATTTAGGTACAAGGCCACTGATAAACCAGTAGCTAAGCATTTTTTTTGGTGAAAGTGTTTTAACAGGAAGAATACATTGAAATTTATCTCTTATTTTCAAGCATATTCTGGACTCATTTTATCAACCTCAGAAGGGTGAAATGCTGAGCTGACTTTGGGGGACTAGGACCTGTGACCTTGCTGTTTGAACAGATTCTAGAGCTGGTGCATTAACCAACTGAACCATCTCATTTCCTTGAAAGGTCATCAATTGCCCACATTAAAATGTGTGATAGATAAGAGTAAAACATGATTATATGGCAATGTTTTACGATTCCTTACCACCCAGCATAATTGTATGATATGTTAAAATGTGTTTTATTAGGTACTATTTTTTTTCTTCGTGTAACACTTGTCACATTGAGTTATGCACTTTCCCACAACTTTCTTGTCCACCCGAATTTAAATCCTGGGTTCTAATATTTCTGATTCATTTTTCTTATGTGTCAGGTTGTCACTGACTTTCCCTTTATACACTATTGAAAGAGCCCTTTGCAATAGACTTTATTTCTCCTCCTATTCACTGCGTGGAATTTTAGTTCAAGGTGTTAAAAGACCAGTTTAAGCAAAATAGAAAACGGAATTTCAATTCTATGATTTAGCTGGTTTTCTCCAGAGCTGTATCTCTTTAGCTTGATGTACAAGATCAGTCTATCACCAGCTGCATTACAATATAGCTCTCACTGACTGTGTTATTTGTCAGTGATTTGTGAATACGTATGTTAGTGATTATGTGACAGTAAGTGTTAATTGGAAAACAGTGCCATTTTGTTTGAGAAACATATTTAAATAAACAACAGAACACATATGCACTAAATATACTTCTCTAAGAAGAAGCAATAACTGCCAATGTAATAATAGCATGGTTAAAGACATAACACTATTTATTTTGCATAGTTTATACTTCTGAGTAAAATATGGGTACTCCTGCTGAGAGGCATTTTATTCAAAAGTTATTGCAGCTAAAACTTGAATTTCGTGGTGCAATATCTCAATGTCCTGAAATGTTACTGTGGAGCTTTTGTTCTAGCAGTCTATGAACAGCTCTGGTCAGTTGACCATAAACTTCTATAGGATGGTACAGCAACAGCACCACTGTAAACTTTCAGGCCATGGAGATACTGCAACCAAAAATGCAAGTTTGCTTTGCAATAACATTTGAATAAAACTTCTTTCAGCAGTTGTTTACTCAGTAGGATAAACCCTGAAATGCATATGTATTTCATTATTACATCTTAACTTGTTATTTGTTTAAATATTTTCAGATAAGTTGCCTAGGCTAGATACAAAGTTTTATATATACAATCTCCACTCTCTCTCTATATCTATATATCTATATATATCTATATATATAGAGAGAGAGAAAGAGAGAGAGAGAGAGAGAGAGATAGAAGAGGAAACAGCAGCACTCTCAGATCTGTAGAGAAATTGACATTTATTGATCAACGTTTCGGCCAGGCACAGCTGGCCTTCCTCAAGACGGTACCTTTCCGGATGTTTCCTGATCCACACTGAGGGAAATTTGAACAGAGATTGACTTTTATATGGCCACACTCTGTTCAAAATGGTTCCCACGCTCCCATTTGCCTAGATGTTGGGTTACGCAGGGCACAGAACTTGCACTGCAGTGCCCACACCTCACAGCCAATCAGCTTCTGACTGGAGGGGTGACGAAACATGGCTTTCATCACTCCTCCTGCTAGAAGATGATTGGCTGGGAGGTATGGTTACTGTGTGGGCATGTGATGAAGGTATCATTATTACTCTGCCAGTCTCCTGCTTTTTTCTATGGCTAACATGGTACCACCTTTTAACTGTATCATCTGACTAAGTCAGAGAACAACAGTCTGTTGAAGTTAGATTCCCAACTACTAAACCAAAAATCTATAAAACTATTAACCTGTTTGTAAAACAAAAAGAGAAGTTATTGGCAGTTTAAAAAATACATTTAATGAGTCTAAAGGCTGTGTAGGTAACAGGGCCACTTTAATCATTGAAGAAAGCATAGGAGATAAGAGAAGCAAATGTCACAATATGGACAATTTGATTCTAAGAAGGCAAAAATACAGAACTTTATGAAATGTAGCAAACATTACATATTATAATAAGCAATGCTGCACTTAAGGAACAACTGTCATGTGTATAGCACCCTGTCAGAATATCTGCTCCCCTGGGATCAGTCCTACAGATGATGCTGGGGCTGCATTCTAAACCAAAGAGGGCATGGAAGAACATGCTCCCACAAGAGAGACTGAACTAACTGCAAGATTCTGAAGCCCAACAATAAGGGTGTATGAATGCGTCTATTAGAACCCACAAGGTTTGTGCCTGAGAGACACAAATTTCCATGTTGAATCCCAGCCAAATGACAGCATTGGTAAATGACAGTATATGCGGTTAGTAGTTACTTGATGGCTGCACAGTTTGATTATCAGTTTACTTTAAAGGATTTGTAAAGGTTCAGTATAAAATATTAACTATAGGCAGTGCCCTCACAGATATTGGAACTATGTTCCCATAACTTAAAACTCAACTATTTCATTTCCATTACTCTTTCAGGTCTCTATGATCTGAAGGGTTGAGTGTTGTCACTGCCTAACTAGGCACTTCTGGCAGAGAAACAACATCAATATCCACTCTGTAGAGGACCTGTGTGGGTGAGAAGTACTGAGTGAGGTGCTGATGTAAAAGTGCCCTGCAGATCATTGAGAGAACTCACCATAGCTATGAGGACAGTTTAAAATCTTTTTAATTGACCCTTTACTGCCTTTTAACTCCTTGGATGAGAAAGTATCCAAAACATAATTTTTCAAAGGGTTAAGATAAACTAAATTAATTTTCTTTAACCCTCTGAGTGACAGAGGGGTACACAACTCATTGTAAAGCAATGCATTGTGCATCCCTCTGGCACGCAAAGGGTTTAATATGAACCTCTGCTGTTGAGACTAGCTAAATGAACATTTACAACCTTCAATGTAAATCTGTACTTAATCTGAGATTTTAGGGTAACTCGAAACATTTCTGTATAGGCCCAAATGTTGAAAAGAAAATCAGAGTTATTCTATGACAAACCAACAGCAATAAAGGGGTTAAATACAAAGTTCCATTGATTTAAAAGGGTCTTGTATCCCCTTGAATGATAGAGAGAGCTTGCATTCAGGGTGCCAAATGCCTCATTTAAGTGAATGAGAGTTTGGATAAAATATACTTGCCCCCTATGGTGCAATTGGTATGTCACATAATAACTCTTAAAGGAACACTGACACATAAAAATGAACTAGCTTTATACACAGTTACATACCTTATACTCCATACTAGCCCTTATAAACATTATCTGTTTTCTGAGGCCTAAATCTAGTCTTACACATGCTCTGTGGGGGCTTCCATTTCGCTGTTTCTAGGGCACCCATTACAATAGCAAACCTGATAGGTTTCTCAGAAGTGATAATGGTTTACTATTTGTTAATGGGTCTGAGATATTATTACAGGCTTTCTGAATAGAATAACAGTGGAGGCTTATCTCATAGTAACATAGTAACATAGTAAATTAGGTTGAAAAAAGACACAAGTCCATCAAGTTCAACCTTCGCCTCATACCTCAGTAACTTGAGAATTTTATAGCTTTCCTGCTACCAATTAAATTAGTCTTTATCAGACCTTCCTGATCTGCCTACTGATAAACAGTATAACTCTGTATGTTCCCTTTTGAAAGAAATGTATCTAATCTTCTCTTAAATGTATCCATTGTATCTGCCATAACTACCTCCCTGGGCAATGAATTCCACAATTTGACAGACCTTACCGTAAAAAAACCCTTCCAATGTTGAAGTTTAAACCTCTTTTCCTCTAATCTCAAGGGGTGTCCCCTGGTCACCTGATCAGGCCTTGGAATAAATAGCTCACCGCAGAGATCCTTGTATTGACCTCTCATATACTTGTACAATGTGATAAGGTCTCCTCTTAGTCGTCTTTTCTCTAGAGTAAATAAACCAAGTTTGTTTAGTCGTTCCTCATATGTCAAGTCCTCCATTCCCTTAATTAATTTTGTTGCTCTCCGCTGTACCCTCTCTAGTTCTAGTATATCCTTTTTCAGAACCGGTGCCCAAAATTGCACTGCATACTCAAGGTGAGGTCTTACCAATGATTTGTATAATGGCAAAATAATGTTATCCACTCTTGCTTCAATACCTCTTTTTATGCAAAACAGGACTTTGTTTGCCATTGCTACTGCTGTTTGACACTGGTCACTGTTTCCAAGTTTGTAGTTGACAAGGATACCCAGGTCTTTTTCTAGCAACAAGTCACCTAAAATTATTCCATTAAGTTTATAAGTAGCCTTGGGATTGTTTCCTCCCAAATGCACGACTTTACACTTCCCCACATTAAACTTCATATTCCACATGTTTGTCCAATCTGACATTGTATGCAAGTCCCTCTGTAGAGAGAAAATATCCTGTTCTGAATTAATGACTTTGCATAATTTAGTATCATCTGCAAATATTGATATTTTGCTTTCTATATCTATTTCCAGGTCATTTATAAACATGTTAAAAAGCAGCGGACCCAATACAGAACCCTGAGGTACTCCACTCTCCACTTTAACTGTACTGGAGAATTTCCCATTTACAACCACACACTGTTCCCTATCCTTCAGCCAGTTTTGTATCCAATTGCAAAGGTTATCTCCTAGCCCCAATTTCCTTATTTTATACACCAGCCTTCTGTGTGGCACTGTATCAAATGCCTTTGCAAAGTCTAGATATACTACATCTACTGCCTTTCCATTGTCTAGGTTGCTGCTTACCTCCTCATAGAAGCTGAAAAGATTAGTTTGGCATGATCTATTCCTCATAAAACCATGTTGATTCCTGCTAATTATCTTATTTTTTGTGTTGTAATCCTGAATATAGTCCCTTATTATCCCTTCTAACAGTATTCCCACTACAGAGGTCAAACTCACTGGTCTATAATTCCCAGGTTCTGTCCTAGTTCCCTTCTTAAATAGAGGCACTATGTTAGCTCTTCGCCAATCCTGTGGCACTGAGCCTGTGGTAATAGAATCTTTAAAGAGTAAATATAGGGGTTTTGCTAACACTGCACTGAGTTCCTGAAGAACACTTGGATGTATACCAACAGGACCCGGTGCTTTGTCAGTCTTAATTTTGTTCAGTCTTCCCATGACATCTCCTTGAGTTAACCCAATATCTATTAATTGTATTGTTTTATTTGTTACTTGCAGAGGCTCTTCTACCATTCCTTGCTCCCTTATATATACTGATGCAAAGAAAGTGTTTAAAACATCGGCCTTTTCCTTATCCTCACTAACCAACTCACCCATCTCATTTTTGAATGGTCCAATGCACTCCCTCTTAAGTTTTTTGCTATTTATATATTTGAAAAACTTTTTTGGATTAGTCTTGCTTTCCCTTGCAATTCGAGTTTCATTATCTATTTTTGCTACCCTAATTGCCTTTTTGCAATCTTTGTTGCACTCCCTGTATTAATAGCATTAGCGATGCAAAAAAATGACAAACGTGTGTCTATATAATGTGGTTTACACATGCATTAATATGCAAGTTTAAGATTAGATTTTAAGGATCTTACATAAAATAAATATTTTTTACGGACGTTAGGCTGAAGAACATGATATTTAAATTTATGTTACCTAATTTCTTTTTTTTTTATTGTGTCTCTAATTAGTCACACTCCTGATGACCTTTTTATCCCTTGTGTCAGAGGCCCAAAAGAGCAGTCCAATTTAAAACCCCCACAATGCATTTCTATTACATTAACACCATATACACTCATATATCCTCCCACTCTTAAATGCACCATTAAGAAGGACAATGTGTATCTTAAAAGGGCTCATTAGACTAGTGGATACAAATCCTGTCTGTACTATATTGTTATTTATATTTTTTTGGATTTATTTAATGTCTTACATTGGAACATAAGCATTAATTTAAAGAGATAAACAAAAACTGCATAGGAGAGAAACAGAAATTCCCCTTGGCAAGCTTTCTTGCATTCGAAGGGTTGAAAGCCCTAATTAAAAGAATGGAGATTTGGGGAATTTCTCGCCTATGGTGCAGTAGGTTGATCCATAATTGCTCGTATTTACTTAATGTAGACCTTGGGGGCGATTCACTGAGGTGTGATAAAGAGATGAAAAAGTGGAGATGACTTCACCAGTTTATCACTTCTCTAGTTCCTATGTTATTTTATGGAGCCTATGCACTAAGATTTCTTCAACTTTTGAGATCTTAGTGCATAGGCTCTATAGAATAACATAGGAACAGGAGAAGTGATAAACTGGAGAAGTCATCTCCACTTTATCACCTCTTTATCAGCTCTTGGTGAATCTCCCCTGTCATCTACACTTCATCACCTATTTATCACTGCTTAGGGAATCTGCCCCCTTCTGTTTTAATACATGATGTCCCTTGTTTCTTGCTAAACACATACAGATTAAGTGATCCCACACCATCTCCCACCTTCCAAGGTGTCTTCTATATTTATCCATGAATCTGTTCTTGGAGGGAGATTCATTTTGGGGGGGGGGGGTTACTGGTAAATAGGTGATAAAGTGGAAATGACTTCTCCAGTATATCACTACTCCAGTTCCTATGAAATCTTAGTGCATAGGCTCCGTAGAATAACATAGGAATTGGAGAAGTGATAAACTGGAGAAGTCATCTTCACTCTATCTCCGCTTTATCACCGCTTAGTGAATCACCCTCACTAAGCAGCGATAAAGAGGTGATAAAGAGGAGATGACTTCTCCAGTTTATCACTTCTCCAATTCATATGTTATTCTATGGAGCCTATGCACTAAGATTTCTTCAGCTTTGGAGATCTTAGTGAATAGGCTCCATAGAATAACTTAGAAACTGAAGAATGTATCACCTCTTTATCACCGCTTTGTGAATATCCCCCATAGTGTTATACAGCTACAAGTTTAAAATAATAAGCACTTGAAACATAGAAACAAACATTGTGAAAGAAGGCATCACTACCAAGACTTGAAGGGATATTAATGTTTCATAATAAAAGCAGTTCTAATTAATCATCATAGTATTTGGACTTTGGAGAGTGTTATTTCAATTCTGTCAGAGTTGTAGTTCAAGAGTAATTCAATGACAAAGTATCCCCCTCCCACCCCTTTTACTGATGTAACACTGCTCAGCCAGAGCAGAAGGGAGGTGCCCAGGTAGACTGCAGAGAGGGACAATCTTCAATTAAGATAAGGGAAAAAACTGAAAAACTTGTCAAGGGGGGCAGGGATGTCATTGTTTTCATACAAAGAAGATTTTCCCCTTCTGTTATCTGTCTGGTCTTACAACCAGATTCCACATCTGAGAAGAGATGGCTTACACTAGGTAAAAGGGAAGGGAGGGGAAACTTTGCTTGGGAATATCTCTCATACCATAAGGGTTTCAGAAATAAAACTTATATCGTTCTTCATGTTTTTTTAACGCCTACAAAATAAAATAAAGATAAAACGAAATATTACGATTCCTTTAATATGTTGGTAAATGAGAGGAAAACTAGCAGAGGCAGTGTCAAGTGTAAAAAGCCTATATAGAGGAGGAGGATTTTGAAAGTTATGATTTAAAGGCAAACAAGTTGAGGGAATAGACAGAAAAGAATCTTTTGTACATTTAAATGAATAGTATACATTTAACAAGCCTGTGATTTCTTCTCCAGTTCCCCTAAGCAAGGCTCCCTAGTTGCCTTTAGTCCAACCTGTGGCAAACCCCACCCATTACATGACTACTTCACCAACAGTATCCGTCATTGCCTGGCACAGATAATATCCAGCTCAAAGTATAAAAGTGGAGCAGAACCAGAGTCAGACAAGCCAATGAGCCAGGAACAGATGAAAAAGACCAAAATATCATTAGGACCAGCATCCTAAAATGA
This sequence comes from Rhinophrynus dorsalis, assembly GCA_037306005.1. Taxonomy (NCBI): domain Eukaryota; kingdom Metazoa; phylum Chordata; class Amphibia; order Anura; family Rhinophrynidae; genus Rhinophrynus; species Rhinophrynus dorsalis. The sequence goes on from CM074724.1 coordinate 130,906,198, forward strand.
ACACTAACTGTCAGATAAGGGTGCATCTGTACCACTGGGCTCTCGTTGAAATTCATGTTATTTCTATTGAACTGTCCCTGTATGGGCATTGTCTATTATGATACCAACTATGGACTGTTTTTTGTTATTGACTTAATGCTTCTAACATCATTACACTATGCTTCTGATACTCAATAAAAGAGAAACATTATACATACATACATTAATACAATGCAGCCATACTAGATCAAGTTACTCATTTTATTCAATATGGAGATTTTACCCAAACAGTATTTTATACTCCCCTGAGTTCTATATTAATTCTTCATAAAAATTAGAGTCATCCATTAAGACTAGAGGAAAGACACTTCTGACTAAAACAAAGGCAGGGATTTTTTTACAGTAAAGCTGCTAAAGCTATGGAATTCTTTGCCTCTGGATGTTGTGCTTGCAGATACTGTAACTGCTTTCAAATAGGCAATGGATATCTATCTAGCACAGAACAATATTGAGAACTATGACAGATGGCTTCAATGCAGATAGGTTGTTGATCCAGGGAACTATCTTACTGCCATATGGAGTCAGGAAGGAATTTTTTTACTCTCTCGGGGCTTAATTGGAAATGACTTCAGTGTTTTTTTTTTTTTTTTGCCTTCCTCTAGATCAACAGGGGTGATTTGGCATGGGCTGGACTTGATGGACGCATGTCTTTTTTCAGCCTCATCAAGTATGTTACTGTGTTACATTAACTGTACTTTTCATGCTTTATTTATTTATCACCACTTCTGCTTTAATTTTAATAAATTATTAATGTACTACACTCAAAGGTCCATCTATTTTTTTTTTTTTTAGTTTTTTCTTATTTTATCATTAACTCCTTGGATGCCATGATGCAAACAATGCTTTGGAAACCTCTTTATAATATAGAGGTTAAATGCACTGGCCATAAAAGGGTATATACTGGTCAAATCAGTACAGGCACTAGACACCACTTATCAGGTAAATAAGCTGGCCACCATTAACCAGGACCAAGAGACTGTGATGGCTATACCCAATATGACATTTAGGACTGATTGACAATGTTACTTCTTGAATCAAGGAGCAAGGAAAATATAGAGGGGCCATTAGGAATTCCTGGCCAAATTATAGTAAATGGAGGATTATTTTTTGATGGTATTACTTCCCCTTTAAGACACACGTACTGAAACATCAATAATGTATAACTAATAGATTACAGCAGTAATTCTCAAACTTTTTTTGCAGTAGTGGATTCCTTTGGTTTCAAATGTAATTCCTGTGGAACCCTAACAATCAAATTCTTTAACCCTCTGAGTGCCAGAGAAGTATCCAACACATTGCAATGCAATGTTATGATTGCCTCATTGGTACATACATGGTTCAATGCTAGAGAGGTTTACAGTGCAAGGCTTCCCATACCCTGAGGAACACTCTAGCACCCAAGGGGTTAACATTGCATCATTATAACATGTATTCAAATGCTAGTTGATGTCTGTAATTTAAGATTAAGTTATCAGCCTATTCTATACAAGGTAACAGTTATCATGTAACTGTATATTATTTTCCTAGAAGGGCTTAAGATTTTAGTGGGCATTGCAAATGAAATCTAACATAAAACATAGATGAAATGTTTCAAGTCTTCTGTGTCCACAAGAAATTACAGACCCACGACCAGGGCTGGATTTACATCTCAGGAGCCTGTAGGCACAGAAATCTGAAGTCCCCCCTATTGGCCATCTCCGCTGGACACCTCCACAATACTTCTAACCTCCACATTACCCCCCATCTTCATATTGCCCTCACACTGCCCCCATCAGCACCATATTGCCTCCATCAGCTCCAACTTGCCCTCACATTGCCACCACCAGCTCCAACTTGTCCCCACATTGCCTCCATCATCTCCACATTGCCCCCATAAGCTCCAACTTGCCCCCATCAGCTCCATATTGCCCCCATCAGCTCCAACGTGCCCTCACATTGCCCCCATCAGCTCCAAATTGCCCCCACATTGCCTCCATCATCTCCACATTGCCTCCATCATCTCCATATTGCCCCCATCAGCTCCAACTTGCCCTCACATTGCCCCATCAGCTCCAACTTGCCCCTATCAGCTCCAGCTTGCCCTCACATTGCCCCATCATCTCCAACTTGCCCCCATCAACTCCAACGTGCCCTCACATTGCCCCATCAGCTCCAACTTGCCCCCATCAGCTCCAGCTTGCCCTCACACTGCCCCCATCAGCTCCACATTTCCCCCACTTTGCCCCCCGTACCTGTTTCCTACCTCCCTGTTGGTCCAGCGGCAGGAGAGATCTGTGCTTCTGCACAGACCTGTAGCTGCTGGAGCTCCCACGCCGTCTTCTCTTTAGTAATCAGAGCGCTGGGAGATGATGTCATGATGATGTCATCTCCCAGCGCTGTGCTTTAATAAAGAGCCGGAGGAGCTCAGCAGCTACAGGTCTCTCAGCATAGACCTTACCATGCGGGCGGCGGGTTTCGCAACTTAAAAAAAATATATATAAAAATAAATAAAAAAATTGATTCCAATTACAGGTGCCCCTCTGTGCCTACTCTGCCTTATGAGAAATCTGGCCCTGCCCACAACTACATTAGTGACTACCACAGCCTTGTTCTACTGACTCCATTACTTACATTTGTTCAATGGAATCCATTGTACATCTTTAGGAAACCCTGGTGTCCCAAGGAACAGTTTGAGAATCCCTGTACTACAAGAAAATTAGGCTTCATTATTTTTAAAAGCATTACATTCAGTATTCTGTTTGATGATAGCAGTTCCAATCCTCATATTTTCATATGAAAAGTTAATCATACCAGACTATGTGAAGAAGTTGGGAAGGGTAACTGTGTTTTTAGGTAAAATTAGTTTCTTTAGATTCTTCAGTAATCATTCTGCAAACACAAATTCTAAGAGAAAGCTGCAGCAATTGTTTCCAAAAGCATCTAACATTTTACAAGCAATCATATCACAACAAAAGAGACATGGAGGTCTATTCATCAAAGCATGAGAAAAATGTATTCCTTTTTCTGAAAAACTACAGTATTCATGAAAGTGTGTTGTGAAAAAAAATTACGCAAGTTAATATTTACTCAAAGAATGTGTGAGAAAAATTAGCTAAGAACTCACCTGGAATAGTAAATATATGCAGAAACATGTTACTTACACTAAACCTAGGCTAAGAACATGACTGTTTTAAGCCATTGTTGGGACCTGGTTAAAGTATAGAGTAGCAGACCCCTTTAAAGTCATAGTAATACCTCTATTAAAAGTGATATCTGCAGTGGCGTAACAATAGGGGTCGTAGGCGTCGCACCTGCGACTGGGGCCGTCACTCTCAGGGGCCCGGCCGCCCCCCGCGACCCCCTCACCACTCTCCTGCATCAACTTATGAAACAGGGCAGCACAGCTGATCTCCTGGCGCTCTAGTAATACAGAGCTCTGGGAGATGACATAATCTCCCAGTGCTCTGCATTACTAAGAACCGCACGGGAGCTTAAGTTCCAGTCAGAGGTCTGTGCCGAATGAGGCACAGATCTATCATGTCACACCGCTAGACCACCAGGGACTCGAGGTAGGAGGACAGGGGGGTCAGTAGGGGCATTGTGGAAGGGACAATGTGGAGATGGGGGCATTGTGATGGGGGGTATTGTGGAAGGGGCATTGTGGAGAATTAGGGGCAGTGTGGAAGGGGCATTGTGATGGGGGCATTGTTGAAGGGGCAATGTGAAGAATGAGGGGCAATGTGGAAGGGACATTGTGGAAGGGGCAATGTGGAGAATGAGGGTCATTGTGGAAGGGGCAATGTGGAGATGGGGGCATTGTGGAAGGGGAAATGTGGAGATTGAGGGGCAATGTGCAAGGGGCATTGTGGAGAATGAGGGGCATTGTGATGGGGTAATGTGGAGATGAAGGGGCAATGTGGAGAATGAGGGGCATTGTGGAAGGGGCAATGTGGAGATGAAGGGGCAATGTGGAGAATGAGGGGCATTGTGGAAGGGGCAATGTGGAGATGGTGGCATTGTTGAAGAGACATTGTGAAACTGGTAATGTGGAAGGGGCAATGTGGATGTGGCCAATGTGGTTGAGGGGGGCCAATGTGGTCAGGGGAGGGCCCATGGCAATTCTTGCACCAGGGCCTGGTGGCTTCTAGTTACGCCTCTGGATATCCGAGTCTTCTTTACTTTTTTGTAACACATAGTGCTATATTTCATTACTTACAGATTTGTAGTTCAAACACTCTTGAAGCCAAAAGGATCCCCCTCACTTCCCTTTCCCTGCCTCTCAGTCTGCTCTGGATGGAGCGTGGCAAGGGACAATCTTCAGTAAGCAAAAGGAAAATCCTGTTCTCCTTCTTCAAGGGGTGCAGGGTTTTCCTTATACTTACTGAATTAAGATTGTCCCGTGCTGCATCCGTCCGGTCCTGCGACCAGATTACAGATCTAAGGGGAGGCAGCCAGAAGGGGTGGGAGGGGATCCTTTCAGCTTGAATGGCGCTTGAACGACAAATCTGTAAGTAATGAAATATAGCGCTATGTGTTACAAAAAAAAGTAAAGAAGTCTTGGACATCCATACTCGAACATCAATTTTAATAGAGGTATTACTATTACCTGAACAGCTTGCTAGAGAGGCATTCCTAATAGTACAGTGAAAGGTGTTCTTTGGACATAACTAAACAGTATACTGTATAGGGAAAAGAAAAGAAACTCACAGTGCTAAAACATTAGAATATACAAACAAAAAAACAAACAAACCAAGTGAGTGAAAAACGAAGCACGGCATGGAATAAGGAGACTCTGCATAGTCCCCAAATTAAAACAAACCAAAGACGGAAGGCAGTCCTGTGATGCTTCACACAAATTAGTTAAAGGTATAGTAATACTTTACTATTACTATTCCCCATATTGTAGCTATTTCAAGAAGAATTTAATAGCCCCCAGGTTCATCTTTCAAACCTTTATGGTTTGAGAGATAACCAAACTCAAAGTTCCCCCCTCCCTCCCCCTTCCCTGAAGTCAGCTTTGTACTGACTGCAGGGGAAGTCTGTCGTACGACAGGCTTGCAGCTCTGCAGCAGAGCCGAGATCACATTAGTGAAAAACAAGTATTTCACTGAAACAGTCTTCTACATGTGCTTGGTTTGCAAGCACACGAAGAAGACCGTTTCAGTGAAATAATTATTTTTTACTAACGCAATGTCTGCTCTGCTGCAGAGCCACCTGATGAAAAATAAAACCAGATATCCCTGCAGTCAGTACAACGCTGACTTCAGAGAAGGGGGAGGGAGGGGGGAACTTTGGTTACGGTTTTCTCTGAAACCATAAAGGTGTGAGAGATGAACCTGGGGGCAATTCAATTCTTTTTGAAATAGCTACAATATGGGGAATAGTAATATTAAAGTATTACTATCCCTTTAAATGTGCACCCTGTGTATAGCTTTAAACTTTGTTTACATTTAACTCTTTGAGTGCCAGAGGGGTACACAATGCATTGCATACCCCCTCTGTCTCTCAAACGATTAAGTAATAATGTTCAGATAATCAGCATAAATTGCCATACTGTGCCACCAAAACATAAAGGTTAATTTCTCAAACACTATTTTATAGCAAAATGGCTAGCACAACCTATAGGCATATATTACATCTGTGTAAAACAAAACAAACTTGTGTTTGGGTAACAGGTCCACTAAACCCTGTAAAACGTATACCTTATGCGACCCAGTCCATGTTACTCTAAACTGTAAGCTTTCACAAGGCCTGCTGATACTTGAGTATGTATGTCCTAATTATTCTGACATAAGTCTCGGTGAGATAAATGTAGAAATTTAGCAGGCCAGCTCTATTGGCTTCAGCCTCTAAAGCCAGTGACTGCACTGCTGCATATGACCACTGTTGTGCATACTGACAATGACTGGCATTGTTAAGACATACAGCAAGCCTCATATGCCAGCCATACAGCATGTGCAGGGAATAGTGTAATAGCACATTGCCTTAAAAAAGGCATAGGGGAAGGAATTCCCAAAACACCCACAGACTGCCCCATCATTTTCCCTTGGCACAACCGGCAATAACTACAGGAATTTTGGTTTAGGTAGGTACCCTGTATATTAAGGAAGCCAAATGATAGATGGGAGACACTTGACACTTGACAACAACGGCCTAGGGACTAATAATAACCCTGAATCAAACGGGGAGTATATAAATTTTGTCCCTGCACTAATTGGATATGTATTACGACGGTCATAATTATATGAATATACTTGAGTGTGGGAATATACACACTGTTTAGCATCTATTTTGGGTTTATACGTGTATCTAATACCAGAATATTGGTACATTAGAGAAAAACAGCTGATTGCTAATGTATTACTTTTAAGTGATAAACAGCATACAAGATTAGTGGCTCAATAACTTCAGAGTAGAAAGATATATACAGTCACAGCCACCATATTGAATAAACAGTTGAGGAAAGTAACTGACGAATCTTCGGATCAACTCTTTATTTCAACGGTTAAAAAATACCTTTAAATCTTCTGGCCAAATTACAATTGGAGAGACTTATGACACTGTATAACCAGCAAGATCCAAAAGACACCTCATGAAACAGATCCACGCGTTTCATGTCTAAGATGCTTACTCATGATCCCTGGGTTGATTTTTTTTCACCAGTCTTTGTTAGATCTATTCAGGAGGAGTGCGTGGATTTTCTTGTCTTTATTACTTTTGAGTGATATCAGGATTGACGATTTGAGGTTGATGTTATCATCCCACTCCTTTCTATTAAGTTGAATGTGGCCATGAGACCACATTCGAGTTTTAATTAATCCTCTGTATTACTTTAGTGACTTTAGAGAAGCATCATATATATATTTTAAGCGACTTAAGTAAAAGTTACATTTTACACTGAGTGTTGAGGGCTTTTTTGACACAGAACTGATCTCTTTGTAGATTGAATTTGTGGATTGAATTACTCCACCTCTGTATCAACATACATTTTTCTTTTTTTTTTTGTTCTAGGTTTGTAAATTGGCAATAGGCAGGCATAAGGTAGAAAATAAATTTTAGGGCCCATTTTACCTCAGAATCACCATGTACATTCACCCCATTATGTCTGTTTCTTGTTATACAATTCTGCAGAATATACTGTCACTTTATAAATAATAATAATCTGCTCATGTGTCCTGCAGATCCTACTTAAGTCCCCCCACCATGAAGGCATTTGCACCCAGTTTGGGCACTTAACAAATGTTTCCATGTATGAATATGGGATGATTATGGATAACTCCTTCTGCAACTTTAAAGTGGAACTCTCACCTCCTATCAAGTCATCACTATATAAATATCTGATTGTAATAAAGTTTCGATACTTTGTTTTTTTAATCAGTAGTTTAGCAGAGATATTAGCTTTTAAGGTTTCCTTATGATTTGTGAGTCTCTGAGGAGGGAACGAGGCAAAACATGGGAGGAGGAGGGAAAGAGATTCATAGTCTTTCGGTACTGAGCTGTATCGCGGCCATACATCGGTGAAGTCATTGGGTAAGACTTCAAAAGCCAATATCTCCATTAATCTTGTTAAAATAACATACGAAAAACGTCACTGGTACTGCACGGGTCCCACAATTAGCATACATTAGCACAAGTAGCAAGTGTGAATTTCTTAATAACTATATTTTCTGGTCTTTTGGCTAACATGACATATAGGCAGTTTTTAATGCAGTTTTCTAATGTGAAAATTATATTTTAATGAATCAGATTGTCCACTACATGCCACTGAATAATTCATATTTGTTAAATGGAAAGAAAAGCTCAATATTCCCAAGTGGGACTTTTTTTGCAAGCACGCGGGATTAATCAGTTGAGTGGGGAAAGTCTATGCCAAAGGTGAGTGAAGATTGACATATTCCAACAAATATGCATTTAATTAAGATACCTCTAATTAACTACTCAACTAAGATAACATCCCAATAATCATGTCTCCTCTTTATGTAAACATACCTTATAGAAAGGAAAATGGTTGCCTCCAGATGGTCAAAACCAACAAAATATTGTAACATAAAAAATATGCATATCTTTTCTATTTTCATCTGTCATTTCATGGTGCCTGACCCCAACAAACTACATGTACTCCAGAGGTAGCCAGCCCTGGTCTGTAAGAGTTACTGACATTGCATGTTTTCTAGATATACATGAATGAACACAGATAGAACAATTAACGTGAGTGAACCACTATTTTGTCCACCTGTGCTAAAGCTGGGATATCCTGAAAACATGAACTGTTGGTAGGCCTTGAGGACCATGGTTGGGTACCCCTGATATTCTCTGTGACCTTGGTCTGATTCAGGAGTGTTGTTAGGTACTGCAGGGTAGCTCTAAAGCCCCAGGTCTCTAATAAAGACCTGAGTCTTGCTGCCAGCTTATGACAGGTAATAGAGCTACTTTCCCTACTAGAAATGGTGACACTGGGCTGAGCAGTACACTAATAATGCATTAGGTTGGCCTAAGCCTGGGTCTCTTGGTAAACTAGCAGCTCCCCTAGTCTATATCTCTACTTTTTCAATTATACAAAGCATGTTACATTGCAAATGGATTTAGTGAAACTAAATAATGCATTAGGTTGGCCTAAGCCTGGGTCTCTTGGTAAACTAGCAGCTCCCCTAGTCTATATCTCTACTTTTTCAATTATACAAAGCATGTTACATTGCAAATGGATTTAGTGAAATAATATTGGTGGCCTAAGTTAATTCCCAAACAGTAATTAGTGAATATTTGCCTCAGAAACACTTTTAGAAGTTCACTCAACTATTGATGTCAGGCATACAGTAATGAACATTAATGCAGATATCAGTAAATATAATCACATGTGTTTCAAAACAGTAAGATGCAGTCTCAATACTATACCACACAATGTCCGCTCTAGACATTTCATTTTCTAAGGCAGAACTATGCAACTCCAGTCATTATGGGGAAACTGCTACCTCATAATTATTTTATAAATATTTTTTAATGTCCTAATGAGCAAACCACATCTGGATACCTGAATAAGTGTCACTTTAAAGGGATAGTATTGCCATGTTCTCATGAACATTAATTTTGTAGGCATTAAAAAATAAAACTAAATGCCCCCAGTCCCATCTCTCAAACCTGTATGGTTTGTGAGATATTCTGGACCAAAGTTCCCCCCTCCTTCCCCTTTCCCTGATGTCAGCGCTCTAACTGACTGCATGGGAATCCGGTCCCTGAACAAGCGGAGGCTCTTCAGCAGAGCCGAGATTGAGTTATTGAACAAGAAATCGTTCACTGGAACGGTCTATAAAATGTGCTTGGTTTGCAAGCACACTTAGAAGACTGTTCCAGTGAAGGATTTCTTGTTCAATAACACGATCTCGGCTCTGCTGAAGAGCCTCCGACGGTCCTGGGACTGTATTCCCCTGCAGTCAGCTAAATCACTGACATCAGGGAAAGGGGAGGGAGTGGGAAACTTTGATCCCGAATATCTCTCAAACCATAAAGGTTTGAGAGATGGGACTGGGGGCATTTAATTTTATTTTTTAATGCCTATGAAATTAATGTTTATGAAAACATGACAATACTATCCCTTTTAAAAAAATAAGCACATAACCTTATATAAAGGAGCATGAAAAAACCTTTTCCTGTTCAGTAAAATAAGGGTATTCCCACTGCTGATAGATGCATATTTCCAGAGTTATCACAGAGTGTCTTTTTACATTAACAGTGCCCTCTCATGGTCAGATTAATGTGATACATTCCATTTGAGAGGAAAGTCACTGACAAACAGAATGTCATAGAAACCGCTGAGTCATACTGTGAGTTAGAACTTTCATGAAGTAAACGTGCTGTAAATTAATTTCCTGATTATTTGAACTGTTATAACATTTTATTAAAACAACTGACAGTAGTGGGAGTACCCTTGTTTTTTTAGCAATAAAAGCTGTATAACATCTAGGTTTTCATAAAAAAAAGTTTACTTCTCCTTTAATTTTGGTTAGTTCTATTTTGTGATCTTACAAATACTACAACTCCCATGTTATGTTACCCTTTGGTTATTGCTTTAAAGTGGATCTCTCACATAGATATAAGTAATGCTCATTAGTTAGAGCATTTAGGGAAAACATTTAAAACGTGGTTCATTTAAAAAAAAAAAAAAAAAACTTTATCTGCACAAAAATTAATGTTTAAAAAGTGCCCGGCAGCCTACTTCTGTCTTGCTGAAGTTTGCCGAACTGCCTCTGCTCCCCTCCCTCCTCTGATGACGGAGACTGTCTGTCTTTAAGCTGGAGTGAACTCATTAGCTAGATATCGATCTCTGCCAATGAGATTGCTCCAGCTTAGAGAAAGAAAGCATCCATCATCGGAGGATGCTGGGTAGTGGGACGGGAGCAGAAGCAGTACTGCAAGACGGAAGTAGGCTGCCAGGCACTTTTGCGCATATAATTTTTTTTTTTTTTAAATGAACAATGTTTTAAATGTTTTCACTAAATGCTCTAACTAATGAGCATTATGTATATCTATGTGAGAGATCCCCTTTAATACATAGAACACTCATTCTTCTCTGTAAAAAAAGTGTATGGGTGAGATGAGAAAGTGGCGGTAACTAAAATTGTCTGTAATCAGAATAAAAAAGTTATTACGCCATGGTTCGTAAATTCTCAGACATGTTTCCGTCATTTTTTGCATCCAATTTTTTCATCTCCATCAAATGTAAAAAACCATCGTAAAAGTGGGAGTGGCTTAATCTACTGTCATATTCTAAAGCATTTTCAGAAAAAACTTTTTTGTCTGATTAATGGCATTTTTCTGAAAAAAACAAAAATTGTCTAAAGTACTGTTAGCAATTGTGAGAATCAATTTGCCATTTCAAAGACAAAAAAAACCTTTGTTTCTTTAAAATTCTTCATTTCCAAGACAAAATCAAATACATTTTGAACATCAGAGTTTTTAAAGGTAATGTTCATCAAGATCTTGCTACCATCATCTTTAATTTTTTAGACACATTTTCAAGCGTGACAGATTTAATTCTGAAAGTATCGTCTTTCTTTTACCAGCAACTCATGATACAACAATTTTTTAATTATGACTACTTTTTGAACATCTCGCCCTGTGTGCCTATCTCTGACATATGGACTTGCATATGGGATAGTAATGTTTCATAATAAAAGCAACTCTAATTAATCATCATAGTATTTGGACCTTGGAGACTGTTATTTCAATTCTGTCAGAGTTGTAGTTCAAGAGTAATTCAATGACAAAGTATCCCCCATCCCTCCCCTTTTACTGATGTAACACTGCTCAGCCAGAGCAGAAGGGAGGTGCCCAGGTAGATTGCAGAGAGGGACAATCTTCAATTAAGATAAGGGAAAACCTGAAAAACTTGTCAAGGGGGCAGGGCTTTCATTGTTTTCATAGGAAGAAGATTGTCCCCTGCTGTTATCTGTCTGGTCTTACAACCAGATTCCACATCTGAGAAGAGATGGCTTATAGTGTTGAGCGAGCATGCTCGGCCGATGCTCGGATCGGCTCGAGCATCGCTCTGCTCGGCACATGGCGGTACTCGTACGAGTACCGCATGTGCTCGCCCGCCATGTTCGGGTCTCCTCCCCGCACGTTTTGCGGCTGCTGCGCAGCCAATAAACGTGCAGGGAGGCTCTGACATCGGTGTAATGCCAGCAGCCATGTTGGCTGCTGGCATTACACTGATTGGCTGGCCAGAACCCGTGGTCGGGTGCTGTATAGCACCTGACCATCGAGTTCGGCTCAGTCTGAGCCAGGGAGAGCTGAGGATAGGAAGGGAAAGGCAGTGTAGGGAGGAAAAAAACAAAAATTGTGAAAAAAAAGAACCAAAAGTCCTTTTTAGGACTACTGTGTGTGGGGGCAGCAGGTTATTTTGTGTGGGGGGAAAAAAACAAAAAAAAAAAAAAAAAAAATATTCTGTTTAGTGTGAAAAGTTGCAGATTAGAGCACATTCTGTTTAGTGTGCACAGTTGCAGATTAGAGCACATTCTGTTTAGTGTGCAAAGTTGCAGATTAGAGCACATTCTGTTTAGTGTGCAAAGTTGCAGATTAGAGCACATTCTGTTTAGTGTGCAAAGTTGCAGATTAGAGCACATTCTGTTAAGTCTTCAAACTAAAATATCAAAGTCACATATTCCATTCAGTGTGCGTCGCCGCAGTTTAGCAGCACATTCTGTGTACTGTGCAGAGTTGCAGAATAGGAAGAAATACTGTTAAGTCTTCAAACTAAAATATCAAAGTCACATATTCCATTCAGTGTGCTTCGCCGTAGTTTAGCAGCACATTCTGTGTACTGTGCAGAGTTGCAGAATAGGAAAAAATACTGTTAAGTCTTCAAACTAAAATATCAAAGTCACATATTCCATTCAGTGTGTATCACCGCCGTTTAGCAGCCTATTCTGTGTACTCTGCACAGTTGCAGAATAGTAAGAAATACTGTTAAGTTTTCAAACTCAAATATTAAAGTCACATATTCCATTCAGTGTGTATCACCGCCGTTTAGCAGCCTATTCTGTGTACTCTGCAGAGTTGCAGAATAGTAAGAAATAGTGTTAAGTTTTCAAACTCAAATATCAAAGTCACATATTCCATTCAGTGTGTATCACCGCCGTTTAGCAGCCTATTCTGTGTACTCTGCACAGTTGCAGAATAGTAAGAAATACTGTTAAGTTTTCAAACTCAAATATTAAAGTCACATATTCCATTCAGTGTGTATCACCGCCGTTTAGCAGCCTATTCTGTGTACTCTGCAGAGTTGCAGAATAGTAAGAAATAGTGTTAAGTTTTCAAACTCAAATATCAAAGTCACATATTCCATTCAGTGTGTATCACCGCCGTTTAGCAGCCTATTCTGTGTACTCTGCACAGTTGCAGAATAGTAAGAAATACTGTTAAGTTTTCAAACTCAAATATTAAAGTCACATATTCCATTCAGTGTGTATCACCGCCGTTTAGCAGCCTATTCTGTGTACTCTGCAGAGTTGCAGAATAGTAAGAAATAGTGTTAAGTTTTCAAACTCAAATATCAAAGTCACATATTCCATTCAGTGTGTATCACCGCCGTTTAGCAGCCTATTCTGTGTACTCTGCACAGTTGCAGAATAGTAAGAAATACTGTTAAGTTTTCAAACTCAAATATTAAAGTCACATATTCCATTCAGTGTGTATCACCGCCGTTTAGCAGCCTATTCTGTGTACTCTGCAGAGTTGCAGAATAGTAAGAAATAGTGTTAAGTTTTCAAACTCAAATATCAAAGTCACATATTCCATTCAGTGTGTATCACCGCCGTTTAGCAGCCTATTCTGTGTACTCTGCACAGTTGCAGAATAGTAAGAAATACTGTTAAGTTTTCAAACTCAAATATTAAAGTCACATATTCCATTCAGTGTGTATCACCGCCGTTTAGCAGCCTATTCTGTGTACTCTGCAGAGTTGCAGAATAGTAAGAAATAGTGTTAAGTTTTCAAACTCAAATATCAAAGTCACATATTCCATTCAGTGTGTATCACCGCCGTTTAGCAGCCTATTCTGTGTACTCTGCACAGTTGCAGAATAGTAAGAAATACTGTTAAGTTTTCAAACTCAAATATTAAAGTCACATATTCCATTCAGTGTGTATCACCGCCGTTTAGCAGCCTATTCTGTGTACTCTGCAGAGTTGCAGAATAGTAAGAAATAGTGTTAAGTTTTCAAACTCAAATATCAAAGTCACATATTCCATTCAGTGTGTATCACCGCCGTTTAGCAGCCTATTCTGTGTACTCTGCACAGTTGCAGAATAGTAAGAAATACTGTTAAGTTTTCAAACTCAAATATTAAAGTCACATATTCCATTCAGTGTGTATCACCGCCGTTTAGCAGCCTATTCTGTGTACTCTGCAGAGTTGCAGAATAGTAAGAAATAGTGTTAAGTTTTCAAACTCAAATATCAAAGTCACATATTCCATTCAGTGTGTATCACCGCCGTTTAGCAGCCTATTCTGTGTACTCTGCACAGTTGCAGAATAGTAAGAAATACTGTTAAGTTTTCAAACTCAAATATTAAAGTCACATATTCCATTCAGTGTGTATCACCGCCGTTTAGCAGCCTATTCTGTGTACTCTGCAGAGTTGCAGAATAGTAAGAAATAGTGTTAAGTTTTCAAACTCAAATATCAAAGTCACATATTCCATTCAGTGTGTATCACCGCCGTTTAGCAGCCTATTCTGTGTACTCTGCACAGTTGCAGAATAGTAAGAAATACTGTTAAGTTTTCAAACTCAAATATTAAAGTCACATATTCCATTCAGTGTGTATCACCGCCGTTTAGCAGCCTATTCTGTGTACTCTGCAGAGTTGCAGAATAGTAAGAAATAGTGTTAAGTTTTCAAACTCAAATATCAAAGTCACATATTCCATTCAGTGTGTGTCACCGCAGTTTAGCAGCCTATTCTGTGTACTCTGCACAGTTGCAGAATAGTAAGAAATACTGTTAAGTTTTCAAACTCAAATATTAAAGTCACATATTCTGTGTAAGATGAAGAAGGCGGGTAAAAAGGGACGGGGAAGTGGACGTGATCCTGAAAGTTCAGGGCGCGGGTCAGGACGCGGAGAAACTGTGCCTGGTGCCAGAGCACAAGAAAGAAAGACATCCACCATACCTAGCTTCATGTGTAATTTTACAGGGCGTCGCAGGACATCACTCTCGAGGTCCAACCACTGCGAACAGGTGGTCGGTTGGATGACAGCTGATACTGCTTCCAGTCGGTTAAGCACCACCCTGTCTTCCACCAAGTCCACTCTCAGTAGCCAAGAGTCTGGTCAAAATAATCCTCACTCTGATCATCCTTCCTCCCACCATACACGGTCTGGTCAAAGAAGTGATCCCACACTGGGATATAGTGAGGAGCTCGTCTCATCACCAATCCTTCATTTGACCCTCTCTCCAAGCACGCTTGCAGAGGAACATGACATCTTGTGCCCTGATTCACAACCTCTAGAGGCTACCCAATCAAAAGAAGATGACAGATGTGAACGGCATTTAAGGTCAAAGGAAGTAGTGGATGATGATGATGATGATGAGACACAGTTGCCATTAAATCAACCACTATTTCCGTCTCAAGACCTTGTTGAGGAGAATGTTATACAGTTGTCAATGACTGAGTATGTGGTGGGATCAAGACTTGAGGAGGATGATCAGAGTGAGGAAGTGGAGGAGGACTTGGTGGACGATGAGGTGACTGACCCCACCTGGGAAGGTGTAGAGCCGAGCGATGTCAGCAGTCCTGAGGGTGAGCCATCTGCAGCACCGCAACAGGCTGGAAGAGGCAGTGGTGTGGCTACAGAAAGAAGGCGGACCGCACCAAACCGGCCCGCAAATGTTCCACGGAGCACCCCCTTGCGTAAATCTACCTTGCCAAAGGGTAGGTGTTCCGCGGTATGGCGTTTTTTTAAGGAAAGTGCGGACGACAAAAGAATTGTAGTTTGCAACCTGTGCCACACCAGAATGAGCCGAGGCATGAACACTAGAAACCTCACCACCACCAGCATGATCCGACACATGGCATCCAAGCACCGTAGTAAGTGGGAGGAACGCCTGGATCGCCCATCTGTGTCTGCAGGCCACACCACTGCCTCCTCTTCCCCTGTTTTCGGTGCCGGCCAATCGCCTGTCGAAGGCGCAGGCCCGCATACCTCCCGCCCTGCACCTGTACCATCTGAAGCACCATCAGCGACCACATCCACTTCCCTGTCTCAGCACAGCGTCCAAATGTCGTTACCCCAGGCATTTGAGCGCAAGAGAAAGTACCCAGCCACCCACCCACAGGCCATAGCACTAACCTCACACCTTTCAAAATTACTGGCCATCGAAATGCTGCCATTTAGGCTTGTGGACACTGAGTCCTTCCGCAGCCTGATGGCAGCAGCTGTCCCTCGGTACGCGGTCCCCAGCCGCCACTACTTTTCCCGGTGTGCCATCCCCGCATTACACCACCATGTGTCCCGTAACATCACCCGTGCCCTGACCAACGCAGTTACTGGGAAGGTCCACTTAACGACTGACACATGGACAAGTGCTTGTGGCCAGGGACGCTACATTTCCCTGACGGCACACTGGGTGAATGTCGTGGAGGCTGGGAGCGACTCGGACCCTGGGATGGCACGGGTGCTACCCACGCCGAGGATTGCGGGCCCTACCTCCATCAGGGTTTCCACCAGCACCTACGTTATTGGCTCCTCCTCCTCCGTTTCCACCTCCGAATTCTCTACACGCAGCGCCACTCCCCCATCAGCCAGTAGCTGGAAGCAGTGTAGCACTGCAGTGGGGAAGCGTCAACAGGCCGTGCTGAAGCTGATCTGCCTTGGGGACAAACAGCACACGGCCTCAGAGCTGTTGCAGGGGATTAGTCACCAGACCGAGCAGTGGCTCTCGCCACTCAACCTGCAACCAGGCATGGTTGTGTGTGATAATGGGCGTAACTTGGTGGCGGCTTTGGAGCTCGGCAAGCTCACACACGTACCATGCCTAGCGCATGTATTTAATTTAGTGGTGCAGCGATTTCTAAAAACCTACCCCAATGTGCATGATCTCTTGACCAAGGTGCGCCGCGTGTGTGCACATTTCCGTAAGTCATCTACAGCTTCGGCCGGCCTGTTGAAGCTGCAGCAGCGCTTACAATTGCCAGCTCACCGGCTGCTGTGTGACGTGAGCACGCGCTGGAACTCCACCTTCCACATGTTGGCCCGGCTTTGTGAGCAGCAGAGGGCAGTAGTGGAGTACCAGCTGTTACACGGTCGTCGCCTCTCCGTTCAACTTCCTGTAATCAGAAGTGAGGAGTGGGAATGGATGTCAGACCTCTGCGAGGTTTTACGCAATTTTGAGGAATCGACACAGATGGTGAGCGGCGATAACGCTATTATCAGTGTAACCATCCCACTTCTGTGTCTACTGAAACGCTCGCTGCTCACAATTAAAACCGACGCTTTGCATGTGAAAGAGGTGGAAATGGGGGAGGAAGAGCTTACACAAGGTGATAGCCAGAGCACCCTCACTTCGTCTTCTCAGCGACAATTGGAGGAGGCGGAGGAGGAGGAGGAGGAGGAGGAGGAGGAGGAGGAGGAAGACACGGTTGCCTCCGCTACAGAGGGTAGCCATGGAACTTTAGTTCCATCTCTTCAGCGTGGGTGGGCAGAAGAGGAGGAAGAGGATGAGGATATTGAGAGTCATCCTCCTGGTGAGGACAGCGAAATCTTGACTGTTGGTACTCTGGCACACATGGCTGACTTTATGTTAGGCTGCCTTTCCCGTGACCCACGCGTTATACGCATTTTAAACAACACGGATTACTGGGTGTTCACCCTTCTGGACCCCCGCTACAAAGAGAATTTCTCATTTCTCATTCCTCCGGTGGAGAGGACAAGCAAAATGGTGCAATACCAGAAGGTTGTTGTTGAAAAATTGCTCCAAAATTTTCCATCTGACAACGCAGGCGGCAGAGTACGTGCTACCTTGGCCAGCCGAGAAGGGGAGAAAAGGGGAGCACACAGCAGTTCCGACAAAGGCAGGGCAACACTCTCCAAGGCGTGGGACACCTTCATGACACCCCGCCAGCACCCTCACCCTGATGCACAGCCTAGTGTCACAAGGAGGGAAAAGTTTTGGAAGATGGTGAAGGAGTACGTAGCAGACCGTGTCAGCGTCCTCAATGATCCCTCTGTGCCTTACAACTACTGGGTGTCCAAGCTGGACACGTGGTATGAACTGGCACTCTACGCCTTGGAGGTGCTGGCCTGCCCTGCCGCCAGCGTTCTGTCTGAGCGGGTATTTAGTGCTGCTGGTGGCATCATAACAGATAAGCGTATCCTTCTTTCCACCGACAATGCTGATAGGTTGACACTTATAAAAATGAACAAGGCCTGGATTTCCCCTGACTTCTCCACTCCACTGGAGGAAAGCCGCGGGGGAACATAAACTCACTTTATATATGTTATTTACAATGATGTGAATACTCTGTATTCCCATTCACCCCTTCCACCCAAAAAACGGGTATATGGTTGACTCTTAATCTTCTCATCCTCCTCCTCCTCTTCCATATGCCCTGTGCTATAATTTTTATATAGGGCCAGCTCACCAGCGGGCCCTGTGATATAATTTTTATATAGGGCCAGCTCACCAGCGGGCCCTGTGATATAATTTTTATATAGGGTCAGCTCACCAGCGGGCCCTGTTTGCCAATTTTTATATAGGTCAGCTCACCAGCGGGCCTTCTCATATAATGTTTTATTGGGTCAGCTCTCTAGCGGGCCCTCTCATATAATGTTTTATAGCGTCAGCTCACTAGCGGGCCTTCACATATAATGTTTAGGATGGTCAGCTCTGCAGCAGACCCTCACCCATAATGTTTTAGATGGTCAGCTCAGCGCACGTTTCCCTCTTAATCATGGCCTCAGTTCTGAAAATCAAGGAAATTTTTGGGAGAATTTGCCTCTGCGCACGTTTCCCTCTTAATCATGGCCTCAGTTCTGAAAATCAAGGAAATTTTTGGGAGAATTTGCCTCTGCGCACGTTTCCCTCTTAATCATGGCCTCAGTTCTGAAAATCAAGGAAATTTTTGGGAGAATTTGCCTCTGCGCACGTTTCCCTCTTAATCATGGCCTCAGTTCTGAAAATCAAGGAAATTTTTGGGAGAATTTGCCTCTGCACACGTTTCCCTCTTAATCATGGCCTCAGTTCTGAAAATCAAGGACATTTTTGGGAGAATTTGCCTCTGCGCACGTTTCCCTCTTAATCATGGCCTCACTTCAGAAAATCAAGGACATTTTTGGGAGAATTTGCAGATGATATACAAGTAAATATACAGCAAATATTGTTTGGTAACAATTTTTCGCCTAAAGTCGTTTTTATTTTCCTTTTTGTGTGTTTTATGGTCAGTCTGTAAAAATGGCGTACTACGGGCGAAAGATCGTTCCCAGCAGCGATGTTGGAGTCCAAGATGCATCCAGACATCCTCCCTATGCTGTCCCTGAACCATTTCTGTGGTGTTTCCATCCTTTTCTGCCATTTTCCTATGGACCAGGCACCCTCCCCTCATCAGAGCAGGGGGTGCCTGGTGTAATGCTCGAGTCCTCCCATTGACTTCAATGGGGCTCGGGTGCTCGGCCGAGCACTCGAGCCTCAGGGGGTGCTCGGTCAGAGCACCCGAACACCCGAGCATTGGGGTGCTCGCTCATCACTAATGGCTTACACTAGGTAAAAGGGGCGGGAGGGGGATACTTTATCGTTCAACTACTCTTGAACTACATCTCTGACAGTATTGATATAACACTCTCCATGGCTCAAATACTATGAAGATTAATTGGAGCTGCTGTTTTTATGAAACATTACTATCCCTTTAAGAGATTGTTTGAGCTGTGTTATGGGTAGCTGTAGCCAGTGACTCAAGCACTCACATACAAGGCATTTTAAAACTGACTTTTCAACACCAATATATATATATTTTTTTTTTTTACAGTTTAGACTGAAATAAATCTTGCATGTATAATTTCCCTTGTTTTACTTAGCAATAAAAATTCTATAACATATTCTTCACGTAATAAAAAAATGCTGCTCCTTTAAGGAGATTCCTGCTTGGGTATTTTAACTCAACTACACATAAGCAGTTTTCATTCTTTCCCATTATCAGTACTTCAGGACTGGAGTTGTACATCCCTGTTATATACCCTTTCCCTGTCTAAGGTAGCACACAGTGACATTCTAGAGTCCCTTCACTCTTTGGTGTGCAATAAAATGCTTTGAGATCAATCAGTCCTACAATACTTGGAAGGCTGAGACAGGAGAGGGCAACCTTAAGTCTACTGATTTGTTTGTACTCAGCAGGAAAGAGAGAACTAAAAGTAAAAATGTACACCGACCTCAAAAGAGAGAATTTTCATAAGAGTTTATATATGACTGTATCATAAGAGTTTATATATATATATATATATATATATATATATATATATATATATACACTTGAAACTGTTGAAAGTCACATACTTTTAGACGGACTAAATTTTTGTATAAATTACTTTAGCTTCACTTTTATTGCTAAACATAGAGTGTGAGTTCATAAAAAGCACTGGAGCAAACCAACCACTCTATAGTAGACAAATACTAATTCCCATTGACTTAAATGACTTGTAACCTTCTGAATATTAGAGATCTCTCCAATGTAAAGCCAGACCTCTCTAGTAATCAATGGGGTAAAAGCACTAATTACATTTAGAGGAATTTTTATTTGTCCCCTGTGGTGCAGATGGTTTACTCTAGAATTGCTCTAAAGATGTGCTAAAGGCCGATGTTATGGGGGTGTGCATCTGGAGATGTGTGGTGAGCACATAGACTTGGCGATAGAGATGAACATTGGCATATGTGCTAAGAATTGGGGGTGCAATGGGAGGGGGAGAAACTGTGATTTTTAGCATATCATCCTGGTGTAAAGGTGCTGATGTGTTGGGGAGGGTGGTGGGGTGTGGGCAGAGAGATGCAGGGAGACTTCAGCACCAAGAACAGCAGCAGCCGCAACTGAATCCTATATAATAATTCGCTATGATGTTTGTCAGAAGCCATCATGCGCAGTAGAGACTGCCCGAACGCACAGAATGCTGGGAGCATTCTGTGCTTTTGGACAATCTCTACAGTGCATGACTGCATCAGCGGCAGGACCGGCCTCTTAACATCACCCGGACCTTGGCCCATATACATGGGTATAGTAATAAAACAAAAAGAAAGATATAGAACCAAAAGTCCTCCAAGTGTAGTCGAATTCCTAATGGTGCAATGTCCTACTTCCTCCCCTGAGTAGAGTATTTAATATAAATACAGGAGGTGTGTGGAGATACAGACAAATGCTTTGCTGTGATTAATGAAAAGGAAATTGATCCCTTTTCTTTGGATGCTCTTGACAAAGAAGGAATTGTAGTCCTTTGTAGGGCAAAGAGAAGAAATATGGAAAGACTGCGTTACCACACTCCTGAAGACATGCTGGACTTGTCTATGAATACACCATGGGTAAAGAGAAGTGCACTTTTATAGAAAAGTGTGATAATCCACTCTCTGTAACTTGCTCATAAAAGGGCCAAATAAGCACAGGTTAACACGAATCAAAGATGCAATAGAAGATGGACTGTAGGCTGTCAAAAATGCAGTTGAAGATGGCTCTGTGCTGGATGATGCAGGTGAATTAGAAGTCTATATTGCTGATGCCCTTGTGGAACAAAACATAACCAGGCACACTGAGCAAGGCCAGCAGTGCTAACTGCTAAGCAGTGTGTTTGCAAGCATTGCTGGCATCTGCTCACATCCTCCAGAGGTGGAAGAAGAAGATAACACCTTGGAGGACCTTTGGTTCTACAGCTTTCTTCTTATTACTATATTAAACCTTTGAGTGCCAGAGAGGAATCCAGTGCATTGACAATGCAATGTATTGTTTACCCCACTGACACACAAAAGGTTGAGTGGGGTTGTTATCATTGCTGTAGCTTCATAGAAACCTACAGGCAGATTCCAACTTTGCCAACCTCAGGTATGCGATGTTGGGACTGTGAACTCTGACAGAAGAGGTTGCCATATGACCTTAGTGCATATGGCCATGTTAACATATGAACACACCCACATGGAAATGAGCCATTGTCAATGATGTTAAGTGCAATACCGTAAACCTGTTACAGGCATGGTGTATTCATGGTGATGATGATGACTGTGGCAGTGATGGTGAAAAAATGTTACTACATATTGCAGATGTTTCGTCAACACAGATTCAACACAACATCGCCATTCTGAGCCCTTATCGACCTTTAGTGCATCTCGGCCCTGGTGTTATTATGGAGTAAACTAACTGCGCCTATAAAACACATAAAAATTCCCAAATTCTCTTTGATTTAAATGCATCTTTTAACATCTTGAATGCTATATAGGTATCCAATGCATTACTTTACAGTGTGTTGAAGACCTCTCTAGCATTCAAGTGGTTAAAATCAATGGTAATTTGCATTTCTATGCTATGTTCCAGTTTAGATTTTTTTTCTACATAGGACTATTTAGATATATTTTCTATACACGTGTATGTCTATATGAATTACTTTTTCAACTTTCAATTTTCCTTTTGCCCAAAGAGGGAAGCCTAAAAGTAAGGGGGCTTAATACTGCGGGCCATCAGGACAAATTTCCCATTAGGTGGTGTAGGCAGTTTCCCAGAGCTCTATATTTTGAGTTGTCCACACCCTTATTCTGTTGTGTGTGTGGTTAGAGAAATTCCAATGCCTCTGCCCCAGGAATTTCCCCCTGGTATATCATGTCCAGTTTATTTAAAGGGATAGTAATGTTTCATAATAAAAGCAGCTCTAATTAATCATCATAGTATTTGGACTTTGGAGAGTGTTATTTCAATTCTGTCAGAGTTGTAGTTCAAGAGTAATTCAATGAAAAAGTATCCCCCTCCCGCCTCTTTTACTGATGTCACACTGCTCAGCTAGAGCAGAAGGGAGGTGCCCAGGTAGACTGCAGAGAGGGACAATCTTCAGTTAAGATAAGGGAAAAACCTGAAAAACTTGTCAAGGGGGCAGGGATTTCATTGTTTTCATAGGAATAAGATTGTCCCCTTCTGTTATCTGTCCAGTCTATGGACTGCATTCCACATCTGAGAAGAGATTGCTTACACTAGGTAAAAGGGGCGGGAGGGGGAAACTTTGCTTGTGAATATCTCATAAACCATAAAGGTTTGAGAGATAAGACTTATATCATTCTTCATGTTTTTTTTAATGCCTACAAAATAAAATAAAGTTAAAATGAAGTATTACTATCCCTTTAACAGTTATATAGTAATTTTGGCCTGTTAATTTACCAGTGTACCTTTTCATTTATTGCTCATTATGTAACCCCCCTTGGAACTTCGATAGGTCTCCAATGAATTATTATGCAAAACGTTGGAGACCTCACTAGCGTGCAAGGGGTTACAATGTGTTTTTTGCTTCTTATCACTTACTGGCTTTTATTCTTTGCATTAAAATGAACAATCATAAAGTTAAAAGAAAAAAGGAAAATAGAGACAAAAATAATGAAAGATGTACTCACCCATAGCTGTTTCCATGGACACTCACACACACTGAGAGGAGTTTCTGAAGCCGTAGTAGAAGCAGCGCCAAGCAGAGCAGAGCATGCAACCTAGAGAGATAAGAAACCACAGAAGATCATATATCAGCACTGTGCTCATTCAGGTCTAACTCTTGATTGTCAGTGACCACTATAAGACTTTAGTGCAAAAAATGGAACATAAGTGCTCACACCTATCCTCAGCCCTCCCCTTAACCAGCAGGGTAGGTTTTCAGAATCTGCTCACGTGAACACAGATGGATCAATTAGTAGCTCATTAATTCTGGTGGATCTGCCTGTGTTAATGATATTCACTTGTATTTAACTAAGGTGCACTGAAAACCAGGACTGCTGGGGATCTCAAGGATAGACTTGAGTGACTTTGGCATGAAAGTATCATTCTGGCTTTGAAAGTATTATGGGACAACTAACACCTCCTAATAATAATTTTAGAAATATATATATTTACTACGGCCAGAAAGTCCTAATGGCCTTTACAAATTTCATTCTTTAGCCTTTTAAAGGGATAGTAATACTTCGTTTTATCTTTATTTTATTTTGTAGGCATTAAAAAAATGTGAAGAACGATATAAGTCTTATCTCTCAAACCTTTATGGTTTGAGAGATATTCACAAGCAAAGTTTCCCCTCCCGCCCCTTTTACCTAGTGTAAGTCATCTCTTCTCAGAAGTGGAATCTGGTGGTAAGACCAGACAGATAACAGCAGAGGACAATCTTCTTCCTGTGAGAACAATGAAAGCCCTGCCCCCCTTGACAAGTTTTTCAGGTTTTTCCCTTATCGTAATTGAATATTGTCCCTCTCTGCAATCTACCTGGGCACCACCCTTCTGATCTGGCTAAGCAGTGTTACATCAGTAAAAGGGGTGGGAGGGGGATATTTGTCATTGAATTACTCTTGAACTACAACTCTGACAGAATTTAAATAACACTCTCCAAGGTCTAAATGCTATGATGATTAATTAGAGCTGCTTTTATTATGAAACGTTACAATCCCTTTAATCAGTCTTTGATGTCTTGTCCATGGAGAAGAACATGAAACTAGAGCTGGGTGACAGATCCAGTTGTGTTCCTGTGGAGAAATCCATGAAAACCATGTCTTCTTTTCTATAGGGTTCTCAAACCCTAACTTGTCTTTAATGAGAATGGTGGTCTTCTTTGACATTCTTACCATCTGAACATCCACTTTGGTTACTCTGTCGCAAAAGAAGGTGTCTTTTGGGTGGAAGGGAAATACGTCTTTGGGTTTTCTTAGGAAACAACAACTTGTTTTCAGGACAGCCCCATTCCTGTTTAGAAACCCAATTACCTTTTTTACTGGGAAGACTTAGAAACAGCTGGGCTTGTCATCAGGGAGGTGCTGCTATGCTTAATTAAGGCATCAATACATTCAGCTGTAATGATATAGGGAATGGGATATTCCTAATAACCTTACTAAGAAAATCCTTCTGACTCAGAATTTCAGCCTGATTCCTGCCAAGCTTTCAACAGGTTTAAGATTTTTTAATGACTACTAACATGTTTATAAATGACCTGGAAATAGATATAGAAAGCAAAATATCAATATTTGCAGATGATACTAAATTATGCAAAGTCATTAATTCAGAACAGGATATTTTCTCTCTACAGAGGGACTTACATACAATGTCAGATTGGGCAAACATGTGGAATATGAAGTTTAATGTGGGGAAGTGTAAAGTCATGCATTTGGGAGGAAACAATCCCAAGGCTACTTATAAACTTAATGGAATAATTTTAGGTGACTCGTTGCTAGAAAAAGACCTGGGTATCCTTGTCAACTACAAACTTGGAAACAGTGACCAGTGTCAAACAGCAGTAGCAAAGGCAAATAAAGTCCTGTCTTGCATAAAAAGAGGTATTGAAGCAAGAGTGGATAACATTATTTTGCCATTATACAAATCATTGGTAAGACCTCACCTTGAGTATGCAGTGCAATTTTGGGCACCGGTTCTGAAAAAGGATATACTAGAACTAGAGAGGGTACAGCGGAGAGCAACAAAATTAATTAAGGGAATGGAGGACTTGACATATGAGGAACGACTAAACAAACTTGGTTTATTTACTCTAGAGAAAAGACGACTAAGAGGAGACCTTATCACATTGTACAAGTATATGAGAGGTCAATACAAGGATCTCTGCGGTGAGCTATTTATTCCAAGGCCTGCTCAGGTGACCAGGGGACACCTCTTGAGATTAGAGGAAAGGAGGTTTAAACTTCAGCAGAGGAAGGGTTTTTTTACGGTAAGGTCTGTCAAATTGTGGAATTCATTGCCCAGGGAGGTAGTTATGGCAGATACAATGGACACATTTAAGAGAAGATTAGATACATTTCTTTCAAAAGGGAACATACAGAGTTATACTGTTTATCAGTAGGCAGATCAGGAAGGTCTGATAAAGACTAATTTAATTGGTAGCAGGAAAGCTATAAAATTCTTAGTTACTGAGGTATGAAGCGAAGGTTGAACTTGATGGACTTGTGTCTTTTTTCAACCTAATTTACTATGTTACTATGTTACTATGTTACTTCCATAATGGCTAATTTACATATTTAGATGCAGTGTACTTAGAGATTTATTCTATTTTTATTGTTTCAGTGGATTTTTAATTTATAGGTTCAATGTGTCCCTCTATTTATATTTATATTGTTGTAGGATGCCACTTTATTGATTTTAATAACAAAATTGTGCTGTACAGTTACAGACGTGAATATTTTGGCTGTTTTTTGGATCAATATTAGCCATTGTTTTGTATATTCAGAACAATTCCTGCATCTGGAGATCCTAATCTTAACCCTTTCACTGCTACAGGGGTGTGCAATGCACATTCCTATGTCACTGAAAGGGTTAGGAAGTGATGCTGTTTGTTTTCCTGTAGTCTGAGTGGATCCTCTCTGATCCCCGAGTGGGTAAGTGGGAGAGCAGAGAGGATGCTGGCAATGTGTAAAGGAGGGCATCCCTTACACATCACCAGAAGTAAGTCAACCCTGCACGTTAATGATTAAATTATCTCCCCCTCCCCTTGCATACTTAATTGGAGGTGCTGCAGTCATGTGCAGTACAGACTGCCCGCGCCATGGCTTATACCGAGCGGGGCACTCCGAATTTAGACCGTAGTCCTCTCTGCGCATGAGTGCTCAGAGGGACTATGGTCTGAATTTGGAGCGCCCCGCTCCGTATCAGCCACGGCGTGGGCAGTCTGTACTTTGCATGACTGCAGTGTGCGCAGCTCTTTACTGTGCATGACGGCTTCTAACAAGCATCCTTAGCGAATTATAAAGTAGGATATGATGATGTGTGTCTCCATTGCCAAGCAGATGCTCTCACCACACATTGCTAGACAAACATCACAATAGCATCAACCCATTGTGTAACTCCTTCCATGATGTTACTTGTGATGTTCTAGAGCAGCATACTGCTGAGAGAAGGATCATGGCCGGGAGACAGAGCCCAAATGTGGCCAGTCACAAAGAAACTCAGTGAGGATTCTGCATGAAGACAAAGGTGGTGGTTAAGAGGTTAAGCTGCTCTCTAGCATTACTTATGATGAGCATACCTGGGAACTTTTGAAACAGGGCTACCCGGAGGGTAACCCTGTCAGTGCCCAGGGGGAGGAAAATGATGCGAATAGCATCATAAAAGGGGCGGGGCTTAGTCAAGGGGGGTGAACCCCCCCTCCAAACCCCCCCTGCAAAATGGATGTAAGAGGGCGGGGAGTGGGAGGAACCGGGCGGGATGGAGTACAAGTGGGCAGAGTTTCTACTTAAACTCTGCCGACCCGGTGATTCACACATTGCCCCGGAGACCCGGTAATTCACTTTGAAATCCGGAGTCTCCGGGGCAAAACCGGAGAGTTCCCAGGTATGATGATGAGACATGTCCAGATGACCACAGGGATGCCATGCTGGGTCCCTAATGAGAATAGCAAAAGGTGAGGAGAAGGGGAACATTTCGATAACTTTCACCTGAACAGAAAAGGAAAAAACTGGCTATGATGAGGTGAATGGCCCCTTTTTTAAATTTCCTTCCCTACGGGGAAGGGACTCTCTGTGCTGCCTGAAGACATTGAATGAAAATGGAGATTGGTATATAAATATGTTTAAAAAGTACACCAAAAATCTCACAATAACAAATTTTATATACCTGAAACCTTTAAAATATTTTGAGTATTAATGATTGTTCTAATATGTTAACTTTTGAGGCATCAAACAACGTAACTGTTGATTAACCATCAGGCCTAAACATGGGGCCGAGTGGTTAAGGTTATGGGATATGTTGCACAAGCAATACTGGGACATCAAAAGATGCATGACAGAGGGTGGTGTAAACTTATGAACAAGATACACAAACAACTGTCAACCCCATATGGGAGGAGATCTGCTTCTTTTAAAACTATGTTTTTTAAAGCAATCCCTGGTAAAACACAAAGACTGCACATCTGCTAATTGTGCTTTCTCCTGCAAGAGATTTTTAGGAATTGATGGCCTTTAAATTAAGATTGTGATTGGGCAGGTCTAAGCGTGTCTAATAATCTTTAAGCGTAGGAAGCATTAGAAAGCTTTCTGATTCTTCAAGGTAGAACTAATAAGAACTGCATCAGTTGTAGGGCAAACCAATTGCACCATAGAGGACAAATAAAAATGCTAATTGATTTTAAATGGGAATATAAAACCTTTGAAAACTAGCGAGCTGTCCAAAGTAAATGGAAATGTTTGATTGAACCCTATGGTGCAGATTTCAGAGCTTCCCAGTGAGTAAAACCTTTCTAATGTCTTTGATATTCTACGGAACCTATTCAAAGAGTATTTCAAACAGTCAAATTTATAGACAAAAGTGGATCTGGAAGGGAAAAATGATTGCACATTGTGTAGAAAATGAACCCTTTCGATCTAGATAAATCTGCAGTGCATTGTGAAGCCCCATTTATAAAAACTGGAATATTTATTTGAGCCCTATGGTGTCATTTTTTTGTTCCAGAATTGTTCCATTTTTTTGGCTTTAGAAATATTCCACAAAGTATTTACATGTTCGCTCAAAACTGTTAGTAGCTTCTGAAGAAAAGCAGCAATTGGATCATTTTTACTAAATGGAGAATGTTGTAATTCCTTTTTCTTTTTTTTTTTTTTTTTTTGCATCCAGGGTCAGATTTCTTGAAGTATGGACAGTCTATCAGAAAGCACATTTTGTGCGAAACTCGTAAGATGTGTGCTAGGTGTATCTGTCTCTCTACTCAAATAAAGAAGTGATTTCATGAGTGCAATTCAGTTTTGCCCTATATGTGTCAAGGACAGTTTGGAAGTCTGTTTTGAGTCAGCACCTTGCAGGATGCACCTGATGGACTTGGTGAGTCACATATGATGTTACCTTTATGATCTCTATTATGATTATGTGTTACCATGCTTTTTTTGCATCAGATTTCTAATTAGACACAGTGGACCAGTACCTAGTGGTGTCTGTGAAGGCAACTCCTCTGTGCTGACCACAATTCCACTGCTGACCTATGGGAGGGGCCAACAGACAGAATCTGAATCCCCCCTGCATTAGACCTTCTTCTTCTTTCTGATGTATGGATTATTTACACATTTATATATTGGTGTAATGTTCATTTAATATAATAATTTGGACAGTTTATATACATGTATAATGGCCCTTTGCGTGCCAGAAGGTTTATAATGTGTTGCTCACTCATCTAGCATTCAAAGGATCAAATGGCAAATATTATGTTTTAGTAAGTCTAATCCTATGAAGCCCAGGCCATCACTGTATGGCCCCAAAACTTCTCCTATTAGCAAATCTGGGGAGGGTCTCAAAAACTGTCTTCCTCAAACATAGACATAGGGGGTCTATGGGGCTGTGTTACAGGTCAATTAGATGGAACTGCAGTCAAGGTTCATCACAGTGCAGCCATCATCAGCAGGCCTGCAGCCAAGGGAACAGGTCTGCCGATAGGGAAGTATCTACACCCAAACAAGTGGTCTCCTCAACAGTTTCAACTCCAGAGGTAAGAGAGTGTAAGTTGCGGAGAAGGTCTGCAAGTTCCTCTTGCAGCAACTAAGGTCTTCCTTAGTAGCAAGGGAGGCCATAAGCTCTGATGAAAGCAAAGGTGGAGGTCGGCAGTCATAGGCTGTTGGAGGGAGACCATGCTTGTTGCAGCGGTGGCATTTCCAGCAGTCAATGGGGTGTGAGACGTGCCTTCTGTCTTCCCTCCAGAATGGTTGGTGTGGTTGAGAAATGGCGTCAGCTTGACTTCCAAAACCACCGATCCACCTGTCTTCTTTTTAGAAGGCATTCTGGTTGGGCATCAATGGGAGTGGAGAATGAAGGTAGAAAGATGTTTACAGGTATATAACTGAAAAAGTTAGCTGCTGCCTGGGAGCTATCAATTCATTTGGCCATCTTGGTTGAGCTCCGGGAACGCCCCCCTTGCTCCTCATTTTTAAATAAAGTAATTTGTTCCATGCCACTACACATTCAGTGGCATTGACCTAAATATTAACACAAAAGTGGGCAAAATATAGCTTGTGATATGATGTTCCCTGGCCCTTAGGTCTCTCTGGCTGCACACATACAGTAGAACTGCTAGACAACACTGGCCTTCAACAGTACCAGGGCTACCATCTGTAGAACAATGAGATAAACAGAGGTCAGCGATCTCTTTAGCACCATAGCGGTTAAAAGGTTTATATTGTTGTATGTTGTAGGCCAGGGATAGTAAACCTATTAAGACTTCTCTCCCCTTTTTGTCATCCAGTTCTTTTTTAGGGCCCTTTTATATACATAGTCACCGTGCACATACTTTTGGGGCAATCTGTATGATCTTTCAGACTGTAAGCCCCCTGGCAGTCATGTGAGTCCTCCCTTGGAGGGTTCCAGACCCACAGACTTTGCTGTTATAGGCTTTCCCATTATAGGCAAAGGGTATTTTCTGTGCTGTGCAACAGTGGATGGGGCTGGGGCTATGTAAGGAGTGGGGTGGGGTGGCTAATAGAGGGGCTAGTGGAGCTGGAGGTATTTTACACAAGATGCAAATCATACCATGTGCCTCTCTCGACTTAATGGTTTTATAGGGCTTTCATAAAGTAATCAAATATAACCATACCTGGGAACTTTCCAGTTCTGCCCAGGAGACTCTGTTTTTTGCAGTGAATTACCAGTTCTCCGGGTACAGTGGCTGACTCTCTCTTATGAAACTCTGCCCACTTCTGCTCCTACTATCCCTATTCCTCCAATTTCTTGCCCACTTCTCCTTCCTACCCTCTTCTGCCCACTTCTCATCCACTTCCTGCCCATTCATGATACATTCTGTTAAGCATCGCCCACCTGTAATTAAGCCCAAGCCCTTTGTGACCCGAATAGCGTCATTTATATCCCCCAGTGGCACCACTGGGGGAGACTGTAGAAGAAAAAACACCCAGGTATGAATATAACCCTTAAAGCATTGCTTGTAATCCATTGCATCAATAAAAGTAAATATTAATATATGCACTTTTAGTTTCAATAGCACTAAACTTCATGACACTGCAACATTTTAAAGTTAAAATAAGCAGTCACTTGACAGACTAATGTACTGATATTCCCTAAAGCTGCTCCTTTCATGGCAATCCCCATTTGCAAACAAAATATAATAAGCATGAACTAAAAGCCTAAAAAATTCTGAATAAATGCCTTCTTAAAACTGTTTTTTTAAAGTAGTCTTTATAAGTATAAGACATTGTAGTTTTCACGGTTCCCCTATTTTTAGTGCGTGCTGGCTCCCACATCATAAAGTTTTGTGCTTGTGTGTTACGCTATATTACACGTCTGTGTTTAGAATTGCCTCTGATGGTATTTGAGTAACTAAAATGCATGGAATGTTTTGCAGTACAAAGACGCTCAAGTTATTCAATATCTTCAAGTGTTTGGTATGTGAAGAACAATCAAATAGTATGATAGCCAGTACCTATTGTATGTGTCTAAGGAAAGAAAGCTAAGACAAAACCACAGTGACTAGCTGATAAATAGTTCACCTTAGACATTACAACTTTAGTACGGGACAAATATTTGGAATTTCATCCCCTTAGTAGACATCTATCATGTTACTTCCCTCCAAGTCTTTGACATCCAGTGGCCTTTCTGACAATTATGGTGGACCCTGCTGATTATAACAGTGTGGCCTTACTGACAAGTATGGCAATAGTGGGTTGTAAGTATTGCAGGGTCAGTAGTGAAAGAGTCGTAGGTAGGAGGTAATTCTGGAGCACAAATACAATTCTCAAAATGTACCATCTCTATGAATGTTAGAAGTGTCTCAAACACAATACCACCACAATCGGTGGAATTGGTTTGCCCAGAATTAATCCAATTTCCTTTTGAAAATAGGAGCAATGAACACAGGAACTTCATAGCTTCAAATATCAATCTTTATGCCCACACTATATTTTAGTTAATACTCTGCAGTTGACTGGTTGACATTTAAGAGGCTGTGACTTTATTTCAACGAAAATTAAAGCATTAATGTTTCATTTATGGATAACAAGGAAAGTCCAATACTGGAGGAAGGAGGAGGAAGGAGAATAAAAAGTATTTGAAAAGTGAGAATTCTGTGACCTTCAACTATTATGACTTTTCCAAGGTGAGTAATGTGCTACAGTGAGGAAATGTAACATGATACTTTAGTATTTTATTTAATATCAATTTCATAATAGCTTGCAGCATTGCATAAACTCCCCTAGATTGTTATAGTCACTTCTGGGACATACAATGTTATTTTAAAGCATACTTGCTATGATTTCAGTTTTATTTAATAATAATAATAATAACATCAAACTATTCTACCAGGAAGAAAACACTGAGATTGCTTCTTGTTTTCAATTATGTCACGCTGTGTAGATGTTATTATTACCCAGTGTGCTTGTACTCATTCTATCTGCCTTAGAAGGGTGAAAGGCTAAGAAGTTGCCCCTTCCAGGAGTAGAACTTACAATCCTAAAGTCTTGAACAGCTTTTACAGCTGATGCATTAACCTGCTGAGCTATATCACTAGCGTGTGACCAAGGGCGGAATGCAAGAAATGTTTGCAATCACTATTTAAAGTGTACTTTTGAGGGCATAATGATTAGCACCAAAATGTTACTGAAGGGCAAGTTTTTAGAATTAGCGAATGTTTGCAAATTTTTTTGTGAATGTGTTTCAAAAAGTGGGAGTTGCTAAAATGTCTGCCGTTCTTTCTGAGAATGAGCGATTGCACCTAATTTAGCAAAGCAATTAGCACACATTTTTATACGTCTGGCTAACTTAATTTAGGTGCATTCACTAACCTTGCCATTAATTTAGGCACATTTAGGAGCGTTCGTTAACTTTGCCATAAATTTAGGGGCATCCACTAACTTTGCCATTAATTTAGGCACATTCACTAACTTTGCCATTAATTTAGGTGCATCCGCTAACGTTGCCATTAATTTAGGGACATTTGCTAACTTCGCCATTCGTTAATGAGCATGTGCTATTCAGCATTAAGGTGTTAGTATGTTTCTTGCATCAAAACATGAGCAATCATAAATAGCGCATAAATGTATGGCTTTTAAAAAATTAGCAAATGCTCCACTTTGTTGCATTTCATCCTAAGTAGCACCCGAGTGAGCATCATCCCCAAGAATAAACTACTAAGGCATAGGCTGTATATCACTGACTAGGCCTTCAAAAGGCTGAATGGACTTCTGGGGTTTTGCTGTTTTTCTCATGCAGAGAAGATTTTCCTGAGTTTTCAGTACTGACCCATCCGTTGGCACATAAACACACACACAGACAGCACTCAAACACACACACATTCTCAACCACAAGCACACATGCCTCCACACCTGTATACCACTTTGAAGGATAATATGTTAGTGAAATAAGAGAATTTAGAATTTAAATTAACCTGTAAGGGACCAACAACACAGCCTGCAGATACCATTGCTAATCACCTAATTTCTTATTAGCTTTGTATTACTCAATTTTAAATAGTTGGTAAGACAAAACTGAAGACAGTTAAAAAGCTAGAAATAAAATGGTGTATACAAAAAAAGTGGAAGAATTTTGGGGCAAGTAATAAGGCCCAAAAGTCCCAGTGATTTTATTAGGCTCTTAACTAGGGAAGAGCGAAAAGTCAGGAAAATTTCCTTCATGACTTTTCGCAAAAAAACAACAATTTTTCACAAACATTTTCTCTTTTTTTCACTGCTATAGTTTTCTCCTTTTTTGCCATTGCCAATAATTTTTTGCCTATGTTTCCTATGACTGCAACATTTCCCATTATAATATTACGTCTTCTGAGGGGCAAAGCAGTGGAGAAATAAATAGCTGAAAGTCCTACAACAACATATGCCGTAAAAAAGGTTGTTAGCTGGCAGAGTGCTTTTTTCCTTTGCCTGGAACACTAACTTCCTGCTTATGTGGCATTGGCATAACCATCCTTGAAAAAGAATTGTGGCTTGGGATATTCCAGCAGGGTGCAATGCATGACATCAGTTCTTTGAAGCCTCTGTTTTCAACAAAAAAAAAGGAAAGCATGTCAACCGCCAACATTTTGGCAAATTTACTATTCCATAGGCGTACATTTGCATTATGTTTGTGCGGGTTTTTACTTCTTTCTAAGAACTTAGTAAGTGCAGGAAGGTAGTACATAATAGAAGAACTGTGTAGCTTGATTGCTTTAAACCCATCACTTGTGGAAGTGGTGGGGGAGGTGATGGTATGTGCTGGCACTCTATGACTCTTGTTATCTCCTACAGCAAACCCAAAGTCATCATACTCCTCTGCAGCAGGAGCGATAGGTGTTATTTGGAATGAACTGTTGGCAATGACACACTCTTTGACACATCAAGAACCCTGGGCACTTTTTGGAGTGCTTTTGCTGCTGCTAGTTGTTGTACTTGTGACGTGTTCATGGTGCGTCTCCCAGTCAGACCTGTGTTTGTGTTTCAGGTGGAATCTCATTAGGAGGTGCCTAAACCTGAACCTGCTTTCCCTCTGCTCACATGCTTTTTGCACAGACAACAGATAGAAACATGCTTAGATTTTGGATCCTGAGTGAAGCATCTCTATGGACTATGGAGTTCCTGAGGGGCTGCTACTACTACTGGGGCTAGATGGTGATGTAATTCAATGGCTACTACTACTATCTGTCAAAGGTGCAGCAATTCTATCTGCCGCGGAGGCACTAATCATAGCTAAGGTTGTGGATGTTAACAGCCTATGTTGTCATTGTTTCTGCTGGTGTGTGTGGCTGAGTGGGGCTTGGACTTGGAAGTGGTGGCGGTGCTGATGATGACCGACAGGACGACTGTGTAGTTTTAGGCATCTTTTGGCTGTCCAGGGTCAGACCTTCCAGTTGTTTTCTCGAACAGTTTATATACAAGCACAGTCCTTTTCAGTGGTGGAAGATTGAGCCTTTGCCTTTCTGCTAACTTTCTGGCCATTTTATCATCTCTCTCACTCTCAACTTCATCTGTATCTGCACTAGAGAAGGATGCTGGAGGAATATATTCTAGATCTACATCGTCATCATGAGGTCATCCTCAGCATCGCCATTTACTTCTTGCCCACTACACTTTTATTCCTCTAAGCTTTTAGATCTGTCAAACATTTTCTTTTTACTTTTACTTTCACAAAGATCACTACTACTTTGAGGACAGGTGTTTTGGTGCTTGTTTGTCTCACTGTCAGATGCAGCAGTTGGTTCAGCTGCCACACCTTCCTCCATTATGCCATCATCAACACTAGAATGTGACTCGTTGTCATCTTCAGTGTTATTCCGGTGCTTGTGGTGGTGCAACTTTTGGTGGGACCTCGATAAACTGTATCCTACACAGGAGGAGAGGGATCATCATTATTTATTGCACATGCTGCAGCATCCAGGGCTGCAGTCAGTTTTTGAATTACCACTTTACTCCCATGTCCCAGCACTGCTCCACTTTCCTCCTCTTTTCCTGCTCCTTGTGCATTTTCTGGACATTGCTTAAATATTGTGTGTGTTTTTAAAGTACACAACAGAACTGATGGAGTGTGATGTCTTGCCTTGACCCTCAACAAAATTCTCAATTTCTTCTGCTATCTATCAAGTCTGTCTCAATCACACAGCTCACATTAGGGTCCCAGTGAGTTGTCTGTTGTTATATTTTTATTTTTTTTTACAGTTGCCCACTTATTACTGTAAAAAAAAAAAAAGAAATATAACTAAAAAACAAAATCCACAACTTCTTCCCCCATACTTCCTCAGCACAGAGATAATAAATGCAAGATCAGGAAGGAAATTGCTTGGATCACAGTTGCCTGTGTCTTTCAAATAAAATCAGACAAAATGGTGGGGTGTTTGGGGTCAACCTCCTTTGCTCCCATCTCACACCCACAGACTCCCCAGTACAGAGGTAATAACAGCCAAATCAGGAAGGAGCTTGGATCACGGCTCTTTGTGTCTTGACAGTCACTCAAACCAAATTTTTGGGTATTTAGTGTCAACCTCCTTTCTCTTTTCTTCTCTCCCAGAGTGTCCCCAGACTTCCCTAATACAAAAAACAAATGTCGTACCTAAAAGACTCCCTAAACAAAGCTTCAGCTTCAGTTTATTTGCCTATCATCTCTATCTCAGAACTGTGCTGCTTTCTCCTCTCACAAACACAGAATGGCACGCTGTGAGAGACTGACAGCCTTTTATACTCCTGCAGGAAAAGAAGAGAAAACTGCCATGTGGTGGGGAGAAGTTCAGTCTTCCCATTAGTTTCAGTGCAGTGAGTTAGATGAAAAAGCAGGGAAATTGTACTTTTCGCAGAAAATTTTTCACCAGGCAGAAAGTCCCATTTTCACCTATTTTGGTTTGAGGTGAAAATGTTCACCCATCTCTGCTCTTAACCCCTTGTCTGCCTTGTAGACCTATCTTGCATTCAAGGGGTTAAAGGGATAGTAATGCTTTATTTAGACTTTACATAGTCTGCAAGTACATAATTTGTAAAGTCAAATTGACTATACTTTTTATTATTTATTTTACATTTTTATGTCCTTAACAGTGAGCTCCCTGGATCTATGTTTTCAGATAGATTTCTGGATAGTTGACTTTAAAGCAGGAATTTATGTAATGTAACACTATCCCTGCAGGACTGTGTAATTTAGCATTACTATACTTCCTTTCACAGTCTATGCAAGGAAGCTCTCTGGAGAAAGGACCAAGGTGCTCAATATCACAGACATAATAGCGTAAAAAATAAAAAAATAAAATCATTAAAAAATATCTATCTATCTATCTATCTATCTATCTATCTATCTATCTATCTATCTAAACAATATATATGTATACTAGTGTAAAAGCCCATGTACACGGGCCAGTATTCTGTGTGTTCGGGCAGTCTGTACTGCGCATGACTGCACTGGCAGTCTCTACTGCGCATGACTGCTTCGGACAAACATACATTTGGTCTTTTATAATATAGGATTTAAACACAGTATAGGTAATTTGACCTTACATTTTATACATTTTATATGCTTGTTGAATTTATGAAATCAGAATAAAAGGTTATTATTCCTTTAAAAGCCAATTTCAGTCAATGAGAATTTTTACTTATTCCTTGATTTTCCCCCAGAATTAGTGCATTTTTTTTGCACATTTGGTCCATGGAGGAAAAATATTTCCCTGAAATATGCACTATGAGAGATAATCCATTTCTTGTGATTCTCTAAGGCAGATTTCCATGCATATTATAATGCAGCATTGACAAAGGGACACAGTAGGTTTCTTATAATCTGCAGAACAATCAGTCATACATTGTTCTGCCTTTGTCCAAATCAGACTAGTGTCTTAATTATGCACTGAACTGAGAGTGTTACATGAGAAGTGACAGTTTTAATTAGAGAGGAACGTGTTCATACTCCAGAACATGAACACTTGTATGTTTTTCCTATCTTATGCATTTTGAGGCAGCTCCAAAAGAAAATGAAAAAAAGTTCACATGCTCTATAAGTACCTAAATATAGGTGGAACCATGAACAGCCTTAAATACACACCCAGTATTTCCTCTCTGCAGCCTTGTTCGCCCAATAGAATGCCTTTGGTAGTTTGGGTTCTTTCCTGAACACTTGCTTTATATACACTCTCCTGCTGGTTCCTTCACTCTTTACACCCACAGACATCCCAGGACAGCTGTTGAAGTTGCCCTTTTAACATGGGTAACATTTTGATGTTATCATTTTGACAAAGGTGACATTTTGATGTTGCCCTTTTGATAGACAACATTTAGGCGATGCCGTTCCCATTGCAACATTTCAATAGTAAACCACTACAATGTGCTTGCAGGTACTGTAGCTGCTTTCAGAAAAGGCCTTTCACAGTTGGTTTCACAGCACACAGGATGCTGATCCAGGGGAAATATCTGACTGCCATTTGGAGTCAGGAAGGAATTTTTTTATCTGTTGGGGCTTAAATGTAAATTGATTCAATTGTTTTTTTTTTTCCTTCCTCTGGATGAACAGGTATGGTATGACATGGGCTGAACTTGATGGATGCATGTCTTTTTTCAGCCTCATCTGCTATGTTAATATGTAGTGGGTTTGCTCCAGAATTGCTCCATTTTTGGACCTAAAGGATCACATAAAATGTTAAGCTTCTTACTATGTGGCTGTAAATTAGGTTTCATCAGTTTATGGTTTAGTGCAGGGCCAGGTACAACCCACTCCCCAATGGTGCAGGTTTTCCTGATCTCCTAACATGAATACAGATGGACCAATCAATGATTCTGAATGTTCTGCCTGAAGACAGGTTTGAAAATACCTAGTTTAATGCACCCATACAAACAATACTACACTATAATGCTTTTTAACCCCTTAACGACCACCCAATCTGGGGGGGGGCGGCCTCAGAGGCCTACAGCACTTTTTTATGTTTGAGTGATGCATTCTGGGATAACTGCATGCAGCGCTGCCATCCCAGAATTCCATGACATGCCTGGACTGTCACCTATCCTTAACACACATCCACAGATGATGGTCCTTACACATCACTGGTCGTTAAGGGGTTAATATTATAAACATTATTTGTGTAAAAATATCACTATTTAACTTAACTCATGACTTAGATCAACATAACTTTTGTAATGTATCTTTTCTAACTGAGATTTGCACCTTTCGTTTTGAATTTGATTTACGAAAAATCCTCTACTCATGCAACCAATGTATTTGCTCAGCATTTTATTAAACATTCACTTGGATCTACATCCACAAACACACATACACACACACATTCCCACACGCATGTGTCTTCCTCTTGAATGGTATTCATTCTCTTTATATATTTCTGCCAAATAAGCTGTATCTGTACATTTCTTACTCTGAGGCTGGTCTAATAACTAGACATGGAGCAATCCTGGAGCTCATCACCTGCAACTTATGGGGCAAATAAAATCATATTGATTTAAATGGGGATTTTAATCTATTGCTTAATAAGAGATAAGACACCTAACAGGATGTCCTGTCATATTGTATACATCTATGCAATGTCAATACATGGATCTCTCTAGTGAGATTTTCATTCCAAGGCCTGATCATATAAGCAAGGCCCACTTTTTATGATTAGAAGAAAGGAGATTTCAACTTCAGCAAAGGAACTGATTCTTTATACTGAATTATCTTAAAATGTGGAATTCTTTGCCCAAGGATGTTGTAATGGCAGATATAATGGATACATTTAAGAACAGATTAGATATATTTCTAGCAATGGGGAACATACTGGGATTCACTATGTATT
Source organism: Rhinophrynus dorsalis (assembly GCA_037306005.1). NCBI lineage: Eukaryota > Metazoa > Chordata > Amphibia > Anura > Rhinophrynidae > Rhinophrynus > Rhinophrynus dorsalis. The sequence goes on from CM074724.1 coordinate 130,945,131, forward strand.
AGTAGGCAAAACAGGAGAAAATGAAAAAATAAAAAAGCAGGAGGTATTTTTAGTTCAGTATCATTAAAAGTGCACTTTATCACCATATACCCCACTGACATTGGAATGATACTCACAAAGCCAGTGTTTGGGATCAACAACTACATGACACCTAGAAACTGAGCAGGAATGATCTTTAGACTGCTTCCAAAACAGTATTTTTTATTCTCTGGATACACAATTGGAAATTAAAGGGATAGTAATACTTAAAACGTAAAAAAAAAATATGTTGTGGGGTTTATCCCCCTGAGGTGTTTCATTCAAAAGTTATTAATTTTCAAAGTTGAATTTTTTAGGTGCAATATCACAGTGGCCTGAAATTGTACAGTGGCGCTGTTGCCACACCATCCTATGGACAGCTCTGGTCCCGGGACCATAAATCTCCATAGGATGGTGTAGCAACAGCGCCTCTGTACAATTTCAGGCCACTGTGATATTGCACCTAAAAAATTCAACTTTGAAAATTAATAACTTTTGAATGAAACACCTTTCAGCAGTGGGAGTACTCTTGTTTTACTCAGGGGGATAAATCCTACAACATATTTTTTTTTACATTTTAAGTATTACTATCCCTTTAATAGTAGGATTCTTACCACATCCATTAGGAAGTACAAATGGAAGAAAGAGAAAGAAAATAATGGCGGGAGCCCATTAGTCTCCATCACTTAAATAATGCATATACACACAATGTGTGTCATCAGTCAAATGGGGGTCTGAGAGATACCCCTCCGGTCTTGACGTGGTCAGTTTCAGACCCCATTTGTGCTTATAGATCTCCCACAGGAGCACTGCAAGCACAAAATACGTGACATATCAGGACAGTAACCGGTCTTTCAAGGAAATAAAACGGTGATGGTCCTGGCATGTCACCAGTCATTAAGGGGTTAACATTGTGTGTATATCCATTATTTGAGTGAGGGATATTGGGCACCCTCTTTCAGGTAAAACATGTAGTTCTGGTAAATAGAATAATACCAATTTTGGGTTATACTGTGGCAAATGTTGAACGTGTGTCTTTTTCAGCCTAATGGGCTATGTTAGTATGCAATGCCTTTGAGACCTTTCTAGCACAGAGAAGTTTAAAGTCCCTAATTCAATCACAGGGTATTTGGAGAATTGTTTTGTTGATTTGCTCCAGAATTGCCCCAGTTCTTATTAAATCAGTCTCTGCCAGCCTAATGCGCAAAAGAGGAGGAACAATTCCTGAGCAATCCAACTGTATCACAGGGGACAAATAAATATTGCCAAAATTCGTATTGATTTAATTTGGGATTTTAACCTATTGGATATTAGAGATGGTCCGACGCATTGCTTCACAATGTGCTGGAGTCGCCCCTAGAAATTTAGAGCAGTGATTCAGAGCCTGTGCCCTCAGGGCCCACTAACAGTCCCGGATTTAGGGTAGAACACAGCTGACTTAATAAAAATGACTGAGCCCCTGATTAACTCACCTGAGCTCTGTCAAGAAAATTGTCAAATCCTATCCTTGTAGTGGGCCCTGAGGGTACAGGTTCAGAACCATTGATCTACAGGACAATGGCCCTTTTAAATCAATGAGATTTTTGTCTATTATGGCAAACTAGTTGAAGGACCCGTTACACGGGCCACGGTGCCACTGCCAGCTGGTCACGGGGCAGTCATGCACAGTAGAGACTGCCCACGCCGCGGCTGATACAGTGCCAGCTGGTCGCGGTGCAGTCATGCTCAGTAGAGACTGCCCGCACCGCGGCTGATACAGAGCGGGACTCTCCTTCGGAGCACCCCGCTCTGTATCAGCCTCGTCATTGACAGTCTCTACTGCGCATAACTGCGTCGTTACACACGTTTTAGTGAATTATTATATAGGATTTGGCTTGTTCCAGAATGGCTTCATTTTCTTTGTTCATATGGTCCTGTGACTATACACTGCCTATATGTTTATATTTCCTGGATATAGAAAACCAACACAGACAAAAATATTGATGTATGTAACAACATTATTTATTTTGGATAAAAGACATAAGAGTAATGGAGCAGAGAGAATATAAAATAATTTCCCTGCCTTTCCGCAAGAGAAAAACGTAAGTAAAAAGGAGATAGGAAAGTATGCCCATGAGCAGATCCCTTGGAGGAGAGTAATTCATCGTCAGTAGATCCAAGTTGGAATGCTATAATAATTCCAATAAGAGAAATGTGTCTCTAGGCTGTTTTTGTTTCCACTTAAAGCAGCAATATTAACTAGCAGAATCTCTACCATGCTTTGTCACTGTCAGGCATCAGCACTCAAGCATTCAAAGTCACAGTTAGAGACATAACGTTTAAAGCTGTTGGACTCCAGTCCTCAGCATGTTGTGTTTTAGAACAATACAGTGGCATCATTCTCAAATAAACTGTTTTATTACTTATTTCATCTTCAGTTTCCTGTGCTCACTCTTATCATTCAAATTCAGAATACTTTAACGCACCCATCTGACCTGGGGAAGAGATCTGTGGGAATATTTTCTTTATACATCTGAATATTGCCATGTAGGATTCTCCCTCTCTCTCTCTCATGTTAGATTTATTATTTCAAAAAAATCAACCTTGTGACTGATTTTGAAGGTCTTAATGTGTGCATAATCTTTTCTTCTTTAATAATGTGTGAATAGTAAAACTGAAGAATCCTGTTGCTTTCTTGAGCTAATTGTATATGAAGGTACACTGGGCTGTACTGGAAGATGAAGAGGAGCCCTTATGATGCACACTGAACATACAGAGACAAAAAAAATTCCTCAAATGCCCATTGATTTAAAGGGATAGTAATACTTCGTTTTATCTTTATTTTATAGGCATTAAAAAAAATGACGAACGATATAAGTCTTATCTCTCAAACCTTTATGGTTTGAGAGATATTCACAAGCAAAGTTTCCCTTATTGACCAAAACAGTCAAGTCTGCCATCTAGCTGTCAGATTTGGAATCTGGTCTGTAGACCGGCCGGTGGCTCTTCAGCAGAGCCGAGATCTCAAGATATAAAAATAACTATTTCATTTGAAGGGTCTAAAAAGTGTGCTTGCAAACCAGGTACACTTTGTAGACTATTTGAATGAAGTAGTTCTTCTTATATCTTGAGATCTCGGCTCTGCTGCAGAGCCACGGATGGTCTATGGACCGGATTCCAAATCTGACAGCTAGATGGCAGATTTGACTGTCTTGGTCAATGAGGGAAACTTTGCTTGTGAATATCTCTCAAACCATAAAGGTTTGAGAGATAAGACTTTTATTGTTCCTCGTGTTTTTTAACGCCTACAAAATAAAATGAAGATAAAACGAAGTATTACTATCCCTTTGGATAGAATATTTGACCTCTTGAATTGTAGAGAGGATTCTTAATGCATTTGAGACCTCTCTAGAATTCAAAGGAGTAAATGGATAGTAATGTTTCACAAAAACAGTAGTTCCAGTTAATCTTCATAGTATTTGGTCCATGGAGAGTGTTATTTCAATACTTTCAGAGTTGTAGTACAAGAATAATTGAATGATAAAGTATCCCCCTCCTCCCCTTTTACCTAGTGTAAGCCACCTCTCCTCAGATATGGAATCTGGTCTTGGGACCGGACAGCTCACAATCTTCTTACTGTGAGCATAACGAAAACCCTGCCCCTTGACAGGTTTTTCAGGTTTTTCCTTATGCTCACTGAAGATTGTCCCTCTCTGCGATCCATCTGGACAGTCTTGCTGCTCTGAGGTGAGCAGTGTTACATCAGTAGAAGGGGCGGGAGGGGGATACTTTGTCATTCAATTACTCTTGAACTACAACTCTGACAGTATTGAAATAACACTCTTCTTGGCCCAAATACTATGAAGATTAATTGGAGATTCTGTTTTTGTGAAACATTACTATCCCATTTAAATCATTAAGGATTAATTAGTTTACTCAGATTTTTTTAGTTTTCTAAATATAGCGTATTATGTAAAAGTTCTTTTTCAACATCATACTCTCATTTATAAAAAAACACAGTGGAATGTAAGCTGCATATATAAAATATCATGCAAATGGCCTCAGCTACACATGAAACCCCATTTAAATAGAAGAGTTTAACCCTTTGAGTGTGAAAGGAGTATGCAACACTTTCCTTTGCAATTTGTTGAGCATCCCTCTGGCACTCAAAGGGTTAAAATGTTACTTTAGTGTATTCATTTGCTACCCATTACCCGAGTGTATGTATGTATGTATGTATTTCTTTATCTATATGGCACCACATAGCGTAGATACAATAGACGTATGTTACAATAAATAAAAGGGGATAAAATGTGTTACATTCATAGAAACAATAGGAGCTTACAGTTTAAAGGGATAGTAATACATGAAAATAAGTTTAGTTTATATTGTAGCCCTTAAAAAACCATGACAAATGATATAAGTCTTTTCTCCTAAACATTTATGGTTTGGAAGATATTCAGAAGTAAAGTTTCCCCTGGAGTGACGTCATTGCTCCACCCTTCAGATTTGGAATCTGGTCCCGGGACCGACTGTGCCTCTCGAGAAGTGTTGAGTAGTGATGATCGAGCACCCCGATGCTCGGGTGTTCGGGTGCTCTGGCCGAGCGCCCCCGGAGGCTCGAGTGCTCGGCCGAGCACCCGAGCCCCATTGAAGTCAATGGGAGGACTCGAGCATTACACCAGGCACCCCCTGCTCTGATGAGGGGAGGGTGCCTGGTTCATAGGAAAAGGTCAGAAAATGATGGAAACACCACAGAAATGGTTCAGGGACAGCATAGGGAGGATGTCTGGATGCATCTTGGACTCCAACGTCGCTGCTGGGAACGATCTTTCGCCCGTAGTACGCCATTTTTACAGACTGACCGTAAAACACACAAAAAGGAAGATAAAAACGATTTTAGGCGAAAAATTGTTACCAAACAGTATTTGCTGTATATTTACTTGTATATCATCTGCAAATTCTGCAAAAAATTTCATTGATTTTTCGGAACTGGGGCCATGATTAAGAGGGAAACGTGCGCAGCGTAAAGCAGGTGTTCAACGTGGTTATGGCCCGGGTAAGGTACAGCATTCAGGAACGGAGGCCGCAGCTACCACAGGTTTTACAACATGTCCGTTTGCCCTTGTTAAGTCCAAAATTTATAGTCGGAACAGTGGGGTCTGATCCATTGAGTAAAAGTGACGAAGTGACTTAGTGGATGAAGCCAAGAACTACCTTCTGCTCTGTCGAACACCCCAGCCCTATTTAATTCAATGGGAGGACCTGAGGCACTCCGATACAACCTGTATATCACAAAATGGAGGGCCTCATTCACATTGTGGTACAATAGTTCAGGTAGTGGTCCAACACTCATAAAGCCTATGCACTAAGTGAAAGGGCTGCCAAAAATTAGACTGAAATGTCACTCCAATACACCCTTTATTACACATAAAGGAGGGCATCATACACACCCTTGAAAAATTAGGATTAATGGCCTGCTGGTGACCCTCTAAAACATTAGGGGCGAGGGCATGCCGCTAAGCTGACCATCTAAAACATTAGGAATGAGGGTCTGCTGCTGAGCCGACCATCTAAAACATTATGGGTGAGGGTCTGCTGTGGAGCTGACCATCCTAAACATTATATGCGAAGGCCCGCTAGTGAGCTGACGCTATAAAACATTATATGAGAGGGCCCGCTAGAGAGCTGACCCAATAAAACATTATATGAGAAGGCCCGCTGGTGAGCTGACCTATACAAAAATTGTCAAACAGGGCCCGCTGGTGAGCTGGCCCTATATAAAAATTATATCACAGGGCCCGCTGGTGAGCTGGCCCTATATAAAAATTATATCACAGGGCATATGGAAGAGGAGGAGGAGGATGAGAAGATTAAGAGTCAACCATATACCCGTTTTTTTGGTGGAAGGGGTGAATGGGAATACAGAGTATTCCCATCATTGTAAATAACATATCTAAAGTGACTTTATGTTCACCTGGGGCTTTCCTCCAGTGGAGTGGAGAAGTCAGGGGAAATCCAGGCCTTGTTCATTTTTATAAGTGTCAACCTATCAGCATTTTCGGTGGAAAGGCGGATACGCTTATCTGTTATGATGCCACCAGCAGCACTAAATACCCGCTCAGACAGAACGCTGGCGGCAGGGCAGGCCAGCACCTCCAAGGCGTAGAGTGCCAGTTCATACCACGTGTCCAGCTTGGACACCCAGTAGTTGTAAGGCACAGAGGGATCATTGAGGACGCTGACACGGTCTGCTACGTACTCCTTCACCATCTTCCAAAACTTTTCCCTCCTTGTGACACTAGGCTGCGCATCAGGGTGAGGGTGCTGGCGGGGTGTCATGAAGGTGTCCCACGCCTTGGAGAGTGTTGCCCTGCCTTTGTCGGAACTGCTGTGTGCTCCCCTTTTCTCCCCTTCTCGGTTGGCCAAGGTAGCACGTACTCTGCCGCCAGCGTTGTCAGATGGAAAATTTTGGAGCAATTTTTCGACAAGAACCTTCTGGTATTGCACCATTTTGCTTGTCCTCTCCACCGGAGGAATGAGAGATGAGAAATTCTCTTTGTAGCGGGGGTCCAGAAGGGTGAACACCCAGTAATCCGTGTTGTCTAAAATGCGTATAACGCGTGGGTCACGGGAAAGGCAGCCTAACATAAAGTCAGCCATGTGTGCCAGAGTACCAACAGGCAAGATTTCGCTGTCCTCACCAGGAGGATGACTCTCAATCTCCTCATCCTCTTCCTCCTCTTCTGCCCACCCACGCTGAAGAGATGGAAATAAAGTTCCATGGCTTCCCTCTGTAGCGGAGGCAACCGTGTCTTCCTCCTCCTCCTCCTCCTCCGCCTCCTCCAATTGTCGCTGAGAAGACGAAGTGAGGGTGCTCTGGCTATCACCTTGTGTAAGCTCTTCCTCCCCCATTTCCACCTCTTCCACATGCAAAGCGTCGGTTTTAATTGTGAGCAGCGAGCGTTTCAGTAGACACAGAAGTGGGATGGTTACACTGATAATAGCGTTATCGCCGCTCACCATCTGTGTCGATTCCTCAAAATTGCGTAAAACCTCACAGAGGTCTGACATTCATTCCCACTCCTCACTTCTGATTAGAGGAAGTTGAACGGAGAGGCGACGACCGTGTAACAGCTGGTACTCCACTACTGCCCTCTGCTGCTCACAAAGCCGGGCCAACATGTGGAAGGTGGAGTTCCAGCTCGTGCTCACGTCACACAGCAGCCGGTGAGCTGGCAATTGTAAGCGCTGCTGCAGCGTCAACAGGCCGGCTGAAGCTGTAGATGACATACGGAAATGTGCACACACGTGGCGCACCTTCGTCAAGAGATCATGCAAATTGGGGTAGGTTTTTAGAAATCGCTGAACCACTAAATTAAATACATGCGCTAGGCATGGTACGTGTGTGAGCTTGCCGAGCTCCAAAGCCGCCACCAAGTTACGCCCATTATCACACACAACCATGCCTGGTTGCAGGTTGAGTGGCGAGAGCCACTGCTCGGTCTGGTGACTAATCCCCTGCAACAGCTCTGAGGCCGTGTGCTGTTTGTCCCCAAGGCAGATCAGCTTCAGCACGGCCTGTTGACGCTTCCCCACTGCAGTGCTACACTGCTTCCAGCTACTGGCTGATGGGTGAGTGGCGCTGCGCGCAGAGAATTCAGAGGTGGAAACGGAGGAGGAGGAGCCAATAACGTAGGTGCTGGCGGAAACCCTGATGGAGGTAGGGCCCGCAATCCTCGGCGTGGGTAGCACCTGTGCCATCCCAGGGTCCGAGTCGCTCCCAGCCTCCACGACATTCACCCAGTGTGCCGTCAGGGAAATGTAGCGTCCCTGGCCACAAGCACTTGTCCATGTGTCAGTCGTTAAGTGGACCTTCCCAGTAACTGCGTTGGTCAGGGCACGGGTGATGTTAAGGGACACATGGTGGTGTAAGGCGGGGACGGCACACCGGGAAAAGTAGTGGCGGCTGGGGACTGCGTACCGAGGGACAGCTGCTGCCATCAGGCTGCGGAAGGACTCAGTGTCCACAAGCCTAAATGGCAGCATTTCGATGGCCAGTAATTTGGAAAGGTGTGAGGTTAGTGCTATGGCCTGTGGGTGCGTGGCTGGGTATTTTCGCTTGCGCTCAAATGCCTGGGGTAACGACATTTGGACGCTGCGCTGGGACAGGGAAGTGGATGTGGTCGCTGATGGTGCTTCAGATGGTACAGGTGCAGGGCGGGAGGTATGCGGGCCTGCGCCTTCGACAGGCGATTGGCCGGCACCGAAAACAGGGGAAGAGGAGGCAGTGGTGTGGCCTGCAGACACAGATTGGCGATCCGGGCGTTCCTCCCACTTATTACGGTGCTTGGATGCCATGTGTCGGATCATGCTGGTGGTGGTTAGGTTGCTAGTGTTCATGCCTCGGCTCATTCTGGTGTGGCACAGGTTGCAAACTACAATTCTTTTGTCGTCCGCACTTTCCTTAAAAAAACGCCATACCGCGGAACACCTAGCCCTTGGCAAGGGAGATTTACGCAAGGGGGTGCTCCGTGGAACATTTGCGGGCCGGTTTGGTGCGGTCCGCTTTCTTTCTTTAGCCACACCACTGCCTCTTCCAGCCTGTTGCGGTGCTGCAGATGGCTCACCCTCAGGACTGCTGTCATCGCTCGGCTTTCCACCTTCCCAGGTGGGGTCAGTGACCTCATCGTCCACCAAGTCCTCCTCCACTTCCTCACTCTGATCATCCTCCTCATTTCTTGATCCCACCACATCCTCAGTCATTGACAACTGTGTATCATCCTCCTCATCAAGGTCTTGAGACAGTAATTGTGGTTGATTTGATGGCAACTGTGTCTCATCATCATCATCATCCACTTCCTTTGACCTTAAATGCCGTTCCCCTCTGTCATCTTCTTGTGATTGGGTACCCTCTAGAGGTTGTGAATCAGGGCACAAGATCTCATGTTCCTCTGCAAGCGTGCTTGGAGAGAGGTTCAAATCAAGGATTGGTGATGAGACGAGCTCCTCACTATATCCCAGTGTGGGATCACTTCTTTGGCCAGACCCTCTATGGTGGGAGGAAGGATGATCAGGGTGAGGATTATGTTGACCAGACTCTTGGCTAGTGAGAGTGGACTTGGTGGAAGACAGGGTGGTGCTTAACCGACTGGAAGCAGTATCAGCTGAAATCCAACCGACCACCTGTTCGCAGTGGTCTGACCTCGAGAGTGATGTCCTGCGACGCCCTGTAAACTGAGACATGAAGCTAGGTATGGTGGATGTCTTTCTTTCTTGTGCTCTGGCACCAGGCACAGTTTCTACGCGTCCTGACCCGCGCCCTGAACTATCAGGATCACGTCCACTTCCCCGTCCCTTTTTACCCGCCTTCTTCATATTAAACGGAATATATGCCGGTAATCTGCGGCTAGGCACACGAAACAGAATGTGACGCTAATCTGCGGCTAGGCACACAAAACAATATGTGACGCTAATCTGCGGCTAGGCACACTAAACAATATGTGACGTTAATCTGCGGCTAGGCACACTAAACAATATGTGACGCTAATCTGCGGCTAGGCACACGAAAAAGAATGTGACGCTAATCTGCGGCTAGGCACACGAAACAGAATGTGACGCTAATCTGCGGCTAGGCACAGTGAACGGAATATGTGACGTTAATTTGTGAATTTGCACACTAAACAGAATGTGACAATAATCTGCGGCTAGGCACACTAAACAATATGTGACGTTAATCTGCGGCTAGGCACACTAAACAATATGTGACGCTAATCTGCGGCTAGGCACACGAAAAAGAATGTGACGCTAATCTGCGGCTAGGCACACGAAACAGAATGTGACGCTAATCTGCGGCTAGGCACAGTGAACGGAATATGTGACGGTAATTTGTGAATTTGCACACTAAACAGAATGTGACAATAATCTATGGCTAGGCACACGTTTAAAATGGCCCTTTTTGTCGCTGCGTTGTAGAATCATTGGCCCTGTGCACCTAACAGAATATGTCAGCTTGTCACTGCACTGTGAAATATTTGTCCCTGTGCACCTAGTACAATGTCACCTTAGAACATGTCCCCCCCCACAAAAAAATGAAATTCTGCCACCCTCAAAAAAAATTAAATGCTGCCCTCACACACAACAGTCCTAAAAAGGACTTTTGGGTCTTGAAAGAGTTTCAACAATTTTATTCTCCCTACACTGACTTCCTGTGCATCTAGTATTATATGTCACCTTACATATATCCCCCCCACAAAAAAAGGAAATTGTGCCCCCCCAAACAAAATATAAATGCTGCCCCCACACACAACAGTCCTAAAAAGGACTTTTGGGTCTTGAAATACTACCAACACTTTTATTCTCCCTACACTGACTTTCCCTGCCTGATCGCATCTCTCCCTGGCTGAGAATGAGCAGAACTCGCGAGTCGGGTGCTATACAGCACCCGATCACGAGTTCTGGCCAGCCAATCAGTGTAATGCCAGCAGCCAACATGGCTGCTGGCATTACACTGATGTCAGAGCCTCCCCGCACGTTTATTGGCTGCGCAGCAGCTGCGAAACGTGCGGGGAGGAGACCCGAACATGGCGGGCGAGCACATGCGGTACTCGTACGAGTACCGCCATGTGCCGAGCAGAGCGATGCTCGAGCCGAACCGAGCTTCGGCCGAGCATGCTCGCTCATCACTAGTGTTGAGATCACCATCTTTAAAAAGAATTTCTTAATTGGAATGGTCTACAAAGTATGCTTTCAAGCCAGGCACACTTTGTAGATAGTTTAAATTAAGTAGTTTTTTTCAAAGATCGTGATCTCAGCACTGCTAAAGAGCTGCCGTTTGCTCTGTGGACCGAATTCCAAATCTGTCCACTAGATGGCAGACTTGGCTGAAACAGCCAGGAAAAGAGATCTTTACTATATTTTACATGTGAATATCTCCCAAACCATAAAGGTTTGGGAGATAAGACTTATATCATTTTTCATGTTCTTTTAAGGGCTACAATATAAAATACAATTATTTTCAAGTATTACTATCCCTATAAATGGGTTAAAGGAGACAGGCAACAGGGTATGAGGGTGTCAAGTGCTGAGATTACAAGTGCTGAGTTTTCTTGCTAGAGAGGATTTGGTGCATTCCTTCTAAATGCAATGGAGACTTCTATGACATACAAAGGGTTACAGGAAATTGCTAGAGATTATGTAGACATAATAGAAAAAAATACTACTACTATTCTAAGTGTCTATTTGATTTGAAAAAGAGTTATTTGTTGTTATAGGCCTACAGAGATAATTTTTATGTAACTGATGTTTTTTTTTTACTCTATCATGGAAATATATAATTATTGGTCTTATTGTAGGAGCTATAATTGTTATTTACATTTGCAGCATAGCATATTTAACATCCAGAAACTTTCATTTTAAACATTGCTCCCTAAATGTCACTAATTCATTTTGTGACTATAGCAATAGCTCAGGTTGCTCCTGGAGTAGTTATTAGGTTGTAAAAACAGATCATCATAACACCTCTGTGGTGTAAAATGGCACAACACTCATCCATATCATGTTTTGATGTCCTCCTGCTATCATACATTTCAGAATTATGATAATTTTATCATAATTTTTACCTAATTAGCTAACACACACTAATTTCCATGCAGAGCTGTATACAGAAATTTTGAGGCACAGTAAGTTACGTACAACTTATAATCTAAATTTGGTGTCTGTGGCACTTGGGGGATTTGTGACTTGCCCAAAGACACAAGGATGTGATACACGAATCAAACCAGCACTACAATATATTTATTTCCTGATGAAGCAGGCTACTCTAACCAATTAAACATTTGGAAACATGAACATTGTGTATGAGTGCCGGTGTGTGCTGGTGTAATGGCCCAGAGTTGAACATTTACCAGTACTTTCTGGTATATGTTGCTTGTAGTTTAAAACATGGTTATGTATATTTTTGTATGATTGTATAATGTCTGTATAATTTTAATATTTTTGTTGTTCATGTGCCTTTAAGGTGAGCAGTGCAGAGGGTAACATGTGACCACAGGAGCCAATGAGTTTTTTTACCCAGCAGCCCCCTGGTCTAGCCAGACAGGAAGGAGCAAGCTAGTGTGTGTTCAGTATAGAGGAGTCTAGTGATGAAGTTGTGGAGAGAGGATGTGAGAGGAGAGGAGAGAGAACTGGAGGAAGTGTGTGGAGATAAAGACAGAGGAGAAGGTGAAGGAAACCAGTGGAGCTAAACAACTACAGTGTTCCACAGCACAACCATAGGCGTTCCACCGCACAGGAGTCCAAGTCCAAGTCTGTGCCTGTCAACAAGAAGAGCTGTGGGGAGAAGTGCTGAATGCGAATGGGCCCCATAGAGAGTACTACTTATCGTGAGTGATTAGCCTATGGCGGCCTCCGCTCTGTAGTCTCAAAAATCCTAATCAAAAGTCCTTAGTTAACCTGGCGGTAGAGTGTACAAGAGCGACCTATGGTTCAGACAGTGTATGTGGCCACATAAGTCAGAAGTCTTCAGTAACTACTAGTGTTGAGCGAGCATGCTCGGCCGATGCTCGGATCGGCTCGAGCATCGCTCTGCTCGGCACATGGCGGTACTCGTACGAGTACCGCCATGTGCTCGCCCGCCATGTTCGGGTGGCAGGGATCTGTGCCGAAGGAGGCACAGATCTTACAGACGCTCCGCTGGACCACCAGGGACTGGAGGTAGGGGACATGTGGAGATGGAAGGGGGCATTGCGGAGATGAAGGGGGCATTGCGGAGATGAAGGGGGACATTGTGGAAGGGGGACATTGTGGAAGGGGGACATTGTAGAAGGGGGGCATTGCGGAGATGAAGGGGGCATTGCGGAGATGAAGGGGGACATTGTGGAAGGGGGACATTGTGGAAGGGGGGCATTGCGGAGATGAAGGGGGACATTGTGGAAGGGGGGCATTGCGGAGATGAAGGGGGCATTGCGGAGATGAAGGGGGACATTGTGGAAGGGGGACATTGTGGAAGAGGGGCATTGTGGAGATGAAGGGGGGCATTGACCAGGCACCCTCCCCTCATCAGAGCAGGGGGTGCCTGGTGTAATGCTCGAGTCCTCCCATTCAATTCAATGGGGCTCGGGTGCTCGGCCGAGCACTCGAGCCTCAGGGGGTGCTCGGTCAGAGCACCCGAACCCCCGAGCATCGGGGTGCTCGCTCAACACTAGTAACTACAGTAAAGTTTAAAGTTGTCACTAGTAAAGTCAAGATTCAGAGTAAAGTCTACTACAAGTCTCAGCAAGCCCTGTGGCTCCCTGTTACCTCTGCACTTGCCCCTGCCTTACCTCTGCATTGCTTTAATGGACTATTTCACCTGTCCTGCTTCTCCAGTAAACGCAGTTATCCGTAACCCTGCAGTCTGGTGTTTTATTGCCCCAGCGCTGGGCCCAGGAGACCTGCTTCACCCCTGGAGTGTGGTGTAAAACACTACCCTGGCGTCACGAGCCGTGCGACTACAAGCACATAAATTCACAACCCGTGCACCACATATGAGTTTTGGCGTCTTTAGTTCACCACACTGGGTTTTCTATATATGTCACCGAATTTGCGTATCCCTGGTTTAGAATGCACAGAGAGGGACTGGTTTCGCTGATTGTCAAGCATCAAAGAATCCAGCTGGAAAAGTGGCTTTAGGAGATACAGAGGAGTGGATGAAGATTGAGCCACTGTGCACTATAGAATTATATGTACATCATCATGCTACAGAAGTGCAAATCCGGACAAGCCAACTGCAAAATTTAGTTCAATGGATATTCTAGAAATTCCCCAGGCTTTTAAGACCTGTAATATTAAAATAAAAGCAGCTCTAATTAATCATCATAGTATTTGGACTTTGGAGAGTGTTATTTCAGTTCTGCCCCTTTTACTGATATAACACTGCTTAGCTCAGAGCAGCAGGGAGGTGCCAGGTAGATTTCAGAGAGGGACAATCTTCAATTAAGATAAGGTAAAAAGCTGAAAAACCTGTCAAAGGGGGGCAGGGTTTTCATTGTTCCCACAGTAAGAAGATTGTCCCCTGCTGTTATCTGTCTGGTGAAGCAACCAGATTCCACATCTGAGGTGAGCAGTGTTACACTAGGTAAAAGGGGCGGGAGGGGGAAACTTTATCATTCAATTACTCTTGAACTACAACTCTGACAGTATTGAAATAACACTCTCTATGGCTCAAATACTATGAAAATTAATTGTAGCTGCTGTTTTTGTGAAACATTACGATCCCTTTAAAGAGGTCTCCAATGCATTGCTTCTTAATGCGTTGGAGAGATCTCTAGCATTCAAGTGATTCAAAGGCCTTTTTAAATCAATGCACATGTTCATACTCCCCCCCCCCCACACCCATGGTGCAGTTGGTTTGATCCAGAATGGAACCTTTTATGCAGGATGAATAAGTCCCGGCCACTTGATTTCAGAGTCAATCAAGTAACCAACTAAGCAAATCTTGGTGCAAAATCTATATGACTACTGCAATGACACATTAGTCACAGAAAATTCTGAGAGACAAAGAATAAGTACAGACATATATATAAAGCGTGTCATGCGTGTACTGTATGTTTAAACCATTTCATAGTATTTGTGTATCCATAAAATGTAGATCACTGTCAACAGAACAATGAAAAACCAAACTTATTGTTGTGTAAATCTATATACAAAGCATGAAAATTGCTTAACCCCTTGCGTACCATGTTACGTGCTATGACTGTCAAGCAGTTTTTGCCTTAAAGGGATAGTAATGGTTTAATTTAAGTATATCGCCAAGTCGTCTTTATTGTAAACATAACAGTTTGCTCTAGTAATTCTCAAGTTATTGAATGTACAAGGTTTCCCCTCCCGACCCCTTCTGACTGTATCACGCTGCTTCTCTGTCTGGTCCGGATGGATGCAGACCCCAATATGGCTCTCCGGTACTCATAACAGGTCACTTGTACCGGAGCGTTGGAATGGGTCAAATTGGTCCTGAAGGGAAGGTGACTTCCCTGGACCACTGATCTTTAATGGATTAAAGGAATCCTATCACCTAAAAAACAATGTTGATAATTTTGAAAGAGCTTTCAAAATTATGTATCATATTACCATTTTTATTTAGAAACTTGTATTTGATTTGTTAGCTGTGTTGTTTATTCTAATTAATTATTTGTACCTTAGAACTACATTATCTCTCCCACTCAATTACACTGTTTTGCACCTTCCCTAGCATTGATAGGAATATGTGTCAGTGAGTGATAGCGGTAATGTAGGGCTAAGACAGGAAGTAATGTAGGGCTAAGACAGGAAGTCCCTGCATGGCATGCAATAGTTAGCGTAATCTATAAATCTAAATAACCACAAAACTAGCTTTCTAAAAAATGGCTAATACAACATACAGGTTCTTTTGAAAGCTTTTTCAGAATCATCAGTTATAGTTAAGTGATAGCTTCCCTTGAACATAACAGAATTTAGAATCAAGTGCTAAATATAACTGGCCTTTATATCTGAAAAGCAAATATTAGTTTTTGCAAAAAAAATAAATCTCCTCATCCCATATTATGTTGAAGATGATATCTCTAGGTAATGGATATAGTTACATTTAAAAAGCTTTTAAACATATGTAAGTGTACATACTAGCAAAAATAACTGCAATGCTAGACGAAAGGTCACATGGCCAAGTGACTTCATTTTATTGTAACTCTAATGTACATTTGCTAAGTGGGAGCAAGTCGCAGCAGGAGAGATTCCCATATGTGCCTCCACTTCAGTCACAGCAGCCCCAGGCTGTAATCGCAACAATAAGCTTATCAACGGTTCCATACCAAGTAAAATATCAGTGCGGAGGGAAATTTCCCCTGAGCTCTCAGCTTGGTATCTTGCACATTTGTTCTGTCAATTTAAGTTAAATGATCAGGAGATACAGTACAATCTCCTCTCTTGTCTAATCACAATGATACAATGGAGATAGCAGCAGAGACTTTAGCCTTGTTGAGGGGCTATCAGTAAATGAAACTGTACCCAGAGGTCTTTACTGTTACATCCCATCTACTCAGTTTTGGAGGCCTGGAACTCTTTTACTTTTCTTGTGGCATGGAAGAGAAATGATTACTATCTTTGATGGTTCAATGCACATTTGTATCTGTATAATGTGCTATTGATTTCTACAGTATTGCAATCATTTTACTGTTAGGACCATGAACTCAAAAAAATAGAGGAGCAGTTTTGGGGAAAACCAAATGCTGTGTGTGAGAAAAATAAACATTTTGATTGCTTCAAATGGGGCTTTTAACCAGGGCCAGATTTATTGTAAGGCAGAGTAGGCATCTGCTTACAGGAGCACCCCACAGAGGGGCACCTGTCATTGGTACCCTTTTTTTTCTTTTAAATTAATTTTTATATATATATTTTTTAAAATGTATTTATTTATTTTTTTTAATTATTCCAACCACGTATTCCGTCATGTCTGCGCCTCTTTCGGCGCAGACCTTTAGCTGCAGAGCTCCCTCATGAGCTCTTTAGTAATGCCAGGGCTCTGCATTACTGAGCAGAATACCACGTGGGAGCTCCAGCAGTTACAGGTCTGTGCCGAAGGAGGAGCAGACCTGTCCTGCCACGCCACTGGACCACCAGGGAGGAGGTAGGAAACGGGGGTGGCCGCAATGTGAGGGCAATATGAAGCTGATGGAGGGCAGTGTAAGGGCAAAGTGGAGCTGATGTGGGCAATGTGAGGGCAGTATGGAGCTGATGGCTGGCAATGTGAGGGCATTATGGAGCTGATGGGGGCAATATAGAGCTGATGGGGATATGTGAAGATGATAGGGGCAATGAGAGGGCAATATGGAGCTGATGGGGGCAATATAGAGCTGATGGGGCAATGTGAAGATGATAGGGGCAATAAGAGGGCAATATGGAGCTGAAGGGGGGCGAGTTGTAGCTGATGGGGCAATATGGAGCTGATGGGGAAATGTGGAGATGAGGGCAATGTGAGGGCAATATGGAGCTGATGGGGTGCACGTTGGAGCTGATGGGGGGTAATATGGAGCTGATGGGGGGCAATGTGAGGGCAATATGGAGCTGATGGGGGGCAAGTTGTAACTGATGGGGGCAATATGGAGCTGATGGAGCAATGTGAAGATGATAGGGGCAATGAGAGGGCAATATGGACATGATGGGGGCAGTGTGGAGATTAGAAGCATTGTGGAGGTGTCCAGTGGAGATGGCCAATGGGGGCGGGCTTCAGATTTCTGTGCCTACAGGCTCCTGAGATGTAAATCCGGCCCTGCTTTTAACCCTTGAATCCAAGAGAGGTCTCCAACGAATACAGAACCAAGATATTGGAGACATCTCAAGCAATCAGTTGGTTAAAGGGGAACTTTCACCTCTATACAAATTTGTCTCTGTTTAATTTTCCTATAGTGATAACATGTAATCTGTGTGTTTTTTAATATATAATGCTGGCTATGACAAAATTTTACATTTTAAAAATGAGCCAGGGCATTACTTCAGGACAGGCTGCAGGTACAACTCTGTCCCGCAGCCTGTCAATCTTCATCTATTGTCTCGTTCCAACCTTCTTCGATGAAGAAGGATTTCTCCATGTAAGCTGCAGCACTCTCATTGGTCTGTCCTGAAGTGACATCCCCGGCTCATATTTAAAATGGTAAATTGCACCAGAGCCTGCATTATATATAAAAAACTCACACAGATTACATGTTATCGCTATAGGAATATTACACAAAGGCAAATTTGTATAGCGGTGATAGTGCCCCTTTAACTCTGTAAGTGACAGAGAGGTATCCAAAGTATTGTGTAGCAATGCATTGCATACCTCTCTGACACCAAAGGTTAAAAGCTTCATTTAAATTAATGGAAATTTGGGGAATTTTATTTGTTCTTAATAATGCTATTGGGTTACCCCAGAATTGTTGCTCTTCCTCTTACTCCTCCCACAGGGCATGATGGAGTTTGTGGTCTGGAAGCAAATGGAGGGCCTCATTTTTCCCATAACTTGTTTTATGACTCTTAAAGGGATAGTAATATCTGGAAAAAACTCAACTCCGATTGATGCTCCTATAAAGAGGGTCATGTAACGCTTTATTTCAGTATTTTCAGTGTTGTAGTTCAAAAGTAATTCAATGCTAAATGCTCCCCTCCTGCCCCTTTTACATCCTGTAAGCCACCTTCTCTTAGATGTGGAATCCATTCCTGGGACCCGACAGCGCTCAGCAATCTTCATACATTGTCACTGACTCAAGAATGAGAACTGGACCAGTACTGTATGTAACACAATCTTTATTAAGATACACAATGTACAG
This sequence comes from Rhinophrynus dorsalis, assembly GCA_037306005.1. Lineage (NCBI taxonomy): Eukaryota > Metazoa > Chordata > Amphibia > Anura > Rhinophrynidae > Rhinophrynus > Rhinophrynus dorsalis. Next base: position 130,963,445 of record CM074724.1, read on the forward strand.
AATGATTCAGCAACAGCAAGAACACAATACAATATAGATAACGTCAGGAAGGATAGTGCTGCTGTAGTGGTACCGAACTGAACCTCAGAAGGCAAGCAGGAGATCAGCCGCCTCAGGTCCGCACCTGAGTATCTACTACAGGTCTGCATCTGTACAGACCATATTCCTAAGTAAGGCTACTGCACTACAGGTCCGCACCTGAACATACCAGTAAACGGACGGATGCAAGGAGAAGTCTGCCAGAGCCACTAAGAGCACCCAGCAGGTTATCCACTGGAGTGTTGGCATGCTGGGTGCGCAGTGGACAACCCCAGGTAACACCAAAATGGGTAGTCAGACAAGCCGGAATATACATGGAGCAAATTGTAAACCAGAGCCACAGGTCTGCACCAGATTGGTTATCGGACTAGCCAGGGTCATACACAGAGCGGGTAGTCGGACAGAGCCACAGGCCAGCACCAGGATGGATAGTCAGCCAGGCCAATGGTCATACACAGAGGAGGTAGTCTACCAGAGCCGCAGGTCCACACCAGAAGTAATGTCAGACTAAGCCTTGGTCATACACAAAGCGGGTAGTCAGGCAAACCAAAGGTTGGCACCAGAACGGGTAGTCAGACGAACCAGGTATGCACAAACTCAAACCAACTGTACTGGATACCACGAAAGGGTGACTGAGCATACTGTCAAGGCAGTACTTAAGGTTTAGGAACAAGGAAGAGGAGGAGTCAGCAATTGTGTACTGTCCCTTTAAATGAAGTACACGTCCATGTCTTTGGAAGTGCGCCCATTAGCTGTAGAGACCTGAGCCTGAACCCAGCACCAGGAAGAGAGCAAGCCGTCAGCTCCATGTGGCTGGAGCAGCCAAACAACAGTGCGGCTGAAGCTGCAGGGTCATACTGTGGCTTGAGCCACCTGAGGAAGCCGCGGTCAGCTCGAACAGCTGATTCACGGTACGAAGGAGAGCAAGATTTTCTTTATGCTCAGTGTAGATTGTCCCTCACTGTGCTCCATCAGGCTGGCTGAAAGAGGCAGTGTGACGTAAGTAAAAGGGGAGGAAGGGGGATGCTTTAGCATTTAAATACTTTTAAACTACAACATGGAAAATATTGAAATTATGTGTAACATGATCCTGTTTATTGGGGGATCAATCGCAGCTGCATTTTTTTCCAGGTATTACTATCCCTTTAACCTCTTGTTTAGCAAAGAATAGCTATGAAATAGAATTATACAGCTGGCATTTGAAGAGTTTTGACTGTGAAAAACATAAAAATATAGAGGATCAGGTTGCGATGAACAGATATTTGGTTTCGTATTCAGTTGACAGACACATATTAAGGTTGTAAAATATATCAAATTTCCTGCAAGATGGTGTATCATAGACATAATGAAAAGAGATTCATCTTGGTTAAATATTAGATAAATTTGGCCTTGGGGGAAGTCTTGTACAGTTATTGGTTTTAATGCTGACACAGCACTGGTAGGACCCCATGAAAAGTTTAGTCATCTTGCTTTAGTCATCTCCCAAGGCAACAGAAGAGACTATTGCATTACCTGCTCCTGAAACATAATATGAGAATCAATAATCATTTCCAACAAACATTATTTGTCTCCTTGTGGATGAGAGGAACATGTTAGATAGAGAAAACATATTGATAGCTATTTAAAAACAAGACAAATGGGATAGGAAAACAGAGAACAAAGGTTATCAAATATGTTATTGTGATCTAAACAAGTGAAAGTTAACATGAGTTGTGATTTCTAACCATTGGGTACCAAACAGATTACCATACCACTGAAAAACAATGTTTTGAAGACCTGTCAAACTCAGAGTATAAAGGTAAGTGGTATGGGAGTGAGGTTGGAGAAAAACCCTTTTTTGTGTATGTTTATGGGGAGGAGATTTTCATTTGAAAAACACAATTTGCCACTTTTTCCACATAAAGTTCAGTGTAAAGAAAATACAAGAATTTTTGCTACTGTCAATTCATTTCTCCTAAATACATTGGCATTTTTGCTTATGTATATGGCCATGAGAACTCCCACCGCAATACTACTACTGTCTAGGGCTGAAGTGGAGAAATTGACTGCTGAAAGTAAAAGTTGTTAGCAGGCTATTGCAATACAAGCCTTGAAAAAAATGTTAACAAGCTGAGTTCATTTGCTCTTTGCCCACAACACTAACTTGTAAAACTATGGCTTAGTTGTCTTGAAAAATATCTACAGCTTGACATATGCCAGTGTGGTACAACAAGTAACATCAGTTCTTTAAAATCTTTCTTTTCAACAAAAGTATAAGACATGTCAAGTGCCAACAGACTTACTTTTGGATTATTTTTGTGCATTTTTCTTTTACGTAATAAGGGCTTGTTGTTATCACATAGAAGAACCGTGTAATTTAATTAATTTAACAACATGACTAATGGTGGTGGTGGCGAGCCTGGTGGTGGGTGTGAGGACTCTTTGTCTCATTTCACCTCTAGATAATTCAGTGTCATTCTTCTGTATGTTTCATATTTGCACAATAGCAGTATGAGACTTGGGTTTTATTGTTATTGTTGAAAATGTTCCATTTTCTGAAATACCTACAGCAATACTATTATGTGCCCCTTGACTCCATGCATTTTTAGGAGCGCTTCTACTGCTGTTTGTGGTCACACCTCAGATTTGTTTTTGGTGTGTCTCCCAATCAGACCTATGGTTGTGCTTCAGATGGGATCTCAGTAAGGATGTACCTGACAAACACATGAGACAGCAACATATTTAGCTTTTGGATTGTTATTGAAGCAGTTCCATACTGGACATTTCATAAACTGTGGGGTTCACGAGGGACGACTACTACTACTACTACTACTACTACTTACTACTACTACTACTACTTCAGATGATTCAGTAGTGCTAGCAGCAGGTGTCAGTGGCAATTCAAACATCAACAAAAAGCACTAATAGCTAGGGTTGTGGAGGTTAACCTGTGCTGGATGCTTACTCAAGGAGAGAATGTGACAAAGTGGGAGGTTTGACAGCAGCGGTGATGATGACTGATATTGATGTTGATTTTACTGTAAAGTACACAACACCATATGGATTGATGTTTTCTCTGTCTTAATGTATGATGTATGTCTGTCACTCTAAGTCTCTGTCCAGGTTTAAGAATAGGAATGCCTGTCTCTCTCTACCATCTATCAGTCAAAGTCATTTTTTTTAAACTGTGTCTGTCTCAGTGTCACTGTCTACAAATCACACCCACACCCAGGGCTGGTTTTACATCTCAGGAGCCTGTAGGCACAGAAGCTCCACCTCCCCCAAAAAAAAGTAGAAATGGTCTAGTCCAAGAATTGTGTTGCTTGCAACATATGTATAGAGAAAATTGCTAAATGTGCTAAAAATAAAAGCAGTTTTAATGATTATCTTAACTCCAGGTCTATCCAGTTTTTAATGAAAGTATATATGTAGTTATGTATGCAAATAAATTATCATTTGTGAATTTTCTGAGAATTTTCTCAGACTATTCTCAGACAATTATCATATTCCCCAATATTTCCCTCAGTATCTCCAAGGGAGTCATGGAGCTCACTTTCTCTAAAACTAAAAGGAGTTCAATAAAAATACATTGGGGACCTTAAACAAAGCTTTCAAACAAATGTAATATGTACCTATGCACAGTGGCAATGTATTTCTTTCTTTTGTAAAAGGACACAAGCAACTCCTCAGTGGCTTTTCTGTTCGATCGTGGGCTTCCTGCAGTGTATGGGAGAGGATGGGGCAGTTCTGGCAAGTGAGGAGGTAGGAGTAATGGTAATGCACCACCGTAACTTCAGTTTCAGATCTGCTCAAGTTCTTTCACTAACATCCGGCCATGGCATGTAGGCGCAGCAGTAGGCAGCATGAAGATGACATTGATTAAAAAAAAAATGATTCCAATGACAGGTGCCCCTATGTGGGGTGCGCCTGTAGATGCCTACTCTGCCTTATTATAAATCCAGCCCTGCCCACAGTCCTTGCAATCATCCAGAAAACTGGCTAGCACCAATATTCCTTAAACCAAGCAACTTCATCACCCACTCTTTGCCTGTCAGGTTGTACACACTAGTAGTGTAACGGGTTGTTTGACACACAGACACAGTAGGTTTGGATAAAACACAGTTTTATTAAACAATTAAGATCACAATAACCCTCACAGGTCCTGTAATATATACTTAATATAGTACAGCCACTAGACAGGTTATACAGAGGTAAGCCCACACAGGTCCAGTATAAGTAAAGAGTCCATAGAACATTATACTGACACAGGTCAGGCAGAGAGACTAGGCAAAGTGAACACTGCCATAGCAGTAACGGAGACTGAGTGACATAGACACTGCCGTAGCAGTAACGGAGACCAGGCAACTTGAGCACTGCCGTAGCAGTTACAGAGACTGAGCCATGTGAGCAATGCTGTAGCAGTAGCGGAGACTAGGCAACTGGATACTGCCTGAGCATTAACGGAGACTAGGCAACTGGATACTGCCTGAGCATTAACGGAGACTAGGCAACTGGATACTGCCATAGCATTAACGGAGACAGAGCAACTGAGGAGCTGCTGTGGCAGTAACGGAGACTGAGCAATAGGGGAGCTGCTGTGGCAGTAACGGAGACTGAGCAATAGGGCCACTGCCGTAGCAGTAGCGGAGACTGAGCCACTTGAGCACTGCCGTAGCACTAACGGAGACTAGGCAACTGGACACTGCCGTTGCAATAACGGAGACTAGGCAACTGGATACTGCCGTAGCATAAACGGAGATTTGAGCAGCCTGAGCACTGCCGTAGCAGTAACGGAATCTGAGCAACTCGGCCTGAGAGGCACCCAACCTGGAACGGTTCGTAAGGAAGACCAATAGCAATGTTGCCGGGGTGACACGAAGACTACCGAGACCAACTGCGCAGCTATTCACAGACAGCGAGAGTGAAGCACTATCCTTAACCGGAGACCGGTCAGGGCATGCAGTGGAGGCAGCAGCCCAACAGGGCGGAGTCACACAGAACAGGAAAGTAGAACAATCCAAGTCGGTACACGGAGCAGGAACCTCAGCCAATCCAAGTCGGTACACGGAGCAGAAACGTCAGCCAATCCAAGTCGGTACACAGAGCAGGAATGTCAGCCAAGCCGGGTCGGTACATGGAGCAGGAACATCAGCCAAGCCGGGTCGGTACACGGAGCAGAAACGTCAGCCAAGCCGGGTCAGTACACAGGAGATGAGAAGCAGAATGGTCAGGCGGTCCGGGTCGGTGCACAGGCAGGAAACGAGATGCAGAATAGTCAGGCAGGCCGGGTCGATAAACTGAGAGCACACAATAATCAGGAACAAGCGCTGGTACTGGAACACCATGAATGGGCACCGGAGAAGTGCCAGAACCCAGTATTTAAGGACAATACTGGGCGGGACAATCACAGTTCAGCCAATAGGTGTAAAGCAGGAGTATAGACTGACAGAATGTCACCGATTAGCACGGGCACCTTGATAAGTAGCTTGTATCAACGTTTCAGCATTCTCTCCTAAGGATTGCAGTGCTAATTTTTTCAGTACAGTACAGAATAGACCTGTTAACCTCAGAAGCAGCTTGTGATTAAGGCTAAAGCAAACAGCATCTGGTGAAGAACCACCAAATCTTGGTATATCTTCTTGCGCCTCATGTTTTTATGGATGTAGGAGTTGTGTGTGTTGTGATTGTGTGTTTGTGTGTAAGCAACACAGTATATCAAATTGCACCTATTTGTTGATCTTGAATTTATGATGTATTTATGTCAGTTGTATCTGTCAGTCACATCAGAGTCTCAGTATAAGCCAGCCAGCAAGTTCAGGTAGGAAAGATCAGTTCACTTGCCTGCCTGGCTGTCATTATACAGTCAAAAAAGCTATTTTCGTAATGCTCCATGGAGTATGGAGGGTTGCACTCTTTAACCCCTAAACACTTACTTACCATTGATAAAAAAAGACACAACAACTTGAATGACGGTTGAAAGGTTGCATCATTTATTAAATAAATAATTATTAAAAACATCTTTATTTTTTAAAACATCAAGCATTTACTAATAACCACAAAACCTTACCAGCCATACCAGCCTGATAAGCCAACATGTAACTAAAATCAAATGAGGCTCCACTCTACCAGCCAGGAGCCTAACAAAAATTATAATGAATAACTTATAATACCTTCACAGCCAGCCCTTATTAAAGACAACAAGGGCTGAGCCCACCCACTGTGCAAAGCACTGATTCTATCAGGGATTGTAAACCTAGATTAAAAATTTCTAACCCCACATCCGAAAGGTATACTCCGTCTGCTCTATAAAGGCCATTTCCACCGTCTTCAAATCAACATGCCTGTATGATAAACCACCCAATTGAATGAAAATGTTTGGATAGCATTTTATTCAGCTTCCTTATAGATCTCTCTATTGGCTTCAAATTAACATCCCGTATCCAGACTAACCAGGGAATTGTTTCTGAAAAAGCCACTAAGGCATCAGGAAAAATCTCATGAACCATTGCCAAACACTCTCTGGTCTGAAAAAGAAGCTCAATTGACTTAATAAATCCTAAGTCGTTACCACCTAAATGAAAAAATATGATATCAGGACTTGGAAATTTATCACAACAAACCACTAATTCATTCCCAACTCGGCTCCATGTTATGCCCCTTTTCCCATGGCACCAAACTCTACATACATTCATGACAAACCCCAAATTTTCTTTATACATACGCATCAAAACTCTTTTCCAAGCCCAATAGATATATGAGTGTCCGATTATCCATATCTCATATGACCTATAACCTGCAAAAACAATAACTTGTTCCTCACACCTTGGCAGTATCTAGCAATTGGGGGCGTATGTAGATTCTAAACCTGCTTGATTTCCATCTGCCTAATTTCTTGATAACTTCTTCTGATGCACCCAACCTAAAAGCCTCTGTAGCTGCCCCTATTCTAAAAGAATACAATGAAAATCTATAACCCTTTAAACCTAATTTGTCCATACAAAAATAAAAAATTCTATTGAACTGAAACTTTGAAACAGGCACACTATCCTCACGTACAAAGAAACTACCTAACAGACTTGTTCTGATCCTAATGAATTCCCTTAAATTGACAACTGGACACAACAATGATCCTGACAATGCCTGATTATGTATCCACTCACCCTTCCCTTCCTGATCTGTTTTTGATTTTTGTATAAAAATTGAAACAAAAGAATCAGAGATCTTAACATGTTGGAACAACAATGAACTATGGACTAACTTATTTCTAGCAACTATTTCACTTATACAAAAAGCCGAAAAGAAAGCCAGTATAAATACCGCCTTAAACAATACTGTTTCATAAGCCGACTTACAACCTTCAGGTAATACTTTTACCAAATCCTGCAGCAAAGGCACTAAAACAGGACACCTATCATCTTGAACAGACTTATTCCTACAATAACCTTTAACTAACTGTTTAACCATGAAACTGTGTGAACAATCACTAAAACCCAAAAGTCGAAAAAAGAATTTAACGCCTGCCAAATGCTTTTTTAAAGATGAACCCGATAACTTGCACCTAATCAGTTCTTTCACATATATCAAAAAATGGTTCTCATCATACTGTAATGGATCCAAGCTATACTTAATAGCCCATTCAAACCATTTATTCCAAGCAGAAACATACCCAACCCAAGTAGCTTTTGCTACTGAATTACAAATAAAATTACTTATATCACCTAAATCAATTCCCACAGGTGCTGGGGGCAGGGATGTCCTTGCTGTTCTGCAGCCAGGCGCCAGCTGAAAGAACCTGCCAAACTGGAGTCAAGATAAGCTGTAAGCCAAATTGTTTTCAGAACCAGGGATATGCTTTAATCTTATCCAAATGTTAAATGACAAGCACTTTAATACCAAGTACCTTAATAAGTTGACCACTTCCATAGACTTAGCAGAGAGATTATTAACTGCTTGCACCACACTCATATTGTCACAATAGATAGTAATTCTTTTGTTAGTGAAACAATGCACCCGTAATTCAATTGCAACAATAATTGGGAACAATTCTAACAGAGTTATATTCCTAGTATGACCTACATTTTTCCAAAACTCAGGCCAGGCCTGTGCCGACCACTTGCCGTCCCAGTATGCACCCAAATCCCCTGACCCTGCTGCATCAGTGAACAAATTTAGATCTGAATTAAAAGCCAGTTTATCTTGAAACAAAGTCCTACCTTTGTAAAGAGACAGGAACGAATCCCAAACTACAATATCCTTCTTCATACTGTTAGTAATTTTCACGTGGCAATGGGGAGACTTTAACCCCGAAATCGCTGTGGCCAGTGTCCTCGAGAAAACTCTCCCCATTGGCAAAGCCCTAGTTGCAAAGTTTAACAAGCCCAATGTTGATTGTAAAAACTTCAAATTTACTTTTTTTGCAATGCCTCAAATAGCTAATTTGATGTCTTAACTTACAAAATTTGTCAGAAGGAAGTCTAAAATCCATTTCTACAGAGTCAATTGTTATTCCCAAGAACACAATCTCAGTGGCTGGATAAACAGTCTTTTTGTGGGCCAGGGGGATCCCCAAATCACTTGTGACTTTATGAAACATATCCAACAGTGAACCACAAACTGGTGACTCCTCTGGGCTCACAAAAAGAAAATCATCCAGGTAGTGCATAACTGATAGTGCATAACTGACTTATGTCCACTTCTGAATTTGATAACCCACTGCAGAAATCCTGCAAATTTCTCAAAATATGCACATGACAGAAAGCAGCCCATGGGAAGGCATTTATCAAAAAACAGCTGCCTTGAAACTGAAAACCTAGAGAGATAAAACTGTCCGGATGAATTGGTAACAGCCTAAAAGCTGATTTAATATCTCTGCCATGAACGCTCCTCTGCCAGATCTCCTGAATAACTTCACAGCCACCTCAAAGGATGTGTAAGATACTGAGCTCAATTCATCACCAATCTGATCATTAAGAGAATCCCCTGGATGGAAAGAAAGGTGATGAATTAGCCTAAATTCCCCAGACTCCTTCTTAGGCACTAAACCTAAAGGTGACAAGCGAAAAGAACTAAATGGTGATTGATGAAGTGGACCCTCTACTCTGCCTGCATCAATTTCTTTCTGTATCTTCTCCTTGACAATCTTTGGGCAGAGGCGTAACTAGAAGCCACCAGGCCCTGGTGCAAGAATTGCCATGGGCCCCCCCAACCACAATGGCCCCCCTCAACCACATTGGCCACCATCACATTTCTCCTTCTACAATGCCCCTTCCACAATGCCCCTCATTCTCCACAATGCCCCTTCCACATTGCACCTCAATCTCCACATTGCCCCTTCCACAATGCCCTTCATTCTCCACATTGCCCCTCAATCTCTACATTGCCCCTTCCACAATGCCCCTCATTCTCCACATTGCCCCTTCAACAATATCCCCATCACAATGCCCCTTCCACAATGCCCCTCCAACAATGCCCCCATCACAATGCCCCTTCCACATTGCCCCTCAATCCCCACAATGCCCCCTTCCACAATGCCCCTCATTATCCACACTGCCCCTTCAACAATTCTCCCATCACAATTACCCTTATTCTCCACAATGCCCCCATCTCCACATTGCCCCTTCTGACCCCCCCGTCCTCCTACCTCAAGTCTCTGGTGGTCTGGCGGTGTGTAACATGACAGATTCGGCACAGACAACCTCTGACTGGAACTCCCACATGGTTGTTAGTAATGCAGAGCTCTGGGAGATTATGTCATTACTAGAGTGCTGGCCGCGAGGAGATCAGCTGTGCACAGTGCTGCCCTGTTTTACAGGTTATTGTGGGCGAGTGGCGAGCGGGTCACAGGGGGCAGCCGGGCCCAGTCGCAGGTGCGACTCCTGCAACCCCTATTGTTATGCCAATGTCTTTGGGAATTCTTCCACTGACCTCAAATTTTCCACCCATTGAAACTTCCTATCTTCATAAACCGGTAACTTGAAACCTTCCCCAAAACCATTTTTAATTGCAATTGCCACCTCCTTGTCTGGACAGTGGTCGATCCATGGTAGCATGTTTATCAGTCTCACCGGCGTTACTGCTTTTGAAAAGATTCCCTTTTGTGCTAAACTGACTTGCTGCAAGCTGCTTCTTGTAGCAGCGAAAATTGGGATGACTACCACAGCATGTCAGGCACTTGTGCTTATATTTGAAATTGTTAAGGAACTTACATTGAGAGTCGTTGAAGGCCCAACATACTCCTTTTTTATGCCCTGGGCTAGAAGATGGCAATTGCTGTCTGTGTAAACTGCTGGAAGCTTGATGCGACATGGGCGAAACCCATAAGATGACATCTTTTTGACCCCAAGAAACATTGGTAAGGACCGCTAACTTTTGGCGGAATTGTTCATCATATGTATACCATGCAAAGCCGCCAAAAGTTCTAAAGGCCTCTAGTACTATTTCTAAATGTTGAAACAAGTCAGAGCAATGCTCTGGATGTTTCTCACCCATAATTGCAGCAAAAATGCAAAAAGCATGTAACTAGTTTTGGAAAGTCATAGGGATTGGCCTTCTTCTATCTATATCTGATTTATCATCACCTTTTTTAATAAGAAAATCCTTGGTCGCTGGCAAAAGTGATAACAGGTCCAAAAATTCTCCTTTCCAAATTTTTTCTTCAGTTTGGGCAGACAAATGAAACCCAAGAGGAGAAGAGCTACTTGTTAAAGCCTCTCCTAAACAAGCTTCTCCCACACTGTGCACATTTTCTCTTCTAATCAAATCAGTACTATTCTCCTCTGGTACAGATGATATCATTAGCTACTGTAACATTTAAATCACTTGTATCCCAAGCCTTAACCTCATAATTACTACTTTTAAATTGCTTCAATACTTGTGTAAGGGAGCTCAACACTTCCCCTAAAGATACATTAACATTTGCACTACCAGTGCAGTCACCAGTGTTCCTTTGCATCTGCTGTTGTTGCTGCTGCTGTGCTTGAAGCTGAAGCTGTTGAAGCTGCTGACTCTGAGGCTGATTTTGCTGCATATACTGTCCCTCTTGCTGTCCAGCATGCTGATCTATATGCTGCTCCCTGTGATGAACCTGTTGCTACACCTGCTGCTGTACCTGCTGCTGTACCTGCTGTTGAACCTGTTGTTGAAACTGTTGCTGTTGAGCCTGTTGCTGCTCATGTTGATGGACCTGCATTGACATCCTCTGAGATGCTTGCTGCCTCCATTCTGGAGCTTCTACAATGTGCTTATCCCTTGATCCTCTTCTTTTTTGGGGTCTTTCCTCCGGTGAGTAAGGTCTTCTGGGAGTCCTCTCCTTGCTTTGCAGATGAGCTGGAACGCAGGCATCAACGTGCATTCCAGCAGTGACGTAACTCCTCTCTGTTCCGGCTCCCCCTGCTGGCCGCACAATTAAAACTGCAGTCCTGTCAACAGAACTGCTCCTGGCACCTCCTCTTCTGCTGATGCTTGATTTCTTCTGCCCTCCCGATCTTCCGGCTACCAGAGAAGATGTAGATGGGGCAGCGCTCAGGCAATCTCTCAGCCAAGCGCTATCCCCACACTCCAGCGCTTTCCTCCTCAGCTCTTCTACCAGACACTCCAGCTCCATCGTCATCTCGCCACCCAGGATACAGCTCTTTTGCAAGGGGCAAGAATCAGACAGCTCAGAATATCTGATAACAACTGAGGTAACTAAGCTCTAAAAGAGTATATATACCGCTCAAAACAGAGCTACCTCGCGCTAGGCAGGTATCTCACAGCCAATAGCCCTGCTAGGCAGGAAAGAGGGAAATTCCAGAAATATCTTAGCTAAAAATAGGAATATCTGCCCAGGATTTAAAGATATACCCCTCCTTAAACTTTACTTCACCACAATTTTTTTTTTTTTTAAATATAAACCAAGAGGCAACCCCCCAGCTCAAGGAGGTCCCTCCTAATTATTTTGGTTCCCTTCATTCTGTCTTCACACCCACACCCAATGAGCAACTGGTAGTGGATACAACCACTACCTCTATGAAACAATCCCAGCTCCCTCTCTTTCCCTATCACCCTACATTAGCTAGCATCAAACATTCAGCTGCTTTCTCTCTGACACCCTCTTTTATACTTTAGAATAGCTGTAATACATGCATGAAACTGTGTGTGTGTGTATATATATATATATATATATATATATACAGTATGGGTGATACATTAATATAATTGATTTCAGATTCTAAAAGTGGAAAAGTAGAAAAATTGCTCTTTTTGTGGGACTTTCTGAGGAAGGCAGGAAGTTCTGTTTTTCACGTTTTACGGTTGGGACAAAAAGGTTAAACTAATATATATAATGTTTTAAAAATATTGGAGCTTAGTATGCATGTAAGGTAGACTTGAACAGGAGATCTATGATGTACTGAAAGCTCAGTTTAATTTAAAAAAAACCCTTAAGGCTGATGATAAAAACTTATGAAGGGCATTCCCCTGAAATTCCCAGAACATCAAACAGTTATTTTATTTTAAAATATTTTGAGCATACAAAGGCTGTGTGAGTCTGGGGATTTCCATAATGTTCTCTTGTTTTTTTTCCCAATATGTTTATCATGTATGTATATAACTGCTTCCATATACTGATACTGCAAAGTAAACCTTGATTACTGATTGGTCACATATCATGACTTATTGAGGGAAGGAGACACAGGACTGAGTATATGATTCTATGACTTGTTGTTAGATTTGTCTTATTATGATCACCCTGTTTTTAGGACCCAGATATTTGTGACTCCAGTAGATGTCACAAAGGGCCCATCTCTAAGACTAACAATTAGCTTGATGGGACTGTCTGCAATTTCTCTTAAGCCAATTCAGCCAGGAGCCTAATCATTATCAGTTGGTCACGGATTTTGCTAGAGAGGAGCTTGTCTAGGTTCCTTTGTGTGTGTTGTGCAACATCCACAGTGTTCAGGTACGTATACTTCACAGTATATAGAGAAATCTTTATTAAAAGGATAGTAGTGGATCAATTTCACAAACTTTGATATTATCAATATAAAAAAAATTGATTGAAGCCACTCCGATCTCTCAAACCTGTATAATTTGAGAGATATAAACTTCCCTTCTACCTCCCCTTTCATAGAGGTCAGCACTCTAGCTGACAGCAGTAGATTCCAGTCATTTGACAGGCCGGTGGCTCTTCATCAGAGCCGAAATAGTGCAATCTACAAATAAATACTTAATTGGAACGGTCTACAAAGTGTGCCTGGTTTGCAAGCACACTTTGTAGACCATTCCAGTGAAGTATTTATTTGTAGATTGCGCTATATCGGCTCTGCTGAATTGCTACCGGCCGGTCAAATGCTGACCTCTATGAAAGGAGGGAGGGGAATTTAGAACCTTATAACTTGTATAGTTTGAGAGATCGGAGTGGCTTCAATCGATTTTATTTTTTATATTGACAATATTAAAGTTTTTGAAATTGATCCATTGCTATCCCTTTAAAGCTGCTAGTGCTACAGATCTCAGCAGAGAATGATTTGCAACTTGAATTCAGATCACTGTAGGTGTGACTTGCACTTCAGTAATAAATCAGTTTGAGGCTGGACTTCCAAGTGTAGATCTCACAGTGGGATATGAGGGCCTGCTAACTGTGCAAGTGGTAATTCAGAAATAAGGTTAAGGAAATGCAAGAGTCGCAAAATGCATACCTCCCAACTGTCCCTCTTTGAGACCCAAATCCCTTTGTCCCTCTTTCTCACCCTGGTGTCTCTCTTTTTAAGAGCTCAGACTGTGTGTATATAAGTGCAGGGCTTAAAATATGAAGTCCTTTGCTACTAGCCAGACCTGAAAAGTTACTCCCCACTGCAAGCCATAACATACCCACCAGGGCTGAATTTCTACTTGCCAGGGCTAAATTTTCACTTGCCGTTGGCCAGTGGCGAGTGGAAATTTTGAGCCCTGATAAGTGTATCACATTTCTCCACAACAATATAACTCACTGTAATATATGTTTACATTTCAGTATATGTGTTTTTTAATTTACTCTATGTAAATAAAAGTATTTGTTCTTGCTCTAAATCATTTATTCAGTTACTCCAAGGTCTCAATAGGTCACAAAATAAACAAAATATTCTCAGTAATGTTCTTTACATGACAAAATTATTTTCATTCTTAATATAACATTGTAACACCTAATTTCTTCACACAAATAAAAAAGGAACAATGGAATGAAAAATTATAAAGTATAATGAGTATTAGAGACAAAACAAAACTAGTAGTAATTAAGTAAAAATTGAAATGACAGAACAATACCCAGGGTCAGATATGCATTTCAGGTGCCATTAGGCAACACACCCTAGGTGCCCTCAGCCAGGCCCCACCTATGACACGCACCACTGTCCCCATGACCCTGTTCCCAATACACTGAATTGCTGCCTGGCACAGTATATGCTACTAGACTATAACATCCATCCATTGGTTGATAAAGAGATCTCCAGTGCATTGTTATATACTGTTCTCTACACAGTGGCCTACTCTGCCTGACTGAAAATCTGACCTTGACATTCCCCATGCTCTTGCCAGCTGCCTCAAATCTCTCTGGACAGACCCTGATTTTGGCTCAGGATACTGCTGTGCCCTATTTTGTCCCTATTTTTATTTACACTGTCATTTTAACCACCTAGGGGGGATATAAATGAGAAGATTCCCATCACAATGGGACAGGGCTTAATTATGGGTGAGGGGGGGAACTAATGGAATGTGCCATAAAGTGGGGAGAACAGGGTAGGAAGGAGGAGAAGTGGGAGGGAAACAGGAGGAACAGTCTGGGAGGAAGCAGAAGTGAGTGGATTTTCAGAGGAAACTCCCCACCACCGGAGAATATCCTCTCTCCCCAGAGACCCGGTAATTCACAGCAAAACTGGAATCTCCAGGGCACATCCGGACAGTTTCCTGGTATTATGGTATTTATAATGACTGTTCCGCTGCACAAGAGCAGCCACAATGGCCTAATGCACAGGTATAAAACTGGCAAGTGAAATGCATCATGGGAGATAATTAAATATGACCATTTTTTTAAATGGGGCCTTTAGTCTCTTGAATGCTTGAGAATTGTCCATCTCATTGCTTCTCAAAGCACTGGAAAACTCTCTAGCATTCAAAGGGGTCTATTTAATAAAAGTATGATTGCAAATCACAGGGCAAATATATACGGTGCATAATTTGTTAATGGATTTAGCACCAGATGCATTTTTGTTAATGCACTAAACAATTACAACGGTTCTTTAAAAAATGTTGCATTGTCTCTAAGAAAATGTATGTAGAAATACGTGCAGCTTTAGATGCCTTGAAATATTGTTACATTTTTAAAAGGATTGTTACATTTTCCTAGAAGCAATGAGAATATTTATTAGCAGAAATGTGGATGTATTTAGTACTGACATCTTTTTACAATCCTTCCAAATTTTTATAACCAATGCAAATTCCCCATTTTCTATAATAAATACAATTTTTTAGGTGCAAAATTACTTTCTACCATTATTAAATATGACAGACAAAATCATAATCTGTTACCTGTTTTTTTCAGAGCTTTTAAAGTGTAACTCTCATGGTCATACAACCAAAGCTTGTATACTCCCCCAGGTATTTAGAAATTGTGTAATCTGACCCGGTATCCGTGTATGAAGCGTGATCAGACCACAGCCATCTTGGTGAAAACTTACCACTGCTCAGGCTTTAGTTGTCTGTGTGTGTGACCGCTTCATAGGAATGAGATCGCACTATGCTATGAAGTCATGAACATGCATCCAGCAAGGAGCGCACCGGCTCATGTGATACAGAGCTGTATTACTCAGGACGGATCATTCACCCAGTTGGACGAACAACTGAGCCATTTGGCTCCATGAAGAACGTGCATTGGGACAAACTGTATAAGGTACTACAGTAATTAACTGTTTATTCTTTATAAATGCTTTTTTTTAAAAAAAACTAACTACACAGTACTTCTAACCAACGGAGGACACATAATCATGTTGGGGTGGTAGTTCCAATTTAAATTTAGCTAGACCCCCCCAATGAGTTAAAAGCACTGGAGTAACAATAGGGGTCACACCTGTGACCGGGCCCATCACTCCAGGTGCCTGGCTGCCCCCTACGACCCCCTCGCCTGGCTCCCAAAGCAAGTAGGTCTGTGCACAGACCTCTAACAGCTGATCTCCCTCTCAGGTGCTCTAGTAATGCAGAGTGTTGGCAGATGACATCATCTCCCAGCGCTCTACATTATTGAAGAGAGAACTGCGTGGGAGCTCCAGTTTCTGAGGTCTGTGCAGAAGGAGGCATAGACCTCTCCTGCCATGCTGCTAGACCATCAGGGAGGTAGGAGATGGACACTGGGCGGGTCAATAGGGCCAATGTGGAGATTGGGGGAATGTGTTGGCAGTGTGAAGATTGGGGGGCAATGTGGAGATATGGTGGCAATATGGAGATGTGATGGCAATGTGGAGATTGGGGGACAATGTGGAGATTGTGGGGCAAGGGTGAGAAATTTGGAGACTGGAGGCAATGGGGGGGCAATGTGGCCTGGGGGTCCCATGGCAATTTCTTCACAGGGCCCGGTGGCTTCTAGTTATTCTTCTGGTTTATTTAAGTCAATAGAAACTTTGAATTTTCATTTAGTTGCTGTTGTGTATTTGGTCTGCACCAGAACTGCTACTCATTTTAATGCGTATGGTGCTTTGTCTCCTGGAGTGGATTGGGAGAAGTATGCATAAATAAAAGGATTAAACTTTATTCTTCTACCTTTTATGTAGCTGAAAATAAGTGAATAATCCGGTTTGGAGTATGGGGTCAAAACTCACTGTGTGTAGTGGAATCCTCTCAGCATCAGGGCACAGGTCCGGGTTGTGCTGCATCAAAAGCCCCCTGTAAAAGAGAATGAATGATGAACCCACAAGTAATGGTATAATAAAATGTAGGTTTATTTACTCATCACCTGAATACAGGACAATCCAAAATGAGTTGCCATAAGGGACTTCCTAAAGCTTGGTGGCATACAAACACAGAATTTGGCTGCAGATAAAAGCCATTTGACTACCTAGTTGACCGATCTACCTGTATCAGGGGTAGTGAATTTGAACCTGTTAACCGGCTGGGATGATGCAGTTGTGGTCTTCAATCGCTCAAGGACAAACAATTGAATACATCTTCCTTCAAAAAAGATTTCAGGTATCTGATTACTTGACATTGTTTCACCCTTTGAGTGCCAGAGAAGTACCCAATGCATCACAAAGCAAAAATCTAGAAGCAATTATTTAACTCCTTGGGACCAGAGGGATGAATGTGCAGTTAAAATAAACGTTCAAGTATAAATAATTATCCTTTTGAGTGTCAGAGGGGTGAGCAACTAGTTCCTCCGCAATGTGAGGGGTTCACTTTGAAAATGTCGCACACAAAAGTGTGTGCAACTAAACAGCACATTAACTACATTGCTGTGATGAAAACCGTGACATGAGAATCTTGTCCTGCATCAAAAGCGCAAGATTGTTATGTCATGGCCTTAAATGTCTCTTCAACCTGCATTCAAAATATCTTCCTGATTTTAGTGCCCGCATACTATAGCATACCTTTTTAGATGGCTGTAGGAATGGTGAATAGGGTGACTGGAGGAGAGAGGGAGCCACGTAGCCCTGGTGGCTTGAATTGGGAAGTGGCTTGTATTACATTGAGGGGATATGTTTGAGGTAATGATCGGTTGACTTGATTGACAGGAGAGAGGTAGTCGGGAGAGACTGACTGAGGAACGGAGGTCGGAGAGAAGAGGCCTCAAGGCCAATGGAAGTATGGTGGTGAGGGAGGCATGAATAGAAGGTGATTACCGAGGGAAGGGGATTGCCTGGAGACCCAGTGGTAAACTGAGAATGCTTGAATGCATATGGTAAGGTATGTGGGCACTAAAATCAGCAAGATATTTTAGAAGGTGGTTGAATCAACGTTTAAGGCTGCAACATGAGAATCTCATGCTTTTGATGCAGGGCGAGATTCTCATGTCACCCTTTTCATCATGGCAACATGGATAATGTGCCATTTAGTTGCACACACTTTTGTGTTTGACAGTTTCAAAGGATACCAATGTGTTGCATGCACACCCTTCTGAAGCTCAAAGTGTTATTAAAGTGGACCTGTCACCTTAAAATAAGTATTGGTTTAAAGAGATGTAAAAACTGTCTTTATGCTGTGATTGGTATTTCTTTATATTATGTATAATTTTTGAGAAATTAAGCTTCAAAATATAAAGGTTTATATATTGAGAACGATGTAGATTACAGAAAAGCTTCCAGTACAGCATATTGACAGATTTCAATTATCTTAACTAAACTTTTTCTAATTAAAAATTATCTTAACTAAACTTAATTAAACTTGTAACAACAGGTCTGCTTTCATTGATATAGACTAAAGCGATTGATGCAGGATGTAATCCAACTGTCAATGTGGATCTGAGAAGGCAATTCTCTTTTGAAGCTCTACTGACAATGGCTTCACTGGGATTTTTATTTGACTATAGAATTCATTGACTTATGTATATTTTAAACCTCAGCCAGTTTTGGAATCTCATTGTTTTGAAAACATGTTAACCCCTTAACGGTCCTGGCACGTCATGTATTTTATACTCACATCACTCCTGCAGGAGCACTGTGAGTAATAGCGGGGACTGAGGTTGACTGCACCAAGACCGGAGCGATCTCTATCAGTCACCCATTCGGCCTGCCGTCACACGTGATCAGTAATGTGGGCCGGCAAGTCAAAGTTTCCTATCTGGTCCTTAAAGGACCACACACCCAAGGACCGCTGGTCCTTAAGGGGTTAAAGAGGTTTTCAACATCATCTCTTAAATACTGACAACCTATGAAAGATGCATAGTTAAGGGCCACATAGGAAAGTCAGCAGCCCTACAGCTGGGGCTGGCAACTTTTTTTTTTGTAGACAAGATGAGGTTGATGGGAGATGTAGTTTAATAACAGATTGATAGCCAAAGATGACCACCTCTGGTCTAGGCCTGCAATGGTCTCTTTGCAGTCTTGCATTATGCTAAATGGTGAGGACAGATTTCCCATTAGACAAGGTAGGTAGCCTAGAGCTGCCAGTTTTGAGTATACTTCTGCTGTGCTGACCACACCTATAATCTGTTATTGGTTTGGCCAGAGCAATTCCAATATACTTGCCCCAGACTCTCACTCTTGTTTATGGTGGCTAGTTTATATACCAGTTTTCATATAATAGTTTCTAGAGAGTTCGCTAACACATTCATAAATAATGCATTGAAGATCTCTCTAGCTTCCAAGGGATCAAATAACTTTTTTGTATTGGAATGTTACAAGCTAAAGATATTTCTGTGCCAGTTAGTGAATGGAGCTAGAGTGTATTGACATGAGGAATGGGATGTGGTAATGGGTGGAGCTAAAAGCACCTTACCGAGGTGCTCCTGAGATATAAATCTGGCCCTTCTAAGTGGCCAGTATTAAAGTTTGCTACCTAAGGTACAAACATGCTTATAGCCATTCTCATGCTTTCATTTGAGAAATTTCCAGGAAGGGGCTGCAGGGTACACAGGGTGGGGGGACATGTCACCGGGAGTGTTGATTCATACAGGAAGTGTGTGTGATAGAGGCGAGTAAAGGGAAAGGGCTTAAAGGGTTGGTGACAGAAAGTGGACTGTTGTTTGGAAGAAGAGAGGACAAAGGAAGCATCCCTCCCTCCCTATTATGATGTGGTTGTGTGTCTCAGCTGGGTGGATAGTCCTTGCATGGTTTTCAGAGATAGATAACTGATGTGGTAAAGTTAAGGGATTTTATCCTCGGGCGGAAGCCCTTTGGGAGTTTGCCCCGGACTTAGGTCGCGGGAGGCTACCCATTGAAGCTAAAGTGGATGGCCAATGGGGTAATTCCTTGGGAGTCAGCTGTAAGTGCTGAAAAGCGGTGGAGTCACCTGTAAGTGCTGAACAGTGGTAGAGTCACCTGTAAGTGCTGACGATTTTAGCCTGATCCCGTACAATTTAGCCATGCTTGGTTTCAAGGAAAAGTGGATTGGTAAGAATTGTTAGTTAATGATTGATTATTGGTTAATGATTAATTATTGTTGTGTTTGAATAAGAACAATAATAATAATGTGATTGAAAATAGTTAAATAAAGCTGTGGTCTGTTATCTCCCAAATAGATGTGTTTGTACTTATTTATGGATCATTCCCTCTCCCTATGACATGGAAATCTGCAGTATTCACTGTATTTCATATAAATAAGAAACCAAGATTTTGAAGTATTTTCTTTTCTGAATCTGTGTTATTATTTAGGTGCCAACTCCACGAGACTGAGAAAAACATACAGGAATGAGCTTTTTTTTGAGAAATATTTAACTGAGGCTAATGTACTAAGTTAAAGTGGTACAATTCTGGTGCAGACCAGCTGCACTACAGGGAAAAAATAACAGCTCCCATTGATTTTTATCTAGCTTTTAACTCATTGAATGCTAGAGAAGTAACATTCAAGAGGTTAAAAATCTACATTTAATGGGAATTTTTGAAACTTTCATTTTTTCCCTATGGTCACTTAGACTGAACCAGAATTCCACCACTTTCTTAGTGCATGAGCCTCAATGAGGAATAGTTTGACTAGGCCATTAATGACATGGGATCCAGCTGCTTCATTCATTCTCAATTGCTGTGGAACCTGGCATTACACTGTAATTCCCTTTACTCAGTATCCCATCTAATAAGTTCATTTTAATGAGAAATATGTACTGCTTGGGCCAGTTGGGAATTTTTTACTTCTTCCCAAGTAGAAGCAGGTGAGAATATTTGCATGATTATGCGCATAATTAAGCACATATTCTTCAATTGCAATGTTGATGAATTAGCCAGTGGTGTAGTTTCTACTGAATTAGCTGCAATCTACAAATGAGAAAAAGTAATTTTAATACAGTTCTGCCACATATTTTACATACAAGAAGCCAATTGTATAAAAAACGAACACATCTGCAGCAAGCCAACAGCATCAAAGGGGATAAATTAATATCTCAATTATGTAAATACTGTTTTAGCTCTTTAAATGCAAGAGATGTCTCCAACATGTTGTTAAAAGCCCTATTTACATTAATGGGGCTTTGGGGAAATTTTATTTCTCCCTTATGGTGGTCGATTTAAAGGGATAGTAATACTTAAAATGTACAAAAATATATGTTGTAGGGTTTATGCCCCTGAGTAAAACAAGGGTACTCCCACTGCTGAGAGATATTTTATTAAAAAATTATAACAGCTCAAACTTAAATTTTTTAGGTGCAATATCACAGTGGCTTCAAAATTTACAGTGGCGCTGTTGCTACACCATCCTATGTAGTGCTCTGGTCCGTAGACCATAAATCTCCATAAGATGTTGTAGCAACAGCGCCACTGTAAATTTTCAGGCCACTGTGATACTGCACCTAAAAAATTCAAGTTTGAGCTGTTATAATTTTTTAATAAAATATTTCTCAGCAGTGGGTGTACCCTTGTTTTATTCAGGGACATAAACCCTACAACATATATTTTTTTACATCTTAAGTGTGGAATCTGGTCACCAGACAGCTCAAAGCAAGGGACAAACTCCTTGCTGTGAGCACAAGGAAAACCCTGTCCCTTTGATGAAGGAGGGCAGGTTTATCCTTATGCTCACAGTAGATTGTGCCTCTCTGTGCTCTATCTGGACCAGCTTGGAGACAGCGGGACATAAGTAATAGGGGTGGGAGGGGGATACTTTCTCATTCAATTGGTCTGATAGTAATGAAATACAGGTCTAAATGACACAAAAAGTATGAAGCTGAATCGGAGCGACAGAGACATTACTAACCCTTTAATTTAGACTTGTTCCTTTTTTTACTTTGTGTGTATTACCCATAGACTTAATGAATTCCATTGGGATATTTGCATATTCTAAAAACACAATTTTGATGAATCCACATCCATGTTACTATGGATTACAGTCAGAATGATGTAGATGGTAAATTCTGGAGAAAACCAACTGCATTATTGAGGACAAATACAAATTCCCTAAATTTCAATTAATTTGAATGTTTATTTTTAACCCTTAAATTATAGGTTTCCATTGCCTTGCTTTGCAATGTGTTAAAGAGCTCTCTAGTATCCAGTGCTAAACACACCCACTGAAACCAACAGGTATAGTAATTTGTCCCTTATGGAGCAATTGGCTTAAGGCAGCAGAATTGTCCCTCTTTAGCTTCCTTAAAGGAGCAGTAAACTTTTTTAATGAAAAATATATGTTGTAGGGATTTTCCTATTGAGTAAAATAAGGGTACTCCCACTGCCAAGAGATATATATTTCCAGAGTTATTACAGTTTAAACCCATGTTTTTTTTACATTAGCAGTGCCCTCTAGTGGTCAAATTCTAATTAGATTTCCTGTTAGATTCTAATGGAGAGGAAAGTCAGACAAGTCAGAGACATACAGTTCTCCATAGAATGTGAGAGAAACTGTCTGTCACTTCCTGTCAGAACTATCAGGAAGTAAACACAGTAAATTCACTTCCTGATTATTTAAACTGCTATAATATTTGAATAAAACATCTGACAGAGATGGGAGTGACCTTGTTTTATTCAGCAGGAAATGCTCTGTAAAATACGTGTTTTCATAAAAAAACGTTTACTGCTCCTTTAATACAGGCCAGACTTTCATGGGATTTCTATGTTTCACACTAAAAATATCCGTATTCAGGGGGCTCTAAAAGAATTTAATTACAGTATTTTGACAGTATTGGCACAAAATTTTGCCAAGTGTCTTGCATTTGTGTCATGATTCGTGTCATCCCCAAAAACTTGCTTCGATATGCATTCTGCAGAATACGTCTCATACAAGTGTGATTTCACTTCACAACCGCCATATGTATGTAGGTGCAGCCAATATATAGCTTAACCCTTTGAGTGCCAGAGAGGTAGCGCTGCGTACACCTCTGGCACTCTAAGCGTTAATGAACTATGAAAAAGTGGTGCAATTCTAGAGAAAGGAAGTAAATAAAAAAATGCCCCAAAAATCCCCAAATTGATTTAAATTGGACTTGTTTTCTATAAAAAATGTTATTATTTTATCTCTAACTCCAGCTTACAGCCTTCAGTCTCAGAGCAAGAATACACAATACAGTTCACATATGATAACTGCACAACAGTATGTACCACACTGTTATCATGCATAATTCCATTGATGGGGCTCACAGAGATCCCAAGCGTGGAAGATGATACCTAGGCTGACCAGACTGACGCATAGGAAAAATGCATACTGCAGGACTGCATTGATCTCAGTGAAGTACTGCAAAATAGCTATTTCCTATGTGTCCCCGGTTAAAGGTAAGATCTGGTCAGCCTAATGATACCCACAAGAATAAGAAACTGTTATAATCACAAGAGAGGAGGTAGAAGAGAAAGAAAAGATATATTTAACTGGGTGTGTCCTCCCATTCCCAGATACAGGGAGGAAGGAAAGACTTGCTGGTTCAGCAATTCATATGATGTTTGACTACAGGCTGTTGTACAAAATAAGCAAGCAAACCAATTTATACAATAACTAAACAATCATAAATCTACCACATGAGCCTTAGGAGAACAGCACCTACCAAAACAGAAATCCAACAGCCACTGTTTATAGTGAGTTGAGTTTTAAGAGTATAATTATCTTCTCACCAATTTAACAGAATTATCAGCAGTAAAAATGAAATACAGTCTAAGCTCCCTGGCTAAATGGGGATTTGCGATCAGCTGCACATATATTTTTTATAGGTGAGGTCAGGCTTAACGAATCTGTGTGAGTGGAATAGCGGATGCACCTAATGCAGGAAGTGCTATTGCAAATGATTTTATACATTTGTGTAGTGTTTTCGTAAAAGCTAATTTTTTTAAGCACAATTCAGGAAACGTGCAATATCAATCTGCGCAGGAAAAATGTGTTTAGCGCATGAGCACATGTCCATCCTGCCATTAGTCCTTCAAGTACCAGAGAGGCATCCACTGCTTTGCAGAGCAATGTATTGGATAATTCTCTTTGGCACTGGAAAGGTTAAATCAATGAGATGTTTTATTTGTGTCCAATGTTGCGTTCACAATTTCTTCACTTTTGTTTAGTACGTCAACTTAGGTGATGAAGCTTATCATATTGGGCCGTATGTCCAAAAGAAAAGGAGGAGGTCTGGGGCAAACCATTTGCACTGTAGGGAAGAAAAAAAAAATCACAAAATTCACATTGATCTAAATGGGGAATATAACCCCTTGAATGCTAAAGAGGTCTCCATTGCATTGCTTTCAGAACTTTCAAGCATTCAAGGGGTTAAATCCCCATTTAAATTAGTGGTAATGTTTAGTTCTCCCCTATAGTGCAAATGGGTTGCCCCAGAACTCATGTACTTTTCTTTTGTACATATGGCCCTTAACCCCATGTTAATGTATTGGCTACATCCCTAGCATCCAAGATGTTAACTGAAAATCAAAGCCAAAAAAATAGCCATTACTAAACAGACCCGGACTGGCCATCGGGCATGCCAGGCATTTGCCTGGTGGGCTGGTCCGGGGCCAGTCCGGGCTTTTAAAAAAAATGAATCATTAAACAAGTTTACCTCGTTACAAGTTTCCTGGTGGGCGGGAAATCAACGTGCAGCCGTGCGGCGCACCGCACGTGATTATAAGCTCCACCCACGATCACCGTCAGCCGACAGCCCAACCCATGGGCTGCTCAAAAAATAAAAATGGGCTGCTCAACCTTAAATGCCCGGGCCTATTTTTTGTCCCAGTCTGGGCCTGTTACTAAATATCCAGCATGTATTTCTAAGTGTTCTGGCTTTTCAAAAGTTGAACAGATTGTTAGCTAGTTGTCAGCTCTTTACAGAATCAATATGAAAAGGAATGGTCCATCACTGACATCTTGTAATCAGTACTTAGCATGCTTGTTCCTAACTATAACATGAGTGAATTATCTGTTTAAAATTCAGGAAGCTTCATTTTGAAAATGAAGCTGACCCTTGCATTCTTATTCATGACCGCACATTGAGAATCATGTAATGTCACCTGGAGTAGACCATGTGTAAAATGAATTTGTAAGCTTTGTGCTTGTTCCTGCAGAAACGCTGTGATAGTTAATTAAAAAAGAACAGTGGCTCCTGCCAGTGGATTCACCACCCTGTTTTGTTGAACAAGTGTATATAATTTAAGCAACATTTGCTCCACTGAATTAGCATAGCAAGGAATGCTGAAGCGGTATCTGTCAGAACTGATAAATCAAGCTTGTATAGGCTCACAATATAAACAAGAAAACAAAGATGATATTGCATGGTGAAATTTGTGAAAGTAAACATTTCTGTCAATCAGTAAATTTTTGAGCTTTTTGAATCAGAATTCAGAGCCAGATCATCCATTATGGCAACCTAAGCTACTGCCTGTATGATGGGCACACAGATGCCTTGCTGTTGCAACTGTTTGGCGGATGAAGAAGCAGGGGGCTTCGACAACCACTGCTGCTTAGCAACTTTCCACTTACCCACGTTCATACCATTTCTCCCTTCTTCATTTTCGCCATGTTCAGTCCCCCTCCCTTTTGCCATGTTCCCCTCCCTTTCATCATGTTCTTTCCCTTCTCTTCACAATGACCCCTCCCTGCCATTCTCTGCTTTGCCTCCCCTACCTTTCATTGGCTACTTAGCCTCCCCCTCCCTTCCATTCCCCACTTAATTTCCCCCTCTCTTCCATTTGCCACTTGATCTCCCACTCCCTTCCATTTGCTGCATCATCTCTCCCTCCTTTTCTTTGGTCACTACACCCCACCCCCTCCATTTGCCACTTTTGTCTCCTCCTCTCTTCCATTCACATCTAAATCTCTCTCTCCCTTCCACTTGGCACTTTGCCTCCCCTCCCTTCCATTTGCCACTTCATTTACCCCTTCCTTCCATTCACTGCTTTGCTTCCCCTTCCTTCCATTCACCTCTTCATCTCCCATGTGTCTATTTTTTATGCTGCACGGTCAATGCCGTGTCACCCTTGATAGAATATGTATATTGAAGAAGGTCCCCAGTGGACTGAAATCTTTTTGGCATGGATGCAAAAAAACTAACCATTTGTTCAACCTTATATAATCCAGTTTGCTGTCTCGTACTGTCACGGGGTGACTTTGGAATAACAACACTGACAAGTACAGATACAGTAAAAATTAATATCTTTATTGAGAAATAGAACAGCATGAAATAAAATGTACTTTCCCAACCCTCACTGGACCAGGTGTAAGGACAGTGTCTGGGCACTTCCCCAACCCTCACTGGACAGGTAAGGAACAAGTACAGGATCGCCCAACTGAATAGATGTAAATACTACTTTGACTGAAGGCACTTGCTAGTAGCACTGATGGTAGTAGCTACTAGTACAGGAGAAGCTGTAAAGCCCCTGGAAACAGAGGGAAATACACCAGATATATTAAGGTGGTTGAGCACAGAGACAGAACTCCATAGAATGTTAGGGTAGACCAACAGGTAGCGATAACTGATATTCCCTAGAACGCTAGGGTAAACCAACAGGCATCGGTAACTGATATTCCCTAGAACGCTAGGGTGACCCAACAGGCAATGGTGACCGAGACTCCCTAGAATGCTAGGGTAACGGAATAGGCAATGGCAGCTGAGTCTCCCTAGAACGCTAGGGTAGTGGAACAGTCAGTAGTGACTGAGACTCCCTAGAAAACTAGGGTAGCTGAACAGGCAATGGTGAATGGACCTCCCTAGAATGCTAGCGCAGAGCTGAGTTAGCGAGAATGCCAGTGGAACGGACTGACACAAACTGAGCACCGCTTGAATGAGGGAGCGTAAGTGGAGATAGTAGACCATGGGTATTGAGGATCGAGGTCAGCCGGAGTCGAGTCAATACGGAGCGCATAGTCAGCCAAAGCCAAAGGTAAAACCAGAGCGGGTAGTCAGCCAGAGCCAGGAGTCAAACCAAGTGCGGGTAGTCAGGGATCAAACTGAGCCGAAGTCAAAACAAGCCAGGAGTCATACACAGGAATCGAGCATCGGAATCACAAGAGCTATAGTGCACAGGTACACCATGAAAGGGCAAGGGAGAGGTGGCAGGCTGAGGCCTTTAAGGCCTAGTATGTAGGCGGAGACTCACTCTGGCAATTAACAGCAGCCAATAAGAATAGCGACTGTGCTTCAGCGTGACAACCAGGAAGTAATGCAATGTCGCCTGTACACACAGTCGCTGGAGGCAATCACGGGCACCGTGATACGTATGAAGCTACCCAGGCTGAGTATACTTAAAAATGTATTAATATTTTTTATGGGACAAGCACCAAATTGCTTGTATTGGTATTTCATCCTAGTGAGTGCCATGGTCTTGTATTGCCGTGTGTCTATATCTATCTATCTATCTATCTATCTATCTATCTATCTATCTATCTATCTATCTATCTATCTATCTATCTATCTATCTATCTGTCTGTCTGTCTGTCTGTCTATCTATCTATCTATCTATCTATCTATCTATCTATCTATCTATCTATCTATCACTCCCATGGGTCGATGCATTATTGTAGCAAGAGTGTTTGCATGTGTCAATGAAGCCAAGAACTATGCCATCGGGAGCATATACTCCTGTCAGGGCCACACAAGGTGGACAGATCAAAGCTAAGACACCAGACTAAATTGATCCAAAATCTGCCGACCCGTACTGGACCAGTGTGGCAGATAATGGCTTTACAACAAAAACAATGGCCCTCATTCCCCAGAGGCTTGCGAACTACTTCCTACGGCAGCATGAAGATCAGCGTAATGGCAGAGGGTGCTTGGAATCACTGGGCTGTACCAGGCTGCCTTTGTTCTTTAGAAACTGTAACGCTTAGCATTCAATCAATGGGTACAGTTTCACGCTTAGAGGAACTTGTAAATGAACTAAATCACATCAGCTGGGACATCAATGGTTTATCTGAGACTCGTAAAAAAATCAGATTCTTGATTATCAAAAAACTGACAGACTCAGTCCTAAAATTAGAAAGTATTTAAAAAAGAATTGCTTCCTGTGTTATCAAACTAAACAGTCTCTATGTTCTTCAGATCATTCAAGTTTATGCCCCTACAAGTAGCCACATTGATGATGAAGTTGAAGAATTTTATGGTGATTTATTATGTCTCTACAAAAAGGACAATTACCATTACAAATGTGTAATGGGAGATTTCAATGCAAGAATAGGTTAGATCCAAATTGAGAAAAATCAGCTGGACCACATGGAACTGGAAAAAGAGATGACAAAGGTGACCAACTGATCGAATTTTCAGAATAACAAAAGTTGTACATCATGAATTTATTCTACATAAAAAAGGCCCACGGAAAATGGACATGGAAAATCCTTATTACAAGTGAAATCGACTTCATATTTGCAAATAATAAAACAATATTCACTGACTGCTCAGTCTTAAATCATTTTAACTTTGGAAGTGACCATCATTTAGGGAGAGAAAATCAAAATTGACTGCAAGAACGAAACAAAATGATCAAATCAATGCTTTTTAATATATATAAAAATATATTGAAGTGAAAAAATAGGTGTTATTTTTTTATCAACATTTCAGTGGACACTTTTTCACTTCATGAAGTCCTGTGAGCGCCTTCTTTATGGATGATTCAATCAATAAATTGATGAGTGTGTGCATAAGTTCTCTACATGTTTGTGGGTGTGTGTTAGGCACATGACTTATGCTAATGAGTATTAGAGAACCTAACCTTCAGATAGATAAGTAATAATAAAATGGTAGGATAAGACCCCCAGCCAAGATCAATAGTTTGACAGACAAGGCAATTAGAGATCTGTCTATAGAACTAGTTGTGAATCTGTAGGAATCTGGATTCAATTACTGTCAGGAATACGGACAAGGTGATTCCCTATGATAAACTTTGCTCATTTAGAGCAATTTTAGAAACAGACGCCCTAGATAAGTGCAGGTTTTAAGGCCCTCTTCACATGAACACAGATGAATACATCTGTGGTTCAATCATTCTGAAGGATCTGTGTAACATTATTAAGTTATGTTTAAGTATATGCACTGTTGGGGTGGGGTTAAGGATATGTTAAGCACCCCTGCTCTAGAACCTCAGCACCTGTAATTGCATTTCCACTTAAAAAGGTAAAAATATGCCTATTTTATAAAATGAAAGATAGTGACAAGCACCTACAGAACAACAAAACAACGTATTTTGTTCTAAGGCATGGTGGTATCCCAGTGGTGATATAAGTCATGTTTTTTTGCTCATATTTGCAATTGCAGAGAGAAACTTTCCATATCCATATCAAACTGATCCCACCCACAGGAATTCTAGCTCCAAAATGTCAGGCAAATCCTCTCTGCACAAGAGAAACAACAACCACAGGTAAACGTTCTGGACTATGTGGGCCATCATGCCTTAAAACAAAACACTTTATTTTGTTTTGTTCTCGGTGGTTGCTCGTCACAATCTTTGTAAGTCTCCCTAAGTTGCAGAGGTATCCCACACAATGGCCCTTGTTCTCCATGTGCCTAGAGGGAATCAGCTGCTCCACACACTGAGGCTGACATACAGGCCTGACCTAAGACATTGTGCTGTCTGGGTCCATGGATGAAATGCTTCCCCCCTCCACCAAAACACTCCCATATAAATTATGTTTTGTATATATTAAAAGCCCTGTTTAACTCTTTGCATCCTGTAGAGGTGCACAAGGCATTGCATCCCTCCATGGTATTCAAAGGGTTAAATCAATTGGGAATTCTGTCCCCTATAAAGCAGTTGGTTTACTCTTTGGCTTTTTGAATTGCCCCGTATGTAGCTCTCTTACACATAAAAAAGCTGACGTACTAAGCTGGTGCACCATAGGGGACATATTAGTAATGTCCACATTTCCCAGGTGCAATGCATTGTGGATCTTAAGATTTTATTGTGCCATTTGTGAGCAAGAGTTTGGCCTCTGTTACATAATCTTGTGTGCCTCTCAATTTAAATATGCTGTTTATGACAGGAATAATTGGTTTAACTAGCAAGCAGTCTATATATGGCACAGTGGATGAACAATTATGTTGCCAAGTATGGGACACAATAGCATGGATGCTAAAGACGTCCAATGCATTTCTTCACCCTGGCAATATATGTTTTTTAGGAGTTTGGACTGTATGAGAATATTCAAAGAGCTAGTCAGAGATGCTCAACTAGAAATGAGCCTTCCCTCAAAGTGATGAGGCTCTATAGAATAAGTATCCTACCCAGAGTGCAATCTGTTTTAGCTCACTAGTGCTTTTCACAAAGAGAAAATATTCTTAAGCACATCATACTGATCCTACCAAAAGGCAGTCATGAAGTGCCAGGCAATTTCTCTCTGAATAAGAAAAGCAGCTAACGCAAGACACATGTTTCAGCCTTGTTGGGCTGATCTTTCTAGGTACTGTGAGCAAGGGGTCCACGTCTGGATTACCCTGTTACCCTTAGGGTGACTAGTCCAAAGGATAATTTGCATATGCAAAGAACTAGTCAGAGACGCTCAGCTAGGAACGAGCCTGCCCTCAAAGTGATGAGGCTCTATAGGATAAGTATCCTACCCAGGGTGCAATCTCTTTTAGCTCACTAGTGCCTTTCACAAAGACGAAATATCCTAAAGCACATCATACTGATCTTACCAAAAGGCAGAAAAGTACTTCTGGGGTTAGCTGTTTCCCTTGTTCAGAGAGGACTTGTCTGGCATTTTGTGACTGGACTGTCATTTGACACAGTCCCAGTGAGCTTCTTGCATGTATTTGCTAGCTCATGAGCCTAGTTGAACATCTTTGACATTTCTATCTACATATGCAAATTTCCCTTCGGGTTGGTCAGCCTAAGACTAATGAGGGGAATCAAGATGTGGACCCCTTGCTCACAGTGCCAAGTGGGATCAGGTACTCCTCAAGCCAAGGCCCAGATGTATGTTTGGGGCTAGTGGGTTTCCTTGTTCAGAGAGAACTTGTCTGGCATTTTGTGGCTGGGCTGTCATTTGACAGGGCCCGTATGATATGCTTCAGAAGATTTTTTTTCTCTGTAAATGACACTAGTGAACTCAAAGAGATTGTACTCTGAGTGTGAGGACACAGTCCCAGTAAGCTTCTTTCATGTGTTTGCTAGCATATGAGCCTAGTTGAGCATCTCTGACTTTTCTTTCTACATATGCAAATTGCTCTTGGGGTTGGTCACCCTAAGAGTAATGAGGGGAATCCAGATGTGGACACCTTGCTTACAGTGTCTAGAGGCATCAGCTGAACCTCATTGATGAGGTCCAAGAAGGCTGGAAAGTGCATCTGGGGTTTGATGTTTCCCTTGTTTGAAGAGGATTTGTCTGGCATTTCATGGCTAGACTGTCATTTGGCAGGACCAGTATGATGTGCTTCAGAAGATTTTCTCTTTGTATGGCACTGGAGAGCTAAAAGAGATTGCACCCTAGGTGCAAGGACACAGTCCCAGTGAGCTTCTTGCATGTATTTGCTGGCTCATGAGCCTTGTTGAGCATCTCTGACTTTTCGTTCTACATATGCAAATTGCTTTTGGGGTTGGTCACCCTAAGAGTAGTGAGGGGACTCCAGACATGGACCGCTTGCTCTCAGTGCCTAGAGGGATCAGCTGCACTTCACTGACAAGGCCCAAGAAGGCTAAAATGTACAACTGGGGTTTGCTGTTTCCCTTGTTCAGAGAGGACTTTCGTTTGGCAGGACCAGTATTTTATGCTTCAGAAGATTTCCTCTCTGTGTATGGCACTGGTGAGCTTCCTGCATGTATTTTCTAGCTCTGGAGCCTAATTGAGCATCTCTGAATTTTCTTTCTACATATGCAAATTGCTTTTGGGGTTGGTCACCCTAAGAGTAATGAGGGGAATCCAGACGTGGACCCCTTGTTCACAGTGCCTAGAGGGGTCAGCTGCACCTCACCAATGAGGCCCAAGAAGGCCGAAACGTACGTGTGGGGTTAGCTGTTTGCCTTGTTCAGATAGGACTTGTCTGGCATATCGTGGCTGAACTTTCATTCGGCAGGACCAGTATGATATGTTTCAGACGATTTCCTGTCTGTGTATGGCACTGGTGAGCTAAAAGAGATTGCACCCTGGGTGCAAGGGCACAGTCCCAGTGAGCTTCTTGCATGTATTTGCAAGCTCATGAGCCTAATTGAGCATCTCTGACTTTTCTTTCTACATATGCAAATTGCTCTGGGGGTTGGTCACCCTAAGAGTAATGAGAGGAATCCAGACCTGGACCCCTTGCTCACAGTGCCTAGAGGGATCAGCTACACATCACCGACAAGTCCCAAGAAGGCCGAAACGTACGTCTGAGGCTAGCTGTTTCTCGTCTTCAGAGAAGACTTGTCTGGCTTTTTGTGGCTGGACTGTCATTTGGCAAGACCAGTATGATATGCTTCAGAAGATTTTCTGTCTGTGTATGGCACTGGTGAACTAAAAGAGATTGCACACTGGGCGTGAGATCACAGTCCCAGTGAGCTTCTTGCATGTATTTGCTAGCTCATGAGCCTAGTTGAGCATCTCTGACTTTTCTTTCTACATATGCAAATTGCTCTTGGGGTTAGTCACCCTAAGAGTAATGAGGGGAATCCAGAAGTGGACCCCTTGCTCACAGTGCCTAGAGGGATCAGCTGCACCTCATCAACGAAGCCCAAGAAGGCCGAAGCTGACGTCTGGGTTTAGCTGTTTCTCTTGTTCAGAGAGGACTTGTCTGGCATTTCATGACTGAACTGTCATTTGGTAGGACCAGTATGATATGCTTCAGAATATTTCCTCTCTGTGTATGGCACTAATGAACTAAAAGGGATTGCACCCTGGGTGCGAGGGCACAGTCCCAGTGAGCTTCTTGCATGTATTTGCAAGCTCATGAGTGTAGTTGAGCATCTCTGACTTTTCTTTCTACATATGCAAATTGCTCTTGGGGTTGGTCACCCTAAGAGTAATGAGGGGAATCCAGACGTGGACCCCTTGCTCACAGTGACTAGAGGGGTCAGCTGCACATCACTGATGAGGCCCAAGAAAGCTGAAACGTATGTCTGGGTTTAGCTGTTTCCCTTGTTCAGAGAGGACTTGTCTGGCATTTCATGGCTGGGCTGTCATTTGGCAGGACCAGTATGAGATATGCTTCAGAAGATTTCCTGTCTGTGTATGGCACTGGTGAGCTAAAAGAGATTGCACTCTGGGCGCAAGGACACAGTCCCAGTGAGCTTCTTACATGTATTTGCTAGCTCATGAGCCTAGTTGAGCATCTCTGAATTTTCTTTCTACATATGCAAATTTCTTTTGGGGTTGGTCACCCTAAGAGTATTGAGGGGAATCCAGACGTGGACCACTTGCTCACAGGGCCTAGAGGGATCAGCTGTATGTCAACAACGAGGCCCAAAAAGGCTGAAATGTATGTCTGGGTTTAGCTGTTTCTCTTCTTCAGAGAGGACTTGTCTGGCATTTTGTGTCTGGACTGTCATTTGGCAAGGCCAGTATGATACGCTTCAGAAGATTTTCTGTCTGTGTATGGCACTGGTGAGCTAAAAGAGATTGCACACTGGGCGTGAGATCACGGTCCCAGTGAGCTTCTTGCATGTATTTGCTAGCTCATGAGCCTAGTTGAGCATCTCTGACTTTTCTTTCTACATATGCAAATTGGGGTTGGTCACCCTAAGAGTAATGAGGGGAATCCAGAAGTGGACCCCTTGCTCACAGTGCCTAGAGGGATCAGCTGCACCTCATCAACGAAGCCCAAGAAGGCCGAAGCTGACGTCTGGGTTTAGCTGTTTCCCTTGTTCAGAGAGGACTTGTCTGGCATTTCATGACTGAACTGTCATTTGGTAGGACCAGTGTGATATGCTTCAGAAGATTTCCTCTCTGTGTATGGCACTAGTGAACTAAAAGGGATTGCACCCTGGGTGCGAGGGCACAGTCCCAGTGAGCTTCTTGCATGTATTTGCAAGCTCATGAGTGTAGTTGAGCATCTCTGACTTTTCTTTCTACATATGCAAATTGCTCTTGGGGTTGGTCACCCTAAGAGTAATGAGGGGAATCCAGACGTGGACCCCTTGCTCACAGTGACTAGAGGGGTCAGCTGCACATCACTGATGAGGCTCAAGAAAGCTGAAACGTATGTCTGGGTTTAGCTGTTTCCCTTGTTCAGAGAGGACTTGTCTGGCATTTCATGGCTGGGCTGTCATTTGGCAGGACCAGTATGAGATATGCTTCAGAAGATTTCCTGTCTGTGTATGGCACTGGTGAGCTAAAAGAGATTGCACCCTGGGCGCAAGGACACAGTCCCAATGAGCTTCTTACATGTATTTGCTAGCTCATGAGCCTAGTTGAGCATCTCTGAATTTTCTTTCTACATATGCAAATTTCTTTTGGGGTTGGTCACCCTAACAGTATTGAGGGGAATCCAGACATGGACCACTTGCTCACAGTGCCTAGAGGGATCAGCTGTATGTCAACAACGAGGCCCAAAAAGGCTGAAATGTATGTCTGGGTTTAGCTGTTTCCCCTTGTTCAGAGAGGACTTGTCTGGCATTTTGTGTCTGGACTGTCATTTGGCAAGACCAGTATGATATGCTTCAGAAGATTTTCTGTCTGTGTATGGCACTGGTGAACTAAAAGAGATTAGACCCTGGGCTTGAGGACACAGTCCCAGTGAGCTTCTTGCATGTATTTGCTAACTCATGAGCCTAGTTGAGCATCTCTGACTTTTCTTTCTATGAATGACAATATTCAAAATGAAGATTTGGCGTCCTCATAAATGCTTACTTTGAAACAGCAAAAAGGACAAAATGAATTGTTCGGCATAACGGCATTCACATTCAAGCTTTGATTATATGATGGTATACACCCTTAGAACATGAAAGTTGTTTAACATCCTACAAAAAGGTAATTTTCTTCTACAAAAAGAATTTTCTTTCATTTGGTCACATTTTGATAGCTCAAGTAATGTCCTTGCCATGAGAAAAACTGTGAATGTGGCTTCCTATGCCCATGACATGCTTCCCCTCTGTAAAGTCTGGAAATTATGGCACATTTTCATGTATATTTGATGGTTAATATTGCATATAACACAAGATACATAAAACATGCCACAATTGGTTGAACTTGTCACATTGCATTGTGAGAAGTTCATCCAGTTGTGTCATATTTTATGTATCTTGTGCTATATGCAATATTAAGCATCAAATATACGTGTAATTAATTAAAATGTGCCATAATTTCCAGACTTTACAGAAGGGAAGCATGTTATGGCCATAGAAAGCCACATTCACGGTAATGGCAAGGACATTACTTGAGCTTTCAAAATTTGACCAAATGAAAAGTAATGAGCACTCTCTGAAGAAAATTACCTGTTTGTAGGATATTAAACAACTTTCATGATCTAAGGGTGTATGCCCGCAGATAATCAAAGCTTAAATGTGAATGCTGTTATGTCGAAAAAATTCATTTTGTCCTTTTTACTGTTTCAAAGTAGTAAGGATAATCGATAACATGAAAAATATCCATTATATCAAATCCATGGCAGTATATGGCAGTAGTAAGTAACTTACTCCAACTGGTCTGGCAACAGGGCGACAATATGACATGACGCCTCTCTCTCCTCATTTTACAGCAGCCACCGAGGTGTGTGCGGCTCTGCTCCTGCGCCCCCAGTTGATGTGCGCCCTAGGCCGGTGCCTACCTCACCAATAGGTAGTACCGGCCCTGCTGTCCACAATCAGCCACCGCCTGACTGGGAGAGAGGCCCCAGTCTACGGGCACATGCTACTCGCTCCTACCACCCAGTTCAGCACAGCAACGTATACTCGGCACAGAGATGATGATCTCATGTCAGGACCTTCACTGCAGCCTGACACTCACCGGCTCCCCGTGCAGGGCATAGTTTTTATGTATGTGAGGGATGGCAATTCGTCAAAGTGCCGCCTGGGTCCAATGGCCCCACCAGAACCCATGTAAGGGACGGCTCTGGCCACATAGCCCGAAATGTACATATGTGGTTTTGCTGTTTCTCTCATGTGGAGAGGAGTTGCCTGACATTTTAGATCAAGCCAAATTATTGAGGCTCTTTAAGACACACAATAGTGCTCTGCAAACTCTCCCCCAGTGTTCTGACAATTACTTCAGGTGATTAACCTAGCAGAAATCCTTACATTAGGACTATATTAAATGGGAAGAGCTTGAGTGCCTTATTATTATAAGGATTGTCCTCATGCACTGTAGGATGTTCTAGATCAATGGTTCTCAACCCGTGCCCTCAGTGGCTACTAACAGGCCAGGATTTGAGAATTTCCTTTTAAGAGAACAGGTAAGTTAATCAATAGGACAGCCTCTGATCACCACACTTGTGTTCTAGCAGGGAAATTCCTAAGTCCTGGCCTGTTAGTGGCCACTGAGGGCTCGGGTTGAGAATCACTGTTCTAGATGCACAGTTAGTATAGTAATACTTCTGTTTTTTCTTTAAATAGAATAATGTCCTTGGTTTGTCAACTGAATTATTTTTTTAATTTTCATTTTGTTATGATTTTTGATGAATGTTGTCAAAACATCTTTCTTTCACATGGGCGGTCTCAAGTGGAGATACATTAGAACACAGAAATATATTGTTCCATCCATTACCTTGATGAAAGCCTTGCATCAGGAGACCATATGAACAAACTAAGTGGAGCAATTCTAGAGCACACTTTCTCTTCAGAAGGGTCAAATAACAATTTTCACTTCTTTAAATTGGGTTTTTAACCCTATAAATCATAGAGAGGTCACCAATGAATTGTGAAGCAATGCTTTGGAGATTTCTCTAGTATCCAAGGGGTTAAAAGCCTCATTTAAAAGAGTAGTCATTTTTATTTGTCCCCTATGGTGCAGGGGGTCAGTCCCAGGAAGATTTTTTTGTGCATATGGCCCTAAGATCTATGTGCAGCAAAACATTATTTTTAAGAATTTTAAAGTGGAACTATCACTCCAATTAAATTGCTCTCCAATAATTATTCATATAACGATACTCATAGCAATACTAGTATTACCCTGAATAAGTCCAGTGTTGTGAAATTCACCTTTTTTGGAGACTCATGGGCAGGCTTCTTGCCATAGTGACATCTGTGCACCTGTACCGTCAGTCACTTCCTGTATTTTAAAGGAGCAGTAAACTTTTTTTATGAAAAAATATATACTGTAGGGATTTTCCTATTGAGTAAAGTAAGAGTACTCCCACTGCCGAGAGATTTATATTTCCAGAGTTATTACAGTTTAAACCCATGTTTTTTTTACATTAGCAGTGCCCTCTAGTGGTCAAATTATAATTAGATTTCCTGTTAGATTCTAATGGAGAGAAAAGTCAGAAAAGTCAGAGACATACAGTTCTTCTTAGAATGTGATAGAAACTGCCTGTCACTTCCTGTCAGAACTATCAGGAAGTAAACACAGTAAATTCACTTCCTGATTATTTAAACTGCTATAATTTTTGAATAAAACATCTGACAGCGATGGGCGTGACCTTGTTTTATTCAGCAGGAAATGCTCTGTAAAATATGTGTTTTCATAAAAAAAGTGTACTGCTCCTTTAAGGTACAATGCAACTCCCACTCACCAATCCTGAAGGAGACCGGGACAGACATCACAGGTGCACAGATGACTCTTCAGCAAGATGTCTGTGCTGATGCCTACCTGCACGACTCGGTTCGAGTTGGATTTCTCAATAACACTGGACTTATACAGGATAATACTAGCATTGCTATGCGTTTCGCTATATGAATAATTATCGGGGGGGCACTTAATTGGAGTGATAGTTCCTCTTTAAAGATTAACTTATGAACATAGTATTTGCTTTTAGGGTTAAACGTAGCACATGAATGAACTGGCAGTAACTCTCAAAATATTACTTGTGTTAAAAAATTGTTTTATCTTCAAACAACAATTTTCAAAGAGATAACAATATTTATAATAGCTAATACCATCAAAGATTATTTGAAACAAGTGATATTCAAAGTCGGCATTATAAGATTAACATCAAAACATATCACGTTCAAATAAGGGATTTTATTAATGTAATTTGTAATGGTGTTAAATTGTATGTAAAAATACCATAATTGCATATATATATCTTCAGAGAATGTTTCTGTCATTTGTAGACAAAACAGTGCTGATATCATCAATTTTCCAAACTTCTGTTATGCTTTATTAACATTTCTGTCTACAAACTTGTTACTAAAATGGACTTTACTTTTATATCCTAGTTTCAAAATAACAGTTTTTAACAGAGAGTTCTAACTGGTATGTTGGGGCTGCATTTATTTTCCTGCTGAGTAAAACATGGGTACCTCTTTAGCTTTTAATAGGTTAGAGTAAACCTGTCACTCTAAAATTTGTTTTACAGGGACTTAAAACCTGCCAATATGTTGAACTAGCCCTTCTTCAGTAAAATAAATATTTTTTGAGAAATTAACCAACAAAACAATTTATAATAAAAGCCTCCCCCTTTGCTCCACTGAAAAATATCTGGGGATGAAGAACTAGGGGGTGATGCACTAAGGCGTGATAAAGAGGTGATAAAGTGGAGATAACTTCTCCAGTGATATGAATTCTACAATTCCTATGTTATTCTATAGAGCCAATTCACTAACATTTCTTACATTTTGGAGATCTTAGTGCTAAGTGCACGCCTTAGTGAATACCCCCCACCCCGAGTCAAAATTCGCAGAGACCTCCAGGGTCTCAAGGATTGCCCTGGTAAGTAATAATATTTATTACTTACAGAAAATAACAGCCTCCATTTTGCTCCTCTTAAATATATCTGGGGATGAAAAACTTCAGTCAAAATTCTCTGAGACCTTCAGGGTACCAAGGACTGCCCTGTAAGTAGGGATGGGCTGCAATTTTTGCCTCAAACTGACATTGGCGAATTATGGCACTTCCCAATTGGTGAATAATGTCCCGTGAAAAGTGTAGATTTTCCGCTTTTTTGCCTACCTCATTCCATTGAAATCAATGGGAACATTGAATTTACACACAACACATAACAAATATTATTTTATTTTCCAAAGGCATAGTATAAAAGGGGCATGAGGGTGTCTGTGTTGGTGGGGTGAGGAGAAAGAATTAGTTGAACAGGGAATTTTTTTTTGGGGGGGGGGTTACTGGGATTGGGGGCAGTTAATAAAAAATAAATCCTAAATAAAATAACCGCCCCCATAAGACATGGTATAAAAGGAGTTTGAGGAGGGTGCCTGTGTTGATGGGTGGAGTCTGGGGAATGAATCAGTTGAACAGGGAATTTGTTTTGTGGGGGGGTTTTGTCTAGCATTGGGGGGACAGTTAATACAAAAATGAATAAAATAAAATACAAAATTTGTATGTAAAGTGATAGAGACAAGAACCCCCTGGCATTAGCTGCGACTGAGGTGGACTGATACTTGACTTGATATAGTATTATGTAGAAGATGATTTGATAGATTTGTTGTTAGAGGTCCAAGCCCTGAGGAAACATTGATTTGTAGGACTTAAGCTTGTTTGGCACAAGCCCTTGTAAGAAACAAACCCCTGAAAATTGTTTATTTTTTTGTAGGACTATGTTTTTTTTTATTATTATTATTATTTTGTATTTTTTTAAGCACAATCCCTGAGAAAAAACTGGCCATTGTCAAATGTCCTCCTGAGTCCATAACTGTGGAATTTGCAACTGCTGTTCTTGCTGCTGCTGCTGAGTTGTTTAAGCAGCAGGATGCCTTACCATGACAGTACGAAAGGGCCATGTCTGTGGACGATACTGGTAACCCTTCTTTACAGAATATCATAACCAGGGTGGATGCACAAGATCAACATATTGATCACATGTTGCTAGCACTGCAGTCTCTGTTGAACAGTACGGCACACCTTGTCCAACAACCGGTGGCCTCAGCCGCTTCTGCATCGGCACCGGTTGTCCCTACCGCCCCTGATGCAGGCATGATCAGGGGTTTCTCCAGTAGAGTTCCGCTTCCACAGCGGCATGATGGGGACTCAGTTCTCTGTCATGGTTTTCTAAACCAAGTGGGTATACACATGGAGATGGTACCGTAGAGTTTTACCAACGAACGCAGTAAAGTGGCATTTCTGATCTTTCTCTTGTCTGGCAAGGCCTTGGCTTGGGCCAATCTGCTATGGGAGATGGATAAACCGATTATATATAACTTTACAGAATTTGTTGGCCCTTTCTGTCGAGTTTTTGACATACCAGGGCATCAGGTCTCATCCTCCAAACACCTTATGACCATTCGCCAGGGCGCTCGAACTGTGGCAGAGTACGTGATACAATTTTGTACTTTGGTGACTGAGGTGAATTGGAATAAAGAGGCCTTGGTGGTGGCCTTCTCCCAAGGTCTGTGTGATATGATCAAGGATGAGATAGTTGCCCGTGACTTGCCTAGAGATTTGGATGATCTCATCTCTTTTACCATCCTGATTGAAACATGTATTCGGGAGAGACCCTCATTCAAGGAAAGCCTGCGTAGGCTTCCAACTCGATTAGCACCCAGCTTTACTCACCCACCCGTTCCTCCCTCATCTCCCACACCTCCTGGACTTGACCCCTCCTGCAGTGAACCCATGCAGTTGGGGGCCACTCACCTTACCGGGGAGGAGAGGGCCTTTTGGAGGAGGGAGGGCCTCTGTTTGTCCTGTGGGAAACCTGGTCACCTTTTAAGGTCATGTCTGGTGCGTCGGGGAAATGCCCGTACCTAAGATCCTGTCAGGGACAGATTTTAGGTGGAATCACTCAGTACCCAGAGATGGTAAAGGGTAAACCTATGCTAGAGGTTATCCTATCGTGGGCCAACTCTTCTGTGTCTGTGTCTGCATTGCTGGATTCAGGAGCTGCAGGTTTTTTTATCGATGCTGATTTTGCTGGCAAGCACGCTATTCCCTTGCAGTCTCGCTCCTCCCTTTTGGAGATTGAAGCCATTAATGAAAGGCCCCTACAACCCTCCAATATCATTCAGGAGATGCTTGCTTTAACCCTGAGAGTAGGGTCCCTTCACACGGAAACACTGAAGTTCCAGGTTATTAATTCTCCCTATTATGCCATTATCCTGGGGTTTCCATGGCTACAGACACACAACCCCAGGATTGATTGGTGTAACTGTGACATCTTCTCCTGTGCCTCGAATTGTACTAACACCTGTCTCACACTTCCTACGAAACTACTTTGTACATCTGCCTTAGTCCTTCCTGAGGAATATATGGCCTTCAGGGATGTTTTTGACAAAGCACAAGCAGGTGAGTTGCCTCCTCACAGGCCTTATGATTGTGAGATTAACTTGATTCCAGGAGCAACTCTTCCCAAGGGCCGTGTATATCCACTATCTGTGGAGGAGACGAGGGTCATGGAAGAGTATGTGTCCGATGCTCTCTCCAGAGGTATAATCCACAAGTCTACCTCACTGGCTGGTGCAGGGTTCTTTTTTGTTAACCCTTTGAGTGCCTGAGGGGTACGCAACACATTGCTCTGCAATGCGTTGCGTACCCCTCTGGCACTCAAATGGTTAAAAAGAAAGATGGGGAGCTGCGCCCCTGCATTGACTTTCGCAAACTGAATAGATTGATGACAAAAAATGCCTATCCTATACCCTTAGTCACTGAGCTCTTCAATAGATTAAAGGGTTCTAAGGTGCTTACCAAGTTGGACCTAAGGGCAGCATGTAATTTGGTCCATAAGAAGGAAGGACATGAATGGAAGACAGAATTTAACATCCGGAGCGGCCATTATGAATATCTAGTTATGCCCTTCGGTCTCTGCAATGCTCCTACTGTCTTCCAGGAACTGATCAATGATGTCCTAAGAGATTTGCTGCAAACCTCAGTTGTTGTATACCTAGACGACATACTTATCCGTTCCACTACTTTGGAGACTCATCATGCGGATGTGTCAAGGGTAGTACGGCTGTTGAAAGAAAATGGACTATACTGCAAACTAGAGAAATGCGAGTTTCACAAGTCACAAGTGACCTTTCTGGGGTATGTGATATCTGCCTCTGGTTTTGCGATGGACCCCCAAAAGTTATCCGTTATATTAGAATGGCCTCGTCCGGTAGGACTAAAATCGCTTGAAAGGTTCTTGGGCTTTACAAACTATTACAGGAAGTTTATCAAAAACTTCTCATCAATGGTCAAGCCTCTTACGGACATGACCTGCAAGGACGCTGATGCCTCGAATTGGTCTCCCAGTGCGTTATGGGCTTTCGAAAAGCTCAAAACTGCATTTTCTATTGCACCGATATTAGTACACCCTAATCCCGCCCTGTCCTTTATGCTGGAGGTTGATGCATCTGATATGGGAGTAGGCGCCCTCATGTCTCAGCACTTGGCTCTGGGAGAGGCTCTCCTTCCCTGTGGGTAATTTTCTAAGAAATTATCCAAGGCAGAGCGGATTTATGACATAGGTGATAAGGAATTGCTGGCTATAATATTGGTCCTGAAAGAATGGCGCTACCTGCTAGAAGGAACCAGTGCACCGATTCTGATCCATATGGATCATAAAAATTTGACCTACTTGTCAGAGGCCAAACGTTTGTCTGCCAGATGGGCACTACTCCTTTCCAGATTTCACTTTGTCGTTTCATACCTTCCAGGCTCTAAAAACATCAGAGCAGACGCTCTATCTCGCCAATATTGTTCTGATTCTAGGGAAGAGTCCCCTCCTTCCCCGATCATCCTGGCAGATCGTATTCTGGCCACTATTTGAACCAATATCTCCTCTCCTTTGGGAGAGGAGATTTTGGCGGTCCAGGCTTCTGCCCCAGCATAGAAACCTAGAGGGAGGTGTTTTGTGCCAGTCCAGCTACTCACTAAACTCCTGTAAACATACTATACTTCCAAGACCGCTGGTCATATCGGGCGTGATCAGTTGATATGGGCTATCTCTTGGTTATTCTGGTGGACTAGTCTGAGAAAGGATTGTTCTGCTTTCATGGCAGCTTGCCCTACCTGTGCCCAAAGCAAATCCCCAAGAAGCCTGCCTGTGGGACTGTTGCAACCCATCCGTGGTTCCATCTGTCTATAGACTTCATGGTGGAACTTCCAGCATCCTTGGGTTACACGGTAATCCTTATGACAGTGGACAGGTTTTCCAAAATGGCACACTTTGTACCCCTCAAAAAATTGCCTTCTGCTCAGGTGTTGGCCAAGGTTTTCACTAAAGAGGTATTCTGACTCCATGGCATACCTAAGGTTATTGTTTCTGACAGGGGGAGCCAGTTTGTGTCCCTATTCTGGAGGTGCTTTTGTTCTCAAATGGGAATTCAGCTTGCCTTCTCCTCTGCATACCACCCCCATTCTAATGGGGCTGCAGAAAGACCTAACCAAAGCCTCAAACAATTTCTTCATTGTTACATAAGCAACCATCACGATAACTGGGATGCTTTGTAACCTTGGGCGGAGTTTGCCAGGAATTGTGCTATTAACGCGTCGTCTCACAGTTCGCCATTCCTGATAAATTATGGGTTTCAGCCATCCGCACTTCCTGAGACTTTCGAGGCACAGGCGATTCCAGCTCTGGATGAGCACTTACGGGCTCTCTCTGTTCCTCTTGGGTATGAGTACAGAATACCCTACGTGGTGCGATGCAACGACACAAGAGGCAGGATGACCGTAGGCAATTACCTGCATCTACCTTCCAAGTAGGGGAGAGGGCATGGCTGTCTTCCCGTAATCTCAACCTCCAGGTACCTTGTAGAAAGCTTGCTCCTTGTTTTGTCGGTCCCTTTTGGGTCATTTGGAGAGTCAATCCAGTGGCTTACGCTCTGGAGCTTCCTAGCACAATGAGAATCCACAATGTATTCCATGTGTCCCTGCTTAAACCATTGGTATGCAACCGCTATACTTCTATTATGGTTCGCCCAGCCCCCATTTGGGTGGGAGATCATGACGAATATGAGGTACAGACTATTTTGGATTCCAAGAAAGTTAGGGGACGATTACAGTATT
The DNA here is from genome assembly GCA_037306005.1 of Rhinophrynus dorsalis. Classification (NCBI taxonomy): domain Eukaryota; kingdom Metazoa; phylum Chordata; class Amphibia; order Anura; family Rhinophrynidae; genus Rhinophrynus; species Rhinophrynus dorsalis. The sequence continues at coordinate 131,007,440 of CM074724.1, forward strand.
TGGTGCACTGGAGGGGTTACGGCCCTGAGGAACACTCTTGGGTTTCCTTTGTAGGTTTACATGCTCCCATCCTGATTTGAAAATTTCACTCCCACTTTCTCGATAGACCATACCCTGGTCCATGAGGGGGGGTCGTTTGGGGGGGTACTGTCAGAGTACCTTTGCTGCGGCTGCCCGAGCATGTATCTTCCAGCGGCTCCAGCCGCATCCTGCACTGGCACTCTACCACTTGCCTCCATCGCGGCTTGGCCGCGTTCCGGGTCATGGCGGCTCAGCCACCTTCTGGGTCCTTGCGGTGCTCCAGCCGCTTCTGCGGTCGGTGTCCTGGCTTGGCTGGTGATGTCAGCTATGGGTGCACGTCCAAAGGCATAGACATGCGCTCCATTTAAAGGGACAGCCACTTGTTGGTAACTGCTCCTCTTCCTGCTACTACAGTACTTATACTGCCTGGACACAGGGCTTAGGCGCCCTTTCGTTGGTGTCCAGTGCAGTTCTAGTTTTTGGTGTTCTGTGCATTATCTGGCTTGTCTGACTACCCGACCTGGTGCTGACCTGTGGCTCTGTCTGACTATCCGCTCTGTGTATGACCCTTGGCTTAGTTTGATAACCATTCTGGTGCAGACCTGCGGCTCTGGCTGACTACCTGTTCCGTGTTTGACTCCTGGCTTGTCTGACTACCCGTTCTGGTGTTGACCTGGGGCACTGTCCACTGCGTATCCAGCATACCAGCGCTTCAGTGGATATCCCATCTGGTGCGAACCTGTGGCTCTGGCTGACTACCCGCTCCGTGCATGACCCCTGGCTTGTCTGACCACCCATTCTGGCTCTTACCTGTGCTCTATCTGACTATCCTCTAGTGGGGCCTTCCATGTAGTTAGATATCCAATCTGATGCGGGCCTGTGGCTCTGGCAGACTTACTACTGGTTGCCTTCCTATTTTGTCTGGCTTCTCCCAGGTGCGGACCTGTGGCATTGCAGACTACTCCTTGTCCCATCACTGAGACTGATCTCAAGAGAATCACACAAAAGCAGTCTTTTATTTCTGGTAGTTGTATCACGGCTCCCGTGTATTGCTGGCAACATTTTACAGCATTGTGCCTGAGTCCTTTTTATTGGCTAGCGTGATATTGCTCCACCCAGTGGTAGCCTTTAAGTACTGAGCCCTGGCATTTCTACAGGGCCCTTTCGTGGTGTTCCTGTTGCTAAGAGCTTGCTGTCGTTATCATGTGAAATCCTGTGTATGACCCGGACTGTCTGACTACTTTCTCTGATTCTGTTCCTGCTCCATGTACCGACTTGGCCTGGCTGACGTTCCTGCTCCATGTACCAACTTGGATTGGCTGACGTTCCTGCTCCGTGTACTGACCCGGCCTGGCTGTTGTTCCTGCTCCGTGTACCGACTTGGATTGGCTGACGTTCCTGCTCCGTGTACCGACCCAGCTTGGCTGACGTTCCTGTTCTGTGCATCAATCCGGATTGGCTTCCGTTCCTGCTCTTTATGCCTCCAGCCCGGTGCACTACCGCGTCCGGTAGTCCGGTAGAGAGTATCTCCTGTGCACTGTCTTGAGCGTGCTGGCCCAGTTAGTTGCCTCATGTACTGCTTACAGTTCCGTGACTGCGACCCATTTGTGCCTTGCTGCCTCCTTCCTCCTTACCCAGGGTTGATGCAGATCTCGTTTGCTTACTATACGCTTGGCTTGTTATTACATTGCCACTGAGGTTGGTCTCCTGGGTGCCTCAGTTAGTCTCCACTCCTGTCAGTCGCCATCAGAGGCGTAACTAGAAGCCACCGGGCCCTGGTGCAAGAATTGCCATGGGCCCCCCCTGACCACATTGGCCCCCTTCATCTCCACATTGCCCCTTCCACAATGCCCCCTTCATCTCCACAATGCCCCCCTTCATCTCCACATTGCCCCTTCCACAATGCCCCCTTCATCTCCACAATGACCCCCTTCATCTCCACATTGCCCCTTCCACAATGCCCCCTTCATCTCCACGATGCCCCTTCTACAATGCCCCCTTCATCTCCACAATGCCCCCCTTCATCTCCACATTGCCCCTTCCACAATACCCCCTTCATCTCCACAATGCCCCCCTTCATCTCCACATTGCCCCTTCCACAATGCCCCCTTCATCTCCACAATGCCCCCCTTCATGTCCACAATGCCCCTTCCACAATGCCCCCTTCATCTCCACAATGCCCCCCTTCACCTCCTCAATGCCCCTTCCACAATGCCCCCTTCATCTCCACAATGCCCCCCTTCACCTCCTCAATGCCCCTTCCACAATGCCCCCTTCATCTCCACAATGCCCCTTCCACAATGCCCCCTTCATCTCCACAATGCCCCTTCCACAGTGCCCCCATCATCTCCACAATGCCCCCATCTCCACATTTCCCCTTCCATAATGCCCCCATCTTCACATTGCCCCTTCATCTCCACATTTCCCCTTTATCTCCACATTGCCCCTACCTCCAGTCCTGGTGGTCTAGCAGTGTGGCTTAACAGATCTGTGCCTCCTTCAGCACAGATCTCTAGAGCTGAAGCTCCCGCGCGCCGCTCTAGTAATGCAGAGGCTGGGAGATGATGTAATCTCCCAGCGCTCTGTATTACTAGAGCGGTCCGCCAAATGGGAGATCTGCTGAGCTGCTGATGCGGGCGAGGGGGTCACAGGGGGCGGCCGGGACCCTGGAGTGACGGGCCCAGTCGCAGGTGCGACTGCTGCGACCCCTATTGTTACACCACTGGTCGCCATCAAGCCTGAGCGTCTATTACCAGGGCTGTCCGGTGCTCACCTGGGTAGGAGCTATTCTATTGGCACACTATACACTGGCCTGTCACTACTCCTTAACTGAGGTTGGTCTCCTGGGCGCCTCAGGTGGCTCTGTCACCCGGCAGTTGCCATCAAGCCTAGCGTACATTTGTTGTCCGGTACCGTTACCTTGGGTCGCAGTCTGTGTTGATTCATGGGCGTTATGTTATTCCTCTGGCTGCAGTACTGCCGGTAGTCAGTGATCCATCCAGGGCCTCGCTCACCCTTCCTGGGCCTAGTCGCTATTGTGACACTCATCCGCAGAGAGTGCTTCTTGGGCCTCGCTATTAGGGCCTCCCAGCCTCCAGGCCTAATAGCACCTGCACATCACTGTCTCACTGTTTGACATGAACTGTTCCTGACCTGTTTCAGTATATGTACTGCTCTCTGATATACTGGACCCGTGTGGGTTAATGTTGTTTTGTAACCTGTCCTGTGTCAGTATTGATTGTTAACCATTGCTGGACCCATGAGGGTTACTGTATTCTGTATGATTTCAATAAAACTGTGTTTTACCAAACTGTCCGCTTCTGAGTGTTCTGAAAACCGTTACAAGTTGTCGCTTGCTCCCTTGTGCGCTTCTCTTGTATACCAATTGTGATATTTCTGTTTCATTGTTGCTGCCTAATAAAGTTGGTGTTACCTTGTAGTACTTGTCCTGAGTTTTCTTGCCTTACCGTAACACAGGCACAGCACTGGTGGCAGCAGGCACCGCACTAGTGGCAGCAGGTGCAGCACATCTGCAGCAAGCACAGCAATGGTGGTAGTAGTAGCGAGGCAGCAAATCTGAAAGCAGGCAAAGCACTAGTGGAAGCAGGGGCAGCACATCTGGCAGCAGGTACAGCAATGGTGGCAGCATGTCTGGAAGCAGGCACAGGCAGCTGACTTGTCCTGCTCTCACTGGAGGATACTTTACTCCATGGTTCCTGTATTCCACATTGGACAAAGAAGAAAGTATTTTACTGTGTATGGCCATGGATCCAAATATCTGCTGCCTCCTTAAGTCTCCCTTTTGTCACTGTTAGGGGGGCCTACTCTCCTGCCAATACCAAAGCAATTGCTTTCAAGAATTTCATAACACATGAAAGTCACTCCAAAAGCACAAGCAATTTATTCCAAAGGATTCAGATCTCAAAACAGAGAAAATTTAGATATTCTGGCCACTGTAAGGTACATGCCTTACAGAAGCCAGAATATCTAAATGCTGCCTGTGATTTTTCCCTTGCTCCTTTGATCAAAAAGATAACATCTTCAGTCTTGGATGTTCTGTCCATGGAGGCAGATATGACAGGTGATATCAGGACCACAGGATCACAAACGCTGCTCCCTGCACAGGCTAATTATTATTATTGTTATTTATAAACTGCCAATGTATTCATCAGCACTGTGCAATACAGAACAGACAGGCAGAACATGCAGTACAAAGGATCAGAGTGCCCTGCTCATGGGAACTTACAAGCTAGAGGCAGGTAGGTTGTGACACAAGAGGGATAAGTGCTTTCAGTAACATGAACAGCAAGTCACTAGATAGAAGGAGTTTTTATTGCAGTGGTCCAGACAGGTCGCAGATCTGTTAGAGAGGAAAAGGTACTATGAAAACAATGAGGTCCTGATGGGGTTGTGTAATCTGAACCCTTTGCAATGCATTTCCCACTCTTATGTTTAATAAAAGTATGCTTAAGAATGTAAAAACTGACAGCAACTATAATGTCAGCTTTCATGGACATGCATCTAGGACTGATTGAAGATGTTATATTTTGAGCAAAAAATGAAGAAATAATAGGGGCCAGTGAGATTTTCTGGGCATAGTACGGCAAGTGGGAGGTTATTATTAGGTGGGGTGTTATTTTCCTGTAACCTGTATTGCTCCAAGACCATAGTGACGTGCCAAGCTTGTGTGTTGTACAGCCAAAATGCAGTTGCCGCATTGTCGGTACTACTGGCTTGTAGTGGCTGCATTTAAAAAATTAATATCCCATACCTTATGGGGGGAAATCAGGAACCTCCTGATGTCCCACCATCTATTGGTCTCCTAAACAATTTAGTTGAGAACTCAGTAGGGAGATCACCCAACTCAAACTTTTGGGTGGGTGTAGGCAGGATCAGGGAAAGCCTTCCATGTCACTGATGAAGTTTGGGTAGAATAGAAGCAGTGTAGACATACTGCATACCTGTATCACCTCCATTGATCTCCCACCTGAATGTGCTGGGAGATCAATACGTGAATACCTGGGGAGACATCAGGAGGGGTCCATATGCCCCACCCATGCAGTCTGATTAATAAATAACAACTAACCAACAAATGTAAAAATATAAAAAAAAAATAAAATCAAACAAATAAGATGTGTACCAAAGGGGTACCTAACACATTGCTTTGCAAAGTGTTGCACACCCCTCTGGAACTCACATAATCCCATGATCCCCTTCCCACTGGTAGTATTACCCCTCGTACATGCACGAGGCCCCCTAGCCTTGTTCCACTACCAGCCAGTAGTCACATATCCCACATACACTGACAGATCTCCAAGCCTGGTTCCACTGCCCCACTGGAAGTCAAAGATCTCTACATACACTGCCTGCCCCCCAACCTTGTTCTACTGCCCACTATTAGTCACAGATCACTGCATATACTCTCTGACCCCCCCCCCCCTATAACAGCCTTGTTCCACTGGCACTCATGAAATCACACATTACTGCCTACCCCCCCCCCCCCAGGGCCTTGTTCCACTGGTGGTCATACTCATGGCAACCTCTATGGTATAATTTTTCAACAGGTACTTAGTATAGTAGGATAGTGTATAGTGTTGAAAAATTTCGATATCTTTGAAGTGACTGAAGTCTAATAAAGTATGTTTAGTATATGTCTATTTATGCATACATATACATTTGTGTATGTATAGCACCACTTTCTGGAAAGATTTATCCATACTAGCCTAGGGATAAAAATGCAAATGAGCCCTCATTTGATGCTGATGAATGTCTACTTCTTTTTCTTGATATCTGTAATGGTTCTGTAAAAAACAAACAAAAACTACACGTTTTCCCTATAGGGCCATCTTATGGAAATAAATGTGCACACCAGCCTAGGAGTAGAATGGTACATATACCCTAATCTGATGTAGATGGATGTTTAGTTTCAAAACTATTATACCTTGCGTACCTTTCCTTCATATTTCTAATAGTTATGACAATTTTTGTAATTTTGTACTTCTGACACCCCCCTAAGGTATGTCAACCCATACAAATGGAGTACCATTTTTCTTGGACCAGTAGTAGCTAATCAATTCAATAGGAGATACCATAGTTAAAAAAAATGTCCCTTTTAAATTTAAAGGGATAGTAATACTTCGTTTTATCTTTATTTTATTTTGAAGGCATTAAAAAAACATGAAGAACAATATAAGTCTTATCTCTCAAACCTTTATGGTTTGAGAGGAAGTCACAAGCAAAGTTTCCCCTCCCGTCCCTTTTACCTAGTGTAAGCCATCCCTTCTCAGATGTGGAATCTGGTTGTAAGACTAGACAGATAACAGAAGGGGACAATCTTCTTCCTAAGAGAACAATGAAGCCCCCCCCCTTGACAAATTTTTCAGGTTTTTCCCTTATCTTAATTAAAGATTGTCCCTCTCTGCAGTCTACCTGGGCACCTCCCTTCTGATCTGGCTGAACAGTGTTACATCAGTAAAAGGAGCAGGAGGGGGATACTTTGTCATTGAATTACTCTTGAACTTCAACTCTAACAGAATTGAAATAACACTCTCCAAAGTCCAAATACTAGGATGATTAATTAGAGCTGCTTTTATTATGAAACATTACTATCCCTTTAAAGGGCAATTATCAAATGTTACTGTCTAATCCTATGGACGCAGACTCAGTAAATAGCCTGGAGCTGCACTGTGCAGTCCCAAAACCTCTCAGGTCAATCAATCAGGAAATTAAAAATCACCCCCTTGGCTCCCACTCAACCCAGTGCACTCATATAAGAGCACAGGGTGTTGGTGGAGGTCTTTACTGATCCATGAAACACTACGCTTAGAGAGACTTCTGCGCTTTTGTTTTATTTTTGTTTTTATATATAGAATTTGCTTCTGGGGAGCCCCGACCCAACCCTTAAGCTGCGAAGGAATCATCTAGGCATATATGAATGATCCTGGTTTGTAGTTCTAAGACTGTTTACCTAAGATTACACGTGAATACTGTGTAGTGTTTATATCCTGTTTTGTGATTATATTAATATTGTCTACCATTTGTATTTATTTAGTACCAAAAGTTCTTTTAAAATCCATTTATAGTGGCAAAGGTTTAAGTGGGGCTCTCTTTGTTTTGGCATATTCTGGGACAACGCATTGGTGTTGGCCCATTCTATACCTATAGATTGATCTTATGTATGCCTAGTGCCCATCATGTTAATATTAGGCACTGCCATCAAATCAATGCTGGCTACACCACTGCCTCATTGGGTTATTTTTTTTACATATTTTTATTTGGTGTTACACATCTAAAATGACTGACAGCCAATACCTTCTACATAAATCCACAAGCATAACCGGGACATTTCTCAGTACACTTTTAAGGGGTTAAAGCCTCAGGTCTTATGCTTGGGACCATCTGCATGGGGCATGGAATTGTGCCAGTCTCCCTTGAATTAATGGTGCAATTGGACTACACAGTGCACTAATAATGCATTATGTTTGCTTAAGCCACTGTTTTTTTGGGAACCTAACAACTCTCCTGGGCAAAATAGAAGCAGGAGAAGAGAATATGTGTGTATGTGTTTGTGTGTGATTGTGTGTTTGTGTAGTACATAGTACAATCAAGATGAAAAGCAAAACACTAATTCTGAGCATGTTGTTGCCTAACTGTTTAATAACAGCAAGGGAAATACACTAGTATACTGGTAAGTTAGCCATTGGCATAATTACCTATAGAGATGTCCTTGCTCGCTTAAGACAGACTACAAGAACATTGTATCTGGGAAGAACCATTATATTCTACATTTGTAGGGTTACACACAGCTGAGAGGGGAGCTGAAAAAAGAAGGCACCTTTACACACTAATACCATCACATAAACACTGTCAGTATACCATTTGCAATGTTGCCAGTTTATCCATGGGCTCCAAGATGAACACCACCACAGAACACAAAGTACCGGAGGGAAGGTTATGAAGGCCTCTGGCTGGCCTGTCATTGCATCATTGGTGGCACCTCCTGGTGTAGCACATAACAGGCTTAGGCTCAGCCATTGACCTTAGCTTAGTTGGGGGACTTGTTGAACTGGGCAACTGACATTTACTCCTAAGATCGAAACACTGACAACCCTTACACTCTTCTCTTTTAAATCCCATTTATCATGTCTAAGTTGTCACTTCTGGGAAAGGTGACCATTGTTGAGCTTATTACCATCAAGTAGGGCAAACAGATAAAATGGCATCAATCAGCAGTTCGTTTAGGCTGGGTCAATGAGGTATGTCAGGTCTAACTGTCATAAAACTGGAATCCTTACCAGACCTGGCTAAATATTGGGACACCAAGTTTGCCTGTGAGTCGGCTTGAACAATAGGTTTTGGAATTAACCCTTTGAGTGTCAGAGAGGTATACAGCACATTTTGTAGCAATGCACTGGATACCTCTCTGTAACGCAAAGGATTATTACTAGAACTAAATTGTCCAAGAAGACTGTTCTGTGATTGGAAATAGTGTTGGTATCGAAGACAGGGCAAAGCAATGGTATGGTCTGGGTAACAATGGGCTCCATAATTCCTTTCCAAAATCTCCAAGGCAAAAGATCTGGTTGGTGTATCTTATATTAGTCTATGGGGGAGAGAAAGTAAAGATACAGTTTACACCTAAAGTAAGACTTTCCAAGCTAACCTCTAATGTATTATAGTTGCAATAAAGCCACAATAAGTCATTTTATGTGATTATGTATTATATTTGTAACAAATTTCCCTTTAAAAACAACCTTTGGGCCATGGAGAGTAGTTCAAGAGGAACTGAATGATAAAGTATTCCCCTCCAGCCCCTTTTACCTAGTGTAAGCCACCTCCCCTCAGATGTGGAATCTGGTCCTGGGACCAGACAGCTCACAGCAAGGGACAATCTTCTTGCTGTGAACATAAGGAAAAACCTGCCCCCTTGACAGTTTTTTCCTTATGCTCACTTAAGGTTGTCCCTCTCTGCGATCCACGTGGTCAGTCTTGCTGCTCTAAGGGGAACAGTGTTACATCAGTAAAACAGGCGGGAGGAGAATACTTTTATCATTCAACTACAACTCTGACAGTATTGAAATAACACTCTCCATGGCCCAAATACTATGAAGATTAATTGGAACTGCTTTAATTGTGAAACAATAATATCCCTTTAAAATCAGAAGAGTGTAACCTTTTTTCAATACAATTTTGGTAGAGTATCTATTCAGCCCACTAAAATGCTTATTAATGAGAATGAACGGAGAGGAACGGAAAAAGATTTTAGCATGAGTGATAAAATGTGTCCCCAACTACATTACGCCTGGTATTTTTTAAAAATGTACCTACCTAGTATTTAAGCTAGGGAGACCAGAAATGTGCCACTTCCACGTTGTGCCGCACACTGTATGTGCGATGCAATGAAACAGGACTTCCCACTTCCCTCCAAGCTGCCCCAGGGAGCACATTCATGCTTCGTAGCATGGTAAACGGAGCTTGTTGTAACGTTAGCCCACATAAATACAACTACGAAGGGAAGCATGAACGCACTCCCTGGGGCAGCTGGGAGGGAGGTGGGAAGTCCTGCTCCGCTGTGCCACACATACAGTCTGCTGCATAACGAGGAAGTGGCACATTTCGGGTCTCCGTAGCTATACTAGGTAGGTAAAATTTTAAAAAATACCAGGGCTAATGTAGTTGGGCTAATTTAAGCCCATGGGCAAATGTTTTCTGATATGAATGTTCCCCTTTAATATCTAATTTATTTCCAGAAAATGTAAAATTATATTACTTTTACAGTGGGGAGACTAGAGAGGCCAACTGGTTCTTTTCTGCCATCAAATTCTATATTTCTATCTTAAAATACACTGTAGAAGCAGCAGTCTTAAACATGCAAGCTAGGCACTTTTTATTCCAAAATTGTCTCTCATAATAAGTATGAAAGTGTTATTAAAAATTCTGAGCTAAATTAGGCTTTTGCCATAAATCCTCTTAATAGAATATCAGCACTTGATCAGTGCTGTCATAAGAGAAGGCCATACCATTGGAGTCGCTTGATTAAGGAACTAAGTAAAATGACACAGAAGGCAAATGTCTCACATTCAGTTTGAGCATTAAAATTTAAAGAATTTGCAATCAAGTACAATATTTTTATTGCCAAGAAGCTTGAAATTAACTCTGAAACAATGATTTTACTATGAAGCATTAAACAGCCTTAAATGATAAAATATATATTTTTTTCTAGATTCACCAGATATATTTAGTGATTAAATGTAAAAACATGTCAAAATTCAATATAAATGAATATTAAGATTGGCACTCATATTAACTGCTGTATCTATATCAGTGCCAGGCAGGGAAGGGCTGGCAACATGTAGCCCGGGAGGCAAATACAATCAAGTGGACCATTTCTATTATTGTTTGAGCCCACTGTTCCAGCCCACCCCCCTTTTCTTAGTTTTAAAATTGGAATTAATGTTGCAAAGTAAGGTGAGTAATACCACAGAGCTTATAGTTGAAATGGGGCTACACTATTGATACTACAGTGCTTATAATGTAAGTAAAGAACATTAGTGATACTATAGAGCTTAGAAGGGAAATGGGTTATGTTACAATGTAGTTTCATTTGGATTGTAGCTCTGTGGTTTCACTTGTGTAGCTCCATTTACAGCAGCAAGTGTGAGACTGAGGTATTGGCCCACCAGCCCTGACATGTGACCAGGCCAGGGGGCAATTGCCCCCCTCCCCCCCAGGCCAGCCATCCCTTGGTGCCCGGTGCACCAGAAAAATGTTGAAATAGAAATCAGGCTGTGCATTCACAGATACTTAATACAACTTTTTATCAAAACACAAATAAGCAACATTTTGGACCTCAAACTGACATTTGTCAACATAAATATATATATATATATATATACCGTAAAATCTCGGGTATAATACACACAATTTTACCCCACTTCACCTTATGTGAAGTGGGGGGTGTGCATTATACACAAGAGTTTTTTGGGGGATTTAATTTGTAATGCTGGCGATCCCTTCCCTCCCTCCCCCGGCACTATCCACTGTCATAATGATGCTTACTGTGCTCCACTGAGGTCCCCACTGTAATGTAGGCAAAAGAAGAGAAGCTTAAAATAAACGTCCTCTGGGCAAATCTTCAATGCCGGCGGCATGCTTGCATTTGCTGGCCACATGCTTTCCGTCAATGGGCTTTCAGGACCTTCCGCCTCCAGCCAATCGTAATGCAAGCATGCCGCTGGCATTGAAGATTTTCAATCTTGAAAAAGGCTGTGGTGACAGCCGAAACGTCGATTCCAATAAATGTAACTATGTGTAAGCTTTGAAAAAAGGACCCTGTGAGTGCCGTCACCTGTTCTGGAGATTACATCTCGCAGTAAATACCAAAAATATAACAAACTCTATTATGTATTATAAGGGAATATTTTAACTCCCTAACCAAAGGAATATTGTTTTTTTGTCCCCTTCTATACACCTTTATTTATGGGCCAAATTGTAAATATGCTAAAAAATATAATTCAAAGTGATGTATTAACCATGAGTAGAATCGTGGAAAGTCATGTCTTATTTTTATTCTGAGAAATAGTAAGTGGTTTGTTATGACTTCAACACACACTACTAGGAGAAGATGAAATAAACTTTGATTAGTGGCCAGTTTGATCGTCTTTTCTCGTATTTGTATCAATGACATATTGACAGTATTCACTAAGATATCTTTATCATCATATTACTGTGAATACATTAGAAATACATAGACCGCCATGAATCCGCCATGCCTTCAGAAGGTTTATAATTTTGGACTACTTTGACACTGGCTCATTTGCATATTGAAATGCAGTTTAATGAGCCATTGTCATATTCATGTGGGTGTGTTTATACGTTAATGTGGCATATCAACAAATGCGTTAAGCTCCAATGGTTGCCTATGCTATCAGATTTCACAGTCCCAACATTACTAACTTGAGGTTGCAGAATTTGTGATCTCCATGTTGCTTTCTATACAGGTACAACCATGGTCACAGGTCCCCCTTCTTAATGATGTTGATCTTGATGGTTGCATGTCTTTATTCAGCCTCATAAACTATGTTACTATGTTCTATTGCACAGCATTGCAACCCACAATGCGACTAAGACATTTTGCCTTGTTCTAAATAATTTATTTAATTATATAAAGAACTTTCAATAGGTAATTCTTTTCGTTCCACCAATATTACCCTCTGAGGGCCAGAGACATATCCATTGCATTCTATTGTAATGTGTTGCTTACTTCACTGGTACTTAAAGGATTGTGTGAGGACTGCTGCTGTTCTTGATGCTGAAGTCTTTCTGCATCCTTTCTGCTCTTTCCTTCCCTCCTCAGCACATTAACATTGTTATTACAGAATTATATGCTAATGATCTCTGTCTAACCCTCTCACCTTGCATCCCTAATAGTGCATATGTGTGTGTCATATTCTCTATGGCAAAGTGATCATCATGCATAGTCAGAAAAACTTCGACATAAGATTGACCTTTAGTGCATCTCTCACCTGCTGAACTAATGCAGCAACTCTAAATTGAACCTACAAATTAAAAGCACTAAGAGAAATAACATTTTCTGCATTTTATAAATGACATATAATGTTTCTTTCAATAGTGTTCTGAAGCCTAGCAGCTGGTATCCTTTTAAAATGTTGCGTTGCATTGAAAACATTGTGCGGCTGCTCTCCCCATTAAGCATGTTGTCATAATGAAAAGGGTGACATGAGAATCTCATTTACATAACAACACGAGATTCTCATGTTGTGGCATGAAACAGCTCTTCAACCCATGCCCAGCATCCAACTTATTGCCTGAATACAACAAGAATAAAAATTCACCTCTTGGCTACTTCAGAATAATATTGCTCTCAGTTGGCTTTCGGATCATAGTCTCCTGCTCTTAGTAGATATGTATATTGCATAAGTACCTAAATATTTTTGAGAGCAGGAGACTGTGATCAGAATGCCAATAGAGCGCAATATTATTCTGAAGCAGCCAAGAGGTTATTTTTTATGCTTGTGGTATGCGGACAATAAACTGGATGCTGGGCTTGGGTTGAAGTGCCGTTTCATGCCGCAACATGAGAATCTTGAGCTGTTATGCAGGGTGAGATTCTCATGTTGCCCTTTTCATTACAGCGACATGCTTAATGTGGAGTGTAGCCGCACAATGTTTTCAATGCAAAGTTTTCATAGTGAACCCTAGTAGCTAGGAGACAATTACAGCGAAACCAAACATTCATCTAAAGTAGGAGAGACTTCTTATAAGAATGTTAGAGAAAATGCACAATGTTTTATAAAACTGTGCATGGTATACTAATAAAGCAAGTATGAGTGTGTGTGTGTGTGTGTGTGTGTGTGTGGGGGCAAGGTTTCCACCAAAGCAGGTTGTCTGATAATCTACTTCAAAGCCTGCGGAATATGTATAAATAAATTAATATAGGGCTTTATGAATAAAAACAAACTGGAGCAATTCTGGAACAAACGACCTGTGCCATAGGGGACAAATAAAAAAAAGCAACAAAACATTGATTTAAATAGACCTTTAATATTAAAGCGGTCTCCAAGTCATTACTTTGCAATATGTTGTAAATATCTCTAGCATTCAATGGGTTAAAAAGATCAATGTAAATCAATGAAAATGTATGTGCTGTTGTGTTGCCCAGAGAATTACTTCTTTCTTTGGAAGGTAATTATAGGAGTTAAAACTGTAATTATTAGCATCAATTTATTTGAGCACTCACGCCCACTTTTTCTAAAATCGCCTTTCATGGTAGCCTATATAATAATTCGCTAAAACGTGTGTAACGATGCAGTCATGCTCAGTAGAGACTGTCCGTGACGAGGCTGATGCAGAGTGGGGCGCTCCGAAGGAGCGTCCCGCTCTGTATCAGCCACAGCGCATGCAATCTCTACTGAGCATGACTGCACCGCAACCAGCTGGCACTGTATCAGCCACGGCGTGGGCAGTCTCTATTGTGCATGACTGCCCCGCGACCGGCTGACAGTGGCATTGTGGCCCGTGTAATGGGCTCTTCAAATAGTTAACAAGTAAAATGTCAATGACTCTTTGAAAATGTGTCATTTTAAGGATAAAAAAAAATTCTGACATTAAAAATGTCTTTTAACACTACTTTCTTTTGAATATATGGCCCATAGTGTTCCTTTCAACAATGTTCTGAAGCTAAGCAGCTAGTAGCCAATTATAGTGAAATTAGAATTAAAGAGATAATAATGTTTCACAAAAACATCAGCTCCAATTAATCTTCTTAGTATTTGGGCCATGAAGAGTGTTATTTCAATACTGACAGAGTTGTAGTTCAAGAGTAATTGAATGATAAAGTATCCCCCTCCTGCCCCTTTTACTCACCTCAGAGCAGCAAGACTGTCCAGATGGACCTCAGAGAGGGACAATCTTCAGTGAGAGGAAAAAACTGAAAAACCTGTCAAGGGGGGCAGGGTTATACCTTATCATTCAATTACTCTTGAACTACAACTCTGACAGTATAGAAATAACACTCTCCATGGCCCAAATACTATGACGTTTAATTGAAGCTGTTTTTATTGTGAAACATTACTATCCCTTTAAGGATTTCTAGGTAAGTTATATGTAAATGTCAAATGTTTTATGAAATATGGATGATAAACTATCAAAGCAAGAGTGAGTTTAAATCAAAAAAGGTTGGAATAATCTACCTCAAAATGTATGGAATATGTTCAGAAAAGCAATACATTGTATTGGTTCCACAACAGTGTTCGCAATTGAACAGAAAATTCTCCCCATCTGAAAAAGCTAATATTTTCTTTCTTTCTATCTATCTATCTATCTATCTATCTATCTATCTATCTATCTATCTATCTATCTATCTATCCTAAGAAGAAATATCCTAAGCATATGATATTGATCCCATGACAGTCCAACCATGAAGTGCCAGGCAATTCCTCTCTGACTGAGAGAAACAGCTATTTTGACCTTTTAGGGCCTTGTTAATGAGGTGTGGCTTTTCTCCCTAAGTTCTTGTAAGCAAGGGGGCCATGAGGAAGGTCTAAGCTGGATGGAGATGATTAACTGAACTTCATTTTGGTTCCTTAATCCCTTAAGGACCAGTGGTCCTGGGACATTTCCTTCCCATAAGGACAGCTTTGATCCTTGCTGACGCGCCGGTACACGAGACCTGTCGCGTGTATCAGTGCACTGCTTTGTGGCCTGAAAGAGATCTCTTTAGTCTTGGAACGGTCAATTTTAGGCCCTATTTTTAATTACAGCGCTCCCGGTGGAGCACTGTATGTAAAAAGTACGTGACGTACTATGACCGTCATCGGTCCTTAAGGGTATAAGGACCATGACGGTCATAGTACGTCATGTAGTCCTTAAGGGGTTAAAATTTAGTTAAATGTTGTATCTTGCTGGAATATACAGCTAAGTATACTTTGTGTTCTCTCTATGAATCAAGCACCATTTTTTCCTTTTCCTATTTCCTTACGTGTACCACTATCATACTGATTGCTATATATATATATATATATATATATATATATATATATATATATATGTGTGTGTGTGTGTTATAAAATAAATTAATTATATAGACTTTGGAAATTTATAGTAATTAGTCATCCAACGTTGTATATTCTTAATAGTGTCATTACTCTACATAGCATCACTTTGGGTTTTTGAGTGTTTGTAAGTGTCTGGAATTACCTTGTTGTCACTGAACATATATTATTCAGTTATGCAAAAATTAATAAGCCATGTGACTACAATAATTACCTGATGTGATTCATTTCAGTCCAGTGAAGTCACAATCTGATAAATCAACAACATGTAAATGAATTGCCAGGCATATGAAGTATGTGTCAAATGGATGAATTTTTTTTGAGTGTATGTTTTGTTTTGGAGTCAAACATATAAGTAAGGTGCAATAAACTCCTAAGCGGTGAAAATAATAAAAACTTTAGACAATTTTCATCACTTGGGGCATAATTATTAAATTAATAGATGATACAACTAAACCATATCTATCAAAGGAAAAAAACATTCATTTCTAAAGAGTTTATTCTTTGATAAATAAGGAGCAATTGATTTACCTAGAATTCCTCTACTTTTGTTTTAATAAATATGCCAGATCCCCACCATATTTGCAACCTACTCTGAGCTAATCTTCCTTTTAATGCAGGGGTTAGAAACCTGCCATCCTATAGCTGTTGTTAGACTAAAATTCCCATCATCCTTAGCTGGCTGTCGTCTGGATGAGGATGATGGTAGTTGGAATCCAAGAATAGAGGTATGTTTGGTTAATTTGATATTGTCCTAACTCTATACTCTGTATGTCATAAACCACTAATGTATGTAACACATAATAAAATAATGTATAAAATGACTGTCGGTTGGAGTGAAGGTTATCTTGTTAGTTTGCTCTTCCCTAAACTAAAAAACAATTTCTGCATCACGATGTTTAAAAAATCTAACAATTACATTATCTTACAACTGTCACAAATAATAGTAATAATACCAGTATGCAGTGAGTATCTGTAAAAGTTCTCTTTGCGGTGTACCAGTGATGTTGGATCCCTTAATATCTACCACACTCTTAGAGCTACTACCTCTCTTGATGGCTACCCGGCTGGTGTCTTTCTTGTCTTGATCAGCTTTGGGGGTTTCATTGTAACCCAACAACTGCTGTCCTCTCATTGTATGTTTTACCCAGTAACAATGGAACAACTCACACTACATAAAGAGCATAGGATACCAACTGTAATCAGATGGGAGGGAGTCACCCTCCTAATGAGGCTCACCCCTCTAACCAAATGCTAACTCTATCTTGCCTATCTTAAGACCTTTAGAGCAGATTAACATAGTTAGCTAGTTGTGGTGTCCATATTTATCTCACAGCTATCACTAACCAGTTCACAATAAAATCATCTTCCCCTTCCACCTTGCCTGACTAAGTATCTGTATCAAAACCTAATCAGTTGCTGTTCCACCTACACTATTTAGCTGAATATAAGACTGTCAAGTCTCTACACCCTTTTAATTCAGTAGGGTCTCTTGTTGATTCATATATTTGTAAAGTTGTCAGCTATATACATCTATGCATGTGATCTTCTTACATACACACACACACGATTCAGAGAATACTGCACAGTTGTCTTGGTGCACAAATAGTCAGTTGACGATTTCAAGGCATAATAAATGTTAACTGTAGAGAATTTCCATATTCAGTCTTGTATAAAAGCCAAGCCATCAGCCATTATCTATAAGCAGTGTGTTTTACTAAAGAGAAAGAACAGTTGTGTGGACAGTTTTGCTGCTTTTGCTGTTTTACATTTCAGCAAGCACAAAAAAAATCTCAAAACAAAATCTCATTACAAAACAATCATGCTAAAAAGTTTCAAGCAAACTTCTTTGAACAGAAAAGCATGTTTCTTTTGTATATGAAAAAAAAAGTTTTCGCTAGTAAAAAGCATGTGAAAATGGAATACCCACAAACACTTCCTATATGCTTGGATTCATTTAATTCAGCCGAGGTTACTTTCCCAAAAAATGAGCAAAAATAGCTTTTAGAAAACATGCACATGCATGATAAAATTTGCACACATTAATTGCAAAAGGGACCTATTTACCCTATAGTACCTAATCTTCAGGGTCATGAATTGCTTGTTAATATCAAGACTTTCCCCAGATATACCCACCTGTGGATGCCCATGCCTAACAAAATATCACTATTCTCATTTATGGCTTTATATAATTGCATATTCTTAGAGAAACATAAAATAACTGTGCACACATGGAATGTATTGTTCCATTATACAAATGTTTCTATTTAGCGAGCCACAGATTTCCCTACCCCTGATCTACCTGTACATTTCTACTTGCAAAAATATAAAATATCCGCTGCACAGGTCAGTTTTATGTTTGGATTAAGCTGATCCCAATTTTAATATTTACAATATGATAGACGTCTAATCTAATGTGTGCTCTTTAATGCTTTGTTTTATAAATGGGAGTTTTAAAGTATATATAACAAGGAAATATATTGTCCTCTTCTACAGTGTGTGGTCACCCCTGCTGTACTCATAATGATACATAACACATGTCAGCATGCTCCTAGTGCCAGATGTGAGTTTTGTTGCTACTGTGAAAAATCAGTCCATGTTATTCATCAAAATCTTTAACAAGCTGGTTGTAAAGTCATGATTAATTACCAATGCAACTGTTCTCTACAAAATGACACTTAGTTTTAGCAATTGACAGTGGGAGATGAATATGAATAGAGCTTGTAATGAAGTGTATGAATCAGTAGATTAACATTCAGGTTATAATATGAATGTATCCACAGATGTCAACACCTGAATATGAAATATGTGAAGAAATGAATTTCTCTTCAATTTCTTTAAGATGGAAAGTCATGGAAATCTACGGCTGCAAAGAAAAATAACTTACATGATGCATTGTCTTCTATACACACAAAAAACTCATTAACTAGATACAGATCTGAGCCACTGTCAATGCTATCTTAATTGTCAATGTTACTCTTGTTTTCCTGGCTTGTATCAAATAACACAAATGTTTCCCAGATAGCTGTCCTATAAAAAGATACCTAAAGGGATCAAACATGTGTATGATTTGGAATTAAAGGGATAGTAATACTTTGTTTTAACTTTTTTTTATTTTGTAGGCATTAAAAAAACATGAAGAATGATATGTCTTATCTCTCAAACCTTTATGGTTTAAGAGATATTCATAAGCAAAGTTTCCCCCTACCGCCCCTTTTACCTAGTGTAAGCCATCTCTTCTCAGATGTGGAATCCAGTCCATAGACCAGACAGATAACAGAAGGGGACAATCTTCTTCCTATGAGAACAATGAAAGTCATGCCCCCCTTGACAAGCTTTTCAGGTTTTTTCCCTTATCTTAATTGAAGATTGTCCCTCTCTGCAGTCTACCTGGGCACATCCCTTCTGCTTTGGCTGAACAGTGTTACATCAGTAAAAGGGGCGGGATGGGGATACTTTATCATTCAATTACTCCTGAACTACAACTCTGACAGAACTGAAATAACACTCTCCAAAGTCCAAATACTATGATGATTAATTAGAGCTGTTTTTATTATGAAACATTACTATCCCTTTAAGAAGATGGATGCTGAAAGAAACAATTAAATGCCCTGTCCTCAGGGAGAGTAAGAATAAATATATACATTGAAAATAAAAATATAGTTTACTTAAAAATGCAACTATTTCCATTTCAGCTTATTTTAAACATTAAAAAAAATCTCAAAATCACGTGTACAATAATATTACATTTAATTTGACCAAATCAACAGAAACATGTGACTGTTTACTTGGCTAGTCTCTCTTTATAACTCAGATCCCCCAATCCTTTTATCAATTTTGTTGCACGTCTCTGCACTTTTTCTAGTTCAACAATGTCTTTTTTAAGAACTAGTGCCCCAAATTGTACTCCATATTCTAAATGAGGCCTAACAAAGGATTTATACAGAGGTAGGATAATATTAGCATCCCTTGCATCTACACCTCTTTTTACACAGGCTAGCACCCTATTTACTCTTGCAGCAGCTGAGTGACTCTGCATATTGGTGTGAAGTCTATAGTCTATTAGTACTCCTAAATCTTTCTCTAATGAGGATTTCCCAAGTTGTTTACCATTTAAAGTATATGTTGCAAGTTTGTTTCTACAACCCAAATGCATAACCTTACATTTATCTACATTAAATGTCATCTGACACTTTTCTGCCCATTCACTCAGTTTGTCTAGTTTATTCTGCAGAGAAAAAACATCCAGCTCTGTACGTACTTCCTTACATAGCTTAGTGTCGTCAGCAAAGATTGAGACGCTACTTTTAATTCCCACTTCTAGATCATTAATAAACAAATTAAAATGCATTGGGCCCAGGACTGAACCATGTAGCACCCCACTTCTAATTTTAGACCAAGTTGAAAAGGTTCCACTTACAACAACTCTCTGCCATCTATCATTTTATCAGTTGTCAAGCAATGTGCAGATAACACCACCCAACCTGAAGCCTTTTAATTAAGTAACCTGTTGTGTGGCACTGTATCAAAGACTTTTGCAAAATCCAAGTATACTACCTCAACAGCAATTCCCTTGTCCAAGTTACTACTTACTCTTCCGTTGAATGCAAGTAAATTAGTTTGACATGATCTATTCTTCATAAAACCATGCTGACTCTTACTACTAATATTGTTTGTCTTCACATAGTTCTGAATACTGTCAGTTAGTATCCTTTCTAGTATCAAGCTCACAGGTCTATAATGTCCTGGTTTGGATTTTGCCCCCTTTTTGAACAATGGAACTACATCCGCTTTCCTCCAATCACAGGGCACTATGCCTGATGAACGTGAATCAATAAATATTAAGTATAATGGTCTTGCTATTACTGAACTAAGTTCCTTAAGTACCCTTGGGTGTACAAACCTGGTCCAGGTGCTTTATTCACCATAACTCTTTGTCCTCAGTAAGCCTGTCATTGTTGCTTCTTTTGTATATACTGAAGCAAACAATGCATTTAGATTGTCAGCAATAGCCTTATCCTCACTAATCAATTCACCTGTCCCAACCTTAAGAGGACCAATATCAATTTGTTATTAATATACTTGTAGAATTGTTTAGTATTTTCCTTGCTCTCATTTCATTTGCAATATTTCTCTCATTTTCAATTTTAGCTAGCTTTTGCAGATTTTATTACATTCTTTGTATTTTTTTAAATTATGCATCTGACCCATTTGACTTAAACACTTTAAAAGCCTGCTTCTTATTTCTCATTTCACTGCAAACCTCATTAATAAGCCACATTGGTTTCACTTTACTCCTCTTGTTCTTATTCCCCAGTGGTATATATTGGCATGTGTACTTGTCTAAAAACATTTTAAACAAATTCAATGATTCTTGTGCATTTGTATCTGTGAAAATTACATCCCACTGAATATCCTTTAATATTGTGCTTATCTTTGTAAAGTTAGCCTTTTTAAAATTGAATGCTTTGGTTAAACCCTTGCTTTTGGGTTTCTCATAACAAATTTTAGACGAAACCATGTTGTGGTCACTGCTGCCCAAATGTTCCCTTACTTGTATAATGTTTATCATGTCAGATTTGTTTGAGAGTACTACGTAAAGCAAGGCTTCTCTTCTAGATGGCTCATCTACTAGTTGGGACATAAAATTATCATTAATCATACTTAATAAAGTGTTTCCCTTTGTTGCACTGGAAGTCATATTGCTCCAGTCAGTTTCAGGATAGTTGACCTAGAAGCCTTTTCCATTTGCAGGAAAAGATGGGCTTCCTCCACCTTTCCAATATTAGGTGGCTTGTAGCAAATCCCCACTAACATCTTTTTATCATGTGTGCCCCCAGTTTGTATTTCAACCCACAGGCCCTTCATTCATATTTTCCCTTATACTAGGTTTGAAGATATGCTTTACATATAGGCATATCCCCCTCCCCTTGTATTAACCCTATCCCTTCTAAAGAGTGAGTAACCACTAGATTGACTGCAAAGTCATTTGTATCATCTAACCAGGTTTCAGACACACCAATTAGATCATACTGCTCATACACTGCAATCATTTCTAGTTCCCCCATCTTACCAGCCAGTCTATGAGCATTTGCATGCATACATTTCATCTTTTTGCCATTCTGAAATATTTCATTCTTTGTAACAAAGGCATCTTCCTATTATATGAACTAGCCCCTTCTCTAATCACATATCCTCAATTATACTACCTTCCCCATTCTGTGTTGCAGCACCCTCTGTCAAGGGTACTCTATAGAGCAGTTGATTTACCCTAGAAATTCACAATTGTCTTTTTAGATAGATTCACACAATTAAAGGTGACAAACATTTAGGGCTTCTTCTGGGATACTTGCTCTGTGTAAAAAGCTGGTGCTATTCCTTACCTTGGAAATCCAAAGTCAATGACTCAAGCTCTCCCACGTCTCCATTATAAGAACAAATTGAGAAGTAATAACTTTTGAATGAAAATTCTCCCATCAGGAGGTGTATTCTATTTTACTCAACAGGGAAAGCCATATAACATGTATTTTTTTTTTATATATTTTATTATCAGATTGCTCCATACACATCTCAAATACAGAAAAGTACATGTAGAATCGTTCAAGTACAGCAGAAATATGTAGACATTTGTAACAATGAAAAGAATATATGCATATCAGTAGGGCGTACAGAGTCAACCTGAGGTTTTTATTGTTATTTCAACCTCCAATAACCAAAACTCCCAAAATCTAACCTAACTTTAATTTTACTGTACCCCCAACTCCAATTCCTCTCTCTTCCAAACCCGCAGCACCCCCCCGTCAACCCACCAGCCAGCAATTTCACAAGATCCCGATATGTACAGGGTTCATACAGAATGTCATGCATCAATCATACATCATAGTCATCCACGCAACAAGCAGGTGTGACCTCAATCAACCATCACCAGTAAGTTGCACATCATCAAGTGCCACATTATTATCTGCTCTATTCGTCCACCAGTTCTGCCATCTTCCCCAGATCTTGTCAAACTTATTCGGATTACCCTGGTGTAAGTAAACCAATCTATATTGTGGAATGCACTGTAAAACTAGGTTTATCCACGCCCTGCAATTGGGAACTCTGTTTGACATCCAGTTCAAGGCCATCACCTTTCTCGCCATCACCAAGAGCTCACTCAGTAGAGATCTGTCAATTGCATCCTCAATCTCATCAGGAAAAACAGACAATAAACAAATTTTTGGAGTCACAGGAACAGGTCTACCCAACACCAGGACTACAATACGCATTATTTCTTTCCAGAACCTCTGGACTCCAGACCACTCCCAGATCATATGCAAGTATGTGCCCTAAACATTATCACACCGAAGACAACAGCCGGTACCAGAATTCCCCATTCTATACAGTCTGACCGGTGTATAATAAATTCTATGTAAGATATTCAACTGTATCATCTGGTGTCTTATAACATATATTTTTAATTTAAACATTTTCTGATCTTCTTGAAGTCTAAGGGTCATTGGAATTGAAAACATCTTGGCTCTCTTGAAGAGTGAAGGGCTTTAATGAGAAACTTAGGAAAAAGTGGTCACTATTCCCCCTGTACAAACATGTAAATTATAGACTTGGATTCCTGTCTTGAAAAGCACCAAGCTACTCAATTACTACGCAGGACAAAATGACAAGTTGCAGATTCCTTAAGGAAACCACTTCCCTTAGATGGTCCCCCTAATTACCATCACCTCACATGCTACTGGATTCTCCAGCCTTTCAGTAAAACCGAGCACAAGGCTACGAAAACAGACTAATATTCTGTAATATTTATGTAATCTGGCCTGCAGCTGTGCTTTTGTTGGCAGCATTATATCATAGTCTATATCTGGGGTTTGCCTTCTTAAGGTTTTCTATAGGGTGTGGTATTGAATAAATCTTAGTTTCTTTCTATTTCTGTTTCTTTTGACTGAATTTATTCTCTTGTAAAGCTTCCGTGGCTTTGTACAGAAGAGCTAATGTGGTGATGGGAATTTGTCATTACTGCTCACTTGGCTTCTTTTTAGTGCTCTAGAGGCTGAGAATGTGGATTAAAGATCAGGGATAAGTCAATTCAAACCCTCACCTTCTCTGGTGTGGTAAATCTTTTATCAGTGAGGTCAGACCTCAGATTTAACCCCTGGGATTGTAAAGAGGTTTCCACCACATTACAAAGTAACGAGGAGGAAATGAAAATGCTAAAGCATAATTTATTAAATAATGGAACATGCTGCAACATTCACAGATAACTTAAAGGAATAGTAATACTTAAATGTTAGTATACTACATCTTGTAGCCCTTAAAAAACAAATGAAATGCCCCCAGTGTCATCTCTCAAATCTTTATGGTTGGAGAGATATCCGCTTTCAAAGTTCCAACCTCCCTGACATCAGCTCTCTAGCTGACCGCAGGGGAATCCGGTCCTGTGACCAGCCGGCGGTTCTGCAGCAGAGCCTAGATCGTGTTAATGAAAGAGAAATCCTTCACTGAAACTGTCTTCTATGTCTACTTGCAAACCAAGCACAAGTAGAAGGCCGTTCCATTGAAGGATTTATTTTTCCATAAGGCGATCTTGGCTCTGCTGAAGAGCCTTCAGCCGGTCCCGGGACCGGATTCCCCTGCAGTCAGCTTGAGCGCTGAAGTCAGGGAGGGGGGGAACTTTGAAATGGATATCTCTCAAACCATAAAGTTTTGAGAGATAGCACTGGGGGCACTTAGTTTGTTTTTTAAGGGCTACAAGATGTAGTATACTAAAATGTAAGTATTACTATCCCTTTAACACTCTGAGTGCAAGAGGAGTGTCTAAAGTATGGCAAAGCAATTCTTTAGATACCACTCTGGCACTCATAGGGTTAATATAAAACCTAAACCATTTTAGGAAAACATAAATATGTTGAAAGTCTGGGAGATACTTGGTTATAGCATTTTAGTTCATGTTTTTGAGCTTTTGAGTTTAATATTTCTTTTGCCATCAAGTCCTTCGGTGGTAACCGTGCTGTTGTGGTCTATGAAAGTTTAGTCCTGTTACAGTGGAGTGTTTCATTTTCAGCAGGAAAATCTCTACATCACATTCTATATCATGCGTCTAAAGTTCTGTCAAGGTATGGTAGCTTTTACATATATATCTGTCAATTTAAATACGTATTCATTCACAAAAAATAACAAATAGTATTTAGGGATTGTGAACATGGAAGTTTATGAATAGAAAATAAAGCCATGTATTGATTTTACCCATTTTTGAAATATTAATATAGGTTCTATATGAAATCTTAAATAATATTTCCCTACCCGGCGTACATTAGCATATGCTAGATAGATGACATGCTTAGCCGTTTGAGTGCCATGGGGTACCCAACACATTGCAAAGCACTCTATGGGTTCGATACTGATAAATGATTGCATGTGTAAATTGCCATAGAGCAGCATGTTCAACGCTCTACAATCCTTGCGCCTTCTTAAATGGGTAGTACCTTGAAACATGTACATTTCGTAATAAACACAGCATTGGGAATCACATCTCTGACAATCCAAAGTCGACCCATATCATACCTCCCAAGTGGGAGGGACAGTCCCTTTTGAGATACAAATCCCTCTGTCCAGAGGTGTAACTAGAAGCCACGGGGCCCTGGTGGAAAAATTGCCATGGACCCCCCCGATCACATTGCGCCCCCCATTGCCCCAATTGCCACAATTGCCTCCACATTGCCTCCAATCTCCAAAATTGCCTTTGCATTGCCCCAATCTCTCCAATTGCCTCCACATTGCCCCAATTGCCTCCTCATTGCTTCCAATCTCCACAATTGCCCCCAATCACCACAATTGCCTCCACATTGCTCCCAATCTCCACAATTGCCTCCACATTGCCCCCAAATTGCCCTCAATCACCACATTGCCCCTTTCATCCTTCTGAGGTAGATAAAATGAGTACCCTTTAAATTGGGTAATAATATCTATACCCCCAGGACATACTTGAAAACGAGACACAATCTCAATGTATCCTTCCTGGAAAAATACTTTGATATTATTATTATTGACCCCCCCCTCGTGCCCATCTCCTACCTCCCTGGTAGTCCAGCGGCATGGCAGGAGAGGTCTGTGCCTCCTTCTGCACAGACCTCTTTAGCTGGAGCTCCTGTGCGGTCCTTTCTTCAGTAATGCAGAGCGCTAGGAGATGATGTCATCTCCCAGCGCTCTGCATTACTACTATTGTGCCGAAGAGGGAGTGCTCATTTGCTAGAGGTCTGTGCGGAAGAAAGCACAGACCTCAGCTGCTTGCTGCCAGCTGTGGGCATCGGGTGCAGGGGTCGCAGAGGGTGGCTGGGCCCCTGGAGTGGTGGGCCCTGTTGCAGATGCGACCCCTATTGTTACTCCACTGCTTCTGTCCCTCTTTTCTACCCTTTTGTCCCTCTTTTCTGGAGATCAGAATGAGTAGCGTGTATCACATTGCTCCACAGCAATAAAACTGTCATGAATGTGTAGTTTATCTTAAATATATGTGTTTCTAAATTAGTCTGTGTAAATAAAATAATTTAGTTTTGCTGTAAATAATTTATTCAGTTACACAAAGAGGTGTCAATAGGTCTTAAAATAACCTACAAATTCTCTGTAATGCCCTGTCCACCAGCCGCTAGGGTGGCCACAAGTCCCGGAATGCCCGGGACTGTCTCTTATTGGAGATCTATGTCCCGCGTCCTGGGTCACCCCCCACCGGGACAGCAAAGAGTACAGGAATGAAGCAACAAAGCAGACACTCACAGCCTACTTACATAGCGCAGCACGCACCAGTCCCGCCAGCCAATGAAATATATTTGCTATATTATTCTCATTGGCTGCCTGAGCCAGCCAATGAGGACCATATAGCAAATACATTTCACTGGCTGGCTGGACTGGTGCGTGCGAGACAGCTGGGATGGCACAGGTATGCTGGTGCTGCAAGTGAGACCTGCAGCTGACCACATGTCCCGGAATGGCAAATTGCCACACCCCCATAAACACCACCTAAAACAAAAGTCTCCCTCTTTGACCATTTGAAATGTTGGGGGGTATGCCATATACTTTAAAAAGATCAGTTTTCTATGTTTATATCCATTTCTGGATGCACTGGGTCCAGTAAATTTGATAGGCATCATCTTCCTCCTGTCCATTTTTTTGTTTTAAATTTACCACTGATAATCAGAGACAAGCCCAGGTAACCCTTTGAGTGCCAGAGGGATACGCAACGCATTGCTTTGGCAATCAAAGGTTTAAATGACATTTCAGGGCCAGTAGGAGCTGAGACAGATGAGCGGGAATGTATTTGTGATAGCAACACAAGACTGAGGAAGCAAA
Organism: Rhinophrynus dorsalis; assembly: GCA_037306005.1. NCBI lineage: Eukaryota > Metazoa > Chordata > Amphibia > Anura > Rhinophrynidae > Rhinophrynus > Rhinophrynus dorsalis. The sequence continues at coordinate 131,034,370 of CM074724.1, forward strand.
ACAGATCTCTTATTTTCTTCTCTTAACATGCTGCTACACTTACCTCAGGTTTGTCCTAAAACACACTTTAAATTTTGATCTGTATGGCTGTTGTAGTTACACTGATCTCCTCATGTCTGCCATTTAGCTTAAGAAATTAAGCAAATGATGATGCTGGGGAACATTCTATGCACTTCTAGTTAATGTGCGCTTCAATAAAATAATTTTTTTTTCTCAACAAAAGTGACAATCAATGAAGTAATTTGGGTACGCAGAAAGTGAACAATTGGCGTGTCTCTGTACACTTACTACTGCAATACAATTATTTTAAAATCTAATAAAAGCAAACTTACCAACATTAAGAATAATAATAAAAGCAGGGACTCCTGCAGTGCATGTGTTAGCACCCATAGCACCATCTAGTGCAACACTGAGCCAAAAGAAAACCTAATGAAACAGAGCAGAGCAATATGCACAAAAGACAAAAGTGGGAAAATTAACCCTTTGAGTGTCAGATGGGTATCCAATGCTGGATACCCTTCTGGAACTCCAAGGGTTAAGGGGCAAACTGTGCAATAAGAAACCCATACAAGTTTCTATATTCTCACTGATTTAAAAAAAAGAATGGATTCATTCTTTATCCATTATAAGAATTATGGATATATGGTGTATACAGGAAGGTACCAATCCTATATAAAAATTTGCTTGGATGTTTGTCAGAAGCCATCATGCTCAGTAGAGCCTACCTGAATGCACAGAATGCTGGGAGTACGGAATGCTGGGAGTTCTGTGCTGGTAGCATTCTGTGCTTTTGGGCAGCCTCTACAGTGCATGACTGCGTCGGTGGCAGAACGCAGAGCAGGACTGGCCTCTTAACCCTTTGAGTGCCAGAGGGGTAAGCAATGCGTTGCATACCCCTCTGGCACTCAAAGGGTTAACATAACCCAGACCTTGGCCTGTGTGTACAGGCTTTTACACTAGTATCTTATATTTCTGTTGTACAAAGAAACTAATGTAATATGTGTGCAGCAATTGTGTTCAACCCTTTCAGATCCAGATGGTTCTCAGTGCTTCACTTCATAATGTGTTATGCAACGCTCTGCTCTTTAAAAGTGTCAAATATCCTTCCATTTCAATAGATATATTTTTGTTGTGGTTTTATTAATACAATAAAGTTATACTTTTTATTATACGGAGTAACGGCTACCTCTATTTTTATTTTTGATTTTTATCTTAATTTTTACTTTATTTTTTATTCCATTTTATTTTATTCTACTTTTTTCATCTCTGGGATATTTACAATATACCATCCAGCGAAGTGGATCCCATTACCAGGAGGAATACCACCGGACGAGAACCCAAACGGACGGCTAAAGTACCCTGTATACATTAATAGTCGGCTATATTTCAAGGATATGCCTGATTACCAACAGTGTTTAAATGTGAGTGCATTTATTTCATGAGAATTGTCTCTATTCATATATATCTTGGATGAGGCACCACTGACACCCCTCTTTTTTGTGTGTAGCACTGCAATATAAAAAATAGGATATATAGCCCAATGAATGATTAAAAAACAAATTCCTGATGAAAAATCAATTGATCTTATATTGCTTGACACAAAACCTGAGTTTCACCCTTTGAACACCAGACAGGGTGTGCAACACCTTGCTTTGCACACCACTCTGACACACAAGGGGTAAAATGTCATCGCTCAAAATTGTGAAATCAAGTATACAGTGAACTCTTACCAGGGCAGAGCTGGCCTGTGGAGCAGCAGGGCAATTTCCCCCTGGGCAGGTCATCTGTCTGGTCCCTTGGGCCACAGCTATACTCAATCTCCTGCTTGCTGCTGTAAATGTAGATACACTAGGGATACCACAGAGCTTACAATAGAAATAGAGCTACACCAGTGATGCCACAGAGCTTACAATAGAAATGGACCTCTACAAATGATACCACAGAACTATAATCCAAATGAAGCTAAACTAATGTCATAAGCCATTTCCCTTGTAAGCTCTATAGTATTATTAGAATAGATTTACTTAAATTGTAAGCTCTGTAGTATAACTAGTGTATACCCATTTCAACTGTAAGCTATGTGGTATCAATTGCCTTACTTCACAACATGAATACCAATTTTAAAATTAAAAATAGGGATGCACTGGGGCAATGGGCTGGAACAATAGTAGAAACAGGACACGGGCTGGAACAATAGTAGAAACAGGACACGGGCTGGAACAATAGTAGAAACAGGACACGGGCTGGAACAATAGTAGAAACAGGACATTTGATTGTAGTTGCCCCCAGGCCACACGTTGCCACCTCTCCCCTGACTCTTACTATAAAAAATATTCACAGTTAAATCCTTTCCTAAGTAAAACAAGGACACTGCCATCTCTGGGACATGCTTAATTCAGAATGTATGACAAGACAAACATAAGATTTCTTTCTGGCCAGATGGTTGCATTGCTGCCTATATGGAGAACTTGTGTCCATAAAACTCATCTCTCTATTGACAATAAGAGCAATAGCAACATGGACTAAAAGTGCAAGTTCCGCTTCCAATAACTTCTGAATAATGTATCTCCCAACAGTGGGAGTACCCTTGTTTTACTCTGCAGCATATCTATCTATATATCATTCTATCTATCTATCTATCTATCTATCTATCTATCTATCTATCTATCTATCTATCTATCATTCTATCTAGTGATAAAAGTTTACTGTCCCTTTAAACTTCTGCAGCAAGAGGCCCACTCAAATGAATGGTATAATAATGTTTTCCCTTCACCCACCAGACAGCTATGCCAAATTGCCTGTTCCTCATCCTCACATCTGATATTCACTGTACTGGTTACCAAGCAACCATGTGTAATGTGCATTAAGAACTCACTCATTTTAAGGGCTTCTTCACCTAATTTTTTTGCAAATGCAGTGTTTGGCTCTCCTCCAGACACAGCACTTTTTTAATATATGAAAACAGCAATCAGTAATTTTCAGGAGGGCAGTGTTTAAAATTAGTTGCTGGATGATCCACAAAGCTTCCAAATTTGGCTCAATGCCTTTCCTGGACTCTTTGCTGCAATTAGATGGAGGGGCTTTTTGACGTTACTGGAAAACGCAGGAAAAAATAATTTTAGTCATTGCCTGTAATCCACAGTCATACAATCCAAAACATATGCTATTAGATTAAATTCTAAGAAATTAAACTTTTTTTTTTTCAGAATAAAGGGTCTTCTGACTTTTTTTTATATAAATGGGAAAAAAAATATGTGAAAAACAACAACACTTTCCCCCTGAGGAAAGCATCAGTCTGCCACTTTGTCAGTCTGTGGTGGATGAGAGAACGAACACTGAAAGAATGGGCAGCCCAGCTTGTTCAACTGCTAGCCATAGAACAACATGAAGTATATACTGCCTCCCACCTTATTCCACTTAATGCCACAGCTGTATTTTCAAGGTATCGTGTCATCTGTTTATGTGTACGATAAAGTTACTTGTTGATGTTATACAATTGGAGTCGTGGCGTTCTATTTAATTATACACTCAAACCTGTGACTCAACTCCATCTGTGTCTCTCCTCTCATATAACCACACCTATCACACCTAAGCTCCATTCCTTTACCAAGGAAATCTTGTGTTATGGCCATGCCTACCAACAGTGTTAAGTTTTCTAAAGGAACTAGCACTACTGTTTTTTTTTTTGGGGGGGGGAGGAGGGCACAGCTGCACTGCATCAAAGCTTGATTATAACATTAGACTGTTTTTCCCTTAAGTGAGTTACTCATTTTTTGACACATCCACCAAAATCAGCTTGCGAGCTCTGTTTGGCAGACCTTATACTCTCAATTCCATTAATGCTCTAGACTCTATTGATATTAAGGAACATATTGAGGAAATGTAGTTGTGTCACTTTCTCATATTTTTCAAGCATCCCCAAGTAGTGCACATTTCCAGGTTATCTAATGAGCACAAGTGGATCAATCAGTGGCTCAGCCATTTTGATAAGTTCCCATGTGCAAATAAATGAAAGGGCCACCTGTGCTCAATAAGGGATTTTCTAAAAGCATGCACTGTTGCGAATGCTTGAAGTCAAGTTTAGGAACCACTGTCATTTCCAAAAGAGCTCATTTCAATAGCTGACACACTCTGAAATATACATTTAACACTGAAAAGTCCTCACTAAGAAAGAGATAAGGCAGAGCTATGCAAATCACACCAGGCAACAAACTAAGATATACAAAACTTAGTAAAGGATTACAGCTCCTTCATTATGGGTCATGTGGTAGAGAGCTATATAGGTATCGAGGTTGCCTTATAGTACCTGCAATAGGGTGAATTGTTCATTCCATTGCTGCATGAGCTGGACAAAATGCTGAAGCTGTGTAACTATGTTGGTCCCATTAGATTTGGAAACACCAAAAAATGCAATGGTCTTGGACTGGATTAAAATGCTACATCACAGCTCAAGAGAATCATCAGCTCTGGAGAATGGCATTGCTCATGCTCAATCAATTGTGTAAACACTAGAACGTGACCTAGAGAGAGCCACAGGTACAGCAGTCAATCCAAACAATTTGACATATCCTGAAGACAATTAAACTGCAGTTTTACTACTAATGTCTTTATAAAGGACCAATTATATTCAAAGCCTGTTGTCACTGGAGGCAGACATGTGTGTGTCCTTCAATCAGAATTCCAGGTTCTGTCTAGGATGCCACAGTGGCCAAGTGATGGTCTTAGTGAGTTATGGGGAGAGAGGTCTGCTTATTATAGAAGACACAAGATAGCTGTTTGAGGGACAGCTTTACCAATCCTTGAGCCTATATGCTGGAGTGCACATAAGGCATCTCTAGCCACCTTTCCTGTGAGTAGATTTCCATTGGAAGTGGCGTGGTGACTTTTAATTGAAGATATTGCTCAAGGAAGCACATCTTCTTTCCTTCTATTTTGTACATGCAGAAGTGTGTATATTCAAAAATACCACACTCCACCACCTGATACAATGGTGTGGGGCAGCATCAAGCATGGCAGAGGCACACCGTTAGCACGCATTATGGGCTCTTTCAAATCTCAGCAGTCTGGACACACATTCCCCAGATGCTACCCCATTGACCACCAGAAAACTTTGGCATCCACCAAGCAGGATTTGCTTGCCCAAGTCAATGTTTCATGGACTATCATTGCTCACGAAACAATTGACCTTCATATTTACAGTATACCTTGTTTTCTAGTCACATGTATTGCCTCATGATGTGCCAATATTCTTTGCTGAATAAAACAGTGTATTGTGCATATTTTGTTTCAAATATTAATCATTTGTTTCTCTTTTTATCTAACACATAGTCATCATATCAACTCTGGTAGCTCATGGTAGCTTAATTGATGAACATTGATAAGCCCTTGAAGCTAGACATGCACATTAAATTGACACCATCTCTAGCATCCAAAGGGTTATTAAATATCGTCTATAAAAATGTAGAACAGGCAATATCAATATGTGTACTCAAAAACAAAATAGTCTGACTGTTTACAGAGTAGATTTGGCTGCTGATTATAGGAGCTTGATTTGAATTTTGCCATTGCATGTTGCGCTTCTTTGTAGCTTTACTTTACATAGTACTCAATGGTACATGGCACCTTCATAGATCTAAATAGAGAATAAGAAAATCAAACAGCAGGGATCATAAAGCTGGGCAAACAAAATCAATTCCATATATATCATTATTTTTAATAGCCACTGGGTAGCAGCAACAGTGTGGATTTAATCTGTAAAATTATGCACGCTTGAAAATGCATCAGCTATAAGGTGTTGCAGCGCATGTAAAGTGTCCTGATGTGATAACTTTCACAGATTATTTTTTGCTTTCACGTCATAGGGAGAGGGTATGATCCATAAATAATTACCAACACATCATATTGGGGATAACAGACCAAAGCTTTATTTAACCATTTTACTCACATTATTATTGTTCTTATTCAACACAACAATAATTAATCATTAAGCAATAATCATTCATTAACTGACAGTCCTTGGCAATCCGCTTTCCTTGACACCAAGCATGGCCAAATTGTACGGGCTCATGCTACCATTCCCACACTTCAGCACTACAGCTGATCCCACCGTTCTTCAGCACTTACAGCTGATTCCACCATTTTCAGCACTTACAGCTGATTCCACCATTCTTCAGCACTTACAGCTGATTCCACCATTCTTCAGCACTTACAGCTGACTCCAAGTAATTACCCCATTGGCCATCCACTTTTAGCTTCAATGGGTAACGTGACCTCCCGCGACCTAAGTCCGGGGTAAACTCCCAAAGGGCTTCCACCCGAGGATAAAATCCCCTAACTTTACCACATCAGTTATCGATCTCTGAAAACCATGCAAGGACTATCCGCCAGCCAAGACACACAGCCATACCCCACGAGGGGAGGGAGGGAGGGATGCTTCCTCTGTCCTCTCCTCCTCCAAACAACAACTCACTTCCTGTTTCCAACCCTTTTATACCCTTTCCTTTTACTCCTCCCAACACATACACTTCCTCCATGAATCAACCCTCCCCCATGACATGTTTCCCCTCCTGTACCCTGCGGTCCCTTCCGGGGAATTTCTCGTCATAGGGAGAGGGTATGATCCATAAATAATTACCAACACATCATATTGGGGATAACAGACCAAAGCTTTATTTAACTATTTTACTCACATTATTATTGTTCTTATTCAACACAACAATAATTAATCATTAAGCAATAATCATTCATTAACTGACAGTCCTTGGCAATCCGCTTTCCTTGACACCAAGCATGGCCAAATTGTACGGGCTCATGCTACCATTCCCACACTTCAGCACTACAGCTGATCCCACCGTTCTTCAGCACTTACAGCTGATTCCACCATTTTCAGCACTTACAGCTGATTCCACCATTCTTCAGCACTTACAGCTGATTCCACCATTCTTCAGCACTTACAGCTGACTCCAAGTAATTACCCCATTGGCCATCCACTTTTAGCTTCAATGGGTAACGTGACCTCCCGCGACCTAAGTCCGGGGTAAACTCCCAAAGGGCTTCCACCCGAGGATAAAATCCCCTAACTTTACCACATCAGTTATCGATCTCTGAAAACCATGTAAGGACTATCCGCCACAGGGCCCGACTGTCAATACCTTGACCAGTTGGGCCCCCCGCCACCAGGTCCGACTGTCAATATCCTGACCAGTCGGCCCCAACACCCACCAAAGCCATGGTCTGTATCCCCCCAGAAACAACAACGCACACAGCCCAACCGGGCACTCCACCCAAGAATTACCATCCCACAAAACAGAGCACCACCAAACAAACCTCAACAAACCAGAGAGAACGAACCAGACCAGTCAAGCAAACACCACACACAGATGACCAACTGATACCAGAAGATACCACCCAAGCCTTGACCTCTGGGCTCCTACCTGCCAACCACAGTAACAGCACAAGGGGGGGGGGAGAAACCACTAAACAAAGAAACCACAGACATACTGGACAGAAAGCACACAGCAAAAAACAGGCACCCCCCACAAAGCAACATGCCACCCCAGCGACTGCACCTCAAGCCACCGACAACAGAAACACTACTGGCACAACCCACCAGTGTAGTATAGTAACAAAATAAACCCACATACCCAGACAACTACACAAATACAGAGAGACACAGAACAGTGAACCAGTGGCTCCCACTGAACATCCAGACATAACTACCCACCCTACAATACCAGCAGAAACAGACCCAACCGACAACAGAAACAGCAACATATAACAGATATAACATATAAACCCACACATAGACAGATATCCTCACAAAAAACCCAGTAACAGATATACCCATACACATATATACATATAGATATATACAGATATACCCCCATATACATATACAGACATACATACACACAGATACCACACAGGGATCCACACCCAAAGTCAGAACAAAATGGAAAAAACCCCTTCATGCCGAAGAAAAAACACATACAAAAAACACCCCACGATACCTAACCATTACACAAAACCCAGCACACGAGGCAGACCGACAAACACCCAGCCCCCAAGCTAGCCCACACCAACCATTGAATCCCACAGACATTCAACCTCTCAAAGCCCCACATACACCAACAGCCCATCTACCAGCACCCAAACCAGCCACGGCTTTTTTTTTTTTTTTTTTTTTTTTTTTTTTTAATTAATATCTGAACTCTCCCAGTTCAAGCAGAAAAACACACCCAACCAGCAGGCCACCTACCAACCCCAACCCTACTAGTAAAATACATAACCCAATAAACTTCCGGATACAGCGACCCAAAAGAAACAACAATCACTAATTCCCCACAGGAATCACCAATAGAAACCAACCACCTGGCACAGGTACCCAACAAGCATGCCCGCCAAACCATCCACCCGGAGCCAACCTGGCCTTGCGCAGCCACCAGTCCGTAACCACTCAGTGCTCCCGCACTATCCACATAAAATCATAGCACTATACCTGCATGCACCAACCACAAAGGCGACAGGAACAAACTGGCGTGAGAGAAAGACCACTGGAACACACCGACAGACCAGCCACATGCCGTGCTGACACAAAGCTGTCCGATGACCACCTGCTGCAGAGCCGCACAGTGTAATGATGCACAGCAACACCCGAGGTGCCCCCCGCCATTCATTCTGGAGGAGACTCAGCTCACATCAACCGCCGTAAGAAGAACCGGGGCAATCTACACCGACCACCACACCTTCCGCAACCCCACAATGAGCCTGGACCTGAAGCAGCCCAGCCCGATGTACCTGCAGTGCTGGACGCACCCAGGGAGACGAACGCTGCAGCAAAATACCCAGCAATCCCACTGCCATGTAGTCCCATGGCCAGGAACTCAAAATGAAACTGGAACCGCTGACATCCGTTGGCCAACCGATGGCCACTCCCGACCGACACACCTTCCCAGGGGATCAGAAACACCGGGGCGTCCGCAGCCCCCAGTTACACCACCACCACCGGAACCTGCAGCAGCCACACCAAGCCTGATATGACAGGGAGGGCCGATTCCCACAGCATATGCACCGGGAAGATGTGACCACCAGAGCCCAGAACCACATCCGTGCAGCAAAGCATACCAAACACACACCAACACACACTGACACCAATGCACCCATGACAAGAGTTCCATGCAGTGATTCCCAACCAGGACGCCGTGTCACTCATGCATGCCACCGGCATCCCCACCGTGCCCCCTCAATTCCACAAAACTGTGCTAAAATGCGAATACTGTTCTTAAAAAATGTCCCGTACCGGAAATCCGTCCTCATGAAATGCTAGACAAAATACTCAAATGGTGAACCTATAACGAGCTATACACGCATACATACATATAAACATACACACATACATATATAGAAACATATACACATATAGACATGTATATACATACACATCAATGCCGTAAGATCAACAAGGACATGCTGGACAAATGACCCAGCACACATCCAGTGTGACCCAATACCCACAGCCTGAACAGTAAGTGCGCCCTAAACCATGGAAGGTATGAGAACAAAATTTTTTTTTTTTTTTTTTTTTTTTTAAGGTAAAATTAGGTAACTCGACCACAGTATCCACATGTGAATGGAGCTCAAGTAAGGTTAAATTGGTATATACCCATACATATATATACACACACAGACATAGATATACACATACCCATCCTACATATACTGTCCCATATACATATATACACATACATACATATACATACACACACAGACATATATATATACACATACACATCCATACACATAGTAGGATGCAAATGCAGATAAGACAGACTACCCCCAGACCGATAAGACAGACTACCTCCACACCAAATCATCCACATCCACCGCCCAGATACATAGGCATGCATACACATACACAAACATACACATATACATCTATATATACACCCATAAAAACTACACATACTCCCATCCAACTCAATCCCATAGGAACACAGAAAACAGATACACTTCAGAGAAAAAACACTGCATTCTCAAGAGGTACATAGCTACCCCTACATAACCGTAGCACAAACCCACTCCCACCCATGTACATAGGCATCCATATAGACCTCACATCCACAAACATAAGTATACCAGCGACCCACACAACCCCACCCATGTACATAGGCACAGCCATATAGCCCACTCACACAGAACCACACGCATACCGCCGCCCAGTCATACATCCCCAGCACAGACATCAACCCATACACACACCCACCAATATCCACACATACAGACCCACCCACAAACATCCACACATATAAACCCCTACACAGCCATTCATACATACCCACAAAATACATGCACCACCCGCACAAACCCCCCAGACAGACCCATACCAACTCCACCAGACATACACACAGACAGAAACCCTACATACCATCAACACTGCACACCCAGGCCTCCATCTCCTGCCGGTCCAGTAGTGAAGTAGGGGGAGTAAAAACAGGAACAGAGCACCCTGGTGGACAGAGCTGCGTGCCCGGTGCAGAAACCAGCACACGCTGTCCCACGCAGTCTCCCGTGTCACTGAAGTCCCACGGGAGGAGTAGGCCATACCAGCAGCCGGTGCATCAGTCTTCCTCCAGTCAGCCAGCACCCCAGAGGGGGACTCACAGGGGCTGCATCAACATCCGGCGCGAGGCCAAAACTCCCCCCAGGAGCGAAGCAGAACTGGCAGCCGCCGCGAAGAGCTCAAGCCCTGAAGGAAGGGGAAACCTACCCTCCAAAGCCAGCCGTTCCATTCCAGAAACTGGCCCCCACGAGGCCGAGTCCGCAGAGCGCACCCGCTCCCAAAGGAAAAACCCGCGGAGCTCCAATGGAGGACGGATCGGCACAACCGGACGCAGCTGCAGGAGCCCGCACCGGGCCTAACGCCCAGTCCGGGAGCCAAGGACAGACCTGGAGATGAAATGGGTAAGAAAAAACAGCACAAAGAGAGTGGAAGTGAGACAGGGATGAAGGATAAATGAAAGCCAAAAGTAGGACCATAGAGGGGAGGGAAAATATGAACAAGGGGGGAAATACAGCAGAGGAAGATAAAAAGCAAAGTACAGCCACAAGGGAAAAGCGATTAGCAGCAGACTGGAGCATAGAGCCCGAAACTGGGCATGAAAAACCCCCAGGAGAACCGCCAAGGAGAAAAAAGGAAGAAAGCAGAAAACCAGACAGCAGCGTGCAGAAGAATGCTTCCTCTGTCCTCTCCTCCTCCAAACAACAACTCACTTCCTGTTTCCAACCCTTTTATACCCTTTCCTTTTACTCCTCCCAACACATACACTTCCTCCATGAATCAACCCTCCCCCATGACATGTTTCCCCTCCTGTACCCTGCGGTCCCTTCCGGGGAATTTCTTTACTTCCAAACACGTACACTGAATTCTGATTACTTTGATTCCGGACAGAAGATATATTTATAGGCCTCGCATAATCAGTAGAATAAAAGACTGTGAAACACAGGTTATAAAATGTTGTAAACATTCATACTTAAGGAGAAAATAAGCAAACAGTACACTGCTTGGTATTTAAAGGATCAATAAACTTTTTTTATGAAAATACATATTTTATAGAGCATTTCCTGCTGAATAAAACAAGATAACTCCCATCGCTGTCAGACGTTTTATTCAAAAATTATAGCAGTTTAAATAATCAGGAAGTGAATTTGCTGTGTTTACTTCCTGATAGTTCTGACAGGAAGTGACAGGCAGTTTCTATCACATTCTATGGAGATCTGTATGTCTCTGACTTTTCTGACTTTCCTCTCCATTAGAATCTAACAGGAAATCTAATTAGAATTTGACCACTAGAGGGCACTGATAATGTAAGAAAACAAGGGTTTAAACTGTAATAACTCTGGAAATATAAATCTCTCGGCAGTGGGAGTACCCTTATTTTAGTCAATAGGAAAATCCCTACAATATATATTTTTTCATAGAAAAAGTTTTCTGCTCCTTTAAAAGGGTTATAGTGATTGTTTTATTTGCTCCAGAATAGAAGTAGATAACTCCAATATTCAAGAGTGACTATAAATGCAGGTTTTCAGGATAATCTTTGTTTCATGAGAAGTAGATCAATTAAAGGGATAGTAATACGTAATATGCAAAAACATATATATTGTAGCATTTATTCCCCTGAGTAAAACAAGGGTACTCCCACTGCTGAAAGGTGTTTTATTCAAAAGTGATTACAGCTCAAACTTGAATTTTTTAGGTACACTATCACAGTGGCCTGAAATTGTACAGTGATGCTGTTGCTACACCATCCTATGGAGGTTTATGGTCAACTGACCAGGGCTGTCCATAGGATGGTGTAGCAACAGTGCCACTATATAGTCTCAGGCCACTGTGATACCGCACCTACAAATTACAAGTTTGAGCTTCAATAACTTTTGAATAAAACACCTTTCAGCAGTGGGAGTACCTTTGTTTTACTCTGCAGGATAAACCCTACCATATATATTTTTTTACATTTTAAGTATTACTATCCCTTTAAAGTGACTGTGGTGAAAGTTCCTTGCCAGAATAAAATTCCTCTGTGGGAGTAGCATAAAAATAATCCAGATTAGAATGCAATTCACATTCAAAAGGTTTATTTTTAAACCCAAGCAATGAAAGAGGTATTGGAGCATGGCTAAGACCTGTGCCCATCCTGAAGAATTCAAACAAGTAGACCTGAACAGAACACCAGACACTGGTATATATGAGTTCAAACATCTGATCCCCCCACTCCCACCCTCTTGACCACAGGCTCAAGCCTCGCACCCTAGTTCCCTGGAGGTCTGGCAACTAATTAGGTTTGAGTTATACCCCAGAACACTGCAGCAGGAAGAAGAGCTCTGAGCCTTACCTCTATTTAAATGGTTGTACTGACTATCTGCCACTGTGTACAAAAGACATACCACAATGACTGAACCACCTGTACCAAAACAGGAAATATCCTGAAGAGATGCATTATTGTACTGTTACTTGACACCTCCTAATTACCTTAAACCAGACATAAAATAATAATGTCCACTATGAGTAAATTACGCATGGATTGGTTCTCCAAAATTAGTGTTTACTTATTACTGGACTAGTGTAAAAGCCCATGTACACAGGCTAAAGTGTGTAATTGCAGGTGTACTACCACAGACCTACATGGCAGTGTACAACTGCAGAAGTACACCTCCCAGCATTCTGTGTGTTCAGGAAGTCTCCACTGCACATGACTGCATCAGACAAACATACATCTGGCCTTTTATATTATTGTATGATATGAAATGATATGATGATGATGGGGAATAAAAAATCCTGCAATTTCCTGTTGATTTAAATGTGATGTTTAACTCAATGAATACTAAAAAGGTATCCAAAGCATTGCAAAGCAATGGGTCAAAGTCCCATTTAGTATTGAATAGGAGAAAAGCAACATTTAAATCAGTGGGTGGTTCCATCTCCCCAGATGGTGCCATTGGCTTACCCAGAATTGCACCACTTTAACGTGATAAAGAAGACCCAAAATGAAAGCCTACGAAGGCTAATGTACGCGGTCCATAGCTCAGAGAATAACCTTACATTTTGCTACAAAGACTTCCGTACACAGCATTCCAATCTGCTTCTTTGCTAAAGATCAGGAAACGATTTGTGTGCTTTATATATAACAGAAAATGGAATAATTGTAGATAAGCCCAGCTGCACCATAGGGGGCAATTACATATTCCAAAATATCCATTAATTTAAATGGGACTCTTACCCCTTGGGATGCTAGAGAGGTCTCCAACACATTTATTCTTAACCCTTTGAGTGCCAGAGGGGTATGCAACGCAATGCAAAGCAATGCGTTGCGCACCCCTCTGGCACTCAAAGACTTAATGCGTTGAAGACTTCTCTAGCATTGCAGGGGTTAAAAGTACCATTTACATCTAGCCGAACCCACAGACCATCTCCCATCCCCTGCACTCTGGAGTCATAGAGATCCCGGGACTCCCTCCCATCTTCCACCTCCTCCTGCCCCTCTGGCCTCACTCGTCAGGGTGACCACACGGATCATCAGAGCCTGCTGTGCTGCTGGGACCTTGGGGGTGCACTTGGGAGAACGCACTTACGGGTAACCTTGCCCGGACGAACATTGAGCGCTGCTACTTCACAGTGCCTCTCACCCTAGCGACCCACCACCCTCCTCACTGCTTCTATCCTGTCAAAATACTGTCCGGACAGCAGGGCGACTGGTCAGGTGTCAATGCGCTGCAATCACTTCCTCCCTGTTTCTGTGAGATCCTTCAGGTGGTGTGGTTAGTGTCTCCCTCCTGCTCAGTCACCTCACTCCCCTACCCAGACGTTATTGATTTTTTTTTTGTATGTTTGTTCCTCAGCGGAGCTCCCTGTTGCTGTGAAAGCCTTCAGGTGGTGTGGTTAGTGTCTCTCTGCTGCTCAGTCACCTCACTCTCCTACTCAGATGCTATTGATTTTTTTTTGTATGTTTGTTCCTCAGCGGAGCTCCCTGTTGCTGTGAAACCCTTCACGTGGTGTGGTTAGTGTCTCCCCACCACTCAGTCTCCTCACTCCTCCTACCCAGACGTTATTGATTTTTTTTGTATGTTTGTTCGGGCAGTCTCTACTGCGCATGAGTGCAGCACGGGCAGTCTCTACATGACTGCAGTGCAGGCAGTCAGTACTGTGCATGACGGCTTCTGACAAACATTCTAGCGTTTTATTATATAGGATATACTGTCCATTGGAGGCAGACAGGACTCTTTCTGCTGGACTCTAGGAAACCCAACTCCTGCCATTGACACATTCTTAGGAAGAGTTTCATTAGTGAAGTTTGGAGTCCTTGAGATTTTGAACGTAGAAGCATGTCTGCCTCAGTGGTCATGATGTCAAGAACTAATTAACCCCTTGAGGACCCATAACATGCCTGAACCATCATGGCAGTCCCGGAATGAAAGTCTCTGGAATTCTGGGATGGCAGCGAGGCTGCACATCGCTCTGCCATCCCATAATACTATGCGCAAAACAAACAAACAAGCTCTGTGGTCCTTAATCATTTGCGTGCCACAGGTATATGCACAGCATGGCTTGTTTGTTAACGGCCGCCTGCATGCCAGACTGGGAGGTCGGTAAGAGGTTAAAACTGTATATTGTAAATCCAATTTTCTGTCCAGATTATGAAGCAATGTGTTGGATAATGCTCTAGCCATAAATTGGGTTAAACACTTTATTTTGTCTTAGAGGCCAAGGACCCTTTCTATACCAGGGAAAAATAGTTGTTATTGTGTGGAAGTCAAATAAGCAGTGGGAGTGTGGCCATGACTGGATCTGAGGACCCCTTTGGGTATCTTGCCCAGTTTCGCATTAGGTATAAATCTGTTCCTACCTCTCTTCACCAGATTCTGTTTCAGTAAAGATTAGACATTAGCAAAACATCTGCATTTCATTTTGTGAACTGGTTCACTGGAACAACACAACATTTTTAGATATGTCACAACTCAGAAGAAGTGGTGTTTCATTTATGCAAAATACTCCAAGTTTGTCTTTTCATTTTTATAATTCAATTGGAAGAGGGTTCATACTGAAGAGAATGACAAGGCAGATTTGAGCTATAGGGAGTAGGGAGTAGGAAAAAACAAGCGTGAGATAAGCCAATCTAGCATTTTAAAGGAGATCTATAACTATCATTTGGCTAGTGCTCCATCAAAAGATCTTCTCCTCTTGGTGCAGAACTGGCGATGAAGCCAGGTCTGTATTGGGAGCCCTGAAGCAACAGAATGCGGTTTTAAGAGACCCTGATAATTCCCTGGAATCACACATTACATAGTTTCCAATCCTGCGCAATACAAGTTCCCATAGACCCTATGTATCCGACTCAAATGCCCAAATCAACAAAGCAGTGTGTGGCCAATAACCACATACTTTCATGTAGCATTCCACCTGATGAGGTCAGTTTTCTCTCCTCCCGCCAAACCCCCTGAATGGCTCTGCAGGAAGGAACTTAGTAAAATATGATAGCTGACCTGTTTTTTTTTTTTATTATATTTTTTTTTTTACAGAATTATCGAAATCTACTGCTGTACAAAACTGAAAATGTTACATTCACAAATTCCAGATGCAGCAACTGCAATCAAGTAATTGGATCCCCCAGTTTCTGCAACCCTGTACAATATTCTAGCTAGAATCTATTTAACCCTTGCATGCTAGAGATGCCAGTGCTCTATGGAGTCTTTCTTAAGACTTGAGAAAAGATCCTCGGAGGGCAGAAACATTGATCATTCAGTGCCAGTAAATGGATATTTTGTAGTAAGCCCTGTTGAGTGCACAAAGGCTTACAAAAGACAGTTGGAGTGCCAGCCTGCATTAACCTCTTGAGTGCCAGAGAGGTACGCAACATATTGCTTTGTTTACCCCTTGGGCACTCAAAGAATGAAAAAAAAAAGTATATATCAGCCTTCCATTAATTTTCTAGACCCACTTGTCGTCCACAATTTGATTATAGTGGACAAACACATATTCTTAGGGGGTGAAGTATGGGTCAGTGCAGCAAAAAGAGAAAATAAGACATTAAATGACACTAAGTGTAGTAAGTCAAAGAAAGAAATAGCAATTATAATACAACTAGTTGAAAAGCCCGTTACACGGGCCACAGTGCCAGTACCAGCCGGTCGGGGGCAGTCATGCACAGTAGAGACTGCCTGTGCCATGGCTGATACAGAGTTGGATGCTCCTAAGGAGCGTCCAGCTCTGTATCAGCCGTGGCGTGGGCAGTCTCTACTGCACATGACTGCAGCACGCGCAGCAGTCTCTACTGCGCATGAGTTCGTCGTTACACACGTTTTAGCGAATTATTATATAGGATGTTTAATAAAGCACAGTATATATACACATCACATGTGCGAAATAAATTCAGTGTGAATGGGAGAGTATATTAGTATATTGAGCTATATAAAGGTATCAAGTGATAAAAAAAAACATACAACAATGATTCAAATATTTTTTTAGTTTTATTCTACCTATACATGTATTATACAGACACATATAGTCTTTGGAATTTTGGTACATATTTTTTATTCCATCCCACTTGGTGACTCAATTAGAGATAGGTATCAAGAGCTGGTGCTGTCTCTATTGTAAACACATTTTCTTCCTTTAAAATAAGATCTAGAGGGTTATGCAATAAGGTGTGATAAAGAGTGATAAAGCAGAGATGACTTTTCCAGTGATATCACTTCTCCAGTTCCTATGTTATTCTATGGAGCCTATGCACTAATATCTCTAAAGTTGAAGAAATCTTAGTGCATAAACTCCATAGAATAACACAGGAACTGGAGAAGTGATATCACTGGAAAAGTTATCTCCTCTTTATCATTATCACACCTTAGTGAACCTCCCCTAGTCTCTTTAAAGTTGTGGTAGCTTCATATTTGTGACAAGATTTTCTACTCTTTATGTGCAAATGAATGAAGGAGAGCTAACACATCTAAATATTACCCCACTTTCCCTACTATGGCCACAAAATCCTAATGGCCCATATCTCTGGAGGCGGACATGACAATTGCTAGTAGTAACACAGGACCTCAAACTCTGCTCCTTGCACATGGTAATCTTAATCCTTTAACCCTGTGAGTACCAGAGGGGCATGCAACACATTGTGAAGCAATGCGTTGTGTACCCCTCGGGCACATAAACGGTAAAGGACCAGTGATGTGTTTTTTGTAGTATGTTCCACAACCATCTGGTCCTTAACCCCTTAAGGTCCAGCGATCCAGGGGTGTCTGGTCCTTTAAGGACCAGATAGATGACTTCGACGTGCCGTCCCACATGACTGATCACGTGGGGCGGCACGTTGAAAGAAGAACTGAAAGAGATCGCTCCAGTCTTGGAGCTATCAATTTCAGTCCACGGTATTACTCACCACGCTCCTGCAGGAGCATGGTGAGTAAAAGTACGTGACGTACCAGGACCGTCACTGGTCCTTAAGTGCCGGACCAGAGTGATGGTCCGGGTACGTCACAGGATGCAACGGGGTTAAAGAGTAAACTAAGCTAATGCCTCCATGGACATGACATCCAGGAGCAAAATTCATAGGGACCATTAGGATATTCTGGTTATAGTAAGGTAAGTGACTGTTATTATTTTTAGGATGGGTTACTTCTCCTTTAAGAGTTACAGTCTCCAGGACATTATTTCAAAATGGTTGGAAGAAAAAAAAAATGCCCAGACTTGAAGAAAAATTGTCAGTACGCTTTGAAGTATATGGTTAAAAAAATACAAAAGAAAAAGCAGGCTATGCTTAAGGGATTAGAACTGTGTTATAACATGTTTAAGTTGTTTGTTTTAAAACAGATTTTCCTAGTAAATTCCCCATATGCGGCAGAACTTTCTTGCAGACTTTCATATAGTTGTGTTTATATTTTTTTTTTTTACTAATCCAGTTGCCAACAATGTTGTATTCGGGTTTGGTGGTGCCCTAGGCCTAACCAAGTGTATGTAGCCCCACACACTGGCACAATTTGTACTTTCTTCAACTGTGTATATATATATATATATATATATATATATATATATATATATATATATATATATATATACATATATATATATAAAGAGTAATCCTCCTTGTAAGGATCAAAACTTTGACCTGCAATAAACTTTACTTTTGCATTATACAAAAGGCCTGTGAGTTCTGATTAAGCTTGGATTGATGGATGAATTTTGATCATTCACTCAGGTATTTGACACAGCTGTCGAGAGAGTGCATCCTACCTTTACCTTTGCTTTCTTATATTATATTATATATACACACACACATATATACATATATATTAGCAAAGTTGGATGGAGTTGCCCGTCATGTTATGCGGGAAATATATATACACTTTTAAAATCAGTGTTATAGAACTATGACATTGGCTATTGATGTCAGAAAGGTACACACAGTAATCTACATACAAACACGCACAAATATATACACAGGGGGACATGCATGCAAGTCACATACACACAGTAGGGTTGCCACACAGCTGGTATTTTACCGGCAGGTCGGTAAAAAATTTGCTTCTGTCCAATTTTAAGTCTCAGGAGGGAATGCCATGGCCGGTATTTTTTTGAAGAAAAGGTGGAAACCCTAATACACAGACACACAAACACGAAGTGAGAGATGCAGAGCACAACATGCAGGTACATACATACAATATGAGCAATGTAAGCAAACTGGAGGGAAAAAAATGTTTTCCGTATGGCCATAAAACCCCACCCTTGTAGTATGGTGGCCCATTACACAGATAAAAGTAAATAATGTTAAGGGATCTGTTAATTAGCAGCAGAATATTGAATTTAATTATATATGCTAATGGGATCCAGTATAAGGATTACAAAGGGGAGTGGTGTTAGAGAAACAATGTGTGAGGTAGATTAGTCTTGCAGCAGAGTTTATTATGGACTGTAGTAGGGTTGGTCAGGTGAAAAAAAGGCCAATATTTATGTACTGTTGTACAGATGGTTTGCTCCAGAACTGGTTATCTTTTGCTTTATGCATAAGGTCTCAAGGACCTTATTCACAAAAGAAATATACCATACCATACCACCTGCATCTTAGGGGAGAAAAATGATCCCCAAAATTCCTTTTGTCTTTGCAATGCCTTGGAGAACTCTATAGAATTAATTCAAGGGGTTAAAAGATCAAATTAA
This sequence comes from Rhinophrynus dorsalis, assembly GCA_037306005.1. NCBI lineage: Eukaryota > Metazoa > Chordata > Amphibia > Anura > Rhinophrynidae > Rhinophrynus > Rhinophrynus dorsalis. Next base: position 131,054,072 of record CM074724.1, read on the forward strand.
ATCAATAATAAGGCTATACATGTAAAACACTTTATAATATTTATCCATATGCTGTTCTTTAGTGCTCTGGATGATCTTCATTACATACACATATTGAGGGCAACGTATGAATATGGTAGTGCTATTCATTTTCTGGGCTATATTAGCCTTCCCTGCACGTCTGGGTATGTGCTACTAAAGCGTTTTATTGCTTCTGCAGACATTTCACTTTTGTTAAAGGAGCAGTAAACTTTTTTTTAATGAAAACTTACGTTATAGGGATTTTTATGCTGAGTAAAACAAGAGTACTTCAAAATGTTCTTACTGACAGCATGACTGAGCAGTTCCTATAACAGTAGGCTGACCAGATCTCCCCTTTAACTGGGGACACATAGGAAATAGCCATTTTTCAGTGCTTCACTGAAATCAATGTAGTCCTGCAGTATGTATTTTCCCTATGCGTCCCCGGTTAAAGGTGAGGTCTGGTCAGCCTATATAACAGTTCTATGGAGAAATGTTTGTTAGTGATTAACCTCTTCTAGAGAATGCAACAGAATAACTAATTGGAAGCTGACTACTTGAGGACACAATGAAAAAAACAAGAGTTTAAACTGTAATAACTCTGAAAATATGTACCTCTCAGCAATGTGAGTACCATTATTTTATTCAACCTGAAAAAGCTGTACAAGTTTGATTTTTTCATAATAAAAATGTGCTGCTCCTTTAAGACTTTAATGTGAGCAGGAAGATGGGGTTATACTAATTTCCTCAGCTCCTTGTTTAACCCTTTGAGTGCCAGAGGGGTATGCAACACATTGCAAAGCAATGCATTGAGTAGTCCTCTGGCACTCAAAGGGTTAATTCTAAGAAGAATAGAACACCACAGAGGAACACCCTGAAATGCAGTACAATTCCACTATCCTCCTCTATACACAAGTGCCATTAAAGGGAACATATTTTCAACTAAGTGGATAACACTACAGTATATAGGTTCTTGAGCACCATTAGCAGGCTATGCTTGAGCAGAAATGAATTAATGATAATGACTAGGCCTCTGATTGACTCATCTTCGCCCAAGTAGGGAAATCCTAATGCCATGGCCTGTTAGTAGTACTTGAGAATAGTACACACAAAATTATACACATAAAATATTAAAAACTACTCATTTTGTTTTGCAGATATAACCCTTTTATTTATCCATCATTTGATTGGTTAAAAACAGCTAACAAACCTTTTCTACTTGGGTTTCCAAATGGTGTGAAGCTAAGACCAATAACCCTTCCAGTTTTATCCCTCAGTAACTTTCTACAGCTGGGGGGACCCGGATGGACATAATGCACTTTGCACTCCCACCTGTCTTCTTCTCTTCAGTTCTGATCCCCCATCATCTCAATGATCCTTTTTTCTTCCTCTTTATCCTCTCCCTGTCTCTTTGACTCCCTTTTCTATTTTCATTTCTGTATTTCCTAGTTCTACAATATTGGGTTGATTTGCTTTTTGGTTCGCTGTGAGACTCCATCTGATGTTTTTCACAGTTGTACCCGAACACTCTTGATTCTTTACTCTGTATACATCACATGTTGTAAACATTCCGCTGTCATACATCTTGTGTACTTATTATGGAACTGTACTCACATTCATATCTATGATTCAATCCTATATAATAATTCACGAAATGTATGTTTGTCAGAAGCAGTCATGCAAAGAACAGACTGCCTGCACCTTGGCTGGTAACGGAGTGGGGTGCTCCGAATTCAGACCGTATTCCTCTCTGCGCATCTAAGGTGCACAGAGAGGACTACGGTCTGAATTCGGAGTGCTCCCCTCCATTATCAGCCAAGGAGCTGGCAGTCTCTACTGTGCATGACTGCACCACGGCCGTTACTGGGTGGCACTGTGGCCCGTGTACACGGGCTCTTCAACTAGTCTCTTAATAACAATCAATTGAGATAACAAAAAACAGCTAACAAAGCACTATATGAAACACCTATTGATCAAAATGAGTATTGAGTCTTATAAATACAGGACTTTCAGAATTATTTTGCTTATCCCGAATGCTTAAAATTACAAAACCATTCGCAAGTTAACTTAGTATTAAAACACAAATCATATTCTTTTACCTCTGTGGATGTTAGAGATGCCTCCCACGCACTGTGAAGCAATCAGGGGAGGGCTGGCCTGGGGGGCAATTGCCCCCTGGGCTGGTCATATGTCTAGGCTGGTAGGCCACTGCATCTCACTAAATCTCCCGACTGCTGCTGTAAATGGAGCTACACTAGTGATACCAAAGAGGTACAATCCAAATGGATCTATACTAGTAGCATAAACCATTTCCCTTGTAAGCTCTATAGTATCACTAGATAAGCTTTACTTAAATTGTAAGCTTTGTAGTGGCGCACTAGTGTAGCCCCATTTCAACTGTAAGCTATGTGGTATCACGTGACTTATGTCACAACATTAATGCCAGTTTTAAAATTAATAAAAGGGGGTTGGCTGGGACAGTGGCCTGGAACGATAATACAAAATGGGCCACTTGAATGTATTTGCCTCCTGGGACACAAATTGCCAGCCCTCCCCTGGAAGCAATGATTTAGAACAGGGCTGTCCAAGTTCACTCGTCAAGGGCCACCAACAGGCTAGGATGTAAGGATTTCCCTGATTAAAGGGACGGCAATACCTCAATGAAACTTTAGCTAGGATTATTATTAAAATTTTTTAACATGTTGCGCTATATGTAGTTTCTTACAGATTTGTAGTTCAAATGCTATTAAAGAGGAAAAGTTCCCCCTCCTGCCCCTTCTGGCTGCCTCACCTTAGATCTGTAATCTGGCCGTGGAAATGGACCGGACGGATGCAGTGAGGGGCAATTTTCATTCAGTCGGTAAGTATAAGGAAAACCCTGCTCCCCCCCTTGAAGAAGGAGGGTAGTACTTTCCTTTTGCTTACTGAAGATTGTCCCTCAATGCTTTCCATCCAGACCAGACTGAGAGGCAGTGTAATGCAGGAAAAGGGGTGAGAGGGGGATCCTTTCATCTTGAATAGCGTTTGAACTACAAATGTGTATCTGTAATTATACAGTGCAACATGTTAAAAAAATGTAAATAATACTTGGAGCTAAAGTTTAATTTAGGTATTACTAACCCTTTAAGCACAGGTGAGTTAAGCAGCAGTTCATTCATTGTACTTAATCATGGAAATCCTTAAATCCTGGCCTGTTGTTGGCCCTTGAGAACTGAACTTGGACAGCCCTGAGCTAGAGGTTTCTCTAAAATCCAAGGGGTCAATATTATGCATTTAAGGCACTCATCCAATATTTTCATTATTTTTTTACTTCTTAATAGTATATAAGAGTTTTGTAGAGATGGGTATGTTTAGGGCTCGATCCAAATGTTGGAGTTAAAACCAACGTGAAAAAAAAACTGCCTTCGTGAGTTAACCAAGACCGGGTAACGTGAGATTCAAATCTTCCTTACCCAGAAAGGCTATCGAACGACGACCAACAAAATACATGTTCACCTTAAACCTGAGTTGCATAGAAAATCTTACCTAAAAACACACAATAAAAAAGTTACCTAGCACCACAGCCAATCACAGCACCCCAAAGTATCAAGTTCAGTCAGAAAACCCGAAATAACCAACACACCTTTTGGATATTTGTTTCATGATGTAGATTTAAGGGAAGTTTTATTCTGCACGATTTTCTCTTTCCCACTGTGTGACCTAATAATACCTATATCTTCATGTATTGTTCCTTTCATGGAGTCCTTGAGTAATTTAACTCTTGTAATTTAACTCCTGTTTTGTTGCAATTTAACTCATGTTCCTTTCATGGGGTCCTTGAGTAAATGATGCAATTTAACTCATGTTATGTTGCAATTTAACTCATGTTCCTTTCATGGAGTCCTTGAGTAAATGTTGCAATTTAACTCATGTTATGTTGAAATTTAACTGATGTTTTCCTCTACGGTGGTTTTCTACTCTGAGTTGTGTGACGTTCGCCTAAAAAAGTAGGTGTTAGATTTCAGGAGGAAAATGTTGCAATTTAACTCATGTTGTCCGTAACTCCAACATTTGAATGGCTCTGGAGTTAGATTTTTCACTGTCCTCAATGGGAGATAGTTTGATCTTTTGGCGACGAACGTTGTGTTTTCAAAACTGACGTCATTTTTTACTTGTGGGAACATTTGCATCGGATACTTGAGTTAAAAAACCAAAGTCGCCAGTTTTTTTCTGCCGAAGCCAACATTTGGATCAAGTCCTTAATTTCTCTACCTTCTGAAGCTGCAAATATGGAATGTCTCCTTTGACATCATGATGCACAGAGTCCAATGCTTCACTGGTCTCCTTCATGCTTCATACTTGTGCTAAGTAACCAGGCACTTAGGGTGAGATTTACTAAAGGGTTAGAATAGTTGTGCAGCAACTTTTGCCACTATTCACGTCATTTCACATGAGAACTGGAGTAAAAAAAATGTTTTATTCATGAAAAGGCAGGCAAAAAATAGTCCAGCTTTTCCTTGAAAATTTTCCAATAAAAAACGATGTTTCTGTGTTCTTTCTACTTGTAAAATTTGGTTCACATACAAAAATTTCCCCATGCATAAAAATAATTTTTGATTAATTTGATTATTTAAGACACAAGCAGAAAACACCTTTCTTTTCAACAATGGAAAGAATAAAGAAATGTACAAAAATAAAATAATGCACAATCCTCTAAATCACACAAAAAATGCCAATGATCCCTTTAGTAAATCTCACTCTTAGTGTAATATTATTATTATTATTATTATTATTGATTTAGCAAAAATGGAAAGTATAATATTTTGCTTATCCAGGAAATCAGTCATGTTACTGAACATTTTTAGCACAAAAGTTTTTATTTTGCCAGTGGCATTGGAACAGTGCTGAGTTTTTAGATATGAAATTCTCATTTAAGTGTCAAAATCTGAATGTAAAATTATTAATAAATATTGTCTTGTCTAGCAATTAAATTCTTTCCCAGATAAACCCATTTTTGTTTTCTGCTTCCATCATGCACATGTAACTAGTGTATTCCTGTGGAGTCTATGTAGTCCGGCACATGCATGAGTGTTGCATATAACATGACACATGATCATGTGATGATGAACACTCAAGTAAGAGTTACATTTCATTTGAATGGAATCATATGCGTGTGCATCTTTAGTAGTTATTTTTTTCCAATTATATGTTAAGAAAAGTTTCTGGTTGGGTAGACCAAACAAACCATATAACCCCCTACTGACATAGTATGCAACAGTTTATGGCAGTAGTGGTAAACCTACAAGACTCAATCTGATGTTGAACTACAACTCCTATCAACATCAGCCAGCAGATTACAGGCTGGAGATATGGGATATGTAGTATAACAGCGGGAGACAGGAAGTCATACATCCCAAAATAGAGAAATCATTAGCTCTCGGTGGGTCAAACTTGGTAGGCCCATTGTGTTGGTGGCCCACACCTTCTTCCTGCCTATGCTTTTCAACTGTGATAATTTGGGTATTTCACAGAACTCACCTCAATCTCCTTAATTTAGAAACTGAATGTCATGGCAGAAACATTTGGCACATCTAACTGGAACATTCTTTAATCCACTTTTAAATCAGAGACATAGTTAATCTTCAGAAAAAGCCATCTATCACAGGCATCTCAAATTCCATTAATAAATTAGCCCCTACCACTTTGATTTGGTGGGCATTTTATGTATACACAACTCTTTCTTGCATATACTACCAGTAAGTCTTACCCTTCAACTTAAAGGATAACTAACTCATCCTAATAATAACACCTCACAGCTTACAATGTCCGGGAAATCCTAATGGCCCCATTTAATTTTATCCTGGTGCCTTTTTCAAGAGATAACATCAATCAGCACTGGATGTTATGTCCATGGGGGTGGATATGATACCTGTTGTTGCTAGCATTTTTTTTTTCAAACTAAAGCACAAGTTTATGTAACCCTTTAAGGACCAGAGGGGTGTGCATCACATGACGCATTTCACTAAACTTTCTAAACATTACCATGTGGAGTGATAAGTTTTTGTGTTGTTCTGTAGTCCTGCTAACAGCTGTCATGTCATGGGCATGACATGTAGGGTTAAAGGAAAATGGTATGTCTTGAAGAAAGGCACATGAGCAAAATTCATTAGTGGCCATTAGGATTTTCTGGCCATAGAATTAGGATGTGTTAATTCACATTTAATATCATGTGTATAACTATGAAAACAATCATACCAAGTGCAGGAAGAACTAAAAAACTCTGGATTAGGTGCGTCTTAGTGAGATTATTAGTTAGAAATGAGATTGGTTGGGGGTGGTCCTAAAAGATGATGGAAAAGCCATTGGCTGACTGAGCTAGGGGGAGGGCTGGCCTATTCCAAAACTCTTTGAGCTGGAGATAGAGGCTTAGTTCATGGACACCCAGTAATGAACAGAAAAAGCCTTTGTCTCCATTGCAGATGACATACTCGTACTAATAAGATTCTGCTTCCACTCTGAAATAAAAATAAAATGGCAGTTCATTCTGTGCACTGTGTTCAGACTGGATAAATGTTAACATATACACTGTCTACAAAAACAAATGATAAAACATAGATATAAAGAAAAATGAAAACAGATACAAAAAGGAGAAAATTTGAATGAAGGTTTCATCCAGCAAGTAAATTTGATAAACATGCTGACATTTGTATTCTCCCACCCAGTCACATTAATTGTACAGTGCAGACTCTGCCTTCTCGTCCATGCTGAATATACTTCTGCTTCACACCTACATGTTGGCAGGCTGAAGACATATAGAAGCCAGCAAGCAGCTTAGCCATTATTCCTGCTCTTCTTTTCATAACCAAACTCAATCTGTTCCAAGAATTACTGAAAACAACTTTATCTGAACTAATGCTTCCTGTGTTTTGGTGGCAGTTTGTTGCTGTGTGTTAGATTGTAAGCTATGACCTACAAATTCCTGTTATTCTGTAGCAGGTATTTATGTAAAAAAAATAACAAGAATACCACACATGAGCAAAACAAAAAACCAAACAAAAAACGCTTCTCCCCAAATGATAACTGCTTACCATAGAATAACATAGGTATATAAGTGATTTTTCAATTGGGAAATTCCCTCACACCATAATATGTAATCCTGAAACTCCAACAACGGGCTAATCTCTAATTGAAGACAATGACAGTGGACTGACCAGGCATCAAAATCTCCACATACAAATGTATACATACTATATACAAAGCAGCATAAAAATATATTCTATACAAAAATATATTGGATAGAATATTAATATTTTGACAGTTTTTCTGTTTGGTTACTGTTGCAGATGAATGTACACCAGTGAAATATGCACTAACATGAGAAATATCTCTCTGGAGGGGGGGGGGGGTTAAAACTAGTCCATTTTTTATGCACACAGAGTTTGAGGAGAAGTTGGAGAGAATTTTGACTTGAGAGGAGATGCATTTAAGGAGAAGTAACAGCTCCTACTAATAAAATAACCCCCAATTAACTTAGTATGGTCAAAAATCCTAATGGTTCCTATTACTTTTGACGGTTTATCTTTGTTCAAGAGATACCTATGTCCATGGAGGCAGAAAGGACAGTTGCTAGCAGGACCACAAGACATAAACTTCACTCATTGAAAACTGGAATCTTAACCCTTAACAACACGTTGCACACCCCTCTATCCTTAAAAGGTATGGTTGGTTCATATATTTGGTCTGTTTCAGTTTGAAAAAAAATGCCAACTGTCATGTCTACCTCTATATATACTGGCTGTCTTGAAAAGGCACCAGACCACAATTCATTGGGGCCATGTGGATTTTCTGGTAATGGTCTGGCCATGGGGAGTTATTAGGAGGTGTTACTTTAAAGGTGAGAATATATGAGAGAAGCCCCTTCATTGAGAGGATCCTAACATTCATATTTTATACTATGTACTCTATACATGAGAATCTCCTCATCTTGAATAGAAGGTTCTGCTGTTTAATATAGGATTTGGAGGTGTTTATCTCACTGAAGTGACTTGCTCATCTTAGGGCATCCACCCCTTGAATCTACTGCACCAAAAGAATTAAGGCATCTTCCCCTTGAATCTACTGCACCAAAAGAATTTGAGGTCAGAGTAAATACACACCTTGAAGCCCATGAGAAACTTAGGAGAAACTTGCTTGATTTTACTTTAAACCCTTCGTATATCAAATATATAAACAAAATGCTTAATTTAATTTATTTATAATTATCTCTGTATTTACTTTTAAAATTAAAAAATATTTATTTACAAAAATAAATATAAGTCCACAGACAGGAAAGGTTATTGCACTTTTTCAGCTACTATTATAAACATGGAAAGAAAACACATAGCCCTTTTAAATTTGTAAAAATGAATTGTTCATATATTAAAAAGTATTAAAAATGATCTATAAATACTGTTCAAAGTTTTATTCATCAAGATTATACTAGTCACAAGGCAATCGATATTTTGATTACAGCAATTGGAGACTTCAACAGCTGTTATCTCCATCTAACCAATGGCTGTTTGAGGATGGTGCAAGATGCGTTTTCCAACAGCTGGAGGATTAAAGAATGACTAACCCTGGCCAAGCCATATGAATGCTAATATAATGGGGACGTTACAGATTATAATAATATATATGTAAATGAAAGTACCACTAAGTATACTTACAAACATCTCAAATTTCATAATCAAGGTACTAAAATTAAAAATGGATTGTTACATTATATATCTTTATCAAGAGCTTTATCTACAAATATCTTAATAAACTTACATGGGAATCTGTTAGATAAAAACAGTTGATAACACAAACTGCAATGCAAATTATGCAGTAATTGAAAAAAAATGTTGTTTGTGTGATCCAGCTTTAAATAATGTTAAAGGAGCAGTAAACTTTTTTTTTATGAAAACACATATTTTACAGAGCATTTCCTGCTGAATAAAACAAGGTCCCTCCCACTGCTGTCAGACAGAAGACCCTGTGAAACCAACCCAACTGTGACAAGTCAACACAGACCAAGAAGAATCCAAACCTGCTACTTCAAACCCAACCCGAGAAGATGGAGTAGTGAGGGTTGCTGTCAGACATTTTATTAAAAAAATATAGCAGTTTAAATAATCAGGAAGTGAATTTACTGTGTTTACTTCCTGATAGTTCTAACTGACAGGAAGTGACAGGAAGTTTCTATCACATTCTATGGAGAACTGTATGTCTCTGACTTTCCTGACTTTCCTCTCCATTAGAATCTAACAGGAAATCTAATTAGAATTTGACCACTAGAGGGCACTGCTAATGTAAAAAAACATTGGTTCAAACTGTAATAACTCTGGAAATATAAATCTCTCGGCAGTGGGAGTACCCTCATTTTACTCAATAGGAAAATTCCTACAATATATATATTTTTCATAAAAAAAGTTTACTGCTCCTTTAACAAAAGTCTTATTACATATAAAAATATAGTTCTTTAAAAGCCATTATAGCTGTTATTAACATTAATAATTAAAAACTTTTTTTCTTTCATGGAAATTGTAAGTGTGGTACAAATAATTGCATAATCTGCCTCTATTAATCATAGATATCCTTTTGAATTGTTGACCATTAATGGGTGACCAACAAGACAGCTCAATAACTATATTGCCTGGTTGAAAAGGGAGCTACATCCAATTACTGCATATTTTGCATTGCAATTGGTGTTATCAACTGTTTTTATCTAACATATTTCCATATAAGTTTATGAAGAAATTTGTAGATAAAGGTCTTAATAAAGATATATAATGTAACACAATCCATTTTTAATTTTAATGGTACTTAAAATTAACATCTACATTAGTAGAATCTTTTAAGTCCCCCATTATATTAGCATTTATATGGCTTGGTCAGAGTTAATCATGCAGGTTTCAATATTCATTACGACAAAGAGAAATGGTCCAGCACCATCATGGTTAAATACGCTTCAAGACTCAAGCATTATAAAAACATTCATTTACTCATGATCATGGTCTTTGATCGTGAGTGAGCACCAGGATGAGTGAAACGCGTTGATCAGAAGCGAGGGTCTGTAACATCTGACTGGTGACCGCATGGAAGTCTTTCCTAGCTTTAGATACGGGTTGCAACGATGAAAGGTATTTTTAATGTAGATTTGTTCTCAATAAAGTACATGAATGTTTTAATACTGCTTGAGTCTTGAAGCGTATTTAACCATGATGGTGCTGGACCATTTCTGTTTGTTGTAACGATTGTTGCTGAATCTCAAGAGAGATTCTTGGAGTAAGCACACATGGTTTCTATTTAAATTGGAAGAATATTGTTTGAGCTTCATCAAAAATATATCTTGGTCATCACAGAAGTTAATCCTGTATAACAGGTACATCATACTTGGACTGTGATTTTGACATTAAGGTTGAAGTCAGAGCTGCTTAAGTTCTTTGGTGTGTTCGCAAGGTCTCAATATTCAATCATTTGTAACTAGTGAACAATTAAAAGTGAATTCATATATGTATTGCAGCAGCACTTATATAGTTTATTTGTCATCATGAGTAAGCGTAGTTCACGTGAAATCCGTTGATGTATTCGGTCTGTCCTTGCATCTAGGAGGTCGTGAGTGAATAAGAGATTTGTATTTGATTTGATTTTAAATGTTTAAATAAATAAGTATCTTTTATATTGGATTGAAGATATCCCATCGTGCAGTCTATTTTTTTATTTTTCTTTCATATGCTACAGACCTGGGGGAGGTCTTTCAATGGACTGAGCACGGGGATCGATCTTCTCCATATTTTTGGCTCACTATGTTATGTGTAAACTCGTCATTCTTGAGCCGCTAAAATCTTTCCATTATTGAAATAGTTTATTTGTTAACATATGACAATGGTTTACAAGATGGCTGCATGATAAGGAAATTGAAAGAGGATCTAAGAGCTTCTTAAAACCCATACATTAGTTAAAAACCCAGTCTTTGGCTAATAATAGGATTCAATTACAGTTGATAACAATCACTGTTTTAGCTCAAAATTCCCCTATTCAATGGGAATCTGTCACATAAAATCCCTGATAACATTTATCATGTGCAATGGGACACAGGCCCTTGTAGAATCTAACATAATCCTTACCTTATGGTCATTAAATTTAAAGGCATAGCACGTTAAATCTGTTAGTGACAGTGACAAATTAAAAGCCTCATGCAAACAAGAGACCTGTTTGATTTAGGTTATTTAAAACCTTACATCCTAATGTATGCAATAAATGTATAAATCTGTCTGCCTTGGATGTATTGGATATCTATGTTTCCTTGCAACCTCTACTGTAGTACTTTATTACAGGAATATCAACCGCTTATTTTCACTTAACATATTCTTCAAGTACTTCCTATGGGTATCCTTTTGAAACGTCGCATGAATAATATCACGAGGCTAGAAGCCGCATTAACCATGTTGCCCTGTTTAAATTGGCGACATGACAACCTTGAGTTGCATAAAAGTGTGAGGTTGTCAAGTCGCCTCTTTAAATGTCATTATTTACTGGCCGCAGATCATAAAAAATGTTCCTGACATAAACCAATAGCATGATGAGAACAGTGGAGACTGACTGTCTGTCGGCTAACTACTGTGTGTGTGGCTGGCAGAGCGGCATACTGTGGCTTCATTTTTGGTCATTTGTGCAGCTACAAGCATATTACATCACAGCATCCTTCCCTTGCAGATTGCTGCCTGGCTCTCGCTCTGACAGAATGCTTTTGATTCCACGTTTCCTGTCATCAGTACCCAGTAACTCCCAGCATCCTTACCTTGCCTCTTTCAGAAAAGAAAACGCTGCCCGGCTCTCGCCCGGTAAAAAACATTAAGTGATGGGTACTGATCACAGGAAACGTGGAATCAAAAGCACACTGTGAGAGAGAGAGTCGGGCAGCGCTCTGCAAGGTAAGGATGCTGGGAGTTGTGGTGTAATACACTGACCGGGGTCATACCGGGTGACTGATTCAATGATGAGAGTGCATCGCTTCGCTTTCTAAGAATGACCCTGTGACAGGGTTCATTCATTCCTCAAGCGCTTGTTAATGCAGCTCCAGTATCAAGAAGGCCAAAAATGCCTTTGGGGTCGCCCCATGGATCATATATTCTTTTGGATAGATTATCCATGATAGGTGGGCTATCAGGAGGGATCCTGGTGCTCCCTCAAGGTCTGAAAGTATTATTTAATTATAAAAAGTGTATATAACCTATGTTAAACATAGGTTATATGTGCTTTATTTAAAAAATGGGCAATTGTCGCATGCATGCATAACCTATCCTAATGGATAGGTTATCCATGCTAGGGGGGTGTTATGAGGGTCATGATACCCCCCTTGAGGTCTGATGCCATTTTTAATAATAAAATTAAAAATATAATTAAAAAGAAAACCATTTTTTACACATATACAGGCAAGGTATGCAACCGCATACCTTGCCTATTAACCCTTTCAGTACCATAGGGGTAGGAAACACATTGCTAATCCATGCCTTCCTACCTCTCTGGTACTCAAAGAGTTAAGTGTCAAATAAAGGACAGGTTCTGTCAAATAAATGGCAGTTCCGTCAAATAAAGAGGTGAAGGTTGAATGGAGTTAGTATGTCGAATATATGCACTATATATTGAAATACTAAGGGGGGGTTAATATGTTGAAGGAGGGGCACATTGTGTAGTGCTTGGTGTACTATTTCTGGTTTTTTTTAACCCTTTGAGTGCAAGAGGGGTGAACAATGCACTTCCCTATGGCATTCAGTGTTGTCCATTGTGCTGAAAGCCTTCTCTTTATTCCCCTACTGGCTAGGTAGGGAAGCAGAAAGAATGCTGTTCAGAATTGTCATACTTCTCCCTGCTGTTACTCCACAGAAAAGTACAGGGAGATGCTAACTACGACAATCTGAGTTAGGTGAAGTAGAAACTGTGATCGGAGTTTACTGAATGAGTCAAATCATCACATTAAAATATCAACACACCCCCTTGCATACAAATGTGTATCATTATTCAGCATTTTCATATGGAAATGAGTCATTATGCTTCATTTCCAAATGGAAATAGGCCATTGTCGATGTGATGAATGAAAATTTGTATACCTGTCGGATTTATGTCGATGTGGGCATCTTTTTGTCGGAGTGCTGGTGATGTAATGTCGTAGATACTTTGGTGAATACTGTGGATGTGCCTACGACATTGCTCTGACAGGACATCAACATTTTTAGCCCTCTCCAAATTTTTGTGCATCTAGCCCCCTGTCTCTCTTCCACTCATTAATCAAAGTGTCTCTGCAGACAATCCTGGTGCAGTTAACATCTTTTTCCAAAATAGGTGTGCAACTTGCTTTGTACACTGATTTGACACTCAAAGGGTTAAAATGCATTTAACCATTTGACTCAAATGCTTTGAGTGCCACCAGGGTTGCATACACAGAGCATTCAAAGGATTTACTCATGACATATTTTACTTGTAATTATAAAACATAAATAGGACACACATTATAGTACCACCAAGATCCTGTACATAACATTTTAATTGATTTTCACGCCTTCCCCATTCTTTTATTAACACTTTCATTGCTCCCATCCTGAAATATGTCTGTTCTTTTACTGCAAATTGATGCTGTAACCTGTTTGTCAACTGGTGGGTTAAATGAGTGATTGCATCAACTGTTCTGTACTAAAAGTCAGCAGCAATTCACTTTAGTCTTTCTTGTACATTATAGCTTCACATAGCAGGAATTTATATTGCACTATAATCATTTTAGGTACCCTGTATAAAATACATTGTTTCAAGTTTATGTTTGAAATATGTCCCAATGGCTATGTGAAACAGAGTAATTAGTAATATAGCAAGTATGATAGTCATTGCTGCAAAGATACTCTTTAACTCTTTGCGTAGGCTGATCAGACCTCACTTGAAAAATGCATACTACTGGGTAGCTTTTATTTCATTGCAGCCCAGAAATATGCATATTTCTTATACATCCTCAGTTAAAGGTGAGGTCTGGTCAACCTATGTTTAGGTGCCAGAGGGGTGAGAAATATGTTGCATTAAACAGATATTTTGTGTTTGTGTGTATGCTCTAAGCCCTTGCGAAGAGGTGGTTTGGGGGACCCCTCTGCCCAATAGATCAGTGGCTGAGCTGCATGTAGATATAGAAAGAGGAGGCTTTGAGGAGAGCCTTTTGCCTTGGATAAACTGCTCAAAGAATTTAACCCTTTTAGTATAAAAAAAAGATGTGGAATGCATTGCTTATATATTGCACACATACATGGAATGAAAAGGGTTAATGTTAAACTTCGGATGGAGATGGGAACAAATAGGAGGTAGATCAATGAGCTAGGGGAAACTCACTTGTGCCTGATGTGCTAGCTGGGGACTGCACAGAACAATAAAGAAAAATACTAATGGTATGCCTACTACTTGGCACAGTGTCTGAAACATGGAAAAATGCAGTTCATCATACTTCACAAAAAAAGTAAGAAGGTGGATCTAATAAGCCTGTTTCCAGCGGTCTGCAAGGTTTTCACAAAGGTACTATCAAGAAGAATGGATACAATACGTGCGAACAAGCAGGCTTCAGGAGCGGTTTCAATACAATGGACCATATCCAGCAGGTGCAACGAGTTATAGAGCGACATAATGAATACAACCTTCCATTATGCATAGCCTTCATTGACTATGAAAAGGCCTTTGACCCAGTGAACAAGCAAGAAATAGATTTTACATCAATATCCTCCAATCAATCTATGACAATATAACTCCATCAATACAGTCCAAAATTATAAGGTCCAGATCAACATAGAAAAAGGTGTCCAACCATGAGACACAATCACCCCAAAACTATTTTCTGCTTGTTTAGAAGAAAATTTCCTCAGGCTAAATTGGGACAAAAAAGGACTTTATATTAATGGAGACTACATACATCACGTACGCTTTGTAGATGATATCATACTCTTGTGCTAGAAGTCATTGAAGAGCTACAACAGGAAAGCAAAAATGTTGGTCTGAAGATGAATATCAACAAAACACAAGTCATGTTTAAAAGATTTACCATACCAAGGAAAATGGACTAGAACTAGAAGAAGTTGACAGATTGGTTTACCTTGGACAGTAAATTTCAACAGATGGAAACACCATGATGGAAACCAAGTGACAAATAAAATTGAGATGGCAAGCATTTGGAAAACTTAGTAGTACTGTCTTTTAGACAACTCTGCTTCAAGCAAAAAGCTTTTTGACCAATGTGTCCTCCTAGTCCTTACATATGGCTGTGAAACATGGACACTGAATGCCAAATCCATACAAATAATTAAGGGTACACAGAGAAATTCTAAATATAATTAAAAAAGACCAAAAAATGTGTGCATGGATTCGTCAGCAAACAAAGGTCTATGACATCATTGAAAGAGTAAAACACCTGAAATGGAAATGGGCATTATCCATAACAAGAATAAATGAAGGTAGATGGACCAAAATTTTGTAATAGATTCTACTTGATACTAAACACCCAAGAAGAAGACTAATGACCAGATGGGTAGATGAAATTACCAATTTTGTTGGTGCACAGTGGAAACAAAAGCCACAGTACTGAAGTTATTGAAGACTTGCTGAGGAGACCTTCATCTGTCAATGGATGAACAATGGATGAAGATGATGATGAAAATAATCTAATAAATAAAAACATATCTAACACAACATATATGTAATTTTGCAATATGTTTTAAAATTGTCTAAGTTGTTTATGGTGACAGTTACATTTTAATGGAGGATGTAATGCTCATTGCAACCTCCATTGAAAGTGCCATTCAATAATATTGGCTGGTGCTCTCATAGGTTGGCCACTAGACATGCCTCTCTTGATAAAAGGTTTCCACTAAGTCAAAACATTTGAGAACCACTGACAGGCACCTTTCACAAGGAATTACCTAACACAGAGATGTTGCTTTGGTTGTGTCGTCAATGGTGAAATATATCACGCTGGACTATGGTGTCTTTCACATGGATGACTATCAGCCTGTGTCAGATCACCAAAATCCAGCATGCTGTAACTTTACTGCATTCCCTCAGAAAAGCAGTAAAGTTGCAGTAAGAAAGGTAAGTATGGCGGCCTAAGGGGTAACCTGGCATATTTTACACACATATGCATTAATGGGAGTTGCGATGCTCAACTCAACCTCCAATGAGTGGCCAACCTATGTTAGATCCAGCAAGTAATACTGGTTGAATCTTATGTGGGCTGGCCATCAGATATGCCTTTCCTTTATCTGGAATGGCAATGGAACACAAAAGAGTGGTTTGTTGCCCATGTAAAATAGGCCTTATAGAACAATCTCCAGGATTATACTTGGTGAATTAGTAATTCCTTTATGTGTCTTTGGGACATAATCTGACAGTGAAACAAAATACCTTAAGACTGGTCGGCACTGGCATTAAAATCTTCCTTCCCAGAAAGTGTTGGCCAACATTATTACAAATAGTGTCAGTATATTCTACAATGCCATACAAATCTCATTCAGGCTGATAAGATCTGTTGTTTACTGTGATGATGTATGAACTAAATCATCAGCAAATACAAGCAACTGATAATGTTATTAAAAAAATACATAAATAGATGTACCAGACATCTGTATGATATACTCCTACTTATATACATCATCTTTTTAATTTATGAGCCACTTATTCTGTAGCTAGGGTTCCCATTAATTCTTTAAAATTTGTATTAATTGTAATTTTCAATACCAGGAAAGACAATATATTAAAAAATAAAATAATACAGCATACACACTGTATGTATGTATGTGGAACGAAATGTTTGCATTGGAAACAGTGTACTAGTTATGATACCATCTGCTCCTGTTTTCTGTTGTTCCCTTATATGGAAAATACAGAGAAATACTGTGAAGCTGCAAATAGGAGTTTCCATGCTGAACGTTCTTCTACATGTATTGATTAAAGTAGTTTGCATATAATTACATGTGGTCCCATTGATTAGCATGGGAGACTCCAGGGATTAAGATTAGCAAAATATATTTGCTATACTGATAAAGGAGCTGGCACAATTTTTTCCACTGACATTGATACCTAAGCTAATGGTAAACATGAAAGAAAATTAAACATTTTTCTTGTATATTTACTGTTCATCCAGTAGTAGATAAATTCCAACTTTTACATACTATATATTGAAATAATCTTTTATTTCATTGGATGCCACTGAATTGCAGAAACGTGATGTTTTCAGGAAGTAAAACACAAAACAAGCAGCTAGAGAGAGAGAGAGGATGGTAGGCTATTTTGCAATGCTTTTATTTAGCAAACATAAGGAAGCAGAGGCTCGTAGTGTGTGCTATCACTATGACCACCTGGATTAAAAAGAAAAGGAGGAGCTGGAAGGACAGTGATGCATCCAGTGAGTTTGAGGAAGACAAAGTGACCACTACCAGCATAGAAGGGTTTGGAAGCCCTGATTCCCCAGACCCAATAATGTCCAGTCCCCTTACATCATCCCTAGGGATCTGGGGTAAAATTATTAGCAAACCAGCAAAGGCAATTGAAGAACTGGATAGTCAGCTACCTGTGCCTGCTGCTACTGCTGCCTTCTGATTAGGAGAAGGAGGAGGAAATGATGGCAAGTATGACAGCCGGGGACTCTAAGTCACAGTTGCCATCCCCAAGCAGTCCCACTACTACAACCATGCAGCAGCTAAAGACTCTGAGTGTTGGGGGAGAGGGAGAGGGTGATGGTGAAATTGATGTTGTTAGAGAAGCAGCTGTTGGGACTAGTGTGACTGCAGTAGATCCTCGTGATGAGGAGGAAAGTGAAGACGAACAGCCAGACTCACAGTCAAGGGAGCCCACAACATTCCCCTTACCCTGTTATCCTCCCCCAGCATTGTGCCTCTGAGACATGAGATATGCTATTGAGGAAGGCAGAACTGGCAGTAGTACCATCAGCACAGATCAGCTACCTATGCCTGCTGCTAGAGTTGCCAGTCTGCCTTCTTCACTTCAAAAGATGGTAAGTGTGACAGTAGAGGATTCTTTGTCACATTTTTCATCATCGGCAACCAGACTCTCATAGAGCAGCAGCAGCAGGAAGGGACTGATGATGGTGGTGATGAGGGTGATAGTGAAGCAGGTGGGGTGGAAGAGACATTAATGGCCTTTTTATCTCAAAGCAATAAGGAATGGGATACCGAGATACAGACGGGGATTGGCATCATCGGCACTAGCAGAACTGAGATTGCAGAATTTGGGGAGTCTGCTGATGCTGTAATTCCTGCTCCTGTTGCGTTGCAAGGGCAGAAGCATGATGATAAGCAGTCTATTGTGCCACAGACTACTGTGGACACAGTGAGAATGGGGTACAGTGACGTGGGGCTAGTACAGGTTCCACTTTCCATGAGCAATACTCCTCCTGGACCTAGTTGAAATGCTGATTCTGAAGTGGCAGCAGCAGCAACATTATCCTCTGCTCCAGTCAGTGAAGAGGATTGTGGAGGAGAAGAAGAAAGAGGCCATTCTTCTCCACCTTTCCCCTCCCCTCTGAAGTCCTAGGTGTGGGACTATTATTCTCCTCGGGCAGGCACATTGTATGATTTGTGAGAAATCAGGGGAAAGAAGGGAACGCATCTTGACACGTGAAATAAGTTAAAGCCAAAACCCCACAAAATAAATCAGGTTCCACTGTTGCTGAACCTCCTGTCTCTCCCCAAAGGCAACAAGAGGTGAAGTGAAAATGAAAGAGGAGGAACAATAGAGAAACTCAGCCAGAAAGTTTGATTGTGAGTTACGTGCCAATTTATTATTTATCTTTATTTTTTTATTAACTGTCCCCCCAGTCCCAGTCAAGAACCCCCCAAAAATGTCCCTGTTCAACTGATTCATTCCCCAGACTCCACCTACACAGGTACCCTCAGACCTCTTTTATACCATGCCTGTGGGAACAAAATAACATTTGCTGTGCGTTGTATGTAAATTCAGTCTTCCCATTGATTTCAATGCAATAAGCTAAGCAAAAAAATGGAAAAACAGCACTTTTAATGAGAAATTTTCCACTAGGCAATTTTTTGCCGATTTTGGTTTGAGGCAAGAATTTTCCCCCGTCCCTAAATGAGAGCACTGTCAACAGTGACATCCCTACAACCAGAAAGCAAATTCAACGGCTACATTCAGATATATACAACATCTACTTTGAGGTATATGGGTGAAAGGCTGAAGAAATGGAGGCTCCTGTTATCTGAGATACAACCCATGAACATCAAGCGTGCAACATAAATAAAGGTCTTCCCTTAACCTTGAATTATACATATGAAAAGAACAAACATTGCACCACTGTCGATCTGTTCACAGTCGTAGGAACACAACTGTGACCAATCTTCTTAAAATCAATAAACTTTATTTGGAAGCATAAAACATCATACCTGCAGTCAAAAATCTCAGCAACATAGTAGCAAGACTTACGGAGCGGACACGAGCAGGTTACATATAATATGACAATCAATGCGTTGGCGCTTAGCATGATCATACACACAGTCGTGTTCCTGTGAGTGAGAACAGATCGACAGTGGTGCAATGTTTGTTCTTTTCAACAGTGACATCCCTACCAGTCCACATTCAGAAGAATAAAACTGTGTTTTATAACTGATGTCCCCTGGTACTGATGAGAGACAATATAATTATTTATCTTCCCATTTTTTTTAGTTACTTCATTATGCTCTTGAATATTTCAATGAACAAGAGAGAGTGGTGCTCTGTCAGAACTTGTCCAAGACAGCCCTGGATCAATCTTACTATGAATCGGCCAACCTCAATGGGTACGCCTAGGGCAAACGTACATATTTGCCATTGCAGCCCAACATTTATTAGCTTCCAATGCCAGTTTTGTATAGTGCTCATTAAATACAAGACCATAATACACCTTTTAATAGTAATAATAATTATATGAGGTTTAATGTAAGTGACTCTCAGTTATTCTGCCACAGACAGGATATCCTCATTCCTAAAATATGTATTTTTAATCTCAAAGTGAATGCATTAATTAAAAAATCAAATATATCTTGTCATTGCACATACAGAGGTTTAGCCATATGTTTGCCACTTCTGTGAGATTATAGTTTCAGAAGTGTGCTGGCATGTTAGAAACACATGAGATGGGAGGTAACCTGGAGGGGCTCCTTCACCATGATGACACTGTGTAGGAGCGAGTGTCAGGAGAGCCACGGCACCATTTTCTATTTTTGGAAGGAACTTGTTTTTTTTAATCCCATTATACCCTCTTTTTCTAGGCCTCAGAGGAGAAAGGGTCAAAGCTACTTTAAAGGGATAGTATTGCTTGAAAATAATTTTATTTTATATTTTAGCCCTTAAAAAAAAACATTAAAAATGATATAAGTCTTATCTCCCAAACCTTTATGGTTTGGGAGATATTAGCAAGTAAAGTTAATAATAATAAAAGTAAAATTCCCTTTTTCTGGCTGTTTTAGCCATTTCTGCCAACTAGTGGACAGATTTGGAATCCGGTACACAGATCAGCCAGCAGCTCTTTAGCAGTGCCGAGATCACGATCTTTAAAAGAACTACTTCATTGGAACTGTCTACAAAGTGTGCCTGGCTTGAAAGAACACTTTGTAGACAATTCCAATGAAGAAATTCTTTTTAAAGATCATGATTAGTGATGATCGAGCACCCCAATGCTCGGGTGTTCGGGTGCTCTGGCCGAGCACCCCCGGAGGCTCGAGTGCTCGGCCGAGCACCCGAGCCCCATTGAAGTCAATGGGAGGACTCGAGCATTACACCAGGCACCCCCTGCTCTGATGAGGGGAGGGTGCCTGGTCCATAGGAAAAGGGCAGAAAATGATGGAAACACCACAGAAATGGTTCAGGGACAGCATAGGGAGGATGTCTGGATGCATCTTGGACTCCAACGTCGCTGCTGGGAACGATGTTTCGCCCGTAGTACGCCATTTTTACAGACTGACCGTAAAACACACAAAAAGGAAGATAAAAACGACTTTAGGCGAAAAATTGTTACCAAACAGTATTTGCTGTATATTTACTTGTATATCATCTGCAAATTCTGCAAAAAATGTCATGGATTTTTCGGAACTGGGGCCATGATTAAGAGGGAAACGTGCGCAGAGGCAAATTCTGCAAAAAATTTCCTCGATTTTTCGGAACTGGGGCCATGATTAAGAGGGAAACGTGCGCAGAGGCAAATTCTGCAAAAAATTTCATCGATTTTTCGGAACTGGGGCCATGATTAAGAGGGAAACGTGCGCAGAGGCAAATTCTGCAAAAAAGTTCATCGATTTTTCGGAACTGGGGCCATGATTAAGAGGGAAACGTGCGCAGAGGCAAATTCTGCAAAAAATGTCATAGA
Organism: Rhinophrynus dorsalis; assembly: GCA_037306005.1. Classification (NCBI taxonomy): domain Eukaryota; kingdom Metazoa; phylum Chordata; class Amphibia; order Anura; family Rhinophrynidae; genus Rhinophrynus; species Rhinophrynus dorsalis. Next base: position 131,075,466 of record CM074724.1, read on the forward strand.
TTTTTCGGAACTGGGGCCATGATTAAGAGGGAAACGAGCGCAGAGGCAAATTCTGCAAAAAATTTCATAGATTTTTCTGAACTGGGGCCATGATTAAGAGGGAAACGTGCGCTGAGCCGACCATCTAAAACATTATGGGTGAGGGTCTGCTGCGGAGCTGACCATCCTAAACATTATATGCGAAGGCCCGCTAGTGAGCTGACGCTATAAAACATTATATGAGAGGGCCCGCTAGAGAGCTGACCCAATAAAACATTATATGAGAAGGCCCGCTGGTGAGCTGACCTATACAAAAATTGTCAAACTGCGCCCGCTGGTGAGCTGGCCCTATATAAAAATTATATCACAGGGCCCGCTGGTGAGCTGGCCCTATATAAAAATTATATCACTGGGCCCGCTGGTGAGCTGGCCCTATATAAAAATTATATCACTGGGCATATGGAAGAGAGTCAACCATACACCCGTTTTTTGGGTGGAAGGGGTGAATGGGAATACAGAGTATTCCCATCATTGTAAATAACATATATAAAGTCACTTTATGTTCCCCCGGGGCTTTCCTCCAGTGGAGTGGAGAAGTCAGGGGAAATCCAGGCCTTGTTCATTTTTATAAGTGTCAACCTATCAGCATTTTCGGTGGAAAGGCGGATACGCTTATCTGTTATGATGCCACCAGCAGCACTAAATACCCGCTCAGACAGAACGCTGGCGGCAGGGCAGGCCAGCACCTCCAAGGCGTAGAGTGCCAGTTCATACCACGTGTCCAGCTTGGACACCCAGTAGTTGTAAGGCACAGAGGGATCATTGAGGACGCTGACACGGTCTGCTATGTACTCCTTCACCATCTTCCAAAACTTTTCCCTCCTTGTGACACTAGGCTGCGCATCAGGGTGAGGGTGCTGGCGGGGTGTCATGAAGGTGTCCCAAGCTTTGGAGAGCGTTGCCCTGCCTTTTTCGGAACTGCTGTGTGCTCCCCTTTTCTCCCCTTCTCGGTTGGCCAAGGTAGCACGTACTCTGCTGCCAGCGTTGTCAGATGGAAAATTTTGGAGCAATTTTTCGACAAGAACCTTCTGGTATTGCACCATTTTGCTTGTCCTCTCCACCGGAGGAATGAGAGATGAGAAATTCTCTTTGTAGCGGGGGTCCAGAAGGGTGAACACCCAGTAATCCGTGTTGTCTAAAATGCGTATAACGCGTGGGTCACGGGAAAGGCAGCCTAACATAAAGTCAGCCATGTGTGCCAGAGTACCAACAGGCAAGATTTCGCTGTCCTCACCAGGAGGATGACTCTGAATCTCCTCATCCTCTTCCTCCTCTTCTGCCCACCCACGCTGAAGAGATGGAACTAAAGTTCCATGGCTACCCTCTGTAGCGGAGGCAACCGTGTCTTCCTCCTCCTCCTCCTCCGCCTCCTCCAATTGTCGCTGAGAAGACGAAGTGAGGGTGCTCTGGCTATCACCTTGTGTAAGCTCTTCCTCCCGCATTTCCACCTCTTCCACATGCAAAGCGTCGGTTTTAATTGTGAGCAGCGAGCGTTTCAGTAGACACAGAAGTGGGATGGTTACACTGATAATAGCGTTATCGCCGCTCACCATCTGTGTCGATTCCTCAAAATTGCGTAAAACCTCACAGAGGTCTGACATCCATTCCCACTCCTCACTTCTGATAAGAGGAAGTTGAACGGAGAGGCGACGACCGTGTAACAGCTGGTACTCCACTACTGCCCTCTGCTGCTCACAAAGCCGGGCCAACATGTGGAAGGTGGAGTTCCAGCGCGTGCTCACGTCACACAGCAGCCGGTGAGCTGGCAATTGTAAGCGCTGCTGCAGCTTCAACAGGCCGGCTGAAGCTGTCGATGACTTACGGAAATGTGCACACACGCGGCGCACCTTGGTCAAGAGATCATGCAAATTGGGGTAGGTTTTTATAAATCGCTGAACCACTAAATTAAATACATGCGCTAGGCATGGTACGTGTGTGAGCTTGCCGAGCTCCAAAGCCGCCACCAAGTTACGCCCATTATCACACACAACCATGCCTGGTTGCAGGTTGAGTGGCGAGAGCCACTGCTCGGTCTGGTGACTAATCCCCTGCAACAGCTCTGAGGCCGTGTGCTGTTTGTCCCCAAGGCAGATCAGCTTCAGCACGGCCTGTTGACGCTTCCCCACTGCAGTGCTACACTGCTTCCAGCTACCGGCTGATGGGTGAGTGGCGCTGCGCGCAGAGAATTCGGAGGTGGAAACAGAGGAGGAGGAGCCAATAACGTAGGTGCTGGCGGAAACCCTGATGGAGGTAGGGCCCGCAATCCTCGGCGTGGGTAGCACCTGTGCCATCCCAGGGTCCGAGTCGCTCCCAGCCTCCACGACATTCACCCAGTGTGCCGTCAGGGAAATGTAGCGTCCCTGGCCACAAGCACTTGTCCATGTGTCAGTCGTTAAGTGGACCTTCCCAGTAACTGCGTTGGTCAGGGCACGGGTGATGTTACGGGACACATGGTGGTGTAAGGCGGGGACGGCACACCGGGAAAAGTAGTGGCGGCTGGGGACTGCGTACCGAGGGACAGCTGCTGCCATCAGGCTGCTGAAGGACTCAGTCTCCACAAGCCTAAATGGCAGCATTTCGATGGCCAGTAATTTGGAAAGGTGTGAGGTTAGTGCTATGGCCTGTGGGTGGGTGGCTGGGTATTTTCGCTTGCGCTCAAATGCCTGGGGTACGTCATTTGGACGCTGAGCTGGGACAGGGAAGTGGATGTGGTCGCTGATGGTGCTTCAGATGGTACAGGTGCAGGGCGGGAGGTATGCGGGCCTGCGCCTTCGACAGGCGATTGGCCAGCACCGAAAACAGGGGAAGAGGAGGCAGTGGTGTGGCCTGCAGACACAGATTGGCGATCCGGGCGTTCCTCCCACTTATTACGGTGCTTGGATGCCATGTGTCGGATCATGCTGGTGGTGGTGAGGTTTCTAGTGTTCATGCCTCGGCTTATTCTGGTGTGGCACAGGTTGCAAACTACAATTTTTTTGTCGTCCGCACTTTCCTTAAAAAAACGCCATACCGCGGAACACCTAGCCCTTGGCAAGGGAGATTTATGCAAGGGGGTGCTCCGTGGAACATTTGCGGGCCGGTTTGGTGCGGTCCGCCTTCTTTCTTTAGCCACACCACTGCCTCTTCCAGCCTGTTGCGGTGCTGCAGATGGCTCACCCTCAGGACTGCTGTAATCGCTCGGCTCTCCACCTTCCCAGGTGGGGTCAGTCACCTCATCGTCCACCAAGTCCTCCTCCACTTCCTCACTCTGATCATCCTCCTCATTTCTTGATCCCACCACATACTCAGTCATTGACAACTGTATATCATCCTCCTCATCAAGGTCTTGAGACAGTAATAGTGGTTGATTTGATGGCAACTGTGTCTCATCATCATCATCATCCACTTCCTTTGACCTTAAATGCCGTTCCCCTCTGTCATCTTCTTGTGATTGGGTACCCTCTAGAGGTTGTGAATCAGGGCACAAGATTTCATGTTCCTCTGCAAGCGTGCTTGGAGAGAGGTTCAAATGAAGGATTGGTGATGAGACGAGCTCCTCACTATATCCCAGTGTGGGATCACTTCTTTGACCAGACCCTCTATGGTGGGAGGAAGGATGATCAGGGTGAGGATTATGTTGACCAGACTCTTGGCTACTGAGAGTGGACTTGGTGGAAGACAGGGTGGTGCTTAACCGACTGGAAGCAGTATCACCTGAAATCCAACCGACCACCTGTTCGCAGTGGTCTGACCTCGAGAGTGATGTCCTGCGACGCCCTGTAAACTGAGACATGAAGCTAGGTATGGTGGATGTCTTTCTTTCTTGTGCTCTGGCACCAGGCACAGTTTCTACGCGTCCTGACCCGCGCCCTGAACTATCAGGATCACGTCCACTTCCCCGTCCCTTTTTACCCGCCTTCTTCATATTACACGGAATATGTGCTGCTAATCTGCAACTTTGCACACTAAACAGAATGTGCTGCTTATCTGCGGCTAGGCACAGTGAATGGAATATGTGACTTTTATTTTTTACACTTTGCACACTAAACAGAATGTGCTGCTAATCTGCAACTTTGCACACTAAACAGAATGTGCTGCTAATCTGCAACTTTGCACACTAAACAGAATGTGCTGCTTATCTGCGGCTAGGCACAGTGAATGGAATATGTGAATTTTATTTTTTACACTTTGCACACTAAACAGAATGTGCTGCTAATCTGCAACTTTGCACACTAAAAAGAATGTGCTGCTAATCTGCAACTTTGCACACTAAACAGAATGTGCTGCTAATCTGCAACTTTGCACACTAAAAAGTATGTGCTGCTAATCTGCAACTTTGCACACTAAACAGAATGTGCTGCTAATCTGCAACTTTGCACACTAAACAGAATGTGCTGCTAATCTGCGGCTAGGCACAGTGAACGGAATATGTGACTTTTTTTTTTAAACTCTGCCCCCCAAAACAAAATAAACTGCTGCCCCCACACACAATAGTCCTAAAAAGGACTTTTGGGTCTTTTTGTTGTTGAAACACACTTTTCTTCTCCCTACACTGACTTTCCCTTCCTATCCTCATCTCTCCCTGGCTAAGACTGAGCCGAACTCGCTGGTCAGGTGCTATACAGCACCCGATCACGGGTTCTGGCCAGCCAATCAGTGTAATGCCAGCAGCCAACATGGCTGCTGGCATTACACTGATGTCAGAGCCTCCCCGCACGTTTATTGGCTGCGCTGCAGCCGCGAAACGTGCGGGGAGGAGACCCGAACATGGCGGGCGAGCACATGCGGTACTCGTACGAGTACCGCCATGTGCCGAGCAGAGCGATGCTCGAGCCGAACCGAGCTTCGGCCGAGCATGCTCGCTCATCACTAATCATGATCTCAGCACTGCTGAAGAGCCACGGCCCGTCTGCGTACCGGATTCCAAATCTGAAGGCTTGAGCAGTGACGTCACTTCAGGGGAAAACTTTACTTGCTAATATCTCCCAAACCATAAAGGTTTGTGAGATAAGACATATCATTTTTAATGTTTTTTTAATGGCTACGGTATAAAATAAAATTATTTTCAAGCAATACTATCCCTTTAATCTAAGTTAATATTGCTATGAGACAATAGCATGATCAAAATTGTACTTGAGGAGTTGACATCACCTGATATGAAACTATTTATCTCCAGATATTTTGATCTCTTTTATCTCTTCTCTCTTGCTGTGCTACAGCCGTGTGCTACCCTCCAAATAGTTGACCATCTTATTTCTCACCTTTCTAAGAGCACAGCATTGAAAGTTGTTACTTTCAAGGATCAGGCAGATAAACACACGGATTGTTTTAAAGACAAATTTCAAAGCCTCAAGGGCTGTCTTACTTTCAGCTTCTTCAATGGCATGAGTGACTATAGCCATGACTGTTTGAAGGTAGCAGCTATTAATTGTAAAAGAAAGCATAAGGCAGGGGCAATCCATGTGTTACATAAAAAAAATTGGGGGGAGATGCACAAAGATTTGATAAAGAGGTGATAAAGTGGCGATGACTATCACTTCTCCATGTCCTATGTTATTCTATGGAGCCAAGGCACTAATATTTCTCCAGCTTTGGAGATCTTGGTGAATAGGCTCTATAGAATAACTCAGGACTTTGAGGTTATATCACTGGAGAAGGTATATCTGCATTATCACCTCATTACCTCACATTAGGCATAATCCCCAAGGAGTTCCAAGTTTAGATACTCAGCCAAATGTCTACTTACTTTTATGGTTGGGCACCGATAATGTGACTATCACACAGCAGTTTGATCAATGCTATCAGCAGATGGCTACAAACTTTGCAATTCCTGATGTCCAGAGGAACACTTCCTCAATAACTTGGCAAACATAAAGGGTGAAATATGTTTTTAATACAACGTCATTTCACCGAGGTCTAATCTGATGATAGATCCTAAGTGATTTCAAGTAACAATCCTGTGGTTCATCTGAAAATTATCCAAATCCATCTAGGATATATGTGTACGACTGATTATTCATGGAGATTGAAGTTGACTGAATGTAAGATTTGGTGGAGAGATCTGTCCTGATTCCTGACCACTTGACCTCTGATTAAGTGTGCTTTTAACAAACTAATAGCTTTGGTTTGCATAGTTGTTTGTGAGTTGATACATATCTATGTTTATGATTAGTGTTGAGCGAGCACCCCGATGCTCGGGTGTTCGGGTGCTCTGACCGAGCACCCCCTGAGGCTCGAGTGCTCGGCCGAGCACCCGAACCCCATTGCATTAAATGGGAGGACTCGAGCATTACACCAGGCACCCCCTGCTCTGATGAGGGGAGGGTGCCTGGTCAATGCCCCCCTTCATCTCCACAATGCCCCTCTTCCACAATGTCCCCCTTCCACAATGTCCCCCTTCCACAATGTCCCCCTTCATCTCCGCAATGTCCCCCTTCATCTCCGCAATGCCCCCTTCATCTCCGCAATGCCCCCCTTCCACAATGTCCCCCTTCCACAATGTCCCCCTTCATCTCCGCAATGTCCCCCTTCATCTCCGCAATGCCCCCTTCATCTCCGCAATGCCCCCTTCATCTCCGCAATGCCCCCCTTCCACAATGTCCCCCTTCATCTCCGCAATGTCCCCCTTCATCTCCGCAATGCCCCCTTCATCTCCGCAATGCCCCCTACCTCCAGTCCCTGGTGGTCCAGCGGAGCGTCTGCAAGATCTGTGCCTCCTCCGGCACAGATCCCTGCCACCCGAACATGGCGGGCGAGCACATGGCGGTACTCGTACGAGTACCGCCATGTGCCGAGCAGAGCGATGCTCGAGCCGATCCGAGCATCGGCCGAGCATGCTCGCTCAACACTATTTATGATATTTTATTAAAAACATACTATACTATACATTTATTTTGTTTAGGTCCTTGAAAGGAGAAGACATTTTTAAGGTAAGTCTATTTTTTATGGTTGTTAATTTTTCACATATTTGGTGTGCATATATGATATTTTTTGGGTAGTATTTTATATATTTATACACTAATATGTGTTTACTTTAGCACATGAATCATTTCTATTTTGTATGTTAAAACATAAAGAGTACAATATACAAGGTGAGCACATCTGATATAAAATTGAATAATGCTATCAGAGAATAGTATGACAAGTGCACAAGTTTAACAGCTTGGCATGTTTGTAAAAACACCTCCATCAAAGAACTTGTTTAAGTAATTAGCCCACTTTTATATATAGCCCTCTTCTGGAGACTGCTTCCTTCATGCAGAGTTTCCCATCAGCAGGGATAGGCGAAAATTTCCACCTCAAAATGAAATGGGCGAAAAATGTCACTTTCCGCTTGGCGAGAAATTTCCTGCAAAAAGTGTTGATTTTCCGCTTTTCACTGCTTTTTCTGCCTAGCTCATTCCATTGAAATCAATGGGAGCATTGAAGTTACACACAATACACAGAAAATATTATTTTATTTTCCAAAGGCATAGTATAAAAGGGGCATGATGGTGCCTGTGTTGGTGGGGTATGGGGAAAGAATCAGTTGGACAGGGGATGATTTTTGGGGGGTTGTTTACTGTGATTGGGGGTAGTTAATAAATAATAAATCTTTAAATAAAATACCCCCCCCCATAAAACATGGTATAAAAGGGATCTGAAGAGGGTAGACTTATTAGAGGCCCAAGACCTGAAGAAATATTGCCCTACATTGATTGTAGGTCTTAGGCTTGTTAGAAACAAACCCCCAAAAAAATTTTATTTTTTTGTACAACTATTTTTTTTTTATTTCAAAGCACAAGCCCTGAGAAAAATATAAAAATGCCCTACTGGCCGAGTGCCAGCAGGTCATGTTGGCCAGTGGCCCCTGGCCATTGTCAAATGTCCCCCTGAGTTCATAATTGTGGAATTTGCAACTGCTGTTTTTACTGCTGCTACTTGAGTTGTTTAAGCAGCATGATGATTAGTCAGCTGAAAGGGAATGGGTTCAACAATAGCAGTAACATGGAAGATGGATGATAAAGGTTCCACTTGCCATGACTGTCTCCAGTGATGCGCCTGAGGCAGTAGCAGCACAGTAAGTAGCCCCCAGTCTATGTGGAGAAAAGAAGAAGTTGGCCATTAATTCTTGTCCAACTGCCCCTCCTCCAAAATCATGGGTGTGTTTTTATTAGAATATCATTTTTTCCCTTGAGAGCAGGAACTGTGGTTCTCATCAGCAACTGCAATATGCACAGTGTGTGTGTGGTAAATAACATCTGGGGGCACAACTGTATCCAAACACCATGACACCCGAAACCAAGTACTGCTGCGGTCACTATACCCCCCCATACACCATCTTCTCCACCATCATCATCACCACCACACCTAGGTGCTGCTGCTCTATTACAGACATCTCACTGCTGCATGGAGGAGACAAGCAATGTGACAGAGGGTCCCCTAATGTCACACTTGCCATTTCTTGGTGACCTGATGAAGGCAGACTGGCAGCTGTAGGAGCAGGCACAGGCAGCTGATCTGTGCTCCTGCTGGTGGTGGTATTAATTGTGTGCCTGCTCTCTCTCCAACAACAGTTCTGGCCTCTTAGTCTTCAGAATCATGTTCCACTTGGACACTTTAGTGAAGGGAAGGGGAGGACTCCCAGTCCCAGGGTCAGAGCAATGGTATGGGCTCCCTTGACGTCTAGTCTGGACGCTCTCAAATGTTTCGTCTACCACTCCGGCTGCTTCACCATTACTGCTACTTCTGCTAACACCAACCACATCAAGTTCAGCTGCAGAGTCTTCCTCCTCAGTGTCACAGTCACTAGTAATATGAGGATATTGTTGTTAATTACCCCCTCCTTCACTCCTAAAACTAACAAGCTGCTAAACCTGCTTAGTAGCAGTAGTAGTAATAGCACTGGTGGGACTGTTTGGGGATGGCAAGTGTGACTTAGGGTTCCTTGCTGTCACATTTGGCATCATTTTCTCCTTCCCTCCCTCCTGAGTACTACAAGACACACTAGCAGCAGGCAAAGTATTGGTGGCAGCAGGTTCAGCGCTGGCAGCAGGAACAGCATTGGACACAGCAGGGGCAGCACATGTGGCAGCAGGTACAGCAATGGTGGCTGCATGTACAGCACCGATGGCAGCAGAGGCATAACATCTGGAAGCAGTTACGGCACTAGTGGCAGCACATCTGGCAGCAGGTACAGCAATGGTGGTTGCAGGTACAACATTGGTGGCAGCAGGGGCAGCATGTACAGCAATGTTGGCTGCAGGTACAGCAATGGTGGCACTGGCAGCAGGGGCAGAACATCTTGGAGCAGGCACAGGAAGCTGACCTGCCCTGCTCTCACTAATACTACCCTTTTCTCCCTTCCTTCCCATTCCATTTTCTCCCTGCCTTCCCTTTAAATTCCCCAAGATCCCTTGGGGTGATTTAGGGGGACTGGACAGCATTGATTCAGTACTGCTAGTCACTTCCTCCTCCTCCTCTTCAGACTCAGTGGACGCATAATAAGGGTCCCTCCACTTCTTCCTTTTACTGCTTATAGTAATAGCAGTCACTATGAGCCTCTCCTGCCTCAGTTTAACAATTAATTCACAGCAGAACAGCACAGCACGTCTGCCAGCACGTCAAGTTTTTACAGTGAAAAAGTGAAAACAACGTAAATCAATGGGCGGAAACTTTCTAGCCACTGAAAAATTCGCGGGGAATTTTGGCCAATGGGCGAAAAATGTGGAAATTTTACTCGTTGTTTTAAAAGCGTATTTTATCACGAAAAATTGGACAATAACATGGTTTTCCCTGAATTTCTCGCAGGAACACGGCGACAACTGTTGCCCATCCCTACCCATGAGTTCTTTGACTGGCACAAAGATGCTGGTCTGTTACACTTAGTGTTTACAATATTTTCTGATACCAAAATTAAATTTTATATCAGATGTGTACACCTTATACTGTATATTTGTGTGGTCCAGAAGCACAGCCACATGGTCAGAAATTCTTCTGATTCTTGGTTAGGAGGAAGCTCACGTTCATGCCCTTTCAGCAGCTCACATTCTGGGAACTGACAAAATGGTGATGGCTTCCTTAGCCATCAGCATCTGGATCCAAGCAGGAACTGGAAACTCAGCCAGGTTGTGCTCAGGTATGTGGTCTTCTGGTTGTGGATCTGATGGCATCTCAGTCAAACCTCAAGGTGCCTCTGTTTTGTTGTAGAACCAAGAACCCTCACAATCTCTCTGTAGTTGCAGAGGACATTCCATGGTGGTGTCTCCTGGCATATGAGTTTCATCCTTTAACTCTGATTCCCAGAGCATTACGAAAGGACAGCTTAGAGCAGGTACATGTAATCCTGATTGCTCCTTATTGGCCTTGTAGGGTATAGTACCCAGGTCTTCTGAATCTATCCTTTGCTGAGCCACTTCATCTTCCACACCTTCTAGACTTCTTCACTCAGGGACCATTATGTCATCCCAAAGGTAGTTTGGCTCTTGTAACGAACTTTCTGGGAATGAACAAGTTTCATGTAATGTGTTTCATAGGGTCTGGTCCTTGTTCTCAAGTGGTGTGAAGACCAGGGGTCATGGACGCATTCTTTTTGTCTTCCCATTATTTTGACCTTTCTTGAGGATGGGCTTATTCTTGGTTCTATAAAAGTCCAGATTTCACATTTATCTGTTCTTTTTCAGAGGCGTTTTGCCTTTCTCCTGGATGTGCAAACCTTTGTACAAAGGATGGTTGTTTGTTTTAGGATGCCACTCCTCAGTGTGACTTTCAAGTCCTAGGAGTGCTTCAGAAGGAATCTTTTTTAGCCTTTGGCCTCTGTATCCTTTTCTTTCTTTCCTGCTTGCAATTGTGTCTGTCCAGTGTGTGGACAAACTACAGGCTTTGTCTTGTATTCCTCTCTTTCTGATCATTTATAAAGATAGGGCAGTTTTATGAAGTTCCTTTTCTTTCTTTCCAAGGTGATTTTCAAATTAACCAGGAAATTGTTCTTCTCTCTTTGTCTAGCCCTATCTAACAAACAGGAGCTGGAGGTTCACTGCTTGGATGTAGTTAGGCATCTGAAGTACTCTGCTCATGGCATGGGATCTTTCTGTAAAGTGGACTAAAATTTTGTTGTTCCTGAGGGCCCACATGTGAGCCAAATGGTGTCTAAGGTGAAAGTAACCTCCTGGATAAAGGCAACCGTTCACCTGTCCTATGTCCTTAGGAAAAAGCCTGTGCCTTTTATGGACGCTGCACATTGCATCAGAGTGTTACACAGTAAATTTGGTTGAAAAAAATCAACAAGTCCATCAAGTATAACTTTTGCCACAGTATAACCCAGAAAATAAGCATTCTGGACTCCAAAATGGATATTAGTCTGTTTACCAGAACTTCTTGTTTCACCTGCTAATACACAGTATAAACCTGTATGTTCCCTTCTGCTAGAACTGTATCCAATCATTTCTTAAATGTATCCATTGTATATTCCATTATCATATTCTTTGGCAAGGGATTGTGCAATTCAACAGACCTTACTGTAAAAAAACCTTCCACTGCTGAAGTTTAAACCTCCTTTCCTCTAAACATATAGGGTGGGCCCAAGTTATTTGACCTGGTTTGCAATGAAAAACTAAGAAAAGGGATCCTTGTACTGACCTTGCATATACCTACTTAGTGTAACAAGGTCACCTCTTAAGAATCTTTTTCTAAAGTAAATTAATCAAGTTTGGTTAGACATTATTCAAATTTCAAATCCTCCATGACCTTAATTCATTGTGTTGCTATTCTCTATACTTCTACCAGATCTGGAAATTCCTTTTTCAGAATTGGTGCCCAAAACTGCGCTGCATATTTGAAGTAAGGTCTTATCAATGATTTGTACAGTGCGCAAAATAATGTTTTTCTCTCTTCCCTCAAAATATCTTTAAATACAATATAATATTGTGTTTGCGTAATCTACTGCTGTTTGACACTGATCAGTATTTCCAAGTTTACAATTTGCAAGGACTCCCAGATCTTACAATGGCAACGAGTCTCCTAGAATTTCATAGGAAATATTGTTATTTGTTAATCCCAAATGCATAACTTTATACTGTCCTACATAAAATTTAATATTCCATTTGTTTGCCCAATCTGCAATTTTATGTAAATCCCATTGTGAAGTACAAACATTCTGCTCTTATGCTGCATAACTGAGTGTCATCTGAAATATTGAAATTATACTATAATTATTTCCAGGTCATTTATAAACATGCAAAAAAAGCAGCCGACTACGTACTGAAACCTGAGGTACTCCACACACCAACTGTATTAGAGAATTTACCATTCACAGCAATATACTGTTCCATATCCTTCCCTATCATTCAACCAATTTTCTGTCCAGTTGAAAAGGTTATCCCATAGACCCAATTTCCTTTGGGTGGTGGAAGCTTACTGGGTCTATATGAACCATGCCTTTGCTTAGCAGTTGTGCAAAGCAGCAAACTGGTTACCACTTCATGCAATTGCAGTCAATGTTCTGTTTGGCTGAAGCCAGTTTTGGACATAAGGTCCTACAGTCCATAGTGCCTGTGTAGGAGCTCTACTTGCTTTTACTTTTAATAACCTCCTTTTTTTGCTTTTACTTGTTTGGTGTCTGGTTTATCTCTTTTAAAGCTAGTCTGTATTTTGGGGGTAGGGGGGTTCTCCTTATCTGAAATTTTGGTTGAATAGTTTCGTTATATCCCCATGGTTCCTGTGAGCATGATATGGAGGAGTAAAGTGAAGCAGGGTGGGAGTTTCAAACACCAGAGAACTTCATGGTTCCTGTGTTCCACAAGGACTAAGAGAAAAAGATTTATCAGCAAATAAACAGAAATGTGATTATTTGATTGTAAAATGTATCAAAACAGTTATTCAAATGTAAAGATGCACTAAGGTGTGATAAAAAGGAGATAGCATATTCAGTCTGATACTTTCTCCATCTCCTATGTTATTCTATGGACCCTGTGTAATAATGACTTCTCAAGGTGGAGAGATGTTAGTAAATATAGGCTCCATAGAATAATATAGGAATTGGAGAGTTTATCAGACTGGATAAGTTATCTCCTCTTTAAACCTTTATCACATCTTTTTTTTACAAAAGCTTTATTAAATAAAAAATGATTTAGTACATATTCATATGCAGAGTACAGCAAATAATATGAAAAGTAAAGTTACAAGTGTAAATGAGGTTAACATCCTAGTATTGTAAATCCAGTAACAAATTGTTTAAGCAGGTTGTACATCAATGCTAATCCCCTGTTTCACATGTGTGAGCTGGATTCATTAAATATATGAGGGGGGATTATTACTATATCTTCAGGTATTAATGCAAAAATCATTTCAGAACATGAAGTATATTTAGGAAGATATGAAATAAAGTTCTCAAAAAGACCAAAGCAAAATAGAATTAAGAAGTGAAACAAGAGAAAGGGGGAAGGAGAAAAAAGGTAGGGGTATGAGGGGTTGAGGTGTATGGTGAGACACATTTACAGGGTATCTAAAAGTATGCATATCCCCTAAGAAATGCCAAGTGAGGATACATCACCATGGAGCCAAGACCTACATCACTCCAATCCATAGCGTGTACATGAAGTAAGGTCACTACTGTGAACTCATGAAACAGTCATAAACCTTTATCACATCTTAATGCATAGCTCGCATAGTATAAAATTGGTTCCAGAAAAAGGGTGCAAATTCTTCCTTGCTTCGTATTATACACACGGCATAAGGAAGTGTGAGAGTTTTATATATAAATAAAAACTTTGACAGTGTGAACACTACTCGCTCTTGTTTTGTTGCAAAACAGTTATAAAGATGGGGATTATACACTAAGGTAAAATGAGGTGGTAAAGAGGAGATAACTCCAGTTTGATAAACTCACCAGTTCCTATGTTATTCTACAGAACCTAGTCACTATGATATCCTACCTAAGTAAGTGCTTCTGTTAAACACATTAACCACTTAACAACCACCTTATACAGCACACGAGTGGAGTTAAAGGCCATAAAGCTCTGTTTTTTTCCCCAATGGATTCTGGGTTGGCAGAGCGGCATGCAGCTGAGCTGCAATCCCAGAATCCCATGCCATGACAGGACTGTCACCGGTCCTTAAGTGCTGGGACCGGTGTGATGGTCCTGGCACGTCATGGGTCGTTAAAGGGTTAAAAAACACTTCTTTTTTTTCCATAAGTATAGTTCTACTTTAAAGAGTTAAACTTTGTGCTCAACATATTTTTTAATATAAGGAAAGCTCTATATTTAGCAGAAGCATGAACATTCCTGATTTTCACACGCCATATTCAAAATTCTCTCCTGGAATGTCAGTAGCTCTTGACCCCATTTATTATACTTATGGTCTGTGGGTGTTTTGTGTTCCACAAGCTCAAGAAGTTTGTGGGTATATAATGACAGGGAAAGATAAACAAGTGATTTTAGTGTAAATGAGGTAAGAACAAGAGTTGCTTCATAGCCCTCTTCTTTGTTCTTCCTTCTCTCCTGAACATTCTCTTAAGCCTGACGTGACAATGAGTGTCACGCAAAGGTTAGTTAAAACATAGTGACTTTTTAAAAAAAAACAAAAAACCTCCTCTTTTTTTCTTCAGACAATAACAAAGCAATTTCATACTATGAATCTGAGTTATGTTCGTATTGTTAGAAAATATTGTTTATGAAAATATTCTTTACAAACCAGGATTTGGGGACGGTTTGAACTGTGTTGAAATTGAACTTCCTGGTTGTATACGGTTCATTATATTTAACCCTTTGAATGCCAGTGGAGTGCGAAAAGTTGCACACCCCTCTGGCACTCAAAGGGTTAATTTTAATATCTGTGGAAGTATTTTATTATATTTTTTTAGTATATTAAACCTTTGAGTGACAGAAGGTTATTGGACATCCTTTTCACACTAACAGGGTTACAGGAAACATGTATGGTTGCATTTACCTCAGATGAGATATCAGCAAGTAGGGTTTATTATGCCCAGCTCATACTAAGTTCTTTTATTCACAAAAGAAAAGAGGAGCAATTGTAGAGCAAACCTACTGTACAACAGAGAACAAACAGAATGTCTTTTATTTAAATAGGTATTTTAACCCCTTGAATGGGTTAAAGACCCACTTAAATCAGTGGGAGTTTTAGGAATATTGATTTCTCCCCCATGATGCATTAGGTTTAGTCCAGAAGTGCTCACATTTTTTCTTTTGTGCATACGACACTTCCAGTTCAAAGACTTGGCTGCCTTTGTGTGAACATATTTTAATATATTGTATTTACTACATGTGACATGGTTCCTTTTTATGAAAGCTGATGGGATAATATGAACATATATACATATTTATATAGATCTTAAATAAAGTAGCTATATGTAACTTTTTGAGCAGTCCTGAGAGTGCTGATTTGGAGGAAGTTATATATATATATATATATATATATATATATAAAAAAGGACAAACACTCCTGCTATAGACATAGACTAAATGCCGGGTGCACCAGAACAAAAAAAGCTGGGCACTCACGGACCTTAATGATAATATATATATATATATATATATATAAAAACACCAAATGAGGTCTGGGAACCAATTGTTATCAACAACCCCTCTAAACAATCTCAAAAACAGCTACTATCCCAATGTCCAGAAGTGCATATACCTGGAAAAAACAATACAACCAAAAAACCAGGGAGAGCGTCTTTGAGATAAAAAATCAATATAATATTTATTTCAGAGTGATCCACTAAATAACCACATCAACCTATATTGTTTATGGCACCATAAACTAAATACACATATCATTAAAAGGATAAAAAAGAATCTAATGTTCAAAATACAGTCGGACAATGTAGACTTCCAAACATATACACTGGAGCTCTATGAAATACATACAAAATAACAATAGAAACAAAAGTCAGTGTGAAGGATGTATCCAAAACAGGCAACAACCGATGAAAAAGTTGCCAATAATTCACTGTCCTCCTTCAAGTAAGTAGAAATATGTCCATGAAATAGAGAAAACCTCCCCCGTCTAAATGGACCTTCGCGGGCAGAGAATACGCAAAATAACACCTCCAATGAATATATCCAAGTATCCAAGTGAAAAATAACTTACTGTTGCGTTATTCCATCAGTTACCATACAAATTCAGAGCGCTGAGATGTAGCTTACCTCTCCCGTCTATGTATTCCGTTTCGCGGGCAGAGTAATTCAATTAGGAGGCAACGGTCGGATGTGACTCACCTCTCCCGTCTCTGGTGCTAATTCGCGGGCAGAGTGTATGACCAATTGTCTGACGACTCTTCGCTCAATAAACTGATAGGATGATTCATATATCAGAAGCACATAGGATACTGTTATCCTGGATCGCTCGTGTCCACAAGCGGAGGGAATCTCCAAAGCTCTGGATATAAAACTGCTGTATACTCTTCTCTTTGAGAGTGTAGATGATCTTTCAATAATTACAAATATAGTAATGTTCCTGTGTATAGCGAAATCAATACCAAAGTCTTCTATTGTCTCAATTGATATAAATACTCAATGTGCATGCAACGCTGTTCCAACGCGTTTCGTATTTCTCAGAATACTTCATCAGGGATGGCAAACTGCCATTCCAGCGTTGTTTTTAAATAAAGGCGCTAACTACGTAGCCAATACGATCACAGAATCATTTTAACCCTTACATCTAAAAAGTATATATAAAACTTATCATTCATAAAATAAGCCAATCTGCATTTAAGAAGACTATATAGAATAGTATGAAGCCACCAATTTATATGAAAAGTAAAAAATAAACTAAAAGGAACCAGTCAGAAGTCCCTAAAAAATAAATAATACCCCTACAAATAAACGAATGTGTGTATATGAAAATAAATCAACCACCCTCTACTATATACTATCCAAATACCAACAAAATTAACCCCTGTCTAATAAATCTATAAATAGGTGGTGACATCTAATTTGTCATTATGACCAAAGGGTACCAAAGTATTACACATGTATATCCAATATGATTCCCTTCGGCACAATTGATCAAATCTAGCACCACCAGGCATAGATTTATCTATAGTTTCCAACGGTAATAGGACTGTACCATCCATATCTTTGTTGTGTTTCTCTATATAGTGTCTAGCTACCGGATATTTAACATCACCTGTAAGGATAGCCCTTCTATGTTCTAAAAATCTATCTTTTAATCTCCTTTTAGTCCTACCTATATACCTAAGATTGCATTTGCATGTTAAACTATAAATAACATAATTAGTGTTACAATTAATATATTGAAGTATATTGTACTCTTTATGATTATCACCCTTAAATATCTTAATATTATTAGCTATAAATTTACATGTGATACATCTAACCCCACCACATTTATAACTACCTTTTATGTCCACCAAACGCCTTTCAAGACTATTCTCATGAATCCTAGGTTTATGTTGAGTAAGGATATTTTTCAGATTTTTGTTTTTTGTATAAATAATAGAAGGTTTTTCCTCTATGCTGTTCTTTAATAATGGATCCACCTTTAATATTCCCCAATGTTTCTTAACTATATTCCCAATTTTTTTAGCAGAACTACTATATTTAGTGACAAAGGAGACTACATTTCTATCGTAATATCCCTGTTTTTTAGATTCTTTGTTATCGTTATATAACAAGGTATTTCTATCTATGTTATTAACTTCATTATAAGCTTGTTCTATTAAATTAATAGGGTAACCTCTCTCCTGAAAACTCCTCTTCAGATTACCAGCTTGTATTTCAAAATCATCCTGGTTTCCACAGTTCCTTTTCAACCTAGTGAACTGCCCTTTAGGGATATTATTTTTCCAAGTCTGACTATGACAACTGGTATAGCTAAGATAGTTATTGGTACTAGTGGGTTTAATATATGTCTTAGTTATAATATTTCCTTCATTATGCATCAACGTTAAGTCTAAAAAATGTACCAATTCCTTATCAATATTATATGTAAACTTCAATCCTTTGTCATTATTATCAAAACTGGATAACATTGAAATGAATTCATCTTGTGTTCCATTCCAAATAAAAATAAGATCATCAATGAAGCGACCGTAATATACCAGCTTCTCCCCCAGCCCCGCCCCCCACACATGGTTCATTTCCCAATGACCCATATATAGGTTGGCATAGCTGGGGGCGAAGCTGGCCCCCATCGCCGCTCCCTTTATTTGTTGGAAATATGATCCTTCACTAACAAAATAGTTGTGATAAAGTATGAATTGTATTAATTCTAATATAAATATTTTTTGAATATCCACCAATTGTTCATCCAGTTCTAAATAATACCTAACTGCTTCTAATCCCTTATCATGAATAATATTAGTATACAAAGCTGTAACATCTACTGTGGCCCAGATATATGAACTTTTCCATTTAATACCTTCCATTATTTGTAAAACATGTTTGGTATCTTTTATGTAAGAAGGGAGTTTAATTACATATTGTTGTAAAAAATAATCCACATATTGTGAAGCATTTGAGGAAATACTCCCCATTCCTGCTATTATTGGACGACCTGGAGGATTTTCCAATCTTTTATGAATTTTGGGAATCTGATAGAAATAGGGGATTTTTGGATTACCAATTATTAGAAATTGTTTCTCTGGCAAATTTATCACCCCACTTCTATAAGCCTTATTAATAATTTCACAAAATTTTTCTCCATACATCAAGGTGGGATCACATTTTAATTTAACATATGTACTTTCATCTCCCAATAACTTATTTACTTCCTTCAAATAATCCATTCTATCTAAAATAACTGTAGCTCCTCCCTTATCTGCATATGTAATATGGATATCCTTATTTTGTTTCAATACCTTCAAAGCCTTTCTTTCTCCATTACTTATATTATCATGATGATTATATTCATCTTTATTTTGAGAACACAATTTTTTAAAATCCTCTAAAACCAATTGATAGAAGGAATCAATATATGGGCCCCTATCTTGGTAAGGGTAAAAAATGGATTGCGGTTTAAACGGAGTGTGTTTGATAATTATATTATCTACTGCTGTATTACTCTCGAGTTTTTGATTTTTTTCAAAAAATCTTTTCAAAGTAAGATTTCTCGTAAATCTATTGAGATTTAGAAATAACTCAAACTCATTAGCTTCTACAGCCGGTACAAACTTCAATCCTCTGTTGATTAACAAAATCTCATTTAAATTGAATGTGGACTTACTAAGATTATAAATACCCATATTCCTCATTTCTTCATTGGTAACATCTGTATCTTTATTTATCTTATTAACAATTGTATTATTTTTCAATTTCCTATTACTTCCTCTTTTCCTTCTTTTCTTATTTCTGGTGATTGTGTTCTTGCTCTTTTTATTGGATTCACCTCGTTTAGGGGAACTATTTCCAAAAAATGAGAATGATCAGTACTGACATTACTTTTAACCACTTGTGCATAGCTCGTATTAAATAATGACCTATCTGTGGAATTTCTAATTTCTTCTTCCAGTTCTATAAGAGGGTGTACTACATCTATTGTGTGTTCCCCTAAATCTCGGAGAACTTCATATTTATTATTAATTTCCAAAGGTGTCTTAAATTGTTCAATCTGAGATAAGTGAACAAGTGTTGTGTCACTATTAGTCTTTAAACCTCTATTTATGCCCCTATTATCAAAAGTGTGAACTTGTGCTGTGTGTTTAATCTGATGTTTGTGTTTTTGTATAGTGCTTGCATGTGAATCAATCTTCGTGATCTGTGTTGGTGTAAACAATGTATTCTTATTACCATCCTTATTAACAAAATTCAACCGAGAACGTGAAGTGGGACGAATATGTTTGTTACTAAATTTAGAAAAATTAGGTGGATTTCTGACTGTATTCCTAGCATAATCCTCCAAATCTCTATTAAATTTCTTCTCTTTTCTTTCAAATACTTGTTTTTCATACATCATAACTTTATTATTGGTGGCTTCATCTAATTCTTTAAAACTAGGGCTATATAAATATGGAGTTAATAAATCCTTAGTCACCTCTATTTTTAGTTGCACCTCTTCCAATTTATCCTCTCTATATTTGATTAATTTTTCAATGAGATTAAATGAACACTGATCAAGAGTTTCAAACCAAGACTTTTGGAGGTCCTTATCCACAAATCCACAGGGCTTATAAATCCGCAGCCCCCTTGGGATAATCCGACCCTCCAAATATTTATTCAAAAGAACAGAATCTAACCAATGATTCATCTCATCTTTCAGAAGCTGTTCCAGATTTAAAAATATTTTATTCAGTTCAAACTTCTCACCATCAGTGTCACTATCTCTTAGTTTAGGATTTCTCATTTTATTTTTAAAACCATTTCTTCTTTTCTGTCGCTCTGAATATGTTTTAAATTCCATAATAACACAAATTGTATATATATATAGAAGGGTTCGATACAAGTATACCCCGGCCTCTATATGCACTAAAATAATATAAAAACACCAAATGAGGTCTGGGAACCAATTGTTATCAACAACCCCTCTAAAAAATCTCAAAAACAGCTACTATCCCAATGTCCAGAAGTGCATATACCTGGAAAAAACAATACAACCAGCTTCGCCCCCAGCTATGCCAACCTATATATGGGTCATTGGGAAATGGGCGGGGCTGGGGGAGAAGCTGGTATATTACGGTCGCTTCATTGATGATCTTATTTTTATTTGGAATGGAACACAAGATGAATTCATTTCAATGTTATCCAGTTTTGATAATAATGACAAAGGATTGAAGTTTACATATAATATTGATAAGGAATTGGTACATTTTTTAGACTTAACGTTGATGCATAATGAAGGAAATATTATAACTAAGACATATATTAAACCCACTAGTACCAATAACTATCTTAGCTATACCAGTTGTCATAGTCAGACTTGGAAAAATAATATCCCTAAAGGGCAGTTCACTAGGTTGAAAAGGAACTGTGGAAACCAGGATGATTTTGAAATACAAGCTGGTAATCTGAAGAGGAGTTTTCAGGAGAGAGGTTACCCTATTAATTTAATAGAACAAGCTTATAATGAAGTTAATAACATAGATAGAAATACCTTGTTATATAACGATAACAAAGAATCTAAAAAACAGGGATATTACGATAGAAATGTAGTCTCCTTTGTCACTAAATATAGTAGTTCTGCTAAAAAAATTGGGAATATAGTTAAGAAACATTGGGGAATATTAAAGGTGGATCCATTATTAAAGAACAGCATAGAGGAAAAACCTTCTATTATTTATACAAAAAACAAAAATCTGAAAAATATCCTTACTCAACATAAACCTAGGATTCATGAGAATAGTCTTGAAAGGCGTTTGGTGGACATAAAAGGTAGTTATAAATGTGGTGGGGTTAGATGTATCACATGTAAATTTATAGCTAATAATATTAAGATATTTAAGGGTGATAATCATAAAGAGTACAATATACTTCAATATATTAATTGTAACACTAATTATGTTATTTATAGTTTAACATGCAAATGCAATCTTAGGTATATAGGTAGGACTAAAAGGAGATTAAAAGATAGATTTTTAGAACATAGAAGGGCTATCCTTACAGGTGATGTTAAATATCCGGTAGCTAGACACTATATAGAGAAACACAACAAAGATATGGATGGTACAGTCCTATTACCGTTGGAAACTATAGATAAATCTATGCCTGGTGGTGCTAGATTTGATCAATTGTGCCGAAGGGAATCATATTGGATATACATGTGTAATACTTTGGTACCCTTTGGTCATAATGACAAATTAGATGTCACCACCTATTTATAGATTTATTAGACAGGGGTTAATTTTGTTGGTATTTGGATAGTATATAGTAGAGGGTGGTTGATTTATTTTCATATACACACATTCGTTTATTTGTAGGGGTATTATTTATTTTTTAGGGACTTCTGACTGGTTCCTTTTAGTTTATTTTTTACTTTTCATATAAATTGGTGGCTTCATACTATTCTATATAGTCTTCTTAAATGCAGATTGGCTTATTTTATGAATGATAAGTTTTATATATACTTTTTAGATGTAAGGGTTAAAATGATTCTGTGATCGTATTGGCTACGTAGTTAGCGCCTTTATTTAAAAACAACGCTGGAATGGCAGTTTGCCATCCCTGATGAAGTATTCTGAGAAATACGAAACGCGTTGGAACAGCGTTGCATGCACATTGAGTATTTATATCAATTGAGACAATAGAAGACTTTGGTATTGATTTCGCTATACACAGGAACATTACTATATTTGTAATTATTGAAAGATCATCTACACTCTCAAAGAGAAGAGTATACAGCAGTTTTATATCCAGAGCTTTGGAGATTCCCTCCGCTTGTGGACACGAGCGATCCAGGATAACAGTATCCTATGTGCTTCTGATATATGAATCATCCTATCAGTTTATTGAGCGAAGAGTCGTCAGACAATTGGTCATACACTCTGCCCGCGAATTAGCACCAGAGACGGGAGAGGTGAGTCACATCCGACCGTTGCCTCCTAATTGAATTACTCTGCCCGCGAAACGGAATACATAGACGGGAGAGGTAAGCTACATCTCAGCGCTCTGAATTTGTATGGTAACTGATGGAATAACGCAACAGTAAGTTATTTTTCACTTGGATACTTGGATATATTCATTGGAGGTGTTATTTTGCGTATTCTCTGCCCGCGAAGGTCCATTTAGACGGGGGAGGTTTTCTCTATTTCATGGACATATTTCTACTTACTTGAAGGAGGACAGTGAATTATTGGCAACTTTTTCATCGGTTGTTGCCTGTTTTGGATACATCCTTCACACTGACTTTTGTTTCTATTGTTATTTTGTATGTATTTCATAGAGCTCCAGTGTATATGTTTGGAAGTCTACATTGTCCGACTGTATTTTGAACATTAGATTCTTTTTTATCCTTTTAATGATATGTGTATTTAGTTTATGGTGCCATAAACAATATAGGTTGATGTGGTTATTTAGTGGATCACTCTGAAATAAATATTATATTGATTTTTTATCTCAAAGACGCTCTCCCTGGTT
This sequence comes from Rhinophrynus dorsalis, assembly GCA_037306005.1. NCBI lineage: Eukaryota > Metazoa > Chordata > Amphibia > Anura > Rhinophrynidae > Rhinophrynus > Rhinophrynus dorsalis. Next base: position 131,098,511 of record CM074724.1, read on the forward strand.
TTTTGGTTATATATATATATATATATATATATATATATATATATATATATATATATATATAAATATATATAAATCGGTACGGTAGGTGTTGCCTGTAACTCTTTTAGGCGTTGAGGGGATACGCTGTCAGAAGTGCTGTGCAGGATATTCATGGGCCCTAGGAACTGGTGGCAGCTGGAATTGTTTGTATCCAATGTCCACAAAATAGAAACAGCAGATAGTCTGTGGGAGTGTCACTAAGGGGCATTTTCTTGCATGGGTATACCAGCCTTTCACTGAGGTCTCATCTTAGGTTCCCATTTATCTGGCTTTTCTGCAAGGAACAAATGTAATCATGTGGTCAGACTGTTGTGGAGCGAGTCTGTCCTTTGTGACTTTTGCTGTGCCTGTTTTACCAGTAAACCTTAAAGCGGAACTTTCACCCTCTATAAAGTTGTCCTCCGATAATTAGGCATATGGTGACTAGCTTCATAATAGTGCTATTATCTCTCATATGTAGCAGGTTCTGAAGTAATCCTTATTCTTCAGAGACCGGAAGCCAAGCTTACACACAGACATCTTGGTTTAGAGACATCTAATCGCCTGCGCTGTCCATCCTGGTCTCCTCTAGGAGGCATTGAATGGTGCCTTAAGGTACTGGAAGGGACTAACGGTGCAGGCACGCAGATAGCTCTAAAACAAGAAGCCTGGCCGTCAGTCTCAGAAGAATAAAGATTACTTCAGAACCGGGTAATTATGAGAGATAATAGCACTATTATGAAGCTAGTGGCCATATGCTTAATTATTTGAGGGTGATTTTATACACGGTGAAAGTTCTTAAATGGCCTCAGGAAGGACTTCATTCAGTTGATTCACTTGGATGCTAGAGACGACTCCAAAGCATTGTAAAGCATTATGTTAGGATACAAGGAATTAAAATGACCCCATCCCCATATCTGGGTCCTCTTTTAGTAGTTTTGCCATGAACCCTGGTGACAGTACTGATGTCCTTCCATGTGTTTTATCTATCTATCTATCTATCTATCTATCTATCTATCTATCTATCTATCTATCTATCTATCTGTCTATATATATGAAAAAATTGTTATTGCTTTTAACCATTATTAAAATGCTTCACAATAAGGCAGTATAATCTTTTTTTTTTTTTTTGCTGCAGATATATTCCCAGCACTGCTACTTTTACAGATTCACTAATTGATACATAAAGAATTTGTAAATTGAGCTGAAAAAAATATATGTTTTTGGAGGCCATACAATATTGGCAGGAGTTATATACAATTCCGGATAGATATTCAATGGTAAGGGACACAGAGTAAGGTAGACAAGAAGCAAAAATAGCTGCAGAACACAGTAACCGACACACAGAAGGGGCTGCAGAGAGAGCATATTTAAAGGGATAGTAATGTTTCATAATAAAAGCAGCTCTAATTAATCATCATAGTATTTGGACTTTGGAGAGTGTTATTTCAATTCTGTCAGAGTTGTAGTTTAGGAGTAATTCAATGACGAAGTATCGCCCTCCCGCCCCTTTTAATGATGTAACACTGCTCAGCCAGAGCAGAAGGGAGGTGCCCAGGTAGACTGCAGAGAGGGATAATCTTCAATTAAGATAAGGGAAAAACCTGAAAAACTTGTCAAGGGGGGCAGGGCTTTCATTGTTCTGACAGGAAGAAGATTGTCCCCTGCTGTTATCTGTCTGGTCTATGGACTGGATTCCACATCTGAGAAGAGATGGCTTACACTAGGTAAAAGGAGCGGGAGGGGAAACTTTGCTTGTGAATATCTCTCAACCCATAAAGGTTTGAGAGAAAAGACTTATATCGTTCTTCATGTTTTTTTAATGCCTACAAAATAAAATAAAATAAAGATAAAACAAAGTATTACTATCCCTTTAAGTGTCAATTGGCTGGGAGCAAGGCAACAAGGCTGAGTCAGAGCAAAGATCAAATGGGAAGTAAGTCAAAGGTCAGTCATAAGTCAGGGTAGTTTAAGAAAGATGTCTAAAGGTCAGAAATAGAAGTATAAACAGTGAAGAAAAAAAGATACACTAGGCAATACTAAAAGGGATAAGACAGTGGTGAACACCAACAGTCCCAGAGGTGCATCCAGCCCTCAAATGATTCTCCTGTTTTCTGGTGCTGGGTGATCAGTAGATTGTTTCCTCTCACCATCATCACATGCCCTAATTTTGATTCAAATAGAACATATCATTTTTAAGTTTCCATAACATTACAAAGGAATGTGTTGGAGACCTTTCTAGAATACAGTAGATTCATCTGCTTTTTCCATTTGTTATTGATAATTTCTCAATACTTTCTTATTTGTAGACTGAACAAAAGAATAATCATAAAATATGCCTTTTGGAGGACTCTAAGGCAGCATATACTGCCCTTTCTGGAAATCTGGTTGCCTATCAACATGATAAGGGAACAAGGATAAGGCAAACCCAAGCAGGAATATAGACATAATAGAACACTGGTATATGAATTAACAGAAATGGACTGAATTAGAGATTGGACAGGGCTGTACATGGAAACAGGACATAAGAAGCAGACACTCGAACAAGAATGCTGCAGTCAAGCCTCAAATGATCCTGCCAGGAAGTGAGGGAAGGGATAACCTTATAAAAAGCAGAACATAGCCAGGACTGGCAAAGGGTAGGCCACAGTTGAGGACCACTGCAGGTAGCTAGCATGCAACTGCTAAGGCTGCAATCAGCAAGTAGTGTAAAAACACTAAAGGCATCCGTTGTGTAGGACTCACTTGGTAACCACCACCATACAAACCTGTTGGATGGGAAGTAACAAATGGAATGGCTGAGGTATTACATATTTATTTCTCAGCAAGAGATGATCTCACTGTCTCAGAAGCAGTATAAGGAATCTTCCCAATACCAGTATATATGCTGCTCTTCTCCAAATCTCGCTGTCCAACAGTGGCACACATATGAAAAAGACAAAAGGGAGAGGAGTTGCCCAATTATACTGTATCACTGCACAATAATATATTTTACATAAAATAGTATACTCCTCTCATATGATATGGTAGTCAGAGTGGGAATATTCACCAAATCCTGACAAACTTGTGCATGGGGAGTATAACCTGCCTCCTTTCAGGGATCCTAGGACAATGGAACAAGGTACTGCTCTCTAATATTAAGACAAAGCCCACTGACACATTTCCCGCCTTAAATGTTGCTTTATCAAGTACAATAGACTTACAAGGAGGGAACTTACAAAGGGCACTCAGACAAATTCATCCCAGGAAAGAACTGGGAACATTACTTAAATAATACAGAAGCCTGGTGTAGAATAGGGGTCAGGAACAGTAAGCAATGACCATGATATTCTCCCATTCAACTCCCTACCTTTCCTGACTGTAAATAATACTTTATTTAATTTTGGATATATTTACTAAAAGACAGTAGTCATTGTTTGTATCTACAAGGATTAGACAGCATTCAGCTCTCCAGTTGCTGTTGCACTACAATTCCAATCATCAATGCTCAGCTGGGATGATGGGAATTGTAGTCAAACAGCTGTAGGATTCCCGGTGCCAACCCCTGGATTAGATCAGAGGGACACATTTATTATTCCGTTGCTTGAGTCAAAGGAGTAGTTTCTGAGTACTGTGACTCCAAATGCCTAATTCATGAATTCCTTCTGCTGATAGTTTAATGATAAGTAAATTCTGATTACAAGCAAATCAATCCTAGGTGTTTAGTGAGGAGAGTTACTAACACTACATCTAATCATGGTATTGGGCAATATCACAACATCATTTTGATATGCATGAAGAACTAAATTGGCTAACACTTAATTCTAGATGTTCCCTTCACCTCTCTTTCATGGTTCATAGCCAATTCTCTAGAAAACTACCACACTACCTGAGCATACTGCTCACTCCAGCTCGTCATACTAACTAACAACCACTGCTAACAACCCACTGAGTATACCACATTTCAAGAAAGAAGCCGGTCAATCTGCCTTTTCCTTTAGAAGTCCGAAAGTCTGGAATAATCTACCTGAAAAAATCAGATTTTCTCCCAGTCTAAAATCCTTAAAACTAACTGCTTCTTTATATCTGAAAACAATATGCAACTATATATAACATTTGTAGTATATGTGCATATATATATATATATATATAAACCAGAGAGGGAAGCACTCACATTTAAAGAAGCCAGCTGCCTGGGTGCTCTACTAATGGCAAAATGTGTACATCCAAAATTATAAGTAAGCACACACAGGTCTTCACGAAATTGTGATAAATCAGGTGTTTAATTAGTGCAACATTTCAGCTGCAAACCACACAGGACAGTGACTGTCCTGATGAAGACTGTGTGTTTAGCAGCCGAAATGTTGTAGCAATTAAACACTTGATTTATCACTACTTTCTTGAAGTCCTGCGAGTGCTTACTTACATTACCGGATATATATGTTATGCCAAAGTTGTAGCACCCAGGCAGATGTCTGTCTTAAACGTGAGTGCTTCCCTCTCTGGTTTGTATTATATAATATATAATATTATATATAATATATATATATATAATGTCTCTGTATTTGTGCAGATGCGCAACGCTGTAAACAATCCAGAACATACTTGCGCTGTCAGTCCCAGCCGGGTCTAGGAGGCGTTGCTAGGAGCCGTCTGGCTCCAGCTGGGACTGACAGCGAAGGCGCATGGACGTCATTCTGGCAAGATGTCCGCGCTCCGTGCTGCTGACAGCTGGGGAATAAAGCACATATCAATTAAATCAGGTAATAATTCTGGTGACTAGCACTACTAAGCAGCTAGTCTCCAGAAGGGGAATTAGTTAAGCTAAACATTTTGTGACATTGTAGTTCCGCTTTAAGCAAATTTCCCCTTTTTGCTTCACATAATAATTTTGTAGAAACAGTACAAGAACCAATCAATTGCACTTTCACATTCGGACTGACTGCTGCCTAACTGAACAAATATATTTTTCGCAAGCAGAATAATATTTTGTCTCATTGAAGGTCATGGTAAAAGTGCCAATATTTCAACCCTTTCCCAGCAAAATGGCATTGTCACATTAAGTATTTCACAGATTAAAATCTGTGGATAAAAATTTTACATATTAGGCAACAATTACTAATGTTTTTATACTCTTAGATGCTGGAGCTATCCCCATTGCATTGTGAAGGGATTAAAGGTAGGGTTGGGTGAAAATTTCCGCCTCAAACTGAAATCAGAAAAAAAATGGCACTTTCCGTTTGACAAAAAATTTCCCGCAAAAGTGCAGATTTTCTGCTTTTTTTACACTTTTTTCGCCTAGCTCATTCCATTGAAATCAATGGAAACATTGAAGTTACACACAACATAAAATAAATATTATTTTATTTCCCAAAGGCATAGTATAAAAAGGGGCATGAGGGTGCCTGTGTTGGTGGGGTGTGGGGAAAGAATCAGGTGAACAGGGGATGATTTTTGGGGGGTTGTTTACTGGGATTGGGAGGCAGTTAATAAAAAATAAATCCTAAATAAGATTAAAAAACAACCCATAAGACATGGTAAAAAGGGGTCTGAGGAGGGTGCCTGTGTTGGTGAATGATTGAATCATTTGAACAGGGAATTGTCTTGGGGGGGGGGGTTATTGACTGCTATTGGCGGGACAGTTAATAAAAAAATAAATCAATAACATGCAGCACGTCTTTCAGCAGGCACAGGCAGCTGACCTGTCCTACTCTCACTAGTACTACCCTTTTCTCCCTCCCTTCCCATTCCCTTTTCTCCCTTCCTTCTCATTCTCTTTTCTCTCCCCCTTCCCATTAAATGTCCTAAGATCTCTTGGGGTGATTTAGGGGGACTGGACAGCATTGGTTCAGTACTGCTAGTCACTTCCTCCTCAGACTCAGACTCAGTGGACACATAAAGGTCCTTCCAGCAACTCCACTGATTATTTTTCACTCTGCCCATAGTGATAGGAGTCACTATGAGTCTTTCCTGCCTCAATTTTTGCAAAATATCACAAGAGAACAGAACAGCACGTCTGTCTCGCTCTGTAGCTGCTTCTATTGTGTCTGCCTTCAGCAAAAACGTCACCTTTTTATAGTGGAAGTGCGAAAACAATGTAAATCAATGGGCGGAAACTTTAAAGCCATTGAAAAAATTGCGAAAAATTTTAAGAGCTAGTTTTAAAGTGGATTTTCCTGTGAAAAAGCAGATAACAACGTGGTTTTTGCTAAATTTTCTGTGGGAACACGGCGACAACTTTCGCCCATCCCTAGTTAAAGTGACAGTACTATTGCTTAATATTGAAAAAATATATAATGAAAGGTATTCCTACTCTTGAGAGATGTTTCATTCATCTCTTGCATTTTTTGCATGAGTACCTCCTGGGCCTGATATTTTATAGTACTGTGCTGTTGCTACCTCATACTTTTGAGGTTTATGGTCAACTGAACAGAGTTTTCCATAGACTGTTGTAGCAACAACACTGCCATAAAATTTAAGGCCATGGAAGTATGGTAGACTAGTTAAATGTGGCATTTCAATCGGTAGCACTAGCAGCACACACAAAGGTAACTGTTTTCGCAGGAATTACAACAGACCATTGATAAATTATCTATCAAAGATTTTGTTGGAGAAAAGAGTATCTGATACTCTGGTCTTACCACTACTTGAGAAATCCTGACATAATAGAAATCAGCCTTTTGGTTAATAGTATTTCACCTATTTTATATTTATCTAACTGAAGTATATATAGTATATAATCATCCACCGATAGCCACAAATACTTGACCTTTAGCTTGTTTTACAAATAAGTAAACAAAGTCATAATTGTATTCAATTATTTTTACCATTAAATTCAGTCTTTTAGTGAAGCTTCTCATACATTTCAGTTTAAAATAAATATAAAAATCTTGAGTGCTGTCATTTTTGGAATCAAGTCCGCCATCTTGTGGTTGTTCATTTTAATATTTGTTTGCCTCCTTCCTTTAAAAAAAATCCAGTTTTACATCACTGCATTACAGTCAGATTTGAAGTAGTGCTGCAAAAGTTAAAGATCCAAATGATAACATAATATACTCAAAAGTGACAGTTGCATTTGTGAATAATATGTCATGGTTGATAGGCTTACAGTTTTAGTTATAAATGTAATACTTTTTTTTTCTTTTCAGTTCAAAATCATATGAAAGCAAAAATAACCATCTTTTTTGGATGCTAATCAAAATATATTAAAAATATAATATAATAATGATTTTCCGAAATGAAGTACTGCTAAATAAAGTATAAATATCACAATCAAGATTCATAAAATATAGATTAAAATAAAAACAAAAAAATTAGCACACTACTGATTTTTTACAAGAAATTAAATTTTTTCCTCCAATGAAATTTCTATATCCAATAATTTATGAAAAACAAAAATAAATGTTAAATTTAGCACCTTAGTCCTCATAAAAACACTCAAGTGGCTAAAACATAAAAAGCTCAAAAATAATTAGAGAAAGTAAAGGTGATTAAAACACCGGGGGGAGAGGCATTAAGTGGTGATGCTATGGCTATGTGTGTCTGGTGATGTGTGTCTGGCAATGTGGTGAGGGCACATCGCCTTGGTGATTGAATCACACTATGCCATATGCACTAAGGATTACAACATTAACAGATATTGCCTGCATTAATTAATCATTGATAGAATGGCAGAGAAGCTATATCATAATGCATCTTCTCTGCCATTCTCTTAATGATAATTTAATGCTGTAAACGTCTATTAATTTTGTAACCATTTCAGTGAAACAAGTGTATGCAATGAACAGCTCTATGGCACTAAAATGGATAAAGAATAGCAGCTGCTGTCTCTGCTCTCCAGTCTTCTGACTCCAAAGTAAGCTATAGGGAGATCCCAACATCCTAATCTCAGGTTGGGACTGTGAACTCTGACAGCAAAAAGCTGCTATAAGTGCTTAGTGCATGTGACAATGTTCCACATTAACATATAAACACACCCACCTAAATAAAACAATGGGTAATTAACTTGCATTTCCATATGCAAATGAGCCATTGTCAAATGAATGTATGATTCATGGTGATGTTGGCAGATTGTGTCATACTGGCAGTGGATTCACATGAAAGTGATGATGAAGACACCTTGGTGAATGCTGTCGATATGGCACTGACACCACTTCTTCACCATATCACCAACCTGGACCCTTATTGTCACTTAGTGCATCTCCCCTCAGGGGGGGTTTATGCACTAAGACATGATAAAGGTGCTAAAGTTGTGATAAAGTAGAGACCACTTCTCCAGTGCTCTAAACTCTCCAAGTCCTATGTTATTCTATGGAGCCTATGCAGTAATATCTCTCTAGTTAGAGGTATCTCAGTGCATTGTCTCCATAGAATCGCATAGGATTTGAATTGTTTATCACACTGGAGAAGCTATCTCATCTTTATCACCTCCTTATCACCCCTTAGTGCATCTCCTCCAAGGGGGGATGCACTAAGGTGTGATAAACCTATGATAAAAAGGTGACAAAGAGATTACTTCACCAGTGTGATAAATTCACCAGGCTCTATATTATTCTATGGAGCCTGTGCACTAAGATCTCTAAACATGGAGAAATCGTAGTGCATTGGCACCATGGAATAACATAGGAGTTGGAGAGTTTATCACACTGGAGAAGTTATCTCCACTTTAACACCTCTTTATCACACCTTAGTGCATCTTCCCCAGAACCCAATGTCACACAACCGTAAAAACTTCACTCGGCAATTTGGTATGGTGCCACAGAAATTTTAGAAATCAGATGTCTTTATTTAACCCCTTAGTGACAGCCGCGTTCATACGCGGTTGTCACCTTAACACCCGCCGAACATTTTTTTTTTTTTTCAAAGAAGTCCTGAGTCTCCGAGCGGTGCACAGCCGCACGGAGACGCGGACTTCCATGACTTACCAGGTAAGTCCTCTGTCACTAAGTGACAGTTTCTGCGGGACGTACCTGGTAAGTCATCTGTCGTTAAGGGGTTAAAAACAAACTAAGATCACAACTCTCTGCATAAGACTCAGAGTGTGGATTCCCCCAAAGAAGTGCTAAACTCCAGAGCTGAGATGCACTAAAGTTCAATAAGGGCTCAGGATGGTTATTCCTGTGACAGGTTTACAGTTTTGCACTGAACACATCGAAAATGGCACATTTCCATCTAGAAATACAGGTTAATGAGCCATTGTAATATTCATATGGGTTTGCTTATATGTTAATTTAGCTGTTTGCCCCATGCACTAAAGTATGATAGCAGCATTTGTGGCACTGAAATGGTTACCCAATGGAACTGCAGGAAGAGTGATCCCATAGGGTCAGAAATATCTAATAAAGAACCTGCCTGTAAAAGATAATGCTTTCAGCTCCTGAGACCAGTATACTAGTATACTACATATTAATGTATTGAAGGTTTAAAATACATGGCACACACACACAAACCACACACACAAAGTGCCTAAGATTTAATGATTAGGAGTGGGTGAAACTTTTCGCATCTTTCGCCCACTGGCCAAAATTTTTCAGCATTTTTTTCAATGGCTATAAAGTTTCTGCCCATTGATTTACGTTGTTTTTGCACTTCCACTATAAAAAGGTGACGTTTTCGCTGAAGGCAGACACAATAGAAGCAGTTACAGAGCGAGATAGACGTGCTGTGCTGTTCTGCTGTGATATTTTGCAAGAATGGAAGCAGGAAAGGCTCATAGTGACTGCTATCACTATGGGTAGGGTGAAAAATAATCAGTGGAGGAGCTGGAAGGACCTTTATGTATCCACTGAGTCTGAGGAGGAGGAGGAAGTGACTAGCAGTACTGAACCAATGTTGTCCAGTCCCCCTAAATCAATAATAGAAAAAGGTGCAGCAATTACTCACAGTCAGCTCATGAACCCGTTCAGATGCTTTAACTTGAAAGCTGGAAGGACACCCATTGCTGTATACTGCGATATTTCAAAGTTCAAAAAGCCGGTGCTCAGAACAAAGACGATCCGAAATCCCAATTAGACAAAGAAAGAATATTCATTCGGCACTCGGTCCATCATCCAATAAAATAAAAGTGGCCAATAGGATATACTAAAAAAACGTATCCTTTATTATATCAAATTAAAACATTGACACACACCGGAGGTAAATACAGCTACACATGTACACTTCCTCTAACGCGTTTCACACCTGCCAGGTGCTTACTTATAGACAGTCCCCCTAAATCACCCCAAGGGACCTTGGGGAATTTAATGCGAAGGGAGGGAGAAAAGAGAATGGGAAGGAAGGAAGAAAAGAGAATGGGAAGGAAGGGAGAAAAGGGAATGGGATGGGAGGGAGAAAATGGTAGTGCTAGTGAGAGCAGGACAGGTCAGCTGCCTGTGCCTTCTGCAAGACGTGCTGCCCCTGCTGCCAGTGCCACCATTGCTGTACCTGCAGCCACTAGTGTTGTACCTGCTGCCAGATGTGTTGCCACTAATATTGTACCTTCTGCCAGTGCTGAACATGCTGCCACCAATACTTTGCCTGCTGCCAGTATTTCTTGTAGTACTCGGGGGGAAGGAGAAAATGATGCCAAGTGTGACAGCAGGGGACCCTCTGTCACATTGCTCATCACCTCCTCCAAGCAGCAGTGAGATGTCTGGAATAGAGCAGCATCATGTAGGGACTAGTGGTGGTGGTGTTGGAGAAGTTGGGGTGGAAGAGAAATTGATGGCCTTTTTATCAGAAAGTGAGAAGGAATGGGAGACAGGGATGAGGATGGGCATCACCACCACCACTAACAATCAGCTTTTGGAATTTGCGGAAATTGCAACTGGTCTAATTCCTGCTGCTGCTGAGATGAAAGGGCATCAGGGTGCTGAGGAGCAGGCTAGTGTGCCGCAGACCACCGTGGACACAGTGGGAATGGGGTCAACTAGTAATGCGGGACTAGGACAGGTTCCACTTGCCAGCGCCAGCAATACTCCTGGCCCTAGTTGCAGTGCTAAATCTGAGGCAGTAGCAGCAACATTATCTGCTGCCACAAAAAGTGAAAAGGAATGCGGAGAAGAAGAAGAAAGAGGTCATTCTTCTCCACCTGTTCCCTATCCCTCCCCCCAGAAGTCATGGGTGTGAGACTATTATTCTCTTCCGACAGGCACAGTGCAGTCATCATCAACAATGGTACAGTGCAAAATTAGCGACAAGTTAGTAAGAAGGGGAGAGGAGGGAACACACCTTGGCACAAGTTCCCTGATAGCACACATGAAACACAGACACCATGATATTTATGTCAAATATGTTAAAGCCCAACACCCATTACAGAAATCTAGCACCTCTGTTACTGTACCCCATGAGTTTCCAGAAAGGTGGAGATCAAAAAGGAGGAAGAATAAATAAACCCAGACAGACATTGGAAGTTCCATGACGAGCGAAACAACTAGCTGGTCATCAACATCACCTTCTTCTTCTAGGGTAACAAGTACATTTCCTGCCAATCCACCTCATTCATTGTTACCTCCCCCGCTAAATGATAGCCACTCTTTCAATGTTAGGATATGGCAGTTCATCTCTACCCATTGCACACTGTGTGGTGCACTGACCACACATTCCAGTGTGGTGGAGGAGAATCGATACCAGGTCATCAGGTGGCATCTGAGGAGATTCCATCCCCCAGAATATGCTAGGATTCTGGCAAGGAGGGTTCATCATTACTATAAAACTTTCAGCGAGTTGTCATGTGTCCTTAGCAGGGTCTGGACAAGGGGTATAGTGACAGCGGCAGTACTTGGTTTTGGGTGTCATGGTGTTTGGATCCAGTTGCTCCCCCAGATGTTATTTGTCACACCCATTGCAGTTGCTGACAGAAGCCACAGTTCCTGTTCTCAAGGGAAAAATATATATTCTAATAACAACGCACCCATGATTTTAATGGCCAACTTCTTCTTTTCTCCATATATACTGGGGGCTAGTTATTCTTCTGCTACTGAATCACTGGAGCTAGTCATGGGCAAGTGGAACCTTTATCATCCATCTTCCATGTTACTGCTATTGCTGAACTCATTCCCTTTCAGCTGCCTAATCATCCTGCTGCTTAAACAACTCAGCAGCAGCAGTACGAACAGCAGTTGCAACTCAGGACTCAGAAGGACATTTGACCATGGTCAGTGGCTACTGGCCAACATGACCTACTGGCACTAGGCCAATAGGGCATTTTAATTTTTTTTCTCAGGGCTTGTGCTTTGAAAAATAAATAAATAAATAAATAAATAAATAACATAGTCCTACAAAAAACAAACAATTTTTTGGGTTTGTTTCTAACAAGCCTAAGTCCTACAAATCAATGTTTCCTTAGGGCTTGTGCCAAACAAGCTTAAGTCCTACAAATCAATGTTTCCTCAGGACTTGGTCCTATAACAACAAATCTAACAGTGGCAGCTTATGTCAAGAGGTTCATGTCTCAATAACTTTAAATACAAATCTCTATTTTATTTTTTTATTAACTGTCCCTCCAATAGCAGTCAGGAAACCCCCCAAAAGAAATTCCCTGTTCAAATGATTCATTCATTCACCAACACAGACACCCTCCTCAGACCCCTTTATACCATGTCTTATGGTTTTTATTTTATTTTACTTAGAATTTCTTTTTTTTAACTGCCCCCCTATCCGAGTAAACAACCCCCCCAAAAAACATCCCCTGTTCAACTGATTCTTTCCCCACACCCCACCAACACAGGCTCCCTTATGCCACTTTTATACTATGCCTTTTGGAAATTAAATAATATTTATTTTATGTTGTGTGTAACTTCAATGTTCCCATTGATTTCAATGGAATGAGCTAGGCAGAAAAATCGGAAAAAAAATCCAAAAATCTGCACTTTTCTCAGGAAATTTTTCGCCAAGCGGAAAGTGCCATTTTTTGTCAGTTTGAGTTTGAGGTGGAAATTTTCACCCACCCCTATTAATGATGGAACTGCATACTCTATAAGTGTCAATATAAGTCTGTATGGTCCTGTTGCACCCAGCTTGGTGAAGCATCCTCTGCCATCCACTCACTTCGCCAGCTTACACAGTGCATCTGGCAATGTGAAGGGCATATGACTTTGCCAGACAGTGCATCTTATTCTCGTTCCCTGCCCGTCACTCCTTTGCTTTCCTTCTATGCTATAAAGTCTCTCACTACCTATTTAATAATGCTCCTTACACTGTCCTCTCCGCTATTCCACCAGTCCTTCCTGGAGAAGGAAGTTCCTAATTCAGACTGCCCAATTCCAGTTCATATAGAATTGGTGTTCCACAACTTGCTGCAAAAGCAGGCTGCCAGTACATGTAACACAAGTTTTTCAGGATCTTTGTTGGGGATCCTTTCTGCCAGGGCAGGTCCTGACACTTTTTTTTTACAGTAATATCTGTTAAATTGTGGAAATCCTTGCCCAAGGATGTGGTAATGGCGGATACAATGGATGCATTTAAGAGGAGTGTGACAGACCCCACTGTTACTTGGAACACGTGGAAGGGAAACCCCGGACTTATCATGGACTGTGATTATCTGGGATGGGTTTCGGAACAATAAGAACTGTCGGAGCCTCCCTGACCTCAAATGACTCTAGTCGGGGTGACCTACATGTCCGACTCTAAGTTGTACCCTCACTAGTTCGACCATTGGGATTCTTCCGATTGTTCGAGTCATAGGATTACTGGATGGGCGGGAATATCAACATCCCGTAGTACGGAACCCCAAGTTGTCGACTCTATTGGTGGACTGCAGCCGAATTCAAACATGACTTTTGACACAGATTGTTCGAACTAAAGCAGACTATCGTACGCCTCTTTCCCAACGGTCGTAGCCGTTGGCCTTTGTGTACAAATGTGTATTGTAACCCATTAAGCTTGTAACTAGTCATGGCTAGCCACTTAATCTCATCACCTAGAGTTTCAGGCCACCCCCAATCACAGTAAGGTCTGGAAATGGACCAGTCGGGTTACCCTCAATTTTGTGGCTCATCTGCCCATCGGTCGCTAGGTTAAGCCAGCCCTAGTCCCCAGGGCCCCTCCTGGTTCCATTGTTGTATTGTTATTACTGTGTACAAAAAGGTGTGTTTCCATTCAATAAAGTGTTCTCATTTGGAGCAAGCAGTCTCCCTGTGTCGTGCTTGCTGGGATGGTCTCAAGAGTCCGCTATGACTCCCATCCCTGAAAGGTGGATAGAGCGATTCACCATTTGTTGCAGCTAACTTTCTCCTACGACTGATGTCCAGCGACCTCTGTCCCGCTGGGTTCAACTTGGCTTTGGTGCCTCAACATCTCATCATTCAACTTGTTCGACTCAGAGACGAGTCTCTGAGATGCATGCTGAGCAGCCTGCCGACACGTGGTCCTGTGTTAGACCGGTCAATCCGACGAGTTCCTGTCGACCTCGAGTGAGAGAATCTGGATACGACGGCCCAGGACTTCCCAGTGTCTTGGGTTCCCATTACAAGGAGATTAGATATATTTCTTTCAAGAGGGACAATACAGGGTTATACTGTATATTAGCAAGCAAACAGGAAGTTCAGATAAAGACTAACTTATTTGGCAGCAAGAAAGCTATATAATCCTCATGTCTCTGGGTTATGAGACAAAGATTGAACTTGATGCACTTTTTTCTTTTTTTTTCAACCTAATTTACTAGGTTACATTGTACTAAATATAAGGTAATTTAGTGGAGCTGAAGTTGTCAGGATTTGGTTAGATCTCCCCACCTCATTACAAATATTAAGGGGTACCACTACTCAAACTTAAACACAGCACCAGATTTTTCTTTTACAGAGGACACCACTGGGTGCCAGAGGGATCAGCAATGCATTAAAGAGCAATTGCTTATATCCTTTTGAGTGCCAGTGTGGTACTCAACGCATTGCAAAGCAATGCAATGCATACTCCTCTGACACTCAGAGGGATAATTTACTAAACTTTTAACTTGATCCACATGATGCTCTGTGCCTAGAAGTAAATGTCAAAGAAAAAAATGTGTCTCTTTCTTTTCCCCTTATAGACAATAGGCACACATATGTACCTTTGCCTATATATCAGTGCCTTGACCCTATCACTAGTTTTATTCAAGACAAATGTGTTATCAACTGCAGTGGAATCCAGGTCACAGCTGGATAAAAAAGCTTTGGAAGGAAATGAAACCTAATGAGATACATCACCCTGTATCACTGACTGTTTAATTAGTGGAATCATGGATGAGTCACTCGCTTGCTGCATGTACATATGGAGTATAACAAATACATCAATTTCACTGATAAACCATTTGCATCCTTTCTTCCCTTGCCATATTGCTGTCATACAATATTCATTAATATGCATACTAAGCCAATAAGTGAGTAAAATGCAATCAGAATAATAACTCTATGTGGTATATTTTATTACACACTAGCCACAATACCTGTTTATCTGAGTCCATTAACCCAGACTGTCACCCTCATTTTAGTTACTTTTGAACAAAGCAGATTTAGAAAAATCTACACAACAAAAAGTGGAATGATAACTGATTGCACCAAAAGGAAAAAAAATGTCCCGTTGATTTAACCCTTTTGTACAAGAGGGTAGCATTGCTTTGCAGAGCCCTCTGGCATGTAAGGGGTTAAATGGGGCTTTTAACCCCTTAAACTTTTGACTGCCAAAAGCAATGCATTGGATAACCCTTTGGCACACAAAGGGTTAACTATTTGAGTGTTAGGGGGTATCCAACACATTGATATCTTTGATAGTCAAAAAGGTTTAACTCTTTTAGTTCAAGAGGGGTTTGCAGGACAAATAGGTAAGGCACTTTATTCATGTTTTTAGAGTAAGCTGTATTTTTTTGATGTGCTGAAAATTTTCCCATTGTGTTTAAAATTAATGGAGCAGAAATACATGCAGCTTTAGATGTTTGGAACATGTTATCAGTATCACTATATTTTCTTTGAAGCAATGAAAATTATTAGCATTGCAATATTTTTCAGTAAGGAATATTACTTTTTTTATAAGAAATGCACATTTTTAAAGGTGCAAATTTATTTTTTATCATTATTAAATGACAAATATAATCATTCTCTCAATTTGTTCTGCTCTGCATTTTTAAAGCACAATTTTATTAGACACCATATCCTGTAATATAAAAGGCCAGATGTATGTTTGTTCGATGCTGTCATGTGCAGTAGAGTAGACTGACCAGATCTTACCTTTAACCGGGGACACATAGGAAATAGGCATATTTCAGGACTGAACTGAAATCAAAGCAGTCCTACAGTATGCATTTTTCCTATGCGTCCCCCGTTAAAGGTGAGGTCTGGTCACCCTACAGTAGAGACTGCGCTAAATGCACTGAATTCTGGGAGATGTACTTGTTGCTCCTATCACAAGAAGAGCTGTGTGTGTTTCTCCTCCCTCTGCATCACACCGGAACAGGCTGGGACTGTGTGCATTGGTGGCTGTCCATGATTAGTTGGTTTCCTCTGCCGTCATGCTCGGGTACTTGGCAGCATCTGGTCTGTGCCTGGCGGCAGTACTGCTTATGCGGCTAGACACGGTGTGGTTTCCCCGAAAGCAGGCCCGTGTACACAGGCTTTTACACTAGTATATATATATATATATATATATATATATATATATATATATATATATATACTAGTGTAAAAACTTGTGTACACGGGAAAAGATCAGGGTAATGTTAACCCTTTGAGTGCCAGAGAGGTATGCAATGCATTGCACTGTAATGCGTTGAGTATCCCTCTGGCACTCAAAGGGTTAAGAGGCCGTTACCTCACTGCGATGCAGTCTTGCGTTGCCTCACTTACGCGATACAATTATGCCCAGTAGAGACTGCCTGAACATGCGCAGTCTCTACTGCCCATGACGGCTTCTGACAAACATCCTAATTAATTATTATATAGGATATATATATATATATATATATATATATATATATATATATATATATAATAAAAAGTTGGCAGACCAGTCATAGGGAACAACTAAAAAAAACATCTATTTAAATTAGGCTTTTAACATCTTGAACTCTAAAGAGCATTCAAGAGAGGGAATAACTCATTTAAATCAAATTAATTACTTTGGAGATTCTAATTTTCCCCTATGGTGCAGTTGCTTCACCCAAGAACAGTGGTTCTTAATCTTTTTTCACTCACGGCACCCCTAACATGTAAACTGCAATTTTCGGGGCACCTTTCACATATTTTATGTAAATTATCAAGGGCATAATGAAAGGTACAATACATAAATATGCAATTATTGTTAGGTTTTATACTCGTTTAACAAAAATAAACATATTGCGCATAATAGTTTCCATATATATATATATACATTTAAAAAGGAATACTTCCATTTTTATCCAAGGCTTCTACAAGATAAGGAGCACCCTAAATGAATATCCGTGACACACCAAAGTGCCACGGCACCCTGGTTGACTAAGCGGTGATAAAGAGATGATAAAGTAAAGACTAGCGGTATTGCTTACACATTTGGGGGGGGTTCTGCACTAAGGAATGATAACAAGGTGATAAAGCAGAGCCAACTTCTCCAGTGATACCACTATTCCAGTTTCTAGTCTATGAAGCCTATGCACTAACAACTCTCCCACCTGAGATATCTTAGTGCTTTGACTCCATAGAATAAAATAAGAATCAGAGAATTGATGTCACTGGAGATGTCATCTCTGCTTGATCAACTCTTTATCACATTTTAGTGCATCTATTCCTGGTCTTCAAGAGTTTATGGAAAGGTTTATTTTAAATATAAAAAAATGTAAGCAGCCAAACTGTGGCTTGCCCTTTCGGCAACTAAGGGGTTAACATGAGACTGCTGGGCTTGTTCTTTTTCCCTAGAGTAATTGAAATAAAACTGACAAATTAATCTAGCACAACTTGGTCAATACCTAATTACCTGCATAGTGTCCCTTTGTTTCCTGGCCTTGAACATGAAATTTCTCATTAGTACATATACTTAAGAGCATGAGCACTTAATAAAACAGGATCTTCCTAACAAGCCGGACATCACAGACACAGATCAAATGCATACAGGTCGATAGGAACCAGGAAATTATTCTGCTGGGTATTTAATTTTCTAACACATGCAGCAATAGCTCTTCAGGGGGCTTGAATTATGCACATTTAAGCAATTAAATAAGTACTAAATTAAGTATTTAATTTATCAAATAAAATGAAACTATAAAGCTAATGTTTTACCTGGGAAAATCTTAAGGCGTAATTCTCAAAATAAAGAGCAATTCTGGAGAAAATTAACTGAATCAAAGAGAGGAATTACAATTTTACATTTATTTAAATTGTGCTTTTAAAACTTACAATGACAGAGAAGTCTCCAACATGTTGTGAAATGATGATCTTTATAACATTCAATGTGTTAAAAACCCACTGTAAATCAATGGATGCTTTGAAAAAAGAAAAAAAAGTCTTCCCTATGGTGCAGTTAGTTTGGTTTAAGGTTGCTAATCTATTCTATTGTTTATCAATTCATTAAAAGGATAGTAATGTTTCATTAATAAAAACAGCTCCAATTAATCATCATAGTATTTGGGCCATGGAGAGTGTTATTTCAATTCTGTCAGAGTTGTAGTTCAAGAGTAATTGAATGATAAAGTATTCCCCTCCCACCCCTTTTACTGATGTAACACTGCTCAGCTCAGAGCAGCAGGAAGTGTCCAGGTAGATTGCAGAAAGGGACAATCTTCAATTAAGATAAGGGAAAAAGCTGAACAACCTGTCAAGGGGGGCAGGGATTTCATTGTTCTCACTGTAAAAATATTGACCCTTGATGTGAGCAGTCTGGTCTATGAACTGGATTCCAAATCTGAGGAGAGGGGGCTTACACTAGGTAAAAGGGTCGGGAGGGGAAAACTTTATCATTCAATTACTCTTGAACTACAGCTCTGACAGTATTGAAATAACACTCTCTATGGCTCAAATGTTATGAAGATTAATTGGAGCTTCTGTTTTCTGAAACAATACTATCCCTTTAATCTAGAGATATACAATTCAATAAGCTAGGGTACTGCACTTATGGACTGAACCAACTGCAACACAGGGGACAAATACAAATTCCAACAATGCAATTTGATGATAGCAAAGTCTCCAGTGATTTTTGTATTATTGAATACAGCCCTATGTCTCATAAGAGATGGAAGAAGGCTGGAGTGTCTCAGTGATGCAAATCTCATCATAATGTGTCTGTATTTAATCAAGATATTTGGTATAAGGGAGGGGAATAGGTGGGAGCGTGTAAGAGTATGTTGTGGGCTTGTGTGTAAAATATATACAAAAAATGTGTATTTTATTAAAGCAGAACTATCAGTGAATATAAAGTGTCCCCCAAATCATTATGAATATAGAGATAGATGCTAGTATTACCCTGAATAAGTCAGGCGTTATTGATAAATCCAACTCGCTCCCAGAAGCACAGGCAGACATTTTGCTGCACTGGCATCTGTGCGCCTTTGCAGTCAGTCCCTTCGTGTACCTTAAGGTACAATGCAACTCCTCCTAGAGCAGGTGCACAGATGTCTATTTGGCAAGATGTCTGCACTGATGCCTGCCTGTGCGTCTGGGAATAAGTTAGATTTATCAATAACGCTGGATTTATTCAGGGAAATACTAATATGGACATGCCTATCGCTATATGCATAATGATTTGGGGGGCACTTTATATTCAGTGATAGTGCTGCTTTAATATGTATGATATGCAATTGCGTAAGTATTTTACACAAGTTTGGTGTTTAATCCTTTGGGTGCTAGAGACATCCATAATGCACTACAAAGCAATGCTTTGGAAATAACGTGCATACTGCATAGTTTAACTGCTGCTGCTGTGTGTGTGTGTGTGTGTGTGTGTGTGTATGTGGCTGTGTATATATATATATATATATATATATATATATAGAATACAGTATCCCATGCAGTAAAGCCACAATTGCATGATGAAGACTTGTAATATGTAACGATACCTGTCTTGATTTCTTTCCAAAACAGGTACCTAGATTGTGGATAACCTACGTCAGAACTGGTCTACCTAAGGTCTTTCAGCAGTAGATGGAGGACCTCAAGCTGCCCATCCCAAACTAAGGTCATCATCATCTAGTTATATACAGACAGGCAGCTTGGAATGCCCCAGAAAGTCTTGGAATTGGGTCCAAGTTTTTGATTTTTGCTCATATCATTTTCTTGCGCTCCATACTGACCCTGACATTGTAACAATATTACAGCTCCGGGGCAGCACAGAACACAAAAAAATGACATTGTATCATTATTACAGCTCCGGGGCAGCACGGAGCATGATGTAACATTATTACAGCTCCAGTGCAGCATGATGTGATACAGCCGGGGCAGTATGCGACCTTTTACTATTCGACATGAGAATCTTGTGCTGTCATATAGTGCGAGATTCTCATGTCGACATTTTTAGTATGGTGACATGGTAACTCTTTCATATGGTCACGCTCTTTTGCGTGCTACCTTTTAAAAGGATACCATCTCTCTCTCTCTCCCTCGGGTCCTGTATCCTCCCTTTCTCCCTCTCTCTTTTTTCATAAAATCCTCCTTTCACATAAAACATTTTTGCTCCTTATCTCTCTCTTCTCATATTGCAGGGCTTCAGTAATCCTTAAGACTGTATGTTGTATGCATCTTTCATAATCAGTAGTTATTAAAGGGATAAGGTGACCCTAGACACCACAGATTTTGCAGTATATAGTAAGAGTACATTATGAGGGAGAAGGAAAATGCAGCACCAAACACCCCCCCAACAAAGGGCAATCAATGGAATTGTGTTCACTAAGATAGATTTGTAATTAGAACTTAACTTGTATTGTGTTTGATCCTTCTCTTGTCTGGCTGTATATTCTCCTTCCCTGTACCCTCTGTTGGAGTGGACCTAAAAAAGTATTGGAATTATCAGATCTGATTTTGCCAGAGTCAGTGTTCCTCTCAGCTCTAATGTCTGTCTCTGAAATGTCTGTGTTACAGCTTGCTGTACCTCTAGGCCAGCGCTGTTTGCCGGTTACTGATGCCTGGCTGAGGCCAGGACTGACATTCCTTCTCCTCTCCCTGTATCTCTCTCTGCTCGCGGCCTGGCCGCATCTGGTGCCTCTTGCAGTCAGCCATGTCCTTTCCCGGGGAGGCTAGACTCCTTTATCCAGGTGACACAGGGCTCTCGCACCTGTGCCTGTTGTTGCAACATTTTCAGACGCGCGTTAGTGGGAGTGACGCACGCACAAATTTATACCTTGGGTCATAAGTAACTCTGCCATACTAGTTCCTGGCTAGGTATATAAGGGCTGGGGTCTCTGAGCTCAGTAGCCCTTACGTTGGTGTCAGATATAGTTGCTTTTTCTCCTAGTTACATTCCGTGTATGACCTTGGCATTGTCTGACCATCCTATCTGGTGCTGACCTGTGGCTCTGTCTGACTATCTCTCCGTATTACCATTGGATAGTTGGATACCCAATCTGGGGCAGACCTATGGCTCTGGCTGACTACCCACTCCGTGTATAACCTAGACTTGGCTAACTATCCATTCGGTTGCAGACTTGTAGCTCTGGCTGACTACTGGCTCCGTGCCTTGACCTTGGCTTGTCTCGCTACCCATTCTGGTGCTGACCTGTGACTGTGACTATCCACTCCGTGTTGTCCTTGGCTTAGTCGGATACCCAATCTGACGCAGACCTATGGCTCTGGCAGACTTCTCACATTTCGCTTGGACTATCCTAGTCTACGTGAGAGAAACCCGGATGCAGTCTTTTACTTCTCATAGGACTATCTTGCTCCGAGGTATGGTCATTCCTATTTTATTTTGTGTTAATTACATATATTCCATTATCTGTTTTTCTCTCTCAATAAAAGTGATTTTTACTCTAAGTACTTGTCCGTAAATCTTTGGAAGCCATGACAGTCTGATTTGGATTGTTCTGTCTCAGAAGTGACAGTTATGTATCCTTATTAAGCGAAATAGTTTTCCATAAATATATATTCCCCTCAGAGTAGTCTCTGATATCGCTTTGAAATTTGTTCCTTTTCTTCAGAAGTATTTTAGTTTCAAGCTTGTCAATCTGTTGATTAATTTTATTGAGTTTATTGATCGTTTCTTGTGTATCAAAGGTTTTTAATTGTTCTTCAAGTTCTTTAACCTTTTTGTTCTGTTTTTCAGTAGTTAATTTTTCATGTTCAAGTAGAATGTTCATTAATTCTCTTGAACATTTATTTAGGGATGCTTCCCATCTTTTACTTAAATCACTATTGTCGAGTATAGCTGAAGGAATCACTTTTAATCTTAAACCTCTGGGTATGTTATTGTTAGATAGGTATTTCTCACAGGATAGCCTATTCAATCTGAGTGATACTATTCCATTTCAGTTCAACCAATATCTAATTACATGTAGGATTAGTCTCTGAAGTTGTTGGAGTTTCACTAATGGAAAAACATTATCTACCTGAGAGATCCATTTATCTTGCCCGATCGGTTAATGTAAATGTTACTAGATTGCTCATCCTATTGTGAAGTGTGCTACCAAAAGAAAGAAGCAGATAGACAGGGTTAAAATAATTGTTGCTTCTCAAACTAAATTATGGGAAAGAAGGAAATAGAAAATGCAGCACCGCAATAAAAGTTACGTTTCAATTACATATCTATCCTTTGATTTGTCTTTGTTTAGAGTGAGTTTCATGCTGTTTCCTTCTCTCCCATAATTTAGTTCTACTAAATATATAGAATAAGCAAATTACCTTTGGTTTATATACACCTACTTCACTATATTGAGTGGTGCACCATTCTTTCTATAAGTAAGTATATAGTAGGAGTTGTGAATTTTTTCCTGTTTTTTTTTTAACACTCTGGAGCCATGTGGTTTAGTTTTCATTAACTGTGAAATACATGGTGTCAGGTGGATTACTTCCTGGAGATTGCAAGTTTTGTGGTAAGATGTGTATCACATTAAGTAGATAGGAACCATCTTCTACCCATTTCAATTGTCAGGTCTGCAGTATCACTAGTGTAGCTCCGCTTCAGCTGTAAGCTATATAATATCAATAGTGTATCTGGTAATTCATTTGTCAACTGTGTGGTATTACTAGTGTAGCCCCATTTTAATTGTAAACTCTGCGGAAACACTGTTGCAGCTCCATTTCAAATGGCATCAAGTGGCAGGTTATCACTAATATAGCTCAATTTAATTTGTAAGCTCTCTGTCTAGCTCCCTTTCAATTGTAAGCTCTATGATATCCCTGGTATAGCTACATTTCCAGTGATACAGTGTGGTATCACTACTGTAGCTCCATTTCAATTGGTAGCTCTGTAACATCACTAGTGTAGTTCAATTTGAATTGTAAACTATGCTTATCAATATTGTAAATTGATTTCAGTTGTAAGCTGGGTGGTATGTATCATAAGCTGTTGAATATTAAAAATATTGTTTGCCATATTATCTGTAAAGCTACAACACACTGCAAAACAACACTACTGAAAATGTACATATCTATAAATCATGTTAAACAGCATTAATTACTGATTGATGTTTGTATTATTTCACAACACAACAAATGATGGTGGACAAAGATAGTCGATTGGGACAATAGTAGCAATGGGCCACTTGATTGTACTTACCCTCCAGGTAAAATTTGCTAGCCATACCCTACTGGCAGAATCTTAGAGGAAGAAACAGAGAAGAGGGTGTGAAGCATGTAAGAATTAATGTAAGTGTCCAGTTACAATGAGGACCACCCCCCCCAAAAAAAAAGAGAAAAGAGAAGAGATAAAAAAAATGAGGTAAATGATTTCTTTAGTAAAAAATAGTGCTGCATGTGCCCATTCCACACTGGGAGTGGGTTGCATAGGAAATACAAAAGAGATTCAAGCACCACCAAAGTAATAAATATATTGGTACTAGAACACTAAATAAGTGTTGGTGCCTAGTAGCATAGTGTATGAACAAAAAAAAAGAAAAAAAAAGAACTACTATAGATGGCACTCTAATTTTCCCAAACATAAATGACTAGGTGCACATGAAAGTATCACATGGAGGACCATACTTCTGTGTTTTATTTATACATTGGTAATTATGTAAAGATAATTAAAAACAAAAAAACCTTTATTAGAAGACTGTTTAAAATGTAACATGACTATAATAAAAGAAATAATGACCACATGAGAGAAAAAAGTATATTTGGGATGCTCAAATGCTGTTAAGTAGTGAAAGGCATAGGACAAGGGAATCACATAGGGCTAGTAAACAGCTGGGTGACCATGCCATAACTTCAGCCCTTGCCCAATTGACCGTGGGATTGTGTTTGCGCAACCATGGATAACCCAGGATCACAGGATAGTGAGGAGAGTGGATCACCTGGAATTGTAAGGTTTCGTGATGGAGAGCCCTTACAGTAATAGACAAAGGAGCGGTTTCGTAGGTGACCTGTGGTGGCTGTACGGGTCTACCATCAATCGCCTCGAGGGCAAGCGGAGTGGCACAAAGCTGCAATGGAATGGCGTGCTTCTGGGCGAAGTCACTGTCAGCAAAGAGGACCGATACACCGGAGTCAATAAGTGCCTCAGAAGTAATGGAACTGTTGCCCCAAGAAAGTCCAACAGAGACTAGTGGTTTATCAGTATGAATATCCGGGGATGCTGAGACGCCATCTAAGGTCTGTCCCCTATAAAATCGTAGGTGTGGTTGTCCCGGACGTGTGGGACAATTTCGCAATAGATGCCCTGCCTTACCTCAGTAAAGGCACAGGCCCTCCCTCCTCCTCAAGGCCCTTTCCACAACTGAAAGACGAGTGAACCCAATCTCCATGGGCTCCACATCGCCAGAGGTTTCGAGACTAGGAGGTGCGGGAGGAGAGGGAGATATGGATGGGGACGAAAGGCTCGGAGTTAAACGTATGGGATGTCTCCACAGGCGCTCCCTAAAGGAAGTTCTCTCACGGATACGGGAGTCAGTCAATATGCAATATGAGACCAATTCCTCTAAATCACTGGGAAGGTCCCGGGCTGCAATCTCATCTTTAACCATATACGAAAGCCCATTAGAGAAAGCAGCCACAAGAGCCTCATTATTCCAACCAACCTTGGCTGCCAAGGTACAAAACTCAATGGCATAATTGGAAACCGTCCTAGTACCCTGCTGGATGGACATTAGGTGCTTGGCAGCCGAGGTGGAGTGGCCCGGTATATCAAATACCCTTTTAAAGGATGCCACAAACTCAGGGTAATTGTATACAATAGGTTTCTGCATCTCCCAAAGGGGAGTAGCCCAAACCAAGGCCCTGTCAGAGAGCAGGGCTGGATTTATCAATAGGCAAACAAGGCACTTGCCTAGGGTGCCCGATTTTCAGGGGCGACTGGCAATGGCCTTGTCACACCCACCATTCTAATTCCCACCCCAGGGCTCATAATAATAATGCTATTGCTGAGCCCCACACTGCCACTTAATTTGATTATAATGCATGCTGCGTGCCTGTGCTCGCTCACCCTGGAGGGTGCAGCGCTTGTACAGTAACAGTAGTGTCATGTCATCATATGTGTTGTAATGCTCCTTACCGATTCTGTTGGTTGTCTTATATTTTGTGCCGCTGGGGCAGCCCCATGTGATCCACTGCTGCATCTGTTCTCATTGGTCACCTCAGGACCTCATGTAACATCACAACGCTGCCGACAGTCACTCAGTGAAGTAGCCTGCGTCTTAGAATTGACGGCGCCTGTCCGCTAGAGTGAGTGAGTAAGAGAGCGTAGTGCAGCGCATTGCCTGTTGGAGGAGTGGTTGTGGTATTTGGCTCAGTCAGTGGAGGTACGCAGTACACATAATTAGTGTGGTTCTGTGCACTCAGGACCCAAAAGCATAACTAGGTCCAAAACATGGAAGAAAGGCTAAAGATAAGCCACTCTTCCACAAAGTAATTTTCTACAAATGAGGCACTCAAACTCAAGAATGGGTAAAATGAAAAACATGTGAAAACACTAATAGAGAGGGATGCTGTAGGACCTAGAAATACTATAATATCAACCCATATGACATGCAAATGTAATGTATCCAACAATAAATGTACATAAATTGGATGTTAGTATTCCCATATGCTAATCCCAATCCAATGACTATCTTTACTTTTTGATTATTTGTTTACTGTGGGTACATGCACCTCTCTAGTCAATGGATTGGGATTAGCATTTGGGAATACTAACATCCAATTTATGTACATTTATTGTTGGATGCATTACATTTGCATGTCATATGGGTTGATATATCCACAGTATTCTAGGTCCTACAGCATCCCTCTCTATTAGTGTTTTTACATGTTTTTCATTTTACCCATTCTTGATATTTTGACTACCTACCAATAAAATGATTTTGTAGATTCAATTACTCCTGAGTTTGAGTACCTCATTTGTAGAGACCTACTGTGTGGAAGAGTGGCTTCTCCTCAGCCTTTCTCCATGTTTTGGACATAATTATTTCAAATGTGATTTACTTTTAGGGAGAAATATGCTACTTGCCTAAGTTAACAACATTGTGTTTTTTTTATATAAAATATAAATCAGCCTACAAAAGGTTTTCATGCGTAAGTATACCCCAAATAGATGCACGATCAATGTGGCCAAATAATTCACATACGTAACTCTACATGGGATAAAACTATATCTGATGTTCATGGGTGATTGTACGTGATTGTACACAGAGTGAACATAAGCCATAATACCAATAATGCCACATTACAGGGCATTTTGATTGTACAAACACACACCATACATTGCAGGAAGATTGTATAGTGGTCAGTGGACGCATAAACCGCATGAAAAAATACAGGTGATCTTTCTTCAGTGTATGGTGTTTGTTGTCTGCACAATCAAAATGCACTGTAATATGGCATTACGGTTTATCTGTTCCCTCAGACTCTGTGCAGTCACAACCAATCGCCCGTGAACATCAGATTCAGTTTTAACTTTTATCCCATGTAAACTTGAGTGTTATGTATGTGAATTATTTGTCCATATGTGGACAAATAATTCACAAGGACAAATAATTCACATACATAACTCAAGTTTACATGGGATAAAACTGAATCTGATGATCACGGGCGATTGGGTGTGATTGTACACAGTCAGCATGAACATAAGCCATAATGCTAGTAATGCCACATTACAGTGCATTTTGATTGTACAGGCAAGACACACCACACACTGCAGGAAGATTGTATAGTGGTCAGTGGACACATACACCACATGAAAAAATATAAGTGATTGTATAGAGGAATTTAAATATGAATAGTATCATCTTCATGGACCATAATGATGATGATACCATTCATATTTAACTCCTCTATAAAATCACCTGTATTGCCATGTGGTATATGTGTCCATTGCCCATTATACAGTCTTCCTACAGTGTATGGTGTGTTTGTTGTCTGCACAATCAAAATGCACTGTAATGTGGCATTACTGGCATAAGTTCGATCTGTACAATCACTCTTTAGTGTAATGCGGTATAAGTGCTCTCTGCTCTGTCCAATCATTGACAGTATAATAAGGTGTTGGTGTATGTGTCCTGTGGATAATCACCTGACCTGCAGTTTAATTTGTTGTATGTGTCATCTGTACACTCACTTGCAGGTCTTTTCTGTTCTAGGAGACCCCTGTAGTCCTGGGACAAGTGAGAGCAGCCCAGGAAATAGTTTAATTGTCCAACTCTCTAGATTTCCAGTTCAAGAATTCCTAGGAAGTGGATCAAGACTGTGTAGTGGACACACATACACCACATGACAATATAGGTGATTGTATAGAGGAATTAAATATGAATGGTATCATCATCACCATTTTGGCTTTGCATATTGTGCAAGTAATACTTTGCTAATTATGTAGTGTCAAATTACATGTATGGTTTTTTGTTGTTGTTTTCGTGTTTATTTTTATGTTCCTGACAGTAAGCTTTCTGAATGTCTGTAGCTGTAACTGCTCTGCAATGTATAATTCAGAGCACACGGTTTCATTTTTCTTTGATACTCATACCTTCCCATTTCTTGGGCCTAAACATAGGGAAAGGGCAGGTTACATATCTAGTAAAGGTCATTTATGTTGTCTGTATATATGCTGTATATATCCCATCCCTATTTATAACAATTTCATCTACCTCTGGAAAATAGCCACAGTACTGAAAATAATAAATCTAAAAATGGGTGTGGCTAAGTTA
Organism: Rhinophrynus dorsalis; assembly: GCA_037306005.1. Lineage (NCBI taxonomy): Eukaryota > Metazoa > Chordata > Amphibia > Anura > Rhinophrynidae > Rhinophrynus > Rhinophrynus dorsalis. The sequence goes on from CM074724.1 coordinate 131,126,700, forward strand.
AGGGTGTGGTTAGGGGTAGTGCAAGGGGCGCCAGAGGGTGTTGTGCCTAGGGACTGCTGAGATTTAAATCCGGCCCTGTCAGAGAGTAAGGAAATCATGAGGCCCACCTTATAATCAGACTAGAAGGAACGTGGTACCATCTCCAGATAGATGCCATCCTGGTTTTGAAAACCTCTGCATTGGTTAGGGTCACCCCCCATAATGCTGGGGAAGCGGGGCAGACCCTGTCATACCTCTTGCAACACTGGAATCACTATTGGCAGCCAGAGCGGGAGCGGCAGCAGCCATAGGGTCAGCCTGCACCGAGGACAGCTGAGGCTGTGGAATCAGATGCACAGTATGGAGCAACAAAGCCTGGAGGGCTGCAGCAAACTAGTCCATGCACTGGTCTACCTGGTCCAGCCTGAAAAAAATATTCGGTGGATTTCCTGCATCTCCTGAGTTCATGGCCCTTGTGTACTGTTATGGACCAGGAACCAGACAAGACACAAAAGTGTAATATACAATACACCTTTATTAATAAAACAAAAACAGAAGCATGATGACCACCCACAGCTGAATGGGGACCCGGGTTCGGCGAGTCATGCAGGAGAAGTCTTGGAAGCCTTGGGCTTGGAGGAGACCTTGGGCTTCCATTGCTGTTTGGGCTTGGTGGAGGCACGTGGAGCTGAGGGAACCGCCTGGTTCACAGGACGTGTCACAGTCTGAAAGGGATGAAAAAACCTGTTACGCTTGAGAGGTGGTTTCTTCCTGGGGACCAAGGGCAGATGAGTACTCTTACCCCCAGTGTCCTCATTGATTAGATCCTTAAGATCTGGCCCAAATAAAGATGTACCCTGAAAGGGCAAGGACAGCAAGGCTTTCTTAGAAGCGGTGTCAGCAGCCCAAATCTTGAGCCAAAGAGCTCATCTGGCAACCACAGACATGGTGGGAACCCTTGTATCATGGTGCCCATGTTATTGCTGGCGACATTGTGATTCAGTGCTACTTCCTGATTCCTTTTATTGGCTATTGTGTATTTGCTCCGCCCAGTGCTAGCCCTTTCGTGGTGTTCCAGTCGCTAGCGCTTGTTCCTGACTTCTGTGTGAAACCTGTGTATGACCCGGACTGCCTATTCTGCCTGAATACGTTCCTCCTCTGTGTACCGACCCGTTCCGGCTGACATTCCTGCTCTGTGTACTGAACCGGATTGGCTGACGTTCCTGCTCTGTGTACCGACCCAGATTGGCTGATGTTCCTGCTCTGTGTACCGACCTGGCCTGGTTGACGTTCCTGCTCTGTGTACTGACCTGGCTGATGTTGCTGCTCTGTGTACCGACCCGGCCTGGCTAATGTTCCTGCTCTGTGTACTGATTTGGCCTGGTTCCACGCTCCATCCGGTGATCCGTTTGGAGAACGTGCCTCCGGTGCTCGCACTGTCTACTGACAGTTAGTTTAGTTGCCTCGTATACTCTGCTCCGGCAGTCCAGTTTACTGTGACCCAGTCTCGGGTTTATGTGCCTCATGATCCTTTCACCCCGGTGTTTGAGCTCAATCAGGTTGCACCATGGTATGCTTGATCTGTTCATTACAAAATACCTGAGGTTGGTTTGTTGCAGCCAATTTCAGGTCTGAGCGTTCATTTAACCCCTTGGAGGTTGGTGCGGTTGCACTTTGGGTCACAGTGTATTGCAAGTTACGGTGGGTGTTACTCCGTGCTGTACAGTATCAGTCACCCTTGGCTGTTCTGTCACTTCTAGGGGCTTCGTTTACCTCCGTGTGGCCTCAGTAGCTTTTGTGTCACTCCCTGCGTAGAGAGTGTCCTGTGGGCCTCAGTCCTATTAGGGACTGTCCATATCTCTTGGCCTAATAGCACCCGTTTCTCCACTGTCTCTTCTAGGATTCACACGAACTGTAACCTGACCTGTGGCAGTGTTGTACCTTATTGTTCCACTGGACCCGAGTGGGTTACTGAATACAATTGTAACCTCTGTCTGTATATACTGGACCCGTGTGGGTTACTGTAATTTCTGTGTTTTCAATAAAACTGTGTTTTTACCCAAACCTTCTGTGTCTGAGTGTCCTAAAAACCTTTACACCTTGCCACCAGATGGATAGCATCAAATAAGGCAGCAGAAACATAGTGGTGGGCCTCAGATATGTTGACAAGAAGCCGCAACATATCTGAAGATGAATCACCCCGACGTACAGCTAGGGTGAGTTGTTCAGTCCAGACCGCAATGGGCCGGTTAACCCATGCTGTAGCGGATGCTGGACGCATGACAGTACCAGCAGTGGCAAATATGGACTTAAAGTAAACCTCAAGCTTCTCATCAGTCCAGTCCTTCAGAGAGGATGCATCAGAATCTGGTAAGGTGGTAGACTTAGATAGCCTTAAGACAGGAGTGTCCACCTTAGGGGGATGAACCCACTAAGCAAGCGCCACCTCAGAAAAGGAGTAAAGCTTAGCAAACTTCTTGGAGACAGAAGGCTTTCTGTCCGGGGATTTCCACTCATCAGCCATTAGGCTGTCCAGAGTGGGGTTAGGCGGAAAACAAGTATGGGGCTTTATAGACTCCTGGAATACATCAAAGGGATCTGAGGAAACCTCCTGAACTGGGGGAATGTTTAGCGTGTTTAAGATGGCCCTGATCAGTCCCTTAGCCAAGGGTTCTGGATCAACCTCTAAAGGATCCCCAAAAAATTGAGAGGTGCCCACAGCAGAACATTCCTCAACTTCTGAATCCACCAACAGTTCCTCTTCAGAGGAATCTGAAACGCCAGGTACCCCTTCCAGTTTGGGCAGGTAAGATCTGACTGAGGAAGGGGTCTGCCAGGAATGGAAGACCCCCTGTAACTGGGATGGAATGAGTTGCAACGTAGACCTGAGGTCCCTGGTAGCGGCCTTGTACTCTTGCACCCAAACTGGCTCTAATGCATGGCTGGAGGTCCCTGGGACATCAGAACATGCTGGGCATAAATGACTTGAGAATTCTCTAGGCAACCCTGTATGACATAAGGAACAATGCGCATCCTTAGTCTTAGGCCTGGCCCCAAGCTCCAATGGAGTAGACATTCTCACAGTGTCAACGACGTTCAGAATAATTAATCACACAATTTACAGTGTATAAGATTAATATTTCACCCCAGAAATCACTAAAATACACTTATCTGGCAGGCAAATAGTTAATCTGCAAAAGAGAGAAGGAGAGTCCAAGCCCTGCGTAGGATGCTCGTTCTGTAAAGCTCACAAGATGGCTGCCATGGCGGGACCCAATCAGAAACAAGCCCGCAAAGTACCCCAACAGTGCCCAAAGCCCCCTGAGCCCCCCAACACACTTGCAGTGTGAACTGGATAATAGAGCAAGGTCACACAATTAAAATGAGCCATCTCTGAAGTCGCTAGGTTGAGCGGTTGCAGAGATATGTCCCAAACTGTACAGTCCCATAGAAGTGAATGGAGCAATGGCGTCTATCCGGTAAAGCACGCCTGAACTCAATTTTGTCAAAGTTACAACTAAGAAATAAAAATACATGAAACATCACTAGAACATGTAATCAGACCCAGAAAACACTGACCCCAGTAGGGAAAGTGCCAATAACCACCCCAAAAGATGCCAACCAGCAGTTAAAGGGTTAATTTACCACATAAAGTTGCTTCAAACACCCAACAGACATAACAGAAAGACCCAGTGAGTGCAGGAGTGTGCATTAAGAAATCCCAGGAATAACCCCTGTGCGGAGGGGCAATGTGGGACAAGTGGACCTGCAGCACTCAAAGGGTTGCTCACTAGTGATGAGCGAGCATGCTCGGCCGAAGCTCGGTTCGGCTCGAGCATCGCTCTGCTCGGCACATGGCGGTACTCGTACGAGTACCGCATGTGCTCGCCCGCCATGTTCGGGTCTCCTCCCCGCACGTTTCGCGGCTGCTGCGCAGCCAATAAACGTGCAGGGAGGCTCTGACATCAGTGTAATGCCAGCAGCCATATTGGCTGCTGGCATTACACTGATTGGCTGGCCAGAACCCGTGATCGGGTGCTGTATAGCACCTGACCAGCGAGTTAGGCTCAGTCTTAGCCAGGGAGAGATGAGGATAGGAAGGGAAAGTCAGTGTAGGGAGAAGAAAAGCTATTTAAAAAAAAAAAAAGACCCAAAAGTCCTTTTTAGGACTACTGTGTGTGGGGGCAGCAGTTTATTTTGTGTGGGGGGGCAGAGATATAAAAAAAAAAACTTCACATATTCTGTTCACTGTGCCTAGCCGCAGATTAGCAGCACATTCTGTTTAGTGTGCAAAGTTGCAGATTAGAGCACATTCTGTTCAGTGTGCAAAGTTGCAGATTAGCAGCACATTCTTTTTAGTGTGCAAAGTTGCAGATTAGAGCACATTCTGTTCAGTGTGCAAAGTTGCAGATTAGCAGCACATTCTTTTTAGTGTGCAAAGTTTCAGATTAGGAGAACATTCTGTTAAGTGTTCAAAAAAGTATAAAATATCAAAGTCACATATTCCATTCACTGTGCGTAGCCGCAGTTAAGAAGAACATTCTGTTTACTGTGCAAAGTTTCAGATTAGGAGAACATTCTGTTAAGTGTTCAAACTGTAAAATATCAAAGTCACATATTCCATTCACTGTGCGTAGCCGCAGTTAATAAGAACATTCTGTTTACTGTGCAAAGTTTCAGATTAGGAGAATATTCTGTTAAGTGTTCAAAAAAGTGTAAAATATCAAAGTCACATATTCCATTCACTGTGCGTAGCCGCAGTTAAGAAGAACATTCTGTTTACTGTGCAAAGTTTCAGATTAGGAGAACATTCTGTTAAGTGTTCAAACTGTAAAATATCAAAGTCACATATTACATTCACTGTGCGTAGCCGCAGTTAATAAGAACATTCTGTTTACTGTGCAAAGTTTCAGATTAGGAGAACATTCTGTTAAGTGTTCAAAAAAGTATAAAATATCAAAGTCACATATTCCATTCACTGTGCGTAGCCGCAGTTAAGAAGAACATTCTGTTTACTGTGCAAAGTTTCAGATTAGGAGAACATTCTGTTAAGTGTTCAAACTGTAAAATATCAAAGTCACATATTCCATTCACTGTGCGTAGCCGCAGTTAAGAAGAACATTCTGTTTACTGTGCAAAGTTTCAGATTAGGAGAACATTCTGTTAAGTGTTCAAAAAAGTATAAAATATCAAAGTCACATATTCCATTCACTGTGCGTAGCCGCAGTTAAGAAGAACATTCTGTTTACTGTGCAAAGTTTCAGATTAGGAGAACATTCTGTTAAGTGTTCAAACTGTAAAATATCAAAGTCACATATTCCATTCACTGTGCGTAGCCGCAGTTAAGAAGAACATTCTGTTTACTGTGCAAAGTTGCATATTAGGAGAACATTCTGTTAACTGTGCAAACTGTAAAATATCAAAGTCACATATTCCATTCACTGTGCGTAGCCGCAGTTAAGAAGAACATTCTGTTTACTGTGCAAAGTTGCATATTAGGAGAACATTTTGTTAACTGTGCAAACTGTAAAATATCAAAGTCACATATTCCATTCACTGTGCGTAGCCGCAGTTAATAAGAACATTCTGTTTACTGTGCAAAGTTTCAGATTAGGAGAACATTCTGTTAAGTGTTCAAAAAAGTATAAAATATCAAAGTCACATATTCCATTCACTGTGCGTAGCCGCAGTTAAGAAGAACATTCTGTTTACTGTGCAAAGTTTCAGATTAGGAGAACATTCTGTTAAGTGTTCAAACTGTAAAATATCAAAGTCACATATTCCATTCACTGTGCGTAGCCGCAGTTAAGAAGAACATTCTGTTTACTGTGCAAACTGTAAAATATCAAAGTCACATATTCCATTCACTGTGCGTAGCCGCAGTTAAGAAGAACATTCTGTTTACTGTGCAAAGTTGCATATTAGGAGAACATTCTGTTAACTGTGCAAACTGTAAAATATCAAAGTCACATATTCCATTCACTGTGCGTAGCCGCAGTTAAAGGGATAGTAATACTTCATTTTAACTTTATTTTATTTTGTAGGCATTAAAAAAACATGAAGAATGATATAAGTCTTATCTCTGAAACCTTTATGGTTTAAGAGATATTCACAAACAAAGTATCCCCCCCCTGTTCAACCAGATAAGAAGGGAGATGCCCAGGTAGACTGCAGAGAGGGACAATCTTCAATTAAGATAATGGAAAAAGCTGAAAAACTTTTCAAGGGGGGAAGGGCTTTCATTGTTTTCATACAAAGAAAATTGTCCCCTTCTGTTATCTGTACTGTCATACAACCTGATCCACATCTGAGAAGAGATGGCTTACACTAGGAAAAAGGGGCGGGGAGGGGAACTTTGCTTGTGAATATCTCATAAACCATAAAGGTTTGAGAGATAAGACTTATATCATTCTTCATGTTTTTTTAATGCCTACAAAATAAAATAAAGTTAAAACGAAGTGTTACTATCCCTTTAAGAAGAACATTCTGTTTACTGTGCAAAGTTGCATATTAGGAGAACATTCTGTTAACTGTGCAAACTGTAAAATATCAAAGTCACATATTCCATTCACTGTGCGTAGCCGCAGTTAAGAAGAACATTCTGTTTACTGTGCAAAGTTGCAGATTTGCAGCACATATTCCGTGTAATATGAAGAAGGCGGGTAAAAAGGGACGTGGAAGAGGACGTGATCCTGATAGTTCAGGGCGCGGGTCAGGACGCGTAGAAACTGTGCCTGGTGCCAGAGCACAAGACAGAAAGACATCCACCATACCTAGCTTCATGTCTCAGTTTACAGGGCGTCGCAGGACATCACTCTCGAGGTCCGACCACTGCGAACAGGTGGTCGGTTGGATGTCAGCTGAAACTGCTTCCAGTCGGTTAAGCACCACCCTGTCTTCCACCAAGTCCACTCTCAGTAGCCAAGAGTCTGGTCAACATAATCCTCACCCTGATCATCCTTCCTCCCACCATAGAGGATCTGGTCAAAGAAGTGATCCCACACTGGGATATAGTGAGGAGCTCGTCTCATCACCAATCCTTCATTTGAACCTCTCTCCAAGCACGCTTGCAGAGGAACATGACATCTTGTGCCCTGATTCACAACCTCTAGAGGGTACCCAATCACAAGAAGATGACAGAGGTGAACGGCATTTAAGGTCAAAGGAAGTGGATGATGATGATGATGAGACACAGTTGCCATTAAATCAACCACTATTACTGTCTCAAGACCTTGATGAGGAGGATGATATACAGTTGTCAATGACTGAGTATGTGGTGGGATCAAGAAATGAGGAGGATGATCAGAGTGAGGAAGTGGAGGAGGACTTGGTGGACGATGAGGTGACTGACCCCACCTGGGAAGGTGTAGAGCCGAGCGATGACAGCAGTCCTGAGGGTGAGCCATCTGCAGCACCGCAACAGGCTGGAAGAGGCAATGGTGTGGCTACAGAAAGAAGGCGGACCGCACCAAACCGGCCCGCAAATGTTCCACGGAGCACCCCCTTGCGTAAATCTCCCTTGCCAAGGGGTAGGTGTTCCGCAGTATGGCGTTTTTTTAAGGAAAGTGCGGACGACAAAAGAATTGTAGTTTGCAACCTGTGCAACACCAGAATGAGCCGAGGCATGAACACTAGAAACCTCACCACCACCAGCATGATCCGACACATGGCATCCAAGCACCGTAATAAGTGGGAGGAACGCCCGGATCGCCAATCTGTGTCTGCAGGCCACACCACTGCCTCCTCTTCCCCTGTTTTCGGTGCCGGCCAAATGCCTGTCGAAGGCGCAGGCCCGCATACCTCCCGCCCTGCACCTGTACCATCTGAAGCACCATCAGCGACCACATCCACTTCCCTGTCCCAGCACAGCGTCCAAATGTCGTTACCCCAGGCATTTGAGCGCAAGCGAAAATACCCAGCCACCCACCCACAGGCCATAGCACTAACCTCACACCTTTCCAAATTACTGGCCATCGAAATGCTGCCATTTAGGCTTGTGGAGACTGAGTCCTTCCGCAGCCTGATGGCAGCAGCTGTCCCTCGGTACGCAGTCCCCAGCCGCCACTACTTTTCCCGGTGTGCCGTCCCCGCCTTACACCACCATGTGTCCCATAACATCACCCGTGCCCTGACCAACGCAGTTACTGGGAAGGTCCACTTAACGACTGACACATGGACAAGTGCTTGTGGCCAGGGACGCTACATTTCCCTGACGGCACACTGGGTGAATGTCGTGGAGGCTGGGAGCGACTCGGACCCTGGGATGGCACAGGTGCTACCCACGCCGAGGATTGCGGGCCCTACCTCCATCAGGGTTTCCGCCAGCACCTACGTTATTGGCTCCTCCTCCTCCGTTTCCACCTCCGAATTCTCTGCGCGCAGCGCCACTCACCCATCAGCCGGTAGCTGGAAGCAGTGTAGCACTGCAGTGGGGAAGCGTCAACAGGCCGTGCTGAAGCTGATCTGCCTTGGGGACAAACAGCACACGGCCTCAGAGCTGTTGCAGGAGATTAGTCACCAGACCGAGCAGTGGCTCTCGCCACTCAACCTGCAACCAGGCATGGTTGTGTGTGATAATGGGCGTAACTTGATGGTGGCTTTGGAGCTCGGCAAGCTCACACACGTACCATGCCTAGGGCATGTATTTAATTTAGTGGTTCAGCGATTTCTAAAAACCTACCCCAATTTGCATGATCTCTTGACCAAGGTGCGCCGCGTGTGTGCACATTTCCGTAAGTCATCAACAGCTTCAGCCGGCCTGTTGAAGCTGCAGCAGCGCTTACAATTGCCAGCTCACCGGCTGCTGTGTGACGTGAGCACGCGCTGGAACTCCACCTTCCACATGTTGGCCCGGCTTTGTGAGCAGCAGAGGGCAGTAGTGGAGTACCAGCTGTTACACGGTCGTCGCCTCTCCGTTCAACTTCCTGTAATCAGAAGTGAGGAGTGGGAATGGATGTCAGACCTCTGTGAGGTTTTACGCAATTTTGAGGAATCGACACAGATGGTGAGCGGCGATAACGCTATTATCAGTGTAACCATCCCACTTCTGTGTCTACTGAAACGCTCGCTGCTCACAATTAAAACCTACGCTTTGCATGTGGAAGAGGTGGAAATGGGGGAGGAAGAGCTTACACAAGGTGATAGCCAGAGCACCCTCACTTCGTCTTCTCAGCGACAATTGGAGGAGGCGGAGGCGGAGGAGGAGGAGGAGGAGGAGGAAGACACGGTTGCCTCCGCTACAGAGGGTAGCCATGGAACTTTAGTTCCATCTCTTCAGCGTGGGTGGGCAGAAGAGGAGGAAGAGGATGAGGAGATTGAGAGTCATCCTCCTGGTGAGGACAGCGAAATCTTGCCTGTTGGTTCTCTGGCACACATGGCTGACTTTATGTTAGGCTGCCTTTCCCGTGACCCACGCGTTATACGCATTTTAGACAACACGGATTACTGGGTATTCACCCTTCTGGACCCCCGCTACAAAGAGAATTTCTCATCTCTCATTCCTCCGGTGGAGAGGACAAGCAAAATGGTGCAATACCAGAAGGTTCTTGTCGAAAAATTGCTCCAAAATTTTCCATCTGACAACACTGGCGGCAGAGTACGTGCTACCTTGGCCAACCGAGAAGGGGAGAAAAGGGGAGCACACAGCAGTTCCGACAAAGGCAGGGCAACACTCTCCAAGGCGTGGGACACCTTCATGACACCCCGCCAGCACCCTCACCCTGATGCGCAGCCTAGTGTCACAAGGAGGGAAAAGTTTTGGAAGATGGTGAAGGAGTACGTAGCAGACCGTGTCAGCGTCCTCAATGATCCCTCTGTGCCTTACAACTACTGGGTGTCCAAGCTGGACACGTGGTATGAACTGGCACTCTATGCCTTGGAGGTGCTGGCCTGCCCTGCCGCCAGCGTTCCTTCTGAGCGGGTATTTAGTGCTGCTGGTGGCATCATAACAGATAAGCGTATCCGCCTTTCCACCGAAAATGCTGATAGGTTGACACTTATAAAAATGAACAAGGCCTGGATTTCCCCTGACTTCTCCACTCCACTGGAGGAAAGCCCCGGGGGAACATAAACTGACTTTATATATGTTATTTACAATGATGGGAATACTCTGTATTCCCATTCACCCCTTCCACCCAAAAAACGGGTATATGGTTGACTCTCTTCCATATGCCCAGTGATATAATTTTTATATAGGGCCAGCTCACCAGCTGGCCCAGTGATATAATTTTTATATAGGGCCAGCTCACCAGCGGGCGCAGTTTGACAATTTTTGTATAGGTCAGCTCACCAGCGGGCCTTCTCATATAATGTTTTATTGGGTCAGCTCTCTAGCGGGCCCTCTCATATAATGTTTTATAGCGTCAGCTCACTAGCGGGCCTTCGCATATAATGTTTAGGATGGTCAGCTCCGCAGCAGACCCTCACCCATAATGTTTTAGATGGTCGGCTCAGCACACGTTTCCCTCTTAATCATGGCCTCAGTTCAGAAAAATCAAGGAAATTTTTGGGAGAATTTGCTTCTGCGCACGTTTCCCTCTTAATCATGGCCTCAGTTCAGAAAAATCGAGGAAATTTTTGGGAGAATTTGCCTCTGCGCACGTTTCCCTCTTAATCATGGCCTCAGTTCAGAAAAATTGAGGAAATTTTTGGGAGAATTTGCAGATGATATACAAGTAAATATACAGCAAATACTGTTTGGTAACAATTTTTCGCCTAAAGTCGTTTTTATCTTCCTTTTTGTGTGTTTTACGGTCAGTCTGTAAAAATGGCGTACTACGGGCGAAAGATCGTTCCCAGCAGCGATGTTGGAGTCCAAGATGCATCCAGACATCCTCCCTATGCTGTCCCTGAACCATTTCTGTGGTGTTTCCATCATTTTCTGCCCTTTTCCTATGGACCAGGCACCCTCCCCTCATCAGAGCAGGGGGTGCCTGGTGTAATGCTCGAGTCCTCCCATTGACTTCAATGGGGCTCGAGTGCTCGGCCGAGCACTCGAGCCTCCGGGGGCGCTCGGTCAGAGCACCCGAACACCCGAGCATTGGGGTGCTCGCTCATCACTATTGCTCACCTTTCCTGCAGATCTACTCTTTTCAGATTACCATGTTTTAAGAAGAAGCCTCGGTGGGCAACCCCTGAGTAAAGAACTTGTACCCAAGATTTTCCCCCCAGGGCTTAAGGTCCACAAAAAGCACCTGGATACTGAGCTAGCCACGTCTAAGGGAATTGTCAGTTATGGTAATCCGTCTAATGGTGGTATTCCATATCTAACAGAAAAATAAAAAAGTTTCTAAAACTATAGCAAAACTGTTCTCTTGCCTGTTTTATCTTCCTCAAGGAACACATCTTCCTGGAGCTGGTTGGCTAGCTGCAGCCAAGGAGAGAAGGAATGTTTTACCCCCTGTAGTCATTTCCAGAATTGTTCCTTCCTACTTAAAGGGGCGGATAGCCTACCCAAAGTTACCAGTAACTTGTATTGGATGACAGAGAAAGATTATTATTATGTCTATGTCCAGTTATGTCAATACACGTGTGTGTGTGTGTGTGTGTGTTTACTTAGCCTATGGGTGCTTCATAATTGGATGGTGAGAACTCCCTAAGCTCTCTCCATTCAATCTTTTCCTTAGAGAGGATAATACATAATTACCTTCTTGGTGTATTACATTCCTTGCCATTTGAGAAACTGTGTTAGACATATCTGATGCTATATTACCTTTCTAGCCTCAAGTAATGGTGTATTGCTCTGGTGGTCACAGGTAACAATCTGCTAGTCTGATAGAATACTGAACTGCAGGACTCATGTAATGATGTATTACACAGATTTCCTCAGGTGTATAGCACTAATGATCTCCTGTAGTAGTGTCTTACCCTTTTGTCCAGCTAGTCTCAATTAATGGTATCACATGAAACCATCAGGACTATGCACTTAGGCTAACTATACCTGCAGGGCACTGCACATTTGCACAAAACAAACTGGATTATTTTCCTAATTATAGCATGTGTGTTGCCCTCATGGTTTCTTGCAATACTATGGTGATCTTACGTTAAGGTAAATTCCACTGCTGGTCTCCTGTTCACTTGCTGGCCTAATATAGTTCTCGGCTGGTCTCATGAGGTGTCATTACTGTGGGAAGGGAGTTCAAGTGTTGTTTCACATAACTGGGATTTGGAGGAATGCTGAATGCTATAATTGTTTTTTAATGCAGATGATATATCTTTCTCTTTTACATGGGGGGTGAGGCAGGGGGTTGACTATGTGTTGAGTCACTTTGTGGGATGTCACTGTGGTTGAATGCATTGCGTATTTGTTTGGGACAGCCGGGGAAGAACATGTGTGTCATTTTTTAGTTATGTGTATGTGAAGGAGGTATGGGTGCTGCATGTGTATAAGTAAGTATGTAAGGATGCAATGAATATATGTAAGTGTGTGAGGTGACACAGAAGCTAATGTACTAAATAGAACTGGATCAATTCTGGGGAAGACCAATTACACCACTGGGAACAAATCAAAATTCTGTCTGATTTAAATGGGACTTTTAACCCCTTAAATGGAACACATTTTCCTTCTAGCATTCAAGAAATTAAAGGGACAGTAATACTTAATTTGTAAAACATATGTTGAGGGGTTTTATGCCACAGAGTAAAGCAAGGGTACTCCCACTGTTGAAAGGTGTTTTATTCAAAGGTTATTACAGCTCAAACTTGAAATTTTTAGGTGAAGTATCACAGTGGCCTGAAATGTTCCAGTGGCGCTGTTGCTACACTATCCTACAGAGGTTTATGGTCAACTGATCAGATCTGTCCATAGGATGGTGTAGAATATATATATGTTTTTAGATATTAATTATTTCTATCCATTTAAAGCCCCATTTAAATCAATGGGGATGTGAGAGTCATATTCCCTTGAAAAGGTCCTGATTATTAGGTGTTAGTTCTTTATTAAAGGGATAGTAATGTTTCATAATAAAAGCAGCTCTAATTAATCATCATAGTATTTGGACTTTGGAGAGTGTTATTTCAATTCTGTCAGAGTTGTAGTTCAAGAGTAATTCAATGACAAAGTATCCCCCTCCCGTCCCTTTTACTGATGTAACACTGTTCAGCCAGAGTAGAAAGGAGGTGCCCAGGTAGACTGCAGAGAGGGACAATCTTCAATTAAGATAAGGGAAAAACCTGAAAAACTTGTCAAGGGGGGCAGGGCTTTCATTGTTCTCATAGGAAGAAGATTGTCCCCTTCTGTTATCTGTCTGGTCTATGGACTGCATTCCACATCTGAGAAGAGATGGCTTATACTAGGTAAAAGGGGCAGGAGGGGAAACTTTGCTTGTGAATATCTCTCAAACCATAAAGGTTTGAGAGATAAGACTTATATCATTCTTCATGTTTTTTTAATGCCTACAAAATAAAATAAAGATAAAACAAAGTACTATTATCCCTTTAAGTAGCAAGGTATAATTTGCAGTAAAATATAGTAGTGGAACAATAATAACATTCATGTTGCTTTAAATATACAACAAAAATGTTATATATAAAGCCCTGTCCTTCTTAACCCATTAGGTGCTAGAACATTATCCAGTGTATTGCAAAGCAATTATATGGAGAGACCCATTTAACATCCAAGGAGTTAAATAAATATGATGCTCTTTTTCATCCCCTACTTTGCAGCTAAGAAGGTTTGATTAATGAGGCCCATTGTGATGCTTGAATCCCTATATCTCACTGATCTTGAATGAACAATTGCACTGGTACTTTGCAGGTATTAGATTAGGGCTGGGGAATCTGAGACCCTCCAGCTGTTCAGAACTACAGTTCCCATCATCCCCAGCTCATCAACAGAGTAGTCGTTCCCCACAGCTGGAGGGCCTCAGATTGATCACTTCTGCTTTAGATCCTTCTGCAGTGCTTTACTGTCTGTTTCTTCACACATTTTCCTTTCTAATTTATTCTTTGTTAGATTAATTAGCAAAGTCATCATATTGTGTAGAGTGTGACTGTGGGCCCTAGTCACGCATACTAATGTGAGGGGGATGGAGACACCAAGTCTCTTTTTAAAAAAATAAGAGAAACATCTACAATAAGGAAGTAATAATAATCATAGTCTTATGACAGTCGTGTTGCATTGTGGAAATGGAAATTAATCATCATTGGAAGCCTGTTCTTGCAGAACAAAATACACCCTGGATACTGTGTATAAAAACTTCCTTATTTTGCTATAAAGAACTAACGTCTCCTAATAATACACCCACTTACTTTTCTATGGACATAAAATCGTAATCGCCCATATTATTTTTTTATGGTATCTTCATTGAGTCTAGAATACCATGTCCATGGAGGTGGACTGAAAATGATAGATGCTGGCACTTTCTTTCTAACTAAAACATGAAGAGTTTATTAGCCTAAATAAACTGTTAATGACAGACAGGGTGTACAATGCATTGTGAAGCAATGTGTTGCTCGCCCAGTGGTCCCAAATAGTTAGGATTACCATGTGTAGTGAGCAGAGTTTGAGGTTCTGTGGTCCTGCTAGCAGCTGTAATGTGTTATTCTCCACCGGGGCCTGAGCAAAGATATTGAGGCTTCTGTACAAATTTGTCAGCGCATTTAATGCTTAAAGAGGATCTATCACCCCTTTGCAACTTATACTCATTAGTTAGAACATTTAGAGAATATGTTTAAAACTGTATTATTTTTTTAAAACAAAAATTTGCACGAAAATTAATGTTTATAGAGTCCCCTGCAGCCTACTTCCGGGCTGACTGCTTTTGCCGCACTGCCTCTGCTCCCGTCCCCCTTACCAGCAGCCTCCAATGACGGAGGCTGTCTGTCTCTAAGCTGTTACTATATCATTGGCAGAAATCGATATCTAGCCAATGAGACCACTCCAGCTTTGAGACAGAAAGCCTCCGTCATCGGAGGATGCTGGGTAGAGGGAGGGGAGCAGTGGCACTGCGGCAATCTGCGGCAAGAGCGGTCTGCCGGAAGTAGGCTGCAGGGGACTCTATAAACATTAATTTTCATGCAAATAACGTTTTGTTTTAAAAAAATAATACAGTTTTAAACATATTCTCTAAATGCTCTAACTAATGAGCATAAGTTATAAAGGGGTGATAGATCTTAATAAGGCATTCCTCTCTTCCGTTGTTAGGACTTTAATGCCATCAAGCTCCATAGGGCAACAGAGAAATGGCAATCACTCTCACCATTCCCGCTCAGCCTTGTTTCCTGCATAGTTGTAAATAAGGCATAGAGGAAGGGGATGCCCCACCCCCCAAGTGCCCACAGACTGTCCCATTGTCTTACCCTTGGAGCAAGCGACTTAAGGGATGGAATTCAAACTTACCTTAGTAAGTTGACATTATGCAGATTTAGGGACTGGCAATGAATTCTAGCACCTGATTTAGCACAGAATCACCCTGGTACATTCACCCATTGCCCCCAGTAGTGCACAAGGGCAAATTTCATAGGGGTTTAGGATTTTCTGGCCATAATAAGCATACCTGGGAACTTTTTATTGTTGTCTCCCCGGAGGGGAGTCCTCTGCTGCCATGGGTGGTGTGAAGAATGACGCGTATTGCGTCAACAAGGGGAGGGTCTTAACGGGAGAGCTGGGGGAGGGCTTAAAAGAAGGCTGGTGGGAAGGAGCTACACCGGGGGAAAAAGTGGAAGTGGGTAGAGTTTCAATATAAACTCCCCACATCTGGAGGACTCAGCCTCTGCCCCAGAGACCCGGTAAAGCAATGCCAAAACTGGAGTCTCCGGGGGAAATCCAGAGAGTTCCCAAGTATGATAATAAGGCAAGTGGGAGAGTATTATTAATTGGTGTTAGTTCTCCTTTAAATATAATCCCACTTATTCAGCAGTGCTCAGGGCTGGATTAACATCTCAGCTCCACTAAGTTATGCACCGAAGTAGCTTGTAGCATATCTCATGACCACAGAAAATGGGCTATTTTCATTTCCACTGAAATCGTACAGGGACTAAATGTAATCAAAACTTACCTCCCGAAGGGGAAACAACCTTCATTTAAGGTCATCTCATTCCTAGTTCCACTTTCTTATGCAGTTTCCATTTTTCCCATGACAACATCATGTTGCAAGCACAACATACACCCTCATGCATACTTTCACACATGTGTATTTACATGCTCACTCACTCACTATCTCACTCTCTCCCTTACTCACACCTTGCCTAGATGGGAAGAAGTTGATGGAAGGGGGCCTTCTGCCATATGTTGGAGGCAAATGTCCCATTTTCTTCAACCTGTGATCTATTCCACAAATCCCTAGCTATGACTCTCCCCTATACTATTTTGCCTGGGACAGAAAATAAATATAGCCTATAATATACAATTACAAAAAGCTCTGAAATAACCTGGTCTTTACAGTCATAGATACACTGGAAAATAAAGCTGCCTCCTTAACCTCCTAAATGCTAGAAGGGATTCTGTAATATGTTACAGAGATACTTCTCTAATATTAAAGGGGTTAAGTAATATGCATAGATGTTTCCACCTCCATCTCAATCAAAGTATTAAAGCTTATAGTAGATTCACAAAATTCTGATCTTGCACACCTAGGTCCATAGAATTCTAAGAATTCACATATACAATAGATGCAAAATGCAGAGTTGCTAAATTCATGCATCAGAAAATGCTGACATTTCACACATGGCTTCACATACTGATTGGACTGTATCATTTAAATAAGATTAGCAGGAGGACATTACTCCAGATGATTCAAAACTGTGTAGTATGTCAGTTTGTTGTTGAGTGGGAGAATCCTTCCACTAGGTGGCCCTGAGCATCTGACCACTTCCTTTATTGTTAAAATGACCCTGTCTACTCCTAAAGTAGATGTCCGATGCAGAGGCACTGTGATTGCTCTGGCCATGCCCATAACCCATTGATAAAACTTGAGATGAGCCTTACAGTTGGGCATACCTAGGTGGTTGTCTGCTCTGCCTAAGGGGCAATCTGGCTCTTGTATTATTATTATTATTATTATTATTATTATTATTATTATCATCATCCTTTATTAACCCTATGAGTGCCAGAAGGGTACGCAACACATTGCTTTGCAATGAATTGTGTACCCCTCTGGCACTCAAAGGGTTAATAAATAGCCATCTTATTCCATAGTGCTATACAATAGGAAATAGCCATATATAGATGTAAAACTGTACAGACAGAATATAGAATACATGAGGATCAGATGGCCCTGCTATAGAGCAGACGTGTCAAACATGTGGCCAGCTAGCCAAAAATGTACACCTAGTGGACAGCGGAATGGAAGTATAAAGTCATCCATATACTTTATATGTGCCTTGCAGCCCAGAATCCAGAGATTTAGAGGTCCATGTAGATCAAATTATTTGTTTTCTCTCAGTCACTATAAGCCTCTGAATGCCCTAGAAGTTTCAAGTCGCAAGAATCACCACATTTGCTCCCAGATATCTGCCCTCTCATCTACTCCTGAAATCCCTCAACTGGCTCCCTATAAAGTATCATATTTCTTACAAAATCCTCCTCCTCTCCTGTAAGTCTCTGTGTTCTTCAGTACCCTCTTACATTTCTGCTCTTATCTCCCGGTACACTCCTTCCCGTACCCTACGGTCTTCCTAAGGGTTCTTCCTGTCCTCTCCCTACACAACCCAATCCGTCTCTCGTTTACAAGCTTTCTCACTGGCTGCTCCTCGACTTTGGGATACCCTCCCTGTCACCATTCGCCAATCATCCACAATCATCACTTTCAAGCATCTCATCAAAACCCATCTGCTCAAGGAGGCATCTCAATAGCAATATCCTCATCAGAATCTTTCTGCACTTCCTTCACCACACCTTGTACTTGCACTTATTATCATCCCCCTACTGTCTCTGTATATAATCAAGAACTCCAATTAGATTGTAAGCTCCTTGGGGCAGGGTCCTTTTCCAAGTTTATGTTTCCCTTGCTGCACTTTCCCCAAAAAATAATGCAATGATCGCACTTTAGCTCAATGCTCTTAACCCTGTTCTGTTTTTTTTTGCATTGTATTACTTCAAATTCTGTTAAGCGCTGTGTACATGTATGGCGCTATATAAATAAAGATACATACATACATACAATGCCTTGCTTTGCCATGTAACACCTACAAGTATACCTTTTAAAATGTAACACACCTTCGGTAATACAAAAAAGTTAAATTTCCATATGTCTACTGTGGGGTGTTACATGGTCACTCTATTGGCCATATTTAAATAGAATGTTAAAGCAATAGTAACCCTGTATTTTGACTTCTTATATTCAGCAAGTATGTAATATGTGCAGTCAAATTACGTATACTGTTTTCATATTCACCTATTTTTTTATACTTTCATGACAGCTTTCTGTCAGGTAACATGAAAGCAGGTCTAATAATGCAAAGTATAAAAGGAAACAATTTTAAAAGAAAACACACAGAGCATTCAGTGCTACAGAGAGACAGTAACATTATAATTCATCCCATGAAGATTAAAAAAAAATACATTTTTACATATCAGGCACTTTTAGAATAAGTAAAGTCAAATAATGCCAAATCTGAAGGTCACTGTTCAATACATATCCTGCTTGACCGCACAACTGCTTTTGACACTGTTGATTATGATCAACTCCTACAAATTTTTTACTCCTTAGGCATCAGTAACTTAGCCCTGAACTGTCTGTCCTTTTATCTAATTAACTGATCCTTCTGTGTCTCCATTGCCAGTTCTTTGTCCTCTCCCACCCACCTCTCTGTTGGCTTTCCTCAAGGTTCTGTTCTAGAACTGCTTCTGTTCTCGCTATAAACAATAATACTTGGTGAACTTATTAACTAATTCACACTCAAATATCACCTCTGTGCAGATGACATCCAGCTTTATTTGTCTGTACCTAAAATGACGCCTAATGTTCATTTTAGAGTCACAGATTGCCTCTCGGCTATCTCAGAGTGGATGGCTCATAGGTACCCTAAACTTAGCATGTCAAAACCTGAGCTGCATCTCATTCCACCTTGACCTGGCTCAGTAACTCCCTTCCATGTGATAGTAAATGGCACTACCATAAAACCAATATAAGAAACATAGTGCCTAGGGTTGTTAATTCACACTGCTGTCTCATTTTTTTCCTCATATTAATGCTGTCGCCAAATCCTGATGCATAGCAAAAATCCATCCCTTCCTCTGTTCCTCCACAACTAAAATACTGATTCTCTCATTCAAGACCCTTCTGTAACATTTTCCATTCTGATCTCTTACTATACCCCACTCCACCACTTACGATCAGCCAATTACATTCGTCTCTCAGCTCATGTCCTTTTTTGTCTACAACCCTTTCTTGTATCAACCCTTTTTTTATCATTGCTCCTTATCTGTGGAATGTTCTACCTCAGAGCCTGTGCCACTGCACTTCTCTCATGGTCTTAAAGCCTCAATTAAAATTAAATCTTCTCAATAAGGCTTCAAAAAGCTAGGAGGTACTCATGTCATACATCCAAGGCTCTTATAATTTACTTAATAATTTACGTTCCACATAATGAATATAACTAAGGCACTATATTCCACAGTTAACTTTTATTTGCTCTGTATGTCTCCCTTTATCACTTTACATTGTATGCTGTTGAGCAGGGACTCCACTTCTGGTGTTACACTTGTCACACTGTATTGCTCAAACCCTTAAATTGAAAAGCACTATATACACTTGTGGTGCTCTATAAATAAACATATTATTAATTTATTCAGTCAGTCATTCACTCAAAATAAAGAGTTTCTACTCCTTTAATTGTCCACGTCTTTTAACTGATACCTCTCATTCATCAGCTAAACATACTCTTAGGTTTAACTGCATTTATAATGTGTAGGCCTCTAGTGCCAATATGATTTTTATTAGCAAAACCATTAATGTAAGCTCTGTGGAATGATCCAGTAAATTGTATTCTTCTAACCCCTTGAAGACAAGAATGTTGCGCAGTTCATTTAGAAGCAATGTATTTCTCATCCCACTGGTCCTCAAGGAGTTAATTTGACAAGAAAAATGACCTACCAAGGTGGGTGTCCTTGATACTGCAGTCAGTTATATCTACTTGTATATTTTCCTGTATATAATTTTCTCTGTTGAATTTCGTCAATAGTTCATTCCTCCCCACAATAAAAAGTACGCTTCAACAGTCGTGAATTGATTGTAAAGTTCACTATTATTTTATCAGACTGTAACTGTCTGAAACCATTATATATAGAGAGAGGTCAAATGCAAAAGAGTACAGTATATACAGGGCCGGCCCAAAACCTTGTGCTGCCTGGGTCCATGGATGAAATGCTGCCTCCCACACACACCAAAACCATGCCCACCAAAATATGCCCACATCCATTATGTTATATCATGATAATTAAAACGTTAAAAGAGCTCCCACCACGTACTAAAAATATGTAAAAATGAACTACACATAATTATAATAGGTGATCATGCAAGCCAGCACTAACACAAATCATGCCATACCTTGTATAAAAGGGAAGACTCCTTTTCCAAGCAAGGACACCCCTGAATTGACAGGAACATTCTCCAACTCCAATTCAGATATATTTAATGAGAACTGATGCCTTGTTGGAAAGATGTGACTCTTTCCATTCCAACAAGGCTACCCCCAAGTTTCTAGGAGGCATGGGGTTCATTAGGAGCTCCATCAGATCCATACTGTACCAAGGATTTCTAAACATTGCAATGCATTCCTTCTTGACCCATAAATTACATACTACAGATTAGGGTTGCATCGATACTGATACTGGTATCGGTGCCGATACCGGCATTTGCGCGAGTACTAGCACTCTCGCAAATGCGGCCGATGCCAGCACTGATACCCTGTGTCAGGGTCGGTGCTGCAGAGAGGGAGCCCGGGGAGCTGCTCACAATGCTCCCCGGTCGCCTCTCTCCCTCCTGCAGCGTCGGAGCATTGCCACGGGTTACCATGGCAACGCTCCAATGCTGACTTCTGCCGGGGCTAGCGAGAGAACAGCGAGCACATGGCAGAGGAGGGTAAGGCAGGCAAAGGGGGATCAAAAGAGGCAAGATGAGGCATCAAGAGCGGGTGAAGAAAGAGGCAGAGAGGGGGTCAAGAGGGAGAAAAAGAGGCAAAATGGACTAAGGGAGAAAAAAAAAAGAGGCAAAAGGAGGAAGGATCAGGAAACAAAAGGAGGGGGCCAAGAAGAGGCAAAAGGAGGGGGGATCAGGAGTGAGAGAGAGAAAGAGGCAAAAGGGTGGGATCAAGAGTCAAGGAGGGGGAGAATGGGGGATCAAAAGGGAGAGAAAAAGCCAAGGCAAAAGGAGGGGCTCAAGAGGGGGAGAATGAAGCAAAAGGGGAGAATCAAGAGGTAGTGTATGTATGTATGTATGTAATATATATATATATATATATATATATATATATATATATATATATGCTTTAGGTACTCGGAAAACTGGCAAATGACCGCAAAAAAAGTATCGGTAATTGGTATCGCCGAGTACTTTAAAAAAGTATCGGTACTCATACTCGGTCTTAAAAAATTGGTATCGGTGCATCTCTACTACAGATCATTTGTCTCTCTCCCCCAGTCTGGAGAAAACATGCAGAATCCATTATAATAATAATAATACCTCTCTAAAAGTATTCCTTTCCAAAATCACACTGTCAAACAACACTGTAGCATACAATGGGATAGGGAGGGAATGTATATGCTTTTTGCCCTCTTTGTAACTGAATCATGTTTCATCTGCACTCTGTGGAATGACATGCAAACAGATGAATTGGCAGCACAGTTCAGTTACGTGATCTGAGCTCACATTGCCACCCATTCCTCTCTTTTTATGTTATGCGATGCACCCAAAATATAGCCACAATGACCTGGACCCAGAATGTGTGGCAGGGTAAGGAGGTGCCCCAATGTCATTACGGTGAGCTCAGGTGCCTTGTACAAGGCCTGAACATTACTTTTGTAAAGCAGTACTTTGACAACATGACATTACAAGTATGCTAGTAGCTGCACACACTTACCTCCCGCTGCTTTACCACAGCGTGAGAAAGAGTGATGCAGTGGCCTGCCAGCCACTTAGGATTGCAGGCCCTACTCCTGCATGCTGTGGTATCCTTTTGAATGGTCTCACAAAGAAGAGCGTGCAACCATTCAACTCTTTCAACAGGTCGCCAGGTTAAAAAGTGCAATGTGACAATCTCGGAGTGCATGACAGCGTGAGATTGTCATGTCGCCTAGTCAATGGGCGCTCTAAGCACACGGAGGCAGCTGGAGCGCCTCCATGTGCTGCAATTATATGCAAACTTCCAACATATGTGTAGAGCACAAACACATGTAACTGGCCAACACTTTTGCTATAAGGATGTCCTCCAGTGATCCTCCAGTTGCCCTGGTAACGCTTGGAGTGCCAGATGAGGTGTGCAATGTGATGCACAGTCTTGACGCATTTAAAGGTTCAAAGTTAGTTTCCCTTTACTCTGCTCACTTTCACCATACCAAGGATGCATCTCAGGGGCTGCCAGTGAGCAGCATAAAGGGAAACTAACTTTGAACTATCTTTAAACCTTTAAGTGTATGAAGACTGTGCAACACTACCTCCGTGTGCTTAAAGCTCCCATTGACTAGGCGACATGACAATCTTGCTCTGTCATGCATTGTGAGATTGTCATGTTGCACTTTTTAGCCTGGCGACCTGTTGAAAGAGTTGAATGGTTGCCTGCTCTTCTGCGTGCGACCATTCAAAAGTAAACTGCATGCCCTCACCCCAGCTCCAGGAAGCAGGTGAGCTGTGGGAGGCAGGAGGCCTCCGATACGCCTCTGCACCTTCCTCTGCTGCTCTCCGTAGTGCAGCTTACTTCTCTCTCACAGTCACGCTCCATAACACAGCTCACCTGCATAACATAGTACACCAAAAGCCCAAAACAACATGCCATGGGGTGGCAGTTTTCCGCCCCTGTCAAAGTGCTGCCTGGGTCCCATGGACCCACTGGGACCCATGTGAGGGCTGGCTCTGAGTATATAGATATAACAGACTGCTGTTTGAAGGACACCTATCTTGTTAAGCCATTTTGTTAAACAAATAAAGAGCTACTTAATGCTAGAGGATAGTTCCCCTTTAATAAGTTAATGTAATTGCCACTAAAGCATGCTCCCATCAGAAGACAAACATATTCAAAGAGGAAAATCAATGGCCACTCTTTTGACACTAAAAGAGATAATTCGCTTTCCAAAATAAACAGTATGATTAATTCTAATAGTCATATTTATTTCATGTAACAAATAAGTATATGTGAAAAATGAGAGAGACACAGTTTTGCCCACTTTCAGAAGTAGCCCTGCTATCACCCCTTAATTCTACTACCTTAGGCGGGTGCTCAGATTTCCTTAGCCATCCAAAAAACAAATCCAAACTTATGTCCCTTTGTTCACCCCATACCAACTTTATTACAAGAAGAACTGTTACCATGGATTACATTGCATGTATGTGTATATATAAAATCAACTGCATGTGTCTGCATATGCATAATTATGTATATTGCTGGCAAGAGATGATGGAGGTTGTCCAGCAAGAGTTAAATAGCCACAGATTATCCACTTCAGATCTGCATGTGTGTAAATCTCCTACATGGGTGCATGTGTGACTCTGAGCACAGCTGCATGTGTGTATATGAGTGCAAAGATGTTTATTTTAGCATGGCAGTTTATCTTTGGGACAGTATCACAGGCTGTTACACACAAATGTGACAAGACACAACAGTGTATTCAATGGTTTAAATTTCATACTGCGGAAATCCTCATCTGGTCAACTAAACAAGCAAAAAACTTACATCACTCTCCCCATGGATCCTAGAGACATCTCTAGTTATTGCTGCACAATGATTTGGACACATCTCTTGGATCCAAGGAGTTAATCTTATGCAGTCATGAGTACTGGAGTCCTACACGGCTGTTTTACATTAACAGGAAAAGAATTATAACATTTTAGGGAAGAGAGTTCAGGCTGTCTACTGACTGAGCTGTAATGCTCATCAAAGATCGCATGTCAGACTGGATTACTCCCTTTTGAATGTTCGTTTTTGACTGTGTTTGCGTCAGAGCAAATGTAAACACAAGCACAAAACAGAATGACACTCTGCAGTGTTAACATATCACATAGTGCTGCACAGCTAGGAAGTAACAATTGCAGACAAAATGACACATTCAACTGATAATTAATGATGTGAAGGACCTGCTTACGAAAGAGTAAAATCTACAGACAGAAGGGACCATTTAAAGAACACTGTAGGAGTATTCTGCGCGTGGGAGAGTCATAAGCAAAAACACTAAGTAGAATAAAAAACTTGTCAAGTTGAGATTAGTTTGGGTTTTAGATCTTCTGAACATCAGAGAGAGATTCACTAAGGTGTAATAAAGAGGCGATAAAGAAGAGATAACTTCTCAAGTGATAACACTTCTACATTTCCTATGTTATTCTATGGGGTCAATTCACTAAGATTTCTAGAACTTTGGAGATCTTAGTGAATAGGCTCCATAGAATAACATAGGAACTGGAGAACTGGTATCTCTGGAGAAGTTATCTCCACTTCATCACCTCTGTACATAACGCCCAAAGAATTCTTGTGTCAGTCATTACCTCATTCTTTGTTTCATGGTTTAATAATCTTACAAAAAACCCTTAGACAACCTTACTGCCCTGTTAATCCATGAACTGGAGTCTTGAGGCCTGCAGCCTCCCTTGCACCATTCGCTGTCGCCATATCTTGGAATGGGTTTTATTTTTGGTAGATCCTGAGATGGCCATGCATCTATGGGAGAATTGTTGGTGATTTTATGATTAAAGCATTCTGTTAAGGTGTAAAATAAGTAATGATATGTTGTTATAGATTCCATTGCAGGTAATACATTTTATCATTGATTTTATCTCATAGATTGTCATTGATGTGTACAGTGCAATTTTATGATAAAACCAGTAATAAAGATAAGGAATCCAAGTCCATTAGCATTATTTTACATACATGGGCATACACATGCTCACGCTTGCATGCACACGCACACACACTTTTTTTGATGTAATAACTGTCCCACAGATGAAGGGAAAACAGAATTAACCCCTTAGTGACAGGCCGCGTGCGCACGAGGCCAGCACTTAATGCCCGCCAAACTCTTTTTTTTATTCCTTAAACGATTTCCGAGACTTACATGTACATCGTCTGTCCACTTGGGACATCCACTCGGGACGTACATGTATGTCCTCGGGCGGTAAGGGGTTAAATGCCTACAGTACCTTGTTTATAAAAAGTACAGACAAAAATCAACCTTCAGATCTGTAAAGGATGGAAAAGGTAAGTGATTCAGTTATCAGATCTCCAAGTAGTAACATATCTTCCTGGTCTAATCAAAATGGGCTATTGTAACAAGGTGGAGCAGCACCATATTCACCTTCAGACCCTTTAGCTGTTGAAAGGAACCTAAATAGGATGGAGGTATAGAATATGGGGCATTAACCCTTTGAGTGCCAGGGTGGTACGGAATGCATTGCACAGCAATGCATTCTGTACCACTCTGGCACTCAAAGGGTTAAGGAACATTCATCAATGAAAAACTCTTCTAGCCAGATCTACGCCATTCAAGGTTCAGACCTGGTCATGGCAGCTGTTAGGCAGGTCTCACCAGAGTGGACTCAGGGTAACTAGGAGTTAGGCCTATGGTATTCATTCCCTTAATCTTCAAAGATCAGCACCAGTGAGTTTTATATATGTAGGAGGTACTGATGCAGTTAACCTGTAGTCAGAAAGGTTGTCCAAGTGGAAATTTGTTTTATATTTAATGAATCACCTGATCTAGTTAGTAGTAGGTTTTGAGTCTGAGAAGATGGACATTTGAGAGTTAATTTAGAAAGGTTAAGTTACTTGAATGGCCTGTTAGGTATGGTGCACTTCATTAGGAGAGAGATACTTTCTCTGCAATTATATATAGTAGATTCTGACAAACTCTGGGAGGTACAATAGGCAACATGGGAACTGTGGTAAGAGATGCTCTACAATGAACCTTTAATCATAACAAATGTTCTGCAAAGTTTTTTCTATTTCAATATATTAATCAATGAGCCAGCTGCAAAGCATAATTATTCACCATAGTGTGGTCCTTGCAATGGAATAGGACATGCAGACTTGGTAAAATCCAAATAGGACTGGATCTGCCTATTAAAAACAGCAATACCATAGAATGAGATAATGTTGCATACACAAATGGACTGTATTCAAGTACATGTATGATAATCTCTTGCTTGATGAATATAGACTGGTCAGTTTTGTTAGGCCCTGCAGTGTGTGGCTAAAGACCTTTCATAAGCCCCTTTACATATAGCCCTTTGAGGGCCAGAGGGGTACACAAACATTGCAGAACAATATGTTGTGTACCCCTCTGGCACTCAAAAGGATAAATAAGTATGTTAGACTGCAGGTTTATTAGGCCCCCTAGATGCTATGGGGTTCTCTTACAATGAGTGAAAGTTTTGATTCCCAGTTTTTTATTTATATATATGAGACAGTAAATCCTCCCTCCAGGTATTCTGGCTGCGCTATATAGCAATTCCATTCTAGAGTCTCATAACTATATTTTTTACCTACTGGAACACAGAAGAGGCGCAAACAGTGCCATGCTTCAGATAATGGATACAACTGGTCTAGACGAGGAGCAAATATTTACAAACAAGCTGCCAAGTCAAAATGTACACCACCATTAGCATATGGGCATATATAGTTCAAATCTATTCCTGCTCATGTACCTCTAAATAATACATGTTTGAAGAGTTGATTACGAGCTGAATTAAAGAGTTAGTTTGATTCATTAACATTGCAGCTAGAATCCCACCTTAAAGCGGAACTTTCATGTAATACCAAGTCACCATGCATTCATTAAACAAATGGCGACTAGCTTGAAAATAGATGTCTTAACATTAAAAAATAACTGTGTCTACAGTAATTCTTCCCATTTCGGGACTGACGGGCAGGTTAGTGCAGTCTGTGCGCCTGCGCCGTCAGTCCCTTCCGGTGACCATATGGTGCATTGCAGTCTACTCAGGTGAGACCGGGACTGACGGCGCAGGCGCACAGACAAGATGTCTGCGCTCTAGCCTGGGTTCTGGTTTCCAAACTGGAAGGATTCCTTTAGACACAGCTATTTTTTAATGGTAAGACATCGATTTTCAAATAGTCGCTATGTATGGCGCCTTGGTATTACATGAAAATTCTGCTTTAAAATGTGTACTATCTCTGTGTTATCTTGACATCGATATATTTCCGATGATATTATATCAAAAATTGTCCTCCTCCAGCTCCTTATGCTGACGGTTGTCTGTGGCTCAGAACTGAAGGAGGATTGTAACGATGGACAATCGTCATTCAGTATACGGGAAAACATGCCCTCCTTCGCTAAGGAATGAATGATGCTTGTCCCTTGTTGTGATCTGTCTGGTCAAGCCACCGTACTTCAGATCAGAGGGGAGGTGGCCTTCTTTACTGTATACGGGCATGAGGGGGACAATCCTATATAATAATTCGCCAAGTTGTGTGTAACGCCCGACATGCGCAGTAGATACTGCTGCGCGTGCGGCAGTCACACGCAGTGGAGACTGCTCGCGCCGCGGCTGATACAGAGCTGGGCGCTCCGAAGGAGCGGCCAGCTCTGTATCAGCCGCGGCGCGGGCAGTCTCCACCGCGTGTGACTGCCCGCGACCGGCTGCCAGAGGCTCTGTATCAGCCGAGGTGCGGGCAGTCTCCACTGTGTGACTGCCCCGCGACCGGCTGCCTGAGGCACTGTGGCCCGTGTAACGGGCTGTTCAACTAGTTAATAATATAATATCATCAGAAATATAGCGCTGTTGCCATTAACAAGACAACAAAGTGATATTACACATTATAAGGAGACATCCTAGCTGAAATGTTAATGAATCATTACTAACCCTTTAATCAACAAATCTGTAATAAAAATGTAAAGCCTGTACTCCACAAAAACATAACCTGGCTGGAGGAGGAGGAGTATTTTTATTACCCCTATACCGTTCATCTGATGATCATTAGTGAAGAAAAGATTAGAAAGTGGAAACAGTGTCTATAGACCACATTTTAATTATGAATGGCTCAGAGGAATTATATTTAAAACCCTTAGTCTTATTCTTTGTTGGGGGGGAGGCAAAATAATCTACATAGTACATATTCATTATTACTCACCCAAGGTGGGGTGATCTCAGACAAGAAGAAATGTAAAAATAATTTATTTGGAGACCCCAAATCAACATATTGATAACTTAATATGGGGTCTATATACCTAATAGTTATTATTGTTCTAAATACCTCCCTATACTCTCCTGTCACTGTTCCCAGAGAAGTTCAGGAGTCAGTACGGTATAGTTAAAAGCAATTTATTCATCGTAGTAGTAGGCAAATATATACAATAGGAAGTAGGCAAGTAGGAATAGGAAGTAGGCATATATACAAAGAAACAAGCAGAGGGTTACAAGCCAGCAAGCACAGTTATCAGAAATAATAGGCTGCCAAGCTTGACCACAATGCTAGAGACTAGGCCTCAGCCAGGAACAGAACTGGAGCAGAAAATGGGTCAGGAACAGGAACAAAGGATTTTGATCCGAAGTAGGAGATGTACCAACGCACGCCTGCCGTCAATAAGGAGAGAACTCTGACTCAGCCTGCAGTCAGAGAGGGAGTAGATAACTGACTCAAGCCTGCAGTCAGTATCAGAACTGGTCTACCAGAGCACCAGGTCCGCACTAGGTTGGGTGTCTGCTAGTTAAAGGGAGCAAACATAAGAGTAGTCAGACAGAGCTACAAGTCAGCACCAGAGGGGGTAGTCAGACAAGCCAGGTCATGCACAGTACAGGTAGTCAGCCAGAGCCACAGGTCTGTACCAGGTTGGATGTCCACTAATAGGGATACGCAAAAGAATAGTCAGACAGAGCCACAGGTCAGCACCAGGTTGGATGGAAGACTAGCCAGGTCATACACAGAGCCCAAGGTAAGAGAACTGCTAAGCACAACAATGCAAGGGCAACTGAGTCAGGACTCACTCTGCCTTTTAAACCCCTCCACAGGAAGTAGGTAGGAGGAACAGCTCAGAGGGAGGAAGTAGGTAGGAGGAAGTAGGTAGGAGGAGACTACAGGAAGCAAACACATTATACAGAGGCCTGCTGCATGCTTGAAACCTCGCGCCTGACGCTGAAACTAAGGTAAGCTGTAACATCTCCTAATGATGAGAAGTAAATAAAGAATGATTATGTATTCTGTAGGTGCCATATTGAGTTTAATATCCATAAGAAAGGGATATTCAGATTCTATCCTCTATTCTTCCATTGGGGAAGAAAATAAACATGGGACTACTGATCTAATATTAATTTAAAAACACCAAAGGGATGGATTTTTACATTGTTCCCTCTATTTGCTTATAAAATTAAATAAATAAAAAGCATCACTTTGCATTACTCACCATTCTGGCACTTGCAGAGTTTTAACCATTTTATTTACTATGACTTATAACCCAAAATCATGGGGGACCCAAGCAGGGAGACCCTAAGCTCACTTGGAAAGGGTTGGGAGATCAGATTTAAAAACCCTCCCTAATCTGACCCAGTAACAACTTACTTTCTTTTTTATTTTGATCTTCTTAAAAGCAGCTGGTTAATGAATTGCATCTCATGTACCAATGTCAAGAAAAAAGGAGATGTAAACTTGATGCTAGTGTCTGCGCCAGAAATGATATAATTGATAGCCTCCATAATGGTTAGAGACTAATTTTTTAAATATTAGTTCTAAAGACACATGTGAGGTTTTCACGATATCCCTACTTTATCAAAGGTGGGTAAACAGTGACTCTGTCACTGTGATTAATCAGACCTGTGATAAAAGAATGGAATTGAGAATTACTGAGTGAGAAGATGCTGAAAGCCAATGGGGTGATTCACTAAGCAGTAATAAAGAGGTGATAAAAAGATGATAACGTGGAAATTACTTCTACAGTTTATCACTTCTCCAGTTCCTGTGTTATTCTATGGAACCTATGCAGTAAGATCTCCAAAGTTGAAGAAATCTTAGTGCATAGGCTCCATGCAATAACATAGGAATTGAAGAAGTGACAAACAAAAGTCATCTCCACTTTATCATCTCTTTATCACAGCTTAATGAATCTCCCCCAAGGTCTGTAAAGTAATATTTAAATCAAACTGGTAGAAGTTGAACTTTTCTGATATGAAGAGGCTATGCACTGTATACCTTGAAGCCTCATGAGTAATATTAACTGACAGTTGATCCTCACCAGGCTTTGTTCGGGTCAGTAGAACTGAACAACTTTGGTTCCTTGTAGTAGAAATTGTGCTTTGGAGGCTTATTACAGGCAAGGAGACAGCTTTAGCAACAAGATTACTTTGCTATTTACCTTTTAATACCTTGAATGCTAGAGAGGTATCCAGTTCTTTATAGACCTATCTAGAATCCAGTGAGATAAAATGATTCGGTTTTCAGACACATGAGGAGATGCCAATTCTCTCTTTAGGTCAAGTTATTTGAGTTTTGGCTTCTCACAATCTCTTTGCTACCTCCAACTCTGTGCTTTATCTATCAGCACACTCACTCATCTCAAGTCACATCTCTTGCTAAACTATTGTTTGTTACACTGAACCATTCATATGTATTCTACAGCAACTAATGATACCTTATTAAAGTATTACATTTCTATGTGGCCAGTAATATAACATGCAATTCAGGAAATGAAAAACAGAATTTGAAATCTACAGAACCTTAAAAAGTTTATCGGCTGCATTGGTTTTTAAAGACATATGCGGTCAAGAAGCTTGTATATTAAACTTTAAAAGGGCATCCTTCTCTGTATGCAATACCCTTACTCTCATACAAATGTATCACTCTTACACTGATGATTCCTGAGGGAAATAAGCATCTGTCTATTGGTGCCCAGGAATCTGAGCCTTCCCTTTCTTACGTAGTCAGTATATTGACACCAAAGAGTACCATGATATTTAGTACTATTGATAGAAACTCCTGGAAATGAGAAAAGCATAGTCTGCTTCTGGACTTGACAATAAGGAAAAGCGTCTCCAATAACTAATGGGCAATTTTATTTGACTAACACATATTCACACATGAGAATGAGAAAAATACAATCATGAAAGGAAAAGAGCAGATTAGTATTTCCAGACAACTCATAGGTGATCCATCAGATGAACATAAATGTGTAGAGTGGTTTGTTAAAATCTGGACCTAACCTTCAGAATAGTCTCAGACACCAATGGGAACAGCCTGCACAGTGGATAATGCAGGACAGCAATACTAAATCCAATGCACCATATGTCCTGTAATGTCTGTTACACCCCAAATACACAATGAGGCTGATGAACTGAAAAGAACTAGAACAACTCTTGGGCAATGATGAAGTACTTTCTGGAAAGATTCAACTAAGCTATACAGGACTAATACAAATCCCAATGGATTTAAACTGACCATTAACCCCATGACTGGTAGAGGTTTCCATTGAAATGCAATGCACTGTGGACCTCACTACCTTTAAAAAAGTAAAAAACCCCATTTAAATCTATTAAAATTTGAATTTGTCCTCTATGGTAGTTTTGCTTTGTCCCAAACTTGCTCCAGGTCCTCATAGCACATCATCTTTAGTGAGGCCGATGGACTATAGCAAACTAGAGCAATTCTGCTGCAAACGGCAAAGTGATTCTGCTCTAAAATAGATACAGGATCCAATTTTAGTGTGCTGTCTGTCTAACACCTATTTATTAAGCTATTTTCACTGAAAATGATCCAACTGATGCCACTTACACCAAGTGAAGTGCAGTCAGGGCTGGCGCTAGCATGAGGCGGCTTAGGCAGCCGCCTTGGGGTGCAGCTGTGGAGGGGCGCTGAAACGGGGAGATTCTTTTTTCACTTATTTATTTTTTAAATCTGCCACAAGACTGATTTAAGCTGCGGCTTCGCTACCAAGAGCTCCCTCCATCCCTCGCGGTGTCTCCTGGGCTGGTGGCTTTGATTTGGTCTCATATGGTGAGGCAGCCACTGTGAGCCACAGGAAGCAGGAAATGGAGTCCACTCACTCATTGTCTGAATGAAACACAATGAGCCTGGAGCCAGCGTATGTGGCCAGTGACGGCAGACGTGATGATGTCAGGTGCACTCATGCACCGCAGCTGCGCACCGCCACCATCCGCACACAGAAGATCATGCAAGAGAGAGAGCACTAAGCAACCCGAGCGGGAGCAGAGACGGAGTGCCACGAGTCACATTGACTGAGTGAGTCAGTGACATGCCACGGGAATTGGGATGGGTTGCTGTAGCCTGTACAGAGTACAAATGAGTTGTTTCACATTTACAAATGATGGGGACGGGGTAAGGGTTAAGGAATCCACCATGATAGCACATTTGTAAGAGCGTGCTGCTTGGAGCCTTGATGAGAGAAACAACTTTTGTAAATGTGGCACCACTGCTGTAGTGGCCCCAAGCCCTGGAGAGAATTTTACCTAAAAGAGCTTGTGGGCTCCAGAGTGCTACTGAGTAAGTTAAAGAGAGATCCAGAATTGAGGACTAAAGATTTGTATGGGACACAAACCCTGCCTCGATCCCATCTGGCACTCAAAGGGTTTCCCATCTTGAATGCTTTCAATGTATTGGGGAACTCTCCAGTACTGAATGGGTTAAAATCACATTTTAAATCAGTTGGAATTTGTATTTGTTTCCTGGTGCAGTTGGTAAACAGCTTTACCATATAGATCCAAAACATATACCCATTTATGTAAAAGTGGTCTCCAATGCAGTGCAAAAGCATTCAAGGTGGTTAACCTTTTGAGAACCATGGGGGTTCATTTACCTCTGGCACTCAATGGGTTAATTGCCCCACAGGGTTTTATTAGATGATGGGAGTGAGAGGGCATAGACTGGTATTAAATATTGGAAGAGGGGGCACAGGGTGGCATTAGATGATGCCATTGCAAAGGAAGATAAAGGCAGATAGGGCAGTGGGTGGTAAAGATGATAGACTAGAGGACACAAGATACTGGATAAAGGGAAAATGGGCACAGGTTGTTATTAGATGATGAGTTTTAGAGGGCACATGATGGAATTAGAAATTTGGAGAGAGGGTACTGGGTGGTATTCAGTTATGGAAGTGAGAGGGCATTGGGTGGTATATATTTAGAGGGCATGGTGTGGTAGATGATGAGGGTCAGAGAGAACAGAGGGGTATTAGATATTGGGAGAGAGGGCACTGGGTGGTATTCAATGATGAGATTGAGAGAACATTGGATGGTATTAGATGATGGGAGTGAGAGGTATTCAATATTGGGAGATAGGTCACCAGGTGGCATTAGATAATGAGATAGACGGCACACAATAATATTGGATAAGGGCAAAGACGGCACAGTGTGGTATTGGATGACGACTGGTGGGGGGCATCAAAATGCACCTTCTCCTGTATAGACAAAAATCCTTGCACCGGCCCTGTGTGCAATGAGGGTGTGTATTGGAATTCTAGGACTTTCGTTAGTTTATACCTTATTTTGCACCATGTACTAATCAGGTGAAAAGGAAATAGGAGTAACATTGCTTCTTCCTGCACATTTTATACGGGTTATTTATGGCTTGCCCATATTAATCTTTTCATTACCAAATAATTGTTTATGGAAAGCATAACATTCTTCATGCTGGATGACTATGTGCACTGTTATGCACTAAAAATTAGAGTTGGTAATTGTCCACATTAGCAGGCATATTAAAATTAAGCTAATGCATAGGAGCAGAAAATGAGCTGTGCTGGTAGATTTCAACATCTTCTGTGAGTTTTGTTAAGCAAAGGGACATATGGATTAATAGTAGATCATTTATCTTTGGCGAGAACATGACATGTTTCAGAAACAGAGTCCTTCGTTGGGTGTACCCGAATGCCTGGACTGGCA
Organism: Rhinophrynus dorsalis; assembly: GCA_037306005.1. NCBI lineage: Eukaryota > Metazoa > Chordata > Amphibia > Anura > Rhinophrynidae > Rhinophrynus > Rhinophrynus dorsalis. The sequence goes on from CM074724.1 coordinate 131,160,659, forward strand.
ACAGCTACTATAGGCATTCAATAATTCATGTCACCATGTAATCATTGCCTCAACATTATGATTCAATTACCATTTTGATCTGCCAAAACACCCAGGACCCCCTATCTCTATGGACTGCATTTTAATGCAAGTGATAAAGTTATCTCTGAATTTCTTTCTCAGAAAATCTTAATGTAATTTATGAATAACTTGGAGGTCATTTATCAACGGCAATAGAATTATATTGCAGATTTCTATCTGCAGTAGAATATCCATTGCTTACCAGCATTGTGCTATCCCACATTGTCACCTACTCATCTCTACTTTCAAAACCATATATATGATGTATTAACACTTGTGATAGGCGAGTTATTCAGTGCATTGTTAAGCAGTGTCAGTGAGTGGGAAGAGGTAATATAGGGCTAAGACCTTGCTGTGTGAATGGATTTCTTCAGTTAAAGTTCAGCTGTTAATATGTAACAACTAGTTGATTTTCAGAGTTTTTTCAAAAGCAAGCTATATCTATGTTAGGCTTTTTTTATTTAAACAGTAGTTTATAAAATATGTATTAGTTTTTCTGTGTAACTCCTCCAGGCATTCCACATAGCTCTGTATTACCAACTGCCACTTCCTACCAGGAAGTACTAGCTCAGCTGCATAAATTGATAAATAAATAAATACATAAATAAATACATAAATAAATCAAACATTAGTTTCCTAAACAAAAAAAAAAAAAACTGATACAACATGTAGGTGATTTAAAAATATATTTTTTCAAAATTGCCAAAGTTGTTTTTTGGTGGCAGTGTCCCTTTAACTTCATTGGTCACTATTGCCATAAAACCCACAAGATCTTTCAATCTACATTGTCGTAGCAACAGACGATCATGTAAAAAATACTTGAGTTGTGAAGAGTATCCTGTGGGGCATTTCACATAGGCAATGTGTGCTGTAATTGTAGCACGAAGCAACTTTCCTTAGACAATATGATAACACACTACAAATCTGATTTCAAGGGAATCGCTATGAAATAGGAAACTGTTGCAGGTAGCTGTGTTTCCCTACCATTTTACCTCTTTTGTTTCTACTGAGAAAGTGAGATGCTGGGAAAACTTTGCTACACTTTAGTACTAAAAACAGAACAACATTTTCAGTTACTACAAAAAAGATGATTTACAATTCACCCGTGTAAAAGGGCCCATGTTCCCTTATTATCCACCAACACCATTAACAGCTTCCAGTTCATGAAGACTCCAGACTAATAGAATGTTTTCCCTTTCCTTTGACCAACAACCCAGCTTACAATTAGAATCCTAAATTGCACTCCAGTTTTGCTCATTAGTTTAGCTCACAAGACAATGACAACCTTAACAGTTCCAAATTAAACACATGGAAGTGTGAACCATATTTTAGAACATGCTGATGTGCCAGACACTGAATAATTCAGAAAGAGTCAAAATAAAACATTATGGTTCTTGTTGAGTGGAATTCCAGTTGGAAAGCCCTACTGTCGCTTGCAAACACCCAATCTATTTTTCTTTTGCATATTGTTGATTTTTTTTAATATGTACTAACAAGGTAACATGATGTGTGTGCGCTTTGCTTTACTGTATTTGTACATGTGAGATTAGACAGCATCCATGAGAGTAGGGTGACTTTTGTGTTTGAGGAAGCTCATTATAATATCCATATACTAAGTATTCCATCACCAAAATCTGCTGCTTTGGGCATCTATTGGAGAGGCTAAGCCTACCTATGTGTATAGTGTTCTCCTTTTATAACAGACTCATCCTGCACTTACAATACATTGAGGATTATGTATTAAGGCAACATAGAAGTATACCCTTGTCGTAAGTTCTTACTTTATTTAATAAAGGGTCTTGCTTAGACTAACACTCTTTATACAGAAAAAAAACACACAGAGACAGAGGGCGCCCAATAGTGCCTGTAAATGTGACTAATAAGTAATAACTAGTGTTGAGCGAGCATGCTCGGCCGATGCTCGGATCGGCTCGAGCATCGCTCTGCTCGGCACATGGCGGTACTCGTACGAGTACCGCCATGTGCTCGCCCGCCATGTTCGGGTGGCAGGGATCTGTGCCGAAGGAGGCACAGATCTTACAGACGCTCCGCTGGACCACCAGGGACTGGAGGTAGGGGGCATTGCGGAGATGAAGGGGGCATTGCGGAGATGAAGGGGGACATTGTGGAGATGAAGGGGGACATTGTGGAAGGGGGGCATTGCGGAGATGAAGGGGGCATTGCGGAGATGAAGGGGGACATTGTGGAGATGAAGGGGGACATTGTGGAAGGGGGACATTGTGGAAGGGGGGCATTGCGGAGATGAAGGGGGCATTGCGGAGATGAAGGGGGACATTGCGGAGATGAAGGGGGCATTGCGGAGATGAAGGGGGACATTGTGGAAGGGGGACATTGTGGAAGAGGGGCATTGTGGAGATGACGGGGGGCATTGACCAGGCACCCTCCCCTCATCAGAGCAGGGGGTGCCTGGTGTAATGCTCGAGTCCTCCCATTGAATTCAATGGGGTTCGGGTGCTCGGCCGAGCACTCGAGCCTCTGGGGGTGCTCGGTCAGAGCACCCGAACACCCGAGCATCGGGGTGCTCGCTCAACATTAGTAATAACCAGTAACTTAAAGGTTATACTCACAGTTATAGTTGCTGGTTACAAGGCATATGCCCAGAGCCAGCACTTTAAGCTTGTGGAGAATTCAAAATCTGTCTCCACTCAGATCTGTTTGTAGAGTTGTTCAGATGGTAACCAGTATCCAAAAGAGTAAAATGATTGAAACAGGAAATATAGTAGAAAATGTAGTAGGCTGCTAAAGTATCTAAAAATCATCCACTTTTTATTAGAAAACCATAAATGTGTGTAAAAAACAACAATCCAATTGTTAAAATTAGAATATAATGGTAACGTTTCGCAGCTCTAAGGCTGCTTTATCAAACCAACTGGAATGTTATACAAAATTAAACAAAGAAACAAACATGGCAGCCATACTCACATTTAAAATTTCCCTCCTAGACAGTCATTGGTTAACCTAGCAATACATCAGATGACCTCAGAGGTGACCAATCAAATAGTATAACTTGAAAATGTTAAAATACATATATATATATATATATATATATATATATATACTCTTCCCAAAGACTAAAATCTTAAGTATATCAAAACATTAGAGATAGTACATAAACATTTTAAAATTAAAAGGATATTTTATATATTATATATACAAACAGATCCACATATATCAATAAAGATTGGTGAAATACAGGTCATGCCCTGTCATATGCATGGTTTAATAATAATTGTCATTCTTTAATTGGTAGTAAGAAAGAAAAAAGTTTTAATATCTAATAAAGTAAACATTAAAAAAAATAATATAAAAAAAGAAGAAGAAAGAGACCACAAAATAATTTGTGGCAAATATTAGAGATGTACTTACATAAATAAAAATATTTCGATACAGAAGTTAGTTTTATCAATTTATTTTTTCTACATTTGATTTCTGCAGCAGTCCATAAGTGAACATATAACTAGCTTTAGAATGTTGACATGACCCTTTAGATTCATGTGGGGGGTCTCTCTCTCTCTGTCTTACTTAGACTGATAAAGTCCATTGTTCATTGTATGGAGCTAAAACAAAAAAATATGATTCTAAACTGGTGCACAACGAATACAGCAAACTGTAGATACAATGCATACATTGCTGCATGAAGGATTTCTACCTATTAATGTTGCTGATAAACACATTAAGAGCCACATATTCCCATCGTATAGTTCCCCTTTAAATGGAGTGTTTAACCCTAGAATGCTAGAGAGGTCTTTACAATGCAACCTCTAGCATTGAAAGAGTTAATTAAAGCAGGACTATCATCAAAATATCATTGCCCCTCAATAGGCATAGGCATACTGTCATTAAAGGAGCTGTAAACTTTTTTTATGAAAACACATATTTTATAGAACTTTTCCTGCTGAATAAAAAAGGTCAATCCCATCGCTGTCAGATGTTTTATTCAATAAATAAATAAATAAATAATCAGGAAGTGAATTTACTGTGTTTACTTCCTGATAGTGCTAACTGACAGGAAGTGACAGGCAGTTTCTGTCACATTCTAAGGAGAACTGTATGTCTCTGACTTTTCTGACTTTCCTCTCCATTAGAATCTAATAGGAAATCAAATTAGAATTTGACCACTAGAGGGCACTGCTAATGTAAAAAAAAACACGGGTTTAAACTGTAATAACTCTGGACATATAAATCTCTCAGCAGTGGGAGTACCATTATTTTACTCAATAGGAAAATCCCTACAATATATATTTTTTTATAAAAAAGTTTACTGCTCCTTTAAGCTGAATAATTCTCAACATTATTGAGGAAAAACAACTTCTTCAGCAGGCATCAGCTGCACAGAGCTTACAAGAGAAGCCTTGTGCACCTGTGTCGTCAGTAACTTCCGGTACCTTAAGGTACCAAGGAACACCACTCACCAATCCTAGCAGTGAACTAGACAGACAGCGCAGACTCAAAGGTATCTTTCTTCTAAGATGTTGGTACTGTTGCCTGCTGGTGCCTGCCGAAGAAGATGGTTTTCCACAATAATGCCTGAGTTATTCAGCCTATCACTCTGTTAGTAAGTGTATGGGGGGCAATGTTATTTTGATGATAGTTCCGTTTTAACAGTCTAAGTGTCAGAGGGGTATCCGATGCGTTAAAAAAACCCATTTATATCACTGGTACTTTTAGCTGCTTGAGTGCTAGAGAGGTATCCAATACATTGCAGCGTTTTGCGCTGGATACATCTCTGGTGCTCAAAGGGTTAACCTCCTCCTTACATTGCAGATTTTCCACAGAATTGCGACTTATTTCCTTTATACATAAAGCCCATTTGCCTTTTCCTACTTCTATGGTCTTTCAAAGAAGAGATATAAACCTTGAACATTGAATATAAAAAAAAACATACATGCACATGGATATACATTGCCAGTTTATGCAGGTGGTGCATTTCAGCTCAGAAAATTAATGAAACGATAGAATCTTTTTTTTTTCCCCGTTCAGATTCCCCCGCTGTCACATCAGCTGTGTCAAACCCACGCTTTCATTTGTTAAGGGGAATCACCATGGAAACTGAAGCCTTGGGAACTACATCTAGATTAGTCAGAAGTTTGGCTAGTGTAGAACAATCCAGCCACACTCCCCCACACAAGAGTAGGGGATGCTCCCTTGTAGGAAAAGCTTTCTCATTTTCTGCTGGGGTGTAATGATTGCCAGGCTGCGTAGGAAGCTTAAAATGGAATATTGCTGCCTTATTAACCCCCACGCAGCTAGATTCCCCAGTATCTCATTTTCTCTGCAAAAAATAAATTAAATTGGTGAGTTCAGATAAATAAGTCATAATCATTTCAGGTATCTAGAATATCTACAATACATGCATTGCTTAACCTCTGAAGGACCAGGGTTACTTTGCTCCTTAAGGATTTCATAATGCTTATGATTCAATTATTACATTTAGTTTACACTATTTAATTGTTTAGGGTGCTCATGGAAACAATATATTTTTTTAATATGTCGACGCATCCAACTTTATAAAAAATTGCCAAAAGTGTATACTATCTATCTATCTATCTATCTATCTATCTATCTATCTATCGATCTATCGATCTCACTCGCTATCTATCTCACTCATTATCTCACTCGCTATCTATCCCACTCACTATCTCACTCGCTAACTATCTCATTCGCTATCTCACTCACTATCTATCTCTCTCACACACTATCTATTTCTCTCATTCACTATCTTGCTATCTCACTATCTATCTATCTATCTATCTATCTATCTATCTATCTCACGCAATATCTCTCTCTCACTATCTCTCTCTCTCACTATCTCTCTCACTATGTCTCTCAATATATATCTCACTATCTCACTATATATCTCTCTCACTATCTATCTATCTATCTGTCTATCTATCTATCTATCTATCTATCTATCTATCTATCTATCTATCTCTCTCTCTCTCTCTCTCTCTCTCACTATATCTATCTATCTATCTATCTATCTATCTATCTATCTATCTATCTATCTCTCTCTCTCTCTCTCTCTCTCTCACTATCTATCTATCTATCTATCTATCTATCTATCTATCTATATTTGTGTGTGCTTATTTAATTACATAATTTTGACAAGTGCAAAATTATGCAATTAGGATGTAAAACTCTAAAGGTAGACTACAGTATTAAAGGTACTGTGCTGTTAGTGACAACAGAGGAAAGGGACTTAGGAGTAAATAGTTAGGATAATGTAAAGGTAGGCAGGAACTGTAACAAAATAGCGGGGAATTCAAGCAAGGTGCCCCTTTGTAAAGCTAGAGACATTAGTAGCAGAAAGAAGGAGGTAGACATGCCACTCTGTAAATCTCTGGTTGGCCATCACTTACAGTTCACTTAGAGTATTGTGTAGTACTGAAGACATAAGAAAGTTCAAAGAAGAGCTACTAGAATTGTGAATGATTTACAGGATAAAAACTATGAGGAAGGACTAAAGGATCTGAACTTGGACGAGAGAAGAGAAAGAGGTGATATGATAGAAGCATTCAACTACATAAAGGTATTCAACAAAGTACAGGAGGAAAGTACATTTCAAAGGAGTAGAAATGTTAGAACACAAGGTAATAATCTAAAGCTATAAGATCAAGGTTTTTTTAATTAATTTAAAGTGAATGTACAGGCTTTCAGTAACAGTCTGTCCACTCATTCGGAAACATGTACAGGAGCATGTCACTACCCTTCAAAAATGTGATTACTAGGACTTCTAGTCACAGAGATCCCATCTATTCCTGTAGTTTTCATGTCTCCACTGGGAGATAATTTGCTCAGTTCCCAGCAGCAAAAAAAGAAGCAGGTTGTCTCCAACAGCCTGGTCCCCTCAGCTTGCATGCACACATGTAGCAAGATGTAATTACTGACAGAATTGCTTGTGCCTTTTTTGTCATTGTGAGCCCATTTTAAAAGGATCTGAGGTTCCTTGACATAATTTGAGTTGGGGGGCGTGGGGGGGTGGGATTGCTATCACTGCTCCTGTCTCCTTATATCCAGAGGCGTAACTAGATTCCTCTGGGCCCTGGTACAAGAAGTGCCATGGGCCTCTCCCACATTGGCCCCCTCCACAATTCCCCCATCTCTGACCTGGAGCTCCCACACAGTCCTCTTATTAACGCAAAGTGCTGGGAGATGATGTCATCTCCCAGCGCTCTGCATTACTAGAGTGCCGGCGGTAGTTTGGGGGCGCCAGGTGGAGGGGTCGCAGGGGGAGGCCGGGCCCCTGGAGTGCATGGACCCGGTCGCAGCTGTGACCCCTATAGTTATGCCACTGCTTATATCAGACATTGTACAAAGTCACTAATTACAACACTCACTATCCCTTTAACACCACTGGGTTGTGTTTATTTGATTGCATAATTTGTGAAGTCACACTAATAGACACTCATTGACTGGGGTACACCATTTCATTTATATTTTCGATTGCTTGGATCCCACTGTAATTCCATCCATTCAACCATAATTCTATCCATTTTTGAGTCTTTCAATTGTTCATTTGAGGCTCATCCAGTTTATTTGGGACCCTTTCTTTAGGCTTATCAAAGAGCCACTACAGAACCATGGCTGCCATTGGAGGTAGGTGTGGAGCGCATTTATACTGAATTATAATTTAAGTAAACTAAAGAAATGAAAAATATATGTTGTAGAGCTTTTCCTGTTGTGTAAAACAAAGGTACTTCCACAGCTGGAAGATTTTTTGGTTCAAACATACATTTGTAAAATCAAACTTATCAAATGTGTCATTTTGAATCCTGAGAGTACTCTTTTTATAAAGTACTCTGTGGGAGAGCTTGTAATAGTCATAGACTACTGCTTTTTATACACAGGAAGAGCACCATCTAGTGACCATAATATAAAATTGCAGCTTGATGTAAAAACAAAACTAAAAATTATTTAGCTATTGAATGAATAATCTCCCAGCAGTAGATTTACCCTTGCTTTATTCAACAGGAAAAGGCTTATAATAATTTTTCAAAAAAAGAAGGTTTACTGCTCCTTTAACCTTTTTAGTGCCAGGTGGTGTGCAATACGTTGTGGAGCATTTGCAAAATATATTGGAAGACACAGGGGAAGATTTATAAAAATGGATTTACTGTGTAAATTGTCTTTGAAATGGAGTTATAATGCATTTCTTTATTTATAAACCATGTAACGTAAATTTTCTTGCATACAATGCCAACTAGTAGAGGTTGATGAAAATTGGCGTTAGGGTGCGGGTATCACGGTGCCCATGATTGCTGGCTTTTCTTGTCAGTTAGCAATGGGTGCTTTCCATTGGTTGCTTGTGATTAGTCCGCCCAGTATTGCCTACATAGATTGCACCCTTGCACTGCCCTTTTGTGGTGTTTCTATGCCAGTGATTGCCTGCCTATGGATTCCTGTGTCATCTTGGGCCTGCCTGACTTCTCTCCTGTTCCTGCACCTGTATACCTACCCGGATAGCCTGTCTACTCTCCAGAGTTATTTCTGTGTACCGATCCGGCCTGGCTGACGTTCCTGTTTCCGTATCCGATCTGGCCTGGCTGACGTTCCTGCTTCCGTATCCGACCCGGTTTGGCTGACGTTACTGCTCCGGTATCCTGACCCGGCCTGGCTGTCGTTCCTGTTCCTGGATCCCGACTTGGCTGCATTCCACTTGACTCTGGTCGCCTCAGCGACATTCTGACTTCCGGTGCATTCCTTTGGTGGCACTGCTGATTTCAGGCTTCTGGTCTCTGAGTTTGCACTGACTGTCAGTGTACTGGTTTGCCCCACTCTACACCAGTTGCTAGTGCTGCCTCCATTATAGCACCAGTAGGGCCTCCATGTTTGTCCAGTATGAGGTACTGGTTTGCTCCACTCTACACCAGTTGCTAGTGCTGCCTCCGTTATAGCACCGGTAGGGCCTCCATGCTGGTCAAGTACGTGGTACTGGTTTGTTCCACTCTAACACCGGTTGCTAGTGTTGCCACCGTTATAGCACTGGTAGGGCCTCCATGTTTGTCCAGTATGAGGTACTGGTTTGCTCCACTCTACACCAGTTGCTAGTGCTGCCTCCGTTATAGCACCTGTAGGGCCTCCATGTTTGTCCAGTATGCGGTACTGGTTTGCTGCACTCTAACTCCGGTTGCTAGTTCTGCCTTTGTTATAGCACCAGTAGGGCCTCCGTGTTTCCCCAGTACAGGGCACTGGTTTGCTCCACTCTAACACCGGTTGCTAATGTTGCCTCCGTAATGCACCGATAGGGCCTCTGTGTTTGTCCAGTAAGTGGTACTGGTTTGCTCCATTCCTACACAGGTTGCTTGCTGCCTCCTTTATAGCACCGGTAGGGCCTCCGCTACTCTGTGTCACTTCTGCCATAGGCTGCTTTACCCAGTATATTGGAAAGGCCGGTAGAGTCTCCTTAGTTCTTTGTGCGATCCTCTAGGCTGCCTTGTCTGGTATATTGGCAAGGCCGGTAGAGCCTCCTCAGTTCTATTGTGCTATCCTCTAGGCTGCCTTGCCCGGTATATTGGTAAGGCCGGTAGAGCCTGCTAGATCCCGTTGTGCCATCCTCTAGGCTGCCTTACCCGGTATATTGGTAAGTCCGGTAGAGCCTATACATTGTATCATTGTATGCTATGCTACTTGAACCTGTCGTGTGTCTGTAACATATGTGTGTGTTCAGGACCTGTGAAGGTTTTTATTAACTTTTCAATAAAGCTGTGTTTTTATCTTAACTCTGTGTCTGTGAGTCAAAACAAACCGTGACAGCGGGAAAATATTGGAGCATCAAATTTATTAAGAATTAGTAGCAGTTTGTGATAGATATGCAACATTATTATCGCTAGAATTTGAACTCCATGTGTGGGTTGTTTTTAAGCATTTCAGGCGTTAAAATATTCCTAATAACTCCATATTTATAACAAATTGTTTAAAACATTTAATAATCAAACCTGACATTATCTTCCCTTGCCTTGCTTTACGGACAGTTCTTTAAGCGTTCGGAAGAACGTTTTTTATAAATCTCCCTCTTAGTGCTAGGCCACGGGTTCTCAAACTGTGTTCTGTGGAACCACTATGGGGGTGATGTATAAAAAGCCTTCTTAGTGTATACTTAAAGGAGCAGTAAACTTTTTTATGAAAAAATATATATTGTAGGGATTTTCCTGTTGAGTAAAATAATGGTACTCCCACTGCCGAGAGATTTATATTTCCAGAGTCGTTACAGTTTAAACCCATGCTTTTTATATTAGCAGTGCCCTCTAGTGGTCAAATTCTAATTAGATTTCCTGGTAGATTCTAATGAAGAGGAAAGTCAGTAAAGTCAGAGACATACAGTTTTCCAGAGAATGTGATAGAAACTGCCTGTCACTTCCTGTCAGTTAGAACTATCAGGAAGTAAACACAGTAAATTCACTTCCTGATTATTTAAACTGCTATACATTTTGAATAAAACATCTGACAGAGATGGGAGTGACCTTGTTTTATTCAGCAGGAAAAGCTCTATAAAATATGTGTTTTCATAAAAAAGTTTACTGCTCCTTTAAGAATTGTCAATAAAATTTGCCTGGTCATATTTATTAAGGAGTAAATATTTGTCTACCTGCAAATATTGACAAAATATTCTGGGAGTATTCACACCTGCGAATATATTTTTGCACACATAGCGATATTGTATACTTCCAATAGGAAAAGGTTTTAACTGGCATTATGATTTGATCCCTAAAACTCGCGTTATTTTTGGCTCAATTAATGAATTTCTTTATAAATACACAGAATTCCCCACAAGCCCTAAGAAGGGGAATCATGTCAGGGCTGTGGGGGTCAAATAAAGGTATTTAGGTAGGGGCCCCTTTAAGTTTTAAGTAGGGGTGGGGAATAGGAGGTTATTTAAGTGGGGATTCTGGAGCGTTCCTTTTGGATAGTGAAAGAAAAGAAATAGGCCCTCCCTCCCTGTTTTTGTGGTTTGTTTGGGTTGCTTTGGGTTTGTTCTGGTCGTAAAAGCACCTGGGGGTGGTGGGGGGGGGGGTTCTGTCTTTGTCACAGCTTTTGGAGCTTTTGGCCCTTGCCAATTGAACAAATGGTACAATTGTTTGGAAAGCATTGTTAACAGGTGGATGCAGGCCAGAGGCCTTGGGCATAAAGCACCCGGATCATGGTCGCGGGTTGGGGTCACCATTGACCAGCTAATGGGGTGTGGTGGAATGGAGGAAAAGATGTGTCTGAGCTTTTGGCGCTCAGTAGGGTGGGCATAAGGTTTATGCCTACCAATTGGCAAGGGCTTGAAGTTGTGGTAGTTGTTTTATATTTTAAAAGTCAATAAAGCTGTGGCCTGGTTTATCATCCAAACAAGTGCTATGTGTTTTTATTTGATCTTTACCGCATGCCCTAGACATGGGACACAATTCTTTTTTGTTCAAGACAATGTCTACTCCACTTTTCAAAAAAGTCAACTAAGTGGAGTTGGCACTTAGGAAAATGTCACTAAATGTTTATATATATATACTTATGTCACTTTGAGACACTTTTACAGACACTTTCTTTATAACTCCAGTTTTATTCATCTCCCCCTAGGTTTCCTAAGGAACAACAAGGGATTCCACAGAATAGAGGCAACCAATGGCGTACAGGATAACAAGACTACAATGGCAGGCAATGAGACTGATGTACTAAGATGAAGCGTAGCAATTCCGGGGCAAAACATCTGAATTTCTGGGAAGAAAGAGAAATCCATATTGACTCAAAAAGCTCCATTTAATTCAATCAGAAATGCATTAACCTTTGTTTGTTCTGAATCATGCAATTGGTTTGCTCAGTATTTTCCCCAGTTCTCATAAGTACATCATCCTAAGGACATAAGAAAATGATGGTAATGGATAGCTGAAACTTCAGTTTAATAATTTAACCCTTTGAGTGCAAGAGGGGTATGCAATGCATTGAAAAGCAATGCATTGTGTACCTCTCTGGCACTCAAAGGGTTAAACGTAAAGTAATGCTAGTTTTAGTACAAGCATGCCTTCCATTATATTTGATAATGATATTATGTTAACCCCTTGAATGTTAGAGAGTTCTCCTTAGCAATTTGGCATCGGAGACCTTGCTAACATCCTTGAGGGTTAACTCTCTGAGTACCAGAGATGCATTCAGAGCATTAAAGGGTTTGGTTGACCAGATTCCACTGAGATTTCATGTGAAACAAAGCTTCCACAACCACAAAGTTTGAGAAACACTGTGCTAGGCAATTGTCCTTTTGGGATGCTACATAAATCTCTACTTCAGAAGGGGAAGAACAAGCTCCAGTCCATATCTCCCAAGTGTTCCACTTTAGGAGGGACAGTCCCTCTTTAAGACCCACATCCCTCTGTCCCTCTCTCCCACCCTGATGTCCCTCTTTTTAGGAAATCACACTGTGTGATGTGTATAAGTGTATCATATTGCTCCACAGCAATAAAACTCGCATTAGTGTTTGTGTAAACGTCAGTATATGTGTTTATAAATTAGTCTGAGTAAATAAAATACTTTCTCTAAATAATTTATTCAGTTACACAAAGAGATATCAGTAGGTCATGAAATAACCTAAAACTGTCCTGTAAAGCCTTGCCCATCAGCCCTGCTCCCAGCAACACCACCTAAAACAAAAATGTTCCTCTTTGGCTATTTGAAATGTTGGGACGTATGTCAGTCCATTACTCTTCCTGGGATTGGGACTTCAAGCCAAAGCTTAGAAAAAATGGAAAGAAACGGTGAGATTTTTGTTTCAGAAACCTACCTTTCATGAAACACCAGCCACAAGACTCATTGCTATTAACCCCTTAAGGACCCATGACGGTCCTGCACCGTCATGGGTTGTTATACCCTTAACGACCCATGACGGTGCTGGACCGTCATGGCTTAAATGATAGCAGCGTGCCTCCGTGCACGTTGCTATCATTAATTCCAGGCTGAGACTGAACGCTCCGAGACTGGGGCATTCAGTCTCAGCCCTTCTTGCTTCTGCCGGTTCATGCGATCGCTGTATCAGCGATCACATCTACCGGCATTCTGAGACAGAGGTAAGCACACAACGCATGCTTACCTCTGTGTGTCTCCTCTTTTTCTGTCTCCCTTGCTATCAAAGCAAGGGAGAGAGAAGTAGAGAGGAGACACCTAGTGGTCAAATAAAATCCAGCAGCTGGGGGTTTTAACCCCTTCACTGCTGGTGTTGGAGGGTGGCTAAATGCAGGTCAGTTTCTGACCTGCAATAATACACTTTTTTTTTTTTTTTTAAACACAAAACACACTTTAAAAAAAAAAAAAAAAAAAAATTATTTAAAAAGAAATATATCTTAATACACAAAACTGGGAGTGTGATTGTTGTGGAGTCATGTAATACACTTATATACACCGCCGAATGTCAGGGATAAAAAAGTGACAAAATAGGGTGGGAAAAAGGGACATGGGGATTTTCACCCAGGGGGGACAGTGGCCACTTTAAACTTCACATTTTGTAGGTATGACTGACCGGTCATACCTTTCATGCAGTCTCCATAAAAATGTAACCCTTTGTGCCCAATTGATCCCAAGAGAAAAAACAAAAATGGTGGTTTTTTTAAATTTTTTTAACATTTTTTTTAATTTTAATAAAGTAAATGGTGGGTTATCCATTTACGTAGGGTATCAAAAGAAAGCCCTATTTGTGCTTAAAAAACAGTATATAATTTATGTGGATGGAATAAAAGACTTAGAGGGAAAACGCTGTTGAACAAAGACATAGCCAAAAAGGTCAGAACTGCTCCGGTCCTTAAGGGAAAACGACCTCAGATTTTCCCAGTCCTTAAGGGGTTAAAGTACCAAGAACACATTTCTGCAAGCCTTAATGGTGTTTTTCTGTAGTAATATCAAAAGTGAGATGTTTAAAGATGAAATGCAGTGATGCATGATTTATACAGCTAATCATGCTTTTCAGTGCATTTCTGTGCAGTGATTAAGTTTCCCACTGGGCATCCGGTGGTTTAGATCCATTTAGTATACTTAGTTGCTTAAATATTGCCTAGTTAGTGTATTATTTGGGTACTATATGCTATGAAAATTAGAGATGCAGACGTGTATATAATAGGTGACACTGATGTGCTGATGTTCAATTCAGCCCATTAAGTGGTTCATGCATCTGGCAAAAAAATGTGTATCCCTGTATTTCTGCCTGTGGTGTAACCAAAAGCTTGCTCCACTGCAGTAAATTTGCATTCCAAGGCCCTTTTGCACGCCAAGTGCTTATTCCCTCTGTTACATTCTTTAATTCTCCATTTTATTTTAGATGCCAAGCAGTGCTGATATAATAAAAAGAAAGGCAATAGGTTGCTTCATTCTTTAAAGGGATAGTAATGTTTCATAATAAAAGGAGCTCTAATTAATCATCATAATATTTGGCCCATGGAGAGTGTTATTTCAGTACTGTCAAGAGTAACTGAATGATAAAGTATCCCCCTCCCGTCCCTTTTATTCATGTAACACTGCTCAGCTCAGAGCAGCAAGGTGTGTCCCCGTAGATTGCAGAGAGGGACATTCTTCAATTAAGATAAGGGAAAAAAGCTGAAAAACCTGTCAAAGGGAACATGGTTTTCATTGTTCTCACAGTAAGAAGATTGTTCCTTGCTGTGAGCTGTCTGGTCTATGGACCAGATTCCACATCTGAGGAGAGGGGGGCTTACACTAGGTAAAAGGGGCAGGGGCAGAAAACGTTATCATTCAATTACTCTTGAACTACAACTCTGACAGTATTGAAATAGAACTCTCTATGGCTCAAATACTACGAAGATTAATTGGAGCTGCTGTTTTGTGAAACATTACTATCCCTTTAAAAGTTCAGTACATTGATGGTGGCACCTAATGTCACATTGCTTTGTTGATCACGTAATACCAGGTAAACATGTTTCTCAGCACTTAACACCCTCTTACCCCATTGTATGTCTCCTTTTACCCATTTAGACTGTAAGCTCTTTGGGGCAGGGACCGCTCTCCCATTGTTTCTGTGAATGTTGCACTTATTTCATCCCCTCTTATTTATTGTAACATATGTCTATTGTAAGGCGCTGCGTACACTGTGTGGCGCCATATAAATAAAGATATACATACATACATACTGGGTCATCAAACAGGCATGACTTGGCTAAAAACCAAACATCCTCTTGGTTAGCTACTACACAACAGCTTAACATGGGTGGGCAACATACAGGTCTCCAAGTATGTAAACAATGCAACTCCCATCATCCTTATCCAGCAAATGGTCAGCTAGGCATGATGGGAATTGTAATCAGAAAGCACAACTCCTCTGGCATTAGCTTCAATGCCAGCAGCTGCACTTAGGGATACGTACCAGAAGTATGGTGACTGTAGTACATACCAAAACACACTCTCCACTGTCGTTATCACTTTAATGCAAGAAAGCCACTTATGCCTGACCCACAGAATGTCCATGTCATCTACACCTTTTATACTACATAGTGCCAAACAAGTAGAGGCAAGAAAAGCCCAAAACACCCATACACTGCTCTTACCTTGGCACAAACGGTGTTAAGAGGAGATAGTTATGTGTAATTAGCTCAATAAATTGGCATTAGGCATGCTTAGAGCTGTAAAACTGATTTTAGCTCGTTTAGAATAGAATTGTATTTATACACTTCCCCCAATAACTGGATATCACACATTGCAAATCCCTGGATCTGAGGAAACCTTGGCTCGGAATGACTCATAAAATTGATGAGCCATGGCTCTGGTAGTTTGCACCTTTCTACTATCTATCATTTACTACATTCTTGATATGTTTCTAACCCACACACTCTACTATTTCTTCTTTACCTGGCTGTTTGCATTATGAGGGATATTTTATAAAAATGAATAATTAATACATGTGCTGTTACAAGTGAATTGGGTTCAAATATACACACATATGAGTATTTACTTGCTAGTTTAACCATTCATAGGTTGATCAGTAGACTCCCTGTATCCGTATTATTGTGCCTGCTATATTTGTTTGTTTCTTCTCCCCCATGTTGTGCCAGAAAGGATTGTATGTGGAAAAGAAAATTGCACATGTATAAAGTCTACCTCTGGATGTAACAAAACAGTAGTAGAATGATAGATATAACCCCTGGCTTGTACTGTGCTAAGAAATAGATCATTAGGCCTGAAGTCGGATTCATCTTTTGAGAGACCATGTTAAAATGAGACAAAAACGCAGGAGATTTGAGACTGGGAAATGTTTGCTTCTGTTTGTCGTTACAGAATATGAAATAAATAACAGCCTCTCTCTCTCATGCACACTTCTTACATTGACATGAAATATATTAATTAAGTAAGGATTTCACTGATACAAATTATTTTGAAATTCATTCTAGGGGAAATATTTTGTACAATTATAGTTTCCTCTAAACCATAGGTGGCATTAAGATGAAAAAAACAAGAAAAAATGTATTTAACACAATAATCACTTTTATTAAAGGGATAGTAATACTTCATTTTATTTTGCAGGCATTAAAAAAACATGAAGAACGATATAAGTCTTATCTCTCAAACCTTTATGGTTTAAGAGATATTCACAAGCAAAGTTTCCCCTCCCCGCCCCTTTTACCTAGTGTAAGTCATCTCTTCTCAGATGTGAATCTGGTTGTAAGACCAGACAGATAACAGCAGGGGACACTCTTCTTACAATGAAAACAATGAAAGCCCTTCCCCCCTTGACAAGTTTTTCAGGTTTTTCCCTTATCTTAATTGAAGATTGCCCCTCTCTGCAATCTACCTGGGCACCTCCCTTCTGCTCTGGCTGAACAGTGTTACATCAGTAAAAGGGGCGGGTGGGGGATACTTTGTCATTGAATTACTCTAGAACTACAACTCTGACAGAATTGAAATAACACTCTCCAAAGTCCAAATACTATGATGATTAATAAGAGCTGCTTTTATTATGAAACATTACTATCCCTTTAACTAAACAATTTGCCCCAGATGGACAGCACATATGTAGAGAAAGGCATAAAAAGATACAATTACTTTTGTATTTGGTGAAACTTTTTTATTCAGACTAACAGTTTATATTTTAAGGCAACTCTATTCCTCAGATCAAGCAATACTGACTACTGAATTTTGTGGGAATTTTCAAGGAAAAAAATGAATTTGTCACTTTTATGTGGAAATTCCTATCCATATAACATTTTTCACTATAGCCACCATTACTACATTTTCTATTAGTACTTTTCTGTTTTTCACCTATGCTTTCTATGCCCACTATAATTCCTATTGCAATACTACTGCTACTGAGTGCTGATGTGGGGAAATCCGCAGCTGAAAGCAAAGATTGCTAGTACGCTGAGTCTTATACCAACATTAGCCTTCAAACATAGAAGGCTGAGCCCTTTGCTCTTTCCTCACAACACTAACTACCTGCTTGTCCAACTCTGGCACAACGTAACAAAAGAAAAAGGAAGTATGCCAACCACCAATATTTTGCAACTTTACCATTCCATGGTTGTTTTGATTTTTGTGTGCATTTTTTACTTTTTTCCGAAGAACTTGGTAAGGGTGGGTTGTCTGCATAGAGAAAGAGAACTGTGTAAAGTAATTGTTTTAACAACATGACTAGTGGTGGTGGTGTGTCTGGAAGTAGTTGTGAGGACTCTATGACTCTTGTAACCTCCTCCATTCTTTGAATTTGCAACAGAAGCAATAGGAGACATGAGTATTATTTTTACTGAGGAAAATGTCGCACACCCTGAGCCATCTTAAAGGGATAGTAACACTTCGTTTTAACTTTATTTTATTTTGTAGGCATTAAAAAAACATGAAGAATGATATAAGTCTTATCTCTCAAACCTTTATGGTTTATGAGATATTCACAAGCAAAGTTCCCCTCCCCGCCCCTTTTTCCTAGTGTAAGACATCTCTTCTCAGATGTGGATCAGGTTGTATGACAGTACAGATAACAGAAGGGGACAATTTTCTTTGTATGAAAACAATGAAAGCCCTTCCCCCCTTGAAAAGTTTTTCAGCTTTTTCCATTATCTTAATTGAAGATTGTCCCTCTCTGCAGTCTACCTGGGCATCTCCCTTCTTATCTGGTTGAACAGGGGGGGGATACTTTGTTTGTGAATATCTCTTAAACCATAAAGGTTTCAGAGATAAGACTTATATCATTCTTCATGTTTTTTTAATGCCTACAAAATAAAATAAAGTTAAAATGAAGTATTACTATCCCTTTAAACACTACAATTATTTGACCACTGGTCCCATGCACTTTCATAAGTGCATCTGTTACTGCACATCTCTCCTCTGCTGTGCTGCTGGTGTGTCTCCCGCTCAGAGCTGTGGTTGTTCCTCAGGTGGAATTTCAGTGCATATGTTCCTATATATGACTCTGCTTTCTCTCCTCTCACATGTTTTTACATAGACAACAGGTAGCAACAAGTTTAGTTTTTTTTCAATCGTTGCAGACGTTTCTCCATACTAGAGATTTCATAGACTTAGGGGCTCCTGAGGGGCTACTACTATTACAGGGGCTAGATGTTGTAATAGTTATAGCAGTAGGTGTTAATGATGCCGCAGCATAAACACACATAGCTACGGTTGTGGGTGTTGTTGCTGCTTAGTCAAAAATAGTGACTGTAACTGGATGGGAGTTGGATTTAGAAGTGGTGACAGTGATGATGACTAAGATGATTAATTGGACAAAAAAGTTTGCAGTGCTAGTTTTTGCAGAAAGTACATAACAGAGCTGTTAACATGTGGGTTGATGTTTTGTCTGTCTGAAAATAATGTATAATGTATGTATCTGTCACTGTCAGTCTCCATTCAGGTATAGGAATACGACCACCCTCCTGTCTCTGTCATATATCAGTCAAAAACATTTTTTTAACTGTCGGTCCCTGTCAATGTCATGGTCTACAAATTATCATACCCACACTCCCTGCAACAGGCCAGGAAACTGGCTAGAACCAATACTTATTAATTCAAGCAATTCCAACTCCCTCTCTTTGCCTGTTTGCCTCTACATATTAGTAGCACAAGTCATTATATCAAAATCTCTCTCTCAAGCATGTGGGTTAATTTTTACAACACAGTACAGAATACACTTATTAGCGTTAGAATAACGCTTCAGTATATGTTTTTCTCTCTTGATCTTGCAGGTATAGGAGTTCAAGTAAGAAAATAAGCCATGTTGTTTTTATTGTCTGCTTATGTTGTCTTGAATGTATAATGTATTAAAGGTATAGTAATACTTAAAATGTAAAATAATATATGTTGTAGGGTTTATCCCCTGAGTAAAACAAGGGTACTCCCACTGCTGAGAGATATTTTATTAAAACATTAGAACAGCTCAAACTTGAATTTGTTTAGGTGCAATATCACAGTGACCTGAAAATTTACAGTGGTGTTGTTGCTACACCATCCTATGGACTGCTCTGGTCTGAAGACTATAAATCGCCATAGGATGGTGTAGCAACAGCTCACTGTAAATTTTCAGGCCACTGTGATATTGCACCTAAACAAATTCAAGTTTGAGCTGTTCTAATGTTTTAATAAAATATCTCTCATCAGTGGGAGTACCCTTGTTTTACTCAGGGGGATAAACCCTACAACATATATTGTTTTACATTTTGAGTATTATTATCCTTTTAATGTCTGTTTTCATAGTAAACTGTCTCTCAGCAGAGTCTCAGGCTCAGCCAGTCAGCACAAGCATGAATCGTCACATCACCTGCCTCTCTGACTGTAACTTATTTTTCAAGTAGGCTTTTTTTAATAATCCTTTCTACCTTTATATGTAAAATGTGGTATACTGTAGAAAAAGTAGGAGACTGGTAAAGTAAAAGTGATACCTTTTTTGGCTAACTGACTCAGCTAATAAAGGTATCACTTTTACACTACCAGTCTCCTGCTTTCTCCCTTTACACTCACACAATAACTAATAGTTGCTACCATGTGTCTCTAGCTCCCTCTCTTTGTTTGCTTGCCTACTTTAGCTAGCATAAAGAATTCAGCTGTTATCTCTCTATCTCTCCAAAGCACAGACTGACTACATGCAGTGGGGAAATGCTCAGCATTTGGGAGTCACTGACCATTGATTTCAATGTAGTGAAAAAGTGGAAAAGACCACTTTTCTTGGGAATTCCTGTGAAAAAATGTTTCTCCCATCCCTACACATAAACCAAAATAAAGGGAGTGTAACTATTACAGGACTAGATTATATTGCAGTTGATATGTATTACCGCTGGGTTTACCGTTTAAATCTATACAGAAATGGATGGTCAAACGTAGGTAAAGAGTCAGCTACATGTTATTATTGTTTACAGTAAATGCACACAGAAATGCAGGAGGAATCGATGCACCCAGAGGAGCCGGTGAAGTGAGAAAAATAGTTGAACACAGATGGCAGGAGAGGTAATAATGAATGGACACAAAGAGAAGTAGGAGAAACTGAAACAGAGGCAAGTGCAGGAGAGATCTGACAAGGTGTAGGATAAATAAATATTCACATAACAGCAGCAAGAGGAAGAATGGAAGCCAAGAGAAGAGCAGTAGACTTTGCAAGTCCCTTTACCATAGATATTGCATTCTAACCTTAGGAGCCTGAGGCACAGGTAGATACGATGAAGTGGAACTGACACAGTAAAATAACTGTGGTTTCAAAGTCAGCAAACCAACCAACTGAATTTTTATCCATTTATTCCTGATCCTTATTTAAAGTGACAGTTAACCTCATTTTTTATTTTTTAGTTGTGGAAATTTATAATGTATCAAGTCAAATTGCCTATGTTTTATTTCACCTTCACTTATTTTTTTTATTTACACTTTTAAATTCCCAAAAAGGACCTTACTGAAATGCAGTTCCCTGCAGAAAATCTTGCCTCCAATACAGCATTCAGAACACTCTGTGTGCAGAGGATATGTCTACCCAGGAACTCTCTGGATCACAGGTAATTCTAGCATCACAGGTTTATTCCAAAGCTTGATGAGTTGTTACAAGACATAGAACAGACCTGCGCTCCTCCATACCAATGTGTAAATGTGTGCCCTGACGTAGGCATATATAAAAAAACTGTTTATATATGTGTCCGAACCTCGGTATATATACTAAACTATTGAAAATCGAGAATTTTAGTCCATCATTTGGCCAAAGAATGTAAGCTTGCCAACCCCGTCATGGCTTATAAGTGGGATTGAAGGACCCACAATCCTCTTTTGCCGGTATCCACATCCTGAAGGCCAAGGAAGTTTTATACCAGGCAAGTCCTCTCTTAACCCTTCTAAATTAGTAGTGTGTTCTTTTGTTTTTAATTGCATACACTGTGTTACATAACTAGGTACGCGTTTCCTTATAACATCTTCAGCTGCTATCTCAAACTTAGAATTTTAATTTATTTTAGTTTTAGATAGGAATTAAAGGTGCAATATGCCAGAACTTGAGATACCTTGACGAGGTTGGCAAGGTTACATTCTGTGGTCAAATGATGGACTAAATTCTCAATTTTCGATAGTTTAGTATATATACCTAGATTAGGACACATATATACACAATTTTATTATATATGCCTAAGTCAGGGCACACATTTACACACTGGTATGGAGGAGCGCATGTCTGTTCTTTGTCTTGCATGTGCACTTTGGGTTTCAGCCCAATGTTCTTTGGGGGTATTGGAGAACCCTCTCATTCCTTGCTGCTGTCTAGATGCCAGGTATTTAACACTTTTTAATTTATTCACTACATGTATTTATTATGGTGAGCTAGCGCTGTGGGCTTTTTCTGTTTCTGCTTTTGATGAGTTGTTAACCCTGCCCATTTTCTCTGACTGTTCTTCCTACTCTTGACCCATTCCACCCACTTGGCCACCTATTTTTAAGATCAAATACTGTGTTTCCTCCTTCCTCTTCCTCTCATTTAATTAAGCCCCTACCCACAATATGATACGAATCGCATCCAAGGGACAATCCCATCTCTAGTCCATTTTCTGTGTCTGGGTGCTAGAGACGAGAAGTTCCAGGAATGAGCAGATGTCGAAAAAGGAAGTTTACTATCACTTTAAACCCTTGGATGATACAGAGAACTCTAAAACATTGCAATCATTTTAATGATTGGTATTTAGAGATGTCCCTGAGTCAAAAACAATAAATTGGAGCCTTTTTAGGAAAAAAAATCCGACAAAACGAACTTCCAGTTAGGGCTGCCCAATAAATAATCCCTAATGGTGCTATACACTCAGGAGAATATTACGTTATACCTGAATAATTTTATGGCCCATATTTTGTGAAGATACATTTACGAATAGTTACAGTTCATTAGAAAGCTGTTACAGATAATTATGCATAAGTAAATGCAGCTCCAAACAGCGAGCTGTAAGCACACATTTTATATTTACAGCCTCTTCTGCTAGTAATTGAGGTTGCTTCCTGAGCACGATAATTATAACTACTCTTCTCTATAAGAGATGCATTTTTATATTTGGATAATCCAGCAAACATCCATACAGGGCAGTTTCATGCTTTATAACCCTCAGTTTAGGAATAAAGCATAGGAAAAGTGGTGTGGTTTGCAAATGTGTATACTGTTTTATGTGTCAAACAGAGGAGCTTATGCACAAAACAGAAGATGAACAATTTGTGTGCAAACCATCTGCACCATAGTTAGCAAATAAAATTCTAGATAATTTAACCATTTGAATGCTAGATTTGTCTCCAATGCATTGCTTTGAAATGCGCTGAAGACCTCTTTAGCATTCAATGGGTTAAAAGACTACCTGAGAATGATCATTTTCTAAGATACCAGAGGTTCACTCAAGTCTGGAGCTGAGAGTATCAAAATGAGGGTATTTAGGTGTTCAAGTGGGTGGTGCTTGGTTGAGATCGGTGGGATTGGGAAGAGGAGAGTGGTAAGAACATTGAGGAGAGTGACCAGAAATGGTAATGAAATGGGTGGAGTTACAAAGGAACTCAATGAACCCTGAGAATTAGACGCTGTCCCTTGAAACATTGCAATTAAAGGGACAGTAATGTTTCATAATTAAAGCAGCTCTAATTAATCATCATATTATTTGGACTTTGGAGAATGTTATTTCAATTCTGTCAGAGTTGTAGTTAAAGAGTAATTCAATGACAAAGTATCCCCCTCCTGTCCCTTTTAGTGATGTAACACTGTTCAGCCAGAGCAGAAGGGAGGTGCCCAGGTAGATTGCAGAGAGGGACAATCTTCAATTAAGGGGGAAAAAACTGAAAAACTTATCAAGGGGGGCAGGGCTTTCATTGTTCTCATAGGAAGAAGATTGTCCCCTTCTGTTATCTGTCTGGTCTATGGACTGGATTCCACATGTGAGAAGAGATGGCTTACACTAGGAAAAAGGGGCGGGAGGGGGAAACTTTGCTTGTGAATATCTCTTAAACCATAAAGGTTTGAGAGATAAGACTTATATCATTCTTCATGTTTTTTTTAATGCCTACAAAATAAAATAAAGATAAAATGAACTATTCCTATCCCTTTAAGGATAAAAACCAGAGTGTCCAGGTCAGATCCGGCAAGTTCTCAGGTATGGTTAAAGTAACAATAATGTCCAATAACATTTTTTTCTTGTTTTGTAGATTTTAAATAATAAATTATGTGGCACAAATCCCATCTCTCAAACCTTTATGGCTTGAGAGATATTCTCATCTAAAGTTCCCCTTCTCCTGATGTCAGCTGTAAAAACAGAGCCGCAATAGTGATATTGGAAAATAATTACTTTATTGGGACTGTCTACAAAGTGTGCTTGCAAACCAGGCACACTTTGTAGACCAGTCCAGTGAAGTAATTATTTTCCAATAATGCGATTTCAGCTCTGCTGCAGAGCCACCTGCTGGTCCCAGGACCAGGATCTCCTGCTGTCAACAGAGCGCTGACGTCAGGAGAAGGGGAGGGAGGGAGGAACTTTAGATGTGAATATCTCTCAAACCGTAAAGGTTTGAAAGATGGGATTTGTTCCACATAATTTATTTTTTAAACTCTACAAAACAAGAAAAAAATTGTATTGCACATTAGTGTCCCTTTAAAAGTCCATTTTAAATCAATGGGTATTTAGAGGATTTTTTTTTTCTTATTGCGCATTTGGTATGACCCAGAGCTGGTCCTCTTTTCCCAGTGTATGCAGTGAGGGTGATGTAGCAAGTGGTACAAACCAATTGCACCATAAGGTGCAAAAACATTTTCAAAACACTCAATGATTTAAATGGGGTTTTCAATACATTGAATGCTAGATATGCCTCCAGTGCATTGCTTCTAGAAATCAATGAACATTTTTATTTGACAACTGCTGTGCAGTTGTCATGCTGCAGAAATTTCTTTTTAATTCATTTTGGCAAGTATGTTACAGTACAAGATAGTACAATACCTGAGGTGTGTGTGTGAATGTGTGTGTGTGAGTGGAATACACAATGATGTTATAGTACCTGCCAAGAGTCAAAGAAGGAAGTTCATATGCGCACTGATAAGGCTCTTTTCATTGAGTGATCAATGAGTTGCTAGGAACTCAAAGCTCAAATTGAAAGTAATTTTTAAGCCTTGGGCACCACTAAGCAAATGCACCTAAGGAGCCCTTGACTCCACCCTATTGCCTAAGCATCCAAACTCTTTAAAGTGGATCTCTCACCTCCATAATGTTTGCCTCTCTGTAATCTTCTTACAATGTTAACATGTAATCTGTGATTTTTTTTTTAATGAACGCTATAGCAATATTGGCAGTATTAAACGTGGGCTAGTGACGTAACTTGTGGACAGGCTGAGGCAAAACTCTGCCCATAGCCTGTCACTCCTCATCTGTTCTCCACCCCATGTAGTGGCTTGTTATGATGGAGGGTTCCTCCGTGTGAACTGGAGCAGTCTCATTGGCAAGAGACCAATGAGCCCTCTTTGCTTCCTTCTCAAACCCCAGACTCCCCTAGCACAGAGATAACAACCAGATCAGGAAGAAACTTGAATCACCTCTGCCCGTGTGTTCCCAGTTAGACACACAGAATGTTGGGGTATTTGGGGTAATTCTCCTTTGTTCCCTTCTTACAGCCCCAGACTCCCCTGACACAGAGATGGCAGTCAGATAAGGAAGGAACTTGAATCACCTCTGCCAGTTAGACACACAGCATGTTGAGGTATTTGGGGTAATTCTCCTTTGTTCCCTTCTTACAGCCCCAGACTCCCCTGACACAGAGATGGCAGTCAGATAAGGAAGGAACTTGGATCACAGCTGCTTGTGTGTACTCAGTCACACACATTTTTGAATATTTGGGGTAAACCTCCTTTGCTCCCTTCTCACCCCCACCCTTAGACTCCCCTAGGACAGAGCTAACAGTCAGATAAGTAAGGAACTTGGATCATGGCTGCCTGTGTCTAGTCAGCCACACAAAATGTTGGGATATTTTGGGTAAACCTCCTTTGCTCCCTCCTCACACCCCCAAAACTGTCCTAACACAGAGATAACAGCCAGATCAGGAAGAAACTTGGATCACCTCTGCCTCTGTCTTCCCAGTTTGTCACACAGAATTTTGGGGTCAACCTCCTTTCTCCCTTCCTGCCCTCAGGAGTCCCCCAGACTCCCCTAAAACAGAGATCAGATTTCTTGCCAACAAGAATCCCTAATCTAAGCTTCTGCAGCTCAACAATGTGCTGCTTTCCCTTCCACTCACAAACACAGAATGTCATGCTGTTATAACCACCCCTTCTATACTATTTCTGGGGGAAAATAAAGGAAACTTACCACATAGTGGATAAACGGCACCTTTCGTGAAAAAATTGCTGCTTGTCGAAAAGTGCCATTTTTCTCCTGTGTTGATTTTGTGGCTAATAAAACGTTCACCCATCCCTACTCCTTAGTGAGTCAACCTCAGTATTGTTCTCAAGCAGCTAAACCCTGACGAAGCCAGAGATGGCGATACGTGTTGGGAGGAATGAGGTGTAGATAGGGAATATTCTTTCTGGCTTTTCCAGCCCCAAGGGAATGATGACCTCTTGATTGCTATAGTACTGGCTGCTTTTGTACACTGAGTTAAGTATTTTTTCTTTTTTTCTATATAGTGGTATTTCACGTTCACTGGTGGCTATATTTAGATAAATGGTTCCATATAGAAGTGAGCATATTGCTGCTTATGTGTGGAAGCCTTAAGGTATTAGGGTTTATATATATATTTTATTAAAGGATTAATACTTAGGGCCATATGTTCAAACAAGTAGCGAAATAGCTTTTGTTGTTTGTAACAACAGTGGCGTTGGGATCATTAATATTTTCAGAGAGTGTCGGTTGTGATTGAAAATATTTCGTTTGTCCTGACTGAAATTGTTGTAAAAAATGTCTTAACTAATGACAAAAATGACTAAAAAAAAGTCTTAACAACAAAAATGTCTTTAAAAATGTCTTAACTAAGGACAAAAATGTCTTAACTAACGACAAAAATGTCTTAACTAAAGACAAAAATTCTCACATTCAGAACTTCACATTCCCTCCACTTTTTTTCTTAACATACAAATTTTGTCTTTTGAAAGACATTTTTTTGTCGTTAGTTACGACAAATTTTCTTTTCCTCTATACGACCCTGGAGAATAGTTTAGCCTCGCCCTTGCCCCGCCCCTTTGGCCGTCAGTTTTGGAGTTGTGTCGTACACAATGGACATTACTAGTTTTTTGTTGAATACTCTATAAAAAATATGCTATTCGTACATACAATTACTTATTTTTGTCTTTCATAGAACAATTTTTTGTCATTATCCCTTTGAACATACGGCCCTTAGAGTCTTGTTTGATATTAGCAGAATTGTTCTATTTTAGATGCAGACATTCATTTGGGACTGTATATATATATGGGCGACTTGTGAGATTTATACTTGGATGAGTATTATTGATATACCAACATTTGTTTATATTTTTCTCATGATGTTGATTACATTATAACCTGGAAGAGACTTTCCCTGTCTTTGTTTTTAAATGTTTTTATGTCATTCTTATATTTTGTACAAATAAAATTTGATTATCTTTTGTGATACAATTAGCATTTGAGTGCCTCATTTATGAGTCCTGCTTTTTGAAGATGAATCAGAATGGCTCTCTTCTTTGCTTTTCTCCTTCTTCTTAGTTTGTCTATATCGGATTTTGGGTCTTAGAGTGCACCACACCATTTCACCATTAGCTATATATATTAATGACTGGTGCCTGTTTATTTGTAATAGGTTATTGTTCTCAAGGTGCAACCAGCCCTGTCTCTTCCCAGCACCTGACATCCTCAGCAAATGTGAAACACTTTTGGGGCAAACCAATGCAACATAGTAGACAAAATAAAATGAAGTGAATCAAATTCCATTGATTTGCATGGATATTTTAACCCCTTAACTGCAAGAGAATACTCTGTTATACAAGGGTATACCAGCTCCACTTAAATCAGTGCAACTCTGGGGAATTTTTACTTGACTTCTATGGAGCAGTTGGTTTACTCTCAAAATTGTTCCACTTCTGCTATGTACCAGGCTGTCATGTGGATGTTATGGTGCAGCTGGTTTCTGCCTGAATTGCTCCACATTTGACTTTATGCATATAGCCAAGAGTGACTGATGAGGCTTCGGAGTGGGGAGGGCAGAGGCAGAAAAGGTATTGGATACTGAAAGTCAACCCCAATCTCACTATTCAGTATATCATGCAGGGTCCATCAAAATAACCAGACCTTCAACATTCGATTGCGAAGCTATGTATTACACATCTCTGGTCCTTAAAAAGTTGTAATCCACATCATATTCTTGAATGCATCTGACTGAGTTACCATTCATATTGTGTGGTATATTTATCAAAGGGTGAATGGTTAAAGGGATAGTAATACTTTGTTTTATCTTTATTTTATTTTGTAGGCATTAAAAACACATGAAGAACGATATGTCTTATTTCTCAAACCTTTATGGTTTGAGAGATATTTACAAGCAAAGTTTCCCCTCCCGCCCCTTTTACCTAGTGTAAGCCACCTCTTCTCCGATGTGGAATCCAGTCCATAGACCAGACAGATAACAGAAGGGGACAATCTTCTTCCTATGAGAACAATGAAAGCCCTGCCCCCCTGCACAAGTTTTTCAGTTTTTTCCCTTATCTTAATTGAAGATTGTCCCTCTCTGCAATCTACCTGGGCACCTCCCTTATGATCTGGCTGAACAGTGTTACATTAGTAAAAGGGGCAGGAGGGGGATACTTTGTAATTGAATTACTCTTGAACTACAACTCTGACAGAATCGAAATAACACTCTCCAAAGTCCAAATACTATGATGATTAATTAGAGCTGCTTTAATTATGAAACATTACTATCCCTTTAAACATGAAATGTGTTGGGAATGTTTTCCAATATTCAAAGGGATAAATGCTCCATTTAAATCAATGATAATGTGCGGCATATTTGTTTGTCCTCTATGGTACAGCTTGTTTTCCCAAGAATTAACAAATAAACTCATTTGGTATTTATCAGTAAGTTTCTTTCCTCTCATTGCTAGGGCTAGTTTTCTGGACAGAAAAAGGTGGAGGTACATACAACACATGGCATGAACTAACATATTTATGAAAACTATGCACATGTGTAGTATATGTATGCATGCTTTTCACATGTTTACATTGCCTACACATGCTTGGAACAGGCATACACTATTTGGTGTATCTGATTGGTGCATCCCTGTAGCCACGTAATGATAAAAAACAGAATGCATGTTTACATGCACTCATTGGTAAACTGCAAACTTAAGCTCATGCCAAAAAATGATGATTCTTTTTGGAAATTTTTCATCTTGCCCTTTAATATATAAAAAAAACTTTCTGTATAGTCTCCCCATGGGAGTTTGGGGCTTAAGATGTTAAGAACTGCTCTGTTTCATTCGATTCAGGAGAGGGGAAAAAAAGAGGGCCTTATTAACCCATTGAGTGCTAGAGAGATACCCCTCTAGCACTCAAAGGGTTAAAAATGACAACATTGGACCAATTCTGGGGCAAACCAACCTTTCTACAGATGACATGCCGTTGATTTGCCCCAGAATTGCTCCTTTTTCTTTGTGTATATACCATGGAGAGGTTGACAAGAATGTGGAGTGGTGGAGGCAGACAAGATAGAAGGGAATGGATACTGAAGGCCGTGGTAGTTCGTTTCTCAAACAGGATGCCATTGACATCAACTGAATGTGCACCTTTTCATCTAGAAGGGCTTTGAGAAAAATGTGAATGCTGAGTTCCAAATGTATATTTACCTAAATTGCAATGTACAATGTGCTTATTTTTTCTACAATGTTTGTGAAACAGAAATAACTGTATGTATATACTTCTATTGTTCATTACATCCTAGACAAATGGCATAACAATTTAGTGGTGCCCAAAAATGCTAGTTTGTGTGTTATGGATAGCATGAGAAGAAAGAGATTGATTATCACTGTGCCAGTTAATGCTTCTTCCACGTTTGCCCCAGTCTTTAACTCTTTGAGTGCCAGAGGGGTACGGAACGCATTGCAAAACAATGCATTCCGTACCCCTCTGGCACTCAAAGGGTTAACATGGTATTACCAGATCTTCAGCATTTTAAAATTCATACAAAACTATTTTAATTGAAGTGAATAACAAACTTAAAATCAACATCATATCCTATAATCCATATTAATTAGATAGATATATCTTATATTGTATGGCCTATTTATTTAAATATGAATGGTTATCCAGTCTAAACAGACAGAAAAAATCAGCTAGCATTTACTTGTTGCAATGCACTGGATACCTCTCTGGCACTCAAAGGGTTAAATATATAGTAATGTTTCACAATAAAGCAGCTCCAATTAATCTTCATAGTATTTGGGCCACAAAGAATGTTATTTCAATACTGTAAGAATTGTAGTTCAAGAGTAATTGAATGATAAAGTATCCTCCTTCTGCCCCTTTTACTAATGTAACAGTGCTCACCTCAGAGCAACAAGATTGTCCGGATGGGTCACAGAGAGGGCAAATCTTCAGTGAGCATAAGGAAAAACCTGAAAAACCTGTCAATGGGGGCAGGGTTTTCATTGTTCTCACAGTAAGAAGAGTGTCCCTTGCTGTGATCTGTCTGGTCTCAAGACCAGATTCCACATCTGTGGGGAGGTGGCACACACTAGGTAAAAGGGGAGGGAGGGGGGATACTTTGTCATTCAATTACTCTTGAACTACAACTCTAACAGTATTGAAATAACACTCTGCATGGCTCAAATACTATGAAGATTAATTGAAGCTGCATTTTTTGTGAAACATTACTATCCCTTTAAGCCACATACGTTTATGAATGGTTTGTGCTCGTTCATTTATCAATAAAAAAAGAGCTAGGATATATTATGGAAATTTGGTTCTGACAGGGGCATAAAATATTAGTCAATACAGTGGATAATCTGATAACAATATTTTCTGTATGTTAATTATGAAGACATGAATGTAAAGGTCTGTCGAATTAACCCCTTAAGTGATAGACAGATCAGAAATGCATTGCTGAACACATGGATTGATCTACTTAAAACTACTGGCAATTCTGGGGAAATCCTACAGCCCCATAAGGGGCATTTAAAAATTCACATGGACTTTAATGGAAAGTTTAACCCCATGCATGCCAGAGATATGTCCAGTGTAATGCTGTTCAATGCATCAGAGCCTTCTCTACCATTTATAGAGTTAATGTACCTAAATGGAAGTTTTGGTGATTTTTATTTGTCCCCTATGGTGCAGCTAGTTTACACCAGAATAGCTCCAGTACATCAGCCTCAAAGTGAATATATTTTTGTAACCTAAATGGTTAAATGTTTTATTCTGACACTGAGTAGATCTTATCACAGTGTACAAGTATATGAGAGGTCAGTACATGATCAAATGACCAGTGGTCACCCCTTGAGATTAGAGTAAGAGAGGTTTAGACTTTGGCAAAGGAAGGGTTTTTTTTACAGTAAGGTCTGTTAAATTATGGAATTCCTTGCCCAAGAATGTGGTTATGGCAGATAAAA